>CM077182.1:26341867-27695617 GCA_039654105.1 Coreius guichenoti
TGGCGTAAACAGAATGAGAACATGGATCCATCATGCCTTGTTACCACTGTGCAGGCTGGTGGTGGTGGTGTAATGGTGTGGGGGATGTTTTCTTGGCACACTTTAGGCCCCTTAGTGCCAATTGGGCATCGTTTAAATGCCACGGCCTACCTGAGCATTGTTTCTGACCATGTCCATCCCTTTATGACCACCATGTACCCATCCTCTGATGGCTACTTCCAGCAGGATAATGCACCATGTCACAAAGCTCGAATCATTTCAAATTGGTTTCTTGAACATGACAATGAGTTCACTGTACTAAAATGGCCCCCACAGTCACCAGATCTCAACCCAATAGAGCATCTTTGGGATGTGGTGGAACGGGAGCTTCGTGCCCTGGATGTGCATCCCACAAATCTCCATCAACTGCAAGATGCTATCCTATCAATATGGGCCAACATTTCTAAAGAATGCTTTCAGCACCTTGTTGAATCAATGCCACGTAGAATTAAGGCAGTTCTGAAGGCGAAAGGGGGTCAAACACAGTATTAGTATGGTGTTCCTAATAATCCTTTAGGTGAGTGTATATATACACACACACACAATAATAATTATACCTCGTCATCATCAAGAGCAGTGCTTCCCAACTTGTGGGTCTCAGGTGTGCTATTATGTGTTACGTACAGCAGGGAAAAACAAATGCTAGCAATAAAATTAAATGATACTACATAATTGACATAGCAATATTGGTAGGCTTATTACCTTAAAGGGTTAGTTCACCCAAGAAAAATTGTCATTAATTACTCGCCCTCATGTCGTTCCAAACCAGTAAGACTTTCGTTCATCTTCGGAACACAAATGAAGATCTTTTTGATGAAATCTGAGAGCTTTCTGTCCCTCCATAGACAGCTACGCAACTACCAATTTAACGCTTCAAAAAGTTCGAGAATGATGAGAATGAACCTCATTGGTTCTTGCGGAAGCTCAAATGTGCTGCGTAACACAAGAATGAACCTCACTGATTCTTGCTGAAGCTCAAACATGCTGCATAACACAAGAATGAACCTCAGTGGTTCTTGCTGAAGCTCAAACATGCTCCATAAAACGAGAATGAACCTCATTGGTTCTTGTGGAAGCTCAAACGTGCTGCGTAACACAAGAATGAACTTCATTGGTTCTTGCTGAAGCTCAAATGTGCTGCGTAACACAAGAATGAACCTCATTGATTCTTGCTGAAGCTCAAACGTGCTGCATAACACGAGAATGAACCTTATTGGTTCTTGTTGAAGCTTAAATGTGCTGCATAACACGAGAATGAACTTCATTGGTTCTTGCTGAAGCTCAAACATGCTTCATAACAAGAGAATGAACCTCAACAAGAACCAATGAAGCTCAAACGTGCTGCATAACACGAGAATGAACCTCATTGGTTCTTGCTGAAGCTCAAACATGCTCCATAAAACGAGAATGAACCTCATTGGTTCTTGTTGAAGCTTAAATGTGCTGCATAACACGAGAATGAACTTCATTGGTTCTTGCTGAAGCTCAAACATGCTTCATAACAAGAGAATGAACCTCAACAAGAACCAATGAAGCTCAAACGTGCTGCGTAACACACGAGAATGAACCTCATTGGTTCTTGCTGAAGCTCAAACGTGCTGCTTAACACGAGAACGTACCTCATTGGCACGAGAATGAACCTCATTGGTTCTCGCACGTCAAGTGAACTTGCTTGAGCTTCGGTTTACCACAACTGATGTGTGTTATTGAATGTTTATATGTAAATAAAAGTCTAAATTTAATCTGTTCATCATATAAAGCGATTTAGTCTCTTCAGAAAATTTGAACAAAAACGCTTAATTCATATGGATTAGTTTTACGATCTCTTTATGAGCTTTTTTGAAGCATCAAAGTTGTAGTTGTGTAGCTGTAAATGGAGGGACAGAAAATTTGTTCAAAGTTCATCTGTGTTCTGAAGAACGAAAGTCTTATGGGTTTGGAACGTCATAAGGGTGACTAAATGATGACAGAATGTTCATTTTGGGTGAACTAATCCTTTAAATCACTTGTTAGAAGCTTGTCAAATTTGGTGCCAACATCTTTATAAAGTAAAATAAAATACAAAATAGACTACATTAAATCGGCTTCCCTTGCAGCAAAACACATGCTATCAATATGATATACAATTTTGGAAAAAAAAATGTGGGTTGCCATTGGATGTCCAATGTCAATTCTGTGTGCTGGAGCAAAACCACCTGAGAAGCATTGCTGTCACATTTGATCGGTGTAGACCAGGATTCTTCAAATCTTGCCCTGGAGGGCCACTACCCTGCAGAGTTTTGCTCCAACCCTGATCAAACACACCTGAACAAGCTAATCAAGGTCTTCAGGATCACTTGAAAATCACAGGTAGGTGAGTTTGATCAGGATTTGAGCTAAACTCTGCAGGGCAGTGGCCCTCCAGGACCGGATTTGAGGAACCCTGGTGTAGACAATAGCTTTGTTTCCATCCAACAGTTTAGATGTTCATTTCGGGATATCGTATAAAAACCGTTGAATGGAAACACCAAGATGTGGATAAGTTCTAAAATTGCTCATAGAAAATGTATTTAATTGAGGCATATACATTTTTATCCGATAAGAAGACATGCACATAAACTATGATGGAAACTCATTTACTGAATAAATCCCTCAATGCACAACAAAAAACTCAACAGAGGATGCAATTGGATAAAGTCTGAGAGTGAGTGTAAGGCATAAGAAGCCGTCTGCTCTCTAATCGCTCTCGCTGTACTTTCATGTCAAAAACTGATCGGTCTGCATAACACGAGCATGTTTATTTAGGCAATCACAAAGGACCATGAAACCCTCCTGAAAAAGCAGCAACAGGATGTGATGTCACTCTCCACACATCTCGATCATGTGATCAACTTCACAAAGTGGGCCACAGCCAGTAACAGTGGAACGGCCCTCCTGTACTGTAAGCGGTTGGTAAGTGTCTTTCTATTGTCAAGACAGCTATAAAGTGAAACGTGTAAAAATATTGCATCTCTTTTGTGTTTTTTAATATTAATCTAAATTGAGTTTGAATGTCAATCTTGGTTCTCAAACAATCACGATTAGCTCAAATTGTAACGCTTTACAATAAGGTCTCATTTGTTAACATTAGTTAAAGGTGCAATAGGTGATTCTCTACAGAAACATTTTTTGTTATGCTGGTTGAAAGTCTCATATCCTGATAGCAGTCACTATGTTAAGCAGTCTAAATGTATTTTTATAAATGTATATTGTCTGTGGAAGGCGTAGGACCATAAAATGTTTGTTCAATCATTGTATTCGATCCGCATGAAATTATAGCATGTGTTCCCTATCAGTCAACGTGTGTTTGCATACCACTGCGCAGCCTGTTCACGCAGACATCATACGTCATCAGTGCGTTCATGTATGCTGTGCACACGGAGCGAGAATGGCAGGCAAACAGTTGTTTACGTTTGTTATTGTAGTACTGTTACTCGCTGTACTGTAAAGTTTTCTCACCGGTGAATGACACATGATGTAATCCTGGTCTGTGTTTTGGAGGAGGCGTGGCTTTGGGACGGCGATTTGCAGGGAGGGGTGGGATCGTATGCTTTCAATGCTAGCAGGCTAAAGTTAGCATTTCCCAGATCACCTATGACACCTTTAATGTATTAACTACCATGAACTAACAATGAGCAAATCATTAGTTACAGTATTTATTAATTTTGTTAATGTTAGTTAAAAATACAGTTGTTCATTGTTTGTTCATGTTAGTTCACTAATGTTAACAAATACTTTTGATTTTAATAATGTATTAGTAGATGTTGAAATTAACATGAACTAAGATTAATGAATGCTGTAGAATTATTGTGAATTCTTAGTTAATGTTAACTAAAGTAGGTAACTAATGTTAGCTAATGAAACCTTATTGTAAAGTATTGCCGCTCAAATTATGTTGTGTAATAATTGTGACAGGCCTGGTCATCCTGCTGTTTGGCTGATGGTCTCTCACATTCCTTTCCCCCCTCTTAGATAACATGTCAAATCCAGTACCTCATGCGAGCAAAGTGCAACATTGCGTACGTTCCGCAGAGCTTGGTTCGGTTCCAGTCTCGATCTGCTTTTTGGGCCTCAAATGTGGATCTTGGTAAGACACTTACAGAATCAGTTCACAGCCATTCATGGCAGTGCGTTTTTTTTTTTTTTTTTTTTTTTTTGACCCACTTTTGGTATGTTCGAAATGAATATTTGTTGTGCTAAAAGAAAAGCGAATTCATGTCCGTACAATAGGTATTCATTAACCATTTACAGCAAAAAACTTAATGAGATAAAAAAGAAATATTAAATAAAATGTATTTTGCTATACAAGTCTTCTGAAGTGTTGTGATATTGTAGCTTTGTGATAAACAGAGCCCCTTTTAAGTTATTATTCACTGAAAATCTATCCTCACAATATTCAGATTTGTCTTCCAAGAACATAATTTTACATAATGATGCACAGAAATTTCGGCAACCTAAAATATTCAGTTTTTGAGGGCCTAAATCATTGCCCAAAATGGTGATGTTTAATTAGTGCTTTCCCGATGGCACGTTTCGACTCTTTCAGTGTCAGTTGTTGCTAATCCACACAACAGGTAAACATGTCAGCAGTGTGGATTGGGTTGACAGTAGTGACTTCTCCTTTTTAATCGATCTTCATTTTAATGAACCAAGATCGTTTAGTCTATACTGTTTTTAGTTGATGCATAAGCAAAAGTTCTCTAAACATTATTTGTTGCACACCTACCATCCAGTAATCGCAACTTTTGACAAATTTGCTCAATTTTAAAACAAATTCAAACAACCTTTTAATGTGGCGCGACAGATCATTGTAGTCATACATTTTAATCATTGTAAAGAAACAAATGATCAGAGAGCATGTTGAAAGACAAAGTAAAACTTAACAACTGACAATTTACTGTGTCATTGCGTTCATGATCAGGCCTATCGCTGTTGGAGAACTAGAGTATATGAAATATGTCCAGAAAACCTTAAAATACGGTCCGGATATGAACTGTGATCCGCGTTGCTAAACTCATTGTGGCGTTCTGTGCAGAAACAGCTCCCCATGCGTGTTCCGCATGTTGTTAAATTTAAATATTGTTACAACCATATTTCCCATGTGTTGGTGGTCAAACTCCTGCTCTGACCGAATCGTGGGGAAAATGCAAACAACACTTTTGTGCTACTGTACTGAGGAAACACACACTTACGACACATGCATCCGAACACAAAGCTAAACAGGCAGAGGTGAAAAAACAGCACTGAAACGGTTTTGTGTGACATTTGAATTCTCCGCTGTAATTCGATCTCATGCGTAATACAGCACAGTGATTGGATTGAAAGACTTCATTCTCATGAATAATGCAGAGAAAAGCTCAGAAAATGACGTTGGTTCAGTTTTGCTTTTTAAACCGGAAAAAAAACTAATTTGCCACTTTACCCTTTATAATAAACAGTGCCATTGTTGTTTTCATTGATGTGCAACCTGTATATACTGTATCTGTTAACTCTTTCCCCGCCAAACACGGAATTTTCTGTTATTTGTGAGAAAACGTTTCCCCGCCAAACACAGAATTTTCTGGGTTTCCGTGTTTTCACTGTTATACGCTAGGGGGCGCTATTACACATCTTCTGAATGAGTTCAGAATCTCCTGATCAAAACACAGGCGAAGAAGACGCAGAAACGAGCAATCTCATATGTAAGCAGATGCATATGTAAAATAACGTGATCATCAACATTAAACAGCATATAAATCAAAATGTTACTGAATGATATGTCGACCCAGGACGAGCTATAGGACTGTGCTAGCATTAGGGGTGTTGATGGACTCAATCTACTCCATCTGTGTTTGATCATCGTTCTGAATCCGATCTGGATGTTGTCTTTGACAAAAATATAATTTTCTCAGCTTTTTGCTCAAAATGTTGCTTTGTTATGAAACTTACCCATATTCAAGTGTTGATAAAAAAAGAATGCATGATGCTTGAATAAAACAGGGTTTTTTTTGTTTAAAAGCAGAGGCTGTTATTTCTTTTGATATGTTGCATTCTCAGATATTCATACAACAAAATATTCTGGGGGCCATTACATTTTTGTGAAAATGATCAAAAACGCTGGCGCTGGCTGGCAACGTTTTTTAAAAACGCTGGCGGGGAAAGAGTTAATATCTTAAATGTATTATAGGGTTTCATAGGCTGGACAAAGACGTTGTGTAATTAATATGCACGCTCGCCACCAACTGGACAGGGGTAGGAATTACAGTTACAAGTTACAATAGATCACCCTTAGGCCCTGTTAACACCTGGTATTAAGATACGTTTTGGTCGATCGGATCACAAGTAGGCGAGGGAGACACATACCCACATAACCCGGTGTTTTAATCCGTCTCTTTTGTCCACTTTCAACCACTTCTGTCCTGATTTCTTCGAGGGGAGGGTCTATGGGCGGGTAAATGTATGGACTTTTTGAGATCTTTCGATCTAATGGACGAAAAAAGCTCATGCAATTTACATATTAACATGCCCGGAGATGATGGAACAACATGCGGGGAGCATCAGCTTTGGTTTCTGCTCTGACAGCTGCAAGACCACGCTGAACATGGTGAGTGCGTGTTAGAAATCAGGAATGGTGAGAGAACATTGTGCTTGGTACGTTTTTCGTCTTCAAACCAAACTTGGCTCTCCAGCTGACAGTTTAAATCCCGTCTGGCTAGCACGCTTCCCATAATGCTAACGCATTAGGTCAGTAGGCGGAGAATAGGCGGTCTTTTGTGGCTGAACACATTCATAGTGTCTACATTACTAAAGCAATCCGGTCCAATGCGTTTTCAACTACCTCTGGAAGTGGTCGAACGTGGACAAACTTGAAAACGTTTTAGACCCCATTTACATTTGTATTTAGCGTCGTACACTTGTGATCTGATTGACCAAAACGCATCTTAATACCAGGTGTGAACAGTGCCATAGTGTAATCTGTCAAAATAATGGTCGACCTTTTTTCATGAAATTCAGTCAGTGACTGAAAATATTCGGTTAATGCGACCACTAGTCCACACGGACAAAAGTGCAAGTGATTAGAGCACTCAAAAAGGTCCACTAAGTAGTGTGCATGTGCTGAATGTGTCCATCTGCGCTCATTGTCTTTGGAAAATTCTTTCAAATGTACAGCTTCTCAAATGGAAATATTTCTGTATCTTTTCCCAGGTTCTTTAGTCGTAGAGAAAACTCCAGTCCGTCATCCCAACGGTCCTCAGCCATTCCTTTTCCAGCAAATGAACCCAGGGCCCAGACCTGATGGTCTTCAGGCAGGGTTCCCAAGCTCACCGTCCCAGCAGCAGCAGCAGCAGCACCAGCAGCAGCAGCAGCGGCAGAGCACACTGGCCCAGCTGCAGATGCAGGTGGAGAAACTCTCCCAGCAAACCAACCGCCACCAACCACCCAATCAATGGTCATGGTACCACGGTATGCGCTTACCAGGGCCACCTCCACATAGACCCCTACAGGGTGGATCGCCATCTCAGACGTTACCCAGCATGCCTCAGCACGGGCGCAGATATAGCGCACGAAGCCCTCCACCTATGCTTCAGCCCTCTAGTCTACCTCCACAGGTGAAGTGTGACTTAATATAACAAGAAGTTTACTGTAAATCATAGGACACACATGCTACTGGTCAAAAGTGGAATAATTAAATATTTTTGTCTCATATGTGTAAGGGAAACAGGTCAATTTAGCTCAACGGGAATTACTTCATTTTTAGGGAATTTTGAAGGAATCACTTATTTTACGGCCAAACAAATGAATCGTCCAGCATTCACTTGAACAGGCTGTAACTATCAGTTCTGCAGCAGATATGAATATCCAAACTATGGTGAAAACACTATTTATTAGCAAGGTAACAAGGTCAGCAGTTTAAGACATTAAATTCATAAGCACATAACACATAAAACTAATATCTAACACATAAACACACCCACACACACATTCACACGAGTTGCATTAAGAAAGAAAGTGAGGAAAGAATGAGTTTCAAGAGAATGAAATGATGAAATCCCAAGTTTCTAGCAATATATGCAATTTATAAACATGATCTGAACGAACCATCAATCGCCGAACCATCAAACGAACCAACAGGTCGTCTGATTTAGGTTCCTGCATGTTGATTTGGAGTTTCTATGGAATTGTGCTTCTTGATCAGTCTGAAAGAGTCATTTGTGTCTTGTTCGCCCTACATATGCTCACTAAAGCTGTATTAATTTGATCAAAAATACAGTAAAAAAACAGGAATGTTGTGAAATGTTACTGCAGTTTAAAAGAATTGCTTTCTATTTGAATACATTTTAAAATGTAATTTATTCCTGTGATCAAAGCTGAATTGTCAGCATCATTACTCCAGTCTTCAGTGTCACATGATCCTTCAGAAATCATTATAATATGCTGATTTGATACTCAAGAAACATTTTCTTATTTTCTTTACTACCATTCAAAAGTTTGGGGTAAGAAATTATTAATACTTTTTTATTATTATTATAAATTAATACTTTTATTCGGTAATGATGCATTAAATTGATCAAAATTGACATTACAAATGATTTATATTTCAAATAAATATTGAACTTTCTATTCATTTTATTTCAGTTTTTATTTTTATTGTGTTTATGCAACTCTTGTATTTTTGTAACTGATGCTGACATGGCATTAAAAAGCTATACTACGAAAATTTTACTACGTTTTCAACATTAGTAAGAACCAATAATAATAACTGAGCATAAATCAGGATCCGAATGACTTCTGAAGGATCATGTGACACTGAAGCAATGATGCTGAAAATTCAGCTTTGCCACCACAAGAATAAAATATATTTTAAAATATATTCAAATAGAAAATAGTACTTTTAAACTGTAGTAATATTTCACAATATTACTGTTTCTTCTGTTTTTTTATCAAATAAATGCTGCCTTGGTGAGATTAAGAGACTTCTTTCAAAACTTTAAAAAAAATCTTAATTATTCCAAGCATTTGAACAGTACTGTATATGTTAATATAATGTTCATTTATGAATGGAAAAACAGTTGTGTAACTCTGAACTTGCTGTTATTCTTTCTTTAAGACTCTGAGGGGACTCATAAACAATCCCACCTTCCCTCCTAAACCGATGGAGGTGCTGCCGAGAAACCGCTATCCGCACAGTGCTGCTCTTTCCAGTGGAGCTACACTTCCCTCTCCACACACACTTCATCAGGTGAGTGTGGCCATCTTATTCCACGCATGTGCAATATTTAGTTCACAAGCTTTAAGCGAAACAGGGAAATATGTTTGTTTGTGTTATAAAAGATGCATTTATACTGTAATTAAACAATTAATTCATTATTGCAATTATTTGTAGAACAGTTAATCATCAGGCCAAAATGTCGTGATATTGACAGCTGTAACCTTTGACGTTTTTATTATTTGTCAACCACCTATATATAGTAAAATTGGCTCTGGTCAATTATATATATTTATATATATATATATATATAATATGCAAAATATGCAAAATTCTGTTTGGGCTTTTTAAGCAGAACATGCAGGCAACATCATACCTAAACAGGAGATGTGAACCCAGCACGCTGCTGTCTGCTCAAAGGCCCAGTTATCCACCCAGTCACCCCTCCACACCAACAGAGCGAACTGGTATGCTTAATCGGCAAAAACACATGTCTGGCATTGGTAACCACCTTGTCTTGCTTTCTAGTTCATTATTCTGTTTGTTCTGTGTTATCAATTGCTTTGTGTTACAGTACTAACTGAGTATTGCCTTGATTTTAACTGAACATTTTAGCACAAGGAAGACAGTTTTCTCAAATGTCCATTACCTCATCAGAACCAAAGACCAGGTAAATATTTGATTAATATTTTTCTGTTAATTGAAGGTTTTGAGTCATCATATTCTTGTTCTCGTCTGCAATGAATCCATCGTAAAATGCTCAACATATAAAATATCAAATGTTAGATAGCAATATGGATATCTTTGTGATATTTTCATAATGATTGATCTGCGTTTATCGCCATACTAAATTATTATAACCATCTGTAGACCATTTCAAGGATGTAAATGAGAGGCGATGAAAGTGTATCATAGTGTAGAATAGATGGTTATTTTATCATTGGACCAGTCTGGAAGATTTAATCACTCCCATTACATTTAATAAATCTGTTAACACTGTAAGCATTCATTATAATGGGAGTGATGTAAGGGTTACTTTTTAGAGCATGTAAAGAAATATTCTGACTGAACTAGCCAGCTTAGACTCTACCTATCAAACTAACAATTAGTTGGGGAAAAAAAAAACTATATATCCTACAATTGTTAGTACTGTACATATCCAGTCCTCTCTTTTCACTGCTGTAACTCATGTGCACACTTGTAGTAGGGATGTGTGATATTGACGACGACAAAATATCTCAAACTCTCCAAAAGACGAAAATAATATTAAGAGATTGAGTGGATTATTTGTATTCATACGCACAGCTTCTCACAAAAAAATTCTGCCTACTTCATAACACGTGCGTACCCACATGAATTCGTTCTTAACCTCGTTCTGATGCTAATGAACTTGGAGTATTATAAATGAGCTACCGCATGCCTGAGGTAAGTAATTTGCATAAAACATCCATATAAGGGCTTTCCGCACACCCTTGCCTTTCGCCACTCTCAGCAAACATGACTTAAAAACAGCAATTCCAAGTGTGCCATCCTCAAAACAAGTTCAAACACATTTTATACATTTTATCCTTGCTGCAGTAGTCTGTGTTAGCAGTGTTACACAATTTAGTTCAGTTGGACAACGGATGCTATAATTAAAACGGAAAGCTCTGCTCCATATGCAGCATGAACTGCAGAGTCGCAGCAGGAGTCAGATTTCACTTATGTGATATGACTGACAGGACGATGACTGAAGATTTGGTGCGCAACAGATCCTGAGCATCATTGACAAATATTTCATCTTTAAAAATTTGCAATCAGTACCGCCACTCCCTAGAGACACGTGAACGCGAATTCAAAAGCGAAAGTGAAAAGTGAGCATGCAAAACCGATTTCAATACCCCCCGCATATTGATAGCAGCTCCCTGATGCCCGCAAATTATATATAATAGTCTGTGTTTAAATGTATTTAAGATGAAATATGTTCAAAATTTCATCTTAACGCATTTATAAGGCCACCCAGGGTATGTTTTTTTTTGCGTATGAGTGGTTTCAGTTGTTACTACATTTTTTTTAAAATAAATTTTAGCACAAAAATTGATGAATCATGATTTGTTTGTGAAAAGGTCTGTATGCAGATTTCACGCACACATTTGTGTTTATGCACGGTTAATGAATGAGATCCATTGATTACGGCAGTCAGAAGCTTGTTATTATTTTTAAATAAAAACAAACGTTGCTAGATTTAATAACAGAAATGTTATTTAAAGTTTATAAAAAGGATCCATTCTTTACCTTGCTACTTCCTTCACAAAATGCACTTGTACTTTTTTTTTTTTTTAAAGTTCTGTCTCCTGGAAGCGTGCAGAAGCCCCTCAGAGTGGCCCATCAAACCCCTCCACCAAGAGAAGACGCAGGTCATCTCCAGGGCCGGTCATTGTCATCAAAGATGAACCAGAGGATGATGATGTTCATTTTGTAAGATTTTACTCATTCTGCACTAGATCAGAGAAGGAATAGATCTGAACATCAGAATTGTATAATAATTTGCAGATATATAATATTTTTTATTTTGTGTGCGACTGTAGGTAAACACCAGTGCTAAAGCCAGTCTTCCAGACAGCACAGGGGTTCAGTCTCAAACTCCACAGCAGGGTGAGCAGCAATCAGAGAAGACCCCAGAAGCAGATGAAGACCCCAATGAGGACTGGTGCGCAGTGTGCCAGAACGGAGGAGAACTTCTCTGCTGTGACAAATGTCCCAAAGTCTTCCATCTTAGCTGCCATATCCCCACTCTGACTGCATCTCCAAGGTAACGGATGTATCAAAAGCAACTAAAACAACCCCCACTGAATATAATAAATTATTAAATTAAACTGATTAGATAATTGGTCTATAGAGATTTCATATTTAATGGCCTGGTTTCACAGACATGTCTTAGATTAAGCCTCAGATTAGGCCTTCGTTCAATTAGGACATTTAAGTATCTTTTATAAACTCGACTTAGAAAAAAAAAAACGTTACTGGTGTGCATCTTGAGACAAAACAATGGCACTGATATATTTTATGTCAGTGCATAGTCTGAGACTAGGCTTAAGCTTGTTTGTGAAACCGGGCATATTAATATATAATTAAGCAGATGTTTATCTAATCAGATTTTAGTGTCATAACTATCCTTTTATAATTGAGTCTTTTATGTCATAAGCATGTGAATGTGTTTTTGGTTTGTGTCCATCAAAAATATTTAAATGAGATAAAGGACTGTCATTTGAGAAGTCATTTTTTGTTGTTGTATTGTCCCGAAAAAGGCATATACACTGCCCTGTTTGGATTTAAATAGGCAAATGCTTAAAGTGCCCCATTATAGTTTTTCGAATATTCCCTTTCATGCAGTGTGTAATATAGCTGTTTGTGAATGTAAACATTCTGCAAAGTTGTAAAGTCGAAAGTGCACGATAAATAATAAAGTTATTGTCTCCCAAAAGAAAGAATCGACTCTGAATCGCCAATATGAGTCTTACTACTTTGAGTAAAGATAAAGGATGGAGCAAGATTTGTTTTGCAAACTTTAATGTTACATCAGTCATTCACGTTAGTGCTCGTCCAACGTATACACCGTTATTGATACAGGTATTACAGTTTGTGCACGTGCACCGCAATAAATTAGAAATACACACACACACACACATCGGTTTGTTGATGGACGTACACTTGTTAATGCTGATGGTGAGGAATTACAGTTGCAACTAGGGGTGTAACAATACATCGATATAGATCAATACATCGATCTAATGTCTAACGATACGACACATCGATGCAACGCATTAAAAACCGATACCGGTAGGCTATTTATATATTTAAAAGGCACATTTGTTTTAACACTCTCCACATTTTCACACAATGTCAATCTATGCATTATCGCCAATGAGTGCATTCTCGTTTAAATTACCTTAAATTAGCTTGTGAAAGACGCTCGGGACAGTCGATGGAACGGTCACTGTCCTGATCGGGCCAGTGCTGAATCGTCACACAAGTTTGTAATTTGCTCATGTTTAAAGCCTCGCAAAAAGCAGCGCGCACTCATCTCAAGCAGCGCACAAATAGGCCACTGAATTGAGTCTTCTTTTACTTATTTTTGTGCTTCAGTAGATAAAGGTCTATGGTTTTGCTTATAAGGTGAATAGAGTGCTGTGAATCGTTCTTCGCACTGAAATTTAAAACTGTTAAAAGAAAATGGTCAATAAACTGCTGTGACTCTGTGTTGCTTCAAGCGCATCATTCTGCACACGGGATGCGCTTAAGTGCTTTGTGCTAGAGGTCTGCACGGGACTGTTTTTTCGTCCCGCTCCCGCTAGGTTCTATTCCGCACCCACCCACTTAAAATTAACTCTTTGTTCACCTGCTTTACGCTTAGAATGATTTTCTTCCCGACCCGACCGATCCCGCTAAATTTAGATCTCGTTTCCAGAATCTCACATTTAAATTTCCCCTAAAGAAAGAGAGTGACTAACAAATATAAAATGTTGGATATACAATAATTTTATTTGTCATTTATGTCTTGTCTTATGATACTGTCAACGGCGTAAAAAAATGTCTTCAAAAATCTGTCACTCAAAATTATAAGCCAAAAATACAAATAAACGAAAACTGTTGTCTTACTAGCTATACTGCAAAATGAAATATTTTTTAACATCCATGCAAGAAGAGAATGTCGCTGACTGACGACGGTTTCAGTTCCGAACGTCTCTCCTCCAAAATCCGACCACAAAGGCTGAATGTTCTCTCTGAAGGTGCTCTCGTGGACGGGATGCAAAGAACATATCTTGCCAGGTTCAGGGCAGGGAACTGGGAACTGTGTGAACGCCACCACTGCAGAAAGTTTTGTTCACTTGAAGTTCAAGCGCGGATACGCTGTTGTCAAAGGATGTCGGGAGCGGCCGGGCTATGGCCGCCCGCTCCCATCCAAAGTACACCAGGATTACCGACTACTACCATCTTTGATTCAGAAATTTGCTCCCGCACCGCAAGAAAGCTGATCGGTTCCCGCTGGAGAGCCGCGGGAATGCAGACCTCTACTTTGTGCCGCTCTGTATTGGAGCCTTTCATATTATAATACTTTAGCACAATGAAAGAATGTTAATAGCACATCTTGTTCTGTCCTACATATATGTTGTTGCTTCATTAAAAATCTGCGCTATACATTTAAAAGAAATGTCTTTAATTTTATAGTGTGTGTATAATATATATATATATATATATATATATTTCCCCCTTGTTTCTCAGTTTTTTTTAAATTACACATTTTAGCACAGAAGCTTAAAATACTTTCTTGACTGTTGTCATGCCATAAGCTGTCATTAGATTACTGTGTGAATTTCCTATTTGTGGATGTCCCAATCAGGGTGCAGGATGTGAAATTTTGAAATAAATGTTTATTTTATATATTTTGGTTGCAGTTGTGCGTTAATAATAAAAATGTAACTGGTTGTGTAAAATAGGCACATAATATCGAAATATTGATCGATATACCCTTGAATCGAATCGTATCACAGAACTTTTTGAGGTATCGGAAAATATCATATCGCTGGCTATGAGAATCGATATCGTATTGAATCATGATGAACCGTTCGATTTACACCCCAAGCTGCAACATCTCATCATGTACCTCAAACTGAGTAGCGCATCACTGAGAAACGTCCTGCTCAAGTCGTCCTTGCGATGGAGGTTCGGGTTGAATAACTAGTTCTTCCAATGTTTCGTCATTGGACTCGCCCTGGGATTGATATGGTAAAATTGACCTCATCGTTACTGTCTTTACAGTGTGTACAATCGCTGAGGTTTGAGGAAGCCTCGTGAGCTGAAGTACAGTTATGGTAATGGACGTTTGTTTCTGACGTGCGCTGTAAGTGGTAGACCAATCACAACAGACTGGGCCATCCAACGAGCCGTTTGAGAATCATTGAACACTTTGGTGATGTGCAGTGTATTTTATTAGAAAATAAAGTGTTTTTTGACCTTTGATGCATGTAAACCTATTGTTCGACACCTCCAAAACAAAATTAGGAAACTTTCAAATAGCATAATAGGGGCACTTTAAGAGTCTATAACTGGATCATTCTTGTAGTGATTATTATGTTTCTAACATGTTACATGTTTGGTAACAGTTCTTGTAACCCTAATTGGAGTGTGGAGCTTTTCATTTTTACACATGACCTTAAATTCATTCAGTCTTTGGGATGTGCTGGAGTAGACTTTACAGAGTGCTTGACTCTTGAAAAAAAATTATGACTAAAATATGTATATGTGTATCTTTAGTGGTGAGTGGTATTGTACATTCTGCCGTGACCTTACCTCACCTGAAATGGAGTATAACGTCAATGGTAGCGGAGAATCGAACAGTGTGAAGCAGGATCCGGATTCTGAGGCTTTCACTCCTGTGGATAGAAGAGTATGAACTACTTTCAATTCAGTTCTGCTTTATTTTTTTAAAAATTTTAAAAATTGTTTTACATTTTACTTTTATAATGGCTGTTTTTATTTGTGTTCATGCAGAAATGTGAGCGAATGCTGCTTCGTCTTTACTGCAATGAGCTCAGCACAGATTTTCAGGAGCCTGTAACGCCATCGGTAAGATCATTCATCTCACATAGCATTCTAGATACATGAACTAGATTGATTTTCATTGAGGAAACTGCAGAAAAAATAAAATAAAAAAATAATAAAATAATAGTTTAAATACATGCCTGGGTCATCACACATTCAAAGAAGAAACTATTTTGCACTAAGAAAATTAAGCCTATTTTATGATAAATTAAGCCTATTTTTATTTTTTGCAGTGACATAATTTTCATGATAATTAAGCACATTTTACCATCAGAAATCTCAGTAGCCTTTTGTAATACAGAAAAAAATCTATTCTTATTACTGTACAATTTAATCATTTTCATTACGTGTTAATTTTTATACATTGTGGTAGTATTTTTCCACTGCATTCAATTTATGCTGATGTATTTATTAAATATGTAAATCATTGTGTTTAGACAGGTATTGAGAATCAGACTTTTAATTGTCATAATAAATGACAAATAATCACAATACCAAAATATAAAATTAATTTCCATCAAGCGGAATATAATTTCTTAGGTTTTTCTTCAGAATTTGGGGTGAAATGGCACGGACAGGCTCACTAGGGTTTGAATCATAGCTTTTGTTTTCCCATTTTAAAGATTAGGGCTGTTTTCTGTTCTGACCCTGGTTCACTCTTCAAATTTGCAGTCGATGCCAGAATACAGTGAGATAATAAAAATGCCAATGGACCTGTCTGTGATCAGAAGCAAACTGGACGACAGCAGTTATAAGAGCACTGAGGACTTTGTTGCGGACGTCAGATTGATTTTCAAAAACTGTGCAACTTTTCACAAGGTATGATGATTTGCAAGATGATAACATTATTTTCAAGATATGTCCACTAGAAACTTGATTGTTCATGGTGAAAACTAGAGGTATGACGATACATGATATTGGGTTCACGAGAATGAGACAATACAATATTTTTAAAAAACACTATATTTAAGAATCTTTGATTACAAAATAAGTCTTGCAAATCAATGCAGGTGCGTTTTACTTATCTAGGGCTGTCACTAATGATTATTTTGGTAATCGAGTAATTGGTCAATTATTTTGACAATTAATTTAGTAATGGGATAATATATTTGTGGTAATAAAAGTAAATACCCTTTAAAATGACTTAAAATACTTATATAATGACGAGGCAATTGTAATTGGTTAGCATAATGTATCAAAAGCAAGTAATGTTATGGTTTTAGTAAACAAAACTGTTAATGAATACATAATGTAATATACACTCACCTAAAGGATTATTAGGAACACCATACTAATACTGTGTTTGACCCCCTTTCGCCTTCAGAACTGCCTTAATTCTACGTGGCATTGATTCAACAAGGTGCTGAAAGCATTCTTTAGAAATGTTGGCCCATATTGATAGGATAGCATCTTGCAGTTGATGGAGATTTGTGGGATGCACATCCAGGGCACGAAGCTCCCGTTCCACCACATCCCAAAGATGCTCTATTGGGTTGAGATCTGGTGACTGTGGGGGCCATTTTAGTACAGTGAACTCATTGTCATGTTCAAGAAACCAATTTGAAATGATTCGAGCTTTGTGACATGGTGCATTATCCTGCTGGAAGTAGCCATCAGAGGATGGGTACATGGTGGTCATAAAGGGATGGACATGGTCAGAAACAATGCTCAGGTAGGCCGTGGCATTTAAACGATGCCCAATTGGCACTAAGGGGCCTAAAGTGTGCCAAGAAAACATCCCCCACACCATTACACCACCACCACCAGCCTGCACAGTGGTAACAAGGCATGATGGATCCATGTTCTCATTCTGTTTACGCCAAATTCTGACTCTACCATCTGAATGTCTCAACAGAAATCGAGACTCATCAGACCAGGCAACATTTTTCCAGTCTTCAACTGTCCAATTTTGGTGAGCTCGTGCAAATTGTAGCCTCTTTTTCCTATTTGTAGTGGAGATGAGTGGTACCCGGTGGGGTCTTCTGCTGTTGTAGCCCATCCGCCTCAAGGTTGTGCGTGTTGTGGCTTCACAAATGCTTTGCTGCATACCTCGGTTGTAACGAGTGGTTATTTCAGTCAAAGTTGCTCTTCTATCAGCTTGAATCAGTCGGCCCATTCTCCTCTGACCTCTAGCATCAACAAGGCATTTTCGCCCACAGGACTGCCGCATACTGGATGTTTTTCCCTTTTCACACCATTCTTTGTAAACTCTAGAAATGGTTGTGCGTGAAAATCCCAGTAACTGAGCAGATTGTGAAATACTCAGACCGGCCCGTCTGGCACCAACAACCATGCCACGCTCAAAATTGCTTAAATCACCTTTCTTTCCCATTCTGACATTCAGTTTGGAGTTCAGGAGATTGTCTTGACCAGGACCACACCCCTAAATGCATTGAAGCAACTGCCATGTGATTGGTTGATTAGATAATTGCATTAATGAGAAATTGAACAGGTGTTCCTAATAATCCTTTAGGTGAGTGTACATAATATTATAAACAATGAACTTATGTACATTATTTTTTATAACAAATGCCAGCAGTCTGGTGATTGTTGTTGTTACACTTTACAGCAGGGGTATTCAATTAAAGTTCCGAGAGGTCCGGTCTCTATATTTCCTTCCCAGCAGAGGTCCGGACAATACTTTTTTGGAACAGTTATACATTTCCAGTTATTACACTTCCGGGGCAGATGTAGTACTTTGTAAAAGTACTGGCCCTGAGAGCCAAAGCAGTGATGTCTAAGAATTTTTACCAATATTTACCAAAAAAAGTAAATATTTCTCTCAACTGGATATGAATATAAAAAGAGAAGATCACATGTTTTATCAGGCAAGTCCACGATAAATAAAGTTATTGTCTCCCAAAAGAAAGAATTGACTCTGAACCGCCTATACGAGTCGTCTGTAATACGAATCCCACTGCGTGACGGTTCTACGTCACTAGAAAAGACATTTGCATAATGCCCGCCTATGTTGTACTGAAAATGAATAGCGTATTACTGAGAAATGTCCTGCTCAAGTCGTCCTTGCGATGGAGGTTCGGGTTGAATAACTAGCTCTTGCAATGTTTTTTCATCTGATTCGCCGGCGTATAGCTTCCAAAACGCACTGTACACGGTAGACCAATCACAACAGACTGGGCCATCTGGCCAATCAGTGCAGAGTAGCTTGCGGAAAGCAGGGATTTAGAGAGACTAGTCGTTTGAGAATCATTGAAAAATGTGGTGAGGTGCAATGTATATTATGAGAAAATTAAAGTGTTTTTTGACCTTTGATGCATGTAAACCTGTTGTAGGAGACAAAATTAGGAGCCTTTAAAATAGCACAATACGGGCACTTTAATATATCGTGCAGCCTTAGAAAATTATCTAATAATGCAGTTCATGGATTCTCATCCATGGAATGCGCCACTACCAGTATTTAATTTAACCTGAATTTAATTGAGGAATCGTGACAGCCCTACAGTAATAATCTTGTATTGAATATCATAATTCATACTCAGAAAGTAGAACTGAAGTGGCATGTAGTAAAAGACAGAGCAATATAATGCAAGCACTGTAAAAGGTTTTGCCACAAACTCAACTCAGCTTTTCACCTCAGCGAGAAATATTGTCACGTTTTAATATTGCGAGATCTCGTCACACCCCTAGTAAAAACTGAAAAATGTGAATGGGTGTTTTTCAGTTTGGGGAACTTTTCTTAAGATGGTTTAAAAAAGCATAGGGGGAAAAAAACATTTTTTTTTATTAGATAGTAAAGAGCTTTAGATGTTTTGTGTCTATAAAAAAGTTTTAAATTCACAAAACATGTACAGTGTTTGAGAATTTAAATTCAGTAACAGTTATTTTCAGTTCAGTAAGTTTCAAAGGTTAATTGACTTCTAGATAAGTGTTGAGTGTTGTAAGTGTTGTGTTGTTAACCAAAACCCGCTTGAAGGTTGATCACGGCTATGATCAAATAAGTGATAAATGTTTTAACATAGTTTAAGTTTTTAAGATTTTAAATAATCAAAAGTGCTTCTAATTGAAGAACACACACGTGACATCTAATGTTGTGTATTTATGCTGTTTGTAGGAAGACACTGAGATGGCCAGTGTGGGTGCTAATCTAGAGAGTTACTTTGAGGAACTGTTGAAGCGCTTGTATCCAGACCGCACGTTTCCTGGCGTGAAGGAGGAGAGCATTGCTGCTTTGTGTCCAGACGAAGCAAGTCCCTTATCTAAGACGCCTCCACAAGACACTTCCCCAGCAGAGGAGGCTGCGAGACCCTCTGGTGAAGATCTCCCTCAGGGGGAACCGCACACTAAAAACATTGAGGAGAAGCCAGAGAACTTGAGCTCTCCTGCAGGATCCAGTCCTGTGAATGCTGAAACGGACAGTAAAGCGACTAAAGAACCAATTTCCTGAAAGAATCTTCCTTGTTTTTCCTCTAAAGACTGGATGGTGACATGCACTTTTCTAAAGCGTGAAATCTCTGGTTCAATTGCAATAATTATACTGTATATTTTAATTGTTTTAAGCGTTTGGAAAATAAGCAATTCAACCACTAAAATGTATTATAACAATGCAGTGTGTAATATAGGCACAATAAATATCTGAAATATGGCCTATCAAATTTTCATTTTGTTAATGTGCAGTAAGAAGTGAAATGAAAGACGATAAATTACATTCAATTTACTTTTAAATTATAGTTCTCTCAAAAATAAAATGTCTTTTTTTTTTTTATTTAGTTATTGTTTATTATGCTTTAAGGCGACGTTACAGTGTAATTGCACAAATTAAGTATTGAGTAATATTAATTACATGTACTTATATAGGGTTAGTTACACATAATTTACTGTTATTACCAGTACTATAGTAAGTACATGTAACTACATAAGATAAAGTGTTACCATACGTCAATAATCACAAAATGCCTATTGTTTAAGTGTCTTGGCTGATTAACTCAAAAGTTTTGCTACAATTAGGTACAAAGACAAAGAAACATTTGTTTAGAGCCTATTTTAGTAAGTTAGCTGTGACTTATTCACAATACAGAACAGACTCTTTTACATAATTGCTTTTATAAAATGGTTACCACACAAAGCAAATAATAAAGCCAAAAATATTAATGTTACTAAAATCACTAAATGTCATCATTCCGCTAGAAAAAAAATAGTCCCTGACATATTTCCTCACAAACACATACATCTGCTTATCTCTCAGCATAAGCTGATAAAAACGTTTGTTATCTGTCTTTTAGTTTAATCCATTTCAACAGGCTACACTGTGTTAGACAAGGTTCCCTTTCAAAGTGAAACTCAACACTGCGTCTGGATTGATGCTATGGGGAACATCATCAGCATGAAATGTGTGTAAACACGACAATTTTATATCCCTCCTTTTTCTTGTCACTATGGCTAGTGCTGTTTGAATCAAGTACGGGCTATAGCAGGTCCTAGATGAGTGTGTTAAGAGTGGTGAGCTGACTCCCCCAGGATTCTGGGGTCTTTAAGTAGGATATCTCCCTTTTAGGTGGCTCCCTTTTAGAAGGGCAGCAGTATTGAGTGTTGTATATATGCTCCCCCTAGAGGTAGTGGTAGGCTAAGGTTGCAGTTTAAAGTGTTCTTTCTGGGTCAGTATTCCCTATGAGCTGTGTCATGCAAGAGAAGTTGACATAGCTAACCCTAGAGCTCTGCTGTTGTGCAGAAGGAAGGGAGGAAGGCTGTGAGGGCCGGGATTTTCCTTGTCATAAAGCATAGGACCTTGATGAATACAGGTGTAAACAGGGTCTAAAGCGTTTTGAGCTTGACCATTTTCGACCACTTCCAGAGGTAGTTGAAAACGCATTTGACCGGATTGCTTTCGTAGTGTAGACACTCATGTGGTCGAATGTGTTCGAACAGCTGCAAAAGACTGAAACGTACTACCTCCACCTACTGACCTAATGTGTAAACATTATGGGAAGTGCGCTAGCCAGACAGGATTTAAACTTTGTCGGCTGGAGACCCAAATTTGGTTTGAAGACGAAAAACGTACCAAGCACAATGTTCTCTCACCATTTCTAATTTCTAACATGCACTCACCGCATTCACCGTGGTCTTGCATGCGTTCATATGTAAGTTGTGCAAGCTTATTTTGTCCATTAGATCGAAAGATCTGAAAAAAAACACATACATTTACCCTCCCATAGGCCCTCCCCTCGAAGAAATCAGGACAGAAGTGGTTGTAAGTGGACAAAAGAGACGGATTAAATCACCAGGTGTAAACGGGTATGTGTCTCCCTCATCTATTTTTGATCTAATCGACCAAAAAGCATCTTTATACCAGGTGTAAACAGGGCCTTATACTCACAGGTGCTCCGGTAGTGAGGTCATGGACTATCGTCGGCCAATAAAATTGTTGTTTACACACGTGCTTCAGACACCGGTTACGCTGATGAAGTTTCCCATAGCATCAATCCAGACGCAGTGTCTCGTTCCCCTTCTCAGGGAACCATGGTTACAGACGTAACCTGAGGTTTTTTTTTTTTTTTTTAGTTGACGCTCAGCAGTGTTTTCTGTAGCAGCAGGAATGTCATTCCAGTGTTCTCTTTGATTTAAATTTGGCCTCCAGTAGCTCTGAAGTGAGCTTTTACACTTATGTCCATTCACAGACATAATTTCCCTCAGTTTGAGAACTTCATCGGACAATCTCTGCGCCATGGTTCTGCGAAAGCAGTGATTTGTGTAAATCTTGGAGGCGCCTGCTGCTTTGCAAATTCTCGGCAACATTGTTGCTGGGTAATTCACACCCATAGGATCTCTCATGTATGCTTGCAAGAGTAAAAAACAAAAAAAAGATTTTACAAAGCCGATATAATCATGTAAATTATGATTAGCCAGTATGCTTTGTGTCATTGTGTGTTGGTATTAAGCATGTCAGACAGTTTTGCTCCTTGATATGTTAATGACAATTAGGTGGCATTTACAAGGCAGTTCTCTTTTATAAATGAGGCTCCAGGATAAACTCAAAGGTTGATCATTCAGTTCAGTTCACTTCCTTAGAAGTCACAGAGAATTTTATTGAGTTCTGTCTTGGTGATTTGTTTAAAATCAGTGCTGCACACCCTGCCCTTTTTTATCACACCAGTCACCAGGGGCGGATCTACGGGTGGGCATAGGCCACTGATCTATATAAATGACTGGATTGCTCATTGCGTTCTAAATTGCCAGCAGGGGGTGAAGCCATCGGAAGTATTTGATCGGCCATCTTATGATTCCCTACCAACAGAGGGCATCATTGACTTACAGCCAAAACATTGATCTAAAATCACCCAATTTGCAGTGTATCAGTCACACATGAATAGTTTTTAAGATGTGTATGTACATTAACTACACGGCTACACATGGTAACTGGATGCCTTGCGGCCTCAGGCTAACTTGACAGGATCTCTGAGCTGCGGTGATCCCCAGAGGTCATTTTATGATCAACCACCGTCCCGCTGTCTTTCGGGTAAGTCTGGTAAGACTAAGGCTAGGAGAGCACACCCTGAAAACAAAACGTGCTGGTAGGCATACATTAAGGCAGTCCTCCAACAGACTGGAGTTCTGGCAGCCTCCTGCAGCTGCGGTCATCCTGGATTTTTTCCTTGCCATCGGATTACATGCCCCTACAGCAAAGTAGTGGTGTTGGAGCAGGCAAATATCTCTCATCACTTAAATCACTTCTGTGCGCATACGGAAATGTAATATACATTTTCAATTAAACTCATGGATGGTATTGTGTCTCAGGGCTCTTTGAATCTCAGACACCTTTGATAATTAGTTTGCCAGATGAGCCCAATTAAAGGAAAAGTACTTAAGAAGGACGTTTCACATTATTAAGCAGGCCACAGGTTTCAAGCAATATGGGAAAGAAAAAAGGATCTCTCTGCTGCTGAAAAGCGTCAAATAGTGCAATGCCTTGGACAAGGTATGAAAACATTAGATATTTCACGAAAACTTGCGTGATCATCGTACTGTGAAGAGATTTGTGGCTGATTCAGAGCACAGACGGGTTCGTGCAGATAAAGGCAGAATGAGGAAGGTTTCTGCCAGACAAATTCATCGGATTAAGATAGCAGCTGCTAAAATGCCATTACAAAACAGCAAACAGGTATTTGAAGTTGCTGGTGCCTCTGGAGTCCCGCGAACCTCAAGGTGTAGGATCCTCCAGAGGCTTGCAGTTGTGCATAAACCTACTATTCGGCCACCCCTAACCAATGCTCACAAGCAGAAACGGTTGCAGTGGGCCCAGACATACATGAAGACAAATTTTCAAACAGTCTTGTTTACTGATGAGTGTCGTGCAACCCTGGATGGTCCAGACGGATGGAGTAGTGGATGGCCACCATGTCCCAACAAGGCTGCGACGTCAACAAGGAGGTGGCGGAGTCATGTTTTGGGCCGGAATCATGGGGAGAGAGCTGGTAGGCCCCTTTAGGGTCCCTGAAGGTGTGAAATGACCTCACCAAAGTATGTACAGTTTCTGACTGACCACTTTCTTCCATGGTACAAAAAGAAGAACCGTGCCTTCCGTAGCAAAATCATCTTCATGCATGACAATGCACCATCTCATGCTGCAAAGAATACCTCTGTGTCATTGGCTGCTATGGGCATAAAAGATTGCTGTTTGGTCGCTGTAGTCATTAAGTCTGATTCAAACAGTATAAACACTGTAATATATCTACATTTTTAGGGGGAGGGATTCCCACAGTAGAGGAGGAGACAATCTAAACAAAGGACTGACCAGTCACCAGTTCTAATCCAATCAGTCATTCAAATGCATAGATACTAATCCAATCACTCTGACAGTATTGCCCATACATTCACATTATCATAGAGACAAAAGCACAACTCTGCCCTGAGCTTGTCATACCAAATGGTCAGGAAGTGCATAAAGACAAAAGACTAAAGCCGGCTGTTCAGGGGACCAGCGTGGCACCGACAATTCAGGAGGCCAGGGCGGCGCTGACAGTTCAGGGATGGCCTTTGTGGACGGCCCCCCCCCCCCAAAAAAAATTTCTTGGGAGGGGCTACGGACTCTGGAGCGAGCTCATGGCCTGGAGTCCTCTCTGGACTCGGGACAGGAGACGGAGTCCTCTCTGGACTCTGGCCAGGGGCTGGAAGATTTAGACCGTATCATAGTACTGAGACTGCTCTCATTAGAGTTACAAATGATTTACTCTTATTATCCGATCGTGGTTGTATCGCTCTGTTAGTGTTACTCGATCTTAGCGCTGCATTCGATACTATCGACCACAACATTCTTTTGAATAGACTCGAAAATTATGTTGGCATTAGTGGAATTTCATTGGCATGGTTTAAATCATACTTATCTGACCGTTATCAGTTTGTAGCAGTAAATGAAGTGATGTCACACCGAACACAAGTTCAGTATGGAGTACCGCAGGGCTCAGTGCTAGGACCGTTGCTTTTCACCCTGTACATGCTACCACTGGGAGATATTATTAGGAAGCATGGCGTTAATTTTCATTGTTATGCTGACGATACTCAGCTCTATATTTTTTCACGCCCTGACGAAACTTACCAATTCACAAGATTAACGGAATGCATTGGATGACTAGTAATTTCCTATGGACCTCAATGTCGTGTCCCATGAAAGTTGCTAGTTGGTCTAGTTCATGAGTTGAGAAACTGTGGCTACATGTTTTCTCAACTTCGTAGATGTAATATTTTCTGAATGTTTAGCCCCACAGCTTTCTGCATATCGCTTTAAGCAGTCACAACCACGGATGCTCTCCTGTGATCCATAAAAAGGATGAACAAATATGTAGAGATTGCTAGGGGAAATTCAAACGTCTTCTTTAGTTTTATTCAGAGTTCCACATATTCCTTGATACGCTATATTGCCAAAAGTTTTGGGACGCCTGCCTTTACATGCACATGAACTTTAATGACATCCCATTTTTAATCCGTAGGGTTTAATATGGAGTTGGCCCACCCTTTGCAGCTATAAAGCTTCAACTCTTCTGAGAAGGCTTTCCACAAGGTTTAGGAGTGTGTTTATGGGAATTTTTGACCATTCTTCTAGAAGCGCATTTGTGAGGTCAGGCACTGATGTTGGACGAGAAGGCCTGGCTCGCAGTCTCCGCTCTAATTCATCCCAAAGGTGTTCTATCGGGTTGAAGTCAGGACTCTGTGCAGGCCAGTCAGGTTCCTCCACACCAAACTCGCTCATCCATGTCTTTATGGACCTTGCTTTGTGCACTGGTGCGCAGTCATGTTGGAACAGGAAGGGGCCATCCCCAAACTGTTCCCACAAAGTTGGGAGCATGAAATTGTCCAGAATGTCTTGGTATGCTGAAGCATTTAGAGTTCCTTTCACTGGAACTAAGGGGCCAAGGCCAACCCCTGAAAATCAACCCCACACCATAACCCCCCTCCACCAAACTTTACACTTGGCACAATGCAGTCAGGCAAGTACCGTTCTCCTGGCAACTGCCAAACCCAGACTCGTCCATCAGATTGCCAGACAGAGAAGCGTGATTCGTCACTCCAGAAAACACGTCTCCACTGCTTTTGAGTCCAGTGGCGGCGTGCTTTACACCACTGCATCCGACGCTTTGCATTGCACTTGCTGATGCAGCTGCACGGCCATGGAAACCCATTCCATGAAGCTCTCTATGCACTGTTCTTGAGCTAATCTGAAGGCCACACGAAGTTTGGAGGTCTGTAGCTATTGACTCTGCAGAAAGTTGGCGACTTCTGCGCACTGTGCACCTCAGCATGCGCTGACCCCGCTCTGTGATTTTACGTGGCCTACCACTTCGTGGCTGAGTTGCTGTTGTTCCCAATTGCTTCCACTTTGTTATAATACCACCAACAGTTGACCGTAGAATATTTAGTAGTGAGGAAATTTCATGAATGGACTTATTGCACAGGTGGCAACCTATCACGGTACCACGCTTTACTTCACTGAGCTCCTGAGAGCGACCCATTCTTTCACAAATGTTTGTAGAAGCAGTCTGCATGCCTAGGTGCTTGATTTTATACACCTGTGGCCTCGGAAGTGATTGGAACACCTGAATTCAATGATTTGGAGGGGTGTTCCAATACTTTTGGCAATATAGTGTATTTGCTCGTAATAGTACTGGTACTTTGCGACCTCTTTTGCGTCCTCAGACCTCTACTCTGGTGAGATTCTCACAGATTTTCTTCTCAAAAGGTGATAGGCTGTCCAGAATTTCATCCTGCATCGTGTTTGTTTCTCTGCAGGTGTGTTTTGACTTCCATCCTAGAAACCTCACCTTCAAGATGCCGACTGAATAACATCAGCTGTGCTAGAGTCACTTGAGAGAGATCACTCTATGACCTTTGTGATGGGTGGTCAATGAGTTCTTTTCCTGGAGTTATCCTGGAGCTTCGTAATGTCTTCCGCTAAAGGCAGCATTTGTGGGCTGTTTTTTCTTTTTCTGGTACAAGGTATTCAGTGCATTGGATGAAACATGGATTGTCCATTCCAGTTAAATTAATTTACTGAATTGCTCTGCTCTTCCCTTTAAGGCATCATCCTCTTGACGTAAAGCCTCTTCCTGCAAAATATATGACACTTTCACAAGCGAATGGCGCCGAATGCAGTGCTTTGTAAACATTAATGTATTAATGGGTCAACTTGCCAGAGGGTTAAAGACTCTAGCTTGAGCCCGCAGCCAAAGGGTAGGTTTGTCAGAAGTGGGATTCGAACCCACGCCTCCAGGGGAGGCTGTGACCTGAACACAGCGCCTTAGACCGCTCAGCCATCCTGACATAAAGGCTGATGGTGAGCAGCGTCTTTGGAGCTACACCGAATGGCAGACGATCTACAAGCTAGTACTCCACCGCTCACCCTAGGCACACCTTATGCCTCGTTGGCGCAGTTAGGCAGCGCGTCAGTCTCATAATTTGAAGGTCGTGAGTTCCAGCCTCACACGGGGCAGAGTGGTGCTTTTTGGCACACGAGAGCGTTTAGGCGAAAGAACGGGTTTCTTTACACCCTTTCGTGTGATTTTCCATTTCTTCATGAGCAATGCGATTGAAATCCAGTGCTTTTGTAGGACTGATGTTGAATAAATGCAGCAATAGTATTCCTCTCATATTCACGTAATATGTGGCAGCGTTGCTACAATGTTTTGTTAAGGTTTAACATAATTCTTTCACTCTCATGACGTTTCTTGTCAATGGTAATGTAATGTTTCGCTTGACATTCCATGAATCTCATTCCATGACATTCCATCCCATACCCCAAAAACCCATGACATGTCATTCAGAGAAATTTCCAGGAATTCCTTGCCATGAAATTCTACTGCATCCCCAAAATTTCAGTCCATGACATCACAGTCAAACTCCAAGAATCACATTGCATCCCTCCAAAGAAACCCCAAACAAAACATGAATACCCTTTCATAAACAAGTTCTCATTCTGGTAAACACCGCAACATGGAATTCCATTGAATCCCATTCTATAAAACATGTCCAATTTCATGAAATGTCATGACATGAAATTCCAAGAAAACTGCATGAAAATTCCATAGAATCCCGTACATGGCACAAAAGTGTTACTTTAAAGTTCATGTGATGCCGTTCAGCGTTACTGTAGCGTTACTGTAGTGTTTCTTTAGTTCTGACTTGAACTGAAATGCAGTGCTTTGTCAACATTAATGTATTACTGGGTCAACTTGCCAGAGGGTTAAAGACTCTAGCTTGAGCCCGCAGCCAAAGGGTAGGTTTGTCAGAAGTGGGATTCGAACCCACGCCTCCAGGGGAGACTGCGACCTGAACGCAGCGCCTTAGACCGCTCGGCCATCCTGACATAAAGGCAAGCGATGAGCAGCGTCTTTGGAGCTACACCGAATGGCAGACGATCCTCAAGCTAGTACTCCACCGCTCGCCCTAGGCACACCTCATGCCTCGTTGGCGCAGTTAGGCAGCGCGTCAGTCTCATAATATGAAGGTCGTGAGTTCGAGCCTCACACGGGGCAGAGTGGTGCTTTTTGGCACACGAGAGCGTTTAGGCGAAAGAGCGGGGTTTTTTTACACCCTTTCGTGTGATTGTCCATTTCATCATGAGCAATGCGATTGAAATCCAGTGCTTTTGTAGGACTGATGTTGAATAAATGCAGCAATAGTATTCCTCTCATATTCACGTAATATGTGGCAGCGTTGCTACAATGTTTTGTTAAGGTTTAACATAATTCTTTCACTCTCATGACGTTTCTTGTCAATGGTAATGTAATGTTTCGCTTGACATTCCATGAATCTCATTCCATGACATTCCATCCCATACCCCAAAAACCCATGACATGTCATTCAGAGAAATTTCCAGGAATTCCTTGCCATGAAATTCTACTGCATCCCCAAAATTTCAGTCCATGACATCACAGTCAAACTCCAAGAATCACATTGCATCCCTCCAAAGAAACCCCAAACAAAACATGAATACCCTTTCATAAACAAGTTCTCATTCTGGTAAACACCGCAACATGGAATTCCATTGAATCCCATTCTATAAAACATGTCCAATTTCATGAAATGTCATGACATGAAATTCCAAGAAAACTGCATGAAAATTCCATAGAATCCCGTACATGGCACAAAAGTGTTACTTTAAAGTTCATGTGATGCCGTTCAGCGTTACTGTAGCGTTACTGTAGTGTTTCTTTAGTTCTGACTTGAACTGAAATGCAGTGCTTTGTCAACATTAATGTATTACTGGGTCAACTTGCCAGAGGGTTTAGGCGAGAGCGTTTAGGCGAAAGAGCGGGTTTCTTTACACCCTTTCGTGTGATTGTCCATTTCATCATGAGCAATGCGATTGAAATCCAGTGCTTTTGTAGGACTGATGTTGAATAAATGCAGCAATAGTATTCCTCTCATATTCACGTAATATGTGGCAGCGTTGCTACAATGTTTTGTTAAGGTTTAACATAATTCTTTCACTCTCATGACGTTTCTTGTCGATGGTAATGTAATGTTTCGCTTGACATTCCATGAATCTCATTCCATGACATTCCATCCCATACCCCAAAAACCCATGACATGTCATTCAGAGAAATTTCCAGGAATTGCTTGCCATGAAATTCTACTGCATCCCCAAAATTTCAGTCCATGACATCACAGTCAAACTCCAAGAATCACATTGCATCCCTCCAAAGAAACCCCAAACAAAACATGAATACCCTTTCATAAACAAGTTCTCATTCTGGTAAACACCGCAACATGGAATTCCATTGAATCCCATTCTATAAAACATGTCCAATTTCATGAAATGTCATGACATGAAATTCCAAGAAAACTGCATGAAAATTCCATAGAATCCCGTACATGGCACAAAAGTGTTACTTTAAAGTTCATGTGATGCCGTTCAGCGTTACTGTAGCGTTACTGTAGTGTTACTGTAGTGTTTCTTTAGTTCTGACTTGAACTGAAATGCAGTGCTTTGTCAACATTAATGTATTACTGGGTCAACTTGCCAGAGGGTTAAAGACTCTAGCTTCAGCCCGCAGCCAAAGGGTAGGTTTGTCAGAAGTGGGATTCGGACCCACGCCTCCAGGGGAGACTGCGACCTGAACGCAGCGCCTTAGACCGCTCGGCCATCCTGACATAAAGGCAAGCGATGAGCAGCGTCTTTGGAGCTACACCGAATGGCAGACGATCCTCAAGCTAGTACTCCACCGCTCGCCCTAGGCACACCTCATGCCTCGTTGGCGCAGTTAGGCAGCGCGTCAGTCTCATAATCTGAAGGTCGTGAGTTCGAGCCTCACACGGGGCAGAGTGGTGCTTTTCGGCACACGAGAGCGTTTAGGCGAAAGAGCGGGGTTTTTTTACACCCTTTCGTGTGATTGTCCATTTCATCATGAGCAATGCGATTGAAATCCAGTGCTTTTGTAGGACTGATGTTGAATAAATGCAGCAATAGTATTCCTCTCATATTCACGTAATATGTGGCAGCGTTGCTACAATGTTTTGTTAAGGTTTAACATAATTCTTTCACTCTCATGACGTTTCTTGTCAATGGTAATGTAATGTTTCGCTTGACATTCCATGAATCTCATTCCATGACATTCCATCCCATACCCCAAAAACCCATGACATGTCATTCAGAGAAATTTCCAGGAATTGCTTGCCATGAAATTCTACTGCATCCCCAAAATTTCAGTCCATGACATCACAGTCAAACTCCAAGAATCACATTGCATCCCTCCAAAGAAACCCCAAACAAAACATGAATACCCTTTCATAAACAAGTTCTCATTCTGGTAAACACCGCAACATGGAATTCCATTGAATCCCATTCTATAAAACATGTCCAATTTCATGAAATGTCATGACATGAAATTCCAAGAAAACTGCATGAAAATTCCATAGAATCCCGTACATGGCACAAAAGTGTTACTTTAAAGTTCATGTGATGCCGTTCAGCGTTACTGTAGTGTTACTGTAGTGTTTCTTTAGTTCTGACTTGAACTGAAATGCAGTGCTTTGTCAACATTAATGTATTACTGGGTCAACTTGCCAGAGGGTTAAAGACTCTAGCTTGAGCCCGCAGCCAAAGGGTAGGTTTGTCAGAAGTGGGATTCGAACCCACGCCTCCAGGGGAGACTGCGACCTGAACGCAGCGCCTTAGACCGCTCGGCCATCCTGACATAAAGGCTAACGGTGAGCAGCGTCTTTGGAGCTACACCGAATGGTAGACGATCCTCAAGCTAGTACTACACCGCTCGCCCTAGGGACACCTCCTGCCTCGTTGGCGCAGTTAGGCAGCGCGTCAGTCTCATAATCTGAAGGTCGTGAGTTCGAGCCTCACACGGGGCAGAGTGGTGCTTTTTGGCACACGAGAGCGTTTAGGCGAAAGAGCGGGTTTCTTTACACCCTTTCGTGTGATTGTCCATTTCATCATGAGCAATGCGATTGAAATCCAGTGCTTTTGTAGGACTGATGTTGAATAAATGCAGCAATAGTATTCCTCTCATATTCACGTAATATGTGGTTTAACATAATTCTTTCACTCTCATGACGTTTCTTGTCGATGGTAATGTAATGTTTCGCTTGACATTCCATGAATCTCATTCCATGACATTCCATCCCATACCCCAAAAACCCATGACATGTCATTCAGAGAAATTTCCAGGAATTGCTTGCCATGAAATTCTACTGCATCCCCAAAATTTCAGTCCATGACATCACAGTCAAACTCCAAGAATCACATTGCATCCCTCCAAAGAAACCCCAAACAAAACATGAATACCCTTTCATAAACAAGTTCTCATTCTGGTAAACACCGCAACATGGAATTCCATTGAATCCCATTCTATAAAACATGTCCAATTTCATGAAATGTCATGACATGAAATTCCAAGAAAACTGCATGAAAATTCCATAGAATCCCGTACATGGCACAAAAGGGTTACTTTAAAGTTCATGTGATACCGTTCAGCGTTACTGTAGTGTTTCTTTAGTTCTGACTTGAACTGAAATGCAGTGCTTTGTCAACATTAATGTATTACTGGGTCAACTTGCCAGAGGGTTAAAGACTCTAGCTTGAGCCCGCAGCCAAAGGGTAGGTTTGTCAGAAGTGGGATTCGAACCCACGCCTCCAGGGGAGACTGCGACCTGAACGCAGCGCCTTAGACCGCTCGGCCATCCTGACTTAATGGCTAACGGTGAGCAGCGTCTTTGGAGCTACACCGAATGGCAGACGATCTACAAGCTAGTACTCCACCGCTCACCCTAGGCACACCTCATGCCTCGTTGGCGCAGTTAGGCAGCGCGTCAGTCTCATAATCTGAAGGTCGTGAGTTCGAGCCTCACACGGGGCAGAGTGGTGCTTTTTGGCACACGAGAGCGTTTAGGCGAAAGAGCGGGGTTTTTTTACACCCTTTCGTGTGATTGTCCATTTCATCATGAGCAATGCGATTGAAATCCAGTGCTTTTGTAGGACTGATGTTGAATAAATGCAGCAATAGTATTCCTCTCATATTCACGTAATATGTGGTTTAACATAATTCTTTCACTCTCATGACGTTTCTTGTCGATGGTAATGTAATGTTTCGCTTGACATTCCATGAATCTCATTCCATGACATTCCATCCCATACCCCAAAAACCCATGACATGTCATTCAGAGAAATTTCCAGGAATTGCTTGCCATGAAATTCTACTGCATCCCCAAAATTTCAGTCCATGACATCACAGTCAAACTCCAAGAATCACATTGCATCCCTCCAAAGAAACCCCAAACAAAACATGAATACCCTTTCATAAACAAGTTCTCATTCTGGTAAACACCGCAACATGGAATTCCATTGAATCCCATTCTATAAAACATGTCCAATTTCATGAAATGTCATGACATGAAATTCCAAGAAAACTGCATGAAAATTCCATAGAATCCCGTACATGGCACAAAAGTGTTACTTTAAAGTTCATGTGATGCCGTTCAGCGTTACTGTAGCGTTACTGTAGTGTTTCTTTAGTTCTGACTTGAACTGAAATGCAGTGCTTTGTCAACATTAATGTATTACTGGGTCAACTTGCCAGAGGGTTTAGGCGAGAGCGTTTAGGCGAAAGAGCGGGTTTCTTTACACCCTTTCGTGTGATTGTCCATTTCATCATGAGCAATGCGATTGAAATCCAGTGCTTTTGTAGGACTGATGTTGAATAAATGCAGCAATAGTATTCCTCTCATATTCACGTAATATGTGGTTTAACATAATTCTTTCACTCTCATGACGTTTCTTGTCGATGGTAATGTAATGTTTCGCTTGACATTCCATGAATCTCATTCCATGACATTCCATCCCATACCCCAAAAACCCATGACATGTCATTCAGAGAAATTTCCAGGAATTGCTTGCCATGAAATTCTACTGCATCCCCAAAATTTCAGTCCATGACATCACAGTCAAACTCCAAGAATCACATTGCATCCCTCCAAAGAAACCCCAAACAAAACATGAATACCCTTTCATAAACAAGTTCTCATTCTGGTAAACACCGCAACATGGAATTCCATTGAATCCCATTCTATAAAACATGTCCAATTTCATGAAATGTCATGACATGAAATTCCAAGAAAACTGCATGAAAATTCCATAGAATCCCATACATGGCACAAAAGTGTTACTTTAAAGTTCATGTGATGCCGTTCAGCGTTACTGTAGCGTTACGTAGTGTTTCTTTAGTTCTGACTTGAACTGAAATGCAGTGCTTTGTCAACATTAATGTATTACTGGGTCAACTTGCCAGAGGGTTAAAGACTCTAGCTTGAGCCCGCAGCCAAAGGGTAGGTTTGTCAGAAGTGGGATTCGAACACACGCCTCCAGGGGAGACTGCGACCTGAACGCAGCGCCTTAGACCGCTCGGCCATCCTGACATAAAGGCTAACGGTGAGCAGCGTCTTTGGAGCTACACCGAATGGTAGACGATCCTCAAGCTAGTACTCCACCGCTCGCCCTAGGGACACCTCCTGCCTCGTTGGCGCAGTTAGGCAGCGCGTCAGTCTCATAATCTGAAGGTCGTGAGTTCGAGCCTCACACGGGGCAGAGTGGTGCTTTTTGGCACACGAGAGCGTTTAGGCGAAAGAGCGGGTTTCTTTACACCCTTTCGTGTGATTGTCCATTTCATCATGAGCAACGCGATTGAAATCCAGTGCTTTTGTAGGACTGATGTTGAATAAATGCAGCAATAGTATTCCTCTCATATTCACGTAATATGTGGTTTAACATAATTCTTTCACTCTCATGACGTTTCTTGTCGATGGTAATGTAATGTTTCGCTTGACATTCCATGAATCTCATTCCATGACATTCCATCCCATACCCCAAAAACCCATGACATGTCATTCAGAGAAATTTCCAGGAATTGCTTGCCATGAAATTCTACTGCATCCCCAAAATTTCAGTCCATGACATCACAGTCAAACTCCAAGAATCACATTGCATCCCTCCAAAGAAACCCCAAACAAAACATGAATACCCTTTCATAAACAAGTTCTCATTCTGGTAAACACCGCAACATGGAATTCCATTGAATCCCATTCTATAAAACATGTCCAATTTCATGAAATGTCATGACATGAAATTCCAAGAAAACTGCATGAAAATTCCATAGAATCCCGTACATGGCACAAAAGTGTTACTTTAAAGTTCATGTGATGCCGTTCAGCGTTACTGTAGCGTTACTGTAGTGTTTCTTTAGTTCTGACTTGAACTGAAATGCAGTGCTTTGTCAACATTAATGTATTACTGGGTCAACTTGCCAGAGGGTTTAGGCGAGAGCGTTTAGGCGAAAGAGCGGGTTTCTTTACACCCTTTCGTGTGATTGTCCATTTCATCATGAGCAATGCGATTGAAATCCAGTGCTTTTGTAGGACTGATGTTGAATAAATGCAGCAATAGTATTCCTCTCATATTCACGTAATATGTGGCAGCGTTGCTACAATGTTTTGTTAAGGTTTAACATAATTCTTTCACTCTCATGACGTTTCTTGTCGATGGTAATGTAATGTTTCGCTTGACATTCCATGAATCTCATTCCATGACATTCCATCCCATACCCCAAAAACCCATGACATGTCATTCAGAGAAATTTCCAGGAATTGCTTGCCATGAAATTCTACTGCATCCCCAAAATTTCAGTCCATGACATCACAGTCAAACTCCAAGAATCACATTGCATCCCTCCAAAGAAACCCCAAACAAAACATGAATACCCTTTCATAAACAAGTTCTCATTCTGGTAAACACCGCAACATGGAATTCCATTGAATCCCATTCTATAAAACATGTCCAATTTCATGAAATGTCATGACATGAAATTCCAAGAAAACTGCATGAAAATTCCATAGAATCCCGTACATGGCACAAAAGTGTTACTTTAAAGTTCATGTGATGCCGTTCAGCGTTACTGTAGCGTTACTGTAGTGTTTCTTTAGTTCTGACTTGAACTGAAATGCAGTGCTTTGTCAACATTAATGTATTACTGGGTCAACTTGCCAGAGGGTTAAAGACTCTAGCTTGAGCCCGCAGCCAAAGGGTAGGTTTGTCAGAAGTGGGATTCGAACCCACGCCTCCAGGGGAGACTGCGACCTGAACGCAGCGCCTTAGACCGCTCGGCCATCCTGACTTAAAGGCTAACGGTGAGCAGCGTCTTTGGAGCTACACCGAATGGCAGACGATCTACAAGCTAGTACTCCACCGCTCGCCCTAGGGACACCTCCTGCCTCGTTGGCGCAGTTAGGCAGCGCGTCAGTCTCATAATCTGAAGGTCGTGAGTTCGAGCCTCACACGGGGCAGAGTGGTGCTTTTTGGCACACGAGAGCGTTTAGGCGAAAGAGCGGGTTTCTTTACACCCTTTCGTGTGATTGTCCATTTCATCATGAGCAACGCGATTGAAATCCAGTGCTTTTGTAGGACTGATGTTGAATAAATGCAGCAATAGTATTCCTCTCATATTCACGTAATATGTGGTTTAACATAATTCTTTCACTCTCATGACGTTTCTTGTCGATGGTAATGTAATGTTTCGCTTGACATTCCATGAATCTCATTCCATGACATTCCATCCCATACCCCAAAAACCCATGACATGTCATTCAGAGAAATTTCCAGGAATTGCTTGCCATGAAATTCTACTGCATCCCCAAAATTTCAGTCCATGACATTACAGTCAAACTCCAAGAATCACATTGCATCCCTCCAAAGAAACCCCAAACAAAACATGAATACCCTTTCATAAACAAGTTCTCATTCTGGTAAACACCGCAACATGGAATTCCATTGAATCCCATTCTATAAAACATGTCCAATTTCATGAAATGTCATGACATGAAATTCCAAGAAAACTGCATGAAAATTCCATAGAATCCCGTACATGGCACAAAAGTGTTACTTTAAAGTTCATGTGATGCCGTTCAGCGTTACTGTAGCGTTACTGTAGTGTTTCTTTAGTTCTGACTTGAACTGAAATGCAGTGCTTTGTCAACATTAATGTATTACTGGGTCAACTTGCCAGAGGGTTTAGGCGAGAGCGTTTAGGCGAAAGAGCGGGTTTCTTTACACCCTTTCGTGTGATTGTACATTTCATCATGAGCAATGCGATTGAAATCCAGTGCTTTTGTAGGACTGATGTTGAATAAATGCAGCAATAGTATTCCTCTCATATTCACGTAATATGTGGCAGCGTTGCTACAATGTTTTGTTAAGGTTTAACATAATTCTTTCACTCTCATGACGTTTCTTGTCGATGGTAATGTAATGTTTCGCTTGACATTCCATGAATTTCATTCCATGACATTCCATCCCATACCCCAAAAACCCATGACATGTCATTCAGAGAAATTTCCAGGAATTGCTTGCCATGAAATTCTACTGCATCCCCAAAATTTCAGTCCATGACATCACAGTCAAACTCCAAGAATCACATTGCATCCCTCCAAAGAAACCCCAAACAAAACATGAATACCCTTTCATAAACAAGTTCTCATTCTGGTAAACACCGCAACATGGAATTCCATTGAATCCCATTCTATAAAACATGTCCAATTTCATGAAATGTCATGACATGAAATTCCAAGAAAACTGCATGAAAATTCCATAGAATCCCGTAAATGGCTCAAAAGTGTTACTTTAAAGTTCATGTGATGCCGTTCAGCGTTACTGTAGCGTTACTGTAGTGTTTCTTTAGTTCTGACTTGAACTGAAATGCAGTGCTTTGTCAACATTAATGTATTACTGGGTCAACTTGCCAGAGGGTTAAAGACTCTAGCTTGAGCCCGCAGCCAAAGGGTAGGTTTGTCAGAAGTGGGATTCGAACCCACGCCTCCAGGGGAGACTGCGACCTGAACGCAGCGCCTTAGACCTCTCGGCCATCCTGACATAAAGGCTAACGGTGAGCAGCGTCTTTGGAGCTACACCGAATGGCAGACGATCTACAAGCTAGTACTCCACCGCTCACCCTAGGCACACCTCATGCCTCGTTGGCGCAGTTAGGCAGCGCGTCAGTCTCATAATCTGAAGGTCGTGAGTTCGAGCCTCACACGGGGCAGAGTGGTGCTTTTTGGCACACGAGAGCGTTTAGGCGAAAGAGCGGGTTTTTTTTACACCCTTTCGTGTGATTGTCCATTTCATCATGAGCAATGCGATTGAAATCCAGTGCTTTTGTAGGACTGATGTTGAATAAATGCAGCAATAGTATTCCTCTCATATTCACGTAATATGTGGTTTAACATAATTCTTTCACTCTCATGACGTTTCTTGTCGATGGTAATGTAATGTTTCGCTTGACATTCCATGAATCTCATTCCATGACATTCCATCCCATACCCCAAAAACCCATGACATGTCATTCAGAGAAATTTCCAGGAATTGCTTGCCATGAAATTCTACTGCATCCCCAAAATTTCAGTCCATGACATCACAGTCAAACTCCAAGAATCACATTGCATCCCTCCAAAGAAACCCCAAACAAAACATGAATACCCTTTCATAAACAAGTTCTCATTCTGGTAAACACCGCAACATGGAATTCCATTGAATCCCATTCTATAAAACATGTCCAATTTCATGAAATGTCATGACATGAAATTCCAAGAAAACTGCATGAAAATTCCATAGAATCCCGTACATGGCACAAAAGTGTTACTTTAAAGTTCATGTGATGCCGTTCAGCGTTACTGTAGCGTTACTGTAGTGTTACTGTAGTGTTTCTTTAGTTCTGACTTGAACTGAAATGCAGTGCTTTGTCAACATTAATGTATTACTGGGTCAACTTGCCAGAGGGTTAAAGACTCTAGCTTGAGCCCACAGCCAAAGGGTAGGTTTGTCAGAAGTGGGATTCGAACCCACGCCTCCAGGGGAGACTGCGACCTGAACGCAGCGCCTTAGACCGCTCGGCCATCCTGACATAAAGGCTAACGGTGAGCAGCGTCTTTGGAGCTACACCGAATGGTAGACGATCCTCAAGCTAGTACTCCACCGCTCGCCCTAGGGACACCTCCTGCCTCGTTGGCGCAGTTAGGCAGCGCGTCAGTCTCATAATCTGAAGGTCGTGAGTTCGAGCCTCACACGGGGCAGAGTGGTGCTTTTTGGCACACGAGAGCGTTTAGGCGAAAGAGCGGGTTTCTTTACACCCTTTCGTGTGATTGTCCATTTCATCATGAGCAACGCGATTGAAATCCAGTGCTTTTGTAGGACTGATGTTGAATAAATGCAGCAATAGTATTCCTCTCATATTCACGTAATATGTGGTTTAACATAATTCTTTCACTCTCATGACGTTTCTTGTCGATGGTAATGTAATGTTTCGCTTGACATTCCATGAATCTCATTCCATGACATTCCATCCCATACCCCAAAAACCCATGACATGTCATTCAGAGAAATTTCCAGGAATTGCTTGCCATGAAATTCTACTGCATCCCCAAAATTTCAGTCCATGACATTACAGTCAAACTCCAAGAATCACATTGCATCCCTCCAAAGAAACCCCAAACAAAACATGAATACCCTTTCATAAACAAGTTCTCATTCTGGTAAACACCGCAACATGGAATTCCATTGAATCCCATTCTATAAAACATGTCCAATTTCATGAAATGTCATGACATGAAATTCCAAGAAAACTGCATGAAAATTCCATAGAATCCCGTACATGGCACAAAAGTGTTACTTTAAAGTTCATGTGATGCCGTTCAGCGTTACTGTAGCGTTACTGTAGTGTTTCTTTAGTTCTGACTTGAACTGAAATGCAGTGCTTTGTCAACATTAATGTATTACTGGGTCAACTTGCCAGAGGGTTAAAGACTCTAGCTTGAGCCCGCAGCCAAAGGGTAGGTTTGTCAGAAGTGGGATTCGAACCCACGCCTCCAGGGGAGACTGCGATCTGAACGCAGCACCTTAGACCGCTCGGCCATCCTGACTTAAAGGCTAACGGTGAGCAGCGTCTTTGGAGCTACACCGAATGGCAGACGATCTACAAGCTAGTACTCCACCGCTCACCCTAGGCACACCTCATGCCTCGTTGGCGCAGTTAGGCAGCGCGTCAGTCTCATAATCTGAAGGTCGTGAGTTCGAGCCTCACACGGGGCAGAGTGGTGCTTTTTGGCACACGAGAGCGTTTAGGCGAAAGAGCGGGTTTTTTTTACACCCTTTCGTGTGATTGTCCATTTCATCATGAGCAATGCGATTGAAATCCAGTGTTTTTGTAGGACTGATGTTGAATAAATGCAGCAATAGTATTCCTCTCATATTCACGTAATATGTGGCAGCGTTGCTACAATGTTTTGTTAAGGTTTAACATAATTCTTTCACTCTCATGACGTTTCTTGTCAATGGTAATGTAATGTTTCGCTTGACATTCCATGAATCTCATTCCATGACATTCCATCCCATACCCCAAAACCCCATGACATGTCATTCAGAGAAATTTCCAGGAATTGCTTGCCATGAAATTCTACTGCATCCCCAAAATTTCAGTCCATGACATCACAGTCAAACTCCAAGAATCACATTGCATCCCTCCAAAGAAACCCCAAACAAAACATGAATACCCTTTCATAAACAAGTTCTCATTCTGGTAAACACCGCAACATGGAATTCCATTGAATCCCATTCTATAAAACATGTCCAATTTCATGAAATGTCATGACATGAAATTCCAAGAAAACTGCATGAAAATTCCATAGAATCCCGTACATGGCACAAAAGTGTTACTTTAAAGTTCATGTGATGCCGTTCAGCGTTACTGTAGCGTTACTGTAGTGTTTCTTTAGTTCTGACTTGAACTGAAATGCAGTGCTTTGTCAACATTAATGTATTACTGGGTCAACTTGCCAGAGGGTTTAGGCGAGAGCGTTTAGGCGAAAGAGCGGGTTTCTTTACACCCTTTCGTGTGATTGTCCATTTCATCATGAGCAATGCGATTGAAATCCAGTGCTTTTGTAGGACTGATGTTGAATAAATGCAGCAATAGTATTCCTCTCATATTCACGTAATATGTGGCAGCGTTGCTACAATGTTTTGTTAAGGTTTAACATAATTCTTTCACTCTCATGACGTTTCTTGTCGATGGTAATGTAATGTTTCGCTTGACATTCCATGAATCTCATTCCATGACATTCCATCCCATACCCCAAAAACCCATGACATGTCATTCAGAGAAATTTCCAGGAATTGCTTGCCATGAAATTCTACTGCATCCCCAAAATTTCAGTCCATGACATCACAGTCAAACTCCAAGAATCACATTGCATCCCTCCAAAGAAACCCCAAACAAAACATGAATACCCTTTCATAAACAAGTTCTCATTCTGGTAAACACCGCAACATGGAATTCCATTGAATCCCATTCTATAAAACATGTCCAATTTCATGAAATGTCATGACATGAAATTCCAAGAAAACTGCATGAAAATTCCATAGAATCCCGTACATGGCACAAAAGTGTTACTTTAAAGTTCATGTGATGCCGTTCAGCGTTACTGTAGCGTTACTGTAGTGTTTCTTTAGTTCTGACTTGAACTGAAATGCAGTGCTTTGTCAACATTAATGTATTACTGGGTCAACTTGCCAGAGGGTTAAAGACTCTAGCTTGAGCCCGCAGCCAAAGGGTAGGTTTGTCAGAAGTGGGATTCGAACACACGCCTCCAGGGGAGACTGCGACCTGAACGCAGCGCCTTAGACCGCTCGGCCATCCTGACTTAAAGGCTAACGGTGAGCAGCGTCTTTGGAGCTACACCGAATGGCAGACGATCTACAAGCTAGTACTCCACCGCTCACCCTAGGCACACCTCATGCCTCGTTGGCGCAGTTAGGCAGCGCGTCAGTCTCACAATCTGAAGGTCGTGAGTTCGAGCCTCACACGGGGCAGAGTGGTGCTTTTTGGCACACGAGAGCGTTTAGGCGAAAGAGCGGGTTTTTTTTACACCCTTTCGTGTGATTGTCCATTTCATCATGAGCAATGCGATTGAAATCCAGTGTTTTTGTAGGACTGATGTTGAATAAATGCAGCAATAGTATTCCTCTCATATTCACGTAATATATGGCAGCGTTGCTACAATGTTTTGTTAAGGTTTAACATAATTCTTTCACTCTCATGACGTTTCTTGTCAATGGTAATGTAATGTTTCGCTTGACATTCCATGAATCTCATTCCATGACATTCCATCCCATACCCCAAAAACCCATGACATGTCATTCAGAGAAATTTCCAGGAATTGCTTGCCATGAAATTCTACTGCATCCCCAAAATTTCAGTCCATGACATCACAGTCAAACTCCAAGAATCACATTGCATCCCTCCAAAGAAACCCCAAACAAAACATGAATACCCTTTCATAAACAAGTTCTCATTCTGGTAAACACCGCAACATGGAATTCCATTGAATCCCATTCTATAAAACATGTCCAATTTCATGAAATGTCATGACATGAAATTCCAAGAAAACTGCATGAAAATTCCATAGAATCCCGTACATGGCACAAAAGTGTTACTTTAAAGTTCATGTGATGCCGTTCAGCGTTACTGTAGCGTTACTGTAGTGTTTCTTTAGTTCTGACTTGAACTGAAATGCAGTGCTTTGTCAACATTAATGTATTACTGGGTCAACTTGCCAGAGGGTTTAGGCGAGAGCGTTTAGGCGAAAGAGCGGGTTTCTTTACACCCTTTCGTGTGATTGTCCATTTCATCATGAGCAATGCGATTGAAATCCAGTGCTTTTGTAGGACTGATGTTGAATAAATGCAGCAATAGTATTCCTCTCATATTCACGTAATATGTGGCAGCGTTGCTACAATGTTTTGTTAAGGTTTAACATAATTCTTTCACTCTCATGACGTTTCTTGTCGATGGTAATGTAATGTTTCGCTTGACATTCCATGAATCTCATTCCATGACATTCCATCCCATACCCCAAAAACCCATGACATGTCATTCAGAGAAATTTCCAGGAATTGCTTGCCATGAAATTCTACTGCATCCCCAAAATTTCAGTCCATGACATCACAGTCAAACTCCAAGAATCACATTGCATCCCTCCAAAGAAACCCCAAACAAAACATGAATACCCTTTCATAAACAAGTTCTCATTCTGGTAAACACCGCAACATGGAATTCCATTGAATCCCGTTCTATAAAACATGTCCAATTTCATGAAATGTCATGACATGAAATTCCAAGAAAACTGCATGAAAATTCCATAGAATCCCATACATGGCACAAAAGTGTTACTTTAAAGTTCATGTGATGCCGTTCAGCGTTACTGTAGCGTTACTGTAGTGTTTCTTTAGTTCTGACTTGAACTGAAATGCAGTGCTTTGTCAACATTAATGTATTACTGGGTCAACTTGCCAGAGGGTTTAGGCGAGAGCGTTTAGGCGAAAGAGCGGGTTTCTTTACACCCTTTCGTGTGATTGTCCATTTCATCATGAGCAATGCGATTGAAATCCAGTGCTTTTGTAGGACTGATGTTGAATAAATGCAGCAATAGTATTCCTCTCATATTCACGTAATATGTGGCAGCGTTGCTACAATGTTTTGTTAAGGTTTAACATAATTCTTTCACTCTCATGACGTTTCTTGTCGATGGTAATGTAATGTTTCGCTTGACATTCCATGAATTTCATTCCATGACATTCCATCCCATACCCCAAAAACCCATGACATGTCATTCAGAGAAATTTCCAGGAATTGCTTGCCATGAAATTCTACTGCATCCCCAAAATTTCAGTCCATGACATCACAGTCAAACTCCAAGAATCACATTGCATCCCTCCAAAGAAACCCCAAACAAAACATGAATACCCTTTCATAAACAAGTTCTCATTCTGGTAAACACCGCAACATGGAATTCCATTGAATCCCATTCTATAAAACATGTCCAATTTCATGAAATGTCATGACATGAAATTCCAAGAAAACTGCATGAAAATTCCATAGAATCCCGTAAATGGCTCAAAAGTGTTACTTTAAAGTTCATGTGATGCCGTTCAGCGTTACTGTAGCGTTACTGTAGTGTTTCTTTAGTTCTGACTTGAACTGAAATGCAGTGCTTTGTCAACATTAATGTATTACTGGGTCAACTTGCCAGAGGGTTAAAGACTCTAGCTTGAGCCCGCAGCCAAAGGGTAGGTTTGTCAGAAGTGGGATTCGAACCCACGCCTCCAGGGGAGACTGCGACCTGAACGCAGCGCCTTAGACCGCTCGGCCATCCTGACATAAAGGCTAACGGTGAGCAGCGTCTTTGGAGCTACACCGAATGGCAGACGATCTACAAGCTAGTACTCCACCGCTCACCCTAGGCACACCTCATGCCTCGTTGGCGCAGTTAGGCAGCGCGTCAGTCTCATAATCTGAAGGTCGTGAGTTCGAGCCTCACACGGGGCAGAGTGGTGCTTTTTGGCACACGAGAGCGTTTAGGCGAAAGAGCGGGTTTTTTTTACACCCTTTCGTGTGATTGTCCATTTCATCATGAGCAATGCGATTGAAATCCAGTGTTTTTGTAGGACTGATGTTGAATAAATGCAGCAATAGTATTCCTCTCATATTCACGTAATATATGGCAGCGTTGCTACAATGTTTTGTTAAGGTTTAACATAATTCTTTCACTCTCATGACGTTTCTTGTCAATGGTAATGTAATGTTTCGCTTGACATTCCATGAATCTCATTCCATGACATTCCATCCCATACCCCAAAAACCCATGACATGTCATTCAGAGAAATTTCCAGGAATTGCTTGCCATGAAATTCTACTGCATCCCCAAAATTTCAGTCCATGACATCACAGTCAAACTCCAAGAATCACATTGCATCCCTCCAAAGAAACCCCAAACAAAACATGAATACCCTTTCATAAACAAGTTCTCATTCTGGTAAACACCGCAACATGGAATTCCATTGAATCCCATTCTATAAAACATGTCCAATTTCATGAAATGTCATGACATGAAATTCCAAGAAAACTGCATGAAAATTCCATAGAATCCCGTACATGGCACAAAAGTGTTACTTTAAAGTTCATGTGATGCCGTTCAGCGTTACTGTAGCGTTACTGTAGTGTTTCTTTAGTTCTGACTTGAACTGAAATGCAGTGCTTTGTCAACATTAATGTATTACTGGGTCAACTTGCCAGAGGGTTTAGGCGAGAGCGTTTAGGCGAAAGAGCGGGTTTCTTTACACCCTTTCGTGTGATTGTCCATTTCATCATGAGCAATGCGATTGAAATCCAGTGCTTTTGTAGGACTGATGTTGAATAAATGCAGCAATAGTATTCCTCTCATATTCACGTAATATGTGGCAGCGTTGCTACAATGTTTTGTTAAGGTTTAACATAATTCTTTCACTCTCATGACGTTTCTTGTCGATGGTAATGTAATGTTTCGCTTGACATTCCATGAATCTCATTCCATGACATTCCATCCCATACCCCAAAAACCCATGACATGTCATTCAGAGAAATTTCCAGGAATTGCTTGCCATGAAATTCTACTGCATCCCCAAAATTTCAGTCCATGACATCACAGTCAAACTCCAAGAATCACATTGCATCCCTCCAAAGAAACCCCAAACAAAACATGAATACCCTTTCATAAACAAGTTCTCATTCTGGTAAACACCGCAACATGGAATTCCATTGAATCCCATTCTTTAAAACATGTCCAATTTCATGAAATGTCATGACATGAAATTCCAAGAAAACTGCATGAAAATTCCATAGAATCCCATACATGGCACAAAAGTGTTACTTTAAAGTTCATGTGATGCCGTTCAGCGTTACTGTAGCGTTACTGTAGTGTTTCTTTAGTTCTGACTTGAACTGAAATGCAGTGCTTTGTCAACATTAATGTATTACTGGGTCAACTTGCCAGAGGGTTTAGGCGAGAGCGTTTAGGCGAAAGAGCGGGTTTCTTTACACCCTTTCGTGTGATTGTCCATTTCATCATGAGCAATGCGATTGAAATCCAGTGCTTTTGTAGGACTGATGTTGAATAAATGCAGCAATAGTATTCCTCTCATATTCACGTAATATGTGGCAGCGTTGCTACAATATTTTGTTAAGGTTTAACATAATTCTTTCACTCTCATGACGTTTCTTGTCGATGGTAATGTAATGTTTCGCTTGACATTCCATGAATTTCATTCCATGACATTCCATCCCATACCCCAAAAACCCATGACATGTCATTCAGAGAAATTTCCAGGAATTGCTTGCCATGAAATTCTACTGCATCCCCAAAATTTCAGTCCATGACATCACAGTCAAACTCCAAGAATCACATTGCATCCCTCCAAAGAAACCCCAAACAAAACATGAATACCCTTTCATAAACAAGTTCTCATTCTGGTAAACACCGCAACATGGAATTCCATTGAATCCCATTCTATAAAACATGTCCAATTTCATGAAATGTCATGACATGAAATTCCAAGAAAACTGCATGAAAATTCCATAGAATCCCGTAAATGGCTCAAAAGTGTTACTTTAAAGTTCATGTGATGCCGTTCAGCGTTACTGTAGCGTTACTGTAGTGTTTCTTTAGTTCTGACTTGAACTGAAATGCAGTGCTTTGTCAACATTAATGTATTACTGGGTCAACTTGCCAGAGGGTTAAAGACTCTAGCTTGAGCCCGCAGCCAAAGGGTAGGTTTGTCAGAAGTGGGATTCGAACCCACGCCTCCAGGGGAGACTGCGACCTGAACGCAGCACCTTAGACCGCTCGGCCATCCTGACATAAAGGCTAACGGTGAGCAGCGTCTTTGGAGCTACACCGAATGGCAGACGATCTACAAGCTAGTACTCCACCGCTCACCCTAGGCACACCTCATGCCTCGTTGGCGCAGTTAGGCAGCGCGTCAGTCTCATAATCTGAAGGTCGTGAGTTCGAGCCTCACACGGGGCAGAGTGGTGCTTTTCGGCACACGAGAGCGTTTAGGCGAAAGAGCGGGTTTTTTTTACACCCTTTCGTGTGATTGTCCATTTCATCATGAGCAATGCGATTGAAATCCAGTGCTTTTGTAGGACTGATGTTGAATAAATGCAGCAATAGTATTCCTCTCATATTCACGTAATATGTGGCAGCGTTGCTACAATGTTTTGTTAAGGTTTAACATAATTCTTTCACTCTCATGATGTTTCTTGTCAATGGTAATGTAATGTTTCGCTTGACATTCCATGAATCTCATTCCATGACATTCCATCCCATACCCCAAAAACCCATGACATGTCATTCAGAGAAATTTCCAGGAATTGCTTGCCATGAAATTCTACTGCATCCCCAAAATTTCAGTCCATGACATCACAGTCAAACTCCAAGAATCACATTGCATCCCTCCAAAGAAACCCCAAACAAAACATGAATACCCTTTCATAAACAAGTTCTCATTCTGGTAAACACCGCAACATGGAATTCCATTGAATCCCATTCTATAAAACATGTCCAATTTCATGAAATGTCATGACATGAAATTCCAAGAAAACTGCATGAAAATTCCATAGAATCCCGTACATGGCACAAAAGTGTTACTTTAAAGTTCATGTGATGCCGTTCAGCGTTACTGTAGCGTTACTGTAGTGTTTCTTTAGTTCTGACTTGAACTGAAATGCAGTGCTTTGTCAACATTAATGTATTACTGGGTCAACTTGCCAGAGGGTTAAAGACTCTAGCTTGAGCCCGCAGCCAAAGGGTAGGTTTGTCAGAAGTGGGATTCGAACACACGCCTCCAGGGGAGACTGCGACCTGAACGCAGCGCCTTAGACCACTCGGCCATCCTGACTTAAAGGCTAACGGTGAGCAGCGTCTTTGGAGCTACACCGAATGGCAGACGATCTACAAGCTAGTACTCCACCGCTCACCCTAGGCACACCTCATGCCTCGTTGGCGCAGTTAGGCAGCGCGTCAGTCTCATAATCTGAAGGTCGTGAGTTCGAGCCTCACACGGGGCAGAGTGGTGCTTTTTGGCACACGAGAGCGTTTAGGCGAAAGAGCGGGTTTTTTTTACACCCTTTCGTGTGATTGTCCATTTCATCATGAGCAATGCGATTGAAATCCAGTGTTTTTGTAGGACTGATGTTGAATAAATGCAGCAATAGTATTCCTCTCATATTCACGTAATATATGGCAGCGTTGCTACAATGTTTTGTTAAGGTTTAACATAATTCTTTCACTCTCATGACGTTTCTTGTCAATGGTAATGTAATGTTTCGCTTGACATTCCATGAATCTCATTCCATGACATTCCATCCCATACCCCAAAAACCCATGACATGTCATTCAGAGAAATTTCCAGGAATTGCTTGCCATGAAATTCTACTGCATCCCCAAAATTTCAGTCCATGACATCACAGTCAAACTCCAAGAATCACATTGCATCCCTCCAAAGAAACCCCAAACAAAACATGAATACCCTTTCATAAACAAGTTCTCATTCTGGTAAACACCGCAACATGGAATTCCATTGAATCCCATTCTATAAAACATGTCCAATTTCATGAAATGTCATGACATGAAATTCCAAGAAAACTGCATGAAAATTCCATAGAATCCCGTACATGGCACAAAAGTGTTACTTTAAAGTTCATGTGATGCCGTTCAGCGTTACTGTAGCGTTACTGTAGTGTTTCTTTAGTTCTGACTTGAACTGAAATGCAGTGCTTTGTCAACATTAATGTATTACTGGGTCAACTTGCCAGAGGGTTTAGGCGAGAGCGTTTAGGCGAAAGAGCGGGTTTCTTTACACCCTTTCGTGTGATTGTCCATTTCATCATGAGCAATGCGATTGAAATCCAGTGCTTTTGTAGGACTGATGTTGAATAAATGCAGCAATAGTATTCCTCTCATATTCACGTAATATGTGGCAGCGTTGCTACAATGTTTTGTTAAGGTTTAACATAATTCTTTCACTCTCATGACGTTTCTTGTCGATGGTAATGTAATGTTTCGCTTGACATTCCATGAATCTCATTCCATGACATTCCATCCCATACCCCAAAAACCCATGACATGTCATTCAGAGAAATTTCCAGGAATTGCTTGCCATGAAATTCTACTGCATCCCCAAAATTTCAGTCCATGACATCACAGTCAAACTCCAAGAATCACATTGCATCCCTCCAAAGAAACCCCAAACAAAACATGAATACCCTTTCATAAACAAGTTCTCATTCTGGTAAACACCGCAACATGGAATTCCATTGAATCCCATTCTATAAAACATGTCCAATTTCATGAAATGTCATGACATGAAATTCCAAGAAAACTGCATGAAAATTCCATAGAATCCCATACATGGCACAAAAGTGTTACTTTAAAGTTCATGTGATGCCGTTCAGCGTTACTGTAGCGTTACTGTAGTGTTTCTTTAGTTCTGACTTGAACTGAAATGCAGTGCTTTGTCAACATTAATGTATTACTGGGTCAACTTGCCAGAGGGTTTAGGCGAGAGCGTTTAGGCGAAAGAGCGGGTTTCTTTACACCCTTTCGTGTGATTGTCCATTTCATCATGAGCAATGCGATTGAAATCCAGTGCTTTTGTAGGACTGATGTTGAATAAATGCAGCAATAGTATTCCTCTCATATTCACGTAATATGTGGCAGCGTTGCTACAATGTTTTGTTAAGGTTTAACATAATTCTTTCACTCTCATGACGTTTCTTGTCGATGGTAATGTAATGTTTCGCTTGACATTCCATGAATCTCATTCCATGACATTCCATCCCATACCCCAAAAACCCATGACATGTCATTCAGAGAAATTTCCAGGAATTGCTTGCCATGAAATTCTACTGCATCCCCAAAATTTCAGTCCATGACATCACAGTCAAACTCCAAGAATCACATTGCATCCCTCCAAAGAAACCACAAAAAAAACATGAATACCCTTTCATAAACAAGTTCTCATTCTGGTAAACACCGCAACATGGAATTCCATTGAATCCCATTCTATAAAACATGTCCAATTTCATGAAATGTCATGACATGAAATTCCAAGAAAACTGCATGAAAATTCCATAGAATCCCGTACATGGCACAAAAGTGTTACTTTAAAGTTCATGTGATGCCGTTCAGCGTTACTGTAGCGTTACTGTAGTGTTTCTTTAGTTCTGACTTGAACTGAAATGCAGTGCTTTGTCAACATTAATGTATTACTGGGTCAACTTGCCAGAGGGTTAAAGACTCTAGCTTGAGCCCGCAGCCAAAGGGTAGGTTTGTCAGAAGTGGGATTCGAACCCACGCCTCCAGGGGAGACTGCGACCTGAACGCAGCGCCTTAGACCGCTCGGCCATCCTGACATAAAGGCTAACGGTGAGCAGCGTCTTTGGAGCTACACCGAATGGCAGACGATCTACAAGCTAGTACTCCACCGCTCACCCTAACCACACCTCATTCCTCGTTGGCGCAGTTAGGCAGTGCGTCAGTCTCATAATCTGAAGGTCGTGAGTTCGAGCCTCACACGGGGCAGAGTGGTGCTTTTTGGCACACGAGAGCGTTTAGGCGAAAGAGCGGGTTTCTTTACACCCTTTCGTGTGATTGTCCATTTCTTCATGAGCAATGCGATTAAAATCCAGTGCTTTTGTAGGACTGATGTTGAATAAATGCAGCAATAGTATTCCTCTCATATTCACGTAATATGTGGCAGCGTTGCTACAATGTTTTGTTAAGGTTTAACATAATTCTTTCACTCTCATGACGTTTCTTGTCAATGGTAATGTAATGTTTCGCTTGACATTCCATGAATCTCATTCCATGACATTCCATCCCATACCCCAAAAACCCATGACATGTCATTCAGAGAAATTTTCAGGAATTCCTTGCCATGAAATTCTACTGCATCCCCAAAATTTCAGTCCATGACATCACAGTCAAACTCCAAGAATCACATTGCATCCCTCCAAAGAAACCCCAAACAAAACATGAATACCCTTTCATAAACAAGTTCTCATTCTGGTAAACACTGCGACATGGAATTCCATTGAATCCCATTCTATAAAACATGTCCAATTTCATGAAATGTCATGACATGAAATTCCAAGAAAACTGCATGAAAATTCCATAGAATCCCGTACATGGCACAAAAGTGTTACTTTAAAGTTCATGTGATGCCGTTCAGCGTTACTGTAGCGTTACTGTAGTGTTTCTTTAGTTCTGACTTGAACTGAAATGCAGTGCTTTGTCAACATTAATGTATTACTGGGTCAACTTGCCAGAGGGTTAAAGACTCTAGCTTGAGCCCGCAGCCAAAGGGTAGGTTTGTCAGAAGTGGGATTCGAACCCACGCCTCCAGGGGAGACCGCGACCTGAACGCAGCGCCTTAGACCGCTCGGCCATCCTGACATAAAGGCTAACGCATCTTTGGAGCTACACCGAATGGCAGATGATCCTCAAGCTAGTACTCCACCGCTCGCCCTAGGGACACCTCCTGCCTCGTTGGCGCAGTTAGGCAGCGCGTCAGTCTCATAATCTGAAGGTCGTGAGTTCGAGCCTCACACGGGGCAGAGTGGTGCTTTTTGGCACACGAGAGCGTTTAGGCGAAAGAGCGGGTTTTTTTTACACCCTTTCGTGTGATTGTCCATTTCATCATGAGCAATGCGATTGAAATCCAGTGCTTTTGTAGGACTGATGTTGAATAAATGCAGCAATAGTATTCCTCTCATATTCACGTAATATGTGGCAGCGTTGCTACAATGCTTTGTTAAGGTTTAACATAATTCTTTCACTCTCATGACGTTTCTTGTCAATGGTAATGTAATGTTTCGCTTGACATTCCATGAATCTCATTCCATGACATTCCATCCCATACCCCAAAAACCCATGACATGTCATTCAGAGAAATTTCCAGGAATTGCTTGCCATGAAATTCTACTGCATCCCCAAAATTTCAGTCCATGACATCACAGTCAAACTCCAAGAATCACATTGCATCCCTCCAAAGAAACCCCAAACAAAACATGAATACCCTTTCATAAACAAGTTCTCATTCTGGTAAACACCGCAACATGGAATTCCATTGAATCCCGTTCTATAAAACATGTCCAATTTCATGAAATGTCATGACATGAAATTCCAAGAAAACTGCATGAAAATTCCATAGAATCCCGTACATGGCACAAAAGTGTTACTTTAAAGTTCATGTGATGCCGTTCAGCGTTACTGTAGCGTTACTGTAGTGTTTCTTTAGTTCTGACTTGAACTGAAATGCAGTGCTTTGTCAACATTAATGTATTACTGGGTCAACTTGCCAGAGGGTTTAGGCGAGAGCGTTTAGGCGAAAGAGCGGGTTTCTTTACACCTTTTCGTGTGATTGTCCATTTCATCATGAGCAATGCGATTGAAATCCAGTGCTTTTGTAGGACTGATGTTGAATAAATGCAGCAATAGTATTCCTCTCATATTCACGTAATATGTGGTTTAACATAATTCTTTCACTCTCATGACGTTTCTTGTCGATGGTAATGTAATGTTTCGCTTGACATTCCATGAATCTCATTCCATGACATTCCATCCCATACCCCAAAAACCCATGACATGTCATTCAGAGAAATTTCCAGGAATTGCTTGCCATGAAATTCTACTGCATCCCCAAAATTTCAGTCCATGACATCACAGTCAAACTCCAAGAATCACATTGCATCCCTCCAAAGAAACCCCAAACAAAACATGAATACCCTTTCATAAACAAGTTCTCATTCTGGTAAACACCGCAACATGGAATTCCATTGAATCCCATTCTATAAAACATGTCCAATTTCATGAAATGTCATGACATGAAATTCCAAGAAAACTGCATGAAAATTCCATAGAATCCCGTACATGGCACAAAAGTGTTACTTTAAAGTTCATGTGATGCCGGTCAGCGTTACTGTAGTGTTTCTTTAGTTCTGACGTGAACTGAAATGCAGTGCTATGTCAACATTAATGTATTACTGGGTCAACTTGCCAGAGGGTTAAAGACTCTAGCTTGAGCCCGCAGCCAAAGGGTAGGTTTGTCAGAAGTGAGATTCAAACCTCGCCTTCAGGGGAGACTGCGACCTGAACGCAGCGCCTTAGACCGCTCGACCATCCTGACATAAAGGCTAATGGTGAGCAGCGTCTTTGGAGCTACACTGAATGGCAGACGATCTACAAGCTAGTACTCCACCGCTCACCCTTGGCACACCTCATGCCTCGTTGGCGCAGTTAGGCAGCACATCAGTCTCAGATTGAAGGTCGTGAGTTCGAGCCTCCGAGCCTCACACGGGGCAGAGTGGTGCTTTTTGGCACACGAGAGCGTTTAGGCGAAAGAGCGGGGTTTTTTTACACTCTTTCGTGTGATTGTCCATTTCATCATGAGCAATGCGATTGAAATCCAGTGCTTTTGTAGGACTGATGTTGAATAAATGCAGCAATAGTATTCCTCTCATATTCACGTAATATGTGGCAGCGTTGCTACAATGTTTTGTTAAGGTTTAACATAATTCTTTCACTCTCATGACGTTTCTTGTCAATGGTAATGTAATGTTTCGCTTGACATTCCATGAATCTCATTCCATGACATTCCATCCCATACCCCAAAAACCCATGACATGTCATTCAGAGAAATTTCCAGGAATTCCTTGCCATGAAATTCTACTGCATCCCTAAAATTTCAGTCCATGACATCACAGTCAAACTCCAAGAATCACATTGCATCCCTCCAAAGAAACCCCAAACAAAACATGAATACCCTTTCATAAACAAGTTCTCATTCTGGTAAACACCGCAACATGGAATTCCATTGAATCCCATTCTATAAAACATGTCCAATTTCATGAAATGTCATGACATGAAATTCCAAGAAAACTGCATGAAAATTCCATAGAATCCCGTACATGGCACAAAAGTGTTACTTTAAAGTTCATGTGATGCCGTTCAGCGTTACTGTAGCGTTACTGTAGTGTTTCTTTAGTTCTGACTTGAACTGAAATGCAGTGCTTTGTCAACATTAATGTATTACTGGGTCAACTTGCCAGAGGGTTTAGGCGAGAGCGTTTAGGCGAAAGAGCGGGTTTCTTTACACCCTTTCGTGTGATTGTCCATTTCATCATGAGCAATGCGATTGAAATCCAGTGCTTTTGTAGGACTGATGTTGAATAAATGCAGCAATAGTATTCCTCTCATATTCACGTAATATGTGGCAGCGTTGCTACAATGTTTTGTTAAGGTTTAACATAATTCTTTCACTCTCATGACGTTTCTTGTCAATGGTAATGTAATGTTTCGCTTGACATTCCATGAATCTCATTCCATGACATTCCATCCCATACCCCAAAAACCCATGACATGTCATTCAGAGAAATTTCCAGGAATTGCTTGCCATGAAATTCTACTGCATCCCCAAAATTTCAGTCCATGACATCACAGTCAAACTCCAAGAATCACATTGCATCCCTCCAAAGAAACCACAAAAAAAACATGAATACCCTTTCATAAACAAGTTCTCATTCTGGTAAACACCGCAACATGGAATTCCATTGAATCCCATTCTATAAAACATGTCCAATTTCATGAAATGTCATGACATGAAATTCCAAGAAAACTGCATGAAAATTCCATAGAATCCCGTACATGGCACAAAAGTGTTACTTTAAAGTTCATGTGATGCCGTTCAGCGTTACTGTAGCGTTACTGTAGTGTTTCTTTAGTTCTGACTTGAACTGAAATGCAGTGCTTTGTCAACATTAATGTATTACTGGGTCAACTTGCCAGAGGGTTAAAGACTCTAGCTTGAGCCCGCAGCCAAAGGGTAGGTTTGTCAGAAGTGGGATTCGAACCCACGCCTCCAGGGGAGACTGCGACCTGAACGCAGCGCCTTAGACCGCTCGGCCATCCTGACATAAAGGCTAACGGTGAGCAGCGTCTTTGGAGCTACACCGAATGGCAGACGATCTACAAGCTAGTACTCCACCGCTCACCCTAACCACACCTCATTCCTCGTTGGCGCAGTTAGGCAGTGCGTCAGTCTCATAATCTGAAGGTCGTGAGTTCGAGCCTCACACGGGGCAGAGTGGTGCTTTTTGGCACACGAGAGCGTTTAGGCGAAAGAGCGGGTTTCTTTACACCCTTTCGTGTGATTGTCCATTTCTTCATGAGCAATGCGATTAAAATCCAGTGCTTTTGTAGGACTGATGTTGAATAAATGCAGCAATAGTATTCCTCTCATATTCACGTAATATGTGGCAGCGTTGCTACAATGTTTTGTTAAGGTTTAACATAATTCTTTCACTCTCATGACGTTTCTTGTCAATGGTAATGTAATGTTTCGCTTGACATTCCATGAATCTCATTCCATGACATTCCATCCCATACCCCAAAAACCCATGACATGTCATTCAGAGAAATTTTCAGGAATTCCTTGCCATGAAATTCTACTGCATCCCCAAAATTTCAGTCCATGACATCACAGTCAAACTCCAAGAATCACATTGCATCCCTCCAAAGAAACCCCAAACAAAACATGAATACCCTTTCATAAACAAGTTCTCATTCTGGTAAACACTGCGACATGGAATTCCATTGAATCCCATTCTATAAAACATGTCCAATTTCATGAAATGTCATGACATGAAATTCCAAGAAAACTGCATGAAAATTCCATAGAATCCCGTACATGGCACAAAAGTGTTACTTTAAAGTTCATGTGATGCCGTTCAGCGTTACTGTAGCGTTACTGTAGTGTTTCTTTAGTTCTGACTTGAACTGAAATGCAGTGCTTTGTCAACATTAATGTATTACTGGGTCAACTTGCCAGAGGGTTAAAGACTCTAGCTTGAGCCCGCAGCCAAAGGGTAGGTTTGTCAGAAGTGGGATTCGAACCCACGCCTCCAGGGGAGACCGCGACCTGAACGCAGCGCCTTAGACCGCTCGGCCATCCTGACATAAAGGCTAACGCATCTTTGGAGCTACACCGAATGGCAGATGATCCTCAAGCTAGTACTCCACCGCTCGCCCTAGGGACACCTCCTGCCTCGTTGGCGCAGTTAGGCAGCGCGTCAGTCTCATAATCTGAAGGTCGTGAGTTCGAGCCTCACACGGGGCAGAGTGGTGCTTTTTGGCACACGAGAGCGTTTAGGCGAAAGAGCGGGTTTTTTTTACACCCTTTCGTGTGATTGTCCATTTCATCATGAGCAATGCGATTGAAATCCAGTGCTTTTGTAGGACTGATGTTGAATAAATGCAGCAATAGTATTCCTCTCATATTCACGTAATATGTGGCAGCGTTGCTACAATGCTTTGTTAAGGTTTAACATAATTCTTTCACTCTCATGACGTTTCTTGTCAATGGTAATGTAATGTTTCGCTTGACATTCCATGAATCTCATTCCATGACATTCCATCCCATACCCCAAAAACCCATGACATGTCATTCAGAGAAATTTCCAGGAATTGCTTGCCATGAAATTCTACTGCATCCCCAAAATTTCAGTCCATGACATCACAGTCAAACTCCAAGAATCACATTGCATCCCTCCAAAGAAACCCCAAACAAAACATGAATACCCTTTCATAAACAAGTTCTCATTCTGGTAAACACCGCAACATGGAATTCCATTGAATCCCGTTCTATAAAACATGTCCAATTTCATGAAATGTCATGACATGAAATTCCAAGAAAACTGCATGAAAATTCCATAGAATCCCGTACATGGCACAAAAGTGTTACTTTAAAGTTCATGTGATGCCGTTCAGCGTTACTGTAGCGTTACTGTAGTGTTTCTTTAGTTCTGACTTGAACTGAAATGCAGTGCTTTGTCAACATTAATGTATTACTGGGTCAACTTGCCAGAGGGTTTAGGCGAGAGCGTTTAGGCGAAAGAGCGGGTTTCTTTACACCTTTTCGTGTGATTGTCCATTTCATCATGAGCAATGCGATTGAAATCCAGTGCTTTTGTAGGACTGATGTTGAATAAATGCAGCAATAGTATTCCTCTCATATTCACGTAATATGTGGTTTAACATAATTCTTTCACTCTCATGACGTTTCTTGTCGATGGTAATGTAATGTTTCGCTTGACATTCCATGAATCTCATTCCATGACATTCCATCCCATACCCCAAAAACCCATGACATGTCATTCAGAGAAATTTCCAGGAATTGCTTGCCATGAAATTCTACTGCATCCCCAAAATTTCAGTCCATGACATCACAGTCAAACTCCAAGAATCACATTGCATCCCTCCAAAGAAACCCCAAACAAAACATGAATACCCTTTCATAAACAAGTTCTCATTCTGGTAAACACCGCAACATGGAATTCCATTGAATCCCATTCTATAAAACATGTCCAATTTCATGAAATGTCATGACATGAAATTCCAAGAAAACTGCATGAAAATTCCATAGAATCCCGTACATGGCACAAAAGTGTTACTTTAAAGTTCATGTGATGCCGGTCAGCGTTACTGTAGTGTTTCTTTAGTTCTGACGTGAACTGAAATGCAGTGCTATGTCAACATTAATGTATTACTGGGTCAACTTGCCAGAGGGTTAAAGACTCTAGCTTGAGCCCGCAGCCAAAGGGTAGGTTTGTCAGAAGTGAGATTCAAACCTCGCCTTCAGGGGAGACTGCGACCTGAACGCAGCGCCTTAGACCGCTCGACCATCCTGACATAAAGGCTAATGGTGAGCAGCGTCTTTGGAGCTACACTGAATGGCAGACGATCTACAAGCTAGTACTCCACCGCTCACCCTTGGCACACCTCATGCCTCGTTGGCGCAGTTAGGCAGCACATCAGTCTCAGATTGAAGGTCGTGAGTTCGAGCCTCCGAGCCTCACACGGGGCAGAGTGGTGCTTTTTGGCACACGAGAGCGTTTAGGCGAAAGAGCGGGGTTTTTTTACACTCTTTCGTGTGATTGTCCATTTCATCATGAGCAATGCGATTGAAATCCAGTGCTTTTGTAGGACTGATGTTGAATAAATGCAGCAATAGTATTCCTCTCATATTCACGTAATATGTGGCAGCGTTGCTACAATGTTTTGTTAAGGTTTAACATAATTCTTTCACTCTCATGACGTTTCTTGTCAATGGTAATGTAATGTTTCGCTTGACATTCCATGAATCTCATTCCATGACATTCCATCCCATACCCCAAAAACCCATGACATGTCATTCAGAGAAATTTCCAGGAATTCCTTGCCATGAAATTCTACTGCATCCCTAAAATTTCAGTCCATGACATCACAGTCAAACTCCAAGAATCACATTGCATCCCTCCAAAGAAACCCCAAACAAAACATGAATACCCTTTCATAAACAAGTTCTCATTCTGGTAAACACCGCAACATGGAATTCCATTGAATCCCATTCTATAAAACATGTCCAATTTCATGAAATGTCATGACATGAAATTCCAAGAAAACTGCATGAAAATTCCATAGAATCCCGTACATGGCACAAAAGTGTTACTTTAAAGTTCATGTGATGCCGTTCAGCGTTACTGTAGCGTTACTGTAGTGTTTCTTTAGTTCTGACTTGAACTGAAATGCAGTGCTTTGTCAACATTAATGTATTACTGGGTCAACTTGCCAGAGGGTTTAGGCGAGAGCGTTTAGGCGAAAGAGCGGGTTTCTTTACACCCTTTCGTGTGATTGTCCATTTCATCATGAGCAATGCGATTGAAATCCAGTGCTTTTGTAGGACTGATGTTGAATAAATGCAGCAATAGTATTCCTCTCATATTCACGTAATATGTGGCAGCGTTGCTACAATGTTTTGTTAAGGTTTAACATAATTCTTTCACTCTCATGACGTTTCTTGTCAATGGTAATGTAATGTTTCGCTTGACATTCCATGAATCTCATTCCATGACATTCCATCCCATACCCCAAAAACCCATGACATGTCATTCAGAGAAATTTCCAGGAATTGCTTGCCATGAAATTCTACTGCATCCCCAAAATTTCAGTCCATGACATCACAGTCAAACTCCAAGAATCACATTGCATCCCTCCAAAGAAACCACAAAAAAAACATGAATACCCTTTCATAAACAAGTTCTCATTCTGGTAAACACCGCAACATGGAATTCCATTGAATCCCATTCTATAAAACATGTCCAATTTCATGAAATGTCATGACATGAAATTCCAAGAAAACTGCATGAAAATTCCATAGAATCCCGTACATGGCACAAAAGTGTTACTTTAAAGTTCATGTGATGCCGTTCAGCGTTACTGTAGCGTTACTGTAGTGTTTCTTTAGTTCTGACTTGAACTGAAATGCAGTGCTTTGTCAACATTAATGTATTACTGGGTCAACTTGCCAGAGGGTTAAAGACTCTAGCTTGAGCCCGCAGCCAAAGGGTAGGTTTGTCAGAAGTGGGATTCGAACCCACGCCTCCAGGGGAGACTGCGACCTGAACGCAGCGCCTTAGACCGCTCGGCCATCCTGACATAAAGGCTAACGGTGAGCAGCGTCTTTGGAGCTACACCGAATGGCAGACGATCTACAAGCTAGTACTCCACCGCTCACCCTAACCACACCTCATTCCTCGTTGGCGCAGTTAGGCAGTGCGTCAGTCTCATAATCTGAAGGTCGTGAGTTCGAGCCTCACACGGGGCAGAGTGGTGCTTTTTGGCACACGAGAGCGTTTAGGCGAAAGAGCGGGTTTCTTTACACCCTTTCGTGTGATTGTCCATTTCTTCATGAGCAATGCGATTAAAATCCAGTGCTTTTGTAGGACTGATGTTGAATAAATGCAGCAATAGTATTCCTCTCATATTCACGTAATATGTGGCAGCGTTGCTACAATGTTTTGTTAAGGTTTAACATAATTCTTTCACTCTCATGACGTTTCTTGTCAATGGTAATGTAATGTTTCGCTTGACATTCCATGAATCTCATTCCATGACATTCCATCCCATACCCCAAAAACCCATGACATGTCATTCAGAGAAATTTTCAGGAATTCCTTGCCATGAAATTCTACTGCATCCCCAAAATTTCAGTCCATGACATCACAGTCAAACTCCAAGAATCACATTGCATCCCTCCAAAGAAACCCCAAACAAAACATGAATACCCTTTCATAAACAAGTTCTCATTCTGGTAAACACTGCGACATGGAATTCCATTGAATCCCATTCTATAAAACATGTCCAATTTCATGAAATGTCATGACATGAAATTCCAAGAAAACTGCATGAAAATTCCATAGAATCCCGTACATGGCACAAAAGTGTTACTTTAAAGTTCATGTGATGCCGTTCAGCGTTACTGTAGCGTTACTGTAGTGTTTCTTTAGTTCTGACTTGAACTGAAATGCAGTGCTTTGTCAACATTAATGTATTACTGGGTCAACTTGCCAGAGGGTTAAAGACTCTAGCTTGAGCCCGCAGCCAAAGGGTAGGTTTGTCAGAAGTGGGATTCGAACCCACGCCTCCAGGGGAGACCGCGACCTGAACGCAGCGCCTTAGACCGCTCGGCCATCCTGACATAAAGGCTAACGCATCTTTGGAGCTACACCGAATGGCAGATGATCCTCAAGCTAGTACTCCACCGCTCGCCCTAGGGACACCTCCTGCCTCGTTGGCGCAGTTAGGCAGCGCGTCAGTCTCATAATCTGAAGGTCGTGAGTTCGAGCCTCACACGGGGCAGAGTGGTGCTTTTTGGCACACGAGAGCGTTTAGGCGAAAGAGCGGGTTTTTTTTACACCCTTTCGTGTGATTGTCCATTTCATCATGAGCAATGCGATTGAAATCCAGTGCTTTTGTAGGACTGATGTTGAATAAATGCAGCAATAGTATTCCTCTCATATTCACGTAATATGTGGCAGCGTTGCTACAATGCTTTGTTAAGGTTTAACATAATTCTTTCACTCTCATGACGTTTCTTGTCAATGGTAATGTAATGTTTCGCTTGACATTCCATGAATCTCATTCCATGACATTCCATCCCATACCCCAAAAACCCATGACATGTCATTCAGAGAAATTTCCAGGAATTGCTTGCCATGAAATTCTACTGCATCCCCAAAATTTCAGTCCATGACATCACAGTCAAACTCCAAGAATCACATTGCATCCCTCCAAAGAAACCCCAAACAAAACATGAATACCCTTTCATAAACAAGTTCTCATTCTGGTAAACACCGCAACATGGAATTCCATTGAATCCCGTTCTATAAAACATGTCCAATTTCATGAAATGTCATGACATGAAATTCCAAGAAAACTGCATGAAAATTCCATAGAATCCCGTACATGGCACAAAAGTGTTACTTTAAAGTTCATGTGATGCCGTTCAGCGTTACTGTAGCGTTACTGTAGTGTTTCTTTAGTTCTGACTTGAACTGAAATGCAGTGCTTTGTCAACATTAATGTATTACTGGGTCAACTTGCCAGAGGGTTTAGGCGAGAGCGTTTAGGCGAAAGAGCGGGTTTCTTTACACCTTTTCGTGTGATTGTCCATTTCATCATGAGCAATGCGATTGAAATCCAGTGCTTTTGTAGGACTGATGTTGAATAAATGCAGCAATAGTATTCCTCTCATATTCACGTAATATGTGGTTTAACATAATTCTTTCACTCTCATGACGTTTCTTGTCGATGGTAATGTAATGTTTCGCTTGACATTCCATGAATCTCATTCCATGACATTCCATCCCATACCCCAAAAACCCATGACATGTCATTCAGAGAAATTTCCAGGAATTGCTTGCCATGAAATTCTACTGCATCCCCAAAATTTCAGTCCATGACATCACAGTCAAACTCCAAGAATCACATTGCATCCCTCCAAAGAAACCCCAAACAAAACATGAATACCCTTTCATAAACAAGTTCTCATTCTGGTAAACACCGCAACATGGAATTCCATTGAATCCCATTCTATAAAACATGTCCAATTTCATGAAATGTCATGACATGAAATTCCAAGAAAACTGCATGAAAATTCCATAGAATCCCGTACATGGCACAAAAGTGTTACTTTAAAGTTCATGTGATGCCGGTCAGCGTTACTGTAGTGTTTCTTTAGTTCTGACGTGAACTGAAATGCAGTGCTATGTCAACATTAATGTATTACTGGGTCAACTTGCCAGAGGGTTAAAGACTCTAGCTTGAGCCCGCAGCCAAAGGGTAGGTTTGTCAGAAGTGAGATTCAAACCTCGCCTTCAGGGGAGACTGCGACCTGAACGCAGCGCCTTAGACCGCTCGACCATCCTGACATAAAGGCTAATGGTGAGCAGCGTCTTTGGAGCTACACTGAATGGCAGACGATCTACAAGCTAGTACTCCACCGCTCACCCTTGGCACACCTCATGCCTCGTTGGCGCAGTTAGGCAGCACATCAGTCTCAGATTGAAGGTCGTGAGTTCGAGCCTCCGAGCCTCACACGGGGCAGAGTGGTGCTTTTTGGCACACGAGAGCGTTTAGGCGAAAGAGCGGGGTTTTTTTACACTCTTTCGTGTGATTGTCCATTTCATCATGAGCAATGCGATTGAAATCCAGTGCTTTTGTAGGACTGATGTTGAATAAATGCAGCAATAGTATTCCTCTCATATTCACGTAATATGTGGCAGCGTTGCTACAATGTTTTGTTAAGGTTTAACATAATTCTTTCACTCTCATGACGTTTCTTGTCAATGGTAATGTAATGTTTCGCTTGACATTCCATGAATCTCATTCCATGACATTCCATCCCATACCCCAAAAACCCATGACATGTCATTCAGAGAAATTTCCAGGAATTCCTTGCCATGAAATTCTACTGCATCCCTAAAATTTCAGTCCATGACATCACAGTCAAACTCCAAGAATCACATTGCATCCCTCCAAAGAAACCCCAAACAAAACATGAATACCCTTTCATAAACAAGTTCTCATTCTGGTAAACACCGCAACATGGAATTCCATTGAATCCCGTTCTATAAAACATGTCCAATTTCATGAAATGTCATGACATGAAATTCCAAGAAAACTGCATGAAAATTCCATAGAATCCCGTACATGGCACAAAAGTGTTACTTTAAAGTTCATGTGATGCCGTTCAGCGTTACTGTAGCGTTACTGTAGTGTTTCTTTAGTTCTGACTTGAACTGAAATGCAGTGCTTTGTCAACATTAATGTATTACTGGGTCAACTTGCCAGAGGGTTTAGGCGAGAGCGTTTAGGCGAAAGAGCGGGTTTCTTTACACCTTTTCGTGTGATTGTCCATTTCATCATGAGCAATGCGATTGAAATCCAGTGCTTTTGTAGGACTGATGTTGAATAAATGCAGCAATAGTATTCCTCTCATATTCACGTAATATGTGGTTTAACATAATTCTTTCACTCTCATGACGTTTCTTGTCGATGGTAATGTAATGTTTCGCTTGACATTCCATGAATCTCATTCCATGACATTCCATCCCATACCCCAAAAACCCATGACATGTCATTCAGAGAAATTTCCAGGAATTGCTTGCCATGAAATTCTACTGCATCCCCAAAATTTCAGTCCATGACATCACAGTCAAACTCCAAGAATCACATTGCATCCCTCCAAAGAAACCCCAAACAAAACATGAATACCCTTTCATAAACAAGTTCTCATTCTGGTAAACACCGCAACATGGAATTCCATTGAATCCCATTCTATAAAACATGTCCAATTTCATGAAATGTCATGACATGAAATTCCAAGAAAACTGCATGAAAATTCCATAGAATCCCGTACATGGCACAAAAGTGTTACTTTAAAGTTCATGTGATGCCGGTCAGCGTTACTGTAGTGTTTCTTTAGTTCTGACGTGAACTGAAATGCAGTGCTATGTCAACATTAATGTATTACTGGGTCAACTTGCCAGAGGGTTAAAGACTCTAGCTTGAGCCCGCAGCCAAAGGGTAGGTTTGTCAGAAGTGAGATTCAAACCTCGCCTTCAGGGGAGACTGCGACCTGAACGCAGCGCCTTAGACCGCTCGACCATCCTGACATAAAGGCTAATGGTGAGCAGCGTCTTTGGAGCTACACTGAATGGCAGACGATCTACAAGCTAGTACTCCACCGCTCACCCTTGGCACACCTCATGCCTCGTTGGCGCAGTTAGGCAGCACATCAGTCTCAGATTGAAGGTCGTGAGTTCGAGCCTCCGAGCCTCACACGGGGCAGAGTGGTGCTTTTTGGCACACGAGAGCGTTTAGGCGAAAGAGCGGGGTTTTTTTACACTCTTTCGTGTGATTGTCCATTTCATCATGAGCAATGCGATTGAAATCCAGTGCTTTTGTAGGACTGATGTTGAATAAATGCAGCAATAGTATTCCTCTCATATTCACGTAATATGTGGCAGCGTTGCTACAATGTTTTGTTAAGGTTTAACATAATTCTTTCACTCTCATGACGTTTCTTGTCAATGGTAATGTAATGTTTCGCTTGACATTCCATGAATCTCATTCCATGACATTCCATCCCATACCCCAAAAACCCATGACATGTCATTCAGAGAAATTTCCAGGAATTCCTTGCCATGAAATTCTACTGCATCCCTAAAATTTCAGTCCATGACATCACAGTCAAACTCCAAGAATCACATTGCATCCCTCCAAAGAAACCCCAAACAAAACATGAATACCCTTTCATAAACAAGTTCTCATTCTGGTAAACACCGCAACATGGAATTCCATTGAATCCCATTCTATAAAACATGTCCAATTTCATGAAATGTCATGACATGAAATTCCAAGAAAACTGCATGAAAATTCCATAGAATCCCGTACATGGCACAAAAGTGTTACTTTAAAGTTCATGTGATGCCGGTCAGCGTTACTGTAGTGTTTCTTTAGTTCTGACGTGAACTGAAATGCAGTGCTTTGTCAACATTAATGTATTACTGGGTCAACTTGCCAGAGGGTTAAAGACTCTAGCTTGAGCCCGCAGCCAAAGGTTAGGCTTGACCAAAGTGGGATTCGAACCCAGGCCTCCAGGGGAGACTGCGATCTGAACGCACCGCCTTAGACCGCTCAGCCATCCTGACATAAAGGCTAACAGTGAGCAGCGTCTTTGGACCTACACCGAATGGCAGACGATCTACAAGCTAGTACTCCACCGCTCACCCAAAGCATACCTCATGCCTCGTTGGCGCAGTTAGGCAGCACGTCAGTCTCATAATCTGAAGGTCGTGAGTTCGAGCCTCACATGGGGCAGAGTGGTGCTTTTTGGCACACGAGAGCGTTTAGGCGAAAGAGCGGGTTTTTTTTACACTCTTTCGTGTGATTGTCCATTTCATCATGAGCAATGCGATTGAAATCCAGTGCTTTTGTAGGACTGATGTTGAATAAATGCAGCAATAGTATTCCTCTCATATTCACGTAATATGTGGCAGCGTTGCTACAATGTTTTGTTAAGGTTTAACATAATTCTTTCACTCTCATGACGTTTCTTGTCAATGGTAATGTAATGTTTCGCTTGACATTCCATGAATCTCATTCCATGACATTCCATCCCATACCCCAAAAACCCATGACATGTCATTCAGAGAAATTTCCAGGAATTCCTTGCCATGAAATTCTACTGCATCCCCAAAATTTCAGTCCATGACATCACAGTCAAACTCCAAGAATCACATTGCATCTCTCCAAAGAAACCCCAAACAAAACACGAATACCCTTTCATAAACAAGTTCTCATTCTGGTAAACACCGCAACATGGAATTCCATTGAATCCCATTCTATAAAACATGTCCAATTTCATGAAATGTCATGACATGAAATTCCAAGAAAACTGCATGAAAATTCCATAGAATCCCGTACATGGCACAAAAGTGTTACTTTAAAGTTCATGTGATGCCGGTCAGCGTTACTGTAGTGTTTCTTTAGTTCTGACGTGAACTGAAATGCAGTGCTATGTCAACATTAATGTATTACTGGGTCAACTTGCCAGAGGGTTAAAGACTCTAGCTTGAGCCCGCAGCCAAAGGGTAGGTTTGTCAGAAGTGAGATTCGAACCTCGCCTCCAGGGGAGACTGCGACCTGAACGCAGCGCCTCAGACCGCTCGACCATCCTGACATAAAGGCAAACGGTGAGCAGCGTCTTTGGAGCTACACTGAATGGCAGACGATCTACAAGCTAGTACTCCACCGCTCACCCTAGGCACACCTCATGCCTCGTTGGCGCAGTTAGGCAGCGTGTCAGTCTCATAATCTGAAGGTCGTGACTTCGAGCCTCACATGGGGCAGTGTGGTGCTTTTTGGCACACGAGATCTTTTAGGCGAAAGAGCGGGTTTCTTTACACCCTTTCGTGTGATTGTCCATTTCTTCATGAGCAATGCGATTGAAATCCAGTGCTTTTGTAGGACTGATGTTGAATAAATGCAGCAATAGTATTCCTCTCATATTCACGTAATATGTGGCAGCGTTGCTACAATGTTTTGTTAAGGTTTAACATAATTCTTTCACTCTCATGACGTTTCTTGTCAATGGTAATCTAATGTTTCGCTTGACATTCCATGAATCTCATTCCATGACATTCCATCCCATACCCCAAAAACCCATGACATGTCATTCAAAGAAATTTCTAGGAATTCCTTGCCATGAAATTCTACTGCATCCCCAAAATTTCAGTCCATGACATCACAGTCAAACTCCAAGAATCACATTGCATCCCTCCAAAGAAACCCCAAACAAAACACGAATACCCTTTCATAAACAAGTTCTCATTCTGGTAAACACCGCAACATGGAATTCCATTGAATCCCATTCTATAAAACATGTCCAATTTCATGAAATGTCATGACATGAAATTCCAAGAAAACTGCATGAAAATTCCATAGAATCCCGTACATGGCACAAAAGTGTTACTTTAAAGTTCATGTGATGCCGGTCAGCGTTACTGTAGTGTTTCTTTAGTTCTGACGTGAACTGAAATGCAGTGCTATGTCAACATTAATGTATTACTTGGTCAATTTGCCAGAGGGTTAAAGACTCTAGCTTGAGCCTGCAGCCAAAGGGTAGGTTTGTCAGAAGTGGGATTTGAACCTCGCCTCCAGGGGAGACTGCGACCTGAACGCAGCGCCTTAGACCGCTCGACCATCCTGACATAAAGGCTAACGGTGAGCAGCGTCTTTGGAGCTACACTGAATGGCAGACGATCTACAAGCTAGTACTCCACCGCTCACCCTTGGCACACCTCATGCCTCGTTGGCGCAGTTAGGCAGCGCGTCAGTCTCATAATCTGAAGGTCGTGAGTTCGAGCCTCACACGGGGCAGTGTGGTGCTTTTTGGCACACGAGATCTTTTAGGCGAAAGAGCGGGTTTCTTTACACCCTTTCGTGTGATTGTCCATTTCTTCATGAGCAATGCGATTGAAATCCAGTGCTTTTGTAGGACTGATGTTGAATAAATGCAGCAATAGTATTCCTCTCATATTCACGTAATATGTGGCAGCGTTGCTACAATGTTTTGTTAAGGTTTAACATAATTCTTTCACTCTCATGACGTTTCTTGTCAATGGTAATCTAATGTTTCGCTTGACATTCCATGAATCTCATTCCATCCCATACCCCAAAAACCCATGACATGTCATTCAAAGAAGTTTCCAGGAATTCCTTGCCATGAAATTCTACTGCATCCCCAAAATTTCAGTCCATGACATCACAGTCAAACTCCAAGAATCACATTGCATCCCTCCAAAGAAACCCCAAACAAAACACGAATACACTTTCATAAACAAGTTCTCATTGTGGTAAACACCGCAACATGGAATTCCATTGAATCCCATTCTATAAAACATGTCCAATTTCATGAAATGTCATGACATGAAATTCCAAGAAAACTGCATGAAAATTCCATAGAATCCCGTACATGGCACAAAAGTGTTACTTTAAAGTTCATGTGATGCCAGTCAGCGTTACTGTAGTGTTTCTTTAGTTCTGACGTGAACTGAAATGCAGTGCTTTGTCAACATTAATGTATTACTGGGTCAACTTGCCAGAGGGTTAAAGACTCTAGCTTGAGCCCGCAGCCAAAGGGTAGGTTTGTCAGAAGTGGAGAAGTGGACACCTCCAGGGGAGACTGCGACCTGAACACAGCGCCTTAGACCGCTCAGCCATCCTGACACAAAGGCTAAAGGTGAGCAGCGTCTTTGACATTTCAATTTCATGAAATGTCATGACATGAAATTCCAAGAAAACTGCATGAAAATTAAACCTTTGGCTGAAATGGCAAAAACAAGATCAAGATCAAGCATGTGCCTTTTATCATGGGTGGGCTGTTAATAAAATCTGAAGTAAATGAGGAAGAAGGGCAACAAATATGGATATTAAAATCACAGATAATAATAACTTGCAGCATAATGACTGATAAAGGTCTGAAAACTCCGGAGGTAAGCTTGGGGGGTCAGTAGATTAAAACACATAAAATAGGCAGTTTGTTTTTCAAAGTCAAGTCAAGTCAAGTCACTTTCATTTATATGGCGCTTTTTACAATACAGATTGCTTCAAAGCAGCTTTACAGTGATAATAGGAAATTAATGTAAGAGAGATTGTTTTGGCTGTACAGCAGCTCTAGAAAAAAAAGTTATTGTCCAGCTAAAGTAAGTTTTTGATTGATTCATTTCTGTTGTAAAAAATCATTAGTTATTTACTTTGGGGCCACTTACACAACACCATTTCAGCTAAAATAGAAAACCTTTAATGCATTCTGGACATTCATCCGCATGGCAACAGTGTTTGGTGGCCTGAGAATGCAAACCCTGAAATAGGTTTTGAAATAGTTTTGAAATGATACCGCTATCATCCTCGTGCAAACCTCAAAAAACGACCGCCAAATTACCTGTCTACAGCTGTGATCTGAGATGATCTGAGATGTCATCGCTCTGCTGCAGAATTTCAACGGCATCAACATTTATTCCATGTGACAATATTAGATCTAAAGCATGATTATGAAAATGAGTGTGTCCTGACACGTGTTACTTAACTTCAATAGAGTTTAGAATGTCTCTAAATGCCAATCCCAATGTGTCTTTTTCATTATCTATATGGATATCACGGATATATGGATATATTTATATATATAAAATCACCAACAATTAGGACTTTATCTGCAGCCCGTACTAATTCAAATTCTACTAAAGCAAATTCTTTGATAAAGTCTGTATTATTATTTACACTACATAACGTTACATAAAGCACCAAAACTTCAAAAGAATTATATTTGAAACTAGACTTCTGAGTGTGGGATTACAAATTTTATTTCTATGAAGATCAAGTTAATCAGCCCAGTTGTTTGAAACATTAGTCTTTTGTCTTTATGCACTTCCTGACCACTTGGTATGACAAGATCAGGGCACAGTTGTGCTTTTGTCTCTATGATAATGTGAATGTATGGGCAATACTGTCAGAGTGATTGGATTAGCATCTATGCATTTGAATGACACTGTTATGCTGATTGGATTAGAACTGGTGACACTCTAATGTCTGGGGCGTGTCCCTTTAGAAGAAGATCTCAGGGAATTGAAGGAATTGAAAGTATTCCTCCTAACTCTTCTGTTGTCCGAGTACAAACTTTTGCCAAAGCGCTAGGACCTAGAGATATAGAAAGATTATCCCAGAGGTTACCCTCAGCACGCACAAATTTTTCTGAATTTAGAAGGGCATTGATAAGCAAAATGCGTCTCTACGACATGTCGTTAACAGAAGTCACACAGCTGATGTCACAAATTCTAACTGAATCTGAATTCAACAGTTTTGAGTCTGTTGTTACTTCTGAACTACAACATGTCAGTAAAGGCGATTTGAGAGAAGGTGTTTTGAAAATTCTAAAGAATATCATGGGACCCAAAATAGACTGGTCCAGAATCACTAACTGTGTGCAAAGGACAGAAGAAACTGTGAGTGAATACACTGAAAGGTTTTGTCAATCAGCTGTAATTTACAGTGGAATAGTTGATGATTCTGAATGTGTGCTAGATGACAAGGGACCCTTAGTCCGCATCTGGTCAGATGGCCTTTTAGCCGAGTACAGACAAGCATTGCCATTCCTAGAACTAACTTGGTCTAACAAAACCCTCAGAAGTAACCTAGAAAGGTTAGTTACATGGGAAAGAGATGCTGATGTTAAGGCAAAAGTGAGAGTAGCAGCAGCTACATTTAGCACAAGGAATCCTATCCTAAAAATCAGGTCACTGGCAGAAAGAGTGTAGGAAGAAGTTGCAAGATAGTAAAATAAATAATATGCATAACTCTGTTCCTTCTCAGCCCGCCTACAACCCTGAAGTAGTTCCGCCAGGGTACACTGAAACTTTAGGACAGCTCGCTCAGGCTCTTCTAAAAGCACAAAAAGAACAGGAAAAAAACTCATTGTTGGGGCTGTGAGTAGCTACCTTTCCCCTGTAATCCATTACAATGACAAAATAATTTTTGTGAAAGGTAGCATAAAAGAGAAAGAGATTGACTTTTTGCTTGATACAGGTGCAGAAATTATTGGCTGAAGGTTTAAACTTTCCGTACATGAAAATTAAACTTTGTTTAACTGGTGTAATAGGTGAAGATTCTGTTTTGTATGAAACCCCGTCCATAGAGGTACAGTTAGGCCCGAAGATTCTGACTACAAAATTGCTATGTGCTCCATTAAATACAGGTGCAATTCTAGGCATGGATCTACTCAGACAAGTACATCTAACTTTAGACATGTCCTCAGAATCTACTAGCATAAAAATTTCCTTAGCACAAGTTTCTACCAATGGTGCAACCCCTCCTGAGTATGCTTTCTTACAGAATCATCCAATTTTGGCTAAAGACAAGGATGATTGTGGGTTTTTGACAGGTGTAAAACCAGTCAAATTGACAGGAACTCCACCTCCTGTAACCAAACAATATCTGATCAATAAGGAATCTATACAGGGAATCAAACCTATTGTAGAAAGGAGTGCTAGTTAAAACCAACAGTCCCTGTAACTCCAATGGGACATGGAGACTCACCATAGACTACAGAGTAGCCAATAAACATATTGATAAAATCACCCCCCTAGTAGCAGATCCATCTACAATTTGTAATGGCTTACCATTAGATTGTAAGGTTTTTTCAGTAATAGATATGTCTAATGGATTTTTTTCTGTACCCTTGCACTCTGACAGCCAGACATGCTTAGCTTTCACAGTTGACTGAGCAATACCAGTGGACACGGTTGCCACAGGGATTTCAGAATTCCCCAACCATATACCATCAGGCTGTCAGACGTGATTTGTGTGACCCAGAATGTCCAGTCAAACAGTCCACTATGATTTAATATGTTGATGATATTTTGATCGCCTCTACAGATCACGAGGTACATCAAACTGAATTGGAAGCATTGTTGGACTATTTGCAGAAAAGAGGACACAAATGCAGCTTTCACAAAGCTCAAATTGTTAAAAACCAAGTCACATTTCTGGGTCAAACAATTGGTGCAGGAAATAGATCTATTACACAGGATCGAGCCGCTTCTGTCAAAGCCATTCCTCCGCCTAATACAATTAAAACACTCTGATCATTTTTAGGAACAGCAGGTTACTGTAGACCTTGGATTGAAGAATATGCCTCGATTGCTCAGCCTCTCTATGACTTGTTGAAAGGCCAAGTTAAAGATTCTGATACTGTTTGTATGGAAGAAATTCCACTCAAAGCTTTCAATGATTTGAAGAGAGCACTATGTCAAGCACCAGCATTATGAATTGCATAATCTGATAGGCCCTTTGTGCTTTATGTCCATGAACACTTAGGCTTCATGACTGCATGTCTAATGCAAGATCATGGGGGCAGTTTACACCCAATTCATTACTATTCTTGTAAACTTGACATAGTCGCTCAAGGGATGGGCCCTTGTCTTAGAGCAGTGCAGGCAGTTCATCTAGCTCTTCAGGCTTCATCAGGAATGATTTTAGGACAGACTGTAAATGTAAGATGCTCTCATGCAGTGTCCGCACTAATGAATCAAGCAAAAGTCACTTCTGTCACATCTTCTCGTTGGGGAAATTGGTTAACAACCCTCACAGCCCCGAACATTGTTTTACAGTGTGCGCCAGTCACAAACTCATCCTCATGTATGATGTCTGCAATGACTGAAGTTGTGTTAGAGGATGAAGGAGAAATGACTCACGATTGTGTTACGGTTACATACGCAGCTACGAGTGAAATAGCAGAAACTCCTATTGAGAATGAAGAGAATTGGAGTTGTTTGTTGATGGTTCAGCACAAGTTATTGAAGGTAACAGATGAGCAGGTTATGCAGTCCCTTCCACCACTGAAGTGGTAGCTTCAGGTTGTTTTCCAGATCATTTTTCAGCTCAAGCTGTAGAACTAGTAGCCTTAACTAGGGCATGCACGCTAGCTTCAGGATCGGTTGCAAATATCTACACTGATTCCAGGTATGCTTTTGGGGTAATTCATGATTTTGGTGCAATTTGGCAAAGTAGACAGTTTTTAACTTCTGCTGGATCCCCCATTAAGCATGCTGGATTAGTAAAAGATCTAATGTTTTCCATGAAACTTCCAAAGAAATTAGTGGTGATCAAAGTGAAAGCACATCTCACAACTAATATTATGGAAGCTAAAGGTAATGCTCTTGCTGATGTAGCTTCTAAACAAGCTTGTTCCTATGCAACTGTACAAGTGTGTTCAGGTAGAGCAGCACAGAAGACAATTCTGCCTCCTGAATCAATCATTGATCTGTACAAAGACGTTCCTCTATATGAAGAATGGGCATGGTTAGACAAAGGAGCTACAGTGGATTCATCTGGCTGCTGGACCAAAGGGGAAAAATATGTTGCTCCAGAATCACTGCTGCCATATTTGGCTCAACAAATACACAATTTGGGTCACAGTGGTCCAGCAACAATGAATCACAGGTTCTCAAATCAATGGTGGAAACCAAAATTCCGAAATGTAGCCACCGAAACAGTCAAGAGATGCGTTACATGTCAGAAAAATAATGATGTGCCAGCAGCAACTACAGCAGCAACACATACCCCAGCTCCACCAGGACCATTTCGTCACCTGCAAGTTGATTACATAACGTTGCCTCCTTGTAAGGGAAAAACTGACGTTTTGGTAGTAATACACAAGTTCTCGAGATGGATAGAAGCTTATCCAACAGGGCGTGCTACAGCTGCACACACTGCTAAATGTCTTGTCACTGATCTCATTCCCAGATGGGGATTACCAGATTCCATTACCTGTCCTGTGAAGTGTGTAACAGGTGTGATTGATCTTAGAAATGCTGATGTACACATTGCCTCAGATGCCCTGATTACTTACTGTGAAAACCTCACAAAGGCAGTACAGAGTGCCAGAGAGAGAGTTGAGTCGTGTTGGCCAATGCCACCAGAAGGTGAACACACGATCATCCCAGGTCAGTGGGTGATGATAAAATCATTCAGAAACAAGCCGTTAGAGCCTAAGTGGAACGGACCACATCAAGTGATGTTGATTACAGCAGCTGCAGTGTTGTGTCAGGGAAGAAAAACCTGGACTCATGTGTCACACTGTAAAGTTGTTCCCCCATCTACTGGGATAGGATAGGATACACGGACCAGTGAGGAGCCCGGGAAAGAACCGAATGCAACAGGCTTCGGGGGCCAATCCCGCGGTGAAGATTCTCTCATAGGCCTTCCTATGAGGGAGTCAGATAAATCCCAGCACATAGAGACTCTTTCACCTAGATATTATCACATAGAGACTGTGTCTGTTCCACGAATTAGTAAATACAAAAAAACATCAAAACCATTCAACGGTAAAAATTTAATTGATGTCCAACAAATAAACAACAGATATAATACAGATAATCAAATGATAAAGCTCGGGCTGCTGAATATTCGATCCCTTTGCTCAAAAGCGCTTATTGTTAATGATATGATTACAGATCATAACCTAGATGTGCTGTGTTTGACAGAAACCTGGCTAAAACCTGACAATTACATTACTTTAAATGAGTCCACCCCCCAAGATTATTGTTATAAACACGAGCCGCGTCTGAAAGGTAAAGGCTACTGTATACAGGCCACCAGGGCACCATACAGACTTTACCAGAGAATTTGCTGATTTTCTATCAGAGTTAGTACTGGCTGCAGATAAAGTCCTAATTGTTGGTGATTTTAATATCCATGTAGACAATGAAAAAGACGCATTGGGATTGGCATTTAGAGACATTCTAAACTCTATTGGAGTAAGGCAACACGTGTCATGACCCACTCATCACCGTAATCATACTTTAGACCTAATACTGTCGCATGGAATAAATGTTGATACCATTGAAATTCTGCAGCAGAGCGATGACATCTCAGATCATTACCTAGTATCATGTACACTTAATTTAGCAAAGGCTGCAAAGCCGTCCCCTCGCTTCAAATATGGCAGGACTATCACTGCTGCAACTAAAGAGCACACCCGGGCCCTTAAAACAGCAGCCAGAAAAATGGAGCGCAGCTGGAAGAAAACAAAACTAGAAGTTTTTCGCATTTTGTGGAAAGAGAGCATGATTGCATACAGAAAGGCCCTAAAAACTGCTAGATCTGCTTATTTCTCGACTCTCTTAGAAGAAAACAAACACAACCCTAGGTATTTATTCGATACAGTGGCTAAATGGAAGCAGACACACCTGTCAGTTTAAATCTAGACTAAAAACACATCTCTTTACTATGGCATACACATAAAACATTTTTAATTTATATTATTCAAATCAGTTAAATGATTGTTTTAGGCTGCATTAACTAGGTCAGCCGGAACCGGGAACACTTCCCATAACACCTGATGTACTTGTTACATCATAAGAAGAATGGCATCTACGCTAATGTTAGTCTCTCTGTTTATCCCGAGGTTTACTGCAGTCGGCCGTATCCGGACCAGATGGTGGACCTTTGCCTGGACATGACGAACGCATCCCTGAAGTGTCTGTAGAGACCGTGTCAATTAAACCCCCCCCCCGTAAATGCCGCATCGACACGACATCCTCATTAAACCCGTCCCCGGCGTGACGACTCCAATCTTTCGAATAATCCTACGAATATCTATTGATCTAATATGACTTCTGACCTGTAATGTTGCCAGAATCATAATCATACACTATTTCTTCGTCGGCCAGAGGAGAACTGGCACCCCAACTGAGCCTGGTTTCTCCCAATGTTTTTTTCTCCATTCTGGCCCTGAAGGAGTTTTGGTTCCTTGCCACCGTCGCCTTTGGCTTTTGGCTTGCTTAGTTGGGGACACTTAAATTTCAACTATATTACTGATCTGCCCGCATTGACACTATATGATAATTGAAATGAGCTGGATGACATCACCGTTTTCACCAAAGCGGCTGTACAGCCGAATCAAATTCTGTTGCATTATTTTCCTGTTACCACTGTGAAGCTGCTTTGAAACAATTGGCATTGTAAAAAGTGCTATATAAATAAAGGTGATTTTGATTTGATTCCCCCAACCACTAGTCCATCCTTACCTCACTGTTCTTTAGTTGTCACAGGAATTAAGAAATAGGGAAAGAAGGAACAACAATAGCAAACTCAGATTGAACAGAGGATACAACCTTAATGTTTGCAGTCTTTTGAAACAAATACTGCTCTGTTGTCTTTTGTTTTCTTTCTTACTCTGTGCAGATACCACTTGATGGCTGTCCCCAGATCCATACGCACTGACCTCCTCATCTGCGTATGAAGCCACAACCTCTAAAGGACAACTAGACCCACTACACAACACAGAGAATACACAACACAGAGAATCACATACGGGAACTTCAGTCATCCATCAACATGATCAAGATTGCCGTACTAGTAGTCATCATGGACATCGCACAAAGTGTAGACTCTAGAAACAACATATTCTTAGAGCTGATGAATATGTCAAGAAATGCCTTGTTTGCTGGAAAGAATGTCTGCATGCCACACCCGCCTTTAGTAGGAGCAGGAATCCCATGTGGACATTACTCCATCAGCAGGGAGAGAGGAAAAGGACTTAGAAGGGTGTCTCCACAGGACACCATCTCTCCAGAAACTCTTCGCAATAAATCAGTGGTGTATGATTCCTCCACCGACTGGCACCTTTTGGTTATGTGGAACTTCTGTCTACAACATCCTACCCAGCCAATTCAACAGCAGGTGCACCCTGGTTTATGTTCTACCGGCTATCAGAGAAAATACACACTCCACCCCAAGCTCTCCACATCTACATAATTCAGCTCCTACCACAAACAAAGAAGATGGCTGCATTCCAGGACTCACTTGTGCACAAACATGGTGGTCAAGAACTCTTGGAGCATTAATCCCGTTTTATGGTGTCATGCAGGCCCTTGATCAAGTCAGAAGCTTAATCAAATTCTGTACAGAAACTGGCCAATGATACGGCTTTGGCCCTGGGTAACATCACGGACACTCTCGCTTCGCACAAGATAATGATCTTACAGAACAGAGTGGCCTTGGATTACATTCTTGCAACGCAAGGAGGAGCATGCACCATTATCGGACCTGAGTGCTGTACTGGGTTAATAGATCCAACAGAGAACTTGAACAAAATCCAACAAGACATTGTTGATCTTTCAGCAAAATTACACCAGATGACTGAAGATAATTCTTCATGGATCGGAAACCTGTTAGGTAAACCCTGGCTGTGGATCAAAGAAATAGCAATTCTGCTATTGTTTTTTCTACTGGTGTACTATCTATGTGTCCACAGTATCAAGTTTTTCATTAAACAAATGACTCACGAGGAAAGGACTGTTTCAACCAGAAAAGACTATTACCCATAAGAACTACACGGACCCTACCAGCATGTTTGTTTCTGTGTCAGCATGCCATTCATCACTACAGACAATCAACACAGAGCAAGTGATATGTGCCTGTAACTTTTTCAAGTTACATGACTAGAAGATGGGGCTTATGGTAACAAACATAAGCTACAGAATGGACTTATGAAGGTTTACATTTGTATTATGTGAGAGTTATTAGAACTCTCAAAGGGGGGACTGTGGGATTACAAATTTTATTTCTATGAAGATCAAGTTAATCAGCCCAGGTGTTTGAGACATTAGTCTTTTGTCGTTATGCACTTCCTGACCATTTGGTATGACAAGCTCAGGGCACAGTTGTGCTTTTGTCTCTATGATAATGTGAATGTATGGGCAATACTGTCAGAGTGATTGGATTAGCATCTATGCATTTGAATGACACTGTTATGCTGATTGGATTAGAACTGGTGACACTCTAATGTCTGGGGCGTGTCCCTTTACCTGTACACAACATTTCATTGCTTTGTTTAGATTGTCTCCGCCTCATTTGCTGTGTATCCCTCCCCCTGTAAAATGTAGATAAATTACAGTGTGTATACTATTTGAAACAGACTTGATGACTACAGCGACCAAACAGCATGTGTTCTCAATAAAGAGTAACGTCTGCTTGAAAGATATCCCAACGTCTCCTGGTCTCTGCTTCGACAAGGAAAAAAGTTTCCAACATAAGTAATACTGAAGATATTACTATAAATTACAGCAACACCTCCCCCTTTTCCTTTCAAACGCGGCTCGTGTTTATAACAATAATCTTGGGGGGTGGACTCATTTAAAGTAATGTAATCGTCTGGTTTTAGCCAGGTTTCTGTCAAACACAGCACATCTAGGTTATGATCTGTAATCATATCATTTACAAAAAGTGATTTTGTAGAAAGGGGTCTAATATTCAGCAAACCAAGCTTTGTCATTTGTTCATCTGTATTATATGTTTTTTATTTGTTGAACATCAATTACATTTTTACCCTTAAATGGGTTCAAGAGTTTTTTGTATTTACTAATACAAACAGACACAGTCTCTATGTGATGATATCTAGGTGAAAGAATATCTGTGTGTTGGGATTTATCTGACTTGTGTGACGTGAGACAACTTGCAGACGGTCGGTTTAGCCAGTCTGTCTGCTTCCTGACCTGGGCCCCAGTTAGTCAAGGTTCAACTCTAAGACTATGTGCCATATTACCAGAGAGAAGAGCGGCACCATCCCAGGAGGGATGAATACCATCTCTTTTTAACAGGTCACGTCTGCCCCAAAAAACTTTTCCAATTGTCTATGAATCCTATGTTATTCTGTGGACACCACTTAGACAGCCAGCCATTGAATGAGGACAGTAGTATCTCATCACTCCGGCGAACAGGAAGGGGGCCAGAGCAAATTACAGTGCCTGACATCTAAAGTAAAAGTAAGACTCTCAAAAGAGGAGAAGCAGCCAAGTGAAACTGGGGAACAGCGAAAATCACTTCTGTGTATTACTGCAAGGCCTCCCCATTGGCCTGTCAATCTTGGCTGGTGAAAAAATAAATGGATCACGCATTGGATGCTGCAGAAGTAGAGGAGGACGAGCTAGCTGTACTGCCACCACCACCGCCAATAGAGGAGGATGAGAGTCTGATATCTAGGTAGCCTAAGCCAATTTGAACAAAAAGTGATTGGGTTGGAGAATGATATTAAATGTCGCCTTAATGATTTGAAACACAGATACTGGACAGATTTAAAACCCAGCATGACCAAATGTATTATTTGGAATCTAAAGTCAGGCCTCTAGAAAGGTCACACAAGAAGCTTGCCGAAACCATCCTTGATGAGACTAAACAAGAGTGTCAGAAAGTGAAACTCCTTGAGCAGAATATGCAATCGCAGGGAAATGCCGTTATGGAATGCCTTAAACGTAGGGATGAACAGATAAAGGCCAAGATACATGCCATGTCCACTCCTACTGTAACTTAATCCCCAATTTTTGACACTGGCCCTCGACCAGTTCACTTTAGTGCTCCCATCAAAACTGAATTTCCAAAATTCAGCAGTCAGAAAGGAAAAGATCTGATAGCATACCTAGAGAAGTGTGAAGAATATCTGTTGCAGCATATTCCTTGCCAGAAGAGGATAAGATGCATCAATTTTCCATCTCTTCTCCTTCATAGTGCTGGTTCCCACACAGTTGTTTGATGACCCGTGTTGGACTGTTGCCACGCAGGAGCTGAATGACTCTCATATCACAGGCATATCTTATGAAAAGCAAAATCCACACATTCATATATTTTATCTATTTGATTTGGAAAGTTTTTGCATGTACTATATGTGATTATGGGCTACCAACTGGATGTGGAAAGAAAGTGTACTCACTTCTGCATGAGGATGACCTGAAACAACGGCCCAGATCCAGCTGTTGCAGGACAGTCTGACTCCAGGACACATGCAAGGTTTTACATTTGGTACAGATGAGGATTTCTGGGACCATGTTGTACATCCTATCAATGTCCAGAACCTGCCGTGTCCTTTTTTGCAGACCGACTCCTGTCATCTCATGCTGTCTGCAGGCAGGATTGGGACAGAGAACCTTGACCCTCCACAGCTTGTATTGCATCCACAGCAAAAGAACATGACAAAAAAATTTGTTTGGAGCTGGAGCCTGGTTGTATGCAAGTGCTGGCTGTGGTGGGTAATACCAGAGAGCTGTAGGTTGTCACAAAGCTCTGTTTTTTCCATGGGCCCCATTTTAAAAAGCCTGCTGGCAAACTAACTGTGATCTTCTGGTGGCAAGGTCTCTGACCACAAATGATGAAGTCGAACTGCAGATGGAGCAATCTGTGAAGGATAAAGACAAAACATTTAAACAAAACATTTTAGTAAGGTCATTAGACTACACTCACATTAAATTATTATGGTAATTAGGGTTTTCACCCAAATACCATTGGTACAACAGTGATTATTACTAAAATAAATTACTACTACTGTCATCCAAAAAGGAATGAAATGACAAATATTCTGAAAGCCAGTTTAATTTATAAAAAATCAACAGCAGGAAAGCTTATTTTCTGTTATTTTACAAACCCGATTCCAAAAAAGTTGGGACACTGTACAAATTGTGAATAAAAAAGGAATGCAATAATTTACAAATCTCATAAACTTATATTTTATTCACAATAGAATATAGATAATATATCAAATGTTGAAAGTGAGACATTTTGAAATGTCATGCCAAATATTGGCTCATTTTGGATTTCATGAGAGCTACACATTCCAAAAAAGTTGGGACAGGTAGCAATAAGAGGCCTGAAAAGTTAAATGTACATATAAGGAACAGCTGGAGGACCAATTTGCAACTTATTAGGTCAATTGGCAACATGATTGGGTATAAAAAGAGCCTCTCAGAGTGGCAGTGTCTCTCAGAAGTCAAGATGGGCAGAGGATCACCAATTGCCCCAATGCTGTGGCGAAAAATAGTGGAGCAATATCAGAAAGGAGTTTCTCAGAGAAAAATTGCAAAGAGTTTGAAGTTATCATCATCTACAGTGCATAATGTCATCCAAAGATTCAGAGAATCTGGAACAATCTCTGTGCGTAAGGGTCAAGGCCGGAAAACCATACTGGATGCCCGTGATCTTCGGGCCCTTAGACGGCACTGCATCACATACAGGAATGCTACTGTAATGGGCTCAAATCACAACATGGGCTCAGGAATACTTCCAGAAAACATTGTCGGTGAACACAATCCACCGTGCCATTCGCAGTTGCCGGCTAAAACTCTGTAGGTCAAAAAAGAAGCCATATCTAAACATGATCCAGAAGCGCAGGCGTTTTCTCTGGGCCAAGGCTCATTTAAAATGGACTGTGGCAAAGTGGAAAACTGTTCTGTGGTCAGACGAATCAAAATTTGAAGTTCTTTTTGGAAAACTGGGACGCCATGTCATCCGGACTAAAGAGGACAAGGACAACCCAAGTTGTCGTCAGCGCTCAGTTCAGAAGCCTGCATCTCCTCTGGTATGGGGTTGCATGAGTGCGTGTGGCATGGGCAGCTTACACATCTGGAAAGGCACCATCAATGCTGAAAGGTATATCCAAGTTCTAGAACTACATATGCTCCCATCCAGACGTTGTCTCTTTCAGGGAAGACCTTGCATTTTCCAACATGACAATGCCACCCACATACTGCATCAATTACAACATCATGGCTGCGTAGAAGGATCCGGGTACTGAAATGGCCAGCCTGCAGTCCAGATCTTTCACCCATAGAAAACATTTGGCACATCATAAAGCGGAAGTTGCGACAAAGAAGACCTAAGACAGTTGAGCAACTAGAAGCCTGTATTAGACAAGAATGGGACAACATTCCTATTCCTAAACTTGAGCAACTTGTCTCCTCAGTTCCCAGACGTTTGCAGACTGTTATAAAAAGAAGAGGGGATGCCACACAGTGGTAAACATGGCGTTGTCCCAACTTTTTTGAGATGTGTTGATGCCATGAAATTTAAAATCAACTTATTTTTCCCTTAAAATGATAAATTTTCTCAGTTTAAACATTTGATATGTCATCTATGTTGTATTCTGAATAAAATATTGAAATTTGAAACTTCTACATCATTGCATTCTGTTTTTATTCACAATTTGTACAGTGTCCCAACTTTTTTGGAATCGGGTTTGTATATATATATATATATATATTTTAAACATCGGAATATGTTAACAACCATAAATTATTTATAATTCTTGACATTTAGTATCAAGTCAATCCTCAAGGAGCCAAGAACGGACATTATGACTTTACTTTGCTGTTTTTTCAGCTTTAAAGTGTTTTAGGAACCTACTTGTCACGGTACATGTAGGATAGAAGCTCACAAAGACGAGGATGAACAGGAGACAGGAACTTTAATAATAAAACTCAGGAAACCCTTACACATGTATAACTAAAGACGAGAACCGACAAACACTGAGGGCGAACTGAGGGCTTAAGTACACAAAGCAAATGAGAAAAACGAGGTGATAAACGAGGTACAGGTGAATGATATAACTAATTAGACAAACTGGGGAAAACTGGGTCACAGAAACTTAACCAAAAACACAAGACAGAGCAAACATGTGACAGATCGCCGCTCTGGAGGAGGGCGTGGAGCAAAAGAAAAAAGACACAGTCCAAAGCAAAGAAAAACAGTCCAAGGAGGAGTGGATGGAGGGAGGAATCAGTGAGGAGCCTGGAGCAGGAGCCAGATGGTACACCAGAGACGAGGCCCCAGGGCGGAGTCGACGGTGGGAGGAGCCATGGAGGAGTCGACTTGGTGGTAGACGATACCCTGGGGATGACCAACGGAGATGCAGCCACTTATGGAGATCTAGATGGAGCCGATGGGCCGATGAGCCCACGCGATGCTGAAGGTCCTGGAGACCGACTGCAGCGACAAGCGCCCGAGGTGGAGCCAGAGAACCAGAGGGCAGAAGCTGAACCGGTGGGACCGAGGACAAAGGCGGCGCTGAGGGGAAGGCGGAGCCAGACGAAGCTGAAGGTGCAGGCAGGTCGACGACTGACCAAGGCGAAGCCGGAGGAACGAGGGAGCCCGGAGAAGCCATATGACCGATGGTTTCCGGTGGAGCTGAGGGAGGGAGGAGCCGAGGTGGCGCTGAAGTGTCGACAGGCCGAGGTGTCGACAGGCCGAGGTGGAGCAGGGGGCACAGAGGCTGGAGGCGAAGACAGGGAACCCTCAGTGTGAGACAGAGCTGGTGGCCTGAAGACACTAGGCATTTCCGGATGGCTTGTGGGAGATGCAGAGTGGCTGAAGGTCAACAGCAATGGTGGGGCTGAGGAACTGGCTGAATGAGGAGGCGGGAGAGGGAGGCTGGGCGGGAATTCTAAGGATGGAGACGCTGGAGAAACAGGGGTCGCTGGAGAAACATCTCCAAAAAAGTCTATTAAGTCTGCCTCAAACAGAGTCTTTAGTTCCTCAAAGTAGCTGCCAGTGACTTCAGTCCATTTTACCACAGCGGTGGTGTGGTGGGCGGGGCTTTCCTCCTAGCCCTTAAGCTCCACAATAACTCCCTCAGCGACGTACGGTGTTGCCGGCTCACACACCTGGTCAGACCTTGTAGGTGGTCCGGGCTCCGAGGCGATGAAACACTTCGTCCTTATCCTCGGTACGGGCTCGTCTCTCACGGGTGGCCGGTCTCCACGGTCTGCGGTGGGCTCGTGCAACATCTCCGTCGAGTCACTTGCTGGTGGTGGTTGGCTGGTCTCTGGCGGTGAAGTGGGGCTGGTAATGCTGTCCTCCTCAGCCGGGCCGATGGTAAATGGCGAGTCATTTTTTACCAGTACCCACTCCACGAATGCGGCGAAATCCTCCTTAGGACCGTCCACTGGAACGCGTGCCTTCGACCGCTCGCTCAGGCTGGTGTGGTAAAAAACTGTTTGGGTCGGTTCTTCTGTCACGGTACGTGTAGGATAGAAGCTCAAAAAGACAAGGATGAACAGGAGACAGGAACTTTAATAATAAAACTCAGTAAACCCTTACACACGTATAACTAAAGACGAGAACCAACAAACACTGAGGGAGAACTGACGGCTTAAGTACACAAAGCAAATGAGAATAACGAGGTGATAAACGAGGCACAGGTGAATGATATAACTAACCGCCACCTGGTGGCCTGAGGAAAACAGCGAATAGTGGGCAACAGGCCAGGACTATTATCAAACATATGAAGTTTGGGGCAGATCGGACATTGTATGCCTGAGTTACAACAACTTCCTGTTTCGTGGCTTAAATCGCATACATTAGCACTTAGCTGTTGTATGATTTAATGTGTTTCTAGCATGTTTGGTACTTCATGGCATATTTAAACGAGTTTCTGGGAATTAATTATAGTGTAAAGCATGCCATTTCCTGTTTCCAGCAGGTGGCACTATGACTAACTGAATATTGGCATGTAGATGTCTTCAGGACAGGACTCTTATCAAACATGTGAAGTTTGGGGCAGATCGGACATTGTATGCCTGAGTTACAACAACTTCCTGTTTTGTGGCGTAAATCGCATACATTAGCACTTAGCCACGTGTTGCTTGATTTAATGTGTTTCTAGTATGTTTGGGACTTGATGGCATATTTAAATCTGTTTCTGGGAGGGAATTACAGTGTAAAGTATGCCATTTCCTGTTACCAGCAGGTGGCGCTATGCCTAACTAATATTGGCATGTAGATGTGTTCAGGTCAGGACTCTTATCAAACATGTGAAGTTTGGGGCATATCGGACATTGTATGCCTGATTTACAACAGCTTCCTGTTTCATGGCGAAACATCAGATTTTGTCAGGCTGCCACGGACACGCCCTTCAGTGAAAACTCAAGATCTTCACAATTTAACATCACCAAGACCTTAAGATTAGACTGACCTAATATGATGTTGTTCTGGTTAAATCTCAATGAGGATACTCATCACAGTGTAAAACATGGTCTTTCCTGTTGCCCACATGTGGCGCTATGCCTGTAACTGAATATTGTCATGTAGTTGTCTTCAGGCCAGGACTCTAATAAAACATGTGAAGTTTGGGGCAGATCGGAAATTGTATGTCCAAGTTACAACAACTTCCTGTTTCATGGCAAAACATTGAAATTTGTCAGGCCGCCACGGACACGCCCTTCGGGGAAAACTCAAGATCTTCACAATTTAACATCACAAAGGCCTTTAGATTAGACTGTGCAAATATGATGATGATCTGATTAAATCTCTAGGAGGAGTTCGTTAAAGTACAGCGTCTGGAAATGGCAAAATTTGCAACAATTTTGCAAAGAAAATTCAAAATATCTCACTTCCTGTTGGTTTTCAGATTTCATACCAGGAGACTTTTTTGTAGGTATTGGGATGTTACACGTGTGTACCGAATTTCATACCTGTGCGTGAAGCGTAGCGGGAGGGGCACTTCGTTGAAATGTTGTAGGTGACGCTATCGAGCAATTTTGCCATGCCTAATTCTGAAACTCATATGTATATGTCTTCAGGCCAGGACTCTTATCAAACATATGAAGTTTGGGGAGTATCGGACATTGTATGCCTGACTTACAACAGCTTCCTGTGTCATGGCGAAACATCAGATTTTGTCAGGCCGCCACGGACATGCCCTTCAGCAAAAACTCAAGATCTTCACAATTTAACGTCGCAAAGGCCTTTAGATTAGAATGACCAAATATGATGTTGATCTGGTTAAATCCCTATGAGGAGTTAATCACAGTGTAAAACATGCCATTTCCTGTTGCCAGTAGGTGGCGCTATGACTGTAACTGAATATTGGTGTGTAGATGTCTTCGGGCCAGGACTCTAATAAAACATGTGAAGTTTGGGGCAGATCGGAAATTGTATGTCCGAGTTACAACAACTTCCTGTTTCATGGCAAAACATTGAAATTTGTCAGGCCGCCACGGACACGCCCTTCGGGGAAAACTCAAGATCTTCACAATTTAACATCACAAAGGCCTTTAGATTAGACTGTGCAAATATGATGATGATCTGATTAAATCTCTAGGAGGAGTTCGTTAAAGTACAGCGTCTGGAAATGGCAAAATTTGCAACAATTTTGCAAAGAAAATTCAAAATATCTCACTTCCTGTTGGTTTTCAGATTTCATACCAGGAGACTTTTTTGTAGGTATTGGGCTGTTACATGTGTCTCCCGAATTTCATACCTGTACGTGAAACGTAGCGGGAGGGGCACTTCGTTGAAATGTTGTAGGTGTCGAGCCATTTTGCCACGCCTAATTCTAAAACCCATATCAGACGTAAATTTTGACCACTTTTGACGTGTGTGCAAAGTTTCATGAGTTTTCGAGCATATTTAGACCATCAAAAATGCGATTCATTTGGGAGAAGAATAATAATAGGCTGAGCAATTCCAATAGGGTCCTCACACCATCGGTGCTCGGGCCCTAATTAGACAAACTGGGGAAAACTGGGTCACAGAGACTTAACCAAAAACACAAGACAGAGCAAACATGTGACACTACTGGTTATAACATTCAAAATGTGAGGGTGCGTGAGCCCCATCCTATCATTGGACATATAGAAATAAAATAAATTAAAGCTGCAAGCAGCGATGAAAGGGCCCTCGCACACGGGAGCACCGCCACCCGGTGGCCTCAGGAAAACAGCGAATAGTGGGCGACATGCATTTAAGCCTGTAAATATAGGAGAAATATGGCAAAGTCACTACAATGTACCACATTTCCTGCTGCCAGCAGGTGGCGCTTTGACTGTAACCGAATATTGGCATGTAGTTGTTTTCAGGCCAGGACTATTATCAAACAAGTGAAGTTTGGGGTAGATCGGACATTGTATGCCTGAGTTACAACAACTTCCTGTTTCGTTGCGTAAATCGCATACGTTAGCACTTAGCCAAGCTTTGCTTGATTTAATGTGTTTCTAGCATGTTTGGGACATGATGGCATATTTAAATGTGTTTCTGGGAGTGAATTACAGTGTAAAGCATGCCATTTCCTGTTTCCAGCAGGTGGCGCTTTGACTATACTGAATATTGCCATGTAGATGTCTTCAGGCCAGGACTATTATCAAACATATGAAGTTTGGGGCAGATCAGACATTGTATGCCTGAGTTATAACAACTTCCTGTTTCGTGGCTTAAATCGCATACAGTAGCAGCGGATGCCTGACTTACAACAGCTTCCTCTTTCATGGCGAAACATCAGATTTTGTCAGGCCGCCACAGACACGCCCTTCAGCGAAAACTCAAGATCTTCACAATTTAACATCACCAAGACCTTATATGATGTTGATCTGGTTGAATCTCAATGAGGAGTTAATCACAGTGTAAAACATGCCATTTCCTGTTGCCTGCAGGTGGCGCTATGACTGTAACTGAATATTGGCGTGTAGATGTCTTCAGGTCAGGACTCTAATAAAACATGTGAAGTTTGGGGTAGATCGGACATTGTATGTCGGAGTTACAACAACTTCATGTTTCATGGCGAAACAATGAACTTTGTGAGGTCGCCATGGACACGCCCTTCAGTAAAAACTCAAGATCTTCGCAATTTAACATCACAAAGGCCTTAAGATTAGACTGACCTAATATGATGATGATCTGATTAAATCTCTAGGAGGAGTTCGTTAAAGTACAACGTCTGGAAATGGCAAAATTTGCAACAATTTTAAAAAGAAAATTCTAAATATCTGACTGTTGGTTTTCAGATTTCATACCAAGAGACTTTTTTGTAGGTATTGGGCTGTTACATGTGTCTACCGAATTTTATACCTGTACGTGAAACGTAGCGGGAGGGGCACTTCGTTGAAATTTTGTAGGTGGCGCTATCGAGTCATTTTGCCACGCCTAATTCTGAAACCCATAACAGACGTTAATGTTCGCCACTTCTGACGCGTGTGCAAAGTTTCGTGAGTTTTCGAGCATGTTTAGGCCCTCAAAAAAGCAATTCATTTGGGAGAATAATAATAATAATAATAATAAACGGAGCAATTCCAATAGGGTCCTCACACCATCGGTGCTCGGGCCCTAATAATAATAATAATAATAATAATAATAATAATAATAACCGGAGCAATTCCAATAGGGTCCTCACACCATCGGTGCTCGGGCCCTAATAATAATAATTAAAGCTGCAAGCAGCGATGAAAGGGCCCTCGCACACGGGAGCACCGCCATCCGGTGGCCTCAGGAAAACAGCGAATAGTGGGCGACATGCATTTAAGTGGGTAAATATAGGAGAAATATTGCAAAGTCACTTAAATGTGCCACACTTCCTGCTGCCAGCAGGTGGCGCTTTGACTGTAACCGAATATTGGCTTGTAGATGTCTTCAGACCAGGACTATTATCAAACATGTGAAGTTTGGGGCAGAGCGGACATTGTATGCCTGAGTTACAACAACTTCCTGTTTCGTAGCTTAAATCGCATACATTAGCACTTAGCCACGTGTTGTATGATTTAATGTGTTTCTAGCATGTTTGGTACTTCATGGCATATTTAAACGAGTTTCTGGGAATGAATTATAGTGTAAAGCATGCCATTTCCTGTTTCCAGCAGGTGGCGCTATGACTAACTGAATATTGGCATGTAGATGTGTTCAGGACAGGACTCTTATCAAACATGTGAAGTTTGGGGCAGATCGGACATTGTATGCCTGAGTTACAACAACTTCCTGTTTCGTGGCTTAAATCACATACATTAGCACTTAGCCACGTGTTGGATGATTTAATGTGTTTCTAGCATGTTTGATACTTCATGGCATATTTAAACAAGTTTCTGGGAGTGAATTATAGTGTAAAGCATGCCATTTCCTGTTTCCAGCAGGTGGCGCTATGACTAACTGAATATTGGCATGTAGATGTCTTCAGGACAGGACTCTTATCAAACATGTGAAGTTTGGGGCAGATCGGACATTGTATTCCTGACTTACAATAGCTTCCTCTTTAATGGCGAAACATCAGATTTTGTCAGGCCGCGACGGACACACCCTTCAGCGAAAACTGAAGATCTTCACAATTTAACATCACCAAGACCTTAAGATTAGACTGACCAAATATGATGTTGTTCTGGTTGAATCTCAATGAGGAGTTAATCACAGTGTAAAGCATGACATTTCCTGTTGCCTGCAGGTGGCGCTATGACTGTAACTGAATATTGGTGTGTAGATGTCTTCAGGTCAGGACTCTAATAAAATATGTGAAGTTTGGGGCAGTTTGGACATTGTATGTCCGAGTTACAACAACTTCATGTTTCATGGGGAAACAACGAACTTTGTGAGGTCGCCACGGACACGCCCTTCAGGGAAAACTCAAGATCTTCGCAATTTAACATCACCAAGGCCTTAAGATTAGACTGACCTAATATGATGTTGTTCTGGTTAAATTTCAATGAGGAGTTAATCACAGTGTAAAGCATGACATTTCCCGTTGCCTGCAGGTGGCGCTATGACTGTCACTGAATATTGGCGTGTAGATGTGTTCAGGTCCGGACTCTTATCAAACATGTGAAGTTTGGGGCAGATCGGACATTGTATGTCCGAGTTACAACAACTTCCTGTTTCATGACGAAACATCGAACTTTGTCAGGCTGCCACGGACACGCCCTCCAGGGAAAACTCAAGATCTTCGCAATTTAACGTCGCAAAGGCCTTTAGATTAGACTGTGCAAATATAATGATGATCTGATTAAATCTCTAGGAGGAGTTCGTTAAAGTACAACGTCTGGAAATGGCAAAATTTGCAACAATTTTGCAAAGAATATTAAAAATATCTCACTTCCTGTTGGTTTTCAGATTTCGTACCAGGAGACTTTTTTGTAGGTATTGGGCTGTTACATGTGTCTACCGAATTTCATACCTGTACGTGAAACGTAGCGGGAGGGGCACTTCGTTGAAATTTTGTAGGTGCCGCTATCGAGTCATTTTGCCATGCCTAATTCTGAAACCCATAACAGACGTAAATTTTCGCCACTTCTTCGCTACTTTTGCACATAGAGTGTGCAAAGTTTCGTGAGTTTTCGAGCATGTTTAGGCCCTCAAAAAAGCGATTCATTTGGGAGAATAATAATAATAATAATAATAATAATAAACGGAGCAATTCCAATAGGGTCCTCACACCATCGGTGCTCGGGCCCTAATAATAATAATAATAATAATAATAATAAGAAGAAGAAGAAGAAGAAGAAGAAGAAGAAGAAGAAGAATAAACGGAGCAATTCCAATAGGGTCCTCACACCATCGGTGCTCGGGCCCTAATAATAATAATAATAATAATAATAATAATAAACGGAGCAATTCCAATAGGGTCCTCACACCATCGGTGCTCGGGCCCTAATAATAATAATAAACGGAGCAATTCCAATAGGGTCCTCACACCATCGGTGCTCGGGCCCTAATAATGGATGTCAAATACTTACTATAAGTTAATAAATGGATAATTTTGTTTAAAATTGATTAACATTTTAAATTTGATTACCATTTTAAATTAATAAAATGGATACATTTGTTCCCTTCATGGGTTGTTTGTATAAACAGCAAGAAGACTAAAGAGAATCAGTATAACAGTAATTCAGTAGCGAACCGTGACTCTTGAACCTTGGCCCTCTCTCACCCCCTTTTTTCTCAGGGAAAAGGGTAAACTCTAAAATCAGCCTACCCACGTAGAAGCGGACGTTCTCATGACCTTGCGCAACGTTCTCTAAAGATGACGAAAATACCGAACCTTTATAGAACATTAGGGACGTTCCTAAAACGTCATCTTTTGGTTATGAAAGTGCTGCAGTTCAAGGTTCCGGATATGACTTTAGGGGGACGTTCCATTCTGATTATTTTATGGTCACACAGCAACGTTACAAAGGGGACATTTGGGACATTAACAGAACATTCCCACATGATCCTCTGTTGGTCATATAATAACGTTCCTGATATGACCTTAGGTGGACGTTCCATATTGGTTATTCTATAGTCACACGGCAATGTTACAAAGAGGACATCAGGGACGTTAACAGAACGTTCCCACATGGTCCTCTGTTGGTCAAGTCAAGTCAAGTCACCTTTATTTAAATAGCGCTTTTTACAATGCAGATTGTTTCAAAGCAGCTTCACAGTGTTAACAGGAAAATAATGCAACAGAATTTGATTCGGCTGTACAGCCGCTCTGGAGAAAACAGTGATGTCATCCAGCTCAGTTCAATTATCATATAGTGTCAATGCGGGCAGATCAGTAATATAGTTGAATATTTAGTGTCCCCAACTAAGCAAGCCAAAAGCCAAAGGCAAAAGAGGCGACGGTGGCAAGGAAACCAAACTCCATCAGGTGACATAATGGAGAAAAAAACCTTGGGAGAAACCAGGCTTAGTCGGGGGGCCAGTTCTCCTCTGGCCAACGAAAAACAGTGTATGATTATGATTCAGGCAACATTACAAATCAGAAGTCAGATTAGATCGGACATTCAGAATATTTGTCCAGTTCCATCTGGTTGAAGATCAGAGTCATCACGGCGGAGACAGGTTTGTTGAGGATCAGTGCCACTGGATCTCATGTTGATGAGGCCTTCACAGAGGAGAATCTAGTTGACACGGTCTCTGCAGGCACTTTGGGAATGCGTTGGTCGTGTCTACTGTCTAGGCGCAGGTCCACCATCTGATCTGGATACGGCCCGGATCCGGCTGACTACAGTAAACCTCGGGATAAACAGAGAGACTAATATTAGCGTAGATGCCATTCTTCTTATGATGTAACGAGTACATCAGGTGTTATGGGAAGTGTTCCCAGTTCCGGCTGACCTAGTTAATGCAGCCTAAAACAATCATTTAACTGATTTTAATAAAATTGATAATGTTCTATGTGTATGCCATAGTAAAGAGATGTGTTTTTAGTCTAGATTTAAACTGACAGAGTGTGTCTGCTTCCCGAACAATGCTAGAAAGACTGTTCCAGAGTTTAGGTGCTAAATAGGAAAAGGATCTACCGCCTGCAGTTGATTTTGATATTCTAAGTTGATTATCAACTGGCCAGAATTTTGAGACCGCAATAGACGTGAGGGAGTATAATGCATTAAGAGCTCGCTCAAGCATTTTGCATTGAGAGCATATGTCGCAGTTTAGATATATTTTTAAGATGGAAGAATGCGGTTTTACAGATGCTAGAAACGTGGCTTTCAAATGAAAGATGAGTATCAAAGAGCACACCCAGGTTCCTAACTGACGACGAAGACTTGACAGAGCAGCCATCAAGTGTTAGACAGTATTCTAGGTTACTACTTGTGGAGGTTTTTGGTCCAATAATTAGAATCTGTGTTTTTTCAGAATTAAGTAGTAGGAAATTACTAGTCATCCAATTTTTTAATATCAGCTATGCATTCCGTTAATCTTGTGAATTGGTAAATTTCGTCCGGGCGCGAAGAAATATAGAGCTGAGTATCATCAGCATAACAGTGAAAACTAATGCCATGTTTCCTAATGATATCTCCCAAGGGTAGCATGTACAGGGTGAAAAGCAACGGTCCCAGCACTGAGCCTTGCGGTACTCCATACTGAACTTGTGATCGGTATGACATCTCTTCATTTACTGCTACAAACTGATGACGGTCAGATAAGTATGATTTTATACCACTAATGCCAACATAATTTTCAAGTCTATTCAAAAGAATGTTGTGGTCGATAGTATCAAATGCAGCACTAAGATCGAGTAACACTAATAGAGAGATACAACCACGATCAGATGATAAGAGCAAATCATTTGTAACTCTAATGAGAGCGGTCTCAGTACTATGATACGGTCTAAATCCTGACTGGAAATCCTTGCAGATACCATTTCTTTCTAAGAAGGAACATAGTTGTGAGGACACTGTCTTTTCTAGTATTTTTGACAGAAAGGGTAGATTTGAGATCGGCCTGTAATTGACTAATTTTCCAGGATCAAGTTGCGTTTTTTAATAAGGGGTTTAATAATAGCCAGCTTAAAGGTTTTCGGTACATATCCTAATGACAAAGATGAATTAATGATATTAAGAAGAGGATCTATGACCTCTGGAAAACATCTCTTTCAGTAGCTTAGTCGGTATAGGGTCTAACATACATGTTGTTGATTTAGATGATTTAACGAGTTTAGACAATTCTTCCTCTCCTATAGCAGTGAATGAGTGGAATTTTTCCTCAGTGACACTACAATGCACTGTCTGATGCGATACTGTAGTCGACGGCTGCATAGTTATAATTTTCTCCCTAATATTATCAATCTTGCATGTAAAGTTCATAAAGTCATTACTGCTGTGCTGTTTGGAAACATCAGAAGTTGAAGCTTTATTTCTTGTTAATTTAGCCACTGTATCAAATAAATACCTAGGGTTGTGTTTGTTTTCTTCTAAGAGAGTCGAAAAATAAGCAGATCTAGCCGTTTTTAAGGCCTTTCTGTATGCAATCATGCTCTCTTTCCACGAAATGCGGAAAAACCTCTAGTTTTGTTTTCTTCCAGCTGCGCTCCATTTTTCTGGCTGCTCTCTTGAGGGCCCGATTGTGCTCGTTGTACCATGGCCGTTCAACGGCATCAACACTGATTCCATGTGACAATATTAGATCTAAAGTATGGTTACGACAATGGGTCCTGACACGTGTTGCCTAACTCCAATAGAGTTTAGAATGTCTGTAAATGCCAATCCCAGTGCGTCTTTTTCATTGTCTACATGGATATTAAAATCACCAACAATTAGGACTTTATCTGCAGCCAGTACTAACTCTGATAGAAAATCAGCAAATTCTTTGATAAAGCCTGTATGGTGCCCTGGTGGCCTGTATACAGTAGCCGCACAAAAGTCATATGGGATTTATTATTTACACTAGATAATGTTACATTAAGCACCAGCACTTCGAAGGAATTATATTTGAAACTAGACTTCTCAGTAATACTGAAGATATGATTATAAATTACAGCAACACCTCCCCCTTTGCCTTTCAGATGAGGCTCGTGTTTATAACAATAATCTTGGGGGGTGGATTCATTTAAAGTAATGTAATCGTCAGGTTTTAGCCAGGTTTCTGTCAAACACAGCATATCAAGGTTATGATCTGTAATCATATCGTTAACAATAAGTGTTTTTGAGGAAAGGGATCTGTGTTGTCCTTTAAGGATTTTAATTTTCAAAAATCTTCTTTAAATATTTGTTGATGCATATTTTCAGGCAAAAATGAGAAGTTAATAATTACTTTTCAGTTTAACAAAATCTTTGTAAAAAGTAATATTATTTGTGTCATGTGATGATGTCACTACCTGTTTAGTCACTTCCTGTTAGTCCTTCCCGGTTCTGCATGAAAACAGTGAGACTGACATGGTGTACCCTTGCTATCTATCCACATGCATCCACTATACAGCATCATAGAGGCAATGCCATAAGTTCATTTATGTGACTTTTGATGTGTTAAAGATTGTATATCAAAAATTATTTTGTTAAAAAAGATGTTGTTTTTGATAAGTTTGTTTACTATTGTGTACAAGCTTACAGCAATGCTAATAGCCATTATAACTGCTACTATAGTGGGAACAGCAGTGTATGCATGTTACAGTAATTCATGATGTAATGTTAGTCAAGAAATGGACACTGAATATTGTTGTATTGTTTTATTACAGTTTTCACCACTACATGTTAATGAAGAAGTGTGACAGTAAATGATCAACCTTACTACGTCTTCATTGGCGACGGTTTAACTTGGTGTTTAGTCAGAGTTTCGACACACTGCACGAGAACACTACAGTGAAAAGGCAGCATTTGATGTTCTGAAGTGGTTAAGATGGCAACGAGCACCAAGTCGTCTGTGCGTAGCGCTAGAAGTGGCAAGTCATCCTCGTCAACAGCGAGTGCGGCCCACGCACGGGCCAGAGCTGAACTCGCAAAAGTGAGAGCGTCATATGCCAGCCAAGAGGCTAAACTGAAAATGGAAAAGGCTGCTAGAGAGGCAGAAAGAGAAGCTCAGAATCAGATGGAAACCATAAGAATAGACACTGAGCTTGAGATGTTAACGTTACACCGAGAAGCTGATGCGGCTGTGGTGGAGGCACAAGTGCTGGAAGAAGCTGAGCTAGCAATGCATGCTGCAGTTGAAAGAGGAGGATCTGAATCAGAAAAAGTGAAAATTGAACTGTCACAGACAGTACCTGAATAAAGAGTTATTGAAATCGCTATTGGATCCTCCGGTCTCTCTTTCAGTTGACATAACACTCAGTGCATGTCAGCAACCCCAATCTGGCTTTACACAAAGCATGGGAGAGACTACATGAGTTCTATGCTGCATCATTGAAAAGTCACTGTTTCAACGGTTAGACAGCTTTCCTAGGATTTCAGCTAAAGACCACACCAAATTACGTGTACTCTAGGATTTGCTTATGGAAATCCAAGGTGCTAAAGAAGATGGTAATCTCACAGGTCTGTCGTATCTCAACACTTCACGTGGAATTGGACCAATCGTAGACAAGCTTCCATATGGGCTTCAGGACAAGTGGGTGACTTCTGGGTCATGGTACAAAGAAGAGAATCATGGTCACTTTCCTCCCTTTGAGTATTTCTGTAACTTTGTGTGCTATGAGGCAAAGAAACGAAATGACCCTAGCTTTATGCATCAAAGCAGTGCTACAACACCCACAAAACAAGACAGAACCATTATGAAGAGTTTCCACACCAACAAACCCATCTCAGTGCACAAAACAGATGTGTGTGCAGCCAATGTTGACCCTAACAAAATCTGTCCATTGCACAATAAACCACACCCTCTGAAAAAATGCAGAACATTCAGAAACAAACTTCTCGAAGAAAGAAAGGCCTTCCTCAAGGAGAAAGGAATATGTTTCAAATGCTGTTCTTCAGTCTCTCACCTCGCTAAAGAATGCAAGCCTTCTGTGAAGTGCGCTGAATGTGGCAGCATATATCATGATGCGGCCATGCACCCTGGCCCATCACCCCAAGCAGTCAAGGCTCCTTCACTGTCACAAGAGGATGGCGGGGAGGGAGAAGATCAATATAACATGGCTGTTGTCAGTGCAAGCTGCACAGAAGTTTGCGGTCCAGATCAGTGGAGCCGCTCATGCTCAAAAATCTGCCTTGTGAAGGTATACCCCAAGTGTTCCAAAGACTTGGCCATCAAAGCCTATGTAATTCTGGACGACCAAAACAATCGTTCATTAGCCAGACCAGAGTTCTTCGAGCTGTTCAACGTGGAAAGCAAACCATTCTTATATCATCTCAGAACTTGCTCTGGTATCATAGAAACATCTGGCAAGAAAGCAGAAGGATTCCAGATTGAGTCATTGGATGGAAAAGTTTTCATCTCCCTTCCACCACTCATTGAGTGTCATGAGATCTTGAATAATCGGTCTGAAATACCAACGCCTAGTGCAATTCTACACCAGCTTCAACTCCGACACATTGCTAAGTACATCCCAGAACTGGAACCAGAAGCAGAAATACTGCTGCTACTTGGAAGAGATGTCATTAGGGCACACAAGGTCAGACAGCAAGTAAATGGACCAAACAACGGTCCCTTTGCCCAATGACTGGACCTGGGCTGGGTAATAATAAGAGAAGTGTGCCTGGGTAATGTGCATAAGCCAATGGTTAACACATTCAAGACCAATGTGCTGGAAAATGGTCGCCATTCAATCTTTCAACCCTGCACAAGCTTCATGCAGGTCAAGGAGATTCAGCCAAGCTGTAACACGTCTGCCAGAGTAACTGAGAAGACGCTGGGACAGACAGTGTTCAACAGAACTGAGCATAAAAACAAACCTGCTCCATCAGTTGAAGACATAGCTTTCCTAAAAATAATGGACACAAATGTCTACAGAAATGCTGCTAACAGCTGGGTAGCTCCTCTACCGTTCAGAGAACCACGCCAGCCCTTGCCAAACAACAAAGTGCAACTAGTTAACCGGTTCACATCCCTGCAACGTACTCTGAAGAGGAAACCTGAGATGCAGCAACAGTATGTGGCTTTCATGGAAAAGATCTTCACTAACGGACATGCTGAGGTAGCGCCACCACTGAGAGAAGAGCAAGAATGCTGGTATCTTCCAACATTTGGAGTCTACCATCCACAAAACCCAATCAGATCAGGGTGGTCTTTGATTCCAGTGCTCGATACTACGGTGTCTCTCTCAACGACGTGCTCCTCCCAGGCCCTGACCTTAATAACTCCCTCGTGGGCGTCCTACTACACTTCCGGAAAGAGAAGGTTGCAGTTCTAGCGGAAATTCAACAGATGTTCCACTGTTTCTTGGTGCGTGAAGACCAAGACTTCCTCCGTTTCCTATGGCACAAGGACAATGATATCAACAAGGAAGTTGTTGAGTATCGGATAAAGGTCCACGTCTTTGACAATGGACCATCTCCTGCTGTGGCAATTTAAGGACTGCAAAGAGCCATCAGAGAAGGCGCACAGAAGCATGGCGCTGATACTGTCAGGTTTGTGGAAAGACATTTCTATGTTGATGATGGCTTAGTATCCGTACCGTCTGAAGCTGAGGCAATAGATTTGCTCCAACGAACACAGACCTCACTTGCTGAGTCAAATGTTCGCTTACACAAGTTCGCTTCGAACTCTCAAACAGTCATGGAAGCTTTCTCGCCCAAAGATTGTGCTCCAATAATCAAGGACCTAGATCTGAGTGGAGAAACCTTACCCACACAACAGAGCTTGGGTCTGCTATGGGAGATCACGAATGACACATTCACTTACCATTAGCAAACCATTCACCCGCCGTGGAGTCCTCTCCACTGTCAACAGTGTTTTTGATCCTCTGGGTCTACTGGCACATGAACGCCTCAACCTGCCCTCCATTTACGTATGTGGGGCTCAATGTATTTGGACCCTGGTCTGTCACAACCAGACGCACCAGAGGAAGACAGGTGGAGAGCAAGTGGTGGGCCATCATGTTCTGCTGTATGAGTTTGAGAGCTGTGCATGTAGAAGTCATCGAGTCTGTGGACACATCAAGCTGCATAAACGCTCTAAGGCGATTCTTCGCACTCAGGGGCCCTGTGAAACAGCTCCATTCTGATTGCGGTACCAATTTCATTGGAGCGTGCAAGGAGCTTGGAGTGGACAAAATGGTGCAGAGGTACCTCAGTGAGCAAGGATGCAGCTGGAAGTTCTTTGCACACTAATGGCAGAGGTTACTGCTATCATTAATGCACGGCCACTCTTACCTTGCTTGCAACACAGACAGAAGTGGACAGTACCTTGCAGAAACCTTCAAGTTGGAGATCTAGTTCTGCTCAGGGACAAGCAGATAGCTCGCAACTGCTGGCCCATGGCCAGAATCACTGCCATATTTCCTGGAAAGGATGGACATGTAAGGAAGGTTGAGGTGACAAGTGACCAAGACAATGTAAAAACCTTTCTTAGGCCAATTGCAGAAGTTGTTCTACTTCTACCCAAAGACTGATCTAGAGACTAAGGTTTTGCACTCTAACAAGTTCATAGTGACCACACACAAAGGTCAGTGTGTTGTTCTTTAAGGATTTTAATTAAAAAAAAATCTTCTTTAAATATTTGTTGATGCATATTTTCAGGCAAAAATGAGAGGTATCGCATTGCCTGTATTTGGTTTAATGCAATGTGTTTACAAGGTTTTAGGTTCAAAAAAGTCATTATTTTATACATACTGTACATTATTGTTTCTCCTCTATGCCCCTCCTTTCTGAAACACATCGATTTTTACAAAGCTCATTGTTCTGAAAAGTGCAGTGTGCTCTGATTAGCCAGCGATCCAGTGCATTGTGATTGGCCCGAATACCTTAAGTGTCTGACGGAAATGTCACGCTTCTTACCATATTTGGAACATCAGCTCCAAAAGCAAAGCAATATTGACAGATGATAATTGTCTATCTTACCTTATCAATTTGAGCCCGAATCTGATCCGAATGATGCAGATGACCAAGCTGATCGATCAACGTTGCCAGCGCGACTGGACCAGAAAGTATCAGATTGGTAAGTTTGCATTTGTTATCGTAGAAACGTCAAAGACGTAGAAATGGTCTGTGCTCTCCCAGGTGCTAGAAACAGTCCTCTAAAAAATGCGCAGCACACAGTCGAATATTTGGGTTCTACTGTTCTGGAACAGTGTTGTAACTAAAGCTTAGCTACTGTTTTTTTTTTTAATGTTTTTTTAATTTTTTTTTAACTGTTTTAATTGCCCCCTCTTTTGGAAGGCCAAACAAAGTAGTTTGGCTTTCGCAACGAAAAACCCCATATGGAAAAGTTTTGCTAAAAACATGTGTGATTCTTATATGTTCCAACAGAATACTGTAAGGGACATATATGCTGCAAAAACCACATATACAAATTGCATAATATTAATGTATTTTCAATCGTATATGTCCTACACTGTAAAAAAAAATATATATATGCTGGAGGATGTTAAATATAACCCCTGCAAATCAGTCAGATTTTACTTTAGTATATTAGTTAGCAAGTAAAATATATAAAAATGGGTACACCCTTACGAAAAGAAAATATATTTCCATATACAGTGGGGAGAACAAGTATTTGATACACTGCCGATTTTGCAGGTTTGCCCACTTACAAAGCATGTAGAGGTCTGTAATTTTTATCATAGGTACTCTTCAACTGTGAGTGACGGAATCTAAAACAAAAATCCAGAAAATCACATTGTATGATTTTTAAGTAATTAATTTGCATTTTATTGCATGACATAAGTATTTGATACATCAGAAAAGCAGAACTTAATATTTGGTACAGAAACCTTTGTTTGCAATTACAGAGATCATATGTTTCCTGTAGTTCTTGACCAGGTTTGCACACACTGCAGCAGGGATTTTGGCCCACTCCTCCATACAGACCTTCTCCAGATCCTTCAGGTTTCGGGGCTGTTGCTGGGCAATACGGACTTTCAGCTCCCTCCAAAGATTTTCTATTGGGTTCAGGTCTGGAGACTGGCTAGGCCACTCCAGGACCTTGAGATGCTTCTTACGGAGCCACTCCTTAGTTGCCCTGGCTGTGTGTTTCAGGTCGTTGTCATGCTGGAAGACCCAGCCACGACCCATCTTCAATGCTCTTACTGAGGGAAGGAGGTTGTTGGCCAAGATCTCGCGATACATGGCCCCATCCATCCTCCCCTCAATACGGTGCAGTCGTCCTGTCCCCTTTGCAGAAAAGCATCCCCAAAGAATGATGTTTCCACCTCCATGCTTCACGGTTGGGATGGTGTTCTTGGTGGTTGTACACATCCTTCTTCTTCCTCCAAACACGGCGAGTGGAGTTTAGACCAAAAAGCTCTATTTTTGTCTCATCAGACCACATGACCTTCTCCCATTCCTCCTCTGGATCATCCAGATGGTCATTGGCAAACTTCAGACGGGCCTGGACATGTGCTGGCTTGAGCAGGGGGACCTTGCGTGCGCTGCAGGATTTTAATCCATGACGGTGTAGTGTGTTACTAATGGTTTTCTTTGAGACTGTGGTCCCAGCTCTCTTCAGGTCATTGACCAGGTTCTGCCATGTAGTTCTGGGCTGATCCCTCACCTTCCTCATGATCATTGATGCCCCACGAGGTGAGATCTTGCATGGTGCCCCAGACCGAGGGAGATTGACCGTCATCTTGAACTTCTTCCATTTTCTAATAATTGCGCCAACAGTTGTTGCCTTCTCACTAAGCTGCTTGCCTATTGTCCTGTAGTCCATCCCAGCCTTGTGCAGGTCTACAATTTTATCCCTGATGTCCTTACACAGCTCTCTGGTCTTGGCCATTGTGGAGAGGTTGGAGTCTGTTTGATTGAGTGTGTGGACAGGTGTCTTTTATACAGGTAACGAGTTCAAACAGGTGCAGTTAATACAGGTAATGAGTGGAGAACAGGAGGGCTTCTTAAAGAAAAACTAACAGGTCTGTGAGAGCCGGAATTCTTATTGGTTGGTAGGTGATCAAATACTTACGTCATGCAATAAAATGCAAATTAATTATTTAAAAATCATACAATGTGATTTTCTGGATTTTTGCTTTAGATTCCGTCTCTCACAGTTGAAGTGTACCTATGATAAAAAATTACAGACCTCTACATGCTTTGTAAGTAGGAAAACCTGCAAAATCGGCAGTGTATCAAATACTTGTTCTCCCCACTATACAGAATAAACAGAATAAATATATCATATTTAATAATACATGAGGAATTGCCGCTTTTCACATATTGAAAAATATTTGACAATATATATCTACTTACACTCACCTAAAGGATTATTAGGAACACCATACTAATACTGTGTTTGACCCCCTTTCGCCTTCAGAACTGCCTTAATTCTACGTGGCATTGATTCAACAAGGTGCTGAAAGCATTCTTTAGAAATGTTGGCCCATATTGATAGGATAGCATCTTGCAGTTGATGGAGATTTGTGGGATGCACATCCAGGGCACGAAGCTCCCGTTCCACCACATCCCAAAGATGCTCTATTGGGTTGAGATCTGGTGACTGTGGGGGCCATTTTAGTACAGTGAACTCAGTGTCATGTTCAAGAAACCAATTTGAAATGATTCGAGCTTTGTGACATGGTGCATTATCCTGCTGGAAGTAGCCATCAGAGGATGGGTACATGGTGGTCATAAAGGGATGGACATGGTCAGAAACAATGCTCAGGTAGGCCGTGGCATTTAAACGATGCCCAACTGGCACTAAGGGGCCTAAAGTGTGCCAAGAAAACATCCCCCACACCATTACACCACCACCAGCCTGCACAGTGGTAACAAGGCATGATGGATCCAAATTCTGAATGTCTCAACAGAAATCGAGACTCATCAGACCAGGCAACATTTTCTTCAACTGTCCAATTTTGGTGAGCTCGTGCAAATTGTAGCCTCTTTTTCCTATTTGTAGTGGAGATGAGTGGTACCCGGTGGGGTCTTCTGCTGTTGTAGCCCATCCGCCTCAAGGTTGTGCATGTTGTGGCTTCACAAATGCTTTGCTGCATACCTCGGTTGTAACGAGTGGTTATTTCAGTCAAAGTTGCTCTTCTATCAGCTTGAATCAGTCGGCCCATTCTCCTCTGACCTCTAGCATCAACAAGGCATTTTCGCCCACAGGACTGCTGCATACTGGATGTTTTTCCCTTTTCACACCATTCTTTGTGAACTCTAGAAATGGTTGTGCGTGAAAATCCCAGTAACTGAGCAGATTGTGAAATACTCAGACCGGCCCGTCTGGCACCAACAACCATGCCACGCTCAAAATTGCTTAAATCACCTTTCTTTCCCATTCTGACATTCAGTTTGGAGTTTAGGAGATTGTCTTGACCAGGACCACACCCCTAAATGCATTGAAGCAACTGCCATGTGATTGGTTGATTAGATAATTGCATTAATGAGAAATTGAACAGGTGTTCCTAATAATCCTTTAGGTGAGTGTATATATCATAATGTATGTAATTTTATATTTAGTAATACACTTAACATAACATATAGATGTGCATGTGATAAGACATGGTACTGCAAAATATATTGAACATATATTTACTCATGCAGTATATACACATACATTATATAGAAATATATAATTCAGATGTAACCCCCTTTGTAATCGTTAACATTTTCATAAGTAACTGTAATTTAATTACACATTTTTTTCTCAGTAACTGTAATGGATTATTTCGTAATTAAATTACGTAACGCTGTTACATTTAACTAGTTACTCTCCAACACTGTGTATGTGTATATATATATATATATATATATATACACAGTATATATATACAGTATATATAGTTAACAATAACACAAGTCAAACACACTTGCATGTTCCTAAGTATTTAGCAAAGAGACTATTACTGTACTGAAAAATGCACAGCCATTATTTTTTAATAAAAGTAACATATAGTTTTATTAGTGTTTGGCCAATCGTCAACCTCACCACAGGCTCTATCTCCCCCTATATTAAATTAAGCAAAAACACATGAAATAACATTTAATTTTAACATTTACCCTCCTTTAACAGTCAGAAGCAAAGCATGATGGGAAGTAGAAATTTGTTGTAACTCATTCTGTAAAAGTGTGTATATATGTGTGTACATACATTCACATTAATATGGAAACATGCAATATACAGTAAGGCTACACAATAAAGGATAAAACTTTATGAATATTACATGTAATGCTATTTATGTCTTCATTTCTAAATATTTGTATGTGTATTAATATACAGCCATACATGGTCAATGCATATATTGCAGTATATTGAAAAATATAAACACTAGTTTCCAGAGTTGGGGGACTCGAGTCACATGACTTGACTCGAGTCAAACTTAAGTCGCAAATTTTAGGACTTGAGACTTGCTTGACAAATATTAATAAAAGACTTGTCTTGACTTTGACTTGATATTCATGACTTGAGACTTGACTCGGACTTGAGTTAAATGACTCGAAATAACTTGTCTTTTGTTCAACGTGACGCAGCAGGCAAGCAGAGAGAGCTAACATAAGAGCATTGACAGTCGTGACTTAACATTATGGAAGCCCATTCCCGCCACATAAGAAAAAAAATAGAGCATAAAAAGTCGAAATTGTGACTTAAGTCATAATTATGACATAAAAAGTCGAAATTATGATTTACTAAATCGAAATTATGAGTTTAAAAGTCATAATTATGAGATAAAGGTTGAAATTTTGACATATCAAGTCGAAATAATGACTTTAAAAGTCATAATTATGACTTCTGCTCATTGATCTGCCGCGACCCGACAGGAGTTGTGAACACATTGAGTATTTTAACTGTAGTTTTAGCTGCTAATGATTAAATTATTGCCTTGTAAGTGGAACGGCATTGAATATCTCAATGCAAGAGATATCTCGAGCAAACGCGCTCTTGAGAGGATTTTAAGCACACGCTTTAGCGCAGAAAGAACAGAACGGATGTGAGGTGGCAACGTTCATTGAACATATTCTGATATGTTATTATGGAAATATGATAACACCACCACCCTCAGAATATGCTGTAATGCAGGATTTCCCTAGAGAACGAGTGTATCCAGTAATGACACATCCAGTGCTCTGTCGGTACATACAGTCACCTGAGGGTGGCACTGTTCTGAGATAATATTTCATTAATAATGCATCAGAATATGGTGTAATGCAAGATTTCCCTAGAGAATGAATTTTATTGACCTCCACGTGCTTGGTTTTGATAATATTATATATTATATGAAATAATAAATTAATGTATATATATTTAATCTGTTACAAATTCTAATAAAGTAATATAACTGCATATCATTAAATCTCAGCTGCAAACATTATGTGCAATACCACTTAGCCTATTTGACAATAACCTCTTACTCCATTCCCTGTTAATTCTATTGTATTCTGTTCCATAGCACACCTGTACATACAAATTTGTCTATTTTTGTTTGTTATGCATATGTGTATCTCATTCCTTTATCTTTATTCTTTATTTTACTATCTGTGTACTGTGGTTGTCTCTGTGTACTGGAAACTTCTGTCACCAAAAAAAATTCCTTGTGTGTGCAAACACGGCAATAAAGCTCCTTTTGATTCTTTCTGATTCTGGTTAACTGCAAAAGAGCTACTCTGGTTCAATTTGTCACGTGCACCATTTATTGAAACATACAATATCATTTTACAGGAGCATAAGCTATATTCACCGTTTAATGAAAACTGCTGCCCAATCACAACACGTCCAGTGCTCTGTCGGTACATAGTCACCTGAGGGTGGCGCTGTTCTGCGATCATATTTCATTAATAACGCATCAGAATATGTTGTAATGCAGGATTTCGAGAATTAAAAGAGTAAGGCATGGAGCTTAAATACAAAGAGGTACTCTGATTGAATTGGTCACATGCACCATTTATTGAAACATATAAGATAATTTTTTACAGGAGTATTACCGTTTAATGAAAACTGCTCCATCTCAACCTCATATTTCTGTTGCAACTGTTCCGCAGCAGAACTCACTGTTTCCCTGTCAGGTACAACACCATTCAACCAACATTTCTGGTGCATCAATATAACCATGACATTGAGGTTTGAACTGAAGTTGTAACAGATTAACCATATATACATCAATTAATTTATTATTTCAAATATTATCAAAACCGAGCATGTGGAGGTCAATAAAATTCATTCTCTAGGGAAATCTTGCATTACACCATATTCTGATGCATTATTAATGAAATATGATCTCAGAACAGCGCCACCCTCAGGTGACTGTATGTACCGACAGAGCACTGGACGTGTAATTACTGGATACACTCGTTCTCTGGGGAAATCGTGAATTACACCATATTCTGAGTGTAGTGGTGTTCTGGTGATCATATTTCCATAATAACACATCAGAATATGTTCAGTGAACGTTGCCACCTCACACCCGTTCTGTTCTTTCTGCGCCAAAGCTTGTGCTTAAAATCCTCTCAAGAGCGCGTTTGCTCAGAGATATTCAATGCCGTTCCACTTACAAGGCAATACTTTAATCATTAGTAGCTAAAACCACGTTTAAAATACTCCTTAATGTGTTCACAACTCATCATGTGTCGGGTCGCGGCAGATCAATGAGCAGAAGTCATAATTTCGATTTAGTATGTTATAATTTCGACTTTTTATCTTATAATTATGACTTAAGTATGTCATAATTTCGATTTTTTTTTCTTATGTGGCGGGAATGGGCTTCCATAGAACATGGAAGGCGCTACGCCAAGAATAATTAAGTATGGGTACCAGGATTATGTGAATTTCAAGTTTCCATGGTATGTAATCAGTCACTCACGGGTCATGGCACGCCCATGCTCGCACCCGCGCTGTATCCATCATTTTCATACAAAGAGGTCGCGATGAGTTCAAAGCGGTAAAAAAACCCTCTTCACTACGAAAACGTCAAGCACTGTAAATTGACATGTGGTATCCGAATTGTGTTGCACAATGATGATGCCTATTTCTTTTGTTGAATAGTTAGCCAGTTTTGCTGAAGACGACTAGCTGTGAGCGTTTCGGCAGCGTAGCGTTGTGTGTGTGTGTGTGTGATATACGGAATATCCGAGGAAGTGTTACTAGTATCTCATTTAACAGATAGTTTGTTTCTGTATCGTTTCTATATAAAAATGTAGATACAATGTAAAATATTTGCTCTGGCTATTGTTTTCAATAATTTTGCTCCGTTTTTATGCTTGTTGTTGTCATCTGTTGACATTATACAAGCAAAATGTGGCGGTTGGTCAGTGATGTATTTGTCCCGCCCCCCTCCACTATGATTGGACGGCTGGGTTAAAAGTCACTCCATCATTTCTGTGTGTGTTCTGCTTTGGAGCTGATTTTTGACAAATTATGTAACAAAAAGTAATTTTTATAGTCTCCCTTTGATTGAATTTATATAAATAAATAAAAAATCCCCCCAACACTGCACAAATGTAAAACATTTTAGTAAAACATTATTAAAGTGAGTAATATTACATTTGTTTAAAAAATTACATTATTATGTTAGACTTTTTCTCATGCTAACATACAACCAGTATCATTCCAATTAATTTTTTTGTTTGTAGAGATAGCAAATGTCAACCACCACATCAAGTCTCATGCCATTTTAGATGATATTTTTTATTTATTTTTTATTTCAGCAAACGTCATTTGGGGTCAAAAAGACCCAGATAGCTTACATAAATAGCATATTAAGCCAATTAAGCAAAACGATATAAGATTAAAAATAAAACCATCAACTAGACAAAGGTCAGAAAAAAAAAACTGGTATAACACTTGACATTCTGTCCCCCTCACTTTTAAAATGATGGCTACGCCTCTGTTTGGACATGTTAAGAGTTGATAAAAATCAGTAATCCAAGGCACTTGAATATTATTGAAAAAATATAAAAAGCCTTTATTTCATCATGGCTTTAATATTTTAAAAACAGGTGCACACCTACATGTTGCGGCTAATGAGCCTTCGTCAGGGTGTGAGCAACAAACACAATCTGAGTTCTCATAAGTTAATTAGTCATAATAACAATCACCTGGTCACGCTGTACAGGACAAGCAGGAGAGAGAAAATTCAAATAATACAAAGAGAACGTATCTCACCCAATATATTGGCCTAATTTCAGTTACATTTACATTTTAGGCTATGTAGTTTTAATTTTTATTTATTTTTAGATTTTTATTGTATTAACAACTCAGTTGTATGTGGACACCTTTTGAGTAGAAATGCATATTGCAATTTTTTTTGTTGCAAATAAAACTCCCATAGTTCATAACTACTGTAGTTTTAACTTATTTTAATATATAAATTCAGTTAAATCATCAAACATTTGTATGACTTGCCAGTGACTTGATTTGACTTGCTTGATTCTCACAAAAATTGACTTGGACTTGCTTGAGACTTACTTGTGACTTGCACATGTGTGACTTACTCCCACGTCTGCTAGTTTCATATGGAAATGTATTATGTAATTGCATTATATTTTGCAAGTATATTCCCATATATTTTTGTTTCGTAAGGGCATTCTACCTACACAACCTATTTGTTAACAGTAATATCTGCAACATTAAAAAAAATAATTAAACACCCAAAAATAGTAGTGCTGTCGTCGCAAATTGCGTATGCGTCAACGCGCGCGCCCAGGCGGAAATCAATCGCGGGGTTCATCGTCTTCCAGCAGAACCGCGAAGTGTCGAGCTCCAGGTAAGATTTTTGTTTGTCATGTCATTCTCAATGCAAATGTTAACTTATCTAATGGTAATATTTACCAAAAGATTTGTAATTTGCTCGCTTCTGTTATCTTGTCGGCGCCACAGCCTAGCTGACATGTTCAAGTGGTAAGGTTAGGTTAGCTAGCTGCCTAATAAAGCTGCGCACTCGCGAAATCTAAACAGTTAAAATTATTAAACGTGCAAAAACATCGTTCACAACAAGTTAAAAACTATTATATTTTTATTAAAGTTATTAAACTATACTATTACTCTCCTCATTTGTAAGTCCCTTTGGATAAAAGCGTCTGCTAAATGATTAAATGTAAAAACAAGACTATTCTTCACTGTAAAAAATGTACCGTAGAATTTACAGGAATTTACTGGCAAAAAAGTTGCTAATAAAATCCTGTAAAAATGTTGTTAATTGCTGTAAAATTGATTAAAGTAATAATACTGTAAAGCAATTTACAGATAATTGTTGTATGTGAAATACAGTAATATGTAGATTTTTTTTTTTTTTTTTTACAGTAACATTGAATTAAACTTGTAGTTTATTTTACAGCAATATTTTGTAATTTCACTAAAGTACAGTATTTACCTGGCAACTAAAGTTGCCAATAAAATCCTGTAAATATCCCCAAAATCCAAGATGATGTTGTAATAGTTTAACACTGAAAATGCTGAAAAGAATAATTTTTACAGTAAACTGTAATATACTTATTTAAATGCATTAGGATGAACACTTTCTGAATATATTTACAAATGAATAAAAACCAAGTCAAGGGTGTTGCAAGTAAATAGTAATTAAAATAAAACATTTTCAGTCTTTCAACTGTTAAAATCTTATCATAAAAATTACATAGTATCACAAAATAACCACAAATAACATTTTTTAAAAGCCATTTTAAGACGTATTCTGAGTAGAACATAAACTTTCAATAAAAATTAAAGTCAATTAACAGAATTTGTGGCATTTTGATACCAAAAAAAAAATAATTTGGACTCCTGTTGAAACTCACTGCAACTCAGATTTTTGCTTTTTTTTTTTTTTTTTTTTTTTTTAAGAATAGGATTAAAATAAAATGCTATAATCAACATTATGCCACAAATTCTGTTTGAGTGTGTATATATTAAATTGTCTTTTGATGGAATATTCTTAGTGTAATAGAAGATAATCTCAAAGTCCATTAACCCTCTGAGATGAGCAAACACACGTGAGGGTTGACTGTTGTTCCTCTTCTCCGAGACCTTTCCACTTGTTTTGCCTCTGTGCTTGTTGTATCTGTCTTGGCTCCAGTGAGTGGTGATTCCAACAAATATCTGCACAAAAATATAAGCAGAAGCTTTAGAATAATGTTCAGAATTGAATGAAACTAGCTCAATAAGATAAAAGTAACAATGCCACTATACAATAAAATCAGCATCTGTTGCAATACTAATGTATGAAGTAGTGTTCACCCAAAAATGAAAATTCTGTCATTAATTACTCACCCTTATGTCGTTCTAAACCCGTAAGACTTTCGTTCATCTTCGAAACACAAATTAAGATATTTTGAAATCTGAGAGCTTTCTGTCCCTCCATTGATGGAAACACAACTACCACTTCAAACCCCAGAAAGATAGTAAAGACATCATAAAAGTAATCCATGTGACTCCAGTGGTTTAGCCTCAATTTTATTACGCGACTCGAGTGCTTTGTTTGCGCAAAAAAAAAACAACGCAATAAAAAAAAAACAATATATATATATACACATTCTTAATAGCTATACACTACTGTGATACACCACAGAATAGAAGCATAGAATGTTATTGCTCTCGTGCAGACACAATTTCTCATTTACATGTAGGTTCTAATTGTAGCAAGTGATCTTCAGAAAAAACTGAATTTTTAATTATTGGACAAAAAAACTCCACAAGTAGTAACCTAGAATACTGTCTAACACTTGATGGCTGCTCTGTCAAGTCCTCGTTGTCAGTTTAGGAACCTGGGTGTGCTCTTTGATACCAATCTTTCATTTGAAAGCCACGTTTCTAGCATCTGTAAAACTGCATTCTACATCTTAAAAATATATCTAAATTACGACACATGCTTTCAATGCAAAATGCTGAACAGTTAGTTCACGCGTTCATGACCTCAAGGCTAGATTATTGTAATGCTCTACTGGGTGGTTGCCCTGCTCGCTTAATAAATAAACTGCAGCTGGTCCAAAACGCAGCAGCTCGAGTTCTTACTAGAACCAAGAATTATGATCATATTAGCCCGGTTCTGTCAACACTGCACTGGCTCCCTATTAAACATCGTATACATTTTAAAATCTTGCTGATTACTTACAAAGCACTAAATGGTTTAGCTCCCCAGTACTTGAGCGAGCTCTTAACGCATTATACTCCATCACGTCTATTGCGGTCTCAGAATTCTGGCAAGTTGATAATACCTAGAATATCAAAATCAACTGCAGGCGGTCGATCCTTTTCCTATTTAGCACCTAAACTCTGGAACAGTCTTCCTAGCATTGTTCGGGAAGCAGACACACTCTGTCAGTTTAAATCTAGACTAAAAACACATCTCTTTACTATGGCATACACATAGAACATTATCAATTTCTATTATTCAAATCAGTTAAATGATTGTGTTAGGCTGCATTAACTAGGTCAACTGGAACCGGGAACACTTCCCATAACACCTGATATATTTGTTACATCATAAGAAGAATGGCATCTACGCTAATGTTAGTCTCTCTGTTTATCCCGAGGTTTACTGCAGTCAGCCGGATCTGGGCCGTATCCAGATCAGATGGTGGACCTGCGCCTAGACATGACCAACGCATCCCTGAAATGTCCACAGAGAGCGTCTCAATTAAACTCCCCCCTGTAAATGCCGCATTGACACGACATCCTCATTAAACCCGTCTCGGGCGTGACGACTCCAATCTTTCGAATAATCTTGCGAATATCTTTCAATCTAATATGACTTCAGACCTTTAATGTTGCCAGAATCATAATCATACACTGTTTGTTCGTCGGCCAGAGGAGAACTGGCACCCCGACTGAGCCTGGTTTCTCCCAAGGTTTTTTTTCTCCATTCTGGCCCTGAAGGAGTTTTGGTTCCTTGCCACCGTCGCCTTTGGCTTTTGGCTTGCTCAGTTGGGGACACCTAAATTTCAACTATATTACTGATCTGCCCGCATTGACACTATATGATAATTGAAATGAGCTGGATGACATCACCGTTTTCACCAGAGTGGCTGTACAGCCGAATCAAATTCCGTTGCATTATTTTCCTGTTACCACTGTGAAGCTGCTTTGAAACAATTGCCATTGTAAAAAGCGCTATATAAATAAAGGTGATTTGATTTGGTAATATTTCACCTAGCTTTAACTGTTGCTTACCTCTTTTAAGTTGTAGATGATTTTGCATCATCGTGCAGATGCAATTATGCATCATGCAATAGCAGTGCTTTTTTATTATTATTATTATTATTATTATTATTATCTAGATGCAGCTTACATTGATTTAAGCCAAAATGCAATTTATGTCTTGGCTAAATCTTGATGTGGTATCACAATTGAAATAATAATCTTATATAACATTTTTAAAAAATTAAAAATTATAAAAATAAATAAAACATTTCTGACTTTCTTTTTCTTCCACAGAAAGACGTACTACAATTGTACTACAAGTTCAGCCACAGACTGTTCCATCCCATGAAGACTGGTTCATTTTTGAATGGGAAGTGTTAAATAAGTTTATGTAACGTGAGTGGTAAGACTTTAATGTTAACAAATGAGACCTTATTGTAATGTATTAACTAACATGAACTAACAATGAACAAACCCATAAGACGTTCGTTCATCTTTGGAACACAAATAAAGATCTTTTTGATTAAATCTGAGAGCTTTCTGTCCCTCCATTGACAGTCTACGCAACTACCACTTTCAAAAAGTTCATAAAGAGATCGTAAAACTAATCCATATGAATCGAGCAGTTTAGTCCAAATTTTCTGAAGAGACTCGATCACTTTATATAGTGAACAGAAATTGAAAATACACCGGTAAGACTGTTTGTGTTCCACTGTCACTGAATGAATTTCATGCATATAATCACACACCATTTACTTAAGTACCGAGCGACAATAATACTTTTGAAATATTTACAGACTCTGGTAAATATTTAGACTCTTTAAAGATCTTTGGTATTTTTAAACCTAGGTCCTATTTGTTGTTTACAACAGTAAAACTGGCAGTGACAAAAAGGCTACGCAAGGGAAGTGAACAAGGCAAGACAACAAAGTAACCTGCTTGTTTGTGCACTTGACTATGTCCAAAATGTGCATGGCATTAAGGTCTCCTTTGAGATCTGCCTCCCTCCCCTTCCCCTTGAGGTTTTGTCACATAGCATCCTGTACTGTACAGTAGGTGTGTAACGGTACACAGAAGTCACGGTTCGTTACGTACCTCGGTTTTGGGGTCACGGTTTGATACAGGTTCAGTACAATAGGAAATATGGTGACACTTTAGGGTCCAATTCTCACTATTAACTAACTATTAACTATGACTTTGCCTCAATAATTTCTGTGTACTCTGAAAGAAGAAAGCCATATAGAGCTAGGATGGCTTGAGGGTGAATAAATCATGGGATAATTTTCATTTTGGGGTGAACTATCCCTTTAATTCTCTTTGATGATTGATGGCCATGACAGGGTGTTCAATGTATTTTGTTGTTTTTTTGTGTGTTTTGTTTTTTCCTGAGCAAAGTTTGCTATCAAGTTGGAATTGTAAATTACTTATTTGGAGTATAATTTGAGTGTTTCACTGTGTGATTGTTGAAATAAAAGTGTTTCCATCGCAAGTTTGTGCAAGTCATTGACTGAAATCATGTATGATTAGTATATGTAGAGATATTGTAATATTACTGCTGTAATATGAGGAATTATATGGAAACATGAAGCTTGAAGAGCAAGCACACCATTTCCCTATTAAAAAACATGAAATCTGTATGAAATACATATAAACAAATTACACAAAATGTAAAAAAAATCCTATATGACTTTAATTTGTCTAGCATATGATTCAGTATAAGAACTTCAAATGATTTGTATATGAATATCAGTTATTTTCTACTAGTTCCATACAAAATTACATACTGTTGACATAAGACTTTTTACAGTATTCATATATGACTCAAAAATCCCCTACAAGTTTTATGTGTGCTTTTTAGTATGAAAGTGGCCCTAAACGGTCTGATTTTGTGTAGGACATGTATTGGACTTAGATGAAACATAAGGTAATTCTGGCTGATTTAAGTAAGGAAGATATATGGTTGCTGTAGCTATATGAACCATACAGGTTTTTTCATATGGGACACAGCGTCTCCACGACATGGCGGCGCCGGTGACAACAATACTACAGCGAGAATAAAAGTTACGCCGCCTTTCTTTGCGTATACATTTAGGCGGTGTTATGAAACTCTGCCCCCACATACTGATTTAGATTTGTGGGGGTGTGTTTGAACAAAGTGTTTTAGGAAGGTGTGGCTGAGCCTTAACTTTGACAAAGAATATCTCTTTGGGTTTGAGACTTGGAGCTTTGTAACTCTGCAGATCTTATACATGCACAAACAGCTACATAACACACTAAAGAGAAAGGAAAACAAGAAATCGCATCATATGACCCCTTTAAAGGTGAGCCAGATTCGTTCCTCAGTTTATCATCCTCAAACAGACGGGTTGGTTGAGAGGTTTAATCAGACCTTAAAGCAAATGTTGAGGAAACTGATTGAGGTGGATTAGAAAAACTGGGATCAGTTGCTGACCTATGTTCTATTCGCCATTAGGGAAGTACCACAGAGCTCCACAGGATTAACCGTTCGAACTTCTCTACAGACGAAGGCCCAGAGGGTTGATGGGTATTGCCAAAGAGGTCTGGGAGAACCAACCATCGCCACATCGCTCTGTGGTAGAACGTGGAGCTGATGCAACAGTGGATGACTCAGGTGTGGCCAATTGTTAGAGACCACATGAAATGGGCTCAAGAGCCTCAAGCACAAATCTACAACGGGGGCCCAACATGAAATCAACTGAAGATAATAACATTAATTCTCAGAACTGTAAATGTCTAACATAAATAAAGTCACTCTGGTTAGTAATAATTCAAGCTGGTAATGCTATTTGTGGAGTTGTTTAATCCTCCTCTGCTGAGATCTTCAGAGATTTAATGTCTTCTTTTATCTTCAGTTGATTTCATCTAAGGCTGTAGCTGAAGTCAATTGTAGTTCTTGTGTTTGTGCTCGTCTCTTTTTCTGTTCTTTCCTTCAGTGATTCTGCTTGTTAACAGGCTTATTAAGGCTGAGATGACTCCATATTTATTATACACAGATTCTGTGGCTCAGATAAGGTCCACTTCTGGTTTATTTCTTTGCTCTTGGCTGACATGTGGCATTGCTATGGCCTGCTTGTGGCCCAGATCTGGCAAAGAGGAGTGGGCCACCCAAGGGCCGTCATTCCACGCAGCATGTGGGCCAGATCAGCATTCCACATGTGCCAGATCTGGGGCGGCACAATGTTGCTATGTGGGACTGTTGTGTCTATTTAGACAGACCAGTGCGAACAGCATTTATCTGCTGGAGGGACTAGGACTGAGAGGCTGCTTCCTTGTAATCAGAACTATTAGCTTCCGCAGCTACACAGGAGAAATGCGTAAACTGCAATTATGAAAAGCTGTTTGGCAGGAACGTGGTCCCCACATTTTGTCCCCCTGCATGTTACACCGGCAAGAGAATTTGTTATCATTAAGGGGGTCACGAACTGAGAAATTCCTTGCCAGTATGTGCACTGGTTCCACTGTGCGACTCGCACGGTACTTTTGGTTGAAAAAAGTTTATGGTACGTGTGGAAATGCCCTCCCACATAGGACAGCGCAAACTCGACTATGCTAGATAATCATTCAGATTATCAAAATTAAAGAACGCGGAATGAATGTGTGTTTGTGTTTTTAAGGGTAACAGAGAAATCCCCACAAGTCTATTTGGCGGTCTGGTTCAGCTGCAGGGAGCAGAGAGAGAAGAGAAGGTCTACATCTGCACCTGAGAGGATCTGTTTGGATGTTTTGAGACACTGGTGGCGGTTCCATGGCGACGGCGTTGGACGGCACGGGCATCTGTGTTGCTGTGAAGAGAGAATGTTGTGATTTAGGTTGCATGAGAGAGCTGGGAAGGTTATAAGTCGGGGCTGCGAATGTCGGCGGCGGCCTCACCCTTGGATTACCCTCTGTGGCTTGGAAAGGAAAATTAGTTGGAGGATAGGAAGGAAAGGAAGGATGATAGTATGAAGTGTGGGCTTGTGCTGCAAGCCGAGGCGGGCTCGCGCTTGTTTGTGCCACTGGAGCTGCAGGCCACTGGAAATGGGCGGGGTTATAACCTGTTGGGTAAAACTGTTGAAATGATTGGGCCTGTGCTGCTAGCGGAGGCAGCCTCGCGCTAGTGTCTGCAACGGGAGCTGGAGGCCACTGGAAAGGAAAAGGGTTATGAACAGCGGGAACTGGGAACTGGCAACTGAGAAGCTGTGGGGAGGTCGCTGGGCCTGGCTGCATATGGCGCTGCGGCAGCAGAAGCCGTGGTGAAGGGCTGAGCCACGTCGGGAGGTGGGAGTGGACCTGCCACGGTGGAATCTGGGGCGCGGCCCAGGCTCGCTGAAGGCCTGTTGCTGCGGCTCGATGGGCGAAGCCAGCGGGATCTTGTGCGGGAGGACGACGGTGGTGTCTGGAGAGACGAATTTTGAGCCCTGCGGGCTTTGCTCTGCCTGTGGGCCGTCTTGGGAGCTGGTGTGGACTTTGGAGAGAGGTTGGCTGATTGTATTGTAACATAAAGATCATACAGTGCTGCTTTATTAATTTTCCGCGAAGCCTGCACGTCCAAATTACCCAGCGCTTGCCTCAATCCTGCTACTGTCCACTTCCCGATAGGTGGGGCGGCGAAGACTGGCCTAGACGTCTTGGCGAGTGCAAGGCTGTTCGGGCAGGCGTGTGGCCGCGCGAAGAAACCTGGGGCTTGGGTGCGATGTCAAGCGTAGAAAGAATGGTCCTGGGGCTGGCGGAATGCGACGCCGGATCCCTGGGGATGTTTGTTTCATTGTCGGATGATGAGCTTTGGCGTTGTGACATGGTAGCAAAACGGTGAGCCAAGATGCTGATAAACTGTCAACAAATGGAGGTAAGACTGCTGAATAGATATACCTCTTGTTGATTGGCTGAGTGCTCTCCACTCGTGTCAATTATCTGAACGTGCTCCTCCCGAACTTTGTTAATAAAACATTTTGTGAACAGGAAACTGAGCACACAAGGATTTTCATCTGTCTTCATACTGTGACTTATACTGTAGTTGAGTGCCCTTTTTGCTTTGCTCGTTAATGTAGACAAAATTACATTTGCAGTTGCAGCTAACTTGATACTGGAATTGTAATTATTTTTTACGCTCGTTTCAGTAATAAACGCTCCAGCTGCGACATGTTGGAGCTGGATTTCTGATTTGGGTATTCCCGATTACAGGGTGAGTTTCATCCAACATGAGATAATCTGCAAATTATTCTGCAGTTGGAAATTAACACTGTTGCATTGAAATAACATTGATGTCTATGTAGCACGCTGAAAAACATTAATTTTCAGTGCTGTTGTGCTTGCAAATTTGGGTACGTTTGTTCTAATTGTACATCTGTTCTGTGGGGGGTTTTGCTTTCTCTACTAGTGTTGTGTTTTTTTATATTTTTAATGTTGGATGCATCCATTGCACCCATCCAAGTTAGTTAGTTTGATAGAAGTTAGATAATACTCAGTGTTGCTGGTTTGTACTGTAATGTTACTTTGCTAGGACTGTGCCAGTAAACGTGACAACCGCACCACCACAGTGGTAGAGCGCCACCGCGGTGGCTGAGTAGCACCGGCGGTGGCCGGCCAAAACACTTTTTTTTTGTATGTAAATGCTGTTTTTTACGTGAATATTATGACACGAGTGCAGCACAAAGCTTTATTTACAAAATAAATAATAGGTTCGCAATTAAATGTTACATCGCAGCCATGGAAACATGGATTCATGCCGAACGAGAGAGGTAGGCTTTGTGAGGTGAACCAAATTTAAGCTTTGCGTTTTGCGATCTGGTCACCCGATTTTCCACGAATTTAACAATAGTCTTACTCCATTTTATTCTACTGGACATAGAATCTCTTATTTTTTTTCCCAAATCTTCATTTACGTCTCTCACAGGGGATTATGAACATTTCTTCCTTTTGTTTGCTTTTAATTAGGAGTATATTCGCATCATTTACTGTGGTAAAGTAGAAAACGGTGTAGGACAGATACATTTTACTTCAAATTCTATTCAACACAGTTTGTGCTTGTTATTAGACTTAAGGTGCGTCAAGTTTATGTGTATAGCGCATTTTATACACGCCGGAGATTTTTAGTTTCGCAGTTTCGCTTTCTCTCGCAGCGCATAATCAAACAAAGTCTAAAGTTCTTCACACCTTTTACTACAAGTGTCAGTTTTCGAACATCAGGAGAAAACATGAAGATATTAGAAAAGCGATGCTCTCTTTTCTGCTCGTGTCCCACGTCCCTTTCAGCGCAAAGCGGCATATGTGGGGAAATATAAAACAAATATTTTTTTAACTAATATTTAACTTTCTTACATTATTTATATTACCATTATTTACTGATATTTATTTAAATGTTTCACAGGCTGTAGTATGTTGTTTCACTGACGGAGTCAGTGGGGAGAACAAGTATTTGATACACTGCCGATTTTGCAGGTTTGCCCACTTACAAAGCATGTAGAAGTCTGTAATTTTTATCATAGGTACTCTTCAACTGTGAGTGACGGAATCTAAAACAAAAATCCAGAAAATCACATTGTATGATTTTTAAGTAATTAATTTGCATTTTATTGCATGACATAAATATTTGATACATCAGAAAAGCAGAACTTAATATTTGGTACAGAAACCTTTGTTTGCAATTACAGAGATCATACGTTTCCTGTAGTTCTTGACCAGGTTTGCACACACTGCAGCAGGGATTTTGGCCCACTCCTCCATACAGACCTTCTCCAGATCCTTCAGGTTTCGGGGCTGTCGCTGGGCAATATGGACTTTCAGCTCCCTTCAAAGATTTTCTATTGGGTGCAGGTCTGGAGACTGGCTAGGCCACTCCAGGACCTTGAGATGCTTCTTACGGAGCCACTCCTTAGTTGCCCTGGCTGTGTGTTTCGGGTCGTTGTCATGCTGGAAGACCCAGCCACGACCCATCTTGAATGCTCTTACTGAGGGAAGGAGGTTGTTGGCCAAGATCTCGCGATACATGGCCCCATCCATCCTCCAATACGGTGCAGTCGTCCTGTCCCCTTTGCAGAAAAGCATCCCCAAAGAATGATGTTTCCACCTCCATGCTTTACGGTTGGGATGGTGTTCTTGGGGTTGTACTCATCCTTCTTCTTCCTCCAAACACGGCGAGTGGAGTTTAGACCAAAAAGCTCTATTTTTGTCTCATCAGACCACATGACCTTCTCCCATTCCTCCTCTGGATCATCCAGATGGTCATTGGCAAACTTCAGACGGGCCTGGACATGCGCTGGCTTGAGCAGGGGGACCTTGCGTGCGGTGCAGGATTTTAATCCATGACGGCGTAGTGTGTTACTAATGGTTTTCTTTGAGACTGTGGTCCCAGCTCTCTTCAGGTCATTGACCAGGTCCTGCCGTGTAGTTCTGGGCTGATCCCTCACCTTCCTCATGATCATTGATGCCCCACGAGGTGAGATCTTGCATGGTGCCCCAGACCGAGGGAGATTGACCGTCATCTTGAACTTCTTCCATTTTCTAATAATTGCGCCAACAGTTGTTGCCTTCTCACCAAGCTGCTTGCCTATTGTCCTGTAGCCCATCCCAGCCTTGTGCAGGTCTACAATTTTATCCCTGATGTCCTTACACAGCTCTCTGGTCTTGGCCATTGTGGAGAGGTTGGAGTCTGTTTGATTGAGTGTGTGGACATGTGTCTTTTATACAGGTAACGAGTTCAAACAGGTGCAGTTAATACAGGTAATGAGTGGAGAACAGGAGGGCTTCTTAAAGAAAAACTAACAGGTCTGTGAGAGCTGGAATTCTTACTGGTTGGTAGGTGATCAAATACTTATGTCATGCAATAAAATGCTAATTCATTATTTAAAAATCATACAATGTGATTTTCTAGATTTTTGTTTTAGATTTCTTCTCTCACAGTTGAAGTGTACCTATGATAAAAAATTACAGACCTCTACATGCTTTGTAAGCAGGAAAACCTGCAAAATCGGCAGTGTATCAAATACTTGTTCTCACCACTGTATATATATACACACACACATGTGTACCCGCCCCCCCAACCACCGCGCCACCGCCGGTAGTTGGTCCATTACCACCGCGGTGGTAAAAAACTGCCACCGTCATAGTCCTATACTTTTCCCAGCACATAATGCTAATGGACACTTTATTTTAGTGGAGTTTTTTTGTTGTGTGTGCTTGTTTGTTTTTTTCACGCCCAAGGACTGTCCAGTTTGACCTGACAGTATGTTTCCATGTCAGTCCTGTGGTTATCGATGTAGTACTACAGTGGCCAATGTGAAGCATACGAGAATAGAAACAAAATTAAACAAAAGATTCTCCACCCTGCCCTCCTCCGGGGAAGGAAGTGGTGCGGACACCACCTTCCCTGGATTGCCTGTCTCAGGGCCGCTTGCCCAGGCAGAGCACTACAGCCGACGACTGGGTGGAGGCAGCAGCTGGTCGTTGGGGCAGGATGTGCTTGATTGAGATACCAATCATCCAGCCTTGAGGGTTCGGGACACGGTGGTGGATTCCACTCGAGCCCGACGCTCGCGGTGACCCGGGAAAGCATAGCCGTCAGCTCTGGGTCAGACTCAGGCAATGCTACCACACCCGAAGGGGGCAGCGCAGCCGAATCCTCATCTCCAGAGGACATAAGCTCACCCTCCGATGCAGCGATCGACATTCTGTCTTCCGCTGGAGCCCCGAAATAAACGACTGGTCCCCCATGGGAAGAACCAGCGTGCTCTCTCGGAAGCTTCACGGCTTGCGGTGTGGCGGAGTGAGGGGCCCGAGTAGGTTAACTCGGCGGGGAAGCCCTCACTATGATCCTCAGGTCACCACCAAGGCTATTAACCACACTAGATCGGGAAATAGGCAAACGGAGACTCCACCCCGTCTGAGGTATTCGAGTCTGAACCTTAACACCGCGATGGTCATGTTCCCGCAGTGGGCACATGAACCATCCACAAAAGCCACCTCAGCGTGCCTAATGCCCAAGCACGAGAGACAGCGAACGTGACCGTCAGCCAGGGACAGATAGTTACCGCATCCAGAAACACACGGTTTGAATGACATCTTGAAAAAGATGCAGGGTCAAACCATATAAGCTGTTTCAGAAGGAAACCTCTCTTACTGGTGCTGAAGCGCACAGGGGAGATGGCCCTGAAGTGCAAGCCTGTTGTGAGCACTCACACTCTTTGAAGGATGGTATTCATCCTTCCTGGGATGGTGCCGCTCTTCTCTCTAGTAATTTGGCACATAGTCTCAGAGCTAAACATTGACTAACTGGGGCCCAGGTCAGGAAGCAGACAGACTGGCTTACCCGACCGCCTGCTAGCTGTCTCACGTCACAGAAGTCAGATAAATCCCAGCACATAGAGACTCTTCCACCTAGATATTATCACATAGAGACTGTGTCTGTTCCACGAATTAGTAAATACAAAAAACCATCAAAACCATTCAACGGTAAAAATTGAATTGATGTCCAACAAATAAACAACAGATATAATACAGATGATCAAATGATAAAGCTCGGGCTGCTGAATATTCGATCCCTTTCCTCAAAAGCGCTTATTGTTAATGATATGATTACAGATCATAACCTAGATGTGCTGTGTTTGACAGAAACCTGGCTAAAACCTGACGATTACATTACTTTACATGAGTCCACCCCCCAAGATTATTGTTATAAACACGAGCCACGTCTGAAAGGTAAAGGGGGAGGTGTTGCTGTAATTTATAATAATATCTTCGGTATTACTCACAAGTCTAGTTTCAAATATAATTCCTTTGAAGTTTTGGTGCTTTATGTAACGTTATGTAGTGAAATTTATAAATCCCGTTTGACATTTGTGCTGGCTACTGTATATAGGCCACCAGGGCACCATACAGACTTTACCAGAGAATTTGCTGATTTTCTATCAGAGTTAGTACTGGCTGCAGATAAAGTCCTAATTGTTGGTGATTTTAATATCCATGTAGACAATGAAAAAGACGCATTGGGATTGGCATTTAGAGACATTCTAAACTCTATTGGAGTAAGGCAACACGTGTCAGGACCCACTCATCGCCGTAATCATACGTTAGACCTAATGCTGTCACATGGAATAAATGTTGATACCACTGAAATTCTGCAGCAGAGCGATGACATCTCAGATCATTACCTAGTATCATGTACACTTAATTTAGCAAAGGCTGCAAAGCCGTCCCCTCGCTTCAAATATGGCAGGACTATCACTGCTGCGACTAAAATTTCTTTGTAAATAATCTTCCTCATCAGTTTCATCTCCTCAGCATCCCAGATAGCCTAGAGGAACTCGATGTTGCAACAGAAACTATTGACTCTCTCTTTTCCAGCACTTTAGACACAGTTGCTCCCCAGCGCTTAAAGAAGATTAAAGAAAATAGTCCAACGCCGTGGTACAACGAGCACACCCGGGCCCTTAAAACAGCAGCCAGAAAAATGGAGCGCAGCTGGAAGAAAACAAAACTAGAAGTTTTTCGCATTTCGTGGAAAGAGAGCATGATTGCATACAGAAAGGCCCTAAAAACTGCTAGATCTGCTTCTTTCTCGACTCTCTTAGAAGAAAACAAACACAACCCTAGGTATTTATTCGATACAGTGGCTAAATTAACCAAAGATAAAGTTTCACCTTCTGATGTTTGTAAACAGCACAGCATTAATGACTTTCTGAACTTATTTACTTGTAAGATTGATAATATTAGGAAAAAAATTATAACCATGCAGCTGTCTACTACAGTATCACATCAGACAGTGCATTGTAGTGTCACTGAGGAAAAATTACATTCATTCACTGCTATAGGAGAAGAAGAATTGGCTAAACTCGTTAAATCATCAAAATCAACAACATGTATGCTCGACCCCATACCGACTAAACTACTAAAAGAGATGCTTCCAGAGGTCATAGATCCTCTCCTTAATATCATTAATTCATCCTTGACATTAGGATATGTACCGAAAACTTTTAAGTTGGCTATTATTAAACCACTTATTAAAAAAACGCAACTTGATCCTACAAAATTAGTCAATTACAGGCCAATCTCAAATCTACCCTTTCTGTCAAAAATACTAGAAAAGGCAGTGTCCTCACAATTATGCTCCTTTTTAGAAAGAAATGGTATCTGTGAGGATTTCCAGTCAGGATTTAGACCGTAGCATAGTACTGAGACTGCTCTCATTAGAGTTACAAATGATTTACTCTTATCATCCGATCGTGGTTGTATATCTCTATTAGTGTTACTCGATCTTAGCGCTGCATTCGATACTATCGACCACAACATTCTTTTGAATAGACTCGAAAATGATGTTGGCATTAGTGGAATTTCATTGGCATGGTTTAAATTAAATTAAATTAAATTAAATTAAATTAAATTAAATCACCTTTATTTATATAGCGCTTTTTACAATGGCAATTGTTTCAAAGCAGCTTCACAGTGGTAACAGGAAAATAATGCAACGGAATTTGATTCGGCTGTACAGCCGCTCTGGAGAAAACGGTGATGTCATCCAGCTCATTTCAATTATCATATAGTGTCAATGCGGGCGGATCAGTAATATAGTTGAAATTTAGGTGTCCCCATACTTATCTGACCGTTATCAGTTTGTAGCAGTAAATGAAGAGATGTCACACCGAACACAAGTTCAGTATGGAGTACCGCAGGGCTCAGTGCTAGGACCGTTGCTTTTCACCCTGTACATGCTACCACTGGGAGATATTATTAGGAAGCATGCCGTTAATTTTCATTGTTATGCTGACGATACTCAGCTCTATATTTCTTCACGCCCTGACGAAACTTACCAATTCACAAGATTAACAGAATGCATAGCTGATATAAAAAATTGGATGACTAGTAATTTCCTGCAACTTAATTCAGAAAAAAATGAATTTTTAATCATTGGACAAAAAAACTCCACAAGTAGTAACCTAGAATACTGTCTAACACTCGATGGCTGCTCTGTCAAGTCCTCGTCGTCAGTTAGGAACCTGGGTGTGCTCTTTGATACCAATCTCTCATTTGAAAGCCACGTTTCTAGCATCTGTAAAACTGCATTCTACCATCTTAAAAATATATCTAAATTACGGCACATGCTTTCAATGCAAAATGCTGAACAGTTAGTTCATGCGTTCATGACCTCAAGGCTAGATTATTGTAATGCTCTACTGGGTGGTTGCCTTGCTCGCTTAATAAATAAATTGCAGCTTGTCCAAAACGCAGCAGCTAGAGTTCTTACTAGAACCAGGAAGTATGACCATATTAGCCTGGTTCTGGCAACACTGCATTGGCTCCCTATTAAACATCGTATACATTTTAAAATCTTGCTGATTACTTACAAAGCACTAAATGGTTTAGCGCCCCAGTACTTGAGCGAGCTCTTAACGCATTATACTCCATCACGTCTATTGCGCTCTTAAAAATTCTGGCCAGTTGATAATACCTAGAATATCAAAATCAACTGCAGGCGGTCGATCCTTTTCCTATTTAGCACCTAAACTCTGGAACAGTCTTCCTAGCATTGTTCGGGAAGCAGACACACTCTGTCAGTTTAAAGACTAAAAACACATCTCTTTACTATGGCATACACATAAAACATTTTTAATTTCTATTATTCAAATGAGTTAAATGATTGTTTTAGGCTGCATTAACTAGGTCAGCCGGAACCGGGAACACTTCCCATAACACCTGATGTACTCGTTACATCATAAGAAGAATGGCATCTACGCTAATGTTAGCCTCTCTGTTTATCCCGATTTTTACTGCAGTCGGCCGGATCCGGGCCGTATCCAGACCAGATGGTGGACCCTAGCCTGGACATGACGACCATATCCCTGAAGTGTCTGTAGAGACAATAGTGTCAATTAAACTCCCCGCTGTAAATGCCGCATCGACACGACATCCTCATTAAACCCGTCCCCGGCGTGACAACTCCAATCTTTCGAATAATCCTACGAATATCTATTGATCTAATATGACTTCTGACCTGTAATGTTGCCAGAATCATAATCATACACAATTTGTTCGTCGGCCAGAGGAGAACTGGCACCCCGACTGAGCCTGGTTTTTCCAGGGTGATTTGGTGATTTGATTTGATTTGGCGCAACCACCAGTCAGCTGACCTAACAGCGCTCGCGCTGCAGGCACACACTCTCTGAGAGCTGTGAAAACAGCTGTTTTTGTCACTCGCTCTCTTGTGACTGTGACCACCACTGTTTGCTCTGTCTCACCCGCACCACACTGGAAAGAGCGTCCTCCCGAAGAGCAGACTCGTCAAGAAACACCTGTTCGTAGAAACGATTACAGCCAACAAAGGGAACAGCAATCGTTCTGCTCCGAAGCAGAAAGCAAAGATGCGGTGCATTCACTTCCTTATTTATATCCGCATGGTGGGGAGGAGCGTGGAATGCGTGAATCGCATGCCAATGTTCATTGACTCGTTTAGTTTACATTCAAAGTAGATTGGTCTCTGAAAGCGATCCCCAGTTCGTTGGTCAGTACCGATGTACGTCGAACATGACTGACTGAGAGGGAACAAGACTTTCAACATCATCATCTTAAACCTAAGCACCATTACATGAGTCATTGTCTGTAGCATTGTCATCAGCAGCAATGGCTAAAAAATAATTTTGATTACAATATCACTTCAATACATTGTTTACAATAATTTAACAATTTTGTCTTAAAAACCAATCAATATACAAAATCATACATACAGTGGGGAGAACAAGTATTTGATACACTGCCGATTTTGCAGGTTTTCCTACTTACAAAGCATGTAGAAGTCTGTAATTTTTATCATAGGTACACTTCAACTGTGAGAGACGGAATCTAAAACAAAAATCCAGAAAATCACATTGTATGATTTTTAAATAATTAATTTGCATTTTATTGCATGACATAAGTATTTGATCACCTACCAACCAGTAAGAATTCCGGCTCTCACAGACCTGTTAGTTTTTCTTTAAGAAGCCCTCCTGTTCTCCACTCATTACCTGTATTAACTGCACCTGTTTGAACTCGTTACCTGTATAAAAGACACCTGTCCACACTCAATCAAACAGACTCCAACCTCTCCACAATGGCCAAGACCAGAGAGCTGTGTAAGGACATCAGGGATAAAATTGTAGACCTGCACAAGGCTGGGATGGGCTACAGGACAATAGGCAAGCAGCTTGGTGAGAAGGCAACAACTGTTGGCGCAATTATTAGAAAATGGGAGAAGTTCAAAATGACGGTCAATCTCCCTCGGTCTGGGGCACCATGCAAGATCTCACCGCGTGGGGCTTCAATGATCATGAGGAAGGTGAGGGATCAGCCCAGAAATACACAGCAGGACCTGGTCAATGACCTGAAGAGAGCTGGGACCACAGTCTCAAAGAAAACCATTAGTAACACACTACGCCGTCATGGATTAAAATCCTGGAGCGCATGCAAGGTCCCCCTGCTCAAGCCAGCGCATGTCCAGGCCCGTCTGAAGCTTGCCAATGACCATCTGGATGATCCAGAGGAGGAATGGGAGAAGGTCATGTGGTCTGATGAGACAAAAATAGAGCTTTTTGGTCTAAACTCCACTTGCCGTGTTTGGAGGATGAAGAAGGATGAGTACAACCCCAAGAACACCATACCGTGAAGCATGGAGGTGGAAACATCGTTCTTTGGGGATGCTTTTCTGCAAAGGGGACAGGACGACTGCACCGTATTGAGGGGAGGATGGATGGGGCCATGTATCGCGAGATCTTGGCCAACAACCTCCTTCCCTCAGTAAGAGCATTAAAGATGGGTCGTGGCTGGGTCTTCCAGCATGACAACGACCCGAAACACACAGCCAGGGCAACTAAGGAGTGGCTCCGTAAGAAGCATCTCAAGGTCCTGGAGTGGCCTAGCCAGTCTCCAGACCTGAACCCAATAGAAAATCTTTGGAGGGAGCTGAAAGTCCGTATTGCCCAGCGACAGCCCCGAAACCTGAAGGATCTGGAGAAGGTCTGTATGGAGGAGTGGGCCAAAATCCCTGCTGCAGTGTGTGCAAACCTGGTCAAGAACTACAGGAAACGTATGATCTCTGTAATTGCAAACAAAGGTTTCTTTACCAAATATTAAGTTCTGCTTTTCTGATGTATCAAATACTTATGTCATGCAATACAATGCAAATTAATTACTTAAAAAGCATACAATGTGATTTTCTGGATTTTTGTTTTAGATTCCGTCTCTCACAGTTGAAGAGTACCTATGATAAAAATGACAGACTTCTACATGCTTTGTAAGTGAGCAAACCTGCAAAATCGGCAGTGTATCAAATACTTGTTCTCCCCACTGTATATACCAATAACAACAGTAATAATCACAATTACATAGCATCTTTCAGTTTATTATATGTGTGGTAATTATAAGGGCGCGCACGGCGTCATTAGGAGAAGTGTCTGGTCAGTTGTGTGCAATCAAAACGCTTAAAATGATTCAGAACGCAGCGACACGTCTTGTCTTCAACGAGCCCAAAAGGGCCCACGTCACACCTCTCTTCATCTCTCTGCACTGGCTACCACTTGCTGCTCGCATCAAGTTCAAGGCGTTGACGCTTGCTTACAGATCCACCACAAGCTTAGCACCCGCATACTTCCACTCGCTCCTACGAGTCTACATCCCCACCAGAAGCCTTCGCTCAGCAAAGGAGCGACGGCTCGTGGTACCACCACAGAGAGGCACGAAATCACTCTCCAGAAGATCTTCGTTCACTGTTCCTTGCTAGTGGAACGATCTCCCCACCTCCATCCGGAATGCTAAATCACTGACAACATTCAAAAGACAGCTGAAAACTCATCTCTTCCGTGAGCACTTAACCTCATCTTAAAAACCCCCCCCCTCCATTTTCCTCTATTCCCTCCCTATTCTAGCTTATGCTACTCTAAGCAATGTCCAAAACTTAGTATTTCGAGCACTTTTTGTGATTATTCGCCTCTTCATGACAGATCGCTTCCTGTATTCCTCAGTTGTAAGTTGAATGAATAAATGTAAATGTAAATCTATTTTCAAAATAATAATAATTAACTCCTTGATTTAGTACTGGATTCTGTAACGCTGATCCGAAGAAGACAAAGATGATTAGGAAATAAAACAGGATTTATTAAAGAATTAAAGAATAGGCAAGCAAATAACAATCCAAACGATGCGAGACAGTGTGCTATGCACAAACAATACCAGACACCAACTGAATGAAAAGGAGGACCTTAATACACATGGTAAAAATGAGACAATTATGAACAGCTGTGATCATTAAATGAATAATGATGACAACAGATAGAGTGGCGGGAAACTGAACAAAGGAACACATGTGACTGAAAATAACAAACTAAAAGTCCGTGATTATGAAACAGACAGAACATAAACGTGACATAACGACCTCTCCTGGAAGGCGTGACCTCGCGTCAAAACAGAAGAGATGAGGGAGGGATGGTGGGGGCTTTGGAGGTGGGTGAGGAGAAGGTGAAGGGCTGGAGAAAAGGGCAGGAAAGGGGCTGGCAAAAGCAGGTAGAGAGACAGATGAAGATGACCATGGAGGAGCAGAAGGTGGTAGCCGCCATGGAGGAGCTGGTGGGAGAGACCATGGAGGCGATGACGTGGGAGCAGCCATGGAGGAGTGGATGGTGGTAGGATCCAGGGAACGGACAGCCGACGAGATCCCAGAGTGACCCAGGAGATGGCCATGATGGAAGTGACCCACGGCGGCAGTGATGGAGGAAGGAGCCAAGGTTGACCTTTGAGCCCGACCGACTGAGGTGACGCAGGGAGATGGTGAGGCCCAGGCGGGCTCTGGCTCCGTATGCGCGTTGGCCGTGGGTTTTGGGTCTGGCTCTGGGTTGGGCTGCGAATGGGCCACTGAGGGATCTTGGACCATAATCCATTTTGGGAAACTGAACGAAGTCAAGCGACCGTGGTGTAGTTCGTTTTTAACCTACCTTTAGCTTTTTAATTCTGGCGATTGCATTTAGGCTTCAAAATTCATAAAATAATGAATAATTCATAAAAGTTGTTTTCATCTGTGAAAATTATCTTGATGGACAAAACGTGTAAGTATCATAAACTTTTGTTGATCACAGAGCTTTGTTGATCTTGGCCTACAAAGTGACATCATACCTGCACCACTCTATTATGCTGATAATTTTAGGATGTTCAGTTTTCAAAGACTCAAGTGCTTGTAGGGAGGATTCTGTGCAAATGAAAAAAAAATGACGTTTCTTTTCTATCCGTTCTAGAGCTGAAAATAATGCACAAGCTTCAGCTGTGAAAACTGAACTTTATCCAGGGATACACTTGCCCAGTGTTGGGGAAGCTACTCTGAAACTGTAGTTTGACAAGCTACTCATAAATTAAAGTAGTTAAACTAAGTCAACCTACCCTTCTGAAAAAGTAATTAGCTACACAACAAGTTTTTTTTTTTTTTCCAAATAACTGAATAATTGTTAATGAAGAAAGTTTTAAGTAAAATGTTTGGTTAGGGTTAGGGTTAAAACAACACAATGCAATACAATTATGATAAGAGTATATTTTTATTTTGTAAACTATCCAAATATACTCACACTGACTGTCGACTGTCAAAGTGCAAAATTGCTGCAAATGTCACATCAATGCAAGAACCAAATAGTATATGCAAGATACACAGGAGTAGACAAAAATGCATATTAAACTCACAGCATATGCAGTGATGCAGCATTTACTGTGTACGGTGCCGTTCTGAGACGCGGATCATGTGCTGCTTGCGTGAACATAGTGCCCTTAAACCTATTTAATTAGAGCAGCCTTTGCCGCGTGATAAGCGTAATAAGCTATATTGCGATTTTGTTTTCTGTTCAATTGACATGCTTTGCCAATACAATGACACAAAACACTACGTTAGTGATCTTTCAGGTTCATTATAAAACGGTGGCGGGACAGATTAAACTATGATGGGACACCACTGTAATAAAATTAGAAGCAGACATTTGATATAGAGTGCAATGAAGCAGGATAATCAATTTAAAAAGGCTATTGTTCGTCAGTATGTGCTTGAAGTCTTTTGTTTGTATAGCTAAATCAAGTGTAACCTTTACTAGTCAATTCGTGTGAATTATCAACCCACTCCTGTACGTCCTTTACATAATCATCAGATGATTTCTTCTAGTTGAACTGTAAAGCCACAAGAAGCATAGTGAAACAATAGATGACGGTAGCGCACGATTTTAGTTTGTAATCTAATAAGAAAACGCTACGCTGCTTAAATGCACTGCATGCTCGTCAAAACGGAATGTAGCTTTTGGTCGTGCTACACTACTACTTGCTAGAAAAAGTAGTTATTTACTGGAAAAGCTACACTGTTTTAAACGCAACTGAGCTACTGTAAAGCTACTGAAAAATGTAGTTAAGTAAGTAGCGTTGCTACTTGTAGTTAGCTACTCCCCCACAGCACTTGCCAAAAACGTTTTGGACCGATCACTATTGTGGCAGATACATGACTGTCTGACTTTGATCCATGTGTGTATACTGGTGCATGAGATGGTATGCTGCATCTTATATCTAGAAATTCCTCCTGATAAACTTTATCTTTAAATTTATCTTTTTTTATACTGAGCCAGGTTCATAATGATGGTTGGATTTTTAATATTCCAGGGCGGTATAGGGCACAGATGTGTCGATGTGAGTATATCCAGATTAATGTCCATGTTCTTCAAGTGAGATTTTATGCAAATTCCAAAAGGACTGCTGTACCTGAGTCTGGCTTTATACAGGTGTGAATGTTGAGGATGAAAGACTGAAGAATATGCTGGTTACTTTCATTAGCTTTTTGGTAAGATTATTATGATACTCAGTCATAAAGATTCTGCAGTCTAATTCATCACTGAAGTGTAAGGCTTTGTGTCTTCATGACGTAGGTGTTCACTCCATCACACCAATCAAAGGCTGTTACTACTGTATTAACGGGTCTTTAGCGACCTGGGATGCCATTCACTACCCTCCTCCTCATTCATTTTTTAAAGTTAGACATCAACCTTCTTAGTATTCCTCAATCAATTCAGTATAAACAATATAACAAGAAAAAAATGATCAAATTATAAAAGAATGCCTGTTTTTCCATTAATTTTTTGTAAAAAATTGTATAGGGTCGCTAAGGGCCCAAGGTGTGTAAGGGTGTAAGTGTATTTTTTTCTGCACAACAATAATTGAATCTCTAATGACAGAATAAGTGCAATTCACCTTTATTCCACAAGGTGGCAATGTCTGATACACAATGATGAAGTGACGTTTCACTCATACTTATGCAGACTGAAAACAAAACAATAATGAGTATAATCTGCAAAACTTGAAATGGCTCAGCGATTTACTGCAGAGCAAGTACTGAATGCAATCAGATATTAGTGTCACTGTCACTTGATGGTGAATCTGGTGAAGATACTGTCAGTGATCAAAATATTGATTTTGAAGATGTTGAAAATGATAGTTTTGAGAATATGTTTGAGATCGCGAATATGAGCCAGATGCTCCCAGAGTGTACTGGGAAATGAGCTCTGACGAGGACAGTGATGATGGTATAAAACATCTGCTCAAACTGAACCCTTCCAAGCTCCAAAAGGTATCGAAATATATTTTATTTTATTCTTCTCTAATTGTTACACTAATTTCAGGAGAGTTTTATATTATCAGGACAGGTAGAGATCCATCCGTGTTAGATATAGATCCGAGTCGCTAAAGACCCGAATATGTAAGAATGATTGGCGAAACAGTCATGCATTTAAGGGTTAACCAGGATGACCTTATTACCCTCTACCTCAGTATGCAAGTTGTGACATGGCACTAAGGGCCCTATCATACACCTGCGCAATGCGGCGCCAGGCGCAACGTGTTTTTTGCTAGTTTCAGCCCGACGCAGTTATCATTTTCTCGTCCTGCACCACGTTGTTTAAATAGCAAATGGATTTGCGGTCATTTGTGCGCCCATGGCCGTGCTGGTCTGAAAACAAGGTGTGTTCAGGCGCATTTTGGCGCATTGCTATTTTGAGGCAACTGAAATTGACTGCGCCATTGACCAACAAAAACCTGGTCTAAAGCCAATAGCGCAGTATTTTTTGTGTTATTTAAAGGGCACGTTAGTATTATGCGCCTATAGGCGGGTGCACAACACGCGTACACTCTGATTATTAGACACGGCATACAAACATGCCAAATCTAAAAAATAAAAAAATTACAATGTAAAAGACTATTATTGTGTACATAAAGATAAAAATGCCTGCATGTCATAATGGATAGTCATTGCATGTATCAGAATTACCTATTTGTAATGACGAATTAAATAGGCTACTCATTTAACCAATCGTACCAATACACACGTATTTAAACTGACTCGTCAGGTTGAGGGTGTCTATATTCCGCCATGTAAATAGCGAATCCGCCATGGCACGAGCGCAACTGGCTTTTAAAGGGAATGGGAGATGAGACTCTGATTGGTTTATTGCACATTACGCCCAAAACACACCCATTGCTCATTAAGAGACTAGGTACTAGGTACCTTTTTCCGTCGTTAAACTAGAAAAAGTGGATTCGGACACGCCCTAAGTGCACCTGCACCATGCGCTTCAGACCATGCGCTTAGATCGTTAAAATAGGGCCCTAATTGTTCTTCACCATTCTATTCCCTCTGTCATAGAAGGTGTATTCGACATCGGCTGCTGCTGGATGTAACCGATCGGCGAGAGTTGCCGCTTGCAGTCGGGGAGGAGCTGAAAACGGAGACGTGAAGTTGGACACTTTCTGCTTCTCCTAGTGACACTCGCGCTGTTTGCATACTTAATAAATGCAATATTTGTCAAATACACAGTTCACAGTTTTGTCAAATATCAGTTTAATTTTGATAAACATGACACAATCTTAACAACATGACTACATGAAAAAAGCTTTTACTGTTATAAAAAACTGATTTGTGAACATTAGTGGAACTGAAGGTTTTAGAATAAACACGAAACACACGATCGCTGTCATGCAGTGAATCCGGCCAATCATGGAACAGCTGTGTCGTCATCAGAGCTCGTGCAGCCACTCTGGAGAAGCTGCGCAGAATGAACCAGCCGGCTGCTCTTGAATCGTTCTCGCGGTACTTTGACTACGTCACAGTCACATGACGCTGGCACTGTCTGAAGTCGGACAAAATTTAAATTTTCAAGTCAGCCGCCGATCTGTCTGCACTGCGCTGCATGAAGTCGAACAAGCCTAGTCTGCCACACCATCAGCCACACCCACAGCACCAGATTCCTATACACGCTCCCAATCACCTGATTACTAATCAGCACCACCTGCACTCAATCATCACAGTCACCTTAAAAGCCAGCACACTTTAGCTGTGTCCCAATTCAGGGGCTGCATCCTTCGAAGGCCGCATTTGAAAGCTGACTGCATCACAGCGGTGCAACAAAGGCAGTCCCAATTCAAAGGCTCAATTAATTTGTTAGGTGGTCTGAGGCAAAATTTGTGCTAATTTTTCATTTTGTTTTAGGGAGCAAGCAGACAGTTCAAAAAATAAATGATAATTTATTTACCAGGGCCAAAAAACTCAGCCAGTATGGCTTGGAGGTAAGGCAATGTAATATTTCCACTAGGCTTTCTTGTGTATTATAACAAATAGCCTTCACCCTATACAAAGCCCACAACAATAAGACATTGCATGCATGTGTAACACCCATGGACTCTTGTCTTGTTTGTATTTTGTCTTGTCATGTCTTGTTCGGTTAATTTGCCCTCATCATGTGTGTCTGGTTAGTTAACTATTTACACCTGTTTCTGTTCTCCCTGATTACGTTTCCCCTCATTATATAATCTCCCTGTTCTGTTCAGTTCTTGTCGGATCTCGTCTACGTATAGTGTGTGTTGTCACCTGTTTATCTGTGTACCTGCCTGTCTGCCTGTCCTGTAGAGAACGTTGATGTTATTAAACCTTTTGGAACTTAATTTGTCTGTTTACTGCAACCACCCGTGACAGAAGATCCGACCCAAAAAACTGATAATTTGGCAGCGATTTTTCCCGTTTTTGTTTTGTTTAGTTTTTTCGACATGGACATCCCCGCTGTTCGCCTGTTATGTTTGGAACAGGGGGAACAAACATTGGAGGACCACACGCGGACCTTTCTCGAAACGGCCCATCTAACTCACTACCCGGACAACTGCCTGTGCACATTCTATCAGGTGAGCTTGAATGCCACATGCAGAGCGCAGTTGTCTGGAGAAGGTCCGTGGGGTAATTTCGCTGCCTTTGTGGAGTGGGTGCTGGCGAGCTGTAACTCACCATTCACCATCTGCCTCGGAGATGAGGATCTCGCCAGCACCACGCCGGACCCAGAGCCTGACCAGCAGCCATCCCGCGCCACGGAATGCCCGCACGAGCCATCGTCGAGCAGAGCGACAGAGCGGAGGATCACCACGGAGTCAGACCTTCCTGATAAAACTGACCAAGTGCGTGAGCTGGCTCCAGCGCTCGTGAAGGAGCTCACGGTGGAGAGTGAGGGCATAGAGGGAAGCCCCACCCACTGTACCGCCGCTGAGGGTGAGCAAGGGACATGCTCTAAGTAAATTGACCTGTCGACTTATACTCTGAAGTAACCTTCCTTCCATCATATGAACTGCCTGCCTCTTCATTTGATGAACATCCTCGTACTAGATGAACTTGCACACATCATTATTGAGCCATCAGCCAATTTCACGGCACGGTTTCAGGGCCGCCACAGAGGATGTGTTAAAGCGGACATAAGGCAGTGATATTAGAGATAGCCTATAATACTGCCCTAACGAAAGCCAAATTTTGAGTAAATACAGCTATATTAATTCATGTGCATCCATACACTCGCTTTCTTCATGGGCATTGATGCACAAATGATTGGTTATGTTTCTCGTGCACACACAAAATTTTCTCGTGATCACGCAACATTTTCTATGGAGCATGTTTGTATATAAGTTTGTATATTTTTATTTTTGCAAAGGTCCCTTTAGGAGCTCCATAAGAAAGAAAAAGAGTGAGAATGGCTATATTCCTGCCTGACAAAACTAATTCCTAACCAAAGGGATAGTTTTAGAAAGAAGTAGCACACACAGCACACAATGCGGTTCTGAAGACAAAGGAACCTGATGAGCACACCTGTCACACGTCTATTTATAGCCTCTGATGTGCGCATTCCAATGATGTCATCATCAGGGGTTATTTAAGCCTTGGAATGTTTGCCACACGTGTTTACAACCAGTCAAACAAAGTTTTCCACAGCGCTAAATCAGCGCAGCATTGAGAGTAGCTTTTGAAAGGGAACAATAAAAGGCATGACTTGCATCGCATTCAGTTAGCCAACTCCGTCCAAGCTCCATGATTCTTATTTTTTTTCTACATTTGAACGCCTTGTGAAAGGATTTTTTTGTAAAGATAAAACAGAATTTACTTTAATCTCGGAAGAGATATTGCGCCTACTTGAAAGGTCGAGAACGGTCCAATCACATGAGGCCAAAATATATAAAAACAATATTGTGGAAGGGACAATCTAAAACAAGCCAATCAGAGCTCAGCCTCAAGTCACATGCATTTAAAAAGTTTACAGACCTAATAGACACCCATTTGTCCAGTGCCCCGCACACACAAAATGAATGAAATACAATTTAGATTTTTTTTATTTTTAATAGGTGCTACCATGACTACCAGTCGAAATAAATAATGTTATTTTGTAATTATTTTGCAATATATATTTAACTTATTTTTAACATGGTTGAAATAGCCTTCTTCTCTGGCTAACTTGAGGGGGAGGTGACGCATAAACATTGTTTTCTCAAAATTACAAACATGTTATATGTAAAGGAAATAAGCACAAATGTCAGGGCATGTCAAAATACCTCAATGGCCCAGAAAACACCTCAGACCCCAAAGGGTTTAAGTGTCTTTGTTGCACTGTAACTACACATTTATTAAGGTTAGGGTTAAGATTTGATTTAGGGTTAGTTTCATGTAGTTATGCATAATGATGTATATGTAACAAGGACATGTAAAATAAAGTGTTACCAAAATCATTTTCATTCATTTAATTCTCTTGATGGAAGAGCCTACAAGCCTATTATTAGATGAGTTTTCTCTTTAACACATCCTTCTGCAGGAGCACTGAGAACACAGGAAGGAAGTGGGGCTGGGCTGTATTGAGTGTTCATGGAGCCCAAAGTCATTGACATCTATTGTTCCAGCAAAAGTTCCAATTCACAGGCATTTATGACCTAAAATGCATTTAGTGGAGGGTGTAGGTTGAAGAAACAAATATTTTTATGAACTAGTCTAGTAAAGTTAGGGTACTTTAGGCAAAAGATTGCCATCAGACAGACTGTACAACGCGTCTCCACTGGACTAACAAAAACAAAGCTTCAGTAGACGTTTGATTGAGGATATCCTTTAGAGACAGAATTGTTTTCCTTCACACATTCCTGATTGTTGTGGGCTAATGAGTGAAAGTGAGCAGTTCCCACAGAGGTCCTCCAGACTGGATATGGCAGAAAAGTACTTTAAAAGAACTCCTGGATTATACACCAAGGAATGATGTGCCTTTTCCAACAGGACTTTTGTTTATTAAACAAAAACATCTAAAAACCAACAATAACAATGCTGGGAAGTAAAGCTATTCATGTAGCTGTTTGGGTAACATGTGGAATATTGGTAAGTCTTAATTAACATATGTAATAATAATAATAGTCCTCTTGCAAAAACTAAACTTGATTTCTTACAAAAATACTATACTGTATGTGTGTCTTCTGAATGCTTTTTAATCAGCCCAGTAAAATTATTTCCAACTTTTGTTTTCAGAGTACCATGGTGGCAGACACATGGGAATGTAGCATTAAAGTTGTGAAAGCCATTTCTACCACAGACTCAATACGCATCATGCTGGATAACGAAGATGTGAAATGCCAATACACAGTTTCTGTCAGGGAAAGACACAATGACTCGAAAGATTGTCATCAAGACCATGAACATTTCTCACATTTTGAATGCAAAACTGAGAATTTAGATCCTGGAACATGGCATCATCTGGATTTAAAGGCAAAGTTGGGTGAAAACCAACAGACTCAACACACTGTCTCCCTGCCAACTAGTAAGAATCCTGCTTCTTTGCATCATTTTCAGTCTGATAGTCAAGAATCTCTATTACTGTTTCTCTCTGAACAAACCGCTAAATAGTAATTATTAAACTTGCGTGTGTAACTCATCAGCATTTGGGCTCCAGACATGAATGATTTCTCGAATAATGTTGTTTATTGAGAAGATGGGTGATGTTTTTTCACTAAGCGACAATACTTATGAGCGAATAACTACAGAGATGTGATAAAACAAAAACAAAGCACTGGTGACTTTAAAGGAGAAAAAGTGCTATTATAACATTTGTCAAGACTTTTTCATTGTAGTTTCATTTATTTCTAAAAGCTTTATCTTTGCATTTTTGTCCAATGCCATTAAATTTGAACACTGAATAATCCATACATTTAAAAATTCATAATCTATGCTCAAATACAGCCATGGGAAATACTTTCTTCTTCTTCTGTTTGATTGTAACTACAGAAATTAATTACAGCTGTAATTGCATGCAGGTATTTTTAAATATAAGTACAATGTAAAAATATATATGTACACAATAAGTGCATACTATCAAATTAATAATTTAAATGTTAGTACATAGTAATTAAAGACACTTATAAAGTGGGACCCGATAATTTTTTAATCTTTCATTATTTAATACGTTTTTTTATTACTGTGAACTTAAATTGTTTTATTTGTTTATGTTTAGCCATTTTGCTTCCACGTTTGTTGTAAGGTGAGATGCATGTGTACCTTTATTACAAAAATACATTATATAGAAAACGTCCCATTGCAAAATAAATAAATAAATGTAGATCCACGTTAGTTGATTAAAATAAACAAATGAAGAAAATAGAGTAAAATAAACATTGCTTTATGCTATATTACTGATTTATAAATAAAACAATTATATAACTGCAATGTATAATACTGTGTGAAATCTGTCACGCTCCCTGGTGTCCCATCAATTGGGCACAACATGCACTGCATAGAGTTCTGCAGTGATGACATATTTTTGTAGGCCAACCCGAAAGTTAGCATCACCCCATCACTCAACAAAACCCTCAACAAAAAGCCAGTTGGATTTTTCCATTGTCTTTTGGATTATTGTAGAAAATAAGATCTGTGGCAAACGTGGCATAAGTTTATAAGATTCTTTTAAGATTCTTGTTTTGTTCAACATGATAATGTTTTATGAATTTTGAAGTCTAAATACAATCTGCAGAATTAAAAAGCTAAAGGTAGGCTATAAATAATAATATAAATAAACATATAAATACATGTATAAATAATAATATAAATAAATGTAAGGCTATAACAAATAAAGGGGTCATAAATTGAGAAATTTCTGTTGATCTTTTGACATATATGAGGTCATTGGACTATAAAAATATCCTGTACGTTTCAGAGCTCAAAACTTTCTTGTTAGTCCAAAAACAGCTTTTATTGAAACCAAGCTCAGAAAATGACTTGTTTCAGATTGTCACATTATTATGTCATAGTGTGACAAAAGACTCCACAGAAGAAGCTCAACGCCTACTTTTACATAATTGCCTCTTTAGCCCTGCCCACCAATTGACACATGTCATGTAGTAGTAAATACGAGACAGACACAAACACAGGAGGATTACTCCAGCAACAAAACATTTGAAGTGCCAAGTTGTGGAAAAACACAGTCTTTGCATTGCCATCCTTGTGATCCTAACATTAATAAAATGTGGATAAACTTTATTTTTAATTAAGTTCCAGTCAGATCGCACCAGTAAGACAGTTTTTTCAGTGCATTGTATGAAAAACTGCCTGGAAGACTCTCCAACCATCTCCAACCGTCCAATCATTGTGATGTGTCCCAATCGACCACTATGCTCCTTGGTGAGTTGGTGATCTTAACGTCAGTACATCTCCGCTTCCCACTATTATTATGCTTACTTAATTTCAGTCTCAGCCCTCCTCGACTCTGGGTTAGCCAGTAACTTCATTTCCGGGGAACTCTGCCACCAGCTCAACTGCAAAAAGAGGCCCATTGAAACCTCCAACAAGGTCCAGTCCATAATTGGAAAATCACTCGGCTGTGGCACTATCCGTTATTGTGTGGGACCCATCCAATTGCAAGTGGGCTGTCTTCATATCGAGAACATCGTCCTCCTGGTTCTGAAGAAGTCAATGTCGATGCTGATGTCTTTCTAGGGCACCCATGGCTCATTAAACACAATCCTGTCCTGTCCTGGTTCAACCATGACACCTTGAAGTGGGTGACCCAATGCTTCCCTGACTTCTTTCCCGAATGTCCAATTCCCCTGCAAGAACTCTTGACCGTCTCCATCAACTCCACCTCATTTGAAAGCCTGTGGAACAGCAGTCCATTGAGATTGCCTCCTGTTACTTCCACTATCAAGACGTCTTCTGCCCCAAACAAGCCTACCAGTTGCCCTCACACGACCATGGGACTGTGCTATCGACCTCACATTCGGTGAGTCATTGCCCCGTGGAAAAAGGTTTCACTAACTTCTACTGCCGTTTCATCAAGAATTACCGTTCCATCACCGCTCCACTTACCTCCTTCCTGAAGTCCAAGCCCAAGTCTCTGTCCTGGACCCAAGAAGCCGCCCATGCCTTTCAGCACCTGAAACGAGCCTTAACTACTGCTCCCCTCTTAGTTAATCCTGATCCAGATAAATCTTTTGTGGTTCAAGTGGATGCTTCTACAACCGGCTCCATCCACACACCTTCTCCTCCAAAAAACTCTATGGCGGAGCAAAATTAAGACACTGGCAACCGAGAACTGCTCACTATCAAGTTAGAGTGGCGGCATTGTCTGGAGGGGGCCTGTCTCCATTCCTGGTACTCACCGACCACCGAAACCGAGAGTATCTCAGAGAAGCCAAGAGGCTCAACCCCAGACAGGCAAAATGGGCCCTCTTCTTCACACAGTTTGAGTTCTCCATCTCCTATCGTCCAGGGATGAAAAATGTGAAAGCAGATTCCCTGTCCCGTCTCTACTCTCCAGAAGAAATTCCAGAGAATCCTGAAACCATACTGCCACTTAATGTTGTCATCAGTCCCATTCAGTGGTGATATAGACTCCACCACCAAGCCTGCTCCTCCGGGGTGACCCTGCCAACCGTACTTAGGTTCCTACATTGCCAACTTATCTTGGCTGGAGATATATAAGTTGTATATATATTTGTATCCAACTTTATACACATACATACAGTATACTCATGTAGAGCGACAAGGGTGTATTACTGATATATTTTGTCATAGAATAAAATGTGTCAACCGCAAACCTTATTTCAGGCATTTAAACAAAAATCCATTGACTTCAGGACAAGAAGTGCTAAATGTTGTTTCTGGGTTTTGGCCTACAAAAATACTTGTATCCCTGCAGCACTCTAAACCTCTGAAGTAAATTAACCCTGCTCCGGAGCAGGTAATGTTTACAGAATAAGTTGTTACTTACGTATCCAGGTATGTTGCATAATCTGCTTTCTGAAAATATCTCCCAGGTTAAAACACCACATCCTTAAATATAGCCAAGAAAGGTTCTCCAAAATGACTTGGGACATTCGTCTGCATTGACCCATTGGAGAAATTCAGTAGTCCATAAAAACTGTTGCAGTAAAAATTTTAAGATTTAAAGATTTTGATACACAGTTGGACTGTGCATCAACAGAAGGTATTAATACACCTTTGCGCTTTAAATGTTTATAGGAACAATGCTGCACATTGCATCATAAGGTGGAATAGATATCATTAAGTAACTGAATCTTGGAACTATTTTCATTGGTGATGCAAATATAGGCAATATTCTGTCTAAAATGTAAGTTACTCAATATCAACTTCTTATTTATTGAACTAGTTTATTGTCTAAAAAGGAATATCTCACTCATCACAATCATACTCTGAATTTCAGTGCTGTTATGATTATCTGTGGCCGATTGTATCTGACTTTTGAATCAAATTTTGATTAAACAGAAAACAACAATGAACAATAATATTTTGGACATTTCACTGATGCAATGTAAAAGAACTTTAAACTGTGTGTACACAGATTATGTAAATCTAGAACTATATGTGCTGGGTAAATCCAAATGGCTAAGTGTCAAAAGCTTCTCTAAATATGAGGAAAGGTTGGATTGTGCTGATAATGTGCCGTGTATACGTGTCAGGGCTAAAATCCAAAACAGGAGTTTGACTGTAGGTCAATTCTTTCAGACTGTTCTCCCCCTCCCATCCGGCTCATTGTTCTTTTGTTCTAATATATACAAAGACTCATTAGCTCTCAGAGGTCAGACTGATTACAGTGACACTTATATAATGTACAGTGGCCCTCAAATTCATTTGGTTATACTTAGAATTGCATTTGAGAACAAAATATCAAAGCAAGTAAGTAAAAATTACATACAAATTAAAGTGCTACTGTGACACTAAGTAATTGGAAAAGGTCCAGATTTACTAACAGCTTGCGCCAGCGCAAACCCTCTTTTGGCGTTAAAAAACTATTTAATACCATTATTTACCCCCCAAAAAAGCACGTCTTAAACCAGACGCTAATTTGCACTACTCTTGGTAGATTGTGTTGGTCATTATGGAAATGATCCGGCTGCCTCTGTGTTCTTTAATTTTCACGTCGTCAGTAGATCACACGCAGAACTTTCCACTCCCATTGGCGTTGGAATAGCGCTCTCAAGCTAATTTGCCCTGTTTAGTAAACCTGGCCCAAAATGGCTAAGAAACTTGAAGTTAGTTAGCTTTCTTAAGAAATATGTAGCTGTAAATCTGCATATAAATATCTTCAGGCATACTGGACAGAAGCTCCTTCTGTACAGATTTATATGATTAAAACAAAAGACAATGGTTGGGGTGTTATTTTCATTTTCTATTTTAGTTATTTAATATTGCATTTTATTAGTTAACTTGGATCATTAAAAAATGGGATAAACTATAGTCTTGAACAATGACTCTTAAAATGGGTAAAACATATGTGTTAATGAAAAAATCTATGATACACCCACATATGGTTCTCAAGGAGAAAGAGACTGAAAAAAGTCATTAGAAGAGGTTGTCTGAATGTGACCTTCAACCCTAAAGGTTTCTTATCCTGTTCTCTCAGAATACCCTTTCAACAAAACCTCATCAGGAAGAGCTTTCTTAAAAAAGCAAAGAGCAGCGCTATCGTGTTTTCACATATAGGTTGTTAGACGTTCCGCTGCTTTCACTGAGAATAATTCACAGCAGGACCCACTGTGTCCACACCTTTCCTTTCTGCGTAACAGAGTTCTCACAGAGAGCACTAACATATTAGAAGGACTGTTATGATAACATCTGTCTGAGGCTACAAAACTGACCAAAGAGACCACAAAGTGATTTTGTGTCTATTTGGTATGTAGTATTTAGCACGGTGTATGCAAGATTTAAAGTATAAATATTACTTCACTTCATTACAATACGTTTAAATGTGTCTTCTCTCTCTCTCTCTCTCTTTCTATATATATATATATATATATACATACACACACACATTGCAATAAAATAATTATATATTTTATTGTTTTTTCTACATGGTTGACTGTATTTTTATATGTCTTTTTGTTAGGACCTACAGCAGTGGAAAATCTCTGGGTTTCTGGGGATGTGAACAGCCTGGAAGTCTCATGGCAGCCTGGTCCAGGCAAAACAGAGGGATATCGAATCATGCTCATAGACAGCAATGGCATAGGTTCAATCTGGAACGCAACAGTTGCAAACACGACCACCTCTTATACAATAAAAGGGCTTATTTCTGGACGACTCTACAACATCACTATCATCGCAGAGGTTGGAGAGCTACAGAATTCAGCATCTAGACAAGCACAAACAGGTATTTTGTATTGGATAAAGTAATAAATTAAATAACATATGAACAAGTTTGTTTGACAATGCAGATGCTGTGCTCATATATATGTGCCTGTATGAATTCCTCTGCTGTATTTTAAGCAGATATGTTAACACCCTTTCCTGTTTTGAGCACTGAAATGTCACCTTTGTCTCCTTCTGTTATGTCACATTATGTCATGCTGTCTCAATCATAAGAAAGTATCCAATTGGAATCTGATCTAACATTATTCACTGTCCACATTGTGTATCACAATTGTTCAGATCCTTGTGTCCATGCCGCTCTTTTGTTTTCCGAAATATCTGCATTGTTTTCTATGGCAATGACATTGCGTTGGTAGGTATACACCAATAACAACAACAACCGCAACATGGAGGGATTTGCAATACAGATCTGTTGTCTTATTTACAACATGACAATGTGTTTGTAAAATCACATTTCATGTTTTTCCGGTCACACTTGCTAAATCTCGGATTTCAATCTGATATGCACAAAAAACAGATTTGGACTCACAGTCTGAACGAGGCTTAAGCACATTGTCACTCATTAAGATCCTGACAGCAAATCTTTAAGCATACGATACTATATATATATATTTTTTTTTTTTTTTTTTTTTTTTTAAACATTATATTACTAAGGTTTTTTTTTAAATTGAGTATTACACCAGCACGTCTTGGTTAACTAAGGTACTGTTTGTTCCTGATCTCTTTCTTAAAAATGACATTTGTTTTGTGTGTCTAATGTTGTCAGGTTCAGTTGTACTACATATTTTTAATTAGAATAAAACCAAATAATTTGAAGAATATATAAAAGACAGTTAAACAAAATAAAAGACTAAACAAAAAATGAAATACAGTGTTACAAAAGATAATAAAGATTAGCAAATGATCGCATCAGTTCTTTAATAAATGCTGAATAAATTCTTCTATGTTTTTAAAACGTGAGACATATTAACCTTTTTTGTGTTCCACAAAGAAACTCATACAAGTTTAAAATGACATTTTTGGGTGAAGTATCCTTTTAAATGGTTAAATATTTGCAAAAATACATTAGTGCTCTATCATAACAAAATTTAAAATATCAAGTAAGCAAGTCCACAATTCAGTATTCAAATATAGGGGTTATACGCAACAAACTTCCGTATTCTGTAAAACAGGTCTCATCGCTTCCGGTTTAGGTCTTTTGTATGTACTTCATTAAATATAGAGCCGTTTTATAGAGCCTCCTTCAAAGGAGCGAGTGTTGTGGAAAATTCTAAGTCCCCATTGTCTTTGAAGAAAATTCTCAAAAAGTCGAAGTTCCAGATCTTAGATGTTAATTTTATTGTAGAAACAACAAAGTGAGATGCCAGCTGAACATCTGATCATCTCATTCGCAACTCACACTTTCATACAGTTTTAACCAATGATCTCATTTGCAGGTGCTCTTCTCCCTTTCTCTTCTTGGAATCTCCCAACACTTTCACCACAGTTACTTCATTAATTGTCTATCTTGTTCTCTTTGTAAGGGTGGTCGACTGCCAACTTATCTACATCAAAAACATATTTTGATTGTCCCACAAAGTGATTTTTCCTCATTTTTATCAAGAGAAGAACACATTAAAGGCCACGTGAACCACAGATGGCAACTGCATGCAACTTCAAATAGAATCCCATTCTTTTCTGTGTGACTTCTCTCAGTCATGTAGGCCACGAGGCCTCAAAACACTTCTAATTAATTTTACAATTGTTTTCTATAGGATAAATAAAATACTCCATCATGAGCAAACATGAGCATAACCAATGTTCTTCCCACTAACATTTAGATGTTTAAATCGAATAAAACAGCAACAATAAAAAGATTAGATAGATAGCTGATTACCTTAAAAGTCCATAGATATCGCAGTCAATTCGTATTGCCGTTAACACTTTCTCCGTCAAGCGGATGCAATGAGACCTGTTTTCCTGTTTGTACATGTGACGTCCGGCATAAAGCCTATTCAATATCAGCTGTATGTTGCATGTCAATAGCAATACACTACACCAGATTTGTGTATAATCTGGACTAAATAAGGAATAATTTAACCAACAATACACAAAGGTGTTATAAAATACAAATAAAATACAAAGAAATACAAATAAAAATTACTGATAGACTAAAATAAAAATTAAAACTATAATTAATTGGAAAAACCGAAACTAAATTAACAAACATACTTGGTAAAATAACTGAAACTAAACTAAATAAATAATTTGAAACTGAAAAAAGAAAATCAAACCTAAATTAAAAACCTAAAACTATAAACACCTTGATGAAGACAAACTTTTTTTCACTTTAAACATAAGGCATTTTAACATCTTTAGTGAGTAATGTGACTATCCCTCTCCCTCTTCCTGTACAGTACCAGCTGCTGTCTCTAACCTCCGAGTGGAGAACAATGGCAACCAGAACACCCTCATGGTTCTGTGGGATAAAGCCTCTGGTGATGTGGACAATTACCTTGTCAGTCTGACAATACCTGGTTCAAACTCTATTGAGAAAGCCCTGTCCCCTGATAGTACAGATGTGATGTTTGACAATGTGAGTCCTGGAAAGACCTACCAGGTTTCAGTCAGCACCAGGAGTGGAACACTTTCTAATAAGACATGGATCACAGGAAAAAATGGTTAGTACAAGTTGTTGGATAAATCAGTTAACTTTGTGCTGTACATGACATATCTTCAATAATATTGAATAATTAATTCATAAATATCATTACATTTTTGGGGAGGCGCACTGCATAGGGGAGGATATCTTGTGCTGGTTGGCTTTAATAATTTAATAATTTTTTAGTATTAGTAAGTTAGTGTAGTGGATGTATTAATTTTTGCCGATCCAATCATGTGGACAGATTATACTTAGGTTTACAGGTGTAAACAGGGTCTAAAATGTTTTGAGCTTGTCCACTTGACCACTTCCAGAGATAAATGGAAAACGCAAATTAACCATATTGCTTTCGTAGTGTAGACGTCCATGCGGTTAATGCATTCGAACAGCCACAAAAGACTACTCTCTGCTCACCTACCTAATACATAATCATTGTGAGATGTGTTGTTGGGAAGCGTGCTAGCCATACATGATTTAAACTTCACAGACTGAAGTCACAAGTTTCATTTGATGAACAAAAACAATAGACCTTCTAACACGCACCCACAATGTTCAGCATGGTCATGTGGCTATAAGAGAAGACTAATTTTCTTTTTTAGATCGAAAGATCTGAAAAAGCCCATTCATATACATGCATAAAATTTGGTGCAGCATCATTGTTTGCTAACAACAACATCAGCAGCAAAACACTGATGCTACAGTATACTTATAAGCGAATGTACTTGTGTGACATAATTTCGAACAAAATCAGGCCAAAACAAAGTATGTTTCGGGAGTTCGAAACAGCTTGCCAAAGTGTACTTTCTAGAAAAGTTCAATCTGGCTGGTAAACACTGTCGAACTACCATTGGTCCGTGGCGATTGCTTAATAGGTAAGTGTGGCTCTGAGGCTCCACCTTCTTGGACGTAGATATCTTTGGTTCCCTTTCAGTCGGTCACGTTTGACGTACGTCGGACGTCACCGACGAATTGGGATCACTTCTGGGAGCCCCTATCAGCTTCGAGTGTATAGAGAACGGGCCAAAGTCATTCACTTCGGAGCCGAACAGGTATCCATGAAGACTGTTCCTGCTACAGCAGAGAGAAAGAGAGAGAGCGAGAGAAGAGGCTTTTGTGCTGGGAGAGAAGGCACGTTCAGTGACGACCGCGAGCTCACCGAAATCAGTGAAATACTGCTGTTCTTACAGCATTCTGATTGTTGGTTCGGTGAGAGCGTTCCAACGGTGAGTGCATACACATGCTGCACTATTCCCTGTGTTTTGCCGCGGTCGTTCCCTGGGTGCTTCGGCACGTTAAAAGAGCTTCTTCTAAAAGAGCAACACGGGTGTGACACTGCGTCTTTTTCAAGATGTCATTCCACCCGTGCGTTTCTGGATGCGGTCGTTCCCTGTCACCAGCTGATGGTCACAATCGCTGCCTTACGTGTCTGGGTATTCAACACGCTGAGGCAGCGTTTGTGGATAGCTCGTGTTCCCACTGCGGGAACATGACTATCTCGGCGCTTAAGTCGAGACTCGCCTACCTTCGGGAGGGTGGAGTCCCCTTACCTATGCCCCGATCTAGTGCTATTCCTGCCCAGCAGAATAGACCTACTTCGGCGAATAGTCAGGGTGACCTGAGGATCACGTTTAGGGCACACCCGCCGAGCCAGCCTCCGTGGGCCCCTAAACCCTCTGAAGTCCCGCAGCCGGTTGAGCTTCCGGAGGAAGTCGCTGGCCCCTCCCGGGGTGGTCCAGCGGTGACTTTTGGAGCTCCAGCAGACGATAGGATGTCGATCGCTGCATCGGAGGGGGAGTTTCAGTCCTCGGGGGATGAAGACTCGGCTGCGTTGCCTCCCTCTGGGAGAGTGGCATTACCCGAGACGGACCCCGAGCTGACGGCTATGCTTTCCCGGGCCGCCGAAAAGGTCGGGCTCGCGTGGAACTCCTTATAGTAGAAATTGAAGTTGTATTTCTAAATGAAAGCAACACTAACACAAATGCTTGCTTTAAAGCAGTCTATTGTATAAAGGGCAATATAAATAAACATGACTTGAGTGTGAATTGCAGAGCTGGTGCACACATATCCACACTGCTATGATCAGATGCTTTCTGAATGGCTGTTTTCTCACCCCTGTCATTTTTGTTGCGTGTTTATTTTGATATTGAGAGGAAAGTGTACCGCACATTTACATATTCATCTAAATGCTGCTCCCAGCAGCATGGACAGCATTGTGATGTTCGTTAATAGTATACTGCTGCTCAGGTATTTTAAACGTATTTTTAACCATAAACAAAGAACGAAAAAGAACTTTGCTGTGAGTATATTGAGCCTTTTCTGCTTGTGTTGTGACAACCTGCCCATAGACCCTCTCCTTGAATCAGGACAGAAGTGGTCGAAAGTGGACAAAACAGACAGACTGAAACACAAGGTGTAAATCGAAATGTGTTCCTCGTCTACTTGAGATCTGGTCAACTAGAACTAGATCTTAATAGTTGTTAACAGTGTCTGTGTGGTGGGTGAATGCAGTCAAATGCAGGAATCTCCCAAATTTAGAAGACCCCAAAACACTAGTCTGAGACCTGAAGAAAGCAAAAGCCCTGATCTTAAAATGTCACCCTAAGAACAGCTCAGCTCTTCAATCACTCTCAAATGTGAATAAGAAAATCACAACAAAAGAACGAAGGGGAAGTGTGTTTCCTTATGTTTCCTCCCCTCTCTTTTTGCCCTACTCTCAAGCCTTCCATTTTAAACTTAATTCACAATCATCCCCCTTTCTTTCTTCCACACTGGAAAGCAACAAACTAAGGGTACGTTTACACAACAACAATGTACAAAAAACGTAAAAAAGAAAATGTCCTTCGCGTTTTTCGAGTATAGAAGACAAGATTGTCAAAACAATCCCTGTTCACACAGATCCATGAAAATGACTAAAAACATTGTATTATGCTGCCAGGCCAGTAGTTGGCGATGTCACTTTGTAAAGAAACATTGTACCTAATAGACTGAACACATAATACACATGAACATTACGTCACCACTTACACAAATCTGAGTTTTTGTAGTTTACACAGAGACGATAACGGTATTGTTTTCTAAAAATTTGCACTTTGAAACACATTTTCAAAAGTTTTTTGGGGGGCGTTTTCAGGCCCCAAAACACCATGGTCATAAAGTGTTTTCTGTGTTGTATATACAGTGTTGTATAAACAGCCCCTAAGGATTTTTTTAAAGGCCTCTTGTTAATATAATTAATATAATTATTTAATTTTATATTATTATTATTATTATACAATTATATTAACTATTTATTATATAGTTAGTAGTTACATTTTATTATTTGTATTTAACATTGTTTTTTCCTATTAGAACCAGGGAAGGTGTCAGATCTAGTGATGGAGAATCTGTCTGATCGTGGCGTGCTAAAGATCACCTGGACACCCCCTCCTGGAGAATTGGAGCACATCCGTGTGGTGCTGTCAGATGGAAGTGAAATCCTGGTTAACCAAACTGTGGACAGGACGGCAAAGCAAATACTCTTGTCAGGGTTACATATGCAGCCTGGCAGACTGTACAGCGTGGCAATCAGTGTAGAGAATGGCGGCCTGGCTAATACTGTCTATTACCAGGGGGAAATAGGTAACCATTTGTCAATACTCTCAATAACTATAAATGATCTAAAATACAAGAAGAAGACACATTAAACCTGTTTTAAAATAGCTTACTATTTATTATAATTAATCTTAACATATTTGTATTGCTATGCATGCCCCTTAAAACACCTGAATTTCAGGACTGTCTCAAATCCCATTCACACCAAGACAATATGCAATATTCACATTCTGTGAGTTTTCTGTTCAGATCAATGCAAAAGAAATAGCAAAACGAATGAAAAAGAAAATTCACTCTCTGTCAGAAGGTGGCAATATTTATTTTCTGTCAAAATGATGGAAAGCACAAAATATTCATCATTGTTTACCTCATCACATAAAATAAACACATTTTTACATTTAGCATTTTGTAAAAATGTGTAAACTTTTGGCAGTCTGAAAAGTTTTTAGAGAGATGTTAAAACAATATTCTGGGTTCAGTACTAGTTACGTTCAGTCAACAGAATTTGTGGCATAATAAAAAAAAAAAAAATGAAATCTGGTTTACAGTGAAGCACTTACAATGGAAGTGAATGGGGGCCAAGTATGAAAAATTCAAACGTAAACAATATGCATGATTTTAGTGTGAAAATATCACTCACTAACCTTTTCTGGGTACATTTATATCCAATTTTACAATGGACCCTTTTCACATTTTCGTGTTTGTCAGAAGCGGAAGTCGTCATAGTGGTGAACTATAGCAAATTTAATTTTTGTGTTCCCGTTTGCTCCAATAGCAAAAGAAAACAATCCATGACGTTTCCACGACATTCCATAAGAGGGAAAATATATAGAGATTGATTACAGCAGTCAGAAAAGAGAAGGATGTCAAATTTGCTGTCACTCCCTCAGTCATTGTATCAGAAACACCCTCAAAGCAGCATTAATTTGTTTTGTTTTTTTGTAATTTACTGCCAGCATAATAGAACACAAAGTATAGCATTATAAATCTTTTTTTTTATTAAAATATGAAAAACTTTACTATATTTACAATGTTGATTACTGTGGAAATGCATCATCACAGTCTGTGAAAAGGGTCCATGACAATGTAACAAGGTAAACCCTAAAACAACTGTATGAAAAAAAAAAATGATTTAATGGAAGAATAAATTTAAGTGGTTTTATAATATTATAATATTAACTGCTTTATAAAAAAAATCTTAAAAACTGCCCCATGCACTTGTAACCTCAATTTTTGTAATTCTGAAAATAATACTGCCTGAAAGAAATTGAATGTGGTTGTGTGCTATTCCTAACATAGCATTATTTCAAATTGTATTTTAGGTTATGTAACATCTTTCTTTTGCTATTGGTCTTTTTCTTTTCAGGTCTTCCACCAGTATCTCAACTGCACATCCGTCACTCAGATGAGACCTCCCTAAGCGCTCTGTGGACTCACGCCTCTGGCTCATCATCCCGTAATGGCTACATCATTCAGCTTTTCCAAAGCAACACGTCTACAGTTATTCAGACGCGCAACTTGAGCCGTGACATGAGAGAGTGCACCTTTAATGTCCTCACGCCTGGTCGCCTGTACGACATTACTGTAACCACCATGACAAAGAACATTCATAGTTCTGCTACACTAAAGGGAAGAACATGTAAGGTTATCTTGCCATTTTCTAAGAAAGATTACTATTTTTTTCCTAGTTTAGTAGTCTAGAAGTAATAACCGTGTTTATTTTCTGAAGGTCTAGGTTATCATGTCTGATGAAATGGATGATTTTCAATGCATTAACAAATGTTAACAAACAGAACTGTGTTTTTATATTATTAAAGGAAATGTAATATTTAAAGAATCTGATTGTTATCAAATGTTCTCAGTGCCTTTAAGGGTGAATCACCTGAAACTAAGTAACAAGGGAAATACAGACAGTCTGACTGCAAGCTGGGAGAAACCACTTGGGGATCTGGATTTCTACCACTTGCTGCTGATACAGGTCGAACAGATGGTGCACAACGTTTCTGTTTCAGCAAACACAACCTCCACCCTGCTCCCATTCCTCAGACCTGGTGCTTTACACAAGTTAATGGTTACCACTGTCAGCGGATCACAGACCTCCAAACTAGCCGAGGCTGAATGCCGTACAGGTAACATTCTGTGTGAAAGTATGCAAAACCCAGCTAAACCTGGTTGAAATATATATTACTTAAAATAATGCAAGTGTTTAAAAGTGTACAAAAGCAAGGTACACACTTTCCATTGTTATAATGCACTCCATAAGTTATAATGCACTCTCTTGTTGACTATTGGCATGTTTTTTGACGCCTTTTCTACATTATATTGATATTAAAATGCATTCATAAAAATGCATTTTATTTAGTTGTATATTATCATAAATAATTATTGCCACATTAAATATTGTAATCCTAATTTTTTAAGACAATAATGTATTACCTCTTATAACAAAAACATATTTTTAATATATTTTTTATGTGATATTTAAGAATATGCAAAATATGTATTATATAAAGTAAATTGCTAGTGTAGATTTTGAAATGTATTTGTAAATATTTTTTTATACATTTTATTTACTTATATTTCCCTTATATATTTTTTGACCATATTTTTTTCCAGTAACTATTTTCCCACATTAAATTCACAACACCATCTCTGCAAAACTATTCACAGTTTAATACAAAGGGGATTTATGGAATTTCAGGAAGCTCTGCATAAAAGGAGCAGGTCTTAAACACATCCTGCTGGGCTCAAATGCTCTTTCTATTTTCAGCTAGTGTTTAATGAACTCTTGTGAAGTGGCCCAAACAATGGAGGACAGTTACACACTCTACAGCCGCTAGACACCATAAATACCACATGAAAATATTCTGTAAAAACATTTCAATTTATTCAACATGTAATTGTCACATTCATACTCGCTTTTGGAATGTTCTGAGTTGGATTTGAAAGTTTTCTGTGCGTATGGATTTTGAGTTTACCTGGAGATTCTTACCTGCATTTCTGTTTATGGAAGTTTCAAGTTTGAAGTATGGATTGAAGTTTATGTTGACTGTTTTTTGAAAAGATTATTCTGGAGTTATCTATCACTGGCTTTGATTACCTGACGTACATTCCTGTGGATTTCAGCAGCGATCGTTAGATCGCTCCAAGCCCTATGTTATTCAAGTTTGCTATAAATACTGTTTCAGCCAGGAACACTTTGGCAAATTACTTTGAATTTATTGAAACACAAGTTATATTTGGCGGTATGGTTCCTTTATGGGGGTTCCTGCTCCATAATTAATAGAACATACAAAAGCTTTAGCAATAACCCCCATGGAACCATCAGCTTGAGTGATATACAGATGATTAAGACACTTTAGTAATGTCTTTAAAAGCGAAACAGTGGTAGCGTGTAGACGTGCGGTGAATCCCGGGACGTCTACTGTAGCTTGGCTATGAGGATGAGTGTCTCTCGGCATTGAGGTCCATAACAGCTAGGACTTGAAAGCCTTGGTAATCTGAAAAGAAAAGAAGACAACAGCCAGAAGGTGCACAGTAATATGTTGATACTTATAGTGGGGGGGAGGGAGGGAGGGTTGCGAGCAGTTTGAGCATACTTCCCGAGCAGTAATGCCACGTATTTATATCCCTGGTCTAATAGGAGAATGGTAGTGATTGGAAGGTTTTGACAGCTGACCGCAGCACTCTGCCTACATGGCCTGAGTGGACTAACGCTGTGCTTGATTTTAATACTTACCTGCACTCACTTCAAGCTACTTGTCCGTTTCCTCAGTTTTGTATTAAATAAACTCCTACACCTTGGTTCATCGCATTTCCCCTTTGTAATGTTAGGACGGCACATACAGATGAGGCGATACAAGCGTTCTCTTCTTCTTCTTTCTTTTATTGGCAACTGCACTAAACAGTGCATTACTGCTGTCATCAGGTAGTTTTGATCAGAAACATTTTCCTACACCTCTTAACACTTTCTAACCCCCCTCAAAAAACAAAACAAAAAAACACTGGCGCTGTTTGTTCAGCTCCTCCAGTTTTCACCCCAATTCCCCTTAACTCCCAATAACTCACTATATCCTTATTTAACCTTCCGATATTCTTTCCCTTCTACCCACACTATATCAGCATCTTACCCACCCTCTACCTCTCTTATATATACTTCTCCTACATTCTCTTTATTAATCCTGTGTTATTCAGAAACTGAAACACATTTACCGTACTATTTCCTATATCTGAGTCCAATATATTCTTTAATGTTAACTCTTTTCATTCATTCTTCCATACTTCTTCTCTTAGCACTTCTCTTTCTTCATCATATTCCTTACAGTTAATAATCACATGTTCTCCAGTTTCTCACACAATCCCGTTGGATGTTTAGATATTAAATGTAATGTTTTATTCAAACCTGTATGTCCCATTCTTAATCTTGTAACGATACAAGCGTTGCTCTCTTTCTGTTCATTTAACAACTGCGCAACAACTAACACAACATGGATGCGCTCTGTTTACCTTATTTCCCTTACTAGCTACACATTTCACAAACAGGTATAAGTGCCGTTCTATATATTATCATATATAACCTAAGCAGATAATAAAGCTATCATTACACTGTGTTGGTGTGTGTCGTTACAGGTCATTTCTAAGTTTAATCAACAGGGTCAGCTATGAGTAAGCTCTTAAAGTGTAACAGTCTGACTATAGGATGCTTAAACAAAACATTGATTTGCTTGTTTGAAAAGGAAATAAAATGAATTTTGAAATTAAAATGCATTTCAAACTACAGTGAGCACCATTATTCGGCTGTCCTATTGATCATGTATATTTATTATCTCTCTGTGGTTTTCAGTGCCCGCTGCTGTTTCTGACATCACCGTCACTAACAGTGGTCCAGACTTTCTGAATGTGTCATGGAAGGCAGCAGAAGGAGATGTGGACAATTACATGGTGATGTTGAAGGACCAGGAGAAGACCGTACACACACTCGCTGCATCTAAAGCAACCACAGAGTGTGTGTTCAGAAGCCTGGTTTCCGGCCGACTGTACACCATCTCCATCACCACACACAGCGGCAGTTATAGGAACCAAACGTTTGTACAGGAGAGAACAAGTAAGAAATATTAGTAGCTCTGTTTTATCATATCATAGTTCTTAAATCATTTGCATTTCACTGCAAAATTAAGGAAATCTTAAATTTAACATTTTGACTTTTTTCCCCATCACAATTAAATATATTTTTCCCATAAATCTGCATGACAGTAATGAAAATCATCAATCATATTAAATCTCAAAATTGATTTTGTTCTTACCAGTTGAACTTTACAACTAAACAACTCAAAGGGCATCAATTGTCTTTTCAAGTAGTTTATTTTAGGGCATTTGATAAGTTTAATGTTTTAGGAGGTTTAGGAGCTTTTTTAAATTATTACATAGAATTATTTTTAGTGCTGTCAAATCGATTAATCGTGATTAATCACATCCAAAATAAAAGTTTACGTAATATATATATGTGTGTGTGTGTACTGTGTATAATTATTATGTATATATAAATACACACTCATTCATGTATACAGTGGGGAGAACAAGTATTTGATACACTGCCAATTTTGCAGGTTTGCCCACTTACAAAGCATGTAGAAGTCTGTAATTTTTATCACAGGTACTCTTCAACTGTGAGAGACGGAATCTAAAACAAAAATCCAGAAAATCACATTGTATGATTTTTAAGTAATTAATTTGCATTTTATTGCATGACATAAGTATTTGATACATCAGAAAAGCAGAACTTAATATTTGGTACAGAAACCTTTGTTTGCAATTACAGAGATCATACGTTTCCTGTAGTTCTTGACCAGGTTTGCACACACTGCAGCAGGGATTTTGGCCCACTCCTCCATGCAGACCTTCTCCAGATCCTTCAGGTTTCGGGGCTGTAGCTGGGCAATATGGACTTTCAGCTCCCTCCAAAGATTTTCTATTGGGTTCAGGTCTGGAGACTGGCTAGGCCACTCCAGGACCTTGAGATGCTTCTTACGGAGCCACTCCTTAGTTGCCCTGGCTGTGTGTTTCGGGTCGTTGTCATGCTGGAAGACCCAGCCACGACCCATCTTCAATGCTCTTACTGAGGGAAGGAGGTTGTTGGCCAAGATCTCGCGATACATGGCCCCATCCATCCTCCCCTCAATACGGTGCAGTCGTCCTGTCCCCATTGCAGAAAAGCATCCCCAAAGAATGATGTTTCCACCTCCATGCTTCACGGTTGGGATGGTGTTCTTGGGGTTGTACTCATCCTTCTTCTTCCTCCAAACACGGCGAGTGGAGTTTAGACCAAAAAGCTCTATTTTTGTCTCCTCAGACCACATGACCTTCTCCCATTCCTCCTCTGGATCATCCAGATGGTCATTGGCAAACTTCAGACGGGCCTGGACATGCACTGGCTTGAGCAGAGGGACCTTGCGTGTGCTGCAGGATTTTAATCCATGACGGCGTAGTGTGTTACTAATGGTTTTCTTTGAGACTGTGGTCCCAGCTGTCTTCAGGTCATTGACCAGGTCCTGCCGTGTAGTTCTGGGCTGATCCCTCACCTTCCTCATGATCATTGATGCCCCACGAGGTGAGATCTTGCATGGTGCCCCAGACCGAGGGAGATTGACCGTCATCTTGAACTTCTTACATTTTCTAATAATTGCGCCAACAGTTGTCTTCGCACCAAGCTGCTTGCCTATTGTCCTGTAGCCCATCCCAGCCTTGTGCAGGTCTACAATTTTATCCCTGATGTCCTTACACAGCTCTCTGGTCTTGGCCATTGTGGAGAGGTTGGAGTCTGTTTGATTGAGTGTGTGGACAGGTGTCTTTTATACAGGTAACAAGTTCAAACAGGTGCAGTTAATACAGGTAATGAGTGGAGAACAGGAGAGCTTCTTAAAGAAAAACTAACAGGTTTGTGAGAGCCGGAATTCTTACTGGTTGGTAGGTGATCAAATACTTATGTCATGCAATAAAATGCAAATTAATTATTTAAAAATCATACAATGTGATTTTCTGGATTTTTAGATTCCGTCTCTCACAGTAGAAGAGTACCTATGATAAAAATTACAGACTTCTACATGCTTTGTAAGTAGGCAAACCTGCAAAATCGGCAGTGTATCAAACTGCCGATTTTGCTTGTTCTCCTCACTGTATATATTTATATAATTTATATTATATATAAATAGAAATATTTTATATGTAAACATATTTTTTTCTTAAATATATATCGATTTGACAGCACCAATTATTATATGATTATTATTAATTTGTATCAATGATAATTTTAATTAACAAATTTAATGTTAATCAGAATATGCTGCCGCAGATTTATCTGTAAGAAGCACAAATGTACAAGGTGCTACCATCCTGTTAAAAATGACTTTAAACCTAAAGCTAGATGATAACAACAAAGCTACAACTTTTAATTACCAGAAACTAATTTACATTTACATTAAAGATGTGTGTCGTGTGTCATTTCCCCTTTCAGAGCCATCCACGGTCCAGAACCCCACCGCCATCCACTCAGCCAGAGATGACTTTCTGAAGGTTTACTGGAATCATGCCTCTGGGGATTATGACTATTATGAAGTGACAATCGAGTATAACAGCACACATCTTCAAAGTCAGAAGCTCAATAAGACACAAAGTGAGTGTCTGTTCAGTGATTTGGTTCCAGGACGTCTCTACACCGTGACCATCAGCACTTGGAGTGGGCAGTACAACTCTGCCATCTCTATACATGGCCGAACATGTGAGTGAGATTATGTTTTAGCATCTCTTTTCCCTATTATAAGGAAACAAGCATTGATGTTGTTCCAAACTCTCATTAAAATCAATAATATCACTGATCACAAATCAATCATGTGAACACCACTTAACTTTTGAATCAATATCAAATGAAAGTTTTTTGATATTCCAAGGTATTTTCATGTTTCACATCAATTATTTTGACCTCTAATGTACCACATCTTCACAATGCTTTGATATATTTTGATGAATCGTGGTGTTAATGCATGGTGCTACTGGTGAATAAAAAAAAATATAAAAAAGAACAAAAACTTGACCTAAATAAGTAAGAAAATTAGGGATGCAGAATACCAAATATCAATGATTCAACAATTAGTCAAGGTCATCATATGCAATGTTACAACAAATCAACATAACTGTTCAGTTTACGAATTGTGCATTGGTGATTTTTCCAACTTTGTATTGTTTGTCTTATCAAGTATTTTATTTTAGGGCACTTAATAAATGTAGATGGTTTCCGTAAAGCTTGTTTATCAAACTTTATTTTTTATAATACATCATTTAATTAACAAACAGAGTATGCTTTTGCAGACTTATCTGTAAGAAGCACAAGTACAAGGTGCTAACAACCTGTTTAAAATGAATCCAAACCTGAAGTTAGCTTAAACTGACAGAGCTAAAACAATTAATTATTGGAAATAAGTTATACAAACAGGACTCATTTTTGGATATTTTATCTGAATGGCCAAAATAATATTTATGAAAATGAAACATTTAAAGGGGTCATGCATTTTCAGATCTTTATATTATGTTTCTGATGATTAGCTTATGAAGTTAGCCAAGTTTTTGCATCAAAAAGCTGAAATATTTGTAAGAACGATAATTCTCCAATTTTATTTTCACTCTCTTAAACACTTCAATTCAAGGTGTGTCACCTCTCTCTAAAATGCAAGTAAAAAGCAAAAGTGTTTGACTTTGTGATTGAAGAACTTCATTGCACCATTATCCACACCCTCCCCTCATCAAGTGTCACGTGTTATTTGATGCAACCAATACAGAGATTGTCTCCATGGACAAAATACTTGGCATTGCCATAGCTTTCAATGCAAGATATTTAGAAAAACCCGCAGTGTGTTGAGAATTAAGAAAAGAGCACAAGCAAACAAAACCATTCTTATTAAATCGCTCAAGCATGTTGTTAAAAATAATAATAACAGTTTTCAGAGGTACAGTTTGTCTACATCAAGGGACTCAACTCGCTCTTGTGAATGATTGGATAGACTTGAGTTAAGAACACACCTCCCGAATTTACATACACATATCAGGGGTGTATAGAGAAAAACATCACAAATGCGCAAATCCTGGCATTTCAGAAGGATGGAAAATATTTTAAACTGTTACAAAGTTACCTTTGAAGTGTGAAACTTGCTGTATGGTTTTATTGTAACACATTTTGGGCCCTATTTTAACGATCTAAGCGCATGGTCTAAAGCGCACGGCGCAAGTACACTTAGGGCGTGTCCGAATCCACTTTTGCTAGTTTAATGACGGGAATGGTCCAAAAGGGTTGTCCCTATTCTCTATTCCGAGTAATGTGTGTGTTTTGGGAATAACGTGCAATAAACCAATCAGAGTCTCATCTCCCACATGTGTGTATTGCCACGATTGTTTAAATAAGTAGCCAATTTCATTCGTCATTACTGCAAATAGGTAATTCTGATACATGCAATTATCCATTATGGCATGTAGGCATTTTTATCTTTATGTACACAAAAATAATCTTTTACATAGCAATCCTTTTATTTTTAATATTTGGCATGTTTGTGTGCTGCTGCGCGTCCCTGTGTGTGTAATAAGCAGAATGTATGCGCGTTGTGCACCCACCTATAGGCGAATATTACTAACGCTCCCTTTAAATAACACAAAAAAATACTGCGCTATTGACTTTAGACCAGGTTTCAGTTGGTCAATGGCACAGTCTAATTCAGTTGCCTCAAAATAGCAACGCACCAACAATGCGCCTGAACACACCTCGTTTTCAGACCAGCACGCCCATGGCTGCACAAATAGGCACAAATGCATTTGCTATTTAAACAACGTGGCGCAGGACGAGGAAATGATAACTGCGTCAGGCTGAAACTAGCAAAAAACACTTGCATCGCGCCTGGTGCTGCGTTGCGCTGGGTGTATGATAGGGCCCAATGATTATCCATGTTATGACCCTTATAAATGACATTGTTTTTCGCTTTCTTGTATGAGAAAAGATGTAATCAGTGGACTACAATAAAATGTATTTTATTTCACGCTTGTGTTTTTCAGTCCCGGGTGCTGTGGGTAATTTGTCCCTGACGGAGTGTGGAAGCAGTTTTTTGAGGGTGAACTGGACGTCTGCGCCAGGAGATGTCGATAATTATGAGGTTCAAATTCTCTTCAATGACACGCAGGTGTCACCAGCTGTGAATCTGAGCAGCACAGTTAGGGAACACCTGTTCTCCTCGCTCACACCAGGCCGACTCTACAAGATGGTGCTGTCTACTCACAGCGGGTCATACCAGCGTGCCGAGATCCTTGAGGGCCGCACAGGTACTGCAAGATTTGTATTGATCATGTACATCTGCTTGAATGTAATTTGCTCCAAAATCAAAAGTAAGAAATTATATTTTCTATAAAGAAAATGAAAAATACAAACCCGATTCCAAAAAAGTTGGGACACTGTACAAATTGTGAATAAAAAAGGAATGCAATAATTTACAAATCTCATAAACTTATATTTTATTCACAATAGAATATAGATAACATATCAAATGTTGAAAGTGAGACATTTTGAAATGTCATGCCAAATATTGGCTCATTTTGGATTTCATGAGAGCTACACATTCCAAAAACGTTGGGACAGGTAGCAATAAGAGGCCGGAAAAGTTAAATGTACATATAAGGAACAGCTGGAGGACCAATTTGCAACTTATTAGGTCAATTGGCATGATTGGGTATAAAAAGAGCCTCTCAGAGTGGCAGTGTCTCTCAGAAGTCAAGATGGGCAGAGGATCACTAATTCCCCCAATGCTACGGCGAAAAATAGTGGAGCAATATCAGAAAGGAGTTTCTCAGAGAAAAATTGCAAAGAGTTTGAAGTTATCATCATCTACAGTGCATAATATCATCCAAAGATTCAGAGAATCTGGAACAATCTCTGTGCGTAAGGGTCAAGGCCGGAAAACCATACTGGATGCCCGTCATCTTCGGGCCCTTAGATGGCACTACATCACATACAGGAATGCTATTGTAATGGAAATCACAACATGGGCTCAGGAATACTTCCAGAAAACATTGTCGGTGAACACAATCCACCGTGCCATTCGCCGTTGCCGGCTAAAACTCTATAGGTCAAAAATGAAGCCATATCTAAACATGATCCAGAAGCGCAGGCGTTTTCTCTGGGCCAAGGCTCATTTAAAATGGACTGTGGCAAAGTGGAAAACTGTTCTGTGGTCAGACGAATCAAAATTTGAAGTTCTTTTTGGAAAACTGGGACGCCATGTCATCCGGACTAAAGAGGACAAGGACAACCCAAGTTGTTATCAGCGCTCAGTTCAGAAGCCTGCATCTCTGATGGTATGGGGTTGCATGAGTGTGTGTGGCATGGGCAGCTTACACATCTGGAAAGGCACCATCAATGCTGAAAGGTATATCCAAGTTCTAGAACGTCTCGGTTACGTATGTAACCCTCGTTCCCTGAGGAGGGAACGGAGACGTAACGTCAGTGACTGACGAATGGGGGTTTCGCTTAGAAGCCTATCATCTTCGAGATCTAAAAAACGCCCAATGGCAGCGCCAATGCCATGGGCATGCGGAATTTGCATAGCGTAACTCCGCCCCACAGCGTGGGTATATAAGGAAGTACGCTGGCAACATCGCATTATGTTTACCTGCTGAGGAGCCAAGACTGAACTCCCGGCTGTTCCAGCGGTACAGCGGAAGTGGCAGAGGGACGTTACGTCTCCGTTCCCTCCTCAGGGAACGAGGGTTACATACGTAACCGAGACGTTCCCTTTCGTTCAGTCACTCCGAGTAACGTCAGTGACTGACGAATGGGGGTCCCAATATAATCACGCCACTCGGCTGTCATCCAGTGCCCTGCGTAAGCGTGAGCTCCCTGTCGTAAGCTAGTACGGACGAAGGACTCCCACTTAACACAGGAATACCAAGGTACACTGGGAAGCATATTCCAGGTGGAAGTATGCGCCAAATGCCTACCCGTAGGGAGGACTTAAGAACACATATGACCCGCTCAGGGCTACATATGGGAAACTCTGGGGTAACCAGCCGAAGGTGGAAGAATTTTACCCCCAGGGGTGGCAAGGGGCTTGCCAAGGGAAAGACACCTGCTCAGGGAGACTTACAGTGGGAATACACATGTGGGGGTCGCCCAACGGGGGAACCATGCACACGGTGGCACCTAGCCAACACGAGGGCCTGAGCGAGTGGGCAGACGTACTGGTGTCGGCATCAACAGTGCTGGAGGAACTCAGGGCTTCAGGGAAACTACCTGAGGAAAATATCGCACGTATCCAGTCCGTGGAGTAGAATGGCGAGCAAGCGAAGACACCTGAGCCTAGTCCATTACCGGCCACTAGTAGAGGCGAGTACAAGAGAGGACACTGGCTCCACTCGGAGATTATAGAATCTGGCGAATGTGTTGGGTGTCGCCCAGCCTGCAGCTCTGCAAATGTCTGTCAGCGAGGCGCCATGCGCTAGAGCCCAAGAGGAGGCCACACTCCGGGTGGAGTGAGCCCTGACCCCAAGGGGGCATGGGCGCCCCTGCGTTTGGTAAGCCAAAACAATGGCGTCCACTATCCAGTGAGACAACCTTTGCTTGGAGAGAGCCTTTCCCTTCAGCTTCCCACCATAACAGACAAGAGCTGGTCTGAGGTCCTGAAACACTGCGTTCTGTCTACGTAAGCACGGAGGGCGCGTACTGGACAGAGCAGTGCCAAGGCTGGGTCTGCCTCCTCCAAAGGCAGCGCTTGCAGGTTCACCACCTGGTCCCTGAAGGGAGTGGTGGGAACCTTGGGCACATATCCAGGCCGGGGTCTCAGGATCACGTGAGAGTTGGCCGGCCCGAATTCCAGGCACGCTTCGTCAACCGAAAATGCCTGCAGGTCCCCTACCTTCTTGATGGAGGCCAAGGCGGTCAGGAGCGCTGTCTTCATAGACAGGAACTTAAGCTCGACTGACCGCAATGGCTCAAAGGGAGCCCTCTGCAGAGCGCTTAGGACTACTGCGAGGTCCCAAGAGGGTACGAGGGGAGAGCGAGGAGGATTCAGTCTCCTCGCTCCCCTCAGGAACCTGATGACCAGGTCGTGCTGACTTACCTTTTTCGTCTCCACAAGGTCGTGGTAGGCAGAAATAGCGGCCACATAAACCTTGAGGGTGGAAGGAGACAGCCTTCGTTCCAACCCTTCCTGGAGGAATGAGAGCACGGACCCGATCGGGCATTTCCAGGGGTCTTCTTGGCGAGAAGAACACCAGGTGACGAAGAGGTTCCACTTCAACGCATAGGCGTGTCGAGTAGACAAGGCCCTAGCGGAAGTGATGGTAGCCACCACCTGAGGTGGTAGGGTACTCAAACCTGCCGCGTCCCATCCAGGAGCCACACGTGGAGGCTCCAAAGATCGGGACGCGGGTGCCAAAGGGTGCCCCGTCTCTGAGAAAGGAGGTCCTTCCTCAGAGGAATCGACCAGGGAGGGGCTGTCGCAAGGAGTACGAGTTCGGAGAACCAGGTCCGGCCGGGCCAATACGGGGCGACCAAAATGACCTGCTCCTTGTCCTCCCTGATCTTGCACAGAAGCTGTGTAAGAAGGCTCACTGGGGGAAACGCATACTTGCGGAGGCCCCGCGGCCAGCTGTGCGCCAGAGCGTCCGTGCCGAGGGGGCCCTCGGTCAGGGAATAAAACAGGCGGCAATGGGAAGAGTCGTGGGAGGCAAACAGATCTACCTGTGCGTCGCCGAACTGTTCCCAAATCAGCTGAACCGTCTGGGGATGGAGTCTCCATTCTCCAGGAAGTGGCTGAAGCCGTGAGAGCTCGTCGGCTGCACGGTTCAGGACTCCCGGGATATGGATGGCACGAAGGGACCTCAGGTGCTTCTGACTCCATAAGACGAGATGGCGGGCGAGTTGAGACATGCGGCGGGAACGCAGACCACCCTGGTGGTTGATGTACGCTACTGTGGCCGTGTTGTCTGACCGGACTAGCACGTGTTGACCCTTGAGCAGCGCTCGGAAGCGGTGCAGGGCGAACCGTACTGCCAGCAACTCGAGGCGATTGACATGCAGGAGGCGCTGGGGTCCTGTCCAGGAGCCCGCGGCAGCATGTCCATTGCACATGGCACCCCAGCCCGTGGTGGAGGCATCTGTTGACACAACAATATGCCTGGAAACTCGTTCTAAGGACACACCGGCCCGTAGAAAACTGAGGTTCGACCACGGGGTGAGGGTCTGCAGGCAGGCCCGAGTCACTGGGACCCGGAGCGTGCCCGACTGCCATGCCCATCTCGGGACTCGATCGCGAAGCCAGTGCTGAAGCGGTCTCATATGAAGCAAACCGAGCGGCGTTACCACGGCTGCAGATGCCATATGCCCCAGGAGCCTCTGAAATAACTTCAGTGGAACCGCACTCTTGCTCTCGATTTGACGAAGGCAAGTCAGCAGTGACTGCGCGCGCTCGCTCGTAAGCTGCGCACACATGGCGACGAGTCGATTTCCATACCGAGAAAAGAGATCCTCTGCGCTGGGCAGAGTTTGCTCTTCTCCCAGTTGACCCGAAGGCCCAGACGGGCTAGGTGCTGGAGCACCAGGTCTCTGTGTTCGCACACCTGCTCTCGAGAGTGGCTGAGGATCAGCCAGTCGTCGAGGTAGTTCAGGATGCGAACCCCGTGTTGCCTGAGTGGCACAAGGGCTGCCTCGACAATCTTCGTGAAGACGCGAGGGGACAGAGCTAGCCCGAATGGGAGGACCGCGTACTGGTATGCCCGCCCCTCGAAAGCAAACCGTAGGAACGGTCTGTGTCGAGGAAGAATGGAGACATGGAAGTAGGCGTCCTTCAGGTCGATCGCTGCAAACCAATCTGCTGGACGAACGCATTCGAAAAGGCGTTTCGCTGTCAACATCCTGAACGGAAGCCTGTGAAGGGATCGGTTCAGGACGCGCAGGTCCAGGATCGGTCGTAACCCACCGGTTTTCTTGGGTACAATGAAGTAAGGGCTGTAGAAGCCGGACTCCATTTCGGCTGGAGGGACAGGCTCGATCGCACCCTTCGCCAGCAAGGTAGCAACCTCCGCACGCATGAGGGGGGCATTGGGCCCCACTATGGTGAATCGGACTCCCCGGAAACGAGGAGGAGCCTGAGCGAACTGAATCGCATAGCCGAGCCTGATGGTCTTCGCGACCCAGCGGGACAGTCCAGGGAGCTGAAGCCAGGCTCCCAGAAACTGCACCAGCGGGGTCATGCGAACCATAGACGTACCCCGGGTGGGGCAGCGAGGCGGCGTGACCGGCCCAGACGTGGGAGGCGTAGCGTCCCGGTGTGGGGGCACGGTCATCAGCCGCGTCCTGACAGAGGAGACCAGGGAAGGACGCGCGTTCCACTGGGGTCTGCTCTGAGAGGAGACTGGCGTCAGAGAGGGACGAGAGTGGCGTGGCCCGGGGGCGGCGCACACTGCCATCGGTCTCTGGTCGCTCAGGGATGGGTATGTCAGTTCTTTCTTTAACCATAAAAGGGTGCTGCTGACCCGGGGGCCAGCAGCGGAACAAAGGATTCTCCCCCGGCCCTCCACCGGGGGAAGGAGTGGTCCTGCTACCATCTCCTGGAAAGAACTGCCCATCCCTGAGCTGTCCGCGTCAGGAGCGCCGCTTAGCCTGGCGCTTGGCGGGCTGCGGGGCTGGAGCGGACTGGGGCGCCTTCCTACGGCGTCCTCCACGGCGCGGCCCAGGTGGAGGCTGCTGCTTGGGTGGCGCGGGAGGGGCGGGAGCCGCGGGAGGGCGCCCTCGGCGGCGAGCAGACTGAGGCAACTGTGCCGGCGGCTGGGTGGAAGCAGCAGCTGGCCGCCGGGGCAGTACGTGCTTGATGGCCTCAGTCTGCTTTTGGGCGGCTGAGAACTGTTGGGCGAAGTTCTCAACCGCGCCGCCGAATAGCCCATCCTGGGATATGGGAGCGTCGAGGAGACGAGTCCGCTCGGCGTCCCGCATATCAGCCAGGTTGAGCCATAGGTGTCTCTCCTGGACCACTGCTGTGGACATCACCTGGCCCAGGGAGCGTGCGGTCACCTTCGTCGCCCGGAGGGCGAGGTCGGTGGCGGCACGCAGCTCATTTCTGAGCCCTGGGTCAGCTCTACCCTCGTGCATGTCCTTGAGCATCCGGGCCTGGTAGGCCTGAAGGATGGCCATGGCATGCAAAGAGGCGGCAGCCTGCCCCGCAGCTCTGTAGGATTTCGCCACCAAGGTTGATGTGAAACTACAGGCTTTGGAGGGGTGCTTAGGGTCGCCACGCCACGTTGAAGCACTCTGCGGACACAGTTGCATCACAACAGAGCGTTCAACCGGGGGAACCCCAGTGTACCCTTTGGCCGCGGCCCCATCGAGGGCAGAGAAGGCGGAGGAGGCCGCCGATCGGTCACGGGAAGACAACGGGGACTTCCAGGACCGCGTGACCTCCTCATGCACCTCCGGGAAAAAAGGTATTGGGGGCGTGGTCTGACGGGGGTCAGAACGCGGCGCCCCCAAAAACCAATCGTCCAACCGCGAGCGTTCAGGACGGGGTGGAGGGTTCCACTCCAACCCGAGACTCGCGGCTGCCCGGGAAAGCATGGCTGTCAACTCCGGGTCCGACTCGGACAATGCTGGCACACCGGAAGGCGGCAGCACAGCCGAATCATCATCCTCGGAGGACTCCAGCCCACCTTGTGATGCGGCGATCGACATTCGCTCGTCCTCTGCGGCGCCAAACGACACACTCGGAACAGCAGGAGCCGGCTCCGGTGTCTCAGTCTGAGCGCACGGCGGGAACGGTGCGCTAGAGGGGGGTGTGGTCCGAGGCATGAGCGTCGGGGCTTTGTTCCACACCGACACCCTCAGGTCACCCTGGCCACCAGCCAAAGTGCTGCCTCGCGTAGAGACCGCAGATTGGGGTGTGGCAGAGGGGACTCTCACTCTATTACGGAGCTCATTGAGTCTCGACCGCAGCACCGAGATGGGCATGTCCCCGCAGTGGGAACATGTCTCATCCACAAACGCTGCCTGAGCATGCTGAAAGCCCAAGCACATCAGGCAGTGATTGTGCCCATCAGAGGGCGGCAGATATCGACCGCACCCAGAAGCACACTGGCGAGACATCTTGAAAAAGACGTGCCAAGTGTGAGCTCTTTTAAGAGAGGAAGCTTCGCAGTGATGCCGAAGCGCCCAGGGACCGAATACCGGCTGAATGCAGACCACTGCACAGATCAGCAGGCAGGCAGTAAACGATCGCTGGAACACGCCGTCACACCAACACCAACTGGAAAGCTGTTCGTCTCGAAGAAGCTGACGATACTCAGAAGGCTTGAGGAGTGAAGAGATACTCTTGGCTCCGAAGCAGAAACATAATGCGATGTTGCCAGCGTACTTCCTTATATACCCACGCTGTGGGGCGGAGTTACGCTATGCAAATTCCGCATGCCCATGGCATTGGCGCTGCCATTGGGCGTTTTTTAGATCTCGAAGATGATAGGCTTCTAAGCGAAACCCCCATTCGTCAGTCACTGACGTTACTCGGAGTGACTGAACGAAAGGGAACAACATATGCTCCCATCCAGACGTCGTCTCTTTCAGGGAAGACCTTGCATTTTCCAACATGACAATGCCACCCACATACTGCATCAATTACAACATCATGGCTGCGTAGAAGGATCCGGGTACTGAAATGGCCAGCCTGCAGTCCAGATCTTTCACCCATAGAAAAGATTTGGCGCATCATAAAGAGGAAGATGCGACAAAGAAGACCTAAGACAGTTGAGCAACTAGAAGCCTGTATTAGACAAGAATGGGACAACATTCCTATTCCTAAACTTGAGCAACTTGTCTCCTCAGTCCCCAGACGTTTGCAGACTGTTATAAAAAGAAGAGGGGATGCCACACAGTGGTAAACATGGCCTTGTCCCAACTTTTTTGAGATGTGTTGATGCCATGAAATTTAAAATCAACTTATTTTTCCCTTAAAATGATACATTTTCTCAGTTTAAACATTTGATATGTCATCTATGTTGTATTCTGAATAAAATATTGAAATTTGAAACTTCCACATCATTGCATTCTGTTTTTATTCACAATTTGTACAGTGTCCCAACTTTTTTGGAATCGGGTCTGAACAGAAGAATCACAGATTTTACACTCATTATATACAGTCAATTAGGTGTTGAACCCGACAGGATTTGAGTCAAGATGCATCATTATCAGCATCACCATCCTTTGTGTAACAGCTGCGTAATTTTTTTCCCCTCATCGTACCAACCAGTACCCAGTCACGTTCGGAGTGTCCGTCTGAGCGCTGGCACCACAGACAGCAGTCTCAGAGCCTCTTGGTCCTCTGGTGATGGAGACATGGACTTCTACTTAGTGTCTCTGTTTCAGGAGACACATGTCAAGGACATCACACATGTCCCTAAACACATCACAAAGACAGAATTTCACAACCTAATACCTGGTCAACTATATTCAGTTACTGTGCAGACGGTCAGTGGAACTTGGACGAACAACAGCACAACTAGTGGCAGAACCGGTGAGAAACACATATAATAATGGTGGTTTACATGTCAGGACAAGAACTTCAAGTGGAAAGACAACACTTCATGAATTTGATTCATTAAATAATATTGTCAAGTGCTTGAAACCAGAAACTAAAGTCTAATGTGTGTGTGTGTTTCAGACCCCTCCGCAGTCACTGGCCTGCGAGCAGATAATGAACTCAGCACACACAGTCTGTTGGTGAGCTGGACGGCAGCTGTGGGTATTTATGATGGATACAGTCTCCAGCTACTAGATGACAGTGACAGAGTGATTGCCAACGCCTCTGTGCCCACCACTAACAACCGCTACCTGTTTAAGAATTTAACGCCAGGAAGGTGGTACAAAACACACGTTCAGACAATCAGTGGCACAGCCAAAAGCAAGGACGTCACCACTGAGGGACAAACACGTAAGACACCTTTTGTGTGTTTAAAGTAACATAAAATCAAAATTGACCCAATTTACTTCATTTTTTTTATTCACTTGCCGACTTACCACTTTCACAAGTGGTAGTAGTGTTTTAGTAAGTTAAGAGTTTTAGAGTTTTAGAAAAGAGTTTTAGTTTTAGAAAAGTTAAATAGCATTATGAAAGGTAGTTACTGCAAATTGAAACGTTGAATAGAAACACTTATGATCTGTAGTGAAAAGGATGCTTTGTGATTTTGTGTATTGTACTAACATAGTTGAAAATATGCTGACATATTTGCACAAGAAGTGCATTTTTGATGTTGTGAAATTAGTACTAAGTTTTGAAAATGTACCACTTGCTTGTGAAAACAGTACAGAAGCAATTAAAAAAAAACTGTTCCTGGTTCTATTGTGCATGTTTTATCCCTGCACATGGTTTTTATCCATAATCATTTTTGTTGCACTGTACGATGCAATGTCAATGTTTCATTACATTATGTTATAAAAATGTTGCAATGTAACTTGCACCAAGTTAATTCCACATAGATAAAACTAAACCCTAGCATTTGAAGCACCGATATTAAAATTCTTATACCGATAAGCAGACATTTATGTTCATTACTGATACCCGATAATAGCCGATATTAAATGTATTTTTTTATTTTGCGTAAATACATTAAAAATAAAACTGTAAAGTTCAATCATTTTAAATACTAGAACAAATTATATAAAAGTGTATTGAAATGTTTTTTTAAAGATTACATTTAACTGACCGTTACATGATAGATAATCTAAATGTAAAAATATGCAAAAAGCATGCACAATTGATATACACAAACCATCACAGAAAAACAGAGATTCTAAGTCTTTACAGATTGTAGCAACTTATAACGTAATAACTACACATAATGTATTAAGTATTACATTATTATTATAAAAAATGTTCATAATGTAATAATTTTCTCAAAATGTAATAAAATCTTGAGCTTGTAGTGTAATAACGTTTTTTACATTATGATAAATGTATTACATTATAAACTCATCAAAAACATGTCATATTTTCATTATTGTAATTGCTTTTAAAACATATCAGTATTACCTTACAGTACATTTTTAAAAATCTAAATCCAGTCTTAAACTACATGGGAAATGCAACAGATTTAAATATTCATGTTATTATTATTATTAATAATAATAATAATAAACAAAGCATTGGTATTCCTTTACAGTACATTTTAAAAATCTTAACCTGCCTACAAAAATCAACCAGATTACTGCTACTACTAGATTTACTTTAAAGTAGTTTAAAGGTTCAGTGTGTAGTATTTATGAGGATCTATTGACAGAAATGCAATATAATATACATAACTATGTTTTCAGTGGAGTATAAAGACCTTACATAATGTACCGTTATGTTTTTATTACCTTAGAATGAGCCATTTCTATCTCCATACACCGCGGGTCCCCTTACAGTGAAATCGCCATTTTGGTCGTAATGTTTCTACAGAAGCCCTAAACTGACAAACTTCTCTACAGAGCGCTAGTCACTCTCTGCTCTCTCCGACGACGACATTTTTGTCCTGTGTCAGCCACTGTAGCTTCTCTATGTGCTCCGAAAGGGAGGGGGGGATGCAATTCACAACCTCACCGCTAGATACCGCTAAAAATCACACACTGCACCTTTAAAGGTGCAAAAATTCAGATTTTATTTATTTATCTGGATTTAGATTTTTAAAAATGTACTGTAAGGGAATACTAATTTTTTTATGTTTTAAAAGCTATTACAATGAAAATATGACATAATATGAATTTAATTAATATGAAAATATGAATAATTTCCTCATAATGTAAAAATTGTTATTATGAGCTCAACATTGTATTACATTTTGAGAAAATTATTACATTATGAACATTTTATTATAATAATAATGTAATACTTATTACATTATGTGCAGTTTTTACATTATGAGTTGCTATACCGATCAATGATGACCTGTTCTCCAAATCTCCTCAGGTCCAGCAGCAGTGACCGGACTACACATATGCTCCAACACAAGCAGCGACCTCTCATTCTGCTGGGCTGCAGCGGAGGGCCAGGTGGACGGATATGATCTTGATCTGTATGATCAGGGCAAGACCCAACAGTCTCACAGGAAACTGGGAAAAGATGATATGAACTGGACCTTCACACACCTGCTGCCAGGAACGCTGTATAAGATGATGATCATCAGCAGGAGTGGGAAGCTAAGCAGTCAGTCATCTATATGGGCACGTACAGGTGAATACTGAAGCTCAGTATATTTGGTCACAATAAGCTACAAAACTGAAAAAAGCATCTCTTGTGTTATAAAAGTACAAAATAAATAGAATAATGAAAAATAAAACTTTTATTTTTATTTTTAGATTAGTTTTATTTGCACATGAGAGTTCATTAACATGCGGTGACAATGGCGGATGCACAAAGTTCAATATTATGCTTTTTCAAGAAATCATGTAAAGAGGAGGGAGAAGGGGTAAGGGCCTACTTCACCTTTCCACGAGGAGGCAGCGAGTGAAGCGGCACCTGAGGCTTCCCATTTCCAAAACACACATATTTTCATCACTAGACTTCCACGACACAAATCGGCACAATGCCAAATGATCTTGTCTCATTATAACAGCATAAACAACTTAAAATACTCTATAATTTATGGCCATACAGTCTATTTTTATTTGTGTACACTCACAATAAAAACAAAACATTGCACTTTTGTAATATAAAGAAAACAAACAGGATGCCGCTTTCTGTCTCACGATTTCCTTTCCATGAAGTTAGAGGAACAAAAATGTATCGAAACTCAGTGTATAGGCTACTAGCAAGCTCAATATACACTATATTGCCAAAAGTATTGGGACGCCCCTCCAAATCATTGAATTCAGGTGTTCCAATCACTTCCAAGTCCATTCGTGAAATTTCCTCACTACTAAATATTCCACGGTCAACTGTTAGTGGTATTATAACAAAATGGAAGCAATTGGGAACAACAGCAACGCCAGCAAGGCCACATAAAATCACAGAGCGGGGTCAGCGCATGCTGAGGTGCACAGTGTGCAGAAGTCGCCAACTTTCTGCAGAGTCAATAGCTACAGACCTCCGAACTTCATGTGACCTTCAGATTAGCTCAAGAACAGTGCGTAGAGAGCTTCATGGAATGGGTTTCCATGGCCGAGCAGCTGCATCCAAGCCTTACATCACCAAGTGCAATGCAAAGCGTCGGATGCCCACTCCACTGGACTCTAGAGCAGTGGAGATGTGTTCTCTGGAGTGACGAATCATGGTTCTCTGTCTGGCAAATCCGATGGACGAGTCTGGGTTTGGCGGTTGCCAGGAGAACGGTACTTGTCTGACTGCATTGTGCCAAGTGTAAAGTTTGGTGGAGGGGGGATTATGGTTGTGGGGTTATTTTTCAGGGGTTGGGCTTGGCCCCTTAGTTCCAGTGAAATGAACTCTTAATGCTTAAGCATACCAAGACATATTGGACAATTTCATGCTCCCAACTTTGTGGGAACAGTTTGGGGATGGCCCCTTCCTGTTCCAACATGACTCCGCACCAGTGCACAAAGCAAGGTCCATAAAGACATGGATGAGCAAGTTTAGTATGGAGGAACTTGACTGGCCTGCACAGTGTCCTGACCTCAACCCGACAGAACACCTTTGGGATGAATTAGAGTGGAGATTGCGAGCCAGGCCTTCTCGTCCAACATCAGTGCCTGACCTCACAAATGCGCTTCTAGAAGAATGTTCAAAAATTCCCATAAACACACTCCTAAACCTTGTGGAAAGCCTTCCCAGAAGAGTTGAAGCTGTTATAGCTGCAAAGGGTGGGCCAACTCCATATTAAACCCTACGGATTAAGAATGGGATGTCATTAAAGTTCATGTGCATGTAAAGGCAGGCATCCCAAAACTTTTGGCAATATAGTGTGTCTTGGCACTTTCACCGCTGCAGGCCCTAAACCCTCACTGTTGTCCAGGTCTTTGAGCAGGTCAGCCAGGTACACCTGTAAAACTACCACAGTGTGCAGGGACGCACCAGTCTGACCCGCTGCCACCTTTTCAACTAAGTTAGATGTTACCCTACATGGCTTAGTGGGTAAGGCAGGGTATCCTCCATGATGATGTCAATAAGGAAGAGAGATAGCCCGTGCTCGTCTCTTCTACATTCGGCATCGCCCCATAACCCTGCTTGTTCATCCCAACTACAGTAGACTGTCGATGTTGCTGGTGCAGAGAACAGTCTCCTCCATGATCTCGACACCTCAGATCATCCAACTTAGAGTGCACACTCACTTGCCTCTTGTCTGGCCACCATGTGAGTAACAACCTCAAGCATTTCCTCAAAAGAGGCAGACTGAGGAAGCTGCTCTGATGATGCACCCACCTGCTTATCTGCATCAAATCCCTCAGGATCAGACACAGAAAGCATGAGTTCCTTGTTCTGGTCCGAAGAATTCGCAGAGCGAGCTTCAGGATCAAGAACGGGGTCCTCTGAGTCAGCAGAAAGAGCCAGGGATAGGGAATTATCCGTCTCCTTCTACTAACTCAACCTGCGAACCCGATGCCCGAGGTCGCTACGCTGCCTTTTCAGCAGTGGGACCCAAACCACGAGGTGCAGGCGCTTGACTCGAGAAGAGAGCTAAGCGGAATCTGAGCTTGCGGACATTGAATCTCTCGCTATGCTGATAGTCAGCCTCCTCAAGGGCTGACCTAGCATGCTCTTCTCCCATCATACACATCAGGTGAGAGTCGTCAGGTGTAATATAACAAGGACAGGGAGTCACACACATCCTAAAACTCGACCCTGATATGATGGCAGCAGTTCTGGCATCTATTTATGGACTTTATTATGCACTACATTGTGTTGTGACATTCATACGTTTGGCCAATAAGATTGGCACATTAAGACACGTGCTTAGCATCAACGTCATCAGCATCAAGTTCCACTCGAAAGAGAACAATTTTTTCAAAGTTACAAACAAACTGAAAAATCCAAACTAAGCTAAACTAAACTAAACTGAAAACAACAAAATACATTTCTAAATCTAACAATTTACAAAACTAGAACAGGCCTAGAATTGAATTTGATGTCATTTTGATATTATTGTACAGTATATCAAAATTTTTGTAACCAGTGAAAGTCTGTAGCATTTTTGCCACTTTTTCTTATTTTATCCTTGAACCCCAAATTTCAGGTAATTTCTGACTCTTACATAACAAGCCAAAAGCACATAACTAAACACATCTTTTGTATATGAAGATATTGTCACTAAAAAGCTGTCCAATTATTATCAGTTAGAGATTTCAATGGATTCTATTTTTCTTTTTTGTTTAAATGTTTGACAAAACATGTTTGTTTGTTTTCCCAGCTCCTGCTTCAGTCATAGACCTACATGTTGAGAATCAGGGTCAAATGGACAGTCTTCTTCTGAGCTGGAAACGTGGTCCTGGAGCACTTACTGGATATTCAGTCACTGTAGATGGCTTTGAGCAGCATTTGGGTCCAGAGAGCACTCAGGTGGTCTTCCACAGACTAGTGGCTGGTCGGCTTTATCCTGCTACGATTCAGACCTGGAGTGAAGATCTGACCAACACTACGACTGCAGTAGGGCGCACAGGTCAGTGCTGCTGCAAGTCATAAAGCCCTAGAATTATGTTTCACATTATCACTGATCTAATGCCATAGTGATGAGCCTATTTCATTTAATTTTTTAAATATTACTATATTTAAAACAGTATGCAACCATATATTCAATGCTGAAAATCCTCTTCTCTGCTGCACCTATCATTTTTTAGTAAATAATGACTTAAACTTGGATCTGATCTTCACTTAAAGTATGATACAATTTCAGAAGACTTGAAATATAGTGACCAAGTCATATTAATGAAACTTTTATGATACTTTTATACTGATTTGTGACCTTTTTGGAGCTCAGCAGCACTTAGCTTTCATCAAATAAAGCATCTTGGACATTTTTGCTAAAACTAAAGCTAAATTACTCCTATTATATCAAAACAGTTCCTGCACCACCATCATCAATTTCCGTCAGCAGCCCTTCCGGCTCTTTGGAGATAAAGTGGGATGTCCCATACACAGGAGACTATGATGATTTTGAAGTGACGTGGTCTCCTCAGGACACACTTCAGGTTTCTGGTCTTCATTCCACTCAGCGTATCCTGGAAGGACTTCATCCAGGCCGGCTCTATAATATCAGCCTACGGACTGTCAGTGGGATCACACACAGTCCTGTGACCTACAGCAGTCCTGTTTACCAAACTGTCAGAACCCGTGAGTACAGATTCATCAACCACTAGAGGTCATACCAGGACTGACAAAACAGATTATGCTGAAAGTTATTTGTGGCCAGTTTCACATCCTACAGTATTTAAACAAATTAAAAACTTTAACTAAAGTTAAGTATGTGATTAACCTGATGAAAGAACACATACAGTAAAATCTAAAAACCTGTGGGTTTTGTTTTGCATATGGCTCTTTGATTTCAGATTTTTTTTAATGAATTGTCATAATTCTTAAGAAAAAAGTCTGTATGTGTTTAAAAAAAAAAATATCTGTAATATGAGGACTCACTCATGATACTTAAAAGACTAATGATGTACCCAGCAAGTGTAACCGAATGAAGCAGAGAATAAATCTTATTGAGTTTTTGGTGAACAGAATCAAAAGTGTCACTGGGATGAACCAATCCCATCCCAGCTGTTCTGGAATGTGTAGTAGTTTGGTAAATAATGTAATGAACACAGTCGATTCCTCTGCACTGAAAAATAATCCGTTCTTTCTGGGATCAACTTCCAGCCCTGGTATATAGGTCATAGAGTTCAGAAGGTTCTAGTGTTGATAAAAATAGGTATAAAATTTGAACAGAAAAGTGTGGGTGAGTTCTGGATTGTGCATTGAGGTTTTAGATACACAAAAATGACCTGCAAAGGAAATTACTGTACATTTAGCTACACTTGCATTTAGCAGATGCTTTTATCCGAAGCGACTTACATAAGAGGAACTAAAGCAATTTGTCAAAGAGCCAACAGTATTTGTGGTTAAGTGCTTGCAGAAGATACTTCTTAAAAAGATGTGATGGTCTCAGCAGTTTGGGTGTTGGTGCAGAGAGGGTGAATGTTTTGGAGAGTGATTTTGTGAATATTTGCTCACAAACTCAAATATTAAACTGTAAATTGCTGTAGAGTTAATGTTTATAAGATATTTCTTTTTCTCTACAGCTCCACATTCAACTCCAAGCATCCACTGTTTCCCCTTGAGCTCCACCTCTGTCTCCTGTTCCTGGATGCCTCCAGAGTCCGATTATGACTCTTATGTTGTGGAATGCCACAAACAGGGCTCCACGACGCCAGTGTACACTTACACACTGGGACATGATGCTCTCTCACAGCGTTTTGACAGGCTGGAACCCTTCAGAAACTACACCATTTACATCACAGTGATGTCTGGAGACAAGCGGAGTTCAACCGCAAAAAACAGCGTTATCACTATGATCGACAGTAAGTGACAGTAGAACACAATCTTGCTCATTCTTCTTCAAATCACAAACTCTCATTAAAGACTTCTGGTCACTTTGTCAGTGCATATTACTGTATAATGTGATCTCAACATGGCAGCCATCATGAGGGGCAACCTACTCAGTGTAAAATAAAACAGCTTTTTCTAGAACACAGATTTTAATAATTTTAATGAAAGTTAAGGCTGGAATACACTACACTTTTGCACAGATTTTTACCCTGATTTGCAGTCTGGACGAGTCAACGCTAGTTGCCTAAGGTCAGAGCCAGTTTGGAGGTTTTGGGCAGTCGGAGTTGACAGATTTCACAGAAAATCGCAAACTTGTTTATAAAAGCTACTTAAATGTCCTAATTGAACTAAGGCCTAATCCTGGCTTAATCTAAGCCCATTCTGTGAAACCAGGCCATTGTTTTCATTTGTCGTGCTTGTGCATGTCCTAGCAACAAGATGCACATTATTGCATGAGAATTTTGGTAGTGTGTGATCCTCAGTCATTTAGTCATTAGTCATTCAGTCATAATACATATATTTCCACTGCCCTTGACATTTACGCCCCCTTAAAAGTAGACTTCCCTCCGTGCCTTTGCCGTTGCTGCACCGAAACTTTGGAACAGCTTACCTGTACCATTGCATGAGTTTAAAGCAAAACTCAATCTTTTTTCTCTGGCTTTTAATTGTAGCTTTAATTTGTGTTGTGTTTGGTCTGTTTTGTGTCCTAATTTATGTTTTTACATGGTGCTATATGTTGCTGATATTTGATATTTGATATAATGTACAGCACCTTGGTCAGCAATTGTTGTTTTTAATGGTGCTATATAAATAAAGCTGAGTTGAGTTGAGTTGAGTTCCCCTCTACACACCTGCACTTCACGCTTTGAAAGCTGCTGGTTGTTGCCTAGAAAGTTATACCATTCCAGCTATTTTAAACCAGGCCTGCTATAATAAATAAAAGTGAGGAACACCAAAGTCAAAATAAACACATGAATGAACAAATGGCAAAATAAATTATATTCAAAAGTATATTCAACTATTTACAAAACATATTTGCACAACGAAATCCATAAAGCAATCAACAACAACATAAAACAGTTCATGAACTAAACAAACATAGAACACAATTGTATTGTGTAAAGATGTCTGCCTTTTTGTCTTTATTCCAGAGATTCTGAATTATTCTTTTGACAGAAAAGAGAGATTCAAGATCGGTCTGTAATTAACTAATTCTCTAGGATCATTAATTTAGCTACTGTGTCAAATAAATACCTAAGGTGAAAAGTAAGCAGATCTAGCAGTTTTTAAAGGTGCTGTATGTAAGGTTTTCACTTTACTAAAGCATAAAAATACCATAATTCTTCTTGCCATGTAAAATTTCCCAAATTTGGCAGATCCAGCGGTCCATAATAATTTGGTCCTATCCATTAAATGGAGTTTAGTGTGGCATCATCCAGACAGAAGCGCTGGGCTAACTCACAGAACCGGGCAAAGTAATTCAACAAAGAAAGAACTTCATAGACGAGGGCAATGAAGGCTGCTGCTTTATCCATGTTTAGGTTTGGTGTTCTGTCACAGAACACTGTGTGGTATAATCCAATAAACAATGCGTGATACAGAATGAACTCGAGACAAGGATACTTTAATAAACAAGTAGTACAGAAGGAGCAAACACTACAGAATTAACAATGATGTCACCGAACAAAGAACAACGAGAACGTTTTAGTTACTAATGTAACCCCTGTTCCCTAAAGGAGGGAACAGAGACGTTAATGTCAGTGACTGACAAATTGGGACCTCGTCTGACCAACTGAACAAGCCAATGGACATTGGAGAGTGAGATTTTCATTACAAGCTGCTCCCCCGCTTCCAGGTATATAAGGCAGCATGCAAATACTCACATTAAGTTTTTCCGTTGAGGAGCCGAGGCGGGTAGACAGGGTCCTGGCCGCCAGCGGAGGTACAGGAGTTGTGGCGACGGGCGTTAACGGGGGTTACATTAGTAACCTAGACGTTCCCTGTCAGTCTGTCATGTTCAACGTTAACGTCAGTGACTGCCGAATTGGGATCCCCATGAAAGACACCACAGCTGCTGCCCCTTCCAGCACCCCGAGCATGCCATCTGGTCCCCCCACACCAGTTGGGGCGAAAGAAGGGACAGGGCTGTGCACAGAGAATGTCAATCACTGATGTTCCATTTACCCTGTATAGTGAGACTATTGGATAACACTGGAAAAGCATGCCTATTCCAACTGGAAAGGAACGCTGCGAAGACCACATCCTGCCCGTAGGGAGGTAACGTGTTCACACATGTGGACACATATGGACTGACGGAGTAAGAGCAGCCTCCGCTATCTTCGTAAAGACGCAGGGTGACAAGGACAGGCAGAATAGGAGAACCTTGTACTGGTATGCCCGTCCCTCGAACGCAAAACGCAGAAACGGTCTGTGTCGAGGTAGGATCGAGACATGAAAGGTTGATCGCTGCAAACCAATCTTGCCTGCGAATGCACGTGAGAAAGGCAAGATTGCCTGGGCCCGGGAAAGACTGGCAGTCAGCTCAGACTCGAACAACGCTACTCTCCCTGAAAGGGGCAGTGCAGCCGAATCTTCATCCCCAGAGGACTCTATAGCTCGCCCTCCGATGCAGTGATTGACATCCGGCCCTCCGCCTAAGCCCGAGTGAGATGCTGGGACCTCCATGAGAAGGCCCATAAATCTTAGTTGGAAGCTCCACAGCTTGCGATGGACCAGAGGAGTGGGGAGCTGCGGGGATTAGCCCGGTGGAAAAGCCCCCACTGTAATCCTCAGATCACCCTGTGTATTAACCGAAGTGGCCCTTTGCTGTGCAGAGCAACCAGATCGGGGAATAGCAGAGGGGACTCCACGTCGTTCGAGGTATCTTAGTCTCGATCGCAATGGTCATCTTCCTGCAGTGGGTGAATGACTCATCAACAAACGCTACCTCAGCGTGCCTCCGGCCCAGACACGTGAGGCAGAGATTGTGGCTGTCAGACGGGGCCAGGTAACGACCGCATCCAGAAACACATGGGTGGAATGACATCTTCAAAAGACGCAACGTCACACCCATATTTACTCTTTTAGGGAAACTGCTCTTTAGATGTTGAAGCACCCAGGGGAACAGCCGCTGCACTGGAACATGCCCACTCAGCAACCGTGACCTCTGCTGGAATGCGCTGTCACACCAACACCGGAACAGGAACAGTCTCTTGTTTTGATACTCTCTTAAGTATGAAGTATGATTTGAAGAGCAGAGTGAAACAGGTCTGCTCGGCTCCAAAGCAAAAGCTTAATGTGAGTATTTGCACGCTGCCTTATACACCCGGAAGCGGGGGAGTGGCTTGCAATGCAAATCTCACTCGCTAATGTCCATTGGCTTGTTCTGTTACCACTTGAAGGTGATTTCCATCTCTCAGGCGAGATCCCAATTCATCAGTCACTGATGTTAACGTTGATAGTGACTGACTGATAGGGAACAGAGAGCTTATATACACACAAGGATAATCAACGAAACAAGAAACAGGTGCATAACTCAATTAGAAGCTATGGCAACAATCTAGAAATGAGACCTCAGGAAACCATAAAAACCAAACTAAACAGGACATGATTGTTACAGTAATATTGTTTGCCTACGAACGTCTTTAAATTTCAAAGAAGCAGAGACTTTAGTTCATGCTTTCATTACTTCTTGACTAGATCACTGTAACTCTTTCTTCTAAGGCTTGCCCACTTGGACAATAAATAAGCTCCAATACATTCAGAACTCTGCACCAGGGTCCTCACCTATGCCAAGAAATCTTCCCATATTACTCAATTTTTGCGCAGACTACACTGGCTACCCGTTCACAATCCCATTCAATATAAGATACTTCTTACTACATTAAAATCTTGCCGCTCTGTATATCTCTGATCTGATTCATTCTTACACCCCAGTTGGCACATTAAGATCTTCTGATTCTGGCTCATTACTGGTCCCACGGCACAAAATAAAATTGTTTGGTGCCAGGGCCTTCTGTATCTCTGCCCCCACAATCTGGAATTCTATTCCCCAACACATTGGTGACCTCACATCTTTACATATTTCAAAGCCCACCATAAAACATATCTTTTTGCCATATTTTCCAGACTTTTGCCTTTGATCTTTTTAATATTATGTTTGCTTATTGGTGTCTGGACATTTTCTCTATGGTTGCTGTCATGTTATTTGTTATTTCATTGTAAAGCAACCTTGAGTTTGCAGAAAAGTGCTATATAAATCAAACTTATTATTATAATTATTATTATTTAATGTTGGTTGATGCCTAGTGTTTTAAAATCTGTTCCCATTTTAAAATACATATAGTGTATTCAAGCCTTTAACTGACTAATTACAGTATATAAAGAATACTTCTAATCAGGGCTTGATATTAACACCTGCCAAATGCAGCAGTGGCATGTAACGCAGTCACTCCTACTAGCCACTTTGGCAGGTTGAATTTTATATATAATATATACATAGGTCTTAAAGTGACAGCAGCCTAATATACCTGCTGCCAAATTATAAGATAATATTAAAAATATCTATATGGCCATTTTTGCCCACGGTATTGGTCAAACTGTGGCCAGTTCGAAGTGGCTGGTGAGCAAAAAAAGTTAATATCAAGCCCTGCTTCTAATGTATAACTCAGATGTGCCTAAGTTGTTAAAATGCTACGACAGATTCTCAGCTGGTCAGTATTTGTTTTTCAGGGCCCCCCATTCCACCGGTGACAGTACGGGTCAGTGAGCGGTCCGCAGTCATCACCCATTTCACCATCCTGTTTAATTTCAACTGCAGCTGGTTCAGTGATGCTAATGGGGCCATTCGTTTCTTCACATTAATCGTCACAGAGTCAAATGGTACCAGTCAATTTGAATTTATGCAATTTATCATTTGTCCCTGATTATGCCTAAATGTAAGAAACCAAATCCAGTCTCATTTAAATTTTATTTACAGATGCTGATAATGTCCTGCCGGAGCAAAGACATCCTCTGCCATCTTATCTGGACTACAGACAAAACCATTCCATCAAAACATACCAGACAGGCTACTTTCACAGCCTGTGTGCAGAGGGATCTGACGGCAAGATCCGTGTTTTTGAGATAAACCTCGGAGCAGGGATGAAACGTTTGGGGGGAGCTTGCAAATGGGATCCAGAATCTATTCAGCATGGAAAACATCTCTGTGACGGGCCGCTCAAGCCCAGAACATCATATCGGTACTGCTTTATTGTTTTATGTAATATCTGTTGTAGTTTCTGCCTTACATTTAGGGTTGTAAACTGTTTATTAATCTGAACTTCAGTGTGTTTTAGTACAAAGAATTTTATCTTTGTTTTAAAAATTGTACAATGTAGCATAAAAATTTTGCCATTTAGCATTTAAATTGCTAATTTTAAAAATGTTAGTGAATATCACACCTGGGCTGCGTTTCCCAAAAGCATCGTTGATCGTAGAGACCATTAGTGGCAATTGTTCTACGATCAACTTAAGCTTACGATGCTTTTGGGAAACGCAGCCCTGAACTGTCATCATTTACTCACCATCATACTTTCCTTCTTCTGTGGAACACCAGAAAAGATGTTTAGCAGAATGTTCATGGTGCTCTTTTTCTTAGACTGAAAGTGAATGGTGATGGGTCCTGTCAAATTCTAAAAAAAGACAAAAAAAGTGATTACATTAAAATATTACATAATTAACATTTGTCCCTATTCACTTTGAGTGAATGTGTAACCCCTCCAGTCCTCCCTCTGGCATGGGAGGTGGGCGCGCTAACAAGGACGCTAAAGACCGCAGTCTCTAGCATCAGTCACTAGTGCGCCTCTTGAGATCAGGGGAATGGGTTTTACCTGCACAGCTCTCACTAGCTGGCGTTACACTCAGACCCCTAAACCTCACTCTCATCTGGGTCATGGCACCATTGTAACCCTGCTGGTCCTACTCACCAAAAAAATGCCTTTTGTTCATTGTCAGTAGCATAGCGATGTATGAAGCACAGCTCATACAAAAGTCACTTTCAACCCAAGCAAGTTTCTATTGGTCAGCGAGGTGAGTGGGGAACTTTATCGCCCTCACAAGAAACTCCAAAAGTCATGTTCTTCCTGTCCTTGTGCCTGGTTTTGTATGTGGACTTTTACTTTGTAGTTTTGCTTGGGTCCTGTTCCTGCTTCCCCTTGTCATTGGTCTGATTGTTTCCAGCTGTGTCTTGTTTGTTAATTTTCCTCTGTGTAAATAAGCCTTAGCTGTGTCTGAAATCGCACACTCATTCACTAATCCCAATAGTGTATGGCATTTGAGTGCACTCTATATCAGCAAGAAGTGAACAAAATGAAGTTAGTGGATTTGGACACTGGCGTATACACTGTGCGTCAAGAGAGCTGGAGCTGTCTCAGAAACAGCTTAGTCACATGCAGTAATAAAAAAACTTATTTTATCTTACATGTACCTTAATTTAGAAAATAATATTAATAACTGTAAAAATCATAATGACTTTATATTGTAATTATACAACAAATATTAATTTGGTTTGTCATGCTAAATTTGTGTTCATAATCATTAAATATTATTAAAAAAACATTGCATTGTGGTTATAGACGAGTGAACGAATGTAGGGAATGAAGTTCACTCAATCGAACGCCACTACAAAATGGCCGACACCCGATATAGTGCACTGTATAGTGGATAGGGAGCAGTTTTGGACACAGCTTTTGTGATTCTTATTCAAATGACTGCATTTCACCAAGCAAGTTGCAACAGTAAATGTGACTGCACCTTAAGAGCACCCTGAACGTTCTGCTTAACATCTCCTTTAATGTTCCACAGATGAAAGAAAGTCACAGGTTTTGAACAATATGAGGGTGGGTTAATGAATTAAATTTTTTAGCTGAACTAATTGTTTAAATTTCAATTCAGGCAGGTTTAAGGTAATGTAATTCTAAATGTATTCACACTTTACTGTCTCAGATTAAGTGTTCGTGCCTTCACTCAACTGTTTGATGAAGAAAACAGAGAATTTGCACATCCCCTTTACACCGACACTTACCTCTCCCTCCCACTATTAACTCGATCAGGTAAGACACTGTTATCTTTATTTATATATGTGCTTTTTAGTGTTTAGAAACGGCAGCACAGTTGAGTTGAGGGTTGCTGAGAAAAGAACATGACACAGGCCAGACTCACACCAGTTTCCCATGTGCACTACCATTATGTCACAACTCCAACCTATTTTTTTTATTAAATAGTGTAATTTTTGTCATTTATGTTTTTGTCACTCAGCGCCACGAAGTGGCCTTACAGGAGGAATCACGGCTGCTACATTTCTAGTCGCTATGGTGTTCGCTGTGACTGCCTTACTGATTTACAGAAAGAGGGCTCACAAAATGTGAGTACACACAAACACATACACTTGTTTTAACCCAGCTTGCATGTTTGTTACTGTGCTGATGAGTATTTGTGTCTGTGTGCTTTAAGAGCTGTGCAGGAAAGTCCAGTGATGAAAATGTGCATGTGGAAGGCCTTGCCTACTTCACAGATGTGCTCTGGCATAAGGAGGTACCAAAATACTTCATTTCTGTTTATATTAATGATTTATTATTATAAGCATTAATGCTATTGATTTTTAATGTTCTCTATTATGTACTAGCCCAGTCCAAGCAGCCCACTTTGAGTCCCATCTTGCTAAACTTCAGGCTGATTCCAGTTACCTTCTGTCTGAAGAGTTTGAGGTAATGCACTGCATATAATCAAATTGAATACTAAATATTAAAGTCCATCAAAGCAGTAATGGCACAATAGCAGACTTGAAAGCCCAGTCAAGTCATCATTCCACTTTACTCTAATCTAAATAATTTATTAGCAAATAAGCTGAAATGTATATATCATTTGGGTTTTGCAAATTTAGCATTTTGCATCAACCTTTACCCAATGTTAAAAAGGGCCTAAAGGACATGGGTCGGACCCAAACTCAGAGTGCTGCACGTCTACTTGGGAACCGAAGCAAAAATCGCTACAACAATATACTTCCCTGTAAGTAGAGACACATGACATTGTAAGAAAAATACATTCTGAGTATATTAGACTTGCCATGATATCATCATTTTCACACTGATATGGTATAGGCCAGGCATTCTCAACCCTGGTCCTCGAGGCCCACTGTCCTGCAGAGTTTAGCTCCAACCCTAATCACACCTGAACCAGCTAATTAAGCTCTTCAGGATTACTAGAAAGCTACAGGCAGGTGAGTTTGATCAGGGTTTGAGCTAAACTCTGCAGGACAGAAGGCCTCGACGACCAGGGTTGAGAACCCCTGGTATAGGCGTTCAAATCGATTAGATCAGTATTTGCGTTGGTTGGGCGCTATAGGTGGTCCTGTCATTTTCACTGTGCAGTTGCCTACACAATAATGCAAAGCATCTTTAATTTTTTTTTTTATTTATTGTAACTTAAAATTCAAATGAAACTTCAAAAATTAATAACAATTAATGGCCATCCTTCAGGTCTACCAGGCCAGGATGCTTAGGGACATGCACGAGAGTAGAGCTGACCCAGGGCTCATGGATGAGCTGCGTCAGAGATGGGTTCCAGTTCTTTCCAGGAGGTGGTAGCAGGGCCACTCCTTCCCCTGGTGGAGGGCCGGGGGAGAATCTTTTGTTCTGCTGCTGGCCCCCGGGCCACTCTCGTCCCCCTCTGGCGCCAGACCCCTGTCAGAGCAGACCCCAGTGGAACGCACGTCCTTCCCTGGTCTCCTCTGTCAGGACGAGGCAGATGACCGTGCCCCCACACTGGGACGCTCCACCTCCCACGTCTGTCTCCTCCCCGCTTCCAGGGAGTCCGCTATACCCTGTCATGCGTGCGGAGGTCGCTACCTTGCTGGGGAAGGGTGCGATCAAGACTGTCCCTCCGGCTTCTACAGCCCTTACTTCATTGTACCCAAGAAAACCGGTGGGTTACGACCAATCCTGGGCCTGCGCGTCTTGAACCGAATCCTTCACAGGCTTCAATTCAAGATGTTTACAGCCAAACGCATTTTCGAATGCGTTCGTCTGTTGGATTGGTTTGCAGCGATCGACCTGAAGGATGCGTACTTTCATGTCCCCATTCTTTCTCGACACAGACCATTTCTACGGTTTGCTTTCGAGGGGCAGGCATACCAGTACACGGTTCTCCCATTTGGGTTAGCCCTGTCTCCTCGCGTCTTCACGAAAGTCGTCGAGGCAGCCCTTGTGCCACTCAGGCAACATGGGGTTCGCATCCTGAACTATCTTGACGACTGGCTGATACTAGCTCACTCTCGAGACCAGGTTTGCGAACACAGGGACCTGGTGCTCCAGCACCTCGCCCGTCTGGGCCTTTGGGTCAACTGGGAAAAGAGCAAACTCTTCCCTGTGCAGAGGATCTCTTTTCTCTGTATGGAAATCGACTCGGACGCCATGTGCGCGCAGCTTACGAGCGAGCGCAGTCACTGCTGACTTGCCTGAGTCAATTCAAGGGCAAGAGTGTGGTTCCACTGAAGTTATTTCAGAGGCTCCTGGAGCATATGGCATCCGCAGCGGCGGTCACGCCGCTCGGACTGCTTCATATGAGACCGCTTCAGCACTGGCTTCGCGACCGAGTCCCAAGATGGGCATGGCAACCAGGCACGCTCCAGGTACCAGTGACTCGGGCCTGCCGTCAGACCTTCACCCAGTAGGTGAACCTCTCCTTTCTACGGGCCGGAGTGCCCTTAGAACGAGTTTCCAGGCATGTTGTTGTATCAACAGATGCCTCTGCCACAGGGTGGGGTGCCATGTGCAATGGACATGCTGCCGCGGGCTCCTGGACAGGACCCCAGCACCTCATTCATATCAATTGCCTCGAGTTGCTGGCAGTATGCTTCGCTCTGCACCACTTCCAGGCGTTGCTCAAGGGCCAACACGTACTAGTCCGGCCAGACAACGCGGCCACAGTAGCGTACATCAACCGACAAGGTGATCTACGCTCCCGTCATATGTCGCAACTCGCTCGCCATCTTCTCATATGGAGTCAGAAGCATCTGAAGTCGTTTCGTGCCATTCACATCCCGGGAGACCTGAATCGTGCAGCCGACGAGCTCTCACGGTTTCAGCCACTTCCTGGGGAATGGAGACTCCATCCCCAGACGGTTCAGCTGATTTGGGAACAGTTCAGCGACGCACAGGTAGATCTGTTTGCCTCCCACGACTCTTCCCATTGCCGCTTGTTTTACTCCCTGACCGAGGCACAGATGCACTAGCGCACAGCTGGCCTCCGCAAGTATGCTTTTTCCCCAGTGAGCCTTCAAGATCAGGGAGGACGAGGAGCAGGTCCTTTTGGTTGCGCCTCATTGGCCCAACCGGACTTGGTTCTCCGAACTGGTGCTCCTCTCGACAGCCCCTCCCTGGCCAATACCTCTGAGGAACCCACGTCCCGATCTATGGAACCTGCACGTGTGGGTCCTGGACAGGACGCGGCAGGTTTGAGTACCCTACCACCACAGGTGGTGGCTACCATCACTTCCGCTAAGGCTTTATCCACGAGACAAGCCTATGCGTTGAAGTGGAACCTCTTCGTCACCGCCGAGAAGACCCCAGCAAATGCCCGATCGGGTCCATGTTCTCCTTCCTCCAAGAAGGGTTGGAACGAAGGCTGTCTCCTTCCACCCTGAAGGTGTATGTGGCCGCTATCTCTGCGCACCACGACCTTGTGGAGTCGAAAACGGTGGGTCAGCATGACCTGGTCGTCAGGTTCCTGAGGGGGGCTAGGAGACTAAATCCTCCTCGCTCTCCTCTCATACCCTCTTGGGTGGTCTTATCCGCCCTGCAGAGAACGAGGGTTACATACATAACTGAGATACATATGTAACCCTAGGGGGCATGGACGACCCTGCATCTGGTAAGCCAAGACAATGGCGTCCACTATCCAGTGTGACAACCTTTGCTTGGCGATTTGCTCGTGTATAACAAATACCTTGTACGCATTGCAAGAAAAACTTGCTGCATACAGTTTAAGATGCCCTTAAGATGACTATACTAAGGCTATTAAATACATTTTATTATATATTGTTGTTAAGTAAGTTTCATTCGAAATACTATATTTGCCCCTTTCAACAATTTTCTATTATTTAATACCAGTATCATCCTTAAAATGAGTATAACCGCTATTACCGTATACCGTGGCAAGCCTAGAGTATATTTCACAATTCTTTACTATGTGTGCTCAAATTAAACAATAACTACCGGTAGTTTAGACCCTCTTCTCATTAACCACCTTATTAATTAATTGCAGATGACTCAACGCGGGTAAGACTGTCTTGCTTGGAGAACGACCCCTGCTCAGACTACATCAATGCTAACTACATACCTGTGAGTTGAATATATGTTTTTTATTTGATGGTTCATTGGCTAAAAACTGTGTGGAATCATGAGTTGTGTGGTTTAGTAGTTTAAGGTTCATGGAGGTTGTGGATCTTATACTGATAGGTTGTGGATCTTATACTGATACATTCAAATGCAAATGTTTTGTATTGCTGATCATAGAAATGCTGTGTTCAATGACTAGGTAAGGCTGCTGCATGCGCCATTCTTTAAGTTCCAGTGTAACAGATATTGCAAGCTAGCTAAACGTTAACAGTGTCTTTTAAATTTGATAATGGCTATGACATCTGATTAATGTTTTGAACGTATTTAAATATATACATGTTTAATTGTATTTAATGTAGTTTTTCTATCTGTGCAAGGCTATAAATGAGACAGATGACATATCTTTTCACACTCATGCTACTTTCACGAGTTCACACTTACAGATAAGTCATCTAGAATAATTGGTATCCGTATCTGGCGTGCTGTCCGAGGAAACACAATGAATTCTGTTCACAATTTACAATTCACAATGAATTCTGGCAAGGCTTCTGTTGTATCCTTCATTTCATGGGAAACAAAGGGTGCATTTCGAGGCCGTATTTGAAGGAGCCTTCGAAATGAGACAGCCTTTGTTGCGCAGCGGTGACGCAATCTGCCTTCGAAGGATGCAGCCTCTGAATTGGGACGCAGCAAATGACAGCTTCTGTGCCTTCAGCAAGCGTTCTATGTGAAAATGTCTCTCTCTATTTATTGTTTGTTTGATTTTTACTAATAATTTCTTTAAAAAAAAACGAAATATTTGTACCCTGTTCATGAACCTCAGAGCAGTCAATGGTCCTTTGTGTCCACAGGCTCAAAAGTATTTCTGCATCTGTTTAACAGGGAAACAATTTCAGATGGGAGTATATTGCCACACAAGGGCCTCTCCCAGGTACCAAGGATGATTTCTGGCGTATGGTGTGGGAACAAAATGTGCACAGCCTTGTAATGGTAACCCAGTGTGTGGAGAGAGGCATGGTGAGTTTGTTTTTGTTTGTTTGTTTACTTTTATTGTCCCCCTTTTTTTCAGCTTGGAGGTAACAGATATACAGATAATACACAATACTCATCTCACAAAAAACATAGTTCATAAAGTAATCTACCCATGAATAGTCCATTAAACCAGCAGCCACAAAACCTTAAATCGTTTTGTTCTTCCACCTCTGGCACTCCAAAACGACGCCCAGAAGGCAACAATTGATATTCTTTATATAATGTGTGATCTAATTTCCTTTAAATTGAATGTGCCTTAATTAAAACCTGTCTATGATAAATGTCAATAGGCTAAATTTGATTTACCTCTATGACATTTCCTGCCACTTTGACAAGGCTATTCAACCTATTCCTATTTGACAACGTAAGAGTCACAAACCAAGCTACACACTGATTCAATAAGACATAGTCATCATTTTGTAGCATACATTAAATGTTTTAATCTTTCTTAAAAAAAAAATCTTTGTTGAAATTTGTGAATTATGTGAATATGTGTATGATTCAGGTGAAGTGTGATCGCTACTGGCCAATTGACAGTGAACCTTTGTATTATGGTGACGTTGTGGTGCAACTGTTTTCTGAGACGGTCCTTCCAGAGTGGACCATTCGGGACTTCAAGATATCATGTGTAAGTGTTAAATAAGTGTAAATATTATACAACAGAAATGCTAATTCATTACTTAAAGGCAAAGTGTGTAATTTTTTTCAAAAGTAAATTGTAAAAAAAAAAATTGGGGTTGTTCACTATAATCAAAAGGAAAAAAATTAGGTTCACTGTTTGTTTTTTGCTCTTTTACTAATTTTACTAGTAAATATTTACTATAGTAATTATATGTGTATATACTAATGTAAAGTACAGTTGGACATATAGTGTACATCAACGTATACTAAGTATACATCATCAGTGTAATTGTATTTGTTCCGCTGAATTCAAGTTATGCTGATTTAAATAAAATATATATGCAATAAAATATTTGCATGACTGTATTGCAGTTATGACAATGAAAATATGAGGAAATGTGCGGAAATGCAATAATTGTTGTGGTCCTACAAATACAAGGTTTCATTTTCATAATAGAAAATAGAATTTCTTTTTTAAGATTTACCAGTTTGGGAAACCTCTTTGGAAAGTAATTTGCAATTTAGGGACCGCTAGTGGCACAGAAACTCTTTTAAGCATGTATGCGGTGCATGACCGAATTACTACAACATGTAGTAGTTCTGAAATAATAATGCAAGGTCTTTTTTTCAGGAGGGTCAGTTGAGATACCCCAGGATGGTGCGTCAGTTCCATTACACCATTTGGCCAGATCACGGAGTACCGGAGACAACCCAATCACTCATTCAGTTTGTGCGCACAGTCAGAGATTACATTGACAGGACAACCAGTCCTGGAGTCACTGCAGTACACTGCAGGTATCTGTGTATCACCTAAACAACTTTTAAAGACATTTCAGGGTGTTCACACACAAAATCATATTTATAATGGATATGTTTTTTTCTTTCTCTCAGTGCTGGTGTGGGCCGAACTGGCACTTTCATTGTGCTGGATCGTGTTTTACAGCAACTAGACAGGAACTGCACAGTGGACATTTACGGCTGTGTGTTTGATCTACGTCTGCATCGCTCATACATGGTACAAACTGAGGTATGAGTCTGTCTGTAGCGACATCAGCAACATTTACAAATGGCAACACGGGAGTTGATCAGGACAGATCACAGTCTACAGGCCCATTCACACCAAGAACGATAACTATAAAGATCACAGTCTACAGGCCCATTTCAGTGGTAGACAGTAACAAAGTACTTTTACTTTGTTACTGTACTTAAGTACATTATTCAAGTATCTACTTAATCAGAGTATTTATATTTTGGGACACTTACTTTTACTTCATACATTCCAAAGCATAACATTGTACTTTTTACTCCACTACATTTCATAAAAACATGTCAGTCCTAGTTTTGAGCTAAAGAAATCTTCACCCGCTCAGAGATGCTATCAAATCAAATCAAATCACCTTTATTTATGTAGCGCTTTTTACAATGGCAATTGTTTCAAAGCAGCTTCACAGTGTTAACAGGAAAATAATGCAACGGAATTTGATTCGGCTCTGGTGAAAACAGTGATGTCATCCAGCTCATTTCAATTATCATATAGTGTCAATGCGGGCAGATCAGTAATATAGTTGAAATTTAAGTGTCCCCAACTGAGCAAGGCAAAAGCCAAAGGCGACGGTGGCAAGGAACCAAAACTCCTTTAGGGCCAGAATGGAGAAAAAAACCTTGGGAGAAACCAGGCTCAGTCGGGGTGCCAGTTCTCCTCTGGCCGACGAACAAATAGTGTATGATTATGATTCTGGCAACATTACAGGTCAGAAGTCATATTAGATCAATAGATATTCGTAGGATTATTCGAAAGATTGGAGTCGTCACGCCGGGGACGGGTTTAATGAGGATGTCGTGTCGATGCGGCATTTACAGGGGGGAGTTTAATTGACACGGTCTCTACAGACACTTCAGGGATATGGTCGTCATGTCCAGGCTAAGGTCCACCATCTGGTCTGGATACGGCCCGGATCCGGCCGACTGCAGTAAACCTCGGGATAAACAGAGAGACTAACATTAGCGTAGATGCCATTCTTCTTATGATGTAACGAGTACATCAGGTGTTATGGGAAGTGTTCCCGGTTCCGGCTGACCTAGTTAATGCAGCCTAAAAAAAAAATCGGATACTGCTATAGCAGTATCCGATTTGTGAACGAGCTGATTCTTTTCAATGAACCTGTTAAATCATTTCACAAATCGCACTGAACGATTCATTTGTGAATGCATCTGTTCTCGAGTAAACAACTCACTGATTCTAATGATCCAGTCACATAGTCTCCAGTTAACAATTTACTGAATTAACAAGTCTGACTTAAAATAAGCCAAGAACGAGAGATCCTCGGAGCTTGAGTACGCGAACGACCAATGCAGAATTTTAGGATTTATTATTGTAAATGAAAATCATATTTGGATCAGTTGTTTGTGAACTAAATCTGCTGTAAAAAGGCGAGCTGTTTAAGCCCACTGTATGAAATGCTTGAATGTGGAAATGTCCACATTTGTGTATTACCATCTGAATGGGTAGGTTTTAGGTGAACATAACGTTAAAATAGCACAAATTAATGCCCATGCATCTCCTCCGCTGTAAAACTGTTTGTATAGCGTTCCTATTAAAATTAACACATTTTGCCACGTGTGACGTTTGCTTTCTATTGTAGCCTATGTTTATATTTGTCAACACATTTTGTTTCCTCATTTCTATATACTATTGTATAATACCGTCTGTCAAATCTTATATTTGAACTGTAAAGTTTAAATTGCATTTTTTAGTCATTTTACAGTTTAGAATGTTACCATAAACACTGCCCTACCCTGCTCATATGGTATTTATTTAATTTGTGCAGGCCTTAAAAATCCCTAAATTTGATTTAAATTTTTTACCCTGCAGATACCCTGGTTATAGTTGTAGTATGGACTTCCCTATTCTCATAGAATTATAACAATTTTAAAAACTTTATAGTTGCTGTTATAATTATCGTCTTTGGTGTGAACAGACCTTAAGACAGAAATTAATTGACTAAACGTGTAATTACTTATCCTTACTGTAGTTACTGTATTGCCTCTGTAGGTTTAATGAAATGTATGAATTGGTTTATAAGCACCCTAATGTGATGGGCTTGTCTTCTGCAGTGTCAGTATGCTTATATCCATCAGTGTGTGCGGGATGTTTTGAGGGCTCGTAAACTTTGCTGTGAACGAGATAACCCTCTTTTCCCCATCTATAACAACTTGTTATAAACGTAAGTATTGTATGTGTCTGTGTTTCACTTAGACATCGTATGGATGTAATTTTACAGTATATTTGCAACAAAACCATAAAGTCTAAATGTTGCAGTGGTTTATAAATTTTAAAACAAAAATTGTGATCCATTATTCTTCCCTATTCTTCATTACTAATAGCTGTAGAAACAAGAAAAAATATAGCTGCAAGCAGCGATGACGGGCCAAAGCCCCGGTGGCACCGCCACACCAGAGGCTTTGGGGAGACTGTGCATGACAGGCAATATGCATTTAAACTGGGTAAATGTAAAAGGATTATGTCAAGATATGAGACTCTTCCTGTTTCCCTTTTTGTCATTACTTTAATCGCTCGCCATGGCAACACTGCTTGAGATACCCAATATCCGTTAAAAATCTAACATCTTCAATATCTTGCCACCATGTTCACAAAGTTTGGTGTGAATCGTGTGAATCCTATAGGAGAAGCAGATAAAAATTCAGAGCCTGATTATTTAAAAAATCCATATTCAAACCAAAATATCTGACATCCTGTTGGTGGGAGCTAATGACTGTAAATTAAAGTTGTCCAGTTCAATGAGGAACAATATATGTACCTAGTTTGGTGACTGTAGGTAAAACTAACCCCCTTTCTGTTGCCAGTTGGTGGCGCTCTATCTCGGACTCACAATAGTCACATCCATGTGATCGGCCTCCTACAGCAAAGATACAGCTGAAGTTTCATCAAAATCAGTCAATGTAAGCAGAAGTTATAACACATTTCCTGTTTCCCTTTTTTGTCCTTACTTTAATCCCTCGCCATGGCAACACCGTTTGAGATATCCAATATCCGTTCACAATTTAGCATCTTCAATGTCTTGCTGACCGAGTTTGTTTGCGATCGGATGAATCCCCTAGGAGGAGTATATCAAATTCCAGAGCATGCGTTTCTTAAACAACTCATAATAGCCGACTTCCTGTTGGGCTGGCGTATGACTTAGTTGTTCGGCCCGATGAGATCTATAACTGTATGAAGTTTGGTTACTGTAGATGAGAAGGGGTGCACAACAGAGCCCCTCAAATACAACCATATAAAAGGGTGTGCCACAGAGCCCCCAATGACAACTTGTGACCGGCCCTGATGGCCGACGATTCCCACGTTTCAAGAGTTTTTGAGCATGTTAAGGGCCCCAAAAGTGCCCGAAAGGTCGGGGAAAAAAATGTACCTAAGGAAAACAATAGGGCCCTTCGCCCTAAATATAGCATGGGTCTAGATTTTGTTCTTTGGGAATACATTGGAAGTGGGTATACACCGATCAGGCATAACATTATAATCGTCCCCCTTCTGCTGCCAAAACAGCCCTGACCCGTCGAGGCATGGACTCCACTAGACCCCTGAAGCTGTGCTGTGGTATCTGGCACCAAGATGTTAGCAGAAGATCCTTTAAGTCCTGTAAGTTATGAGGTGGCGCCTCCATGGATCGGACTTCAGCACATCCCACAGATGCTCGATTGGATTGAGATCTGGGGAATTTGGAGGCAAAATTCAACACCTGAAACTCGTTGTTGTGCTCCTCAAACCATTCCTGAACCATTTTTGCTTTGTGGCAGGGTGCATTATCCTGCTGAAAGAGGCCACAGCCACCAGGGTATACCGTTTCCATGAAAGGGTGTACATGGTCTGCAACAATGCTTAGGTAGGTGGTACGTGTCAAAGTAACATCCAAATAGATGGCAGGACCCAAGGTTTCCCAGCAGAACATTGCCCAAAGCATCACACTACCTCCGCCGGCTTGCCTTCTTCCCATAGTGCATCCTGGTGCCATGTGTTCCCCAGGTAAGCGACGCACACGCACCCGGCCATCCATGTGATGTAAAAGAAAATGTGATTCATCAGACCAGGCCACCTTCTTCCATTGCTCCGTGTTCCAGTTCTGATGCTCACGTGCCCACTGTTGGTACTGTCGGTGGATAGGGGTCAGCATGGGCACCCTGACTTGTCTGCAGCTATGCAGCCCCATACGCAACAAACTGTGATGCACTGTGTATTCTGACACCTTTCTATCAGAACCAGCATTAACTTCTTGAGCAATTTGAGCTACAGTAGCTTGTCTGTTTGATCGGACCACATGTGCCAGTCTTCACTCCCCAAGTGCATCAATGAGCCATGACCCTGTCGCCGGTTCACCACTGTTCCTTCCTTGGACCACTTTTGATAAATACTGACCACTGCAGACTGGGAACACCCCACAAGAGCTGCAGTTTTCAATCCCTCTCCTCCAGCAACCATCACTCATATGAAACACTCTTCCATTTAGTTTGCAACGGCCACTTCCAATTAATTCCCAAAGGACAAAATCTAGACCCATGCTACATTTTTCCTGTTTATATAGCCATTAGTAACGAAGAAGGGAAGAAAAGTTGATTTCCGCAATTTCCGTTTTAAAATTTGAGCATAGATGCCCTGTTCTTATGTTTGTGTGTATCTGAAAATTCCATGTATTTTTCTTCACAGAGTTTGTGTATACGGGATCAGGAAGACTTTCCCCTTACTGAACAAGAACAGAAGAGAAGCTTTTGTATTTCATCACTAGTTTTAATAGCTGTGCATAACAAAGATATATGCTTTATTTTTATACAACTTTTTCATGACATACTTATGTACTGCACACTGTAATTATTTATGTTGTATGCTAATTTTGTTTAATAAATTGTATTTAGACTACTGGCACTTTTTGGAATTTAGTATTAATTTCCTTAAATGCATAATGCATGACATTTCATTCTTCTGTAGCTTGGAAATAAACATCACAATTGTTCTCTAATGGACTCCCTCAGTAATCTAGAAAAAGTGTTAAAAAAAAAAAAAGAAATAAGATGAAGACCCAAAGGTCTCATTTTAGATTTTTTTACAATGTACAATAGCTTATTTTTCTTTAAAGAAAATCCTGCTTATGAACCTGAAAGGCTGGTTTACAGTCCCCTCTGATTTTATTATATAACTTGGGAATCATAATTTTCTCAAATCCAGTGCATCTGGTCTGTATTTGGTACCTTAGAGGTGACTGAGGGTCTGAACCTTGTCAGGAACAGTGTTCACTCATTTCATCTGACTTCAAGAGAAAAACACATCTGATTATTATACAGTCAAATTAATCAACAGTTATATTTTCTATAAATATATATATTTTTCATATTCCTTTTATTCTACTCTTTACACGTTCACACGTTCACTTCTAGTTTACACGTTCACAACTTGTTTACATGTTCATCTAAATCAGACCTTCAGTTTAGCAAGAGCCAGTGCATGGGGCAACGATATATGGATTCATATGGTCGCAATCGTTCTGCAGAAGCTGTAATTTTGAAGGATAAATTTGAGGAAAAATGGTTAAAAGCATTATGTGCAATTTAAATGTTTGTACAACTCAGTTGTATTTGATAGTTAAATAAATATGATCGATTAATTGATTATTAAATAAACTCACGAAATTGAATAATCATGAAAAACTATTATTTTCGTTTTGTTTTGTTTTCCTGTTCAGACCAAGTGCATCCCGAATTTTCATTTAGGTGCATCACTATTATGGATTTACACAGGAATCACAATCACAGGAAACATGCCTAAATAATGTGCTTTATGTGAGAACATCTAAATTAACTGGTTTAATGCTGTCACGTGTGGTGACACTAGAGAAAACACTAGAGAAAACTTAACCACAACACAAACGAGACCGAACAAAGAACTGGGGAAACTAAGCTTAAAACACAGAGTGATAATTAACAGAAACAGGTCTGCTCTTAAGATTTTGTACTGATATAGGGGTGAGCGGGGCACAACCTAACGCGGGGTATTTACTAGTTGCCATATCAACACTGTATAGAGAAAAAATTGTGCCAAAATTAAAAAATCTTTGGAAGATATCACTGAACATTTATTTAACCATAGCAAAAGTAAATTTCTTACTTAAGCTAATTTTTCATCTCTGTTTTTTGTTTATTTAAAATTAGATACATTTGATATTAGTTTAATCTTATATCTGTTATTTAACAGTTGAGATGGTTCTTTAATGCTGATCTAACCAGCAGCAGACACTAGCTGTGTTTAAATCCCAGTTGCGCAGGTGGGGAATGTTGTCACACTGCGTTACAATGTGCCCCTATTAGAACTATGCTATTATATTCTATACTTTTATGAATTCGATTGAGAAACCATGAGAAAAAGGTGAATAAAGACTGAGAGTCATTGTTTAGAAATTATTAATTATTATTATGTTTTCAACTATGCTGTATAGCTGTGTTTTGCGGTTTGTTAAACTGAAAAATTTGTTTATTTTTAATTATTAAAAAATGCCATTATTTTATATGAAAAAGGTAATAATTGTATTTTATTGACAAAATATTTTAGTTTGTCTTGCATATTTTTTTGATTAGATCAGATAACTGATCTGTTTGTCCTTCTGACTGCTGTGCTCGCGTGTGCTCTGCTTGCTTTTGAATCTTTATTTGATATCATTCCCTGTTGTTTAAACTGCTAAATATAATTTACCCATCACCATATATTGTCTAATATTGCCTACCATATTAAATCTGACACCGCTAGCTTTTAATCTAAATCACTATCGTTAGCGTTAGCATTTCGCTAGCCTGTTAGCTTGCCATCTCTGCACTCGGGTCTCTTGTTTTCTGAGTTCATTAAACAACTGTGGTGAGTTGGATTAGTAAATAGACTCCATCAAACAACTGTGGTAAGTTGGATTAATCAACAAATACGGTAAGCCATGTCTTCTTCTCCTATCATTGTCACTTGCACTGCATGTTTCATGTTTAGTATATCTTTCTCCGTTGGCGAACAGGGCTTCACATGTGATAAATGTAAGGAGATAGTCAGGCTGACGGAGAAGATTTCAGAATTAGAGACACGCATCCAGACTTTATTTGAGAGTAGTGAGAATGTAACAGCTTTAGACACTGCTTTGGATGCGAATAGCTTAGTGAACTCTGTACATTGTTCGGTTCCGGCTGTAGAGCCCGTGCAGCAGGGCAACTGGGTGAAGGTGAGACGGCATAGTCGCGGATCAAAAAACCACTCTTCCGTTCCGATTAGAACATCAAACAGGTTCTCCCCACTCAGTGATGCACCCACTGAGAATCCTGTTGAAAGTGCCCTAGTTATTGGCGATTCTATTACACGGAACGTGAAAATAGAGACACCAGCCACCATAGTCACATGTTTACCGGGAGCCAGAGCGCCTGACATCAAAGCAAATTTAAAAGTGCTGGCTAATGCTAATCGTAAATTCTCTAAGATTATTATTCACGTCGGCACAAATGATGTTTCGACTTCGCCAGTCGGAGATCACCAAAATTAACATTAAAGAGGTGTGTAAACTCGCAAGTACGATGGCAGATGACATTTTTTGCTCTGATGCTTAGCAGACTATCATCACTCAATGGCTGGTTGTCTAAGTGGTGTCCGCAAAATAACATAGGGTTCATAGACAATTGGAAAAGCATTTGGGGCAGACCTGACCTGTTGAAAAAAGATGGTATTCATCCTTCCTGGGATGGTGCCGCTCTTCTCTCTAGTAATTTGGCACATAGTCTTAGAGCTAAACCTTGACTAACTGGGGCCCAGGTCAGGAAGCAGACGGACTGGCTTACCCGACCGCCTGCTAGCTGTCTCACGTCACAGAAGTCAGATAAATCCCAGCACATAGAGACTCTTTCACCTAGATATTATCACATAGAGACTGTGTCTGTTCCACGAATTAGTAAATACAAAAAACCATCAAAATCATTCAACGGTAAAAATTTAATTGATGTCCAACAAATAAATAACAGATATAATACAGATGATCAAATGATAAAGCTCGGGTTTGACAGAAACCTGGCTAAAACCTGACGATTACATTACTTTAAATGAGTCCACCCCCCAAGAATATTGTTATAAACACGAGCCACGTCTGAAAGGTAAAGGGGGAGGTGTTGCTGTAATTTATAATAATATCTTCAGTATTACTCACAAGTCTAGTTTCAAATATAATTCCTTTGAAGTTTTGGTGCTTTATGTAACGTTATGTAGTGAAATCGATAAATCCCGTTTGACATTTGTGCTGGCTACTGTATATAGGCCACCAGGGCACCATACAGACTTTACCAGAGAATTTGCTGATTTTCTATCAGAGTTAGTACTGGCTGCAGATAAAGTCCTAATTGTTGGTGATTTTAATATCCATGTAGACAATGAAAAAGACACACTGGGATTGGCATTTAGAGACATTCTAAACTCTATTGGAGTAAGGCAACACGTGTCAGGACCCACTCATCGCCGTAATCATACGTTAGACCTAATACTGTCACATGGAATAAATGTTGATACCATTGAAATTCTGCAGCAGAGCGATGACATCTCAGATCATTACCTAGTATCATGTACACTTAATTTAGCAAAGGCTGCAAAGCCGTCCCCTCGCTTTAAATATGGCAGGACTATCACTGCTGCGACTAAAGATTGCTTTGTAAATAATCTTCCTCATCAGTTTCATCTCCTCAGCATCCCAGATAGCCTAGAGGAACTCGATGTTGCAACAGAAACTATTGACTCTCTCTTTTCCAGCACTTTAGACACAGTTGCTCCCCGGCGCTTAAAGAAGATTAAAGAAAACAGTCCAACGCCGTGGTACAACGAGCACACCCGGGCCCTTAAAACAGCAGCCAGAAAAATGGAGCGCAGCTGGAAGAAAACAAAACTAGAAGTTTTTCTCATTTCGTGGAAAGAGAGCATGATTGCATACAGAAAGGCCCTAAAAACTGCTAGATCTGCTTATTTCTCGACTCTCTTAGAAGAAAACAAACACAACCCTAGGTATTTATTCGATACAGTGGCTAAATTAACCAAAGATAAAGCTTCACCTTCTGATGTTTGTAAACAGCACAGCAGTAATGACTTTATGAACTTCTTTACCTGTAAGATTGATAATATTAGGAAAAAAATTATAACCATGCAGCCGTCTACTACAGTATCACATCAGACAGTGCATTGTAGTGTCACTGAGGAAAAATTACATTCATTCACTGCTATAGGAGAAGAAGAATTGGCTAAACTCGTTAAATCATCAAAATCAACAACATGTATGCTCGACCCCATACCGACTAAACTACTAAAAGAGATGCTTCCAGAGGTCATAGATCCTCTCCTTAATATCATTAATTCATCCTTGACATTAGGATATGTACCGAAAACTTTTAAGTTGGCTATTATTAAACCACTTATTAAAAAACCGCAACTTGATCCTACAAAATTAGTCAATTACAGGCCAATCTCAAATCTACCCTTTCTGTCAAAAATACTAGAAAAGGCAGTGTCCTCACAATTATGCTCCTTTTTAGAAAGAAATGGTATCTGTGAGGATTTCCAGTCAGGATTTAGACCGTATCATAGTACTGAGACTGCTCTCATCAGAGTAACAAATGATTTACTCTTATCATCTGATCGTGGTTGTATATCTCTATTAGTGTTACTCGATCTTAGCGCTGCATTCGATACTATCGACCACAATATTCTTTTGAATAGACTCGAAAATTATGTTGGCATTAGTGGAACTTCATTGGCATGGTTTAAATCATACTTATCTGACCGTTATCAGTTTGTAGCAGTAAATGAAGAGATGTCACACCGAACACAAGTTCAGTATGGAGTACCGCAGGGCTCAGTGCTAGGACCGTTGCTTTTCACCCTGTACATGCTACCACTGGGAGATATTATTAGGAAGCATGGTGTTAATTTTCATTGTTATGCTGACGATACTCAGCTCTATATTTCTTCACACCCTGACGAAACTTACCAATTCACAAGATTAACAGAATGCATAGCTGATATTAAAAATTGGATGACTAGTAATTTCCTGCAACTTAATTCAGAAAAAACTGAATTTTTAATCATTGGACAAAAAAACTCCACAAGTAGTAACCTAGAATACTTTCTAACACTCGATGGCTGCTCTGTCAAGTCCTCGTCGTCAGTTAGGAACCTGGGTGTGCTCTTTGATACCAATCTCTCATTTGAAAGCCACGTTTCTAGCATCTGTAAAACTGCATTCTACCATCTTAAAAATATATCTAAATTACGGCGCATGCTTTCAATGCAAAATGCTGAACAGTTAGTTCATGCGTTCATGACCTCAAGGCTAGATTATTGTAATGCTCTACTGGGTGGTTGCCCTGCCCGCTTAATAAATAAACTGCAGCTGGTCCAAAACGCAGCAGCTAGAGTTCTTACTAGAACCAGGAAGTATGACCATATTAGCCCGGTTCTTTCAACACTGCATTGGCTCCCTATTAAACATCGTATACATTTTAAAATCTTGCTGATTAGTTACAAAGCACTAAATGGTTTAGCGCCCCAGTACTTGAGCGAGCTCTTAACGCATTATACTCCATCACGTTTATTGCGGTCTCAAAATTCTGGCCAGTTGATAATACCTAGAATATCAAAATCAACTGCAGGCGGTCGGTCCTTTTCCTATTTAGCACCTAAACTCTGGAACAGTCTTCCTAGTATTGTTCGGGAAGCAGACACACTCTGTCAGTTTAAATCTAGACTAAAAACACATCTCTTTACTATGGCATACACATAAAACATTTTTAATTTCTGTTATTCAAATCAGTTAAATGATTGTTTTAGGCTGCATTAACTAGGTCAGCCGGAACTGGGAACACTTCCCATAACACCTGATGTACTCGTTACATCATAAGAAGAATGGCATCTACGCTAATGTTAGTCTCTCTGTTTATCCCGAGGTTTACTGCAGTCGGCCGGATCCGGGCCGTATCCAGACCAGATGGTGGACCTTAGCCTGGACATGACGACCATATCCCTGAAGTGTCTGTAGAGACAATAGTGTCAATTAAACTCCCCCCTGTAAATGCCGCATCGACACGACATCCTAATTAAACCCGTCCCCGGCGTGACAACTCCAATCTTTCGAATAATCCTACGAATATCTATTTATCTAATATGACTTCTGACCTGTAATGTTGCCAGAATCATAATCATACACTATTTGTTCGTCGGCCAGAGGAGAACTGGCACCCCGACTGAGCCTGGTTTCTCCCAAGGTTTTTTTTTTTTTCTCCATTCTGGCCCTGAAGGAGTTTTGGTTCCTTGCCACCGTCGCCTTTGGCTTTTGGCTTGCTCAGTTGGGGACACCTAAATTTCAATTATATTACTGATCCGCCCGCATTGACACTATATGATAATTGAAATGAGCTGGATGACATCACCGTTTTCTCCAGAGCGGCTGTACAGCCGAATCAAATTCCGTTGCATTATTTTCCTGTTACCACTGTGAAGCTGCTTTGAAACAATTGCCATTGTAAAAAGCGCTATATAAATAAAGGTGATTTGATTTGATTTGATAACATTTTAAGCTGTCATATGCTCTGTAACATGTGAGGGCATATGGGGCATGTTGTCACATTTCACTTCCATTCTTTAGGGGTAAATCAAGAAAAAAGTATAGGTGTATTAATGAAACAAAACCACATACTTGTACTAGACATGAAATTAATGTGGGAAAAAAATAAATACTCTGAACCCCAGTGAATTTACACAAACTGAGAAAGTCAAAAAGCCAACTATGGAATTACAGCAAGCAGCGCCACTTGATTTCGTGGCTGTTTATGGAGTTCAGTGATAATCCGAGTGTCACCGAGCAGTATCGAGTCTGAGCGAAAGTTCATGAATACAATATCGCCTTTGAGCTCTACAAAACGAGCCAATGGCATGAAGATGCCATGGGTCTGCGGAATTTGCATAACGCAACCCCGCCCTACCGCGTGGGTATAAAGGGCGTTGCGTGGCAATCTCGCATTATGTTTCTGCTTCAGAGCCGAGTGTTACTGCCTGAGCGTTTTTCTCTTCAAGACGAGTGTCTCTCCAGAGTGTTGGTGTTACGGCGCGTTCTAGTGAGTTCCGCATTCCTGTCTGATCTGTGCAGTGATCTAGCACAGCGTGTGTGTTCCCCCTAGGCGTTTCGGCATTCTGCAGAGCAAAAACTCCTCTAAAAGAGCTGCACGTGGCACGTCTGTTTCAAGATGTCTCGCCCGTGCTCCGTTCCTGGGTGCGGTCGGCTGGTTCCTCCGTTTGACAGGCATGATCGCTGTTTGGGCCTCGTGCATACCGAACGCGCGTTCATGGGTGAGTCATGAACATGGCCTTCGCAGTGTTGCGGTCAAGACTCCGTGATCTCCGTGCTGGAGGGAGAGTCACCTCTACCACACCCCAATCTATTCCCTCCACGAGTGGGAATACTTTGGCTGGTGGTCAGGGTGACTTGAGGGTGACGGTGTGGGCCAACCCGACGAATCCTCCTCGGGCCACACCCCCTTCTAGCACACTGCAACCTGTGGTGTTGCCAGATGAGGGCGCAGGTGTTTCCCGTCCTGGGCCCTGCGTTTCATTTGGCGCACCGGGGGTACGCCTGTGGTCCACATGACCCCGCTGGCACAGTTTCTGGGAGCCTGGCTGGCGCTTCCCAATCTGTCCAGCTGGCTCGCTCGCACCATCAGGTTCGGCTATGCGATTCAGTTTGCACGGTCTCCTCCCCGCTTTCGGGGAGTCCGCTATACCATGGTGGGTGGCAATGCCCCTGTCATGCGTGCGGAGGTCACCACCCTACTGGCAAAGGGTGCGGTCGAGATCGTCCCTCCAGCCGAGATGGAGTCCGGCTTCTACAGCCCTTACTTCATTGTACCCAAGAAAACCGGTGGGTTACGGCCAATCCTGGACCTGCGCATCTTGAACCGAACCCTTCACAGGCTTCCATTCAGGATGTTGACAGCCAAACGATTTCGAATGCGTTCATTTTCGAATGCGTTCATCCCTTGGATTGGTTTGCAGCGATCGACCTGAAGGACGCGTACTTTCATGTCTCCATTCTTCCTCGACACAGACCGTTTCTACAGTTTGCCTTCAAGGGGCAGGCATATCAGTAAACGGTTCTCCCATTCGGGCTAGCCCTGTCTTCTCGCGTCTTTACGAAGGTCATCGAGGCAGCCCTTGTGCCTCTCAGGCAACACGGGGTTTGCATCCTGAACTATCTCGACGACTGGCTGATTCTAGGCCACTCTCGGGATCAGGTTTGCGAACACAGGGACCTGGTGCTTCAGCACCTCGCCCGTCTGGGCCTTCGGGTCAACTGGGAAAAGAGCAAACTCTCCCCAGTGCAGAGGATCTCTTTTCTCGGTATGGAAATCGACTCGGTTGACTCGAGCGAGCGCGCGCAGTCACTGCTGACTTGTCTTCGCCAGTTCGAGGGCAAGAGTGTGGTTCCACTGAAATATTTTCAGAGGCTCCTGGGGCATATGGCATCTGTAGCCGCGGTAACGCCGCTCGGTTTGCTTCATATGAGACCGCTTCAGCACTGGCTTCGCGATCGAGTCCCGAGATGGGCATGGCAACACGGCACGCTCCGGGTCCCAGTTACTCGGGCCTGCCGTCAGACCTTCACCCCGTGGGCGAACCTCAGTTTTCTACGGGCAGGTGTTCCCCTAGAACAAGTATCAACAGATGCCTCTGCCACGGGCTGGGGCGCCATGTGCAATGGACATGCTGCCGCGGGCTCCTGGAGAGGACCCCAGCGCCTATGGCATGTCAATTGCCTCGAGTTGCTGGCCATACGTCTTGCCCTGCACCGCTTCCGAGCCCTGCTCAAGGACAAGCACGTACTGGTCCGTTCAGACAGCACGGCGACAGTAGCGTACATCAACCGACAAGGTGGTCTACGCTCCTGCCGGATGTCGCAACTCGCCCGCCATCTCCTCCTATGGAGTCAGAAGCATCTGAGGTCGCTTCGTGCTGTTCACATCCCGGGAGAACTGAATTGTGCAGCCGACGAGCTGTCCCGGTTCCAGCCGCTTCCGGGGGAATGGAGACTCCATCCCCAGACGGTTCAGCTGATTTGGGAACAGTTCGGCGACGCACAGATAGATCTGTTTGCCTCCCACGACTCTTCCCATTGCCGCTGGTATTACTCCCTGACCGAGGGGACCCTCGGCATGGATGCACTAGCGCACAGCTGGCCGCGGGGCCCACGCAAGTATGCGTTTCCCCCAGTGAGCCTTCTCGCACAGGTTCTGTGCAAGATCAGGGAGGACAGGGAGCAGGTCCTTTTGGTCGCCCCATATTGGCCCGGCCGGACCTGGTTCTCAGAACTCGACTCTTTGCGACAGCCCCTCCCTGGTCGATCCCTCTGAGGAAGGACCTCCTTACTCAGAGACGGGGCACCGTATGGCACCCACGTCCCGACCTTTGGAACCTACACGTGTGGGACCTGGACGGGACGCGGTAGGTTTGAGTACCCTGCCACCTCAGGTGGCAGCTACCATCACTTCCGCTAGGGCCTTGTCCACGAGACAGGCATATGGGTTGAAGTGGAACCTCTTCGTCACCTGGTGCTCTTCTCGCCAAGAAGACCCCACGAAATGCTCAGTCGGGTCCGTGCTTTCCTTCCTCCAGGAAGGGTTGGAGCGAAGGCTGCCTCCCTCCACCCTGAAGGTCTATGTGGCCGCGATTTTGGCTTATCATGACCTGGTGGATTCAAAAACGGTAGGTCAGCATGACCTGGTCAGCAGGTTCCTTAGAGGAGCGAGGAAATTAAATCCTCCTCGTCCTCCTCAAATACCCTCTTGGGATCTTGCAGTGGCTTTATCTGCCCTGCAGAAAGCTCCCTTTGAGCCCCTGCAGTCTATGGAGCTGAAGTTCCTTTCAATGAAAGTGGCGCTCTTGATTGCTCTGGCTTCCATCAAGAGGGTAGGGGACCTGCAGGCATTTTCGGTTGACGAAGCGTGCCTGGAATTCGGGCCGGCCAATTCTCACGTGATCCTGAGACCCCGGCCTGGATACGTGCCCAAGGTTCCCACCACTCCCTTCAGGGATCAGGTGGTGAACCTGCAAGCGCTGCCTCTGGAGGAGGCAGACCCAGCCTTGGCACTGCTCTGTCCAGTACGCACCCTTCTCGCTTACGTAGACCGGACGCAGTGTTTCAGGACCTCAGACCAGCTCTTTGTCTGTTACGGAGGGCAGCAGAAAGGGAAGGCTCACTCCAAGCAGAGGTGTCTCACTGGATAGTGGATGCCATTGTCCTGGCATATCAGGTTCAGGGCATGCCATGCCCCCTTGGGGTTAGAGCACACTCCACTAGGATTGTTGCTTCCTCTTGGGCTTTAGCGCATGGCGCCTCGCCGACAGACATTTGTAGAGCTGCAGGCTGGGCGACACCCAACACATTCGCAAGATTTTATAATCTCCGAGTGGAGCCTGTGTCCGCTCGTGTACTCACCCAAGTGGCCAGTAACTGGACAGGCTCAGGTCTCTTCGCTTGCTGTGCCATTCCACTCCACGGACTGGATGCGTGCGCATTTTCTCTCAGGTGAGCTTCCCAGTAAGCCCTGAGCTCCTCCAGCACTGCTGATGTCGACACCAGAGTGCATGCCCGCTTGGTCAGCCCTCGTGTTCGGCTAGGTGCCTCCGTGTGCATGGTTCCCCCGTTGGGCAACCCCCACATGTGTATTTCCACGGTAAGTCTCTCTGAGCACGTGTCTTCCCTTGGCAAGACACCCTTGCCACACCTGGGGTTGAAAAATTTTTCCACCTGCGGCTGGATACCCCAGAGTGCTCCATATGCAGTCCCTACGGGGGTCATATGTGTATTCTTAAGTCCTCCCTTCGGGCAGGCATTGTGTTGCATTTCTCCACGTGGGATATGCTTCCCAGTGTACCTTGGTATCGGCGTTGAGCCTAGCCCCTCGTTCGTGCTAAGACTCACGGCAGGGAGCCCTGGTCAGCGCAGGACGCTGGAAGACAGTCGTCGTGGCGAGATTGTATTGGGACCCCCATTTCGTCAGTAACTGACATAACTCGTAGTGTACTGAATGAAAGGGAACATCTCGGTTACGTATGTAACCCTCGTTCGCTGAAGGAAGGGAACGGAGACGTTACGTCCCCATGCCACTTCCGCTGGAACGGCCGGACGCTCATGCCTCGGCTCTTCAGCAGGTAACATAATGCGAGATTGCCACGCAACGCCCTTTATACCCACGTGGTAGGGCGGGGTTGCGTTATGCAAATTCCGCAGACCCATGGCATCTTCATGCCATTGGCTCGTTTTGTAGAGCTCAAAGGCGATTGGCTTCTAAGCGAAACCCCCATTTCGTCAGTAACTGACGTAACATCTCCGTTCCCTTCCTTCAGGGAACAAGGGTTACATACGTAACCGAGACGTTCACTTCAGTGACTCCATCTCAGAGATGGTGTTTGAAGATCTGACTGACCCAGCAGGGGGCAGCAGTGACCAGCCCAGCCCAACAGGTGAACGTCAACAGAGCATTTGAAATACATTACAGTGAGATGCAAATACAAATGTGGGAAATGTTGGCTCTGTGACTATAATCTAACACAGCATTAAGATAGTGTGCCGTTCTACTGGCATTTCTTATATGCATATTTAGTGTAGGCCTATATGTTTAGTATATGCACATTTTGCATATCATTTTGATAAGAATCACATTATTTGAAAGACCCGTTTAATTCGCCAAACCTAATGTGTTTAATGCAACAACGTCACATTGACCCTGTAAAATTTACCCAATGCCAAAAAACACAAAATTAGGACATTTAGTCCCACTTTAAGGGTCTTTAACTATGTACTACTAATTTAAATTATTCACTTGATACAATGCACTTATTGTGGACATACATGTTTTGAACATGTTTGTACTTATATTTAGTGTTGTAGTACTCAACCAAGTACTTGGTCCCGAGGTAATGGTATTACGATTTTTTTTGAAAGTCTTGGTCTTGTCTTGGTCTCGAGGCCCGATTTTCACTCAGGTTTGGCGAAATCGACAACAAATGCCTGAAATCAGAGGCAAATCGGTGCTTGTTCACACGAGTGACAATCACGCAGTGTGAATTATCAAAGACGCGATCTGAGAGAATCGCAGACGCCCGTGAGATATTTGGCATGCTAAATATCTGGACCTGTCTGTGATTCAAACTCCTGCTGTGTGAAATGTATTCTGATTGAAAATTACATTAGCGATGACATACAGCCAATGAGAGAGATACAGGGCAGCGGGAGGTTCGGGGAAGAGTTATAGACCAGAATATCAGTATTTTAATAGATATATTTACAATTATATCAAACAGAAACAAAGCACAAACATTTGCTTGACCAGCCGCAACAGCAGCACATTGCAAAATGATTTATTTTCCTCCAACTCTCTTTCCAGAACACACAATCCTTGTCTCCCCAACCATTTCCTCCTCCATAATCTTTTTTTCTTTTTCTCTTTTTCGCTGCAAATCAGAGCACAGACTATTTGGATCGCAAGCTTCTTGCGGGCTATCATTTTTAATAACAATTCCAGTCTTGTGTGAGATCTCTCTTGCATTATTTTCTTGTCACTTCTCGCGTGTGTTTGGTTGTGAAAGTTTGCGGACCAGAAAGAGATGTCGCTGAGTAAAGTTATGTAATGTGAAACCCCCTGTCGCTGATCCATCGTGCAGTGTGCACACAGTTAATGCTACCCCAAATAGTCATGCAGTGTGAAAAGAACAGTGATCCGACGACTTTGAAAATCATGCAGTGTGAACTCGACATAAGAGGACCCAGGATTTTATCTTAAGACCAGCCAAGACCACAACTGCGAGGACATCACTAAATTGCTGGTGCACTGTCAAAAAAAAAAATCTTACTAAAAAAATCATTGTGCATTGATTTATTTGTTAACATCATTATTTTGATTTGATGTAAAACTTACTGCTTAAAATACAATCAATAACTTATTTCTAATGTCATTTCTTTTGCTACTGTTGTGCCGGATTCAAAATCAATGCAGGATTGACAATATTACAAGAGCAAGAGAGCTGTTTTCACGAATATAAGCACGATTGCAAACGCTTAATAAACAAGAAGTTAATATTAATTGACTTACAATTTAGACACAGTTTTTGACACAGGTTTTTGTTTTCGGCAACGAAAAGAGTTCCATGCAAATCCATAGCAGAACTGTTGTGTTTCTGAGTAACACTCTGCGCTGTTTCATTACAAAATGAATCAGCTGCTTTGAACAAAACAGGTGAATAAATGATTCTGTGACTCACTCATTAAGTGTTTTGTCGCCACCTACTAGCGGTTTCAGTTTCATATTTAAAAGTAGGCCTATCATTTTGTTTTTCCATCATATTTCTATATTTAAAATGTTATTTTTAAAACATTAATCTCAACATTATTTATATAGGTGTAATTGTACCAATTCAAATGCAACTTCTGTGCCACCTCTGCAACACAAAGGTCAATTTTATTGTTAGTGATTTGATTGGTAACAGCTCTATAAAGTGTCTTATTATTCGAATTGTATTTATTTATTTTGATCTTGCTCTGCCTTGATCTTGGTCTTGTCTTAGTCTCAACACACTCTGGTCTTGATCTCGACTTGGTCTCGGTTTAGGTGGTCTTGACTACAACACTACTTAAATTTAAAAAAATATCTGTGTAATTACAGTTCAGCTGTAATTCATTTATGTAATACAGATCTAATTTGTTGTTGTTGTTGTTTTTAATAAGCACATAGTAACTAAAACACTTAATATAAAGTATGACCAGACAGTCTTACAAGTGAGACTAATTATTAATGTTTAATCTGATTAAACATGTTTTTAATAGCTTACTGCTTATTTTTTCTTATTTTATCAGAAAATACCAAAGTGATGAAGAGCAACAAAATCTTGGCATTCTTCCAAAGAAAATTGGGCGTCCCAGTTCTTAGTGGTCCTAAATCTGGTTGATGCAGAGCAATTATGTGTACTAAGAGGTACTAAATCAGAACGTGAAGTAGATCTGGTTGATGAAGAACAAATCCCAGGTCCAAGCTGTCCTAAACCAGAACCTGGAGAGGATCTGGTTGATGAAGAACAATTGTGCGTCCCAGGTCCAAGCTGTCCTAAACCAGAACCTGAAGTAAATCTGGTTAATGAAGAACAGTTGTGCGTCCCAGGTCCAAGTGGGCCTAAAACGGAATGTCAAATGAAAGCAGAGCTTTCAATGTTACAAATGTATACCCCTCAAAGTGTGTCCCAACTGGAGGATCGCCTGTGGGATTCGACATTGGTCTGGACACCTGTCACTGAGGTCTGGCACAATGTCTTCATAGGAGATGAGTAAGTCTACAACACAGACTACCACATATATGACATATAATACCAAACCTTGTGATAAATGTAATGCAGCAGTATGAACAGGAAACAAACAATCAAGTCATCAATCGAGTTATAATTCTGTCACTGTCAGAGGTGTTTTATAATTTTACAACTACACTATCATATCATACATTTACAGTTTTTTTATTCGCTTTGGTACTATTTTCACAAGTAAGGTGTATATTTTCAAAACTGGAAAATGTTTTAAAAATGTACACCTTACTTGTGAAAATAGTACCAAAGCGAATACAAAAAAACTGTAAACCAGATGTTCTCATTACATATTACAATAATCTTGTGTTTGAAACAATTATGTGGACTGAAAATATGTGCTGAATGAAAGCATTACATCAGGTTTTGAAAGAATGATTAGCTGTGTTACAAGTGTGATCAGTTTGGGGGTTTTTTTACTAAGAGTTTTGAAAATGTACACCTTACTTGTGAAAATAGTATCAAAGCGAATACAAAACACTGTAATCCAGATAAGGTTGGAGATAAAGGTTGGGATCATGATTTTTTTGTAATATTACAGCTCACCGTGTATATTAGCATTTGTTATTAGCGTTTGTTGTTTGCTTTTGGCATCTGATAGATAGAGCATTTGGACCCAGAAACGGTGACTTGAGACTTAACAAGTGGATTGTAAAATCGGTCCTGTTGTTGATAAAAAAAATCAGTGTGAGTGGAATCAGTGTGAGTAGAATCAGGCTATGTTCACACTGTCAATTTTTGGGAGTGACAACCGCATTTAGTTACAGGTGTGAGTCTCGAAATGTCTCGTTCACACAGCAACTTACAGTAGCGTCTCGAATACTGTCTGTATGAAAGTGCAACGAGAGTCAAGCCTGTATTCTCTTTCCAGGTACCATAGCGACAGTGACAAAAGTAATATCAAAGATGGCGATGTCCATAAAACTGAAAAGTCTTATCACTTTTCACTTATCACGCGACAAGAGTCCAATTGAGCGGCAAGTGTATCCGTCTAATCTTCATTAACCGACAGAAGCTTCAATGTAAACATGCTAGCCGGACCCTTTAATCGTTGCACTCGCGTCGGATGTCCTTTGCAGATTCTCACACGACACGCATTTGAGTTGCGCATAGAACACAAAACTGACGGGAGCCTTCAGATGACACACAGCTCGTAAGTTACCGAAAGCAAAACCACACATGAAACCCCTCAGCAGAGTGGCTCTCTTGCACTGTATGACGTGACAGACAACTAGTTATCCAGTGTGGTTCCGTTCATACAGCATGGGTTTTCCGAGAATGTGGCTGTGAGTAAAATTTACGTGTGTGAGTTTGGTTATAGAATGCGGGTTGTCACTCCCGTAAATAACCGTAGGCTACTGTGTGTGAACATAACCGTATTAAGGACTCAAATACAGGACTGACAACCGTATTCTGCTGCTGTGTGAACGTGGCTTCAGTGTCCCAAAGTGTATTGAGCAAAGATCCTTTACCAGTGCCAGAATTCATGTACACGATATACTAATTCACAAGCTAGGAAGCTGATTGAGATGCACCCTAATCTATGCTTTTGTGTTCTTGTGCAGAGACACAGCAATGGACTGAGCAAAACTGAAGAATTTGGGTATTACACACATCTTGAATGCTGCAGCAAGTGAGGTTGATACAGGGGCGGAATATTACATGTGTCTTTAATGGATGACCACTTGTTTGATATCAGCAACTACTTCTATCCTGCTGCAAAATTCATCCACAAGGCCCTGAGTAACCCATAAAGTAAGAGCTGATACACACAAACAAACGTTGGGTTTCTGTGTATTACAGTATGAGAACTTCCCATAGACGTAATGATTTTTATACCGCACAAACTATACATTGTCACCTAACCCTAAACCTAAAACCCTTACAGAAAACATTCAGCGTTTTTACATTTATAAAAAAAAAACAAAAAAAAACCCTTAATTTACTATAAGCTGTTTTCTCATGGGGACTGAAATTTTGTCCACACAATATCAAAAATTTCAGGTTACTATCCTTATGGGGACATTTGGTCCCTACAACGTAGGGAATACCTGGACCTCACACACACATCATTTATCATCCATTACTTATCAAATGTCTTATAGTGATAAACTTTCTAGTAATGAGTTTATTTTGAGTGTCTTTCTGTTTTTATTTTCTCAGATAAGGTGTTAGTGCACTGCGTGGCTGGTATCAGCCGCTTCGTCACACTTTTTCTGGCATATCTGATGATTCACCATGACATAATGGTGGAGGATGCCATCATCCATGTGATAGATTTGAGATGGATCAGGCCCAACAATGGTTTCTTGACGCAGCTGACAATCCTCAATTCACACCTCGTACAGCAGTGAAGACTACAGCTAAGAAAGCAGTTAGACATATAAATGTGATGAAAATTATGACAAAAATAAATGGTCCTAGCCCCTACAGCATTCACGATTCAAAGGGAATTTGTTCTCAAGTTACATAAGTGGCCAAACACACCACTAAAACAAATAACAATGAGGGAGAGAAAAGAAAACGTCTCGGTTACATATGTAACCCTCGTTCCCTGAAGGAGGGAACGGAGACGTACGTCGGACGTCACCGACGAATTGGGATCACTTCTGGGAGCCCCTATCAGCTTCGAGTGTATACAGAAAGGGCCAGTGGCGGGTATAAATAGGAAGCGGATGCAGCGCACATTTGTTTTTCACTGAGGAGCCGAACTAGTGACTCGGCCATGCAGTGATGGTACAGCAAGCTCACTCTATCAGGAATGGGCACCTGGCATGTGGCGCCTCGCTGACAGATATCTGTAGAGCTGTGGGCTGGGTGACACCCAACATGTTTGCTAGATTCTATAACCTTCGTGTAGAGCCGGTGTCCTCCTGTGTTCTCACCTCAAACGGGTAGAAGCACTGAGAGGCCCAGGCTCTTTGTCGGCTTGCTGCACCCTGAAATGTGGCGCTTATATTCTCCAGAGTAAATCCTTTCGAATCCTCCATCACCCTCGGTGTCGGACATGGCGGAGCGTCTGGCACCAGGCCTATTCCCGCTGAATCCTTGAGAACTGGTATTAGGCTGGGTACCATATGAGTGACCCTGCAGGGATCCCATATGTTTCTTCCACGGTTGCTCCTAAACAGAAGCCTGTGTCTTTCCCTTGGGAGAGCCCCCTTCTGGTAAGGCTGGAGCCACCCTAAAACCGGCTTGTATTGCGGCCCTATCGGTTAGCAGATATACTCCACATAACTCCTTCAGGGTAGGATGTGGCTTCCGCAGTGTTCCTTTTCCAGTAGGGATTCCTATTCATCAGTCCGACATGGCGTTGGAGTGACCGACTGAATGGGAACATCTCGGTTATGTATGAAACCCTTGTTCCCTTTCGAGGGAACTCGCACTGCACGGAAGCTACAAAGGGACGCCGGCACATAACAGAGATAGCTTTCGCTCTTCAGCAAGCGCTCTGTGTATACTGTCTTATTTGGTGTTGTTTGTCTCAATAAGCATTGTATTATGGCGAACGTACTCAAAAAACGTACTCAGCGCGCTTATCTAACCCCCCAGTGTTAGATTACAGCAATGTTTTGGATGCGTGCAAGTACGGTTATGGGACAATGCCTCGGGTGGAGGAGGCTTTGGCTAGTTACCTCTCTCCCAACACTGCATCGTCCCTCAAAGCCCCGGTGCTGCCCACCAAACCCTGCCGTGAGGCATCAGCGTTGGTGGGCAGGGCTTATATGGTGGCTGGTCGGGCTGGTGCTTGCCTGCACACTATGTCCATCATGCAGGCGTACCAGGCCGACCTCCTCAAAGATTTAGATGAGGGCGAGGGACCCACTCCAGATGACATCACGGAGCTGCGAAAAGCTGCAGACCTGTCTCTCCGCATTACCAAGGAGACGTGGTAACTGCAAAGAGACATCTCTGGCTGAATTTGTCGGGGATGAAGGAGAAAGAGAAAACCTTTCTCCTGGATGCCCCGATATCGCCTTCTGGACTGTTCGGCGACGCAGTCAATATTGTCATCGACAGATTCCAGGAGGTGAAAAAGCAGCTTTTAAGCAGTATCTCCCTCGCCGCTCTAAATCAAGGAAGGCTGCCTCGAGCGGGCAGCCTCAGCCGTCAACCAGCTCCTCGTACCGGCAGGTGCAGAAAGAGAGCGTCGCTTCTAGAGCCCCTCCTCAGGGAGCTTGGCAACAGAGGCGACGCTCTCGCAAGAAGCCCGCCGAGCCGAAGGCCGATCTGAGGACCGTTCTTCAGGCTAGGAAGGCATCTGGGAAGAGGTCCTAGCTTCGGCAAGGCATCTGGGAACAGGTCCTAGCTTCGGCAGGACCTCTGAGAGCTGTGCCACCTGAGGAGGAGCGGTTGAAGTCGCCTTCTCCGCGGAGCTCTCTGGAAATCGATGTTGCGTTCCCGCCGTCCAGTACACTTCGGGCCACAGAAGATTTCCAGCGGCTGCACACTGCTCCATTCGCCTCACGAACTTGCGGCTGGGCAGCGAATGTGTCTGCACACCGAAAATCGTCCTCGACGTCTCCCTGCTGGTCAGCCGCTTCAGAGGGTCAGGAACGAGGCTCGGAAAACACCCGAGGCCAGCCTCGAGAGGCTGGTTCCCTTAGTAGATTATCTCGGCACATGGTTATGCCTTCCAAATATATCTGCATGGGCCCTGTGTACTGTAGAGAAGGGATACAGACTGCAGTTCGGTTCCCCTCCCCCGATGTTCAATGGGGTGGTCTGGACTACAGTGGTCCCAGAGCAGGCTCGGGTAATGGAACAGGAAGTTCACTCCCTGTTGGTAAAGGAGGCCATAGAGCGTGTTCCTCTGCCAGACAGGGAGTCCGGGTTCTACTGAAGCGTTCCAATATTGGGTTCTTCCGTTCGGCCTAGCTCTTTCCCCTTGCACGTTCACTAAGTGCATGGATGCAACTCTGGCTCCACTGAGACTCCAGGGCATCCGTGTACTGAACTACATCGACGACTGGCTCATACTGTCCCAGTCGCAAGAAATGGTAGTTCGGCACTGAGATGTCGTCCTTGGCCACATTCAGTGCTTGGGGTTGAGACTCACAAAAAAAAAGCGTGTTGGCGCCTTCTCAAAGAACCACGTTCCTGGGAGTCGTATGGGATTCGACTACGATACGTGCACAACTGTCTCCCGCGCGTATCGAGTCCATACGGGCGATGGTCTCCAGAATGAAGCTAGGCCACAGCATCACTGTGAAGCAGTTTCAAAGACTGCTGGGGCTCATGGCAGCGGCATCCAACATAATACCTTTTGGCCTGCTGCAAATGAGACCCCCTATAGTGGTGGCTGAAAACCAAGGGGTTTTCCTCTAGGGGAAATCCGTTCCGTATGATCAGGGTAATGCGCAGATGTCTTCGTTCCCTTTCCACTGCCTGGGTTCCAGATTCACACTAGGGCAGGCATGATTCTCGGTGTGGCATTGTGGGTATTCGTTCCCCCAAGTGTCGTTCCGACGCAGTGCGAGTTCCTTTGAAAGGGAACGTCTCGGGTTACGACTGTAACCCTTGTTCCCTGAGAAAGGGAACGAGACACTATGTCTCGTGGCCACACCTCATCACGCCTGGGAGCGCTTGCTTCATCGCGATGCTATCTCTGTTATGTGCCGGCGTCCCTTTGTAGCTTCCGTGTATGCCGTCACATGTTACGTCATGATGCAACACCAGTCAGGATTGGAATAGTTTCGTTCATACTTCAGACACGCTACGCTAAGGGAGCGTCCCCAAAGTGTCGTTCCGATGCAGTGTCTCATTCCTTTTCTCAGGGAACAAGGGTTACAGTCGTAACCCGAGACGTTGCCTGAAGCAGGGAACGGTGACGCCACGTCCCATCGCCATGACTGCTGTACCCCGCTGGGATGCCGGGTCACCGGCTCGGCTCCTCAGCGAAAACCTGTTTAAATGCAAGCACCTGCTGCTCATTTATACCTGCACTGTGAGGCAGAGCAGCTACTGCAATCATTGCATGCCAATGTGCATTGGCTCATTTAGTTACACTCGAAGTAAATTGGTTTCTCTGGCGAGATTCCTATTCGTTGGTCTGACATGGCGTCTCCGTTCCCTCCTTCAGGGAATGAGGGTTACATACGTAACCAAGACATTATTTGCAAATGTATTTAAGTTGTTTTCTGTATTTCCGAACAACACTTGAACACCAGGTTTCCATTTCCCTGGAAATGTCAGAAGAAGAAGAAAACGAAACAAAGAGGCTGAAGGTCAAGTAGCAGAAGGCAGGAGGAAAACCATTTATGAAGACTTGGAAGGAAGTGGATGAAAGTACCCATGGCTGTAGCTCTCAACAACATAATATCAAAGTGATAGTCCTCAAACAGAGAACACTAACGCATCTATGACAAGAACATTTACTATCTTTACTGTTAGAATCCTAATGTAAAAATTGCAAGATATCTAATGCAGAAACATTCTGAAAAGGTTGAAGTTGCAAAGGCACTGTCACACAGGTAAAGCTCAGCCATGCGTAATCTTTTATTAACCTAAGTAAGGAACATGGGGAAACTACCACCATAACAGTTCAGTCCTATCCTCTGGGAAAGGAGAGATCATACCAAAAAGGCAAGCAACTTGTGAGTAAACAGCAATGGATTATCTGACCTCTGGAGACATCCGAAACATTGCAAATTACAAGTGAAATTTTCATGCAGTTTTCTTGGAATTTCATGTCATGACATTTCATGAAATTGGACATGTTTTATAGAATGGGATTCAATAGAATTCCATGTTGCGGTGTTTACCAGAATGAGAACTTGTTTATGAAAGGGTATTCATGTTTTGTTTGGGGTTTCTTTGGAGGGATGCAATGTGATTCTTGGAGTTTGACTGTGATGTCATGGACGGAAATTTTGGGGATGCAGTAGAATTTCATGGCAAGGAGTTCCTGGAAATTTCATTGAATGACATGTCATGGGTTTTTGGGGTATGGGATGGAATGTCATGGAATGAGATTCATGGAATGTCAAGCGAAACTACATTACCATTGACAAGAAACGTCATGAGAGTGAAAGAATTATGTTAAACCTTAACAAAACATTGTAGCAACGCTGCCACATATTACGTGAATATGAGAGGAATACTTTTGCTGCATTTATTCAACATCAGTCCTACAAAAGCACTGGATTTCAATCGCATTGCTCATGAAGAAATGGACAATCACGCGAAAGGGTGTAAAGAAACCCGCTCTTTCGCCTAAATGCTCTCGTGTGCCAAAAAGCACCACTCTGCCCCGTGTGAGGCTCGAACTCACGACCTTCAGATTATGAGACTGACGCGCTGCCTAACTGCGCCAACGAGGCATGAGGTGTGCCTAGGGAGAGCGGTGGAGTACTAGCTAGTAGATCGTCTGCCATTCGGTGTAGCTCCAAAGACGCTGCTCACCGTTAGCCTTTATGTCAGGATGGCCGAGCGGTCTAAGGCGCTGCGTTTAGGTCGCAGTCTCCCCTGGAGGCGTGGGTTCAAATCCCACTTCTGACAAACCTGCCCTTTGGCTGCGGGCTCAAGCTAGAGTCTTTAACCCTCTGGCAAGTTGACCCAGTAATACATTAATCTTGACAAAGGACTGCATTTCAGTTCACATCAGAACTAAAGAAACACTACAGTAACGCTGACCGGCATCACATGAACTTTAAAGTAACACTTTTGTGCCATGTACGGGATTCTATGGAATTTTCATGCAGTTTTCTTGGAATTTCATGTCATGACATTTCATGAAATTGGACATGTTTTATAGAATGGGATTCAATAGAATTCCATGTTGCGGTGTTTACCAGAATGAGAACTTGTTTATGAAAGGGTATTCATGTTTTGTTTGGGGTTTCTTTGGAGGGATGCAATGTGATTCTTGGAGTTTGACTGTGATGTCATGGACGGAAATTTTGGGGATGCAGTAGAATTTCATGGCAAGGAGTTCCTGGAAATTTCATTGAATGACATGTCATGGGTTTTTGGGGTATGGGATGGAATGTCATGGAATGAGATTCATGGAATGTCAAGCGAAACTACATTACCATTGACAAGAAACGTCATGAGAGTGAAAGAATTATGTTAAACCTTAACAAAACATTGTAGCAACGCTGCCACATATTACGTGAATATGAGAGGAATACTTTTGCTGCATTTATTCAACATCAGTCCTACAAAAGCACTGGATTTCAATCGCATTGCTCATGAAGAAATGGACAATCACGCGAAAGGGTGTAAAGAAACCCGCTCTTTCGCCTAAATGCTCTCGTGTGCCAAAAAGCACCACTCTGCCCCGTGTGAGGCTCGAACTCACGACCTTCAGATTATGAGACTGACGCGCTGCCTAACTGCGCCAACGAGGCATGAGGTGTGCCTAGGGAGAGCGGTGGAGTACTAGCTAGTAGATCGTCTGCCATTCGGTGTAGCTCCAAAGACGCTGCTCACCGTTAGCCTTTATGTCAGGATGGCCGAGCGGTCTAAGGCGCTGCGTTTAGGTCGCAGTCTCCCCTGGAGGCGTGGGTTCAAATCCCACTTCTGACAAACCTGCCCTTTGGCTGCGGGCTCAAGCTAGAGTCTTTAACCCTCTGGCAAGTTGACCCAGTAATACATTAATCTTGACAAAGCACTGCATTTCAGTTCACGTCAGAACTAAAGAAACACTACAGTAACGCTGACCGGCATCACATGAACTTTAAAGTAACACTTTTGTGCCATGTACGGGATTCTATGGAATTTTCATGCAGTTTTCTTGGAATTTCATGTCATGACATTTCATGAAATTGGACATGTTTTATAGAATGGGATTCAATAGAATTCCATGTTGCGGTGTTTACCAGAATGAGAACTTGTTTATGAAAGGGTATTCATGTTTTGTTTGGGGTTTCTTTGGAGGGATGCAATGTGATTCTTGGAGTTTGACTGTGATGTCATGGACTGAAATTTTGGGGATGCAGTAGAATTTCATGGCAAGGAGTTCCTGGAAATTTCATTGAATGACATGTCATGGGTTTTTGGGGTATGGGATGGAATGTCATGGAATGAGATTCATGAAATGTCAAGCGAAACATTACATTACCATTGACAAGAAACGTCATGAGAGTGAAAGAATTATGTTAAACCTTAACAAAACATTGTAGCAACGCTGCCACATATTACGTGAATATGAGAGGAATACTTTTGCTGCATTTATTCAACATCAGTCCTACAAAAGCACTGGATTTCAATCGCATTGCTCATGAAGAAATGGACAATCACGCGAAAGGGTGTAAAGAAACCCGCTCTTTCGCCTAAATGCTCTCGTGTGCCAAAAAGCACCACTCTGCCCCGTGTGAGGCTCGAACTCATGACCTTCAGATTATGAGACTGACACGCTGCCTAACTGCGCCAACGAGGCATGAGGTGTGCCTAGGGAGAGCGGTGGAATACTAGCTAGTAGATCGTCTGCCATTAGGTGTAGCTCCAAAGACGCTGCTCACCGTTAGCCTTTATGTCAGGATGGCCGAGCGGTCTAAGGTGCTGCGTTCAGGTCGCAGTCTCCCCTGGAGGCGTGGGTTCGAATCCCACTTCTGACAAACCTGCCCTTTGGCTGCGGGCTCAAGCTAGAGTCTTTAACCCTCTGGCAAGTTGACCCAGTAATACATTAATCTTGACAAAGCACTGCATTTCAGTTCACGTCAGAACTAAAGAAACACTACAGTAACGCTGACCGGCATCACATGAACTTTAAAGTAACACTTTTGTGCCATGTACGGGATTCTATGGAATTTTCATGCAGTTTTCTTGGAATTTCATGTCATGACATTTCATGAAATTGGACATGTTTTATAGAATGGGATTCAATAGAATTCCATGTTGCGGTGTTTACCAGAATGAGAACTTGTTTATGAAAGGGTATTCATGTTTTGTTTGGGGTTTCTTTGGAGGGATGCAATGTGATTCTTGGAGTTTGACTGTGATGTCATGGACGGAAATTTTGGGGATGCAGTAGAATTTCATGGCAAGGAGTTCCTGGAAATTTCATTGAATGACATGTCATGGGTTTTTGGGGTATGGGATGGAATGTCATGGAATGAGATTCATGAAATGTCAAGCGAAACATTACATTACCATTGACAAGAAACGTCATGAGAGTGAAAGAATTATGTTAAACCTTAACAAAACATTGTAGCAACGCTGCCACATATTACGTGAATATGAGAGGAATACTTTTGCTGCATTTATTCAACATCAGTCCTACAAAAGCACTGGATTTCAATCGCATTGCTCATGAAGAAATGGACAATCACGCGAAAGGGTGTAAAGAAACCCGCTCTTTCGCCTAAATGCTCTCGTGTGCCAAAAAGCACCACTCTGCCCCGTGTGAGGCTCGAACTCATGACCTTCAGATTATGAGACTGACACGCTGCCTAACTGCGCCAACGAGGCATGAGGTGTGCCTAGGGAGAGCGGTGGAATACTAGCTAGTAGATCGTCTGCCATTAGGTGTAGCTCCAAAGACGCTGCTCACCGTTAGCCTTTATGTCAGGATGGCCGAGCGGTCTAAGGTGCTGCGTTCAGGTCGCAGTCTCCCCTGGAGGCGTGGGTTCGAATCCCACTTCTGACAAACCTGCCCTTTGGCTGCGGGCTCAAGCTAGAGTCTTTAACCCTCTGGCAAGTTGACCCAGTAATACATTAATGTTGACAAAGCACTGCATTTCAGTTCACGTCAGAACTAAAGAAACACTACAGTAACGCTGACCGGCATCACATGAACTTTAAAGTAACACTTTTGTGCCATGTACGGGATTCTATGGAATTTTCATGCAGTTTTCTTGGAATTTCATGTCATGACATTTCATGAAATTGGACATGTTTTATAGAATGGGATTCAATGGAATTCCATGTTGCGGTGTTTACCAGAATGAGAACTTGTTTATGAAAGGGTATTCATGTTTTGTTTGGGGTTTCTTTGGAGGGGTGCAATGTGATTCTTGGAGTTTGACTGTGATGTCATGGACTGAAATTTTGGGGATGCAGTAGAATTTCATGGCAAGGAGTTCCTGGAAATTTCATTGAATGACATGTCATGGGTTTTTGGGGTATGGGATGGAATGTCATGGAATGAGATTCATGAAATGTCAAGCGAAACATTACATTACCATTGACAAGAAACGTCATGAGAGTGAAAGAATTATGTTAAACCTTAACAAAACATTGTAGCAACGCTGCCACATATTACGTGAATATGAGAGGAATACTTTTGCTGCATTTATTCAACATCAGTCCTACAAAAGCACTGGATTTCAATCGCATTGCTCATGAAGAAATGGACAATCACGCGAAAGGGTGTAAAGAAACCCGCTCTTTCGCCTAAATGCTCTCGTGTGCCAAAAAGCACCACTCTGCCCCGTGTGAGGCTCGAACTCATGACCTTCAGATTATGAGACTGACACGCTGCCTAACTGCGCCAACGAGGCATGAGGTGTGCCTAGGGAGAGCGGTGGAATACTAGCTAGTAGATCGTCTGCCATTAGGTGTAGCTCCAAAGACGCTGCTCACCGTTAGCCTTTATGTCAGGATGGCCGAGCGGTCTAAGGTGCTGCGTTCAGGTCGCAGTCTCCCCTGGAGGCGTGGGTTCGAATCCCACTTCTGACAAACCTGCCCTTTGGCTGCGGGCTCAAGCTAGAGTCTTTAACCCTCTGGCAAGTTGACCCAGTAATACATTAATGTTGACAAAGCACTGCATTTCAGTTCACGTCAGAACTAAAGAAACACTACAGTAACGCTGACCGGCATCACATGAACTTTAAAGTAACACTTTTGTGCCATGTACGGGATTCTATGGAATTTTCATGCAGTTTTCTTGGAATTTCATGTCATGACATTTCATGAAATTGGACATGTTTTATAGAATGGGATTCAATGGAATTCCATGTTGCGGTGTTTACCAGAATGAGAACTTGTTTATGAAAGGGTATTCATGTTTTGTTTGGGGTTTCTTTGGAGGGGTGCAATGTGATTCTTGGAGTTTGACTGTGATGTCATGGACTGAAATTTTGGGGATGCAGTAGAATTTCATGGCAAGGAGTTCCTGGAAATTTCATTGAATGACATGTCATGGGTTTTTGGGGTATGGGATGGAATGTCATGGAATGAGATTCATGGAATGTCATGCGAAACTACATTACCATTGACAAGAAACGTCATGAGAGTGAAAGAATTATGTTAAACCTTAACAAAACATTGTAGCAACGCTGCCACATATTACGTGAATATGAGAGGAATACTTTTGCTGCATTTATTCAACATCAGTCCTACAAAAGCACTGGATTTCAATCGCATTGCTCATGAAGAAATGGACAATCACACGAAAGGGTGTAAAGAAACCCGCTCTTTCGCCTAAATGCTCTCGTGTGCCAAAAAGCACCACTCTGCCCCGTGTGAGGCTCGAACTCACGACCTTCAGATTATGAGACTGACGCGCTGCCTAACTGCGCCAACGAGGCATGAGGTGCGCCTAGGGTGAGCGGTGGAGTACTAGCTTGTAGATCGTCTGCCATTCGGCGTAGCTCCAAAGACGCTACTCACCGTTATCCTTTATGTCAGGATGGCCGAGCGGTCTAAGGCGCTGCGTTCAGGTCGCAGTCTCCCCTGGAGGCGTGGGTTCGAATCCCACTTCTGACAAACCTGCCCTTTGGCTGCGGGCTCAAGCTAGAGTCTTTAACCCTCTGGCAAGTTGACCCAGTAATACATTAATGTTGACAAAGCACTGCATTTCAGTTCACGTCAGAACTAAAGAAACACTACAGTAACGCTGACCGGCATCACATGAACTTTAAAGTAACACTTTTGTGCCATGTACGGGATTCTATGGAATTTTCATGCAGTTTTCTTGGAATTTCATGTCATGACATTTCATGAAATTGGACATGTTTTATAGAATGGGATTCAATGGAATTCCATGTTGCGGTGTTTACCAGAATGAGAACTTGTTTATGAAAGGGTATTCATGTTTTGTTTGGGGTTTCTTTGGAGGGGTGCAATGTGATTCTTGGAGTTTGACTGTGATGTCATGGACTGAAATTTTGGGGATGCAGTAGAATTTCATGGCAAGGAGTTCCTGGAAATTTCATTGAATGACATGTCATGGGTTTTTGGGGTATGGGATGGAATGTCATGGAATGAGATTCATGGAATGTCATGCGAAACTACATTACCATTGACAAGAAACGTCATGAGAGTGAAAGAATTATGTTAAACCTTAACAAAACATTGTAGCAACGCTGCCACATATTACGTGAATATGAGAGGAATACTTTTGCTGCATTTATTCAACATCAGTCCTACAAAAGCACTGGATTTCAATCGCATTGCTCATGAAGAAATGGACAATCACGCGAAAGGGTGTAAAGAAACCCGCTCTTTCGCCTAAATGCTCTCGTGTGCCAAAAAGCACCACTCTGCCCCGTGTGAGGCTCGTACTCACGACCTTCAGATTATGAGACTGACGCGCTGCCTAACTGCGCCAACGAGGCATGAGGTGTGCCTAGGGAGAGCGGTGGAGTACTAGCTAGTAGATCGTCTGCCATTCGGTGTAGCTCCAAAGACGCTGCTCACCGTTAGCCTTTATGTCAGGATGGCCGAGCGATCTAAGGCGCTGCGTTCAGGTCGCAGTCTCCCCTGGAGGCGTGGGTTCGAATCCCACTTCTGACAAACCTGCCCTTTGGCTGCGGGCTCAAGCTAGAGTCTTTAACCCTCTGGCAAGTTGACCCAGTAATACATTAATGTTGACAAAGCACTGCATTTCAGTTCACGTCAGAACTAAAGAAACACTACAGTAACGCTGACCGGCATCACATGAACTTTAAAGTAACACTTTTGTGCCATGTACGGGATTCTATGGAATTTTCATGCAGTTTTCTTGGAATTTCATGTCATGACATTTCATGAAATTGGACATGTTTTATAGAATGGGATTCAATGGAATTCCATGTTGCGGTGTTTACCAGAATGAGAACTTGTTTATGAAAGGGTATTCATGTTTTGTTTGGGGTTTCTTTGGAGGGGTGTAATGTGATTCTTGGAGTTTGACTGTGATGTCATGGACTGAAATTTTGGGGATGCAGTAGAATTTCATGGCAAGGAGTTCCTGGAAATTTCATTGAATGACATGTCATGGGTTTTTGGGGTATGGGATGGAATGTCATGGAATGAGATTCATGGAATGTCATGCGAAACTACATTACCATTGACAAGAAACGTCATGAGAGTGAAAGAATTATGTTAAACCTTAACAAAACATTGTAGCAACGCTGCCACATATTACGTGAATATGAGAGGAATACTTTTGCTGCATTTATTCAACATCAGTCCTACAAAAGCACTGGATTTCAATCGCATTGCTCATGAAGAAATGGACAATCACGCGAAAGGGTGTAAAGAAACCCGCTCTTTCGCCTAAATGCTCTCGTGTGCCAAAAAGCACCACTCTGCCCCGTGTGAGGCTCGTACTCACGACCTTCAGATTATGAGACTGACGCGCTGCCTAACTGCGCCAACGAGGCATGAGGTGTGCCTAGGGAGAGCGGTGGAGTACTAGCTAGTAGATCGTCTGCCATTCGGTGTAGCTCCAAAGACGCTGCTCACCGTTAGCCTTTATGTCAGGATGGCCGAGCGATCTAAGGCGCTGCGTTCAGGTCGCAGTCTCCCCTGGAGGCGTGGGTTCGAATCCCACTTCTGACAAACCTGCCCTTTGGCTGCGGGCTCAAGCTAGAGTCTTTAACCCTCTGGCAAGTTGACCCAGTAATACATTAATGTTGACAAAGCACTGCATTTCAGTTCACGTCAGAACTAAAGAAACACTACAGTAACGCTGACCGGCATCACATGAACTTTAAAGTAACACTTTTGTGCCATGTACGGGATTCTATGGAATTTTCATGCAGTTTTCTTGGAATTTCATGTCATGACATTTCATGAAATTGGACATGTTTTATAGAATGGGATTCAATGGAATTCCATGTTGCGGTGTTTACCAGAATGAGAACTTGTTTATGAAAGGGTATTCATGTTTTGTTTGGGGTTTCTTTGGAGGGATGCAATGTGATTCTTGGAGTTTGACTGTGATGTCATGGACGGAAATTTTGGGGATGCAGTAGAATTTCATGGCAAGGAGTTCCTGGAAATTTCATTGAATGACATGTCATGGGTTTTTGGGGTATGGGATGGAATGTCATGGAATGAGATTCATGAAATGTCAAGCGAAACATTACATTACCATTGACAAGAAACGTCATGAGAGTGAAAGAATTATGTTAAACCTTAACAAAACATTGTAGCAACGCTGCCACATATTACGTGAATATGAGAGGAATACTTTTGCTGCATTTATTCAACATCAGTCCTACAAAAGCACTGGATTTCAATCGCATTGCTCATGAAGAAATGGACAATCACGCGAAAGGGTGTAAAGAAACCCGCTCTTTCGCCTAAATGCTCTCGTGTGCCAAAAAGCACCACTCTGCCCCGTGTGAGGCTCGAACTCATGACCTTCAGATTATGAGACTGACACGCTGCCTAACTGCGCCAACGAGGCATGAGGTGTGCCTAGGGAGAGCGGTGGAATACTAGCTAGTAGATCGTCTGCCATTAGGTGTAGCTCCAAAGACGCTGCTCACCGTTAGCCTTTATGTCAGGATGGCCGAGCGGTCTAAGGCGCTGCGTTCAGGTCGCAGTCTCCCCTGGAGGCGTGGGTTCGAATCCCACTTCTGACAAACCTGCCCTTTGGCTGCGGGCTCAAGCTAGAGTCTTTAACCCTCTGGCAAGTTGACCCAGTAATACATTAATGTTGACAAAGCACTGCATTTCAGTTCACGTCAGAACTAAAGAAACACTACAGTAACGCTGACCGGCATCACATGAACTTTAAAGTAACACTTTTGTGCCATGTACGGGATTCTATGGAATTTTCATGCAGTTTTCTTGGAATTTCATGTCATGACATTTCATGAAATTGGACATGTTTTATAGAATGGGATTCAATGGAATTCCATGTTGCGGTGTTTACCAGAATGAGAACTTGTTTATGAAAGGGTATTCATGTTTTGTTTGGGGTTTCTTTGGAGGGGTGCAATGTGATTCTTGGAGTTTGACTGTGATGTCATGGACTGAAATTTTGGGGATGCAGTAGAATTTCATGGCAAGGAGTTCCTGGAAATTTCATTGAATGACATGTCATGGGTTTTTGGGGTATGGGATGGAATGTCATGGAATGAGATTCATGGAATGTCATGCGAAACTACATTACCATTGACAAGAAACGTCATGAGAGTGAAAGAATTATGTTAAACCTTAACAAAACATTGTAGCAACGCTGCCACATATTACGTGAATATGAGAGGAATACTTTTGCTGCATTTATTCAACATCAGTCCTACAAAAGCACTGGATTTCAATCGCATTGCTCATGAAGAAATGGACAATCACACGAAAGGGTGTAAAGAAACCCGCTCTTTCACCTAAATGCTCTCGTGTGCCAAAAAGCACCTCTCTGCCCCGTGTGAGGCTCGAACTCACGACCTTCAGATTATGAGACTGACGTGCTGCCTAACTGCGCCAACGAGGCATGAGGTGTGCCTAGGGAGAGCGGTGGAGTACTAGCTAGTAGATCGTCTGCCATTCGGTGTAGCTCCAAAGACGCTGCTCACCGTTAGCCTTTATGTCAGGATGGCCGAGCGGTCTAAGGCGCTGCGTTCAGGTCGCAGTCTCCCCTGGAGGCGTGGGTTCGAATCCCACTTCTGACAAACCTGCCCTTTGGCTGCGGGCTCAAGCTAGAGTCTTTAACCCTCTGGCAAGTTGACCCAGTAATACATTAATGTTGACAAAGCACTGCATTTCAGTTCACGTCAGAACTAAAGAAACACTACAGTAACGCTGACCGGCATCACATGAACTTTAAAGTAACACTTTTGTGCCATGTACGGGATTCTATGGAATTTTCATGCAGTTTTCTTGGAATTTCATGTCATGACATTTCATGAAATTGGACATGTTTTATAGAATGGGATTCAATGGAATTCCATGTTGCGGTGTTTACCAGAATGAGAACTTGTTTATGAAAGGGTATTCATGTTTTGTTTGGGGTTTCTTTGGAGGGGTGCAATGTGATTCTTGGAGTTTGACTGTGATGTCATGGACTGAAATTTTGGGGATGCAGTAGAATTTCATGGCAAGGAGTTCCTGGAAATTTCATTGAATGACATGTCATGGGTTTTTGGGGTATGGGATGGAATGTCATGGAATGAGATTCATGGAATGTCATGCGAAACTACATTACCATTGACAAGAAACGTCATGAGAGTGAAAGAATTATGTTAAACCTTAACAAAACATTGTAGCAACGCTGCCACATATTACGTGAATATGAGAGGAATACTTTTGCTGCATTTATTCAACATCAGTCCTACAAAAGCACTGGATTTCAATCGCATTGCTCATGAAGAAATGGACAATCACACGAAAGGGTGTAAAGAAACCCGCTCTTTCACCTAAATGCTCTCGTGTGCCAAAAAGCACCTCTCTGCCCCGTGTGAGGCTCGAACTCACGACCTTCAGATTATGAGACTGACGTGCTGCCTAACTGCGCCAACGAGGCATGAGGTGTGCCTAGGGAGAGCGGTGGAGTACTAGCTAGTAGATCGTCTGCCATTCGGTGTAGCTCCAAAGACGCTGCTCACCGTTAGCCTTTATGTCAGGATGGCCGAGCGGTCTAAGGCGCTGCGTTCAGGTCGCAGTCTCCCCTGGAGGCGTGGGTTCGAATCCCACTTCTGACAAACCTGCCCTTTGGCTGCGGGCTCAAGCTAGAGTCTTTAACCCTCTGGCAAGTTGACCCAGTAATACATTAATGTTGACAAAGCACTGCATTTCAGTTCACGTCAGAACTAAAGAAACACTACAGTAACGCTGACCGGCATCACATGAACTTTAAAGTAACACTTTTGTGCCATGTACGGGATTCTATGGAATTTTCATGCAGTTTTCTTGGAATTTCATGTCATGACATTTCATGAAATTGGACATGTTTTATAGAATGGGATTCAATGGAATTCCATGTTGCGGTGTTTACCAGAATGAGAACTTGTTTATGAAAGGGTATTCATGTTTTGTTTGGGGTTTCTTTGGAGGGGTGCAATGTGATTCTTGGAGTTTGACTGTGATGTCATGGACTGAAATTTTGGGGATGCAGTAGAATTTCATGGCAAGGAGTTCCTGGAAATTTCATTGAATGACATGTCATGGGTTTTTGGGGTATGGGATGGAATGTCATGGAATGAGATTCATGGAATGTCATGCGAAACTACATTACCATTGACAAGAAACGTCATGAGAGTGAAAGAATTATGTTAAACCTTAACAAAACATTGTAGCAACGCTGCCACATATTACGTGAATATGAGAGGAATACTTTTGCTGCATTTATTCAACATCAGTCCTACAAAAGCACTGGATTTCAATCGCATTGCTCATGAAGAAATGGACAATCACACGAAAGGGTGTAAAGAAACCCGCTCTTTCGCCTAAATGCTCTCGTGTGCCAAAAAGCACCACTCTGCCCCGTGTGAGGCTCGAACTCACGACCTTCAGATTATGAGACTGACGCGCTGCCTAACTGCGCCAACGAGGCATGAGGTGCGCCTAGGGTGAGCGGTGGAGTACTAGCTTGTAGATCGTCTGCCATTCGGCGTAGCTCCAAAGACGCTACTCACCGTTATCCTTTATGTCAGGATGGCCGAGCGGTCTAAGGCGCTGCGTTCAGGTCGCAGTCTCCCCTGGAGGCGTGGGTTCGAATCCCACTTCTGACAAACCTGCCCTTTGGCTGCGGGCTCAAGCTAGAGTCTTTAACCCTCTGGCAAGTTGACCCAGTAATACATTAATGTTGACAAAGCACTGCATTTCAGTTCACGTCAGAACTAAAGAAACACTACAGTAACGCTGACCGGCATCACATGAACTTTAAAGTAACACTTTTGTGCCATGTACGGGATTCTATGGAATTTTCATGCAGTTTTCTTGGAATTTCATGTCATGACATTTCATGAAATTGGACATGTTTTATAGAATGGGATTCAATGGAATTCCATGTTGCGGTGTTTACCAGAATGAGAACTTGTTTATGAAAGGGTATTCATGTTTTGTTTGGGGTTTCTTTGGAGGGGTGCAATGTGATTCTTGGAGTTTGACTGTGATGTCATGGACTGAAATTTTGGGGATGCAGTAGAATTTCATGGCAAGGAGTTCCTGGAAATTTCATTGAATGACATGTCATGGGTTTTTGGGGTATGGGATGGAATGTCATGGAATGAGATTCATGGAATGTCATGCGAAACTACATTACCATTGACAAGAAACGTCATGAGAGTGAAAGAATTATGTTAAACCTTAACAAAACATTGTAGCAACGCTGCCACATATTACGTGAATATGAGAGGAATACTTTTGCTGCATTTATTCAACATCAGTCCTACAAAAGCACTGGATTTCAATCGCATTGCTCATGAAGAAATGGACAATCACACGAAAGGGTGTAAAGAAACCCGCTCTTTCGCCTAAATGCTCTCGTGTGCCAAAAAGCACCACTCTGCCCCGTGTGAGGCTCGAACTCACGACCTTCAGATTATGAGACTGACGCGCTGCCTAACTGCGCCAACGAGGCATGAGGTGCGCCTAGGGTGAGCGGTGGAGTACTAGCTTGTAGATCGTCTGCCATTCGGCGTAGCTCCAAAGACGCTACTCACCGTTATCCTTTATGTCAGGATGGCCGAGCGGTCTAAGGCGCTGCGTTCAGGTCGCAGTCTCCCCTGGAGGCGTGGGTTCGAATCCCACTTCTGACAAACCTGCCCTTTGGCTGCGGGCTCAAGCTAGAGTCTTTAACCCTCTGGCAAGTTGACCCAGTAATACATTAATGTTGACAAAGCACTGCATTTCAGTTCACGTCAGAACTAAAGAAACACTACAGTAACGCTGACCGGCATCACATGAACTTTAAAGTAACACTTTTGTGCCATGTACGGGATTCTATGGAATTTTCATGCAGTTTTCTTGGAATTTCATGTCATGACATTTCATGAAATTGGACATGTTTTATAGAATGGGATTCAATGGAATTCCATGTTGCGGTGTTTACCAGAATGAGAACTTGTTTATGAAAGGGTATTCATGTTTTGTTTGGGGTTTCTTTGGAGGGATGCAATGTGATTCTTGGAGTTTGACTGTGATGTCATGGACTGAAATTTTGGGGATGCAGTAGAATTTCATGGCAAGGAATTCCTGGAAATTTCATTGAATGACATGTCATGGGTTTTTGGGGTATGGGATGGAATGTCATGGAATGAGATTCATGGAATGTCAAGCGAAACTACATTACCATTGACAAGAAACGTCATGAGAGTGAAAGAATTATGTTAAACCTTAACAAAACATTGTAGCAACGCTGCCACATATTACGTGAATATGAGAGGAATACTTTTGCTGCATTTATTCAACATCAGTCCTACAAAAGCACTGGATTTCAATCGCATTGCTCATGAAGAAATGGACAATCACACGAAAGGGTGTAAAGAAACCCGCTCTTTCACCTAAATGCTCTCGTGTGCCAAAAAGCACCTCTCTGCCCCGTGTGAGGCTCGAACTCACGACCTTCAGATTATGAGACTGACGCGCTGCCTAACTGCGCCAACGAGGCATGAGGTATGCCTAGGGTGAGCGGTGGAGTACTAGCTAGTATATCGTCTGCCATTCGGTGTAGCTCCAAAGACGCTGCTCACCGTTAGCCTTTATGTCAGGATGGCCGAGCGGTCTAAGGCGCTGCGTTCAGGTCGCAGTCTCCCCTGGAGGCGTGGGTTCGAATCCCACTTCTGACAAACCTGCCCTTTGGCTGCGGGCTCAAGCTAGAGTCTTTAACCCTCTGGCAAGTTGACCCAGTAATACATTAATGTTGACAAAGCACTGCATTTCAGTTCACGTCAGAACTAAAGAAACACTACAGTAACGCTGACCGGCATCACATGAACTTTAAAGTAACACTTTTGTGCCATGTACGGGATTCTATGGAATTTTCATGCAGTTTTCTTGGAATTTCATGTCATGACATTTCATGAAATTGGACATGTTTTATAGAATGGGATTCAATGGAATTCCATGTTGCGGTGTTTACCAGAATGAGAACTTGTTTATGAAAGGGTATTCATGTTTTGTTTGGGGTTTCTTTGGAGGGGTGCAATGTGATTCTTGGAGTTTGACTGTGATGTCATGGACTGAAATTTTGGGGATGCAGTAGAATTTCATGGCAAGGAGTTCCTGGAAATTTCATTGAATGACATGTCATGGGTTTTTGGGGTATGGGATGGAATGTCATGGAATGAGATTCATGGAATGTCATGCGAAACTACATTACCATTGACAAGAAACGTCATGAGAGTGAAAGAATTATGTTAAACCTTAACAAAACATTGTAGCAACGCTGCCACATATTACGTGAATATGAGAGGAATACTTTTGCTGCATTTATTCAACATCAGTCCTACAAAAGCACTGGATTTCAATCGCATTGCTCATGAAGAAATGGACAATCACACGAAAGGGTGTAAAGAAACCCGCTCTTTCACCTAAATGCTCTCGTGTGCCAAAAAGCACCTCTCTGCCCCGTGTGAGGCTCGAACTCACGACCTTCAGATTATGAGACTGACGCGCTGCCTAACTGCGCCAACGAGGCATGAGGTATGCCTAGGGTGAGCGGTGGAGTACTAGCTAGTATATCGTCTGCCATTCGGTGTAGCTCCAAAGACGCTGCTCACCGTTAGCCTTTATGTCAGGATGGCCGAGCGGTCTAAGGCGCTGCGTTCAGGTCGCAGTCTCCCTTGGAGGCGTGGGTTCGAATCCCACTTCTGACAAACCTGCCCTTTGGCTGCGGGCTCAAGCTAGAGTCTTTAACCCTCTGGCAAGTTGACCCAGTAATACATTAATGTTGACAAAGCACTGCATTTCAGTTCACGTCAGAACTAAAGAAACACTACAGTAACGCTGACCGGCATCACATGAACTTTAAAGTAACACTTTTGTGCCATGTACGGGATTCTATGGAATTTTCATGCAGTTTTCTTGGAATTTCATGTCATGACATTTCATGAAATTGGACATGTTTTATAGAATGGGATTCAATGGAATTCCATGTTGCGGTGTTTACCAGAATGAGAACTTGTTTATGAAAGGGTATTCATGTTTTGTTTGGGGTTTCTTTGGAGGGGTGCAATGTGATTCTTGGAGTTTGACTGTGATGTCATGGACTGAAATTTTGGGGATGCAGTAGAATTTCATGGCAAGGAGTTCCTGGAAATTTCATTGAATGACATGTCATGGGTTTTTGGGGTATGGGATGGAATGTCATGGAATGAGATTCATGGAATGTCATGCGAAACTACATTACCATTGACAAGAAACGTCATGAGAGTGAAAGAATTATGTTAAACCTTAACAAAACATTGTAGCAACGCTGCCACATATTACGTGAATATGAGAGGAATACTTTTGCTGCATTTATTCAACATCAGTCCTACAAAAGCACTGGATTTCAATCGCATTGCTCATGAAGAAATGGACAATCACACGAAAGGGTGTAAAGAAACCCGCTCTTTCGCCTAAATGCTCTCGTGTGCCAAAAAGCACCACTCTGCCCCGTGTGAGGCTCGAACTCACGACCTTCAGATTATGAGACTGACGCGCTGCCTAACTGCGCCAACGAGGCATGAGGTGCGCCTAGGGTGAGCGGTGGAGTACTAGCTTGTAGATCGTCTGCCATTCGGCGTAGCTCCAAAGACGCTACTCACCGTTATCCTTTATGTCAGGATGGCCGAGCGGTCTAAGGCGCTGCGTTCAGGTCGCAGTCTCCCCTGGAGGCGTGGGTTCGAATCCCACTTCTGACAAACCTGCCCTTTGGCTGCGGGCTCAAGCTAGAGTCTTTAACCCTCTGGCAAGTTGACCCAGTAATACATTAATGTTGACAAAGCACTGCATTTCAGTTCACGTCAGAACTAAAGAAACACTACAGTAACGCTGACCGGCATCACATGAACTTTAAAGTAACACTTTTGTGCCATGTACGGGATTCTATGGAATTTTCATGCAGTTTTCTTGGAATTTCATGTCATGACATTTCATGAAATTGGACATGTTTTATAGAATGGGATTCAATGGAATTCCATGTTGCGGTGTTTACCAGAATGAGAACTTGTTTATGAAAGGGTATTCATGTTTTGTTTGGGGTTTCTTTGGAGGGATGCAATGTGATTCTTGGAGTTTGACTGTGATGTCATGGACTGAAATTTTGGGGATGCAGTAGAATTTCATGGCAAGGAATTCCTGGAAATTTCATTGAATGACATGTCATGGGTTTTTGGGGTATGGGATGGAATGTCATGGAATGAGATTCATGGAATGTCAAGCGAAACTACATTACCATTGACAAGAAACGTCATGAGAGTGAAAGAATTATGTTAAACCTTAACAAAACATTGTAGCAACGCTGCCACATATTACGTGAATATGAGAGGAATACTTTTGCTGCATTTATTCAACATCAGTCCTACAAAAGCACTGGATTTCAATCGCATTGCTCATGAAGAAATGGACAATCACACGAAAGGGTGTAAAGAAACCCGCTCTTTCACCTAAATGCTCTCGTGTGCCAAAAAGCACCTCTCTGCCCCGTGTGAGGCTCGAACTCACGACCTTCAGATTATGAGACTGACGCGCTGCCTAACTGCGCCAACGAGGCATGAGGTATGCCTAGGGTGAGCGGTGGAGTACTAGCTAGTATATCGTCTGCCATTCGGTGTAGCTCCAAAGACGCTGCTCACCGTTAGCCTTTATGTCAGGATGGCCGAGCGGTCTAAGGCGCTGCGTTCAGGTCGCAGTCTCCCCTGGAGGCGTGGGTTCGAATCCCACTTCTGACAAACCTGCCCTTTGGCTGCGGGCTCAAGCTAGAGTCTTTAACCCTCTGGCAAGTTGACCCAGTAATACATTAATGTTGACAAAGCACTGCATTTCAGTTCACGTCAGAACTAAAGAAACACTACAGTAACGCTGACCGGCATCACATGAACTTTAAAGTAACACTTTTGTGCCATGTACGGGATTCTATGGAATTTTCATGCAGTTTTCTTGGAATTTCATGTCATGACATTTCATGAAATTGGACATGTTTTATAGAATGGGATTCAATGGAATTCCATGTTGCGGTGTTTACCAGAATGAGAACTTGTTTATGAAAGGGTATTCATGTTTTGTTTGGGGTTTCTTTGGAGGGGTGCAATGTGATTCTTGGAGTTTGACTGTGATGTCATGGACTGAAATTTTGGGGATGCAGTAGAATTTCATGGCAAGGAGTTCCTGGAAATTTCATTGAATGACATGTCATGGGTTTTTGGGGTATGGGATGGAATGTCATGGAATGAGATTCATGGAATGTCATGCGAAACTACATTACCATTGACAAGAAACGTCATGAGAGTGAAAGAATTATGTTAAACCTTAACAAAACATTGTAGCAACGCTGCCACATATTACGTGAATATGAGAGGAATACTTTTGCTGCATTTATTCAACATCAGTCCTACAAAAGCACTGGATTTCAATCGCATTGCTCATGAAGAAATGGACAATCACACGAAAGGGTGTAAAGAAACCCGCTCTTTCACCTAAATGCTCTCGTGTGCCAAAAAGCACCTCTCTGCCCCGTGTGAGGCTCGAACTCACGACCTTCAGATTATGAGACTGACGCGCTGCCTAACTGCGCCAACGAGGCATGAGGTATGCCTAGGGTGAGCGGTGGAGTACTAGCTAGTATATCGTCTGCCATTCGGTGTAGCTCCAAAGACGCTGCTCACCGTTAGCCTTTATGTCAGGATGGCCGAGCGGTCTAAGGCGCTGCGTTCAGGTCGCAGTCTCCCTTGGAGGCGTGGGTTCGAATCCCACTTCTGACAAACCTGCCCTTTGGCTGCGGGCTCAAGCTAGAGTCTTTAACCCTCTGGCAAGTTGACCCAGTAATACATTAATGTTGACAAAGCACTGCATTTCAGTTCACGTCAGAACTAAAGAAACACTACAGTAACGCTGACCGGCATCACATGAACTTTAAAGTAACACTTTTGTGCCATGTACGGGATTCTATGGAATTTTCATGCAGTTTTCTTGGAATTTCATGTCATGACATTTCATGAAATTGGACATGTTTTATAGAATGGGATTCAATGGAATTCCATGTTGCGGTGTTTACCAGAATGAGAACTTGTTTATGAAAGGGTATTCATGTTTTGTTTGGGGTTTCTTTGGAGGGGTGCAATGTGATTCTTGGAGTTTGACTGTGATGTCATGGACTGAAATTTTGGGGATGCAGTAGAATTTCATGGCAAGGAGTTCCTGGAAATTTCATTGAATGACATGTCATGGGTTTTTGGGGTATGGGATGGAATGTCATGGAATGAGATTCATGGAATGTCATGCGAAACTACATTACCATTGACAAGAAACGTCATGAGAGTGAAAGAATTATGTTAAACCTTAACAAAACATTGTAGCAACGCTGCCACATATTACGTGAATATGAGAGGAATACTTTTGCTGCATTTATTCAACATCAGTCCTACAAAAGCACTGGATTTCAATCGCATTGCTCATGAAGAAATGGACAATCACACGAAAGGGTGTAAAGAAACCCGCTCTTTCGCCTAAATGCTCTCGTGTGCCAAAAAGCACCACTCTGCCCCGTGTGAGGCTCGAACTCACGACCTTCAGATTATGAGACTGACGCGCTGCCTAACTGCGCCAACGAGGCATGAGGTGCGCCTAGGGTGAGCGGTGGAGTACTAGCTTGTAGATCGTCTGCCATTCGGCGTAGCTCCAAAGACGCTACTCACCGTTATCCTTTATGTCAGGATGGCCGAGCGGTCTAAGGCGCTGCGTTCAGGTCGCAGTCTCCCCTGGAGGCGTGGGTTCGAATCCCACTTCTGACAAACCTGCCCTTTGGCTGCGGGCTCAAGCTAGAGTCTTTAACCCTCTGGCAAGTTGACCCAGTAATACATTAATGTTGACAAAGCACTGCATTTCAGTTCACGTCAGAACTAAAGAAACACTACAGTAACGCTGACCGGCATCACATGAACTTTAAAGTAACACTTTTGTGCCATGTACGGGATTCTATGGAATTTTCATGCAGTTTTCTTGGAATTTCATGTCATGACATTTCATGAAATTGGACATGTTTTATAGAATGGGATTCAATGGAATTCCATGTTGCGGTGTTTACCAGAATGAGAACTTGTTTATGAAAGGGTATTCATGTTTTGTTTGGGGTTTCTTTGGAGGGATGCAATGTGATTCTTGGAGTTTGACTGTGATGTCATGGACTGAAATTTTGGGGATGCAGTAGAATTTCATGGCAAGGAATTCCTGGAAATTTCATTGAATGACATGTCATGGGTTTTTGGGGTATGGGATGGAATGTCATGGAATGAGATTCATGGAATGTCAAGCGAAACTACATTACCATTGACAAGAAACGTCATGAGAGTGAAAGAATTATGTTAAACCTTAACAAAACATTGTAGCAACGCTGCCACATATTACGTGAATATGAGAGGAATACTTTTGCTGCATTTATTCAACATCAGTCCTACAAAAGCACTGGATTTCAATCGCATTGCTCATGAAGAAATGGACAATCACACGAAAGGGTGTAAAGAAACCCGCTCTTTCACCTAAATGCTCTCGTGTGCCAAAAAGCACCTCTCTGCCCCGTGTGAGGCTCGAACTCACGACCTTCAGATTATGAGACTGACGCGCTGCCTAACTGCGCCAACGAGGCATGAGGTATGCCTAGGGTGAGCGGTGGAGTACTAGCTAGTATATCGTCTGCCATTCGGTGTAGCTCCAAAGACGCTGCTCACCGTTAGCCTTTATGTCAGGATGGCCGAGCGGTCTAAGGCGCTGCGTTCAGGTCGCAGTCTCCCCTGGAGGCGTGGGTTCGAATCCCACTTCTGACAAACCTGCCCTTTGGCTGCGGGCTCAAGCTAGAGTCTTTAACCCTCTGGCAAGTTGACCCAGTAATACATTAATGTTGACAAAGCACTGCATTTCAGTTCACGTCAGAACTAAAGAAACACTACAGTAACGCTGACCGGCATCACATGAACTTTAAAGTAACACTTTTGTGCCATGTACGGGATTCTATGGAATTTTCATGCAGTTTTCTTGGAATTTCATGTCATGACATTTCATGAAATTGGACATGTTTTATAGAATGGGATTCAATGGAATTCCATGTTGCGGTGTTTACCAGAATGAGAACTTGTTTATGAAAGGGTATTCATGTTTTGTTTGGGGTTTCTTTGGAGGGGTGCAATGTGATTCTTGGAGTTTGACTGTGATGTCATGGACTGAAATTTTGGGGATGCAGTAGAATTTCATGGCAAGGAGTTCCTGGAAATTTCATTGAATGACATGTCATGGGTTTTTGGGGTATGGGATGGAATGTCATGGAATGAGATTCATGGAATGTCATGCGAAACTACATTACCATTGACAAGAAACGTCATGAGAGTGAAAGAATTATGTTAAACCTTAACAAAACATTGTAGCAACGCTGCCACATATTACGTGAATATGAGAGGAATACTTTTGCTGCATTTATTCAACATCAGTCCTACAAAAGCACTGGATTTCAATCGCATTGCTCATGAAGAAATGGACAATCACACGAAAGGGTGTAAAGAAACCCGCTCTTTCACCTAAATGCTCTCGTGTGCCAAAAAGCACCTCTCTGCCCCGTGTGAGGCTCGAACTCACGACCTTCAGATTATGAGACTGACGCGCTGCCTAACTGCGCCAACGAGGCATGAGGTATGCCTAGGGTGAGCGGTGGAGTACTAGCTAGTATATCGTCTGCCATTCGGTGTAGCTCCAAAGACGCTGCTCACCGTTAGCCTTTATGTCAGGATGGCCGAGCGGTCTAAGGCGCTGCGTTCAGGTCGCAGTCTCCCTTGGAGGCGTGGGTTCGAATCCCACTTCTGACAAACCTGCCCTTTGGCTGCGGGCTCAAGCTAGAGTCTTTAACCCTCTGGCAAGTTGACCCAGTAATACATTAATGTTGACAAAGCACTGCATTTCAGTTCACGTCAGAACTAAAGAAACACTACAGTAACGCTGACCGGCATCACATGAACTTTAAAGTAACACTTTTGTGCCATGTACGGGATTCTATGGAATTTTCATGCAGTTTTCTTGGAATTTCATGTCATGACATTTCATGAAATTGGACATGTTTTATAGAATGGGATTCAATGGAATTCCATGTTGCGGTGTTTACCAGAATGAGAACTTGTTTATGAAAGGGTATTCATGTTTTGTTTGGGGTTTCTTTGGAGGGGTGCAATGTGATTCTTGGAGTTTGACTGTGATGTCATGGACTGAAATTTTGGGGATGCAGTAGAATTTCATGGCAAGGAGTTCCTGGAAATTTCATTGAATGACATGTCATGGGTTTTTGGGGTATGGGATGGAATGTCATGGAATGAGATTCATGGAATGTCATGCGAAACTACATTACCATTGACAAGAAACGTCATGAGAGTGAAAGAATTATGTTAAACCTTAACAAAACATTGTAGCAACGCTGCCACATATTACGTGAATATGAGAGGAATACTTTTGCTGCATTTATTCAACATCAGTCCTACAAAAGCACTGGATTTCAATCGCATTGCTCATGAACAAATGGACAATCACACGAAAGGGTGTAAAGAAACCCGCTCTTTCACCTAAATGCTCTCGTGTGCCAAAAAGCACCTCTCTGCCCCGTGTGAGGCTCGAACTCACGACCTTCAGATTATGAGACTGACGCGCTGCCTAACTGCGCCAACGAGGCATGAGGTATGCCTAGGGTGAGCGGTGGAGTACTAGCTAGTATATCGTCTGCCATTCGGTGTAGCTCCAAAGACGCTGCTCACCGTTAGCCTTTATGTCAGGATGGCCGAGCGGTCTAAGGCGCTGCGTTCAGGTCGCAGTCTCCCCTGGAGGCGTGGGTTCGAATCCCACTTCTGACAAACCTGCCCTTTGGCTGCGGGCTCAAGCTAGAGTCTTTAACCCTCTGGCAAGTTGACCCAGTAATACATTAATGTTGACAAAGCACTGCATTTCAGTTCACGTCAGAACTAAAGAAACACTACAGTAACGCTGACCGGCATCACATGAACTTTAAAGTAACACTTTTGTGCCATGTACGGGATTCTATGGAATTTTCATGCAGTTTTCTTGGAATTTCATGTCATGACATTTCATGAAATTGGACATGTTTTATAGAATGGGATTCAATGGAATTCCATGTTGCGGTGTTTACCAGAATGAGAACTTGTTTATGAAAGGGTATTCATGTTTTGTTTGGGGTTTCTTTGGAGGGGTGCAATGTGATTCTTGGAGTTTGACTGTGATGTCATGGACTGAAATTTTGGGGATGCAGTAGAATTTCATGGCAAGGAGTTCCTGGAAATTTCATTGAATGACATGTCATGGGTTTTTGGGGTATGGGATGGAATGTCATGGAATGAGATTCATGGAATGTCATGCGAAACTACATTACCATTGACAAGAAACGTCATGAGAGTGAAAGAATTATGTTAAACCTTAACAAAACATTGTAGCAACGCTGCCACATATTACGTGAATATGAGAGGAATACTTTTGCTGCATTTATTCAACATCAGTCCTACAAAAGCACTGGATTTCAATCGCATTGCTCATGAACAAATGGACAATCACACGAAAGGGTGTAAAGAAACCCGCTCTTTCACCTAAATGCTCTCGTGTGCCAAAAAGCACCTCTCTGCCCCGTGTGAGGCTCGAACTCACGACCTTCAGATTATGAGACTGACGCGCTGCCTAACTGCGCCAACGAGGCATGAGGTATGCCTAGGGTGAGCGGTGGAGTACTAGCTAGTATATCGTCTGCCATTCGGTGTAGCTCCAAAGACGCTGCTCACCGTTAGCCTTTATGTCAGGATGGCCGAGCGGTCTAAGGCGCTGCGTTCAGGTCGCAGTCTCCCCTGGAGGCGTGGGTTCGAATCCCACTTCTGACAAACCTGCCCTTTGGCTGCGGGCTCAAGCTAGAGTCTTTAACCCTCTGGCAAGTTGACCCAGTAATACATTAATGTTGACAAAGCACTGCATTTCAGTTCACGTCAGAACTAAAGAAACACTACAGTAACGCTGACCGGCATCACATGAACTTTAAAGTAACACTTTTGTGCCATGTACGGGATTCTATGGAATTTTCATGCAGTTTTCTTGGAATTTCATGTCATGACATTTCATGAAATTGGACATGTTTTATAGAATGGGATTCAATGGAATTCCATGTTGCGGTGTTTACCAGAATGAGAACTTGTTTATGAAAGGGTATTCATGTTTTGTTTGGGGTTTCTTTGGAGGGGTGCAATGTGATTCTTGGAGTTTGACTGTGATGTCATGGACTGAAATTTTGGGGATGCAGTAGAATTTCATGGCAAGGAGTTCCTGGAAATTTCATTGAATGACATGTCATGGGTTTTTGGGGTATGGGATGGAATGTCATGGAATGAGATTCATGGAATGTCATGCGAAACTACATTACCATTGACAAGAAACGTCATGAGAGTGAAAGAATTATGTTAAACCTTAACAAAACATTGTAGCAACGCTGCCACATATTACGTGAATATGAGAGGAATACTTTTGCTGCATTTATTCAACATCAGTCCTACAAAAGCACTGGATTTCAATCGCATTGCTCATGAACAAATGGACAATCACACGAAAGGGTGTAAAGAAACCCGCTCTTTCACCTAAATGCTCTCGTGTGCCAAAAAGCACCTCTCTGCCCCGTGTGAGGCTCGAACTCACGACCTTCAGATTATGAGACTGACGCGCTGCCTAACTGCGCCAACGAGGCATGAGGTATGCCTAGGGTGAGCGGTGGAGTACTAGCTAGTATATCGTCTGCCATTCGGTGTAGCTCCAAAGACGCTGCTCACCATTAGCCTTCATGTCAGGATGGCCGAGCGGTCTAAGGCGCTGCGTTCAGGTCGCAGTCTCCCCTGGAGGCGTGGGTTCGAATCCCACTTCTGACAAACCTGCCCTTTGGCTGCGGGCTCAAGCTAGAGTCTTTAACCCTCTGGCAAGTTGACCCAGTAATACATTAATGTTGACAAAGCACTGCATTTCAGTTCACGTCAGAACTAAAGAAACACTACAGTAACGCTGACCGGCATCACATGAACTTTAAAGTAACACTTTTGTGCCATGTACGGGATTCTATGGAATTTTCATGCAGTTTTCTTGGAATTTCATGTCATGACATTTCATGAAATTGGACATGTTTTATAGAATGGGATTCAATGGAATTCCATGTTGCGGTGTTTACCAGAATGAGAACTTGTTTATGAAAGGGTATTCATGTTTTGTTTGGGGTTTCTTTGGAGGGATGCAATGTGATTCTTGGAGTTTGACTGTGATGTCATGGACTGAAATTTTGGGGATGCAGTAGAATTTCATGGCAAGGAATTCCTGGAAATTTCATTGAATGACATGTCATGGGTTTTTGGGGTATGGGATGGAATGTCATGGAATGAGATTCATGGAATGTCAAGCGAAACTACATTACCATTGACAAGAAACGTCATGAGAGTGAAAGAATTATGTTAAACCTTAACAAAACATTGTAGCAACGCTGCCACATATTACGTGAATATGAGAGGAATACTTTTGCTGCATTTATTCAAGATCAGTCCTACAAAAGCACTGGATTTCAATCGCATTGCTCATGAAGAAATGGACAATCACGCGAAAGGGTGTAAAGAAACCCGCTCTTTCGCCTAAATGCTCTCGTGTGCCAAAAAGCACCACTCTGCCCCGTGTGAGGCTCGAACTCACGACCTTCAGATTATGAGACTGACGCGCTGCCTAACTGCGCCAACGAGGCATGAGGTGTGCCTAGGGAGAGCGGTGGAGTACTAGCTAGTAGATCGTCTGCCATTCGGTGTAGCTTCAAAGACGCTGCTCACCTTTCGCCTTTATGTCAGGATGGCCGAGCGGTCTAAGGCGCTGCGTTCAGGTCGCAGTCTCCCCTGGAGGCGTGGGTTCGAATCCCACTTCTGACAAACCTACCCTTTGGCTGCGGGCTCAAGCTAGAGTCTTTAACCCTCTGGCAAGTTGACCCAGTAATACATTAATGTTGACAAAGCACTGCATTTCAGTTCACGTCAGAACTAAAGAAACACTACAGTAACGCTGACCGGCATCACATGAACTTTAAAGTAACACTTTTGTGCCATGTACGGGATTCTATGGAATTTTCATGCAGTTTTCTTGGAATTTCATGTCATGACATTTCATGAAATTGGACATGTTTTATAGAATGGGATTCAATGGAATTCCATGTTGCGGTGTTTACCAGAATGAGAACTTGTTTATGAAAGGGTATTCATGTTTTGTTTGGGGTTTCTTTGGAGGGGTGCAATGTGATTCTTGGAGTTTGACTTTGATGTCATGGACTGAAATTTTGGGGATGCAGTAGAATTTCATGGCAAGGAGTTCCTGGAAATTTCATTGAATGACATGTCATGGGTTTTTGGGGTATGGGATGGAATGTCATGGAATGAGATTCATGGAATGTCATGCGAAACTACATTACCATTGACAAGAAACGTCATGAGAGTGAAAGAATTATGTTAAACCTTAACAAAACATTGTAGCAACGCTGCCACATATTACGTGAATATGAGAGGAATACTTTTGCTGCATTTATTCAACATCAGTCCTACAAAAGCACTGGATTTCAATCGCATTGCTCATGAAGAAATGGACAATCACACGAAAGGGTGTAAAGAAACCCGCTCTTTCACCTAAATGCTCTCGTGTGCCAAAAAGCACCTCTCTGCCCCGTGTGAGGCTCGAACTCACGACCTTCAGATTATGAGACTGACGCGCTGCCTAACTGCGCCAACGAGGCATGAGGTATGCCTAGGGTGAGCGGTGGAGTACTAGCTAGTATATCGTCTGCCATTCGGTGTAGCTCCAAAGACGCTGCTCACCGTTAGCCTTTATGTCAGGATGGCCGAGCGGTCTAAGGCGCTGCGTTCAGGTCGCAGTCTCCCTTGGAGGCGTGGGTTCGAATCCCACTTCTGACAAACCTGCTCTTTGGCTGCGGGCTCAAGCTAGAGTCTTTAACCCTCTGGCAAGTTGACCCAGTAATACATTAATGTTGACAAAGCACTGCATTTCAGTTCACGTCAGAACTAAAGAAACACTACAGTAACGCTGACCGGCATCACATGAACTTTAAAGTAACACTTTTGTGCCATGTACGGGATTCTATGGAATTTTCATGCAGTTTTCTTGGAATTTCATGTCATGACATTTCATGAAATTGGACATGTTTTATAGAATGGGATTCAATGGAATTCCATGTTGCGGTGTTTACCAGAATGAGAACTTGTTTATGAAAGGGTATTCATGTTTTGTTTGGGGTTTCTTTGGAGGGGTGCAATGTGATTCTTGGAGTTTGACTGTGATGTCATGGACTGAAATTTTGGGGATGCAGTAGAATTTCATGGCAAGGAGTTCCTGGAAATTTCATTGAATGACATGTCATGGGTTTTTGGGGTATGGGATGGAATGTCATGGAATGAGATTCATGGAATGTCATGCGAAACTACATTACCATTGACAAGAAACGTCATGAGAGTGAAAGAATTATGTTAAACCTTAACAAAACATTGTAGCAACGCTGCCACATATTACGTGAATATGAGAGGAATACTTTTGCTGCATTTATTCAACATCAGTCCTACAAAAGCACTGGATTTCAATCGCATTGCTCATGAAGAAATGGACAATCACACGAAAGGGTGTAAAGAAACCCGCTCTTTCGCCTAAATGCTCTCGTGTGCCAAAAAGCACCACTCTGCCCCGTGTGAGGCTCGAACTCACGACCTTCAGATTATGAGACTGACGCGCTGCCTAACTGCGCCAACGAGGCATGAGGTGCGCCTAGGGTGAGCGGTGGAGTACTAGCTTGTAGATCGTCTGCCATTCGGCGTAGCTCCAAAGACGCTACTCACCGTTATCCTTTATGTCAGGATGGCCGAGCGGTCTAAGGCGCTGCGTTCAGGTCGCAGTCTCCCCTGGAGGCGTGGGTTCGAATCCCACTTCTGACAAACCTGCCCTTTGGCTGCGGGCTCAAGCTAGAGTCTTTAACCCTCTGGCAAGTTGACCCAGTAATACATTAATGTTGACAAAGCACTGCATTTCAGTTCACGTCAGAACTAAAGAAACACTACAGTAACGCTGACCGGCATCACATGAACTTTAAAGTAACACTTTTGTGCCATGTACGGGATTCTATGGAATTTTCATGCAGTTTTCTTGGAATTTCATGTCATGACATTTCATGAAATTGGACATGTTTTATAGAATGGGATTCAATGGAATTCCATGTTGCGGTGTTTACCAGAATGAGAACTTGTTTATGAAAGGGTATTCATGTTTTGTTTGGGGTTTCTTTGGAGGGGTGCAATGTGATTCTTGGAGTTTGACTGTGATGTCATGGACTGAAATTTTGGGGATGCAGTAGAATTTCATGGCAAGGAGTTCCTGGAAATTTCATTGAATGACATGTCATGGGTTTTTGGGGTATGGGATGGAATGTCATGGAATGAGATTCATGGAATGTCATGCGAAACTACATTACCATTGACAAGAAACGTCATGAGAGTGAAAGAATTATGTTAAACCTTAACAAAACATTGTAGCAACGCTGCCACATATTACGTGAATATGAGAGGAATACTTTTGCTGCATTTATTCAACATCAGTCCTACAAAAGCACTGGATTTCAATCGCATTGCTCATGAAGAAATGGACAATCACACGAAAGGGTGTAAAGAAACCCGCTCTTTCGCCTAAATGCTCTCGTGTGCCAAAAAGCACCACTCTGCCCCGTGTGAGGCTCGAACTCACGACCTTCAGATTATGAGACTGACGCGCTGCCTAACTGCGCCAACGAGGCATGAGGTGCGCCTAGGGTGAGCGGTGGAGTACTAGCTTGTAGATCGTCTGCCATTCGGCGTAGCTCCAAAGACGCTACTCACCGTTATCCTTTATGTCAGGATGGCCGAGCGGTCTAAGGCGCTGCGTTCAGGTCGCAGTCTCCCCTGGAGGCGTGGGTTCGAATCCCACTTCTGACAAACCTGCCCTTTGGCTGCGGGCTCAAGCTAGAGTCTTTAACCCTCTGGCAAGTTGACCCAGTAATACATTAATGTTGACAAAGCACTGCATTTCAGTTCACGTCAGAACTAAAGAAACACTACAGTAACGCTGACCGGCATCACATGAACTTTAAAGTAACACTTTTGTGCCATGTACGGGATTCTATGGAATTTTCATGCAGTTTTCTTGGAATTTCATGTCATGACATTTCATGAAATTGGACATGTTTTATAGAATGGGATTCAATGGAATTCCATGTTGCGGTGTTTACCAGAATGAGAACTTGTTTATGAAAGGGTATTCATGTTTTGTTTGGGGTTTCTTTGGAGGGATGCAATGTGATTCTTGGAGTTTGACTGTGATGTCATGGACTGAAATTTTGGGGATGCAGTAGAATTTCATGGCAAGGAATTCCTGGAAATTTCATTGAATGACATGTCATGGGTTTTTGGGGTATGGGATGGAATGTCATGGAATGAGATTCATGGAATGTCAAGCGAAACTACATTACCATTGACAAGAAACGTCATGAGAGTGAAAGAATTATGTTAAACCTTAACAAAACATTGTAGCAACGCTGCCACATATTACGTGAATATGAGAGGAATACTTTTGCTGCATTTATTCAACATCAGTCCTACAAAAGCACTGGATTTCAATCGCATTGCTCATGAAGAAATGGACAATCACGCGAAAGGGTGTAAAGAAACCCGCTCTTTCGCCTAAATGCTCTCGTGTGCCAAAAAGCACCACTCTGCCCCGTGTGAGGCTCGAACTCACGACCTTCAGATTATGAGACTGACGCGCTGCCTAACTGCGCCAACGAGGCATGAGGTGTGCCTAGGGAGAGCGGTGGAGTACTAGCTAGTAGATCGTCTGCCATTCGGTGTAGCTCCAAAGACGCTGCTCACCGTTAGCCTTTATGTCAGGATGGCCGAGCGGTCTAAGGCGCTGCGTTCAGGTCGCAGTCTCCCCTGGAGGCGTGGGTTCGAATCCCACTTCTGACAAACCTGCCCTTTGGCTGCGGGCTCAAGCTAGAGTCTTTAACCCTCTGGCAAGTTGACCCAGTAATACATTAATGTTGACAAAGCACTGCATTTCAGTTCACGTCAGAACTAAAGAAACACTACAGTAACGCTGACCGGCATCACATGAACTTTAAAGTAACACTTTTGTGCCATGTACGGGATTCTATGGAATTTTCATGCAGTTTTCTTGGAATTTCATGTCATGACATTTCATGAAATTGGACATGTTTTATAGAATGGGATTCAATGGAATTCCATGTTGCTGTGTTTACCAGAATGAGAACTTGTTTATGAAAGGGTATTCATGTTTTGTTTGGGGTTTCTTTGGAGGGGTGCAATGTGATTCTTGGAGTTTGACTGTGATGTCATGGACTGAAATTTTGGGGATGCAGTAGAATTTCATGGCAAGGAATTCCTGGAAATTTCATTGAATGACATGTCATGGGTTTTTGGGGTATGGGATGGAATGTCATGGAATGAGATTCATGGAATGTCAAGCGAAACTACATTACCATTGACAAGAAACGTCATGAGAGTGAAAGAATTATGTTAAACCTTAACAAAACATTGTAGCAACGCTGCCACATATTACGTGAATATGAGAGGAATACTTTTGCTGCATTTATTCAACATCAGTCCTACAAAAGCACTGGATTTCAATCGCATTGCTCATGAAGAAATGGACAATCACGCGAAAGGGTGTAAAGAAAACCGCTCTTTCGCCTAAATGCTCTCGTGTGCCAAAAAGCACCACTCTGCCCCGTGTGAGGCTCGAACTCACGACCTTCAGATTATGAGACTGACGCGCTGCCTAACTGCGCCAACGAGGCATGAGGTGTGCCTAGGGAGAGCGGTGGAGTACTAGCTAGTAGATCGTCTGCCATTCGGTGTAGCTCCAAAGACGCTGCTCACCGTTAGCCTTTATGTCAGGATGGCCGAGCGGTCTAAGGCGCTGCGTTCAGGTCGCAGTCTCCCCTGGAGGCGTGGGTTCGAATCCCACATCTGACAAACCTGCCCTTTGGCTGCGGGCTCAAGCTAGAGTCTTTAACCCTCTGGCAAGTTGACCCAGTAATACATTAATGTTGACAAAGCACTGCATTTCAGTTCACGTCAGAACTAAAGAAACACTACAGTAACGCTGACCGGCATCACATGAACTTTAAAGTAACACTTTTGTGCCATGTACGGGATTCTATGGAATTTTCATGCAGTTTTCTTGGAATTTCATGTCATGACATTTCATGAAATTGGACATGTTTTATAGAATGGGATTCAATGGAATTCCATGTTGCTGTGTTTACCAGAATGAGAACTTGTTTATGAAAGGGTATTCATGTTTTGTTTGGGGTTTCTTTGGAGGGGTGCAATGTGATTCTTGGAGTTTGACTGTGATGTCATGGACTGAAATTTTGGGGATGCAGTAGAATTTCATGGCAAGGAATTCCTGGAAATTTCATTGAATGACATGTCATGGGTTTTTGGGGTATGGGATGGAATGTCATGGAATGAGATTCATGGAATGTCAAGCGAAACTACATTACCATTGACAAGAAACGTCATGAGAGTGAAAGAATTATGTTAAACCTTAACAAAACATTGTAGCAACGCTGCCACATATTACGTGAATATGAGAGGAATACTTTTGCTGCATTTATTCAACATCAGTCCTACAAAAGCACTGGATTTCAATCGCATTGCTCATGAAGAAATGGACAATCACGCGAAAGGGTGTAAAGAAAACCGCTCTTTCGCCTAAATGCTCTCGTGTGCCAAAAAGCACCACTCTGCCCCGTGTGAGGCTCGAACTCACGACCTTCAGATTATGAGACTGACGCGCTGCCTAACTGCGCCAACGAGGCATGAGGTGTGCCTAGGGAGAGCGGTGGAGTACTAGCTAGTAGATCGTCTGCCATTCGGTGTAGCTCCAAAGACGCTGCTCACCGTTAGCCTTTATGTCAGGATGGCCGAGCGGTCTAAGGCGCTGCGTTCAGGTCGCAGTCTCCCCTGGAGGCGTGGGTTCGAATCCCACTTCTGACAAACCTGCCCTTTGGCTGCGGGCTCAAGCTAGAGTCTTTAACCCTCTGGCAAGTTGACCCAGTAATACATTAATGAACTTTAAAGTAACACTTTTGTGCCATGTACGGGATTCTATGGAATTTTCATGCAGTTTTCTTGGAATTTCATGTCATGACATTTCATGAAATTGGACATGTTTTATAGAATGGGATTCAATGGAATTCCATGTTGCTGTGTTTACCAGAATGAGAACTTGTTTATGAAAGGGTATTCATGTTTTGTTTGGGGTTTCTTTGGAGGGGTGCAATGTGATTCTTGGAGTTTGACTGTGATGTCATGGACTGAAATTTTGGGGATGCAGTAGAATTTCATGGCAAGGAGTTCCTGGAAATTTCATTGAATGACATGTCATGGGTTTTTGGGGTATGGGATGGAATGTCATGGAATGAGATTCATGGAATGTCATGCGAAACTACATTACCATTGACAAGAAACGTCATGAGAGTGAAAGAATTATGTTAAACCTTAACAAAACATTGTAGCAACGCTGCCACATATTACGTGAATATGAGAGGAATACTTTTGCTGCATTTATTCAACATCAGTCCTACAAAAGCACTGGATTTCAATCGCATTGCTCATGAAGAAATGGACAATCACACGAAAGGGTGTAAAGAAACCCGCTCTTTCACCTAAATGCTCTCGTGTGCCAAAAAGCACCTCTCTGCCCCGTGTGAGGCTCGAACTCACGACCTTCAGATTATGAGACTGACGCGCTGCCTAATTGCGCCAACGAGGCATGAGGTATGCCTAGGGTGAGCGGTGGAGTACTAGCTAGTATATCGTCTGCCATTCGGCGTAGCTCCAAAGACGCTGCTCACCGTTAGCCTTTATGTCAGGATGGCCGAGCGGTCTAAGGCGCTGCGTTCAGGTCGCAGTCTCCCCTGGAGGCGTGGGTTCGAATCCCACTTCTGACAAACCTGCCCTTTGGCTGCGGGCTCAAGCTAGAGTCTTTAACCCTCTGGCAAGTTGACCCAGTAATACATTAATGTTGACAAAGCACTGCATTTCAGTTCACGTCAGAACTAAAGAAACACTACAGTAACGCTGACCGGCATCACATGAACTTTAAAGTAACACTTTTGTGCCATGTACGGGATTCTATGGAATTTTCATGCAGTTTTCTTGGAATTTCATGTCATGACATTTCATGAAATTGGACATGTTTTATAGAATGGGATTCAATGGAATTCCATGTTGCGGTGTTTACCAGAATGAGAACTTGTTTATGAAAGGGTATTCATGTTTTGTTTGGGGTTTCTTTGGAGGGGTGCAATGTGATTCTTGGAGTTTGACTGTGATGTCATGGACTGAAATTTTGGGGATGCAGTAGAATTTCATGGCAAGGAGTTCCTGGAAATTTCATTGAATGACATGTCATGGGTTTTTGGGGTATGGGATGGAATGTCATGGAATGAGATTCATGGAATGTCATGCGAAACTACATTACCATTGACAAGAAACGTCATGAGAGTGAAAGAATTATGTTAAACCTTAACAAAACATTGTAGCAACGCTGCCACATATTACGTGAATATGAGAGGAATACTTTTGCTGCATTTATTCAACATCAGTCCTACAAAAGCACTGGATTTCAATCGCATTGCTCATGAAGAAATGGACAATCACACGAAAGGGTGTAAAGAAACCCGCTCTTTCACCTAAATGCTCTCGTGTGCCAAAAAGCACCTCTCTGCCCCGTGTGAGGCTCGAACTCACGACCTTCAGATTATGAGACTGACGCACTGCCTAACTGCGCCAACGAGGCATGAGGTATGCCTAGGGTGAGCGGTGGAGTACTAGCTAGTATATCGTCTGCCATTCGGTGTAGCTCCAAAGACGCTGCTCACCGTTAGCCTTTATGTCAGGATGGCCGAGCGGTCTAAGGCGCTGCGTTCAGGTCGCAGTCTCCCCTGGAGGCGTGGGTTCGAATCCCACTTCTGACAAACCTGCCCTTTGGCTGCGGGCTCAAGCTAGAGTCTTTAACCCTCTGGCAAGTTGACCCAGTAATACATTAATGTTGACAAAGCACTGCATTTCAGTTCACGTCAGAACTAAAGAAACACTACAGTAACGCTGACCGGCATCACATGAACTTTAAAGTAACACTTTTGTGCCATGTACGGGATTCTATGGAATTTTCATGCAGTTTTCTTGGAATTTCATGTCATGACATTTCATGAAATTGGACATGTTTTATAGAATGGGATTCAATAGAATTCCATGTTGCGGTGTTTACCAGAATGAGAACTTGTTTATGAAAGGGTATTCATGTTTTGTTTGGGGTTTCTTTGGAGGGATGCAATGTGATTCTTGGAGTTTGACTGTGATGTCATGGACGGAAATTTTGGGGATGCAGTAGAATTTCATGGCAAGGAGTTCCTGGAAATTTCATTGAATGACATGTCATGGGTTTTTGGGGTATGGGATGGAATGTCATGGAATGAGATTCATGAAATGTCAAGCGAAACATTACATTACCATTGACAAGAAACGTCATGAGAGTGAAAGAATTATGTTAAACCTTAACAAAACATTGTAGCAACGCTGCCACATATTACGTGAATATGAGAGGAATACTTTTGCTGCATTTATTCAACATCAGTCCTACAAAAGCACTGGATTTCAATCGCATTGCTCATGAAGAAATGGACAATCACACGAAAGGGTGTAAAGAAACCCGCTCTTTCACCTAAATGCTCTCGTGTGCCAAAAAGCACCTCTCTGCCCCGTGTGAGGCTCGAACTCACGACCTTCAGATTATGAGACTGACGCGCTGCCTAACTGCGCCAACGAGGCATGAGGTATGCCTAGGGTGAGCGGTGGAGTACTAGCTAGTATATCGTCTGCCATTTGGTGTAGCTCCAAAGACGCTGCTCACCGTTAGCCTTTATGTCAGGATGGCCGAGCGGTCTAAGGCGCTGCGTTCAGGTCGCAGTCTCCCCTGGAGGCGTGGGTTCGAATCCCACTTCTGACAAACCTGCCCTTTGGCTGCGGGCTCAAGCTAGAGTCTTTAACCCTCTGGCAAGTTGACCCAGTAATACATTAATGTTGACAAAGCACTGCATTTCAGTTCACGTCAGAACTACAGTAACGCTGACCGGCATCACATGAACTTTAAAGTAACACTTTTGTGCCATGTACGGGATTCTATGGAATTTTCATGCAGTTTTCTTGGAATTTCATGTCATGACATTTCATGAAATTGGACATGTTTTATAGAATGGGATTCAATGGAATTCCATGTTGCGGTGTTTACCAGAATGAGAACTTGTTTATGAAAGGGTATTCATGTTTTGTTTGGGGTTTCTTTGGAGGGATGCAATGTGATTCTTGGAGTTTGACTGTGATGTCATGGACTGAAATTTTGGGGATGCAGTAGAATTTCATGGCAAGGAATTCCTGGAAATTTCATTGAATGACATGTCATGGGTTTTTGGGGTATGGGATGGAATGTCATGGAATGAGATTCATGGAATGTCAAGCGAAACTACATTACCATTGACAAGAAACGTCATGAGAGTGAAAGAATTATGTTAAACCTTAACAAAACATTGTAGCAACGCTGCCACATATTACGTGAATATGAGAGGAATACTTTTGCTGCATTTATTCAACATCAGTCCTACAAAAGCACTGGATTTCAATCGCATTGCTCATGAAGAAATGGACAATCACGCGAAAGGGTGTAAAGAAACCCGCTCTTTCGCCTAAATGCTCTCGTGTGCCAAAAAGCACCACTCTGCCCCGTGTGAGGCTCGAACTCACGACCTTCAGATTATGAGACTGACGCGCTGCCTAACTGCGCCAACGAGGCATGAGGTGTGCCTAGGGAGAGCGGTGGAGTACTAGCTAGTAGATCGTCTGCCATTCGGTGTAGCTCCAAAGACGCTGCTCACCGTTAGCCTTTATGTCAGGATGGCCGAGCGGTCTAAGGCGCTGCGTTCAGGTCGCAGTCTCCCCTGGAGGCGTGGGTTCGAATCCCACTTCTGACAAACCTGCCCTTTGGCTGCGGGCTCAAGCTAGAGTCTTTAACCCTCTGGCAAGTTGACCCAGTAATACATTAATGTTGACAAAGCACTGCATTTCAGTTCACGTCAGAACTAAAGAAACACTACAGTAACGCTGACCGGCATCACATGAACTTTAAAGTAACACTTTTGTGCCATGTACGGGATTCTATGGAATTTTCATGCAGTTTTCTTGGAATTTCATGTCATGACATTTCATGAAATTGGACATGTTTTATAGAATGGGATTCAATGGAATTCCATGTTGCGGTGTTTACCAGAATGAGAACTTGTTTATGAAAGGGTATTCATGTTTTGTTTGGGGTTTCTTTGGAGGGATGCAATGTGATTCTTGGAGTTTGACTGTGATGTCATGGACTGAAATTTTGGGGATGCAGTAGAATTTCATGGCAAGGAATTCCTGGAAATTTCATTGAATGACATGTCATGGGTTTTTGGGGTATGGGATGGAATGTCATGGAATGAGATTCATGGAATGTCAAGCGAAACTACATTACCATTGACAAGAAACGTCATGAGAGTGAAAGAATTATGTTAAACCTTAACAAAACATTGTAGCAACGCTGCCACATATTACGTGAATATGAGAGGAATACTTTTGCTGCATTTATTCAACATCAGTCCTACAAAAGCACTGGATTTCAATCGCATTGCTCATGAAGAAATGGACAATCACGCGAAAGGGTGTAAAGAAACCCGCTCTTTCGCCTAAATGCTCTCGTGTGCCAAAAAGCACCACTCTGCCCCGTGTGAGGCTCGAACTCACGACCTTCAGATTATGAGACTGACGCGCTGCCTAACTGCGCCAACGAGGCATGAGGTGTGCCTAGGGAGAGCGGTGGATACTAGCTAGTAGATCGTCTGCCATTCGGTGTAGCTCCAAAGACGCTGCTCACCGTTAGCCTTTATGTCAGGATGGCCGAGCGGTCTAAGGCGCTGCATTCAGGTCGCAGTCTCCCCTGGAGGCGTGGGTTCGAATCCCACTTCTGACAAACCTGCCCTTTGGCTGCGGGCTCAAGCTAGAGTCTTTAACCCTCTGGCAAGTTGACCCAGTAATACATTAATGTTGACAAAGCACTGCATTTCAGTTCACGTCAGAACTAAAGAAACACTACAGTAACGCTGACCGGCATCACATGAACTTTAAAGTAACACTTTTGTGCCATGTACGGGATTCTATGGAATTTTCATGCAGTTTTCTTGGAATTTCATGTCATGACATTTCATGAAATTGGACATGTTTTATAGAATGGGATTCAATGGAATTCCATGTTGCGGTGTTTACCAGAATGAGAACTTGTTTATGAAAGGGTATTCATGTTTTGTTTGGGGTTTCTTTGGAGGGATGCAATGTGATTCTTGGAGTTTGACTGTGATGTCATGGACTGAAATTTTGGGGATGCAGTAGAATTTCATGGCAAGGAATTCCTGGAAATTTCATTGAATGACATGTCATGGGTTTTTGGGGTATGGGATGGAATGTCATGGAATGAGATTCATGGAATGTCAAGCGAAACTACATTACCATTGACAAGAAACGTCATGAGAGTGAAAGAATTATGTTAAACCTTAACAAAACATTGTAGCAACGCTGCCACATATTACGTGAATATGAGAGGAATACTTTTGCTGCATTTATTCAACATCAGTCCTACAAAAGCACTGGATTTCAATCGCATTGCTCATGAAGAAATGGACAATCACGCGAAAGGGTGTAAAGAAACCCGCTCTTTCGCCTAAATGCTCTCGTGTGCCAAAAAGCACCACTCTGCCCCGTGTGAGGCTCGAACTCACGACCTTCAGATTATGAGACTGACGCGCTGCCTAACTGCGCCAACGAGGCATGAGGTGTGCCTAGGGAGAGCGGTGGATACTAGCTAGTAGATCGTCTGCCATTCGGTGTAGCTCCAAAGACGCTGCTCACCGTTTGCCTTTATGTCAGGATGGCCGAGCGGTCTAAGGCGCTGCGTTCAGGTCGCAGTCTCCCCTGGAGGCGTGGGTTCGAATCCCACTTCTGACAAACCTGCCCTTTGGCTGCGGGCTCAAGCTAGAGTCTTTAACCCTCTGGCAAGTTGACCCAGTAATACATTAATGTTGACAAAGCACTGCATTTCAGTTCACGTCAGAACTAAAGAAACACTACAGTAACGCTGACCGGCATCACATGAACTTTAAAGTAACACTTTTGTGCCATGTACGGGATTCTATGGAATTTTCATGCAGTTTTCTTGGAATTTCATGTCATGACATTTCATGAAATTGGACATGTTTTATAGAATGGGATTCAATGGAATTCCATGTTGCGGTGTTTACCAGAATGAGAACTTGTTTATGAAAGGGTATTCATGTTTTGTTTGGGGTTTCTTTGGAGGGGTGCAATGTGATTCTTGGAGTTTGACTGTGATGTCATGGACTGAAATTTTGGGGATGCAGTAGAATTTCATGGCAAGGAGTTCCTGGAAATTTCATTGAATGACATGTCATGGGTTTTTGGGGTATGGGATGGAATGTTATGGAATGAGATTCATGGAATGTCATGCGAAACTACATTACCATTGACAAGAAACGTCATGAGAGTGAAAGAATTATGTTAAACCTTAACAAAACATTGTAGCAACGCTGCCACATATTACGTGAATATGAGAGGAATACTTTTGCTGCATTTATTCAACATCAGTCCTACAAAAGCACTGGATTTCAATCGCATTGCTCATGAAGAAATGGACAATCACACGAAAGGGTGTAAAGAAACCCGCTCTTTCGCCTAAATGCTCTCGTGTGCCAAAAAGCACCACTCTGCCCCGTGTGAGGCTCGAACTCACGACTGACGCGCTGCCTAACTGCGCCAACGAGGCATGAGGTGCGCCTAGGGTGAGCGGTGGAGTACTAGCTTGTAGATCGTCTGCCATTCGGCGTAGCTCCAAAGACGCTACTCACCGTTATCCTTTATGTCAGGATGGCCGAGCGGTCTAAGGCGCTGCGTTCAGGTCGCAGTCTCCCCTGGAGGCGTGGGTTCGAATCCCACTTCTGACAAACCTGCCCTTTGGCTGCGGGCTCAAGCTAGAGTCTTTAACCCTCTGGCAAGTTGACCCAGTAATACATTAATGTTGACAAAGCACTGCATTTCAGTTCACGTCAGAACTAAAGAAACACTACAGTAACGCTGACCGGCATCACATGAACTTTAAAGTAACACTTTTGTGCCATGTACGGGATTCTATGGAATTTTCATGCAGTTTTCTTGGAATTTCATGTCATGACATTTCATGAAATTGGACATGTTTTATAGAATGGGATTCAATGGAATTCCATGTTGCGGTGTTTACCAGAATGAGAACTTGTTTATGAAAGGGTATTCATGTTTTGTTTGGGGTTTCTTTGGAGGGATGCAATGTGATTCTTGGAGTTTGACTGTGATGTCATGGACTGAAATTTTGGGGATGCAGTAGAATTTCATGGCAAGGAATTCCTGGAAATTTCATTGAATGACATGTCATGGGTTTTTGGGGTATGGGATGGAATGTCATGGAATGAGATTCATGGAATGTCAAGCGAAACTACATTACCATTGACAAGAAACGTCATGAGAGTGAAAGAATTATGTTAAACCTTAACAAAACATTGTAGCAACGCTGCCACATATTACGTGAATATGAGAGGAATACTTTTGCTGCATTTATTCAACATCAGTCCTACAAAAGCACTGGATTTCAATCGCATTGCTCATGAAGAAATGGACAATCACGCGAAAGGGTGTAAAGAAACCCGCTCTTTCGCCTAAATGCTCTCGTGTGCCAAAAAGCACCACTCTGCCCCGTGTGAGGCTCGAACTCACGACCCTCAGATTATGAGACTGACGCGCTGCCTAACTGCGCCAACGAGGCATGAGGTGTGCCTAGGGAGAGCGGTGGATACTAGCTAGTAGATCGTCTGCCATTCGGTGTAGCTCCAAAGACGCTGCTCACCGTTAGCCTTTATGTCAGGATGGCCGAGCGGTCTAAGGCGCTGCGTTCAGGTCGCAGTCTCCCCTGGAGGCGTGGGTTCGAATCCCACTTCTGACAAACCTGCCCTTTGGCTGCGGGCTCAAGCTAGAGTCTTTAACCCTCTGGCAAGTTGACCCAGTAATACATTAATGTTGACAAAGCACTGCATTTCAGTTCACGTCAGAACTAAAGAAACACTACAGTAACGCTGACCGGCATCACATGAACTTTAAAGTAACACTTTTGTGCCATGTACGGGATTCTATGGAATTTTCATGCAGTTTTCTTGGAATTTCATGTCATGACATTTCATGAAATTGGACATGTTTTATAGAATGGGATTCAATGGAATTCCATGTTGCGGTGTTTACCAGAATGAGAACTTGTTTATGAAAGGGTATTCATGTTTTGTTTGGGGTTTCTTTGGAGGGGTGCAATGTGATTCTTGGAGTTTGACTGTGATGTCATGGACTGAAATTTTGGGGATGCAGTAGAATTTCATGGCAAGGAGTTCCTGGAAATTTCATTGAATGACATGTCATGGGTTTTTGGGGTATGGGATGGAATGTCATGGAATGAGATTCATGGAATGTCATGCGAAACTACATTACCATTGACAAGAAACGTCATGAGAGTGAAAGAATTATGTTAAACCTTAACAAAACATTGTAGCAACGCTGCCACATATTACGTGAATATGAGAGGAATACTTTTGCTGCATTTATTCAACATCAGTCCTACAAAAGCACTGGATTTCAATCGCATTGCTCATGAAGAAATGGACAATCACACGAAAGGGTGTAAAGAAACCCGCTCTTTCACCTAAATGCTCTCGTGTGCCAAAAAGCACCTCTCTGCCCCGTGTGAGGCTCGAACTCACGACCTTCAGATTATGAGACTGACGCGCTGCCTAACTGCGCCAACGAGGCATGAGGTATGCCTAGGGTGAGCGGTGGAGTACTAGCTAGTATATCGTCTGCCATTCGGTGTAGCTCCAAAGACGCTGCTCACCGTTAGCCTTTATGTCAGGATGGCCGAGCGGTCTAAGGCGCTGCGTTCAGGTCGCAGTCTCCCCTGGAGGCGTTGGTTCGAATCCCACTTCTGACAAACCTGCCCTTTGGCTGCGGGCTCAAGCTAGAGTCTTTAACCCTCTGGCAAGTTGACCCAGTAATACATTAATGTTGACAAAGCACTGCATTTCAGTTCACGTCAGAACTAAAGAAACACTACAGTAACGCTGACCGGCATCACATGAACTTTAAAGTAACACTTTTGTGCCATGTACGGGATTCTATGGAATTTTCATGCAGTTTTCTTGGAATTTCATGTCATGACATTTCATGAAATTGGACATGTTTTATAGAATGGGATTCAATGGAATTCCATGTTGCGGTGTTTACCAGAATGAGAACTTGTTTATGAAAGGGTATTCATGTTTTGTTTGGGGTTTCTTTGGAGGGGTGCAATGTGATTCTTGGAGTTTGACTGTGATGTCATGGACTGAAATTTTGGGGATGCAGTAGAATTTCATGGCAAGGAGTTCCTGGAAATTTCATTGAATGACATGTCATGGGTTTTTGGGGTATGGGATGGAATGTCATGGAATGAGATTCATGGAATGTCATGCGAAACTACATTACCATTGACAAGAAACGTCATGAGAGTGAAAGAATTATGTTAAACCTTAACAAAACATTGTAGCAACGCTGCCACATATTACGTGAATATGAGAGGAATACTTTTGCTGCATTTATTCAACATCAGTCCTACAAAAGCACTGGATTTCAATCGCATTGCTCATGAAGAAATGGACAATCACACGAAAGGGTGTAAAGAAACCCGCTCTTTCGCCTAAATGCTCTCGTGTGCCAAAAAGCACCACTCTGCCCCGTGTGAGGCTCGAACTCACGACCTTCAGATTATGAGACTGACGCGCTGCCTAACTGCGCCAACGAGGCATGAGGTGCGCCTAGGGTGAGCGGTGGAGTACTAGCTTGTAGATCGTCTGCCATTCGGCGTAGCTCCAAAGACGCTACTCACCGTTATCCTTTATGTCAGGATGGCCGAGCGGTCTAAGGCGCTGCGTTCAGGTCGCAGTCTCCCCTGGAGGCGTGGGTTCGAATCCCACTTCTGACAAACCTGCCCTTTGGCTGCGGGCTCAAGCTAGAGTCTTTAACCCTCTGGCAAGTTGACCCAGTAATACATTAATGTTGACAAAGCACTGCATTTCAGTTCACGTCAGAACTAAAGAAACACTACAGTAACGCTGACCGGCATCACATGAACTTTAAAGTAACACTTTTGTGCCATGTACGGGATTCTATGGAATTTTCATGCAGTTTTCTTGGAATTTCATGTCATGACATTTCATGAAATTGGACATGTTTTATAGAATGGGATTCAATGGAATTCCATGTTGCGGTGTTTACCAGAATGAGAACTTGTTTATGAAAGGGTATTCATGTTTTGTTTGGGGTTTCTTTGGAGGGATGCAATGTGATTCTTGGAGTTTGACTGTGATGTCATGGACTGAAATTTTGGGGATGCAGTAGAATTTCATGGCAAGGAATTCCTGGAAATTTCATTGAATGACATGTCATGGGTTTTTGGGGTATGGGATGGAATGTCATGGAATGAGATTCATGGAATGTCAAGCGAAACTACATTACCATTGACAAGAAACGTCATGAGAGTGAAAGAATTATGTTAAACCTTAACAAAACATTGTAGCAACGCTGCCACATATTACGTGAATATGAGAGGAATACTTTTGCTGCATTTATTCAACATCAGTCCTACAAAAGCACTGGATTTCAATCGCATTGCTCATGAAGAAATGGACAATCACGCGAAAGGGTGTAAAGAAACCCGCTCTTTCGCCTAAATGCTCTCGTGTGCCAAAAAGCACCACTCTGCCCCGTGTGAGGCTCGAACTCACGACCTTCAGATTATGAGACTGACGCGCTGCCTAACTGCGCCAACGAGGCATGAGGTGTGCCTAGGGAGAGCGGTGGAGTACTAGCTAGTAGATCGTCTGCCATTCGGTGTAGCTCCAAAGACGCTGCTCACCGTTAGCCTTTATGTCAGGATGGCCGAGCGGTCTAAGGCGCTGCGTTCAGGTCGCAGTCTCCCCTGGAGGTTGGGGTTCGAATCCCACTTCTGACAAACCTGCCCTTTGGCTGCGGGCTCAAGCTAGACTCTTTAACCCTCTGGCAAGTTGACCCAGTAATACATTAATGTTGACAAAGCACTGCATTTCAGTTCACGTCAGAACTAAAGAAACACTACAGTAACGCTGACCGGCATCACATGAACTTTAAAGTAACACTTTTGTGCCATGTACGGGATTCTATGGAATTTTCATGCAGTTTTCTTGGAATTTCATGTCATGACATTTCATGAAATTGGACATGTTTTATAGAATGGGATTCAATGGAATTCCATGTTGCGGTGTTTACCAGAATGAGAACTTGTTTATGAAAGGGTATTCATGTTTTGTTTGGGGTTTCTTTGGAGGGGTGCAATGTGATTCTTGGAGTTTGACTGTGATGTCATGGACTGAAATTTTGGGGATGCAGTAGAATTTCATGGCAAGGAGTTCCTGGAAATTTCATTGAATGACATGTCATGGGTTTTTGGGGTATGGGATGGAATGTCATGGAATGAGATTCATGGAATGTCATGCGAAACTACATTACCATTGACAAGAAACGTCATGAGAGTGAAAGAATTATGTTAAACCTTAACAAAACATTGTAGCAACGCTGCCACATATTACGTGAATATGAGAGGAATACTTTTGCTGCATTTATTCAACATCAGTCCTACAAAAGCACTGGATTTCAATCGCATTGCTCATGAAGAAATGGACAATCACACGAAAGGGTGTAAAGAAACCCGCTCTTTCACCTAAATGCTCTCGTGTGCCAAAAAGCACCTCTCTGCCCCGTGTGAGGCTCGAACTCACGACCTTCAGATTATGAGACTGACGCGCTGCCTAACTGCGCCAACGAGGCATGAGGTATGCCTAGGGTGAGCGGTGGAGTACTAGCTAGTATATCGTCTGCCATTCGGTGTAGCTCCAAAGACGCTGCTCACCGTTAGCCTTTATGTCAGGATGGCCGAGCGGTCTAAGGCGCTGCGTTCAGGTCGCAGTCTCCCCTGGAGGCGTGGGTTCGAATCCCACTTCTGACAAACCTGCCCTTTGGCTGCGGGCTCAAGCTAGAGTCTTTAACCCTCTGGCAAGTTGACCCAGTAATACATTAATGTTGACAAAGCACTGCATTTCAGTTCACGTCAGAACTAAAGAAACACTACAGTAACGCTGACCGGCATCACATGAACTTTAAAGTAACACTTTTGTGCCATGTACGGGATTCTATGGAATTTTCATGCAGTTTTCTTGGAATTTCATGTCATGACATTTCATGAAATTGGACATGTTTTATAGAATGGGATTCAATGGAATTCCATGTTGCGGTGTTTACCAGAATGAGAACTTGTTTATGAAAGGGTATTCATGTTTTGTTTGGGGTTTCTTTGGAGGGGTGCAATGTGATTCTTGGAGTTTGACTGTGATGTCATGGACTGAAATTTTGGGGATGCAGTAGAATTTCATGGCAAGGAGTTCCTGGAAATTTCATTGAATGACATGTCATGGGTTTTTGGGGTATGGGATGGAATGTCATGGAATGAGATTCATGGAATGTCATGCGAAACTACATTACCATTGACAAGAAACGTCATGAGAGTGAAAGAATTATGTTAAACCTTAACAAAACATTGTAGCAACGCTGCCACATATTACGTGAATATGAGAGGAATACTTTTGCTGCATTTATTCAACATCAGTCCTACAAAAGCACTGGATTTCAATCGCATTGCTCATGAAGAAATGGACAATCACACGAAAGGGTGTAAAGAAACCCGCTCTTTCACCTAAATGCTCTCGTGTGCCAAAAAGCACCTCTCTTCCCCGTGTGAGGCTCGAACTCACGACCTTCAGATTATGAGACTGACGCACTGCCTAACTGCGCCAACGAGGCATGAGGTATGCCTAGGGTGAGCGGTGGAGTACTAGCTAGTATATCGTCTGCCATTCGGTGTAGCTCCAAAGACGCTGCTCACCTTTAGCCTTTATGTCAGGATGGCCGAGCGGTCTAAGGCGCTGCGTTCAGGTCGCAGTCTCCCCTGGAGGCGTGGGTTCGAATCCCACTTCTGACAAACCTGCCCTTTGGCTGCGGGCTCAAGCTAGAGTCTTTAACCCTCTGGCAAGTTGACCCAGTAATACATTAATGTTGACAAAGCACTGCATTTCAGTTCACGTCAGAACTAAAGAAACACTACAGTAACGCTGACCGGCATCACATGAACTTTAAAGTAACACTTTTGTGCCATGTACGGGATTCTATGGAATTTTCATGCAGTTTTCTTGGAATTTCATGTCATGACATTTCATGAAATTGGACATGTTTTATAGAATGGGATTCAATGGAATTCCATGTTGCGGTGTTTACCAGAATGAGAACTTGTTTATGAAAGGGTATTCATGTTTTGTTTGGGGTTTCTTTGGAGGGGTGCAATGTGATTCTTGGAGTTTGACTGTGATGTCATGGACGGAAATTTTGGGGATGCAGTAGAATTTCATGGCAAGGAGTTCCTGGAAATTTCATTGAATGACATGTCATGGGTTTTTGGGGTATGAGATGGAATGTCATGGAATGAGATTCATGAAATGTCAAGCGAAACATTACATTACCATTGACAAGAAACGTCATGAGAGTGAAAGAATTATGTTAAACCTTAACAAAACATTGTAGCAACGCTGCCACATATTACGTGAATATGAGAGGAATACTTTTGCTGCATTTATTCAACATCAGTCCTACAAAAGCACTGGATTTCAATCGCATTGCTCATGAAGAAATGGACAATCACACGAAAGGGTGTAAAGAAACCCGCTCTTTCGCCTAAATGCTCTCGTGTGCCAAAAAGCACCACACTGCCCCGTGTGAGGCTCGAACTCACGACCTTCAGATTATGAGACTGACGCGCTGCCTAACTGCGCCAAGGAGGCATGAGGTGTGCCTAGGGTGAGCGGTGGAGTACTAGCTAGTAGATCGTCTGCCATTCGGTGTAGCTCCAAAGACGCTGCTCACCTTTAGCCTTTATGTCAGGATGGCCGAGCGGTCTAAGGCGCTGCGTTCAGGTCGCAGTCTCCCCTGGAGGCGTGGGTTCGAATCCCACTTCTGACAAACCTGCCCTTTGGCTGCGGGCTCAAGCTAGAGTCTTTAACCCTCTGGCAAGTTGACCCAGTAATACATTAATGTTGACAAAGCACTGCATTTCAGTTCACGTCAGAACTAAAGAAACACTACAGTAACGCTGACCGGCATCACATGAACTTTAAAGTAACACTTTTGTGCCATGTACGGGATTCTATGGAATTTTCATGCAGTTTTCTTGGAATTTCATGTCATGACATTTCATGAAATTGGACATGTTTTATAGAATGGGATTCAATGGAATTCCATGTTGCGGTGTTTACCAGAATGAGAACTTGTTTATGAAAGGGTATTCATGTTTTGTTTGGGGTTTCTTTGGAGGGATGCAATGTGATTCTTGGAGTTTGACTGTGATGTCATGGACGGAAATTTTGGGGATGCAGTAGAATTTCATGGCAAGGAGTTCCTGGAAATTTCATTGAATGACATGTCATGGGTTTTTGGGGTATGAGATGGAATGTCATGGAATGAGATTCATGAAATGTCAAGCGAAACATTACATTACCATTGACAAGAAACGTCATGAGAGTGAAAGAATTATGTTAAACCTTAACAAAACATTGTAGCAACGCTGCCACATATTACGTGAATATGAGAGGAATACTTTTGCTGCATTTATTCAACATCAGTCCTACAAAAGCACTGGATTTCAATCGCATTGCTCATGAAGAAATGGACAATCACACGAAAGGGTGTAAAGAAACCCGCTCTTTCGCCTAAATGCTCTCGTGTGCCAAAAAGCACCACACTGCCCCGTGTGAGGCTCGAACTCACGACCTTCAGATTATGAGACTGACGCGCTGCCTAACTGCGCCAAGGAGGCATGAGGTGTGCCTAGGGTGAGCGGTGGAGTACTAGCTAGTAGATCGTCTGCCATTCGGTGTAGCTCCAAAGACGCTGCTCACCTTTAGCCTTTATGTCAGGATGGCCGAGCGGTCTAAGGCGCTGCGTTCAGGTCGCAGTCTCCCCTGGAGGCGTGGGTTCGAATCCCACTTCTGACAAACCTGCCCTTTGGCTGCGGGCTCAAGCTAGAGTCTTTAACCCTCTGGCAAGTTGACCCAGTAATACATTAATGTTGACAAAGCACTGCATTTCAGTTCACGTCAGAACTAAAGAAACACTACAGTAACGCTGACCGGCATCACATGAACTTTAAAGTAACACTTTTGTGCCATGTACGGGATTCTATGGAATTTTCATGCAGTTTTCTTGGAATTTCATGTCATGACATTTCATGAAATTGGACATGTTTTATAGAATGGGATTCAATGGAATTCCATGTTGCGGTGTTTACCAGAATGAGAACTTGTTTATGAAAGGGTATTCATGTTTTGTTTGGGGTTTCTTTGGAGGGATGCAATGTGATTCTTGGAGTTTGACTGTGATGTCATGGACTGAAATTTTGGGGATGCAGTAGAATTTCATGGCAAGGAATTCCTGGAAATTTCATTGAATGACATGTCATGGGTTTTTGGGGTATGGGATGGAATGTCATGGAATGAGATTCATGGAATGTCAAGCGAAACATTACATTACCATTGACAAGAAACGTCATGAGAGTGAAAGAATTATGTTAAACCTTAACAAAACATTGTAGCAACGCTGCCACATATTACATGAATATGAGAGGAATACTTTTGCTGCATTTATTCAACATCAGTCCTACAAAAGCACTGGATTTCAATCGCATTGCTCATGAAGAAACGGACAATCACACGAAAGGGTGTAAAGAAACCCGCTCTTTCGCCTAAATGCTCTCGTGTGCCAAAAAGCACCACTCTGCCCCGTGTGAGGCTCGAACTCACGACCTTCAGATTATGAGACTGCTGCGCTGCCTAACTGCGCCAACGAGGCATGAGGTGCGCCTAGGGAGAGCGGTGGAGTACTAGCTAGTAGATCGTCTGCCATTCGGTGTAGCTCCAAAGACGCTGCTCACCGTTAGTCTTTATGTCAGGATGGCCGAGCGGTCTAAGGCGCTGCGTTCAGGTCGCAGTCTCCCCTGGAGGCGTTGGCTCGAATCCCACTTCTGACAACCCTGCCCTTTGGCTGCAGGCTCAAGCTAGAGTCTTTAACCCTCTGGCAAGTTGACCCAGTAATACATTAATGTTGACAAAGCACTGCATTTCAGTTCACGTCAGAACTAAAGAAACACTACAGTAACGCTGACCGGCATCACATGAACTTTAAAGTAACACTTTTGTGCCATGTACGGGATTCTATGGAATTTTCATGCAGTTTTCTTGGAATTTCATGTCATGACATTTCATGAAATTGGACATGTTTTATAGAATGGGATTCAATGGAATTCCATGTTGCGGTGTTTACCAGAATGAGAACTTGTTTATGAAAGGGTATTCATGTTTTGTTTGGGGTTTCTTTGGAGGGATGCAATGTGATTCTTGGAGTTTGACTGTGATGTCATGGACGGAAATTTTGGGGATGCAGTAGAATTTCATGGCAAGGAGTTCCTGGAAATTTCATTGAATGACATGTCATGGGTTTTTGGGGTATGAGATGGAATGTCATGGAATGAGATTCATGAAATGTCAAGCGAAACATTACATTACCATTGACAAGAAACGTCATGAGAGTGAAAGAATTATGTTAAACCTTAACAAAACATTGTAGCAACGCTGCCACATATTACGTGAATATGAGAGGAATACTTTTGCTGCATTTATTCAACATCAGTCCTACAAAAGCACTGGATTTCAATCGCATTGCTCATGAAGAAATGGACAATCACGCGAAAGGGTGTAAAGAAACCCGCTCTTTCGCCTAAATGCTCTCGTGTGCCAAAAAGCACCACTCTGCCCCGTGTGAGGCTCGAACTCACGACCTTCAGATTATAAGACTGACGCGCTGCCTAACTGCGCCAACGAGGCATGAGGTGTGCCTAGGGAGAGCGGTGGAATACTAGCTAGTAGATCGTCTGCCATTAGGTGTAGCTCCAAAGACGCTGCTCACCGTTAGCCTTTATGTCAGGATGGCCGAGCGGTCTAAGGCGCTGCGTTCAGGTCGCAGTCTCCCCTGGAGGCGTGGGTTCGAATCCCACTTCTGACAAACCTGCCCTTTGGCTGCGGGCTCAAGCTAGAGTCTTTAACCCTCTGGCAAGTTGACCCAGTAATACATTAATGTTGACAAAGCACTGCATTTCAGTTCACGTCAGAACTAAAGAAACACTACAGTAACGCTGACCGGCATCACATGAACTTTAAAGTAACACTTTTGTGCCATGTACGGGATTCTATGGAATTTTCATGCAGTTTTCTTGGAATTTCATGTCATGACATTTCATGAAATTGGACATGTTTTATAGAATGGGATTCAATGGAATTCCATGTTGCGGTGTTTACCAGAATGAGAACTTGTTTATGAAAGGGTATTCATGTTTTGTTTGGGGTTTCTTTGGAGGGATGCAATGTGATTCTTGGAGTTTGACTGTGATGTCATGGACTGAAATTTTGGGGATGCAGTAGAATTTCATGGCAAGGAATTCCTGGAAATTTCATTGAATGACATGTCATGGGTTTTTGGGGTATGGGATGGAATGTCATGGAATGAGATTCATGGAATGTCAAGCGAAACATTACATTACCATTGACAAGAAACGTCATGAGAGTGAAAGAATTATGTTAAACCTTAACAAAACATTGTAGCAACGCTGCCACATATTACATGAATATGAGAGGAATACTTTTGCTGCATTTATTCAACATCAGTCCTACAAAAGCACTGGATTTCAATCGCATTGCTCATGAAGAAACGGACAATCACACGAAAGGGTGTAAAGAAACCCGCTCTTTCGCCTAAATGCTCTCGTGTGCCAAAAAGCACCACTCTGCCCCGTGTGAGGCTCGAACTCACGACCTTCAGATTATGAGACTGACGCGCTGCCTAACTGCGCCAACGAGGCATGAGGTGCGCCTAGGGTGAGCGGTGGAGTACTAGCTTGTAGATCGTCTGCCATTCGGCGTAGCTCCAAAGACGCTACTCACCGTTATCCTTTATGTCAGGATGGCCGAGCGGTCTAAGGCGCTGCGTTCAGGTCGCAGTCTCCTCTGGAGGCGTGGGTTCGAATCCCACTTCTGACAAACCTGCCCTTTGGCTGCGGGCTCAAGCTAGAGTCTTTAACCCTCTGGCAAGTTGACCCAGTAATACATTAATGTTGACAAAGCACTGCATTTCAGTTCACGTCAGAACTAAAGAAACACTACAGTAACGCTGACCGGCATCACATGAACTTTAAAGTAACACTTTTGTGCCATGTACGGGATTCTATGGAATTTTCATGCAGTTTTCTTGGAATTTCATGTCATGACATTTCATGAAATTGGACATGTTTTATAGAATGGGATTCAATGGAATTCCATGTTGCGGTGTTTACCAGAATGAGAACTTGTTTATGAAAGGGTATTCATGTTTTGTTTGGGGTTTCTTTGGAGGGATGCAATGTGATTCTTGGAGTTTGACTGTGATGTCATGGACGGAAATTTTGGGGATGCAGTAGAATTTCATGGCAAGGAGTTCCTGGAAATTTCATTGAATGACATGTCATGGGTTTTTGGGGTATGAGATGGAATGTCATGGAATGAGATTCATGAAATGTCAAGCGAAACATTACATTACCATTGACAAGAAACGTCATGAGAGTGAAAGAATTATGTTAAACCTTAACAAAACATTGTAGCAACGCTGCCACATATTACGTGAATATGAGAGGAATACTTTTGCTGCATTTATTCAACATCAGTCCTACAAAAGCACTGGATTTCAATCGCATTGCTCATGAAGAAATGGACAATCACACGAAAGGGTGTAAAGAAACCCGCTCTTTCGCCTAAATGCTCTCGTGTGCCAAAAAGCACCACTCTGCCCCGTGTGAGGCTCGAACTCACGACCTTCAGATTATGAGACTGACGCGCTGCCTAACTGCGCCAAGGAGGCATGAGGTGTGCCTAGGGTGAGCGGTGGAGTACTAGCTAGTAGATCGTCTGCCATTTGGTGTAGCTCCAAAGACGCTGCTCACCTTTAGCCTCTATGTCAGGATGGCCGAGCGGTCTAAGGCGCTGCGTTCAGGTCGCAGTCTCCCCTGGAGGCGTGGGTTCGAATCCCACTTCTGACAAACCTGCCCTTTGGCTGCGGGCTCAAGCTAGAGTCTTTAACCCTCTGGCAAGTTGACCCAGTAATACATTAATGTTGACAAAGCACTGCATTTCAGTTCACGTCAGAACTAAAGAAACACTACAGTAACGCTGACCGGCATCACATGAACTTTAAAGTAACACTTTTGTGCCATGTACGGGATTCTATGGAATTTTCATGCAGTTTTCTTGGAATTTCATGTCATGACATTTCATGAAATTGGACATGTTTTATAGAATGGGATTCAATGGAATTCCATGTTGCGGTGTTTACCAGAATGAGAACTTGTTTATGAAAGGGTATTCATGTTTTGTTTGGGGTTTCTTTGGAGGGATGCAATGTGATTCTTGGAGTTTGACTGTGATGTCATGGACTGAAATTTTGGGGATGCAGTAGAATTTCATGGCAAGGAATTCCTGGAAATTTCATTGAATGACATGTCATGGGTTTTTGGGGTATGGGATGGAATGTCATGGAATGAGATTCATGGAATGTCAAGCGAAACATTACATTACCATTGACAAGAAACGTCATGAGAGTGAAAGAATTATGTTAAACCTTAACAAAACATTGTAGCAACGCTGCCACATATTACATGAATATGAGAGGAATACTTTTGCTGCATTTATTCAACATCAGTCCTACAAAAGCACTGGATTTCAATCGCATTGCTCATGAAGAAACGGACAATCACACGAAAGGGTGTAAAGAAACCCGCTCTTTCGCCTAAATGCTCTCGTGTGCCAAAAAGCACCACTCTGCCCCGTGTGAGGCTCGAACTCACGACCTTCAGATTATGAGACTGACGCGCTGCCTAACTGCGCCAACGAGGCATGAGGTGCGCCTAGGGAGAGCGGTGGAGTACTAGCTAGTAGATCGTCTGCCATTCGGTGTAGCTCCAAAGACGCTGCTCACCGTTAGTCTTTATGTCAGGATGGCCGAGCGGTCTAAGGCGCTGCGTTCAGGTCGCAGTCTCCCCTGGAGGCGTTGGCTCGAATCCCACTTCTGACAACCCTGCTCTTTGGCTGCAGGCTCAAGCTAGAGTCTTTAACCCTCTGGCAAGTTGACCCAGTAATACATTAATGTTGACAAAGCACTGCATTTCAGTTCACGTCAGAACTAAAGAAACACTACAGTAACGCTGACCGGCATCACATGAACTTTAAAGTAACACTTTTGTGCCATGTACGGGATTCTATGGAATTTTCATGCAGTTTTCTTGGAATTTCATGTCATGACATTTCATGAAATTGGACATGTTTTATAGAATGGGATTCAATGGAATTCCATGTTGCGGTGTTTACCAGAATGAGAACTTGTTTATGAAAGGGTATTCATGTTTTGTTTGGGGTTTCTTTGGAGGGATGCAATGTGATTCTTGGAGTTTGACTGTGATGTCATGGACGGAAATTTTGGGGATGCAGTAGAATTTCATGGCAAGGAGTTCCTGGAAATTTCATTGAATGACATGTCATGGGTTTTTGGGGTATGAGATGGAATGTCATGGAATGAGATTCATGAAATGTCAAGCGAAACATTACATTACCATTGACAAGAAACGTCATGAGAGTGAAAGAATTATGTTAAACCTTAACAAAACATTGTAGCAACGCTGCCACATATTACGTGAATATGAGAGGAATACTTTTGCTGCATTTATTCAACATCAGTCCTACAAAAGCACTGGATTTCAATCGCATTGCTCATGAAGAAATGGACAATCACACGAAAGGGTGTAAAGAAACCCGCTCTTTCGCCTAAATGCTCTCGTGTGCCAAAAAGCACCACACTGCCCCGTGTGAGGCTCGAACTCACGACCTTCAGATTATGAGACTGACGCGCTGCCTAACTGCGCCAAGGAGGCATGAGGTGTGCCTAGGGTGAGCGGTGGAGTACTAGCTAGTAGATCGTCTGCCATTCGGTGTAGCTCCAAAGACGCTGCTCACCTTTAGCCTTTATGTCAGGATGGCCGAGCGGTCTAAGGCGCTGCGTTCAGGTCGCAGTCTCCCCTGGAGGCGTGGGTTCGAATCCCACTTCTGACAAACCTGCCCTTTGGCTGCGGGCTCAAGCTAGAGTCTTTAACCCTCTGGCAAGTTGACCCAGTAATACATTAATGTTGACAAAGCACTGCATTTCAGTTCACGTCAGAACTAAAGAAACACTACAGTAACGCTGACCGGCATCACATGAACTTTAAAGTAACACTTTTGTGCCATGTACGGGATTCTATGGAATTTTCATGCAGTTTTCTTGGAATTTCATGTCATGACATTTCATGAAATTGGACATGTTTTATAGAATGGGATTCAATGGAATTCCATGTTGCGGTGTTTACCAGAATGAGAACTTGTTTATGAAAGGGTATTCATGTTTTGTTTGGGGTTTCTTTGGAGGGATGCAATGTGATTCTTGGAGTTTGACTGTGATGTCATGGACTGAAATTTTGGGGATGCAGTAGAATTTCATGGCAAGGAATTCCTGGAAATTTCATTGAATGACATGTCATGGGTTTTTGGGGTATGGGATGGAATGTCATGGAATGAGATTCATGGAATGTCAAGCGAAACATTACATTACCATTGACAAGAAACGTCATGAGAGTGAAAGAATTATGTTAAACCTTAACAAAACATTGTAGCAACGCTGCCACATATTACATGAATATGAGAGGAATACTTTTGCTGCATTTATTCAACATCAGTCCTACAAAAGCACTGGATTTCAATCGCATTGCTCATGAAGAAACGGACAATCACACGAAAGGGTGTAAAGAAACCCGCTCTTTCGCCTAAATGCTCTCGTGTGCCAAAAAGCACCACTCTGCCCCGTGTGAGGCTCGAACTCACGACCTTCAGATTATGAGACTGACGCGCTGCCTAACTGCGCCAACGAGGCATGAGGTGCGCCTAGGGTGAGCGGTGGAGTACTAGCTTGTAGATCGTCTGCCATTCGGCGTAGCTCCAAAGACGCTACTCACCGTTATCCTTTATGTCAGGATGGCCGAGCGGTCTAAGGCGCTGCGTTCAGGTCGCAGTCTCCTCTGGAGGCGTGGGTTCGAATCCCACTTCTGACAAACCTGCCCTTTGGCTGCGGGCTCAAGCTAGAGTCTTTAACCCTCTGGCAAGTTGACCCAGTAATACATTAATGTTGACAAAGCACTGCATTTCAGTTCACGTCAGAACTAAAGAAACACTACAGTAACGCTGACCGGCATCACATGAACTTTAAAGTAACACTTTTGTGCCATGTACGGGATTCTATGGAATTTTCATGCAGTTTTCTTGGAATTTCATGTCATGACATTTCATGAAATTGGACATGTTTTATAGAATGGGATTCAATGGAATTCCATGTTGCGGTGTTTACCAGAATGAGAACTTGTTTATGAAAGGGTATTCATGTTTTGTTTGGGGTTTCTTTGGAGGGATGCAATGTGATTCTTGGAGTTTGACTGTGATGTCATGGACGGAAATTTTGGGGATGCAGTAGAATTTCATGGCAAGGAGTTCCTGGAAATTTCATTGAATGACATGTCATGGGTTTTTGGGGTATGAGATGGAATGTCATGGAATGAGATTCATGAAATGTCAAGCGAAACATTACATTACCATTGACAAGAAACGTCATGAGAGTGAAAGAATTATGTTAAACCTTAACAAAACATTGTAGCAACGCTGCCACATATTACGTGAATATGAGAGGAATACTTTTGCTGCATTTATTCAACATCAGTCCTACAAAAGCACTGGATTTCAATCGCATTGCTCATGAAGAAATGGACAATCACACGAAAGGGTGTAAAGAAACCCGCTCTTTCGCCTAAATGCTCTCGTGTGCCAAAAAGCACCACTCTGCCCCGTGTGAGGCTCGAACTCACGACCTTCAGATTATGAGACTGACGCGCTGCCTAACTGCGCCAAGGAGGCATGAGGTGTGCCTAGGGTGAGCGGTGGAGTACTAGCTTGTAGATCGTCTGCCATTCGGCGTAGCTCCAAAGACGCTACTCACCGTTATCCTTTATGTCAGGATGGCCGAGCGGTCTAAGGCGCTGCGTTCAGGTCGCAGTCTCCTCTGGAGGCGTGGGTTCGAATCCCACTTCTGACAAACCTGCCCTTTGGCTGCGGGCTCAAGCTAGAGTCTTTAACCCTCTGGCAAGTTGACCCAGTAATACATTAATGTTGACAAAGCACTGCATTTCAGTTCACGTCAGAACTAAAGAAACACTACAGTAACGCTGACCGGCATCACATGAACTTTAAAGTAACACTTTTGTGCCATGTACGGGATTCTATGGAATTTTCATGCAGTTTTCTTGGAATTTCATGTCATGACATTTCATGAAATTGGACATGTTTTATAGAATGGGATTCAATGGAATTCCATGTTGCGGTGTTTACCAGAATGAGAACTTGTTTATGAAAGGGTATTCATGTTTTGTTTGGGGTTTCTTTGGAGGGATGCAATGTGATTCTTGGAGTTTGACTGTGATGTCATGGACGGAAATTTTGGGGATGCAGTAGAATTTCATGGCAAGGAGTTCCTGGAAATTTCATTGAATGACATGTCATGGGTTTTTGGGGTATGAGATGGAATGTCATGGAATGAGATTCATGAAATGTCAAGCGAAACATTACATTACCATTGACAAGAAACGTCATGAGAGTGAAAGAATTATGTTAAACCTTAACAAAACATTGTAGCAACGCTGCCACATATTACGTGAATATGAGAGGAATACTTTTGCTGCATTTATTCAACATCAGTCCTACAAAAGCACTGGATTTCAATCGCATTGCTCATGAAGAAATGGACAATCACACGAAAGGGTGTAAAGAAACCCGCTCTTTCGCCTAAATGCTCTCGTGTGCCAAAAAGCACCACTCTGCCCCGTGTGAGGCTCGAACTCACGACCTTCAGATTATGAGACTGACGCGCTGCCTAACTGCGCCAAGGAGGCATGAGGTGTGCCTAGGGTGAGCGGTGGAGTACTAGCTAGTAGATCGTCTGCCATTCGGTGTAGCTCCAAAGACGCTGCTCACCTTTAGCCTTTATGTCAGGATGGCCGAGCGGTCTAAGGCGCTGCGTTCAGGTCGCAGTCTCCCCTGGAGGCGTGGGTTCGAATCCCACTTCTGACAAACCTGCCCTTTGGCTGCGGGCTCAAGCTAGAGTCTTTAACCCTCTGGCAAGTTGACCCAGTAATACATTAATGTTGACAAAGCACTGCATTTCAGTTCACGTCAGAACTAAAGAAACACTACAGTAACGCTGACCGGCATCACATGAACTTTAAAGTAACACTTTTGTGCCATGTACGGGATTCTATGGAATTTTCATGCAGTTTTCTTGGAATTTCATGTCATGACATTTCATGAAATTGGACATGTTTTATAGAATGGGATTCAATGGAATTCCATGTTGCGGTGTTTACCAGAATGAGAACTTGTTTATGAAAGGGTATTCATGTTTTGTTTGGGGTTTCTTTGGAGGGATGCAATGTGATTCTTGGAGTTTGACTGTGATGTCATGGACTGAAATTTTGGGGATGCAGTAGAATTTCATGGCAAGGAATTCCTGGAAATTTCATTGAATGACATGTCATGGGTTTTTGGGGTATGGGATGGAATGTCATGGAATGAGATTCATGGAATGTCAAGCGAAACATTACATTACCATTGACAAGAAACGTCATGAGAGTGAAAGAATTATGTTAAACCTTAACAAAACATTGTAGCAACGCTGCCACATATTACATGAATATGAGAGGAATACTTTTGCTGCATTTATTCAACATCAGTCCTACAAAAGCACTGGATTTCAATCGCATTGCTCATGAAGAAACGGACAATCACACGAAAGGGTGTAAAGAAACCCGCTCTTTCGCCTAAATGCTCTCGTGTGCCAAAAAGCACCACTCTGCCCCGTGTGAGGCTCGAACTCACGACCTTCAGATTATGAGACTGACGCGCTGCCTAACTGCGCCAACGAGGCATGAGGTGTGCCTAGGGAGAGCGGTGGAGTACTAGCTAGTAGATCGTCTGCCATTCGGTGTAGCTCCAAAGACGCTGCTCACCGTTAGTCTTTATGTCAGGATGGCCGAGCGGTCTAAGGCGCTGCGTTCAGGTCGCAGTCTCCCCTGGAGGCGTTGGCTCGAATCCCACTTCTGACAACCCTGCCCTTTGGCTGCAGGCTCAAGCTAGAGTCTTTAACCCTCTGGCAAGTTGACCCAGTAATACATTAATGTTGACAAAGCACTGCATTTCAGTTCACGTCAGAACTAAAGAAACACTACAGTAACGCTGACCGGCATCACATGAACTTTAAAGTAACACTTTTGTGCCATGTACGGGATTCTATGGAATTTTCATGCAGTTTTCTTGGAATTTCATGTCATGACATTTCATGAAATTGGACATGTTTTATAGAATGGGATTCAATGGAATTCCATGTTGCGGTGTTTACCAGAATGAGAACTTGTTTATGAAAGGGTATTCATGTTTTGTTTGGGGTTTCTTTGGAGGGATGCAATGTGATTCTTGGAGTTTGACTGTGATGTCATGGACGGAAATTTTGGGGATGCAGTAGAATTTCATGGCAAGGAGTTCCTGGAAATTTCATTGAATGACATGTCATGGGTTTTTGGGGTATGAGATGGAATGTCATGGAATGAGATTCATGAAATGTCAAGCGAAACATTACATTACCATTGACAAGAAACGTCATGAGAGTGAAAGAATTATGTTAAACCTTAACAAAACATTGTAGCAACGCTGCCACATATTACGTGAATATGAGAGGAATACTTTTGCTGCATTTATTCAACATCAGTCCTACAAAAGCACTGGATTTCAATCGCATTGCTCATGAAGAAATGGACAATCACACGAAAGGGTGTAAAGAAACCCGCTCTTTCGCCTAAATGCTCTCGTGTGCCAAAAAGCACCACACTGCCCCGTGTGAGGCTCGAACTCACGACCTTCAGATTATGAGACTGACGCGCTGCCTAACTGCGCCAAGGAGGCATGAGGTGTGCCTAGGGTGAGCGGTGGAGTACTAGCTAGTAGATCGTCTGCCATTCGGTGTAGCTCCAAAGACGCTGCTCACCTTTAGCCTTTATGTCAGGATGGCCGAGCGGTCTAAGGCGCTGCGTTCAGGTCGCAGTCTCCCCTGGAGGCGTGGGTTCGAATCCCACTTCTGACAAACCTGCCCTTTGGCTGCGGGCTCAAGCTAGAGTCTTTAACCCTCTGGCAAGTTGACCCAGTAATACATTAATGTTGACAAAGCACTGCATTTCAGTTCACGTCAGAACTAAAGAAACACTACAGTAACGCTGACCGGCATCACATGAACTTTAAAGTAACACTTTTGTGCCATGTACGGGATTCTATGGAATTTTCATGCAGTTTTCTTGGAATTTCATGTCATGACATTTCATGAAATTGGACATGTTTTATAGAATGGGATTCAATGGAATTCCATGTTGCGGTGTTTACCAGAATGAGAACTTGTTTATGAAAGGGTATTCATGTTTTGTTTGGGGTTTCTTTGGAGGGATGCAATGTGATTCTTGGAGTTTGACTGTGATGTCATGGACTGAAATTTTGGGGATGCAGTAGAATTTCATGGCAAGGAATTCCTGGAAATTTCATTGAATGACATGTCATGGGTTTTTGGGGTATGGGATGGAATGTCATGGAATGAGATTCATGGAATGTCAAGCGAAACATTACATTACCATTGACAAGAAACGTCATGAGAGTGAAAGAATTATGTTAAACCTTAACAAAACATTGTAGCAACGCTGCCACATATTACATGAATATGAGAGGAATACTTTTGCTGCATTTATTCAACATCAGTCCTACAAAAGCACTGGATTTCAATCGCATTGCTCATGAAGAAACGGACAATCACACGAAAGGGTGTAAAGAAACCCGCTCTTTCGCCTAAATGCTCTCGTGTGCCAAAAAGCACCACTCTGCCCCGTGTGAGGCTCGAACTCACGACCTTCAGATTATGAGACTGCTGCGCTGCCTAACTGCGCCAACGAGGCATGAGGTGCGCCTAGGGAGAGCGGTGGAGTACTAGCTAGTAGATCGTCTGCCATTCGGTGTAGCTCCAAAGACGCTGCTCACCGTTAGTCTTTATGTCAGGATGGCCGAGCGGTCTAAGGCGCTGCGTTCAGGTCGCAGTCTCCCCTGGAGGCGTTGGCTCGAATCCCACTTCTGACAACCCTGCCCTTTGGCTGCAGGCTCAAGCTAGAGTCTTTAACCCTCTGGCAAGTTGACCCAGTAATACATTAATGTTGACAAAGCACTGCATTTCAGTTCACGTCAGAACTAAAGAAACACTACAGTAACGCTGACCGGCATCACATGAACTTTAAAGTAACACTTTTGTGCCATGTACGGGATTCTATGGAATTTTCATGCAGTTTTCTTGGAATTTCATGTCATGACATTTCATGAAATTGGACATGTTTTATAGAATGGGATTCAATGGAATTCCATGTTGCGGTGTTTACCAGAATGAGAACTTGTTTATGAAAGGGTATTCATGTTTTGTTTGGGGTTTCTTTGGAGGGATGCAATGTGATTCTTGGAGTTTGACTGTGATGTCATGGACGGAAATTTTGGGGATGCAGTAGAATTTCATGGCAAGGAGTTCCTGGAAATTTCATTGAATGACATGTCATGGGTTTTTGGGGTATGAGATGGAATGTCATGGAATGAGATTCATGAAATGTCAAGCGAAACATTACATTACCATTGACAAGAAACGTCATGAGAGTGAAAGAATTATGTTAAACCTTAACAAAACATTGTAGCAACGCTGCCACATATTACGTGAATATGAGAGGAATACTTTTGCTGCATTTATTCAACATCAGTCCTACAAAAGCACTGGATTTCAATCGCATTGCTCATGAAGAAATGGACAATCACGCGAAAGGGTGTAAAGAAACCCGCTCTTTCGCCTAAATGCTCTCGTGTGCCAAAAAGCACCACTCTGCCCCGTGTGAGGCTCGAACTCACGACCTTCAGATTATAAGACTGACGCGCTGCCTAACTGCGCCAACGAGGCATGAGGTGTGCCTAGGGAGAGCGGTGGAATACTAGCTAGTAGATCGTCTGCCATTAGGTGTAGCTCCAAAGACGCTGCTCACCGTTAGCCTTTATGTCAGGATGGCCGAGCGGTCTAAGGCGCTGCGTTCAGGTCGCAGTCTCCCCTGGAGGCGTGGGTTCGAATCCCACTTCTGACAAACCTGCCCTTTGGCTGCGGGCTCAAGCTAGAGTCTTTAACCCTCTGGCAAGTTGACCCAGTAATACATTAATGTTGACAAAGCACTGCATTTCAGTTCACGTCAGAACTAAAGAAACACTACAGTAACGCTGACCGGCATCACATGAACTTTAAAGTAACACTTTTGTGCCATGTACGGGATTCTATGGAATTTTCATGCAGTTTTCTTGGAATTTCATGTCATGACATTTCATGAAATTGGACATGTTTTATAGAATGGGATTCAATGGAATTCCATGTTGCGGTGTTTACCAGAATGAGAACTTGTTTATGAAAGGGTATTCATGTTTTGTTTGGGGTTTCTTTGGAGGGATGCAATGTGATTCTTGGAGTTTGACTGTGATGTCATGGACTGAAATTTTGGGGATGCAGTAGAATTTCATGGCAAGGAATTCCTGGAAATTTCATTGAATGACATGTCATGGGTTTTTGGGGTATGGGATGGAATGTCATGGAATGAGATTCATGGAATGTCAAGCGAAACATTACATTACCATTGACAAGAAACGTCATGAGAGTGAAAGAATTATGTTAAACCTTAACAAAACATTGTAGCAACGCTGCCACATATTACATGAATATGAGAGGAATACTTTTGCTGCATTTATTCAACATCAGTCCTACAAAAGCACTGGATTTCAATCGCATTGCTCATGAAGAAACGGACAATCACACGAAAGGGTGTAAAGAAACCCGCTCTTTCGCCTAAATGCTCTCGTGTGCCAAAAAGCACCACTCTGCCCCGTGTGAGGCTCGAACTCACGACCTTCAGATTATGAGACTGACGCGCTGCCTAACTGCGCCAACGAGGCATGAGGTGCGCCTAGGGTGAGCGGTGGAGTACTAGCTTGTAGATCGTCTGCCATTCGGCGTAGCTCCAAAGACGCTACTCACCGTTATCCTTTATGTCAGGATGGCCGAGCGGTCTAAGGCGCTGCGTTCAGGTCGCAGTCTCCTCTGGAGGCGTGGGTTCGAATCCCACTTCTGACAAACCTGCCCTTTGGCTGCGGGCTCAAGCTAGAGTCTTTAACCCTCTGGCAAGTTGACCCAGTAATACATTAATGTTGACAAAGCACTGCATTTCAGTTCACGTCAGAACTAAAGAAACACTACAGTAACGCTGACCGGCATCACATGAACTTTAAAGTAACACTTTTGTGCCATGTACGGGATTCTATGGAATTTTCATGCAGTTTTCTTGGAATTTCATGTCATGACATTTCATGAAATTGGACATGTTTTATAGAATGGGATTCAATGGAATTCCATGTTGCGGTGTTTACCAGAATGAGAACTTGTTTATGAAAGGGTATTCATGTTTTGTTTGGGGTTTCTTTGGAGGGATGCAATGTGATTCTTGGAGTTTGACTGTGATGTCATGGACGGAAATTTTGGGGATGCAGTAGAATTTCATGGCAAGGAGTTCCTGGAAATTTCATTGAATGACATGTCATGGGTTTTTGGGGTATGAGATGGAATGTCATGGAATGAGATTCATGAAATGTCAAGCGAAACATTACATTACCATTGACAAGAAACGTCATGAGAGTGAAAGAATTATGTTAAACCTTAACAAAACATTGTAGCAACGCTGCCACATATTACGTGAATATGAGAGGAATACTTTTGCTGCATTTATTCAACATCAGTCCTACAAAAGCACTGGATTTCAATCGCATTGCTCATGAAGAAATGGACAATCACACGAAAGGGTGTAAAGAAACCCGCTCTTTCGCCTAAATGCTCTCGTGTGCCAAAAAGCACCACTCTGCCCCGTGTGAGGCTCGAACTCACGACCTTCAGATTATGAGACTGACGCGCTGCCTAACTGCGCCAAGGAGGCATGAGGTGTGCCTAGGGTGAGCGGTGGAGTACTAGCTAGTAGATCGTCTGCCATTTGGTGTAGCTCCAAAGACGCTGCTCACCTTTAGCCTCTATGTCAGGATGGCCGAGCGGTCTAAGGCGCTGCGTTCAGGTCGCAGTCTCCCCTGGAGGCGTGGGTTCGAATCCCACTTCTGACAAACCTGCCCTTTGGCTGCGGGCTCAAGCTAGAGTCTTTAACCCTCTGGCAAGTTGACCCAGTAATACATTAATGTTGACAAAGCACTGCATTTCAGTTCACGTCAGAACTAAAGAAACACTACAGTAACGCTGACCGGCATCACATGAACTTTAAAGTAACACTTTTGTGCCATGTACGGGATTCTATGGAATTTTCATGCAGTTTTCTTGGAATTTCATGTCATGACATTTCATGAAATTGGACATGTTTTATAGAATGGGATTCAATGGAATTCCATGTTGCGGTGTTTACCAGAATGAGAACTTGTTTATGAAAGGGTATTCATGTTTTGTTTGGGGTTTCTTTGGAGGGATGCAATGTGATTCTTGGAGTTTGACTGTGATGTCATGGACGGAAATTTTGGGGATGCAGTAGAATTTCATGGCAAGGAGTTCCTGGAAATTTCATTGAATGACATGTCATGGGTTTTTGGGGTATGAGATGGAATGTCATGGAATGAGATTCATGAAATGTCAAGCGAAACATTACATTACCATTGACAAGAAACGTCATGAGAGTGAAAGAATTATGTTAAACCTTAACAAAACATTGTAGCAACGCTGCCACATATTACGTGAATATGAGAGGAATACTTTTGCTGCATTTATTCAACATCAGTCCTACAAAAGCACTGGATTTCAATCGCATTGCTCATGAAGAAATGGACAATCACACGAAAGGGTGTAAAGAAACCCGCTCTTTCGCCTAAATGCTCTCGTGTGCCAAAAAGCACCACACTGCCCCGTGTGAGGCTCGAACTCACGACCTTCAGATTATGAGACTGACGCGCTGCCTAACTGCGCCAAGGAGGCATGAGGTGTGCCTAGGGTGAGCGGTGGAGTACTAGCTAGTAGATCGTCTGCCATTCGGTGTAGCTCCAAAGACGCTGCTCACCTTTAGCCTTTATGTCAGGATGGCCGAGCGGTCTAAGGCGCTGCGTTCAGGTCGCAGTCTCCCCTGGAGGCGTGGGTTCGAATCCCACTTCTGACAAACCTGCCCTTTGGCTGCGGGCTCAAGCTAGAGTCTTTAACCCTCTGGCAAGTTGACCCAGTAATACATTAATGTTGACAAAGCACTGCATTTCAGTTCACGTCAGAACTAAAGAAACACTACAGTAACGCTGACCGGCATCACATGAACTTTAAAGTAACACTTTTGTGCCATGTACGGGATTCTATGGAATTTTCATGCAGTTTTCTTGGAATTTCATGTCATGACATTTCATGAAATTGGACATGTTTTATAGAATGGGATTCAATGGAATTCCATGTTGCGGTGTTTACCAGAATGAGAACTTGTTTATGAAAGGGTATTCATGTTTTGTTTGGGGTTTCTTTGGAGGGATGCAATGTGATTCTTGGAGTTTGACTGTGATGTCATGGACTGAAATTTTGGGGATGCAGTAGAATTTCATGGCAAGGAATTCCTGGAAATTTCATTGAATGACATGTCATGGGTTTTTGGGGTATGGGATGGAATGTCATGGAATGAGATTCATGGAATGTCAAGCGAAACATTACATTACCATTGACAAGAAACGTCATGAGAGTGAAAGAATTATGTTAAACCTTAACAAAACATTGTAGCAACGCTGCCACATATTACATGAATATGAGAGGAATACTTTTGCTGCATTTATTCAACATCAGTCCTACAAAAGCACTGGATTTCAATCGCATTGCTCATGAAGAAACGGACAATCACACGAAAGGGTGTAAAGAAACCCGCTCTTTCGCCTAAATGCTCTCGTGTGCCAAAAAGCACCACTCTGCCCCGTGTGAGGCTCGAACTCACGACCTTCAGATTATGAGACTGACGCGCTGCCTAACTGCGCCAACGAGGCATGAGGTGCGCCTAGGGTGAGCGGTGGAGTACTAGCTTGTAGATCGTCTGCCATTCGGCGTAGCTCCAAAGACGCTACTCACCGTTATCCTTTATGTCAGGATGGCCGAGCGGTCTAAGGCGCTGCGTTCAGGTCGCAGTCTCCTCTGGAGGCGTGGGTTCGAATCCCACTTCTGACAAACCTGCCCTTTGGCTGCGGGCTCAAGCTAGAGTCTTTAACCCTCTGGCAAGTTGACCCAGTAATACATTAATGTTGACAAAGCACTGCATTTCAGTTCACGTCAGAACTAAAGAAACACTACAGTAACGCTGACCGGCATCACATGAACTTTAAAGTAACACTTTTGTGCCATGTACGGGATTCTATGGAATTTTCATGCAGTTTTCTTGGAATTTCATGTCATGACATTTCATGAAATTGGACATGTTTTATAGAATGGGATTCAATGGAATTCCATGTTGCGGTGTTTACCAGAATGAGAACTTGTTTATGAAAGGGTATTCATGTTTTGTTTGGGGTTTCTTTGGAGGGATGCAATGTGATTCTTGGAGTTTGACTGTGATGTCATGGACGGAAATTTTGGGGATGCAGTAGAATTTCATGGCAAGGAGTTCCTGGAAATTTCATTGAATGACATGTCATGGGTTTTTGGGGTATGAGATGGAATGTCATGGAATGAGATTCATGAAATGTCAAGCGAAACATTACATTACCATTGACAAGAAACGTCATGAGAGTGAAAGAATTATGTTAAACCTTAACAAAACATTGTAGCAACGCTGCCACATATTACGTGAATATGAGAGGAATACTTTTGCTGCATTTATTCAACATCAGTCCTACAAAAGCACTGGATTTCAATCGCATTGCTCATGAAGAAATGGACAATCACACGAAAGGGTGTAAAGAAACCCGCTCTTTCGCCTAAATGCTCTCGTGTGCCAAAAAGCACCACTCTGCCCCGTGTGAGGCTCGAACTCACGACCTTCAGATTATGAGACTGACGCGCTGCCTAACTGCGCCAAGGAGGCATGAGGTGTGCCTAGGGTGAGCGGTGGAGTACTAGCTAGTAGATCGTCTGCCATTTGGTGTAGCTCCAAAGACGCTGCTCACCTTTAGCCTCTATGTCAGGATGGCCGAGCGGTCTAAGGCGCTGCGTTCAGGTCGCAGTCTCCCCTGGAGGCGTGGGTTCGAATCCCACTTCTGACAAACCTGCCCTTTGGCTGCGGGCTCAAGCTAGAGTCTTTAACCCTCTGGCAAGTTGACCCAGTAATACATTAATGTTGACAAAGCACTGCATTTCAGTTCACGTCAGAACTAAAGAAACACTACAGTAACGCTGACCGGCATCACATGAACTTTAAAGTAACACTTTTGTGCCATGTACGGGATTCTATGGAATTTTCATGCAGTTTTCTTGGAATTTCATGTCATGACATTTCATGAAATTGGACATGTTTTATAGAATGGGATTCAATGGAATTCCATGTTGCGGTGTTTACCAGAATGAGAACTTGTTTATGAAAGGGTATTCATGTTTTGTTTGGGGTTTCTTTGGAGGGATGCAATGTGATTCTTGGAGTTTGACTGTGATGTCATGGACTGAAATTTTGGGGATGCAGTAGAATTTCATGGCAAGGAATTCCTGGAAATTTCATTGAATGACATGTCATGGGTTTTTGGGGTATGGGATGGAATGTCATGGAATGAGATTCATGGAATGTCAAGCGAAACATTACATTACCATTGACAAGAAACGTCATGAGAGTGAAAGAATTATGTTAAACCTTAACAAAACATTGTAGCAACGCTGCCACATATTACATGAATATGAGAGGAATACTTTTGCTGCATTTATTCAACATCAGTCCTACAAAAGCACTGGATTTCAATCGCATTGCTCATGAAGAAACGGACAATCACACGAAAGGGTGTAAAGAAACCCGCTCTTTCGCCTAAATGCTCTCGTGTGCCAAAAAGCACCACTCTGCCCCGTGTGAGGCTCGAACTCACGACCTTCAGATTATGAGACTGACGCGCTGCCTAACTGCGCCAACGAGGCATGAGGTGCGCCTAGGGAGAGCGGTGGAGTACTAGCTAGTAGATCGTCTGCCATTCGGTGTAGCTCCAAAGACGCTGCTCACCGTTAGTCTTTATGTCAGGATGGCCGAGCGGTCTAAGGCGCTGCGTTCAGGTCGCAGTCTCCCCTGGAGGCGTTGGCTCGAATCCCACTTCTGACAACCCTGCTCTTTGGCTGCAGGCTCAAGCTAGAGTCTTTAACCCTCTGGCAAGTTGACCCAGTAATACATTAATGTTGACAAAGCACTGCATTTCAGTTCACGTCAGAACTAAAGAAACACTACAGTAACGCTGACCGGCATCACATGAACTTTAAAGTAACACTTTTGTGCCATGTACGGGATTCTATGGAATTTTCATGCAGTTTTCTTGGAATTTCATGTCATGACATTTCATGAAATTGGACATGTTTTATAGAATGGGATTCAATGGAATTCCATGTTGCGGTGTTTACCAGAATGAGAACTTGTTTATGAAAGGGTATTCATGTTTTGTTTGGGGTTTCTTTGGAGGGATGCAATGTGATTCTTGGAGTTTGACTGTGATGTCATGGACGGAAATTTTGGGGATGCAGTAGAATTTCATGGCAAGGAGTTCCTGGAAATTTCATTGAATGACATGTCATGGGTTTTTGGGGTATGAGATGGAATGTCATGGAATGAGATTCATGAAATGTCAAGCGAAACATTACATTACCATTGACAAGAAACGTCATGAGAGTGAAAGAATTATGTTAAACCTTAACAAAACATTGTAGCAACGCTGCCACATATTACATGAATATGAGAGGAATACTTTTGCTGCATTTATTCAACATCAGTCCTACAAAAGCACTGGATTTCAATCGCATTGCTCATGAAGAAACGGACAATCACACGAAAGGGTGTAAAGAAACCCGCTCTTTCGCCTAAATGCTCTCGTGTGCCAAAAAGCACCACTCTGCCCCGTGTGAGGCTCGAACTCACGACCTTCAGATTATGAGACTGACGCGCTGCCTAACTGCGCCAACGAGGCATGAGGTGCGCCTAGGGTGAGCGGTGGAGTACTAGCTTGTAGATCGTCTGCCATTCGGCGTAGCTCCAAAGACGCTACTCACCGTTATCCTTTATGTCAGGATGGCCGAGCGGTCTAAGGCGCTGCGTTCAGGTCGCAGTCTCCTCTGGAGGCGTGGGTTCGAATCCCACTTCTGACAAACCTGCCCTTTGGCTGCGGGCTCAAGCTAGAGTCTTTAACCCTCTGGCAAGTTGACCCAGTAATACATTAATGTTGACAAAGCACTGCATTTCAGTTCACGTCAGAACTAAAGAAACACTACAGTAACGCTGACCGGCATCACATGAACTTTAAAGTAACACTTTTGTGCCATGTACGGGATTCTATGGAATTTTCATGCAGTTTTCTTGGAATTTCATGTCATGACATTTCATGAAATTGGACATGTTTTATAGAATGGGATTCAATGGAATTCCATGTTGCGGTGTTTACCAGAATGAGAACTTGTTTATGAAAGGGTATTCATGTTTTGTTTGGGGTTTCTTTGGAGGGATGCAATGTGATTCTTGGAGTTTGACTGTGATGTCATGGACGGAAATTTTGGGGATGCAGTAGAATTTCATGGCAAGGAGTTCCTGGAAATTTCATTGAATGACATGTCATGGGTTTTTGGGGTATGAGATGGAATGTCATGGAATGAGATTCATGAAATGTCAAGCGAAACATTACATTACCATTGACAAGAAACGTCATGAGAGTGAAAGAATTATGTTAAACCTTAACAAAACATTGTAGCAACGCTGCCACATATTACGTGAATATGAGAGGAATACTTTTGCTGCATTTATTCAACATCAGTCCTACAAAAGCACTGGATTTCAATCGCATTGCTCATGAAGAAATGGACAATCACACGAAAGGGTGTAAAGAAACCCGCTCTTTCGCCTAAATGCTCTCGTGTGCCAAAAAGCACCACTCTGCCCCGTGTGAGGCTCGAACTCACGACCTTCAGATTATGAGACTGACGCGCTGCCTAACTGCGCCAAGGAGGCATGAGGTGTGCCTAGGGTGAGCGGTGGAGTACTAGCTTGTAGATCGTCTGCCATTCGGCGTAGCTCCAAAGACGCTACTCACCGTTATCCTTTATGTCAGGATGGCCGAGCGGTCTAAGGCGCTGCGTTCAGGTCGCAGTCTCCTCTGGAGGCGTGGGTTCGAATCCCACTTCTGACAAACCTGCCCTTTGGCTGCGGGCTCAAGCTAGAGTCTTTAACCCTCTGGCAAGTTGACCCAGTAATACATTAATGTTGACAAAGCACTGCATTTCAGTTCACGTCAGAACTAAAGAAACACTACAGTAACGCTGACCGGCATCACATGAACTTTAAAGTAACACTTTTGTGCCATGTACGGGATTCTATGGAATTTTCATGCAGTTTTCTTGGAATTTCATGTCATGACATTTCATGAAATTGGACATGTTTTATAGAATGGGATTCAATGGAATTCCATGTTGCGGTGTTTACCAGAATGAGAACTTGTTTATGAAAGGGTATTCATGTTTTGTTTGGGGTTTCTTTGGAGGGATGCAATGTGATTCTTGGAGTTTGACTGTGATGTCATGGACGGAAATTTTGGGGATGCAGTAGAATTTCATGGCAAGGAGTTCCTGGAAATTTCATTGAATGACATGTCATGGGTTTTTGGGGTATGAGATGGAATGTCATGGAATGAGATTCATGAAATGTCAAGCGAAACATTACATTACCATTGACAAGAAACGTCATGAGAGTGAAAGAATTATGTTAAACCTTAACAAAACATTGTAGCAACGCTGCCACATATTACGTGAATATGAGAGGAATACTTTTGCTGCATTTATTCAACATCAGTCCTACAAAAGCACTGGATTTCAATCGCATTGCTCATGAAGAAATGGACAATCACACGAAAGGGTGTAAAGAAACCCGCTCTTTCGCCTAAATGCTCTCGTGTGCCAAAAAGCACCACTCTGCCCCGTGTGAGGCTCGAACTCACGACCTTCAGATTATGAGACTGACGCGCTGCCTAACTGCGCCAAGGAGGCATGAGGTGTGCCTAGGGTGAGCGGTGGAGTACTAGCTAGTAGATCGTCTGCCATTCGGTGTAGCTCCAAAGACGCTGCTCACCTTTAGCCTTTATGTCAGGATGGCCGAGCGGTCTAAGGCGCTGCGTTCAGGTCGCAGTCTCCCCTGGAGGCGTGGGTTCGAATCCCACTTCTGACAAACCTGCCCTTTGGCTGCGGGCTCAAGCTAGAGTCTTTAACCCTCTGGCAAGTTGACCCAGTAATACATTAATGTTGACAAAGCACTGCATTTCAGTTCACGTCAGAACTAAAGAAACACTACAGTAACGCTGACCGGCATCACATGAACTTTAAAGTAACACTTTTGTGCCATGTACGGGATTCTATGGAATTTTCATGCAGTTTTCTTGGAATTTCATGTCATGACATTTCATGAAATTGGACATGTTTTATAGAATGGGATTCAATGGAATTCCATGTTGCGGTGTTTACCAGAATGAGAACTTGTTTATGAAAGGGTATTCATGTTTTGTTTGGGGTTTCTTTGGAGGGATGCAATGTGATTCTTGGAGTTTGACTGTGATGTCATGGACTGAAATTTTGGGGATGCAGTAGAATTTCATGGCAAGGAATTCCTGGAAATTTCATTGAATGACATGTCATGGGTTTTTGGGGTATGGGATGGAATGTCATGGAATGAGATTCATGGAATGTCAAGCGAAACTACATTACCATTGACAAGAAACGTCATGAGAGTGAAAGAATTATGTTAAACCTTAACAAAACATTGTAGCAACGCTGCCACATATTACGTGAATATGAGAGGAATACTTTTGCTGCATTTATTCAACATCAGTCCTACAAAAGCACTGGATTTCAATCGCATTGCTCATGAAGAAATGGACAATCACGCGAAAGGGTGTAAAGAAACCCGCTCTTTCGCCTAAATGCTCTCGTGTGCCAAAGAGCACCACTCTGCCCCGTGTGAGGCTCGAACTCACGACCTTCAGATTATAAGACTGACGCGCTGCCTAACTGCGCCAACGAGGCATGAGGTGTGCCTAGGGAGAGCGGTGGAATACTAGCTAGTAGATCGTCTGCCATTAGGTGTAGCTCCAAAGACGCTGCTCACCGTTAGCCTTTATGTCAGGATGGCCGAGCGGTCTAAGGCGCTGCGTTCAGGTCGCAGTCTCCCCTGGAGGCGTGGGTTCGAATCCCACTTCTGACAAACCTGCCCTTTGGCTGCGGGCTCAAGCTAGAGTCTTTAACCCTCTGGCAAGTTGACCCAGTAATACATTAATGTTGACAAAGCACTGCATTTCAGTTCACGTCAGAACTAAAGAAACACTACAGTAACGCTGACCGGCATCACATGAACTTTAAAGTAACACTTTTGTGCCATGTACGGGATTCTATGGAATTTTCATGCAGTTTTCTTGGAATTTCATGTCATGACATTTCATGAAATTGGACATGTTTTATAGAATGGGATTCAATGGAATTCCATGTTGCGGTGTTTACCAGAATGAGAACTTGTTTATGAAAGGGTATTCATGTTTTGTTTGGGGTTTCTTTGGAGGGATGCAATGTGATTCTTGGAGTTTGACTGTGATGTCATGGACGGAAATTTTGGGGATGCAGTAGAATTTCATGGCAAGGAGTTCCTGGAAATTTCATTGAATGACATGTCATGGGTTTTTGGGGTATGAGATGGAATGTCATGGAATGAGATTCATGAAATGTCAAGCGAAACATTACATTACCATTGACAAGAAACGTCATGAGAGTGAAAGAATTATGTTAAACCTTAACAAAACATTGTAGCAACGCTGCCACATATTACGTGAATATGAGAGGAATACTTTTGCTGCATTTATTCAACATCAGTCCTACAAAAGCACTGGATTTCAATCGCATTGCTCATGAAGAAATGGACAATCACACGAAAGGGTGTAAAGAAACCCGCTCTTTCGCCTAAATGCTCTCGTGTGCCAAAAAGCACCACTCTGCCCCGTGTGAGGCTCGAACTCACGACCTTCAGATTATGAGACTGACGCGCTGCCTAACTGCGCCAAGGAGGCATGAGGTGTGCCTAGGGTGAGCGGTGGAGTACTAGCTAGTAGATCGTCTGCCATTCGGTGTAGCTCCAAAGACGCTGCTCACCTTTAGCCTTTATGTCAGGATGGCCGAGCGGTCTAAGGCGCTGCGTTCAGGTCGCAGTCTCCCCTGGAGGCGTGGGTTCGAATCCCACTTCTGACAAACCTGCCCTTTGGCTGCGGGCTCAAGCTAGAGTCTTTAACCCTCTGGCAAGTTGACCCAGTAATACATTAATGTTGACAAAGCACTGCATTTCAGTTCACGTCAGAACTAAAGAAACACTACAGTAACGCTGACCGGCATCACATGAACTTTAAAGTAACACTTTTGTGCCATGTACGGGATTCTATGGAATTTTCATGCAGTTTTCTTGGAATTTCATGTCATGACATTTCATGAAATTGGACATGTTTTATAGAATGGGATTCAATGGAATTCCATGTTGCGGTGTTTACCAGAATGAGAACTTGTTTATGAAAGGGTATTCATGTTTTGTTTGGGGTTTCTTTGGAGGGATGCAATGTGATTCTTGGAGTTTGACTGTGATGTCATGGACGGAAATTTTGGGGATGCAGTAGAATTTCATGGCAAGGAGTTCCTGGAAATTTCATTGAATGACATGTCATGGGTTTTTGGGGTATGGGATGGAATGTCATGGAATGAGATTCATGAAATGTCAAGCGAAACATTACATTACCATTGACAAGAAACGTCATGAGAGTGAAAGAATTATGTTAAACCTTAACAAAACATTGTAGCAACGCTGCCACATATTACGTGAATATGAGAGGAATACTTTTGCTGCATTTATTCAACATCAGTCCTACAAAAGCACTGGATTTCAATCGCATTGCTCATGAAGAAATGGACAATCACACGAAAGGGTGTAAAGAAACCCGCTCTTTCGCCTAAATGCTCTCGTGTGCCAAAGAGCACCACTCTGCCCCGTGTGAAGCTCGAACTCACGACCTTCAGATTATAAGACTGACGCGCTGCCTAACTGCGCCAACGAGGCATGAGGTGTGCCCAGGGAGAGCGGTGGAATACTAGCTAGTAGATCGTCTGCCATTAGGTGTAGCTCCAAAGACGCTGCTCACCGTTAGCCTTTATGTCAGGATGGCCGAGCGGTCTAAGGCGCTGCGTTCAGGTCGCAGTCTCCCCTGGAGGCGTGGGTTCGAATCCCACTTCTGACAAACCTGCCCTTTGGCTGCGGGCTCAAGCTAGAGTCTTTAACCCTCTGGCAAGTTGACCCAGTAATACATTAATGTTGACAAAGCACTGCATTTCAGTTCACGTCAGAACTAAAGAAACACTACAGTAACGCTGACCGGCATCACATGAACTTTAAAGTAACACTTTTGTGCCATGTACGGGATTCTATGGAATTTTCATGCAGTTTTCTTGGAATTTCATGTCATGACATTTCATGAAATTGGACATGTTTTATAGAATGGGATTCAATGGAATTCCATGTTGCGGTGTTTACCAGAATGAGAACTTGTTTATGAAAGGGTATTCATGTTTTGTTTGGGGTTTCTTTGGAGGGATGCAATGTGATTCTTGGAGTTTGACTGTGATGTCATGGACGGAAATTTTGGGGATGCAGTAGAATTTCATGGCAAGGAGTTCCTGGAAATTTCATTGAATGACATGTCATGGGTTTTTGGGGTATGAGATGGAATGTCATGGAATGAGATTCATGAAATGTCAAGCGAAACATTACATTACCATTGACAAGAAACGTCATGAGAGTGAAAGAATTATGTTAAACCTTAACAAAACATTGTAGCAACGCTGCCACATATTACGTGAATATGAGAGGAATACTTTTGCTGCATTTATTCAACATCAGTCCTACAAAAGCACTGGATTTCAATCGCATTGCTCATGAAGAAATGGACAATCACACGAAAGGGTGTAAAGAAACCCGCTCTTTCGCCTAAATGCTCTCGTGTGCCAAAAAGCACCACTCTGCCCCGTGTGAGGCTCGAACTCACGACCTTCAGATTATGAGACTGACGCGCTGCCTAACTGCGCCAAGGAGGCATGAGGTGTGCCTAGGGTGAGCGGTGGAGTACTAGCTAGTAGATCGTCTGCCATTCGGTGTAGCTCCAAAGACGCTGCTCACCTTTAGCCTTTATGTCAGGATGGCCGAGCGGTCTAAGGCGCTGCGTTCAGGTCGCAGTCTCCCCTGGAGGCGTGGGTTCGAATCCCACTTCTGACAAACCTGCCCTTTGGCTGCGGGCTCAAGCTAGAGTCTTTAACCCTCTGGCAAGTTGACCCAGTAATACATTAATGTTGACAAAGCACTGCATTTCAGTTCACGTCAGAACTAAAGAAACACTACAGTAACGCTGACCGGCATCACATGAACTTTAAAGTAACACTTTTGTGCCATGTACGGGATTCTATGGAATTTTCATGCAGTTTTCTTGGAATTTCATGTCATGACATTTCATGAAATTGGACATGTTTTATAGAATGGGATTCAATGGAATTCCATGTTGCGGTGTTTACCAGAATGAGAACTTGTTTATGAAAGGGTATTCATGTTTTGTTTGGGGTTTCTTTGGAGGGATGCAATGTGATTCTTGGAGTTTGACTGTGATGTCATGGACTGAAATTTTGGGGATGCAGTAGAATTTCATGGCAAGGAATTCCTGGAAATTTCATTGAATGACATGTCATGGGTTTTTGGGGTATGGGATGGAATGTCATGGAATGAGATTCATGGAATGTCAAGCGAAACATTACATTACCATTGACAAGAAACGTCATGAGAGTGAAAGAATTATGTTAAACCTTAACAAAACATTGTAGCAACGCTGCCACATATTACATGAATATGAGAGGAATACTTTTGCTGCATTTATTCAACATCAGTCCTACAAAAGCACTGGATTTCAATCGCATTGCTCATGAAGAAACGGACAATCACACGAAAGGGTGTAAAGAAACCCGCTCTTTCGCCTAAATGCTCTCGTGTGCCAAAAAGCACCACTCTGCCCCGTGTGAGGCTCGAACTCACGACCTTCAGATTATGAGACTGACGCGCTGCCTAACTGCGCCAAGGAGGCATGAGGTGTGCCTAGGGTGAGCGGTGGAGTACTAGCTAGTAGATCGTCTGCCATTCGGCGTAGCTCCAAAGACGCTGCTCACCGCTAACCTATATGTCAGGATGGCCGAGTGGTCTTAGGCGCTGCGTTCAGGTCGCAATCTCCCCTGGAGGCGTGAGTTCGAATCCCACTTCTGACAAACCTGCCCTTTGGCTGCGGGCTCAAGCTAGAGTCTTTAACCCTCTGGCAAGTTGACCCAGTAATACATTAATGTTGACAAAGCACTGCATTTCAGTTCACGTCAGAACTAAAGAAACACTACAGTAACGCTGACCGGCATCACATGAACTTTAAAGTAACACTTTTGTGCCGTGTACGGGATTCTATGGAATTTTCATGCAGTTTTCTTGGAATTTCATGTCATGACATTTCATGAAATTGGACATGTTTTATAGAATGGGATTCAATGGAATTCCATGTTGCGGTGTTTACCAGAATGAGAACTTGTTTATGAAAGGGTATTCATGTTTTGTTTGGGGTTTCTTTGGAGGGATGCAATGTGATTCTTGGAGTTTGACTGTGATGTCATGGACGGAAATTTTGGGGATGCAGTAGAATTTCATGGCAAGGAGTTCCTGGAAATTTCATTGAATGACATGTCATGGGTTTTTGGGGTATGGGATGGAATGTCATGGAATGAGATTCATGGAATGTCAAGCGAAACTACATTACCATTGACAAGAAACGTCATGAGAGTGAAAGAATTATGTTAAACCTTAACAAAACATTGTAGCAACGCTGCCACATATTACGTGAATATGAGAGGAATACTTTTGCTGCATTTATTCAACATCAGTCCTACAAAAGCACTGGATTTCAATCGCATTGCTCATGAAGAAATGGACAATCACGCGAAAGGGTGTAAAGAAACCCGCTCTTTCGCCTAAATGCTCTCGTGTGCCAAAGAGCACCACTCTGCCCCGTGTGAAGCTCGAACTCACGACCTTCAGATTATAAGACTGACGCGCTGCCTAACTGCGCCAACGAGGCATGAGGTGTGCCCAGGGAGAGCGGTGGAATACTAGCTAGTAGATCGTCTGCCATTAGGTGTAGCTCCAAAGACGCTGCTCACCGTTAGCCTTTATGTCAGGATGGCCGAGCGGTCTAAGGCGCTGCGTTCAGGTCGCAGTCTCCCCTGGAGGCGTGGGTTCGAATCCCACTTCTGACAAACCTGCCCTTTGGCTGCGGGCTCAAGCTAGAGTCTTTAACCCTCTGGCAAGTTGACCCAATAATACATTAATGTTGACAAAGCACTGCATTTCAGTTCACGTCAGAACTAAAGAAACACTACAGTAACGCTGACCGGCATCACATGAACTTTAAAGTAACACTTTTGTGCCATGTACGGGATTCTATGGAATTTTCATGCAGTTTTCTTGGAATTTCATGTCATGACATTTCATGAAATTGGACATGTTTTATAGAATGGGATTCAATGGAATTCCATGTTGCGGTGTTTACCAGAATGAGAACTTGTTTATGAAAGGGTATTCATGTTTTGTTTGGGGTTTCTTTGGAGGGATGCAATGTGATTCTTGGAGTTTGACTGTGATGTCATGGACGGAAATTTTGGGGATGCAGTAGAATTTCATGGCAAGGAGTTCCTGGAAATTTCATTGAATGACATGTCATGGGTTTTTGGGGTATGAGATGGAATGTCATGGAATGAGATTCATGAAATGTCAAGCGAAACATTACATTACCATTGACAAGAAACGTCATGAGAGTGAAAGAATTATGTTAAACCTTAACAAAACATTGTAGCAACGCTGCCACATATTACATGAATATGAGAGGAATACTTTTGCTGCATTTATTCAACATCAGTCCTACAAAAGCACTGGATTTCAATCGCATTGCTCATGAAGAAACGGACAATCACACGAAAGGGTGTAAAGAAACCCGCTCTTTCGCCTAAATGCTCTCGTGTGCCAAAAAGCACCACTCTGCCCCGTGTGAGGCTCGAACTCACGACCTTCAGATTATGAGACTGACGCGCTGCCTAACTGCGCCAAGGAGGCATGAGGTGTACCTAGGGTGAGCGGTGGAGTACTAGCTAGTAGATCGTCTGCCATTCGGCGTAGCTCCAAAGACGCTGCTCACCGCTAACCTATATGTCAGGATGGCCGAGTGGTCTTAGGCGCTGCGTTCAGGTCGCAATCTCCCCTGGAGGCGTGAGTTCGAATCCCACTTCTGACAAACCTGCCCTTTGGCTGCGGGCTCAAGCTAGAGTCTTTAACCCTCTGGCAAGTTGACCCAGTAATACATTAATGTTGACAAAGCACTGCATTTCAGTTCACGTCAGAACTAAAGAAACACTACAGTAACGCTGACCGGCATCACATGAACTTTAAAGTAACACTTTTGTGCCGTGTACGGGATTCTATGGAATTTTCATGCAGTTTTCTTGGAATTTCATGTCATGACATTTCATGAAATTGGACATGTTTTATAGAATGGGATTCAATGGAATTCCATGTTGCGGTGTTTACCAGAATGAGAACTTGTTTATGAAAGGGTATTCATGTTTTGTTTGGGGTTTCTTTGGAGGGATGCAATGTGATTCTTGGAGTTTGACTGTGATGTCATGGACTGAAATTTTGGGGATGCAGTAGAATTTCATGGCAAGGAGTTCCTGGAAATTTCATTGAATGACATGTCATGGGTTTTTGGGGTATGGGATGGAATGTCATGGAATGAGATTCATGGAATGTCAAGCGAAACTACATTACCATTGACAAGAAACGTCATGAGAGTGAAAGAATTATGTTAAACCTTAACAAAACATTGTAGCAACGCTGCCACATATTACGTGAATATGAGAGGAATACTTTTGCTGCATTTATTCAACATCAGTCCTACAAAAGCACTGGATTTCAATCGCATTGCTCATGAAGAAATGGACAATCACGCGAAAGGGTGTAAAGAAACCCGCTCTTTCGCCTAAATGCTCTCGTGTGCCAAAGAGCACCACTCTGCCCCGTGTGAAGCTCGAACTCACGACCTTCAGATTATAAGACTGACGCGCTGCCTAACTGCGCCAACGAGGCATGAGGTGTGCCCAGGGAGAGCGGTGGAATACTAGCTAGTAGATCGTCTGCCATTAGGTGTAGCTCCAAAGACGCTGCTCACCGTTAGCCTTTATGTCAGGATGGCCGAGCGGTCTAAGGCGCTGCGTTCAGGTCGCAGTCTCCCCTGGAGGCGTGGGTTCGAATCCCACTTCTGACAAACCTGCCCTTTGGCTGCGGGCTCAAGCTAGAGTCTTTAACCCTCTGGCAAGTTGACCCAGTAATACATTAATGTTGACAAAGCACTGCATTTCAGTTCACGTCAGAACTAAAGAAACACTACAGTAACGCTGACCGGCATCACATGAACTTTAAAGTAACACTTTTGTGCCATGTACGGGATTCTATGGAATTTTCATGCAGTTTTCTTGGAATTTCATGTCATGACATTTCATGAAATTGGACATGTTTTATAGAATGGGATTCAATGGAATTCCATGTTGCGGTGTTTACCAGAATGAGAACTTGTTTATGAAAGGGTATTCATGTTTTGTTTGGGGTTTCTTTGGAGGGATGCAATGTGATTCTTGGAGTTTGACTGTGATGTCATGGACGGAAATTTTGGGGATGCAGTAGAATTTCATGGCAAGGAGTTCCTGGAAATTTCATTGAATGACATGTCATGGGTTTTTGGGGTATGAGATGGAATGTCATGGAATGAGATTCATGAAATGTCAAGCGAAACATTACATTACCATTGACAAGAAACGTCATGAGAGTGAAAGAATTATGTTAAACCTTAACAAAACATTGTAGCAACGCTGCCACATATTACGTGAATATGAGAGGAATACTTTTGCTGCATTTATTCAACATCAGTCCTACAAAAGCACTGGATTTCAATCGCATTGCTCATGAAGAAATGGACAATCACACGAAAGGGTGTAAAGAAACCCGCTCTTTCGCCTAAATGCTCTCGTGTGCCAAAAAGCACCACTCTGCCCCGTGTGAGGCTCGAACTCACGACCTTCAGATTATGAGACTGACGCGCTGCCTAACTGCGCCAAGGAGGCATGAGGTGTGCCTAGGGTGAGCGGTGGAGTACTAGCTAGTAGATCGTCTGCCATTCGGTGTAGCTCCAAAGACGCTGCTCACCTTTAGCCTTTATGTCAGGATGGCCGAGCGGTCTAAGGCGCTGCGTTCAGGTCGCAGTCTCCCCTGGAGGCGTGGGTTCGAATCCCACTTCTGACAAACCTGCCCTTTGGCTGCGGGCTCAAGCTAGAGTCTTTAACCCTCTGGCAAGTTGACCCAGTAATACATTAATGTTGACAAAGCACTGCATTTCAGTTCACGTCAGAACTAAAGAAACACTACAGTAACGCTGACCGGCATCACATGAACTTTAAAGTAACACTTTTGTGCCATGTACGGGATTCTATGGAATTTTCATGCAGTTTTCTTGGAATTTCATGTCATGACATTTCATGAAATTGGACATGTTTTATAGAATGGGATTCAATGGAATTCCATGTTGCGGTGTTTACCAGAATGAGAACTTGTTTATGAAAGGGTATTCATGTTTTGTTTGGGGTTTCTTTGGAGGGATGCAATGTGATTCTTGGAGTTTGACTGTGATGTCATGGACTGAAATTTTGGGGATGCAGTAGAATTTCATGGCAAGGAATTCCTGGAAATTTCATTGAATGACATGTCATGGGTTTTTGGGGTATGGGATGGAATGTCATGGAATGAGATTCATGGAATGTCAAGCGAAACATTACATTACCATTGACAAGAAACGTCATGAGAGTGAAAGAATTATGTTAAACCTTAACAAAACATTGTAGCAACGCTGCCACATATTACATGAATATGAGAGGAATACTTTTGCTGCATTTATTCAACATCAGTCCTACAAAAGCACTGGATTTCAATCGCATTGCTCATGAAGAAACGGACAATCACACGAAAGGGTGTAAAGAAACCCGCTCTTTCGCCTAAATGCTCTCGTGTGCCAAAAAGCACCACTCTGCCCCGTGTGAGGCTCGAACTCACGACCTTCAGATTATGAGACTGACGCGCTGCCTAACTGCGCCAACGAGGCATGAGGTGTGCCTAGGGAGAGCGGTGGAGTACTAGCTAGTAGATCGTCTGCCATTCGGTGTAGCTCCAAAGACGCTGCTCTCCATTAGTCTTTATGTCAGGATGGCCGAGCGGTCTAAGGCGCTGCGTTCAGGTCGCAGTCTCCCCTGGAGGCGTGGGTTCTAATCCCACTTCTGACAAACCTGCCCTTTGGCTGCGGGCTCAAGCTAGAGTCTTTAACCCTCTGGCAAGTTGACCCAGTAATACATTAATGTTGACAAAGCACTGCATTTCAGTTCACGTCAGAACTAAAGAAACACTACAGTAACGCTGACCAGCATCACATGAACTTTAAAGTAACACTTTTGTGCCATGTACGGGATTCTATGGAATTTTCATGCAGTTTTCTTGGAATTTCATGTCATGACATTTCATGAAATTGGACATGTTTTATAGAATGGGATTCAATGGAATTCCATGTTGCGGTGTTTACCAGAATGAGAACTTGTTTATGAAAGGGTATTCATGTTTTGTTTGGGGTTTCTTTGGAGGGATGCAATGTGATTCTTGGAGTTTGACTGTGATGTCATGGACGGAAATTTTGGGGATGCAGTAGAATTTCATGGCAAGGAGTTCCTGGAAATTTCATTGAATGACATGTCATGGGTTTTTGGGGTATGGGATGGAATGTCATGGAATGAGATTCATGAAATGTCAAGCGAAACATTACATTACCATTGACAAGAAACGTCATGAGAGTGAAAGAATTATGTTAAACCTTAACAAAACATTGTAGCAACGCTGCCACATATTACGTGAATATGAGAGGAATACTTTTGCTGCATTTATTCAACATCAGTCCTACAAAAGCACTGGATTTCAATCGCATTGCTCATGAAGAAATGGACAATCACACGAAAGGGTGTAAAGAAACCCGCTCTTTCGCCTAAATGCTCTCGTGTGCCAAAGAGCACCACTCTGCCCCGTGTGAAGCTCGAACTCACGACCTTCAGATTATAAGACTGACGCGCTGCCTAACTGCGCCAACGAGGCATGAGGTGTGCCCAGGGAGAGCGGTGGAATACTAGCTAGTAGATCGTCTGCCATTAGGTGTAGCTCCAAAGACGCTGCTCACCGTTAGCCTTTATGTCAGGATGGCCGAGCGGTCTAAGGCGCTGCGTTCAGGTCGCAGTCTCCCCTGGAGGCGTGGGTTCGAATCCCACTTCTGACAAACCTGCCCTTTGGCTGCGGGCTCAAGCTAGAGTCTTTAACCCTCTGGCAAGTTGACCCAGTAATACATTAATGTTGACAAAGCACTGCATTTCAGTTCACGTCAGAACTAAAGAAACACTACAGTAACGCTGACCGGCATCACATGAACTTTAAAGTAACACTTTTGTGCCATGTACGGGATTCTATGGAATTTTCATGCAGTTTTCTTGGAATTTCATGTCATGACATTTCATGAAATTGGACATGTTTTATAGAATGGGATTCAATGGAATTCCATGTTGCGGTGTTTACCAGAATGAGAACTTGTTTATGAAAGGGTATTCATGTTTTGTTTGGGGTTTCTTTGGAGGGATGCAATGTGATTCTTGGAGTTTGACTGTGATGTCATGGACGGAAATTTTGGGGATGCAGTAGAATTTCATGGCAAGGAGTTCCTGGAAATTTCATTGAATGACATGTCATGGGTTTTTGGGGTATGAGATGGAATGTCATGGAATGAGATTCATGAAATGTCAAGCGAAACATTACATTACCATTGACAAGAAACGTCATGAGAGTGAAAGAATTATGTTAAACCTTAACAAAACATTGTAGCAACGCTGCCACATATTACGTGAATATGAGAGGAATACTTTTGCTGCATTTATTCAACATCAGTCCTACAAAAGCACTGGATTTCAATCGCATTGCTCATGAAGAAATGGACAATCACACGAAAGGGTGTAAAGAAACCCGCTCTTTCGCCTAAATGCTCTCGTGTGCCAAAAAGCACCACTCTGCCCCGTGTGAGGCTCGAACTCACGACCTTCAGATTATGAGACTGACGCGCTGCCTAACTGCGCCAAGGAGGCATGAGGTGTGCCTAGGGTGAGCGGTGGAGTACTAGCTAGTAGATCGTCTGCCATTCGGTGTAGCTCCAAAGACGCTGCTCACCTTTAGCCTTTATGTCAGGATGGCCGAGCGGTCTAAGGCGCTGCGTTCAGGTCGCAGTCTCCCCTGGAGGCGTGGGTTCGAATCCCACTTCTGACAAACCTGCCCTTTGGCTGCGGGCTCAAGCTAGAGTCTTTAACCCTCTGGCAAGTTGACCCAGTAATACATTAATGTTGACAAAGCACTGCATTTCAGTTCACGTCAGAACTAAAGAAACACTACAGTAACGCTGACCGGCATCACATGAACTTTAAAGTAACACTTTTGTGCCATGTACGGGATTCTATGGAATTTTCATGCAGTTTTCTTGGAATTTCATGTCATGACATTTCATGAAATTGGACATGTTTTATAGAATGGGATTCAATGGAATTCCATGTTGCGGTGTTTACCAGAATGAGAACTTGTTTATGAAAGGGTATTCATGTTTTGTTTGGGGTTTCTTTGGAGGGATGCAATGTGATTCTTGGAGTTTGACTGTGATGTCATGGACTGAAATTTTGGGGATGCAGTAGAATTTCATGGCAAGGAATTCCTGGAAATTTCATTGAATGACATGTCATGGGTTTTTGGGGTATGGGATGGAATGTCATGGAATGAGATTCATGGAATGTCAAGCGAAACATTACATTACCATTGACAAGAAACGTCATGAGAGTGAAAGAATTATGTTAAACCTTAACAAAACATTGTAGCAACGCTGCCACATATTACATGAATATGAGAGGAATACTTTTGCTGCATTTATTCAACATCGGTCCTACAAAAGCACTGGATTTCAATCGCATTGCTCATGAAGAAACGGACAATCACACGAAAGGGTGTAAAGAAACCCGCTCTTTCGCCTAAATGCTCTCGTGTGCCAAAAAGCACCACTCTGCCCCGTGTGAGGCTCGAACTCACGACCTTCAGATTATGAGACTGACGCGCTGCCTAACTGCGCCAAGGAGGCATGAGGTGTGCCTAGGGTGAGCGGTGGAGTACTAGCTAGTAGATCGTCTGCCATTCGGCGTAGCTCCAAAGACGCTGCTCACCGCTAACCTATATGTCAGGATGGCCGAGTGGTCTTAGGCGCTGCGTTCAGGTCGCAATCTCCCCTGGAGGCGTGAGTTCGAATCCCACTTCTGACAAACCTGCCCTTTGGCTGCGGGCTCAAGCTAGAGTCTTTAACCCTCTGGCAAGTTGACCCAGTAATACATTAATGTTGACAAAGCACTGCATTTCAGTTCACGTCAGAACTAAAGAAACACTACAGTAACGCTGACCGGCATCACATGAACTTTAAAGTAACACTTTTGTGCCGTGTACGGGATTCTATGGAATTTTCATGCAGTTTTCTTGGAATTTCATGTCATGACATTTCATGAAATTGGACATGTTTTATAGAATGGGATTCAATGGAATTCCATGTTGCGGTGTTTACCAGAATGAGAACTTGTTTATGAAAGGGTATTCATGTTTTGTTTGGGGTTTCTTTGGAGGGATGCAATGTGATTCTTGGAGTTTGACTGTGATGTCATGGACTGAAATTTTGGGGATGCAGTAGAATTTCATGGCAAGGAGTTCCTGGAAATTTCATTGAATGACATGTCATGGGTTTTTGGGGTATGGGATGGAATGTCATGGAATGAGATTCATGGAATGTCAAGCGAAACTACATTACCATTGACAAGAAACGTCATGAGAGTGAAAGAATTATGTTAAACCTTAACAAAACATTGTAGCAACGCTGCCACATATTACGTGAATATGAGAGGAATACTTTTGCTGCATTTATTCAACATCAGTCCTACAAAAGCACTGGATTTCAATCGCATTGCTCATGAAGAAATGGACAATCACGCGAAAGGGTGTAAAGAAACCCGCTCTTTCGCCTAAATGCTCTCGTGTGCCAAAGAGCACCACTCTGCCCCGTGTGAAGCTCGAACTCACGACCTTCAGATTATAAGACTGACGCGCTGCCTAACTGCGCCAACGAGGCATGAGGTGTGCCCAGGGAGAGCGGTGGAATACTAGCTAGTAGATCGTCTGCCATTAGGTGTAGCTCCAAAGACGCTGCTCACCATTAGCCTTTATGTCAGGATGGCCGAGCGGTCTAAGGCGCTGCGTTCAGGTCGCAGTCTCCCCTGGAGGCGTGGGTTCGAATCCCACTTCTGACAAACCTGCCCTTTGGCTGCGGGCTCAAGCTAGAGTCTTTAACCCTCTGGCAAGTTGACCCAGTAATACATTAATGTTGACAAAGCACTGCATTTCAGTTCACGTCAGAACTAAAGAAACACTACAGTAACGCTGACCGGCATCACATGAACTTTAAAGTAACACTTTTGTGCCATGTACGGGATTCTATGGAATTTTCATGCAGTTTTCTTGGAATTTCATGTCATGACATTTCATGAAATTGGACATGTTTTATAGAATGGGATTCAATGGAATTCCATGTTGCGGTGTTTACCAGAATGAGAACTTGTTTATGAAAGGGTATTCATGTTTTGTTTGGGGTTTCTTTGGAGGGATGCAATGTGATTCTTGGAGTTTGACTGTGATGTCATGGACGGAAATTTTGGGGATGCAGTAGAATTTCATGGCAAGGAGTTCCTGGAAATTTCATTGAATGACATGTCATGGGTTTTTGGGGTATGAGATGGAATGTCATGGAATGAGATTCATGAAATGTCAAGCGAAACATTACATTACCATTGACAAGAAACGTCATGAGAGTGAAAGAATTATGTTAAACCTTAACAAAACATTGTAGCAACGCTGCCACATATTACATGAATATGAGAGGAATACTTTTGCTGCATTTATTCAACATCAGTCCTACAAAAGCACTGGATTTCAATCGCATTGCTCATGAAGAAACGGACAATCACACGAAAGGGTGTAAAGAAACCCGCTCTTTCGCCTAAATGCTCTCGTGTGCCAAAAAGCACCACTCTGCCCCGTGTGAGGCTCGAACTCACGACCTTCAGATTATGAGACTGACGCGCTGCCTAACTGCGCCAAGGAGGCATGAGGTGTGCCTAGGGTGAGCGGTGGAGTACTAGCTAGTAGATCGTCTGCCATTCGGCGTAGCTCCAAAGACGCTGCTCACCGCTAACCTATATGTCAGGATGGCCGAGTGGTCTTAGGCGCTGCGTTCAGGTCGCAATCTCCCCTGGAGGCGTGAGTTCGAATCCCACTTCTGACAAACCTGCCCTTTGGCTGCGGGCTCAAGCTAGAGTCTTTAACCCTCTGGCAAGTTGACCCAGTAATACATTAATGTTGACAAAGCACTGCATTTCAGTTCACGTCAGAACTAAAGAAACACTACAGTAACGCTGACCGGCATCACATGAACTTTAAAGTAACACTTTTGTGCCGTGTACGGGATTCTATGGAATTTTCATGCAGTTTTCTTGGAATTTCATGTCATGACATTTCATGAAATTGGACATGTTTTATAGAATGGGATTCAATGGAATTCCATGTTGCGGTGTTTACCAGAATGAGAACTTGTTTATGAAAGGGTATTCATGTTTTGTTTGGGGTTTCTTTGGAGGGATGCAATGTGATTCTTGGAGTTTGACTGTGATGTCATGGACTGAAATTTTGGGGATGCAGTAGAATTTCATGGCAAGGAGTTCCTGGAAATTTCATTGAATGACATGTCATGGGTTTTTGGGGTATGGGATGGAATGTCATGGAATGAGATTCATGGAATGTCAAGCGAAACTACATTACCATTGACAAGAAACGTCATGAGAGTGAAAGAATTATGTTAAACCTTAACAAAACATTGTAGCAACGCTGCCACATATTACGTGAATATGAGAGGAATACTTTTGCTGCATTTATTCAACATCAGTCCTACAAAAGCACTGGATTTCAATCGCATTGCTCATGAAGAAATGGACAATCACGCGAAAGGGTGTAAAGAAACCCGCTCTTTCGCCTAAATGCTCTCGTGTGCCAAAGAGCACCACTCTGCCCCGTGTGAAGCTCGAACTCACGACCTTCAGATTATAAGACTGACGCGCTGCCTAACTGCGCCAACGAGGCATGAGGTGTGCCCAGGGAGAGCGGTGGAATACTAGCTAGTAGATCGTCTGCCATTAGGTGTAGCTCCAAAGACGCTGCTCACCGTTAGCCTTTATGTCAGGATGGCCGAGCGGTCTAAGGCGCTGCGTTCAGGTCGCAGTCTCCCCTGGAGGCGTGGGTTCGAATCCCACTTCTGACAAACCTGCCCTTTGGCTGCGGGCTCAAGCTAGAGTCTTTAACCCTCTGGCAAGTTGACCCAGTAATACATTAATGTTGACAAAGCACTGCATTTCAGTTCACGTCAGAACTAAAGAAACACTACAGTAACGCTGACCGGCATCACATGAACTTTAAAGTAACACTTTTGTGCCATGTACGGGATTCTATGGAATTTTCATGCAGTTTTCTTGGAATTTCATGTCATGACATTTCATGAAATTGGACATGTTTTATAGAATGGGATTCAATGGAATTCCATGTTGCGGTGTTTACCAGAATGAGAACTTGTTTATGAAAGGGTATTCATGTTTTGTTTGGGGTTTCTTTGGAGGGATGCAATGTGATTCTTGGAGTTTGACTGTGATGTCATGGACGGAAATTTTGGGGATGCAGTAGAATTTCATGGCAAGGAGTTCCTGGAAATTTCATTGAATGACATGTCATGGGTTTTTGGGGTATGAGATGGAATGTCATGGAATGAGATTCATGAAATGTCAAGCGAAACATTACATTACCATTGACAAGAAACGTCATGAGAGTGAAAGAATTATGTTAAACCTTAACAAAACATTGTAGCAACGCTGCCACATATTACGTGAATATGAGAGGAATACTTTTGCTGCATTTATTCAACATCAGTCCTACAAAAGCACTGGATTTCAATCGCATTGCTCATGAAGAAATGGACAATCACACGAAAGGGTGTAAAGAAACCCGCTCTTTCGCCTAAATGCTCTCGTGTGCCAAAAAGCACCACTCTGCCCCGTGTGAGGCTCGAACTCACGACCTTCAGATTATGAGACTGACGCGCTGCCTAACTGCGCCAAGGAGGCATGAGGTGTGCCTAGGGTGAGCGGTGGAGTACTAGCTAGTAGATCGTCTGCCATTCGGTGTAGCTCCAAAGACGCTGCTCACCTTTAGCCTTTATGTCAGGATGGCCGAGCGGTCTAAGGCGCTGCGTTCAGGTCGCAGTCTCCCCTGGAGGCGTGGGTTCGAATCCCACTTCTGACAAACCTGCCCTTTGGCTGCGGGCTCAAGCTAGAGTCTTTAACCCTCTGGCAAGTTGACCCAGTAATACATTAATGTTGACAAAGCACTGCATTTCAGTTCACGTCAGAACTAAAGAAACACTACAGTAACGCTGACCGGCATCACATGAACTTTAAAGTAACACTTTTGTGCCATGTACGGGATTCTATGGAATTTTCATGCAGTTTTCTTGGAATTTCATGTCATGACATTTCATGAAATTGGACATGTTTTATAGAATGGGATTCAATGGAATTCCATGTTGCGGTGTTTACCAGAATGAGAACTTGTTTATGAAAGGGTATTCATGTTTTGTTTGGGGTTTCTTTGGAGGGATGCAATGTGATTCTTGGAGTTTGACTGTGATGTCATGGACTGAAATTTTGGGGATGCAGTAGAATTTCATGGCAAGGAATTCCTGGAAATTTCATTGAATGACATGTCATGGGTTTTTGGGGTATGGGATGGAATGTCATGGAATGAGATTCATGGAATGTCAAGCGAAACATTACATTACCATTGACAAGAAACGTCATGAGAGTGAAAGAATTATGTTAAACCTTAACAAAACATTGTAGCAACGCTGCCACATATTACATGAATATGAGAGGAATACTTTTGCTGCATTTATTCAACATCAGTCCTACAAAAGCACTGGATTTCAATCGCATTGCTCATGAAGAAACGGACAATCACACGAAAGGGTGTAAAGAAACCCGCTCTTTCGCCTAAATGCTCTCGTGTGCCAAAAAGCACCACTCTGCCCCGTGTGAGGCTCGAACTCACGACCTTCAGATTATGAGACTGACGCGCTGCCTAACTGCGCCAACGAGGCATGAGGTGTGCCTAGGGAGAGCGGTGGAGTACTAGCTAGTAGATCGTCTGCCATTCGGTGTAGCTCCAAAGACGCTGCTCTCCATTAGTCTTTATGTCAGGATGGCCGAGCGGTCTAAGGCGCTGCGTTCAGGTCGCAGTCTCCCCTGGAGGCGTGGGTTCTAATCCCACTTCTGACAAACCTGCCCTTTGGCTGCGGGCTCAAGCTAGAGTCTTTAACCCTCTGGCAAGTTGACCCAGTAATACATTAATGTTGACAAAGCACTGCATTTCAGTTCACGTCAGAACTAAAGAAACACTACAGTAACGCTGACCAGCATCACATGAACTTTAAAGTAACACTTTTGTGCCATGTACGGGATTCTATGGAATTTTCATGCAGTTTTCTTGGAATTTCATGTCATGACATTTCATGAAATTGGACATGTTTTATAGAATGGGATTCAATGGAATTCCATGTTGCGGTGTTTACCAGAATGAGAACTTGTTTATGAAAGGGTATTCATGTTTTGTTTGGGGTTTCTTTGGAGGGATGCAATGTGATTCTTGGAGTTTGACTGTGATGTCATGGACGGAAATTTTGGGGATGCAGTAGAATTTCATGGCAAGGAGTTCCTGGAAATTTCATTGAATGACATGTCATGGGTTTTTGGGGTATGGGATGGAATGTCATGGAATGAGATTCATGAAATGTCAAGCGAAACATTACATTACCATTGACAAGAAACGTCATGAGAGTGAAAGAATTATGTTAAACCTTAACAAAACATTGTAGCAACGCTGCCACATATTACGTGAATATGAGAGGAATACTTTTGCTGCATTTATTCAACATCAGTCCTACAAAAGCACTGGATTTCAATCGCATTGCTCATGAAGAAATGGACAATCACACGAAAGGGTGTAAAGAAACCCGCTCTTTCGCCTAAATGCTCTCGTGTGCCAAAAAGCACCACTCTGCCCCGTGTGAGGCTCGAACTCACGACCTTCAGATTATGAGACTGACGCGCTGCCTAACTGCGCCAACGAGGCATGAGGTGTGCCTAGGGAGAGCGGTGGAATACTAGCTAGTAGATCGTCTGCCATTAGGTGTAGCTCCAAAGACGCTGCTCACCGTTAGCATTTATGTCAGGATGGCCGAGCGGTCTAAGGCGCTGCGTTCAGGTCGCAGTCTCCCCTGGAGGCGTGGGTTCGAATCCCACTTCTGACAAACCTGCCCTTTGGCTGCGGGCTCAAGCTAGAGTCTTTAACCCTCTGGCAAGTTGACCCAGTAATACATTAATGTTGACAAAGCACTGCATTTCAGTTCACGTCAGAACTAAAGAAACACTACAGTAACGCTGACCGGCATCACATGAACTTTAAAGTAACACTTTTGTGCCATGTACGGGATTCTATGGAATTTTCATGCAGTTTTCTTGGAATTTCATGTCATGACATTTCTTGAAATTGGACATGTTTTATAGAATGGGATTCAATGGAATTCCATGTTGCGGTGTTTACCAGAATGAGAACTTGTTTATGAAAGGGTATTCATGTTTTGTTTGGGGTTTCTTTGGAGGGATGCAATGTGATTCTTGGAGTTTGACTGTGATGTCATGGACTGAAATTTTGGGGATGCAGTAGAATTTCATGGCAAGGAATTCCTGGAAATTTCATTGAATGACATGTCATGGGTTTTTGGGGTATGGGATGGAATGTCATGGAATGAGATTCATGGAATGTCAAGCGAAACATTACATTACCATTGACAAGAAACGTCATGAGAGTGAAAGAATTATGTTAAACCTTAACAAAACATTGTAGCAACGCTGCCACATATTACGTGAATATGAGAGGAATACTTTTGCTGCATTTATTCAACATCAGTCCTACAAAAGCACTGGATTTCAATCGCATTGCTCATGAAGAAATGGACAATCACACGAAAGGGTGTAAAGAAACCCGCTCTTTCGCCTAAATGCTCTCGTGTGCCAAAAAGCACCACTCTGCCCCGTGTGAGGCTCGAACTCACGACCTTCAGATTATGAGACTGACGCGCTGCCTAACTGCGCCAACGAGGCATGAGGTGTGCCTAGGGTGAGCGGTGGAGTACTAGCTAGTAGATCGTCTGCCATTCGGTGTAGCTCCAAAGACGCTGCTCACCTTTAGCCTTTATGTCAGGATGGCCGAGCGGTCTAAGGCGCTGCGTTCAGGTCGCAGTCTCCCCTGGAGGCGTGGGTTCGAATCCCATTTCTGACAAACCTGCCCTTTGGCTGCGGGCTCAAGCTAGAGTCTTTAACCCTCTGGCAAGTTGACCCAGTAATACATTAATGTTGACAAAGCACTGCATTTCAGTTCACGTCAGAACTAAAGAAACACTACAGTAACGCTGACCGGCATCACATGAACTTTAAAGTAACACTTTTGTGCCATGTACGGGATTCTATGGAATTTTCATGCAGTTTTCTTGGAATTTCATGTCATGACATTTCATGAAATTGGACATGTTTTATAGAATGGGATTCAATGGAATTCCATGTTGCGGTGTTTACCAGAATGAGAACTTGTTTATGAAAGGGTATTCATGTTTTGTTTGGGGTTTCTTTGGAGGGATGCAATGTGATTCTTGGAGTTTGACTGTGATGTCATGGACTGAAATTTTGGGGATGCAGTAGAATTTCATGGCAAGGAATTCCTGGAAATTTCATTGAATGACATGTCATGGGTTTTTGGGGTATGGGATGGAATATCATGGAATGAGATTCATGGAATGTCAAGCGAAACATTACATTACCATTGACAAGAAACGTCATGAGAGTGAAAGAATTATGTTAAACCTTAACAAAACATTGTAGCAACGCTGCCACATATTACATGAATATGAGAGGAATACTTTTGCTGCATTTATTCAACATCAGTCCTACAAAAGCACTGGATTTCAATCGCATTGCTCATGAAGAAATGGACAATCACAAGAAAGGGTGTAAAGAAACCCGCTCTTTCGCCTAAATGCTCTCGTGTGCCAAAAAGCACCTCTCTGCCCCGTGTGAGGCTCGAACTCACGACCTTCAGATTATGAGACTGACGCGCTGCCTAACTGCGCCAACGAGGCATGAGGTCTGTCTAGGGTGAGCGGTGGAGTACTAGCTAGTAGATCGTCTGCCATTCGGTGTAGCTCCAAAGACGCTGCTCACCATTAGCCTTTATGTCAGGATGGCCGAGCGGTCTAAGGCGCTGCGTTCAGGTCGCAGTCTCCCCTGGAGGCGTGGGTTCGAATCCCACTTCTGACAAACCTGCCCTTTGGCTGCGGGCTCAAGCTAGAGTCTTTAACCCTCTGGCAAGTTGACCCAGTAATACATTAATGTTGACAAAGCACTGCATTTCAGTTCACGTCAGAACTAAAGAAACACTACAGTAACGCTGACCGGCATCACATGAACTTTAAAGTAACACTTTTGTGCCGTGTACGGGATTCTATGGAATTTTCATGCAGTTTTCTTGGAATTTCATGTCATGACATTTCATGAAATTGGACATGTTTTATAGAATGGGATTCAATGGAATTCCATGTTGCGGTGTTTACCAGAATGAGAACTTGTTTATGAAAGGGTATTCATGTTTTGTTTGGGGTTTCTTTGGAGGGATGCAATGTGATTCTTGGAGTTTGACTGTGATGTCATGGACTGAAATTTTGGGGATGCAGTAGAATTTCATGGCAAGGAATTCCTGGAAATTTCATTGAATGACATGTCATGGGTTTTTGGGGTATGGGATGGAATGTCATGGAATGAGATTCATGGAATGTCAAGCGAAACTACATTACCATTGACAAGAAACGTCATGAGAGTGAAAGAATTATGTTAAACCTTAACAAAACATTGTAGCAACGCTGCCACATATTACGTGAATATGAGAGGAATACTTTTGCTGCATTTATTCAACATCAGTCCTACAAAAGTACTGGATTTCAATCGCATTGCTCATGAAGAAATGGACAATCACACGAAAGGGTGTAAAGAAACCCGCTCTTTCGCCTAAATGCTCTCGTGTGCCAAAAAGCACCACTCTGCCCCGTGTGAGGCTCGAACTCACGACCTTCAGATTATGAGACTGACGCACTGCCTAACTGCGCCAACGAGGCATGAGGTGTGCCTAGGGAGAGCGGTGGAGTACTAGCTAGTAGATCGTCTGCCATTTGGTGTAGCTCCAAAGACGCTGCTCACCGTTAGCCTTTATGTCAGGATGGCCGAGCGGTCTAAGGCGTGGGTTCGAATCCCACTTCTGACAAACCTGCCCTTTGGCTGCGGGCTCAAGCTAGAGTCTTTAACCCTCTGGCAAGTTGATCCAGTAATACATTAATGTTGACAAAGCACTGCATTTCAGTTCACGTCAGAACTAAAGAAACACTACAGTAACGCTGACCGGCATCACATGAACTTTAAAGTAACACTTTTGTGCCATGTACGGGATTCTATGGAATTTTCATGCAGTTTTCTTGGAATTTCATGTCATGACATTTCATGAAATTGGACATGTTTTATAGAATGGGATTCAATGGAATTCCATGTTGCGGTGTTTACCAGAATGAGAACTTGTTTATGAAAGGGTATTCATGTTTTGTTTGGGGTTTCTTTGGAGGGATGCAATGTGATTCTTGGAGTTTGACTGTGATGTCATGGACTGAAATTTTGGGGATGCAGTAGAATTTCATGGCAAGGAATTCCTGGAAATTTCATTGAATGACATGTCATGGGTTTTTGGGGTATGGGATGGAATGTCATGGAATGAGATTCATGGAATGTCAAGCGAAACATTACATTACCATTGACAAGAAACGTCATGAGAGTGAAAGAATTATGTTAAACCTTAACAAAACATTGTAGCAACGCTGCCACATATTACGTGAATATGAGAGGAATACTTTTGCTGCATTTATTCAACATCAGTCCTACAAAAGCACTGGATTTCAATCGCATTGCTCATGAAGAAATGGACAATCACACGAAAGGGTGTAAAGAAACCCGCTCTTTCGCCTAAATGCTCTCGTGTGCCAAAAAGCACCACTCTGCCCCGTGTGAGGCTCGAACTCACGACCTTCAGATTTTGAGACTGACGCGCTGCCTAACTGCGCCAACGAGGCATGAGGTGTGCCTAGGGTGAGCGGTGGAGTACTAGCTAGTAGATCGTCTGCCATTCGGTGTAGCTCCAAAGACGCTGCTCACCTTTAGCCTTTATGTCAGGATGGCCGAGCGGTCTAAGGCGCTGCGTTCAGGTCGCAGTCTCCCCTGGAGGCGTGGGTTCGAATCCCATTTCTGACAAACCTGCCCTTTGGCTGCGGGCTCAAGCTAGAGTCTTTAACCCTCTGGCAAGTTGACCCAGTAATACATTAATGTTGACAAAGCACTGCATTTCAGTTCACGTCAGAACTAAAGAAACACTACAGTAACGCTGACCGGCATCACATGAACTTTAAAGTAACACTTTTGTGCCATGTACGGGATTCTATGGAATTTTCATGCAGTTTTCTTGGAATTTCATGTCATGACATTTCATGAAATTGGACATGTTTTATAGAATGGGATTCAATGGAATTCCATGTTGCGGTGTTTACCAGAATGAGAACTTGTTTATGAAAGGGTATTCATGTTTTGTTTGGGGTTTCTTTGGAGGGATGCAATGTGATTCTTGGAGTTTGACTGTGATGTCATGGACTGAAATTTTGGGGATGCAGTAGAATTTCATGGCAAGGAATTCCTGGAAATTTCATTGAATGACATGTCATGGGTTTTTGGGGTATGGGATGGAATGTCATGGAATGAGATTCATGGAATGTCAAGCGAAACATTACATTACCATTGACAAGAAACGTCATGAGAGTGAAAGAATTATGTTAAACCTTAACAAAACATTGTAGCAACGCTGCCACATATTACATGAATATGAGAGGAATACTTTTGCTGCATTTATTCAACATCAGTCCTACAAAAGCACTGGATTTCAATCGCATTGCTCATGAAGAAATGGACAATCACAAGAAAGGGTGTAAAGAAACCCGCTCTTTCGCCTAAATGCTCTCGTGTGCCAAAAAGCACCTCTCTGCCCCGTGTGAGGCTCGAACTCACGACCTTCAGATTATGAGACTGACGCGCTGCCTAGCTGCGCCAACGAGGCATGAGGTCTGTCTAGGGTGAGCGGTGGAGTACTAGCTAGTAGATCGTCTGCCATTCGGTGTAGCTCCAAAGACGCTGCTCACCATTAGCCTTTATGTCAGGATGGCCGAGCGGTCTAAGGCGCTGCGTTCAGGTCGCAGTCTCCCCTGGAGGCGTGGGTTCGAATCCCACTTCTGACAAACCTGCCCTTTGGCTGCGGGCTCAAGCTAGAGTCTTTAACCCTCTGGCAAGTTGACCCAGTAATACATTAATGTTGACAAAGCACTGCATTTCAGTTCACGTCAGAACTAAAGAAACACTACAGTAACGCTGACCGGCATCACATGAACTTTAAAGTAACACTTTTGTGCCATGTACGGGATTCTATGGAATTTTCATGCAGTTTTCTTGGAATTTCATGTCATGACATTTCATGAAATTGGACATGTTTTATAGAATGGGATTCAATGGAATTCCATGTTGCGGTGTTTACCAGAATGAGAACTTGTTTATGAAAGGGTATTCATGTTTTGTTTGGGGTTTCTTTGGAGGGATGCAATGTGATTCTTGGAGTTTGACTGTGATGTCATGGACGGAAATTTTGGGGATGCAGTAGAATTTCATGGCAAGGAGTTCCTGGAAATTTCATTGAATGACATGTCATGGGTTTTTGGGGTATGAGATGGAATGTCATGGAATGAGATTCATGAAATGTCAAGCGAAACATTACATTACCATTGACAAGAAACGTCATGAGAGTGAAAGAATTATGTTAAACCTTAACAAAACATTGTAGCAACGCTGCCACATATTACGTGAATATGAGAGGAATACTTTTGCTGCATTTATTCAACATCAGTCCTACAAAAGCACTGGATTTCAATCGCATTGCTCATGAAGAAATGGACAATCACACGAAAGGGTGTAAAGAAACCCGCTCTTTCGCCTAAATGCTCTCGTGTGCCAAAAAGCACCACTCTGCCCCGTGTGAGGCTCGAACTCACGACCTTCAGATTATGAGACTGACGCGCTGCCTAACTGCGCCAAGGAGGCATGAGGTGTGCCTAGGGTGAGCGGTGGAGTACTAGCTAGTAGATCGTCTGCCATTCGGTGTAGCTCCAAAGACGCTGCTCACCTTTAGCCTTTATGTCAGGATGGCCGAGCGGTCTAAGGCGCTGCGTTCAGGTCGCAGTCTCCCCTGGAGGCGTGGGTTCGAATCCCACTTCTGACAAACCTGCCCTTTGGCTGCGGGCTCAAGCTAGAGTCTTTAACCCTCTGGCAAGTTGACCCAGTAATACATTAATGTTGACAAAGCACTGCATTTCAGTTCACGTCAGAACTAAAGAAACACTACAGTAACGCTGACCGGCATCACATGAACTTTAAAGTAACACTTTTGTGCCATGTACGGGATTCTATGGAATTTTCATGCAGTTTTCTTGGAATTTCATGTCATGACATTTCATGAAATTGGACATGTTTTATAGAATGGGATTCAATGGAATTCCATGTTGCGGTGTTTACCAGAATGAGAACTTGTTTATGAAAGGGTATTCATGTTTTGTTTGGGGTTTCTTTGGAGGGATGCAATGTGATTCTTGGAGTTTGACTGTGATGTCATGGACTGAAATTTTGGGGATGCAGTAGAATTTCATGGCAAGGAATTCCTGGAAATTTCATTGAATGACATGTCATGGGTTTTTGGGGTATGGGATGGAATGTCATGGAATGAGATTCATGGAATGTCAAGCGAAACATTACATTACCATTGACAAGAAACGTCATGAGAGTGAAAGAATTATGTTAAACCTTAACAAAACATTGTAGCAACGCTGCCACATATTACATGAATATGAGAGGAATACTTTTGCTGCATTTATTCAACATCAGTCCTACAAAAGCACTGGATTTCAATCGCATTGCTCATGAAGAAACGGACAATCACACGAAAGGGTGTAAAGAAACCCGCTCTTTCGCCTAAATGCTCTCGTGTGCCAAAAAGCACCACTCTGCCCCGTGTGAGGCTCGAACTCACGACCTTCAGATTATGAGACTGACGCGCTGCCTAACTGCGCCAACGAGGCATGAGGTGTGCCTAGGGAGAGCGGTGGAGTACTAGCTAGTAGATCGTCTGCCATTCGGTGTAGCTCCAAAGACGCTGCTCTCCATTAGTCTTTATGTCAGGATGGCCGAGCGGTCTAAGGCGCTGCGTTCAGGTCGCAGTCTCCCCTGGAGGCGTGGGTTCTAATCCCACTTCTGACAAACCTGCCCTTTGGCTGCGGGCTCAAGCTAGAGTCTTTAACCCTCTGGCAAGTTGACCCAGTAATACATTAATGTTGACAAAGCACTGCATTTCAGTTCACGTCAGAACTAAAGAAACACTACAGTAACGCTGACCAGCATCACATGAACTTTAAAGTAACACTTTTGTGCCATGTACGGGATTCTATGGAATTTTCATGCAGTTTTCTTGGAATTTCATGTCATGACATTTCATGAAATTGGACATGTTTTATAGAATGGGATTCAATGGAATTCCATGTTGCGGTGTTTACCAGAATGAGAACTTGTTTATGAAAGGGTATTCATGTTTTGTTTGGGGTTTCTTTGGAGGGATGCAATGTGATTCTTGGAGTTTGACTGTGATGTCATGGACGGAAATTTTGGGGATGCAGTAGAATTTCATGGCAAGGAGTTCCTGGAAATTTCATTGAATGACATGTCATGGGTTTTTGGGGTATGGGATGGAATGTCATGGAATGAGATTCATGAAATGTCAAGCGAAACATTACATTACCATTGACAAGAAACGTCATGAGAGTGAAAGAATTATGTTAAACCTTAACAAAACATTGTAGCAACGCTGCCACATATTACGTGAATATGAGAGGAATACTTTTGCTGCATTTATTCAACATCAGTCCTACAAAAGCACTGGATTTCAATCGCATTGCTCATGAAGAAATGGACAATCACACGAAAGGGTGTAAAGAAACCCGCTCTTTCGCCTAAATGCTCTCGTGTGCCAAAAAGCACCACTCTGCCCCGTGTGAGGCTCGAACTCACGACCTTCAGATTATGAGACTGACGCGCTGCCTAACTGCGCCAACGAGGCATGAGGTGTGCCTAGGGAGAGCGGTGGAATACTAGCTAGTAGATCGTCTGCCATTAGGTGTAGCTCCAAAGACGCTGCTCACCGTTAGCATTTATGTCAGGATGGCCGAGCGGTCTAAGGCGCTGCGTTCAGGTCGCAGTCTCCCCTGGAGGCGTGGGTTCGAATCCCACTTCTGACAAACCTGCCCTTTGGCTGCGGGCTCAAGCTAGAGTCTTTAACCCTCTGGCAAGTTGACCCAGTAATACATTAATGTTGACAAAGCACTGCATTTCAGTTCACGTCAGAACTAAAGAAACACTACAGTAACGCTGACCGGCATCACATGAACTTTAAAGTAACACTTTTGTGCCATGTACGGGATTCTATGGAATTTTCATGCAGTTTTCTTGGAATTTCATGTCATGACATTTCTTGAAATTGGACATGTTTTATAGAATGGGATTCAATGGAATTCCATGTTGCGGTGTTTACCAGAATGAGAACTTGTTTATGAAAGGGTATTCATGTTTTGTTTGGGGTTTCTTTGGAGGGATGCAATGTGATTCTTGGAGTTTGACTGTGATGTCATGGACTGAAATTTTGGGGATGCAGTAGAATTTCATGGCAAGGAATTCCTGGAAATTTCATTGAATGACATGTCATGGGTTTTTGGGGTATGGGATGGAATGTCATGGAATGAGATTCATGGAATGTCAAGCGAAACATTACATTACCATTGACAAGAAACGTCATGAGAGTGAAAGAATTATGTTAAACCTTAACAAAACATTGTAGCAACGCTGCCACATATTACGTGAATATGAGAGGAATACTTTTGCTGCATTTATTCAACATCAGTCCTACAAAAGCACTGGATTTCAATCGCATTGCTCATGAAGAAATGGACAATCACACGAAAGGGTGTAAAGAAACCCGCTCTTTCGCCTAAATGCTCTCGTGTGCCAAAAAGCACCACTCTGCCCCGTGTGAGGCTCGAACTCACGACCTTCAGATTATGAGACTGACGCGCTGCCTAACTGCGCCAACGAGGCATGAGGTGTGCCTAGGGTGAGCGGTGGAGTACTAGCTAGTAGATCGTCTGCCATTCGGTGTAGCTCCAAAGACGCTGCTCACCTTTAGCCTTTATGTCAGGATGGCCGAGCGGTCTAAGGCGCTGCGTTCAGGTCGCAGTCTCCCCTGGAGGCGTGGGTTCGAATCCCATTTCTGACAAACCTGCCCTTTGGCTGCGGGCTCAAGCTAGAGTCTTTAACCCTCTGGCAAGTTGACCCAGTAATACATTAATGTTGACAAAGCACTGCATTTCAGTTCACGTCAGAACTAAAGAAACACTACAGTAACGCTGACCGGCATCACATGAACTTTAAAGTAACACTTTTGTGCCATGTACGGGATTCTATGGAATTTTCATGCAGTTTTCTTGGAATTTCATGTCATGACATTTCATGAAATTGGACATGTTTTATAGAATGGGATTCAATGGAATTCCATGTTGCGGTGTTTACCAGAATGAGAACTTGTTTATGAAAGGGTATTCATGTTTTGTTTGGGGTTTCTTTGGAGGGATGCAATGTGATTCTTGGAGTTTGACTGTGATGTCATGGACTGAAATTTTGGGGATGCAGTAGAATTTCATGGCAAGGAATTCCTGGAAATTTCATTGAATGACATGTCATGGGTTTTTGGGGTATGGGATGGAATGTCATGGAATGAGATTCATGGAATGTCAAGCGAAACATTACATTACCATTGACAAGAAACGTCATGAGAGTGAAAGAATTATGTTAAACCTTAACAAAACATTGTAGCAACGCTGCCACATATTACATGAATATGAGAGGAATACTTTTGCTGCATTTATTCAACATCAGTCCTACAAAAGCACTGGATTTCAATCGCATTGCTCATGAAGAAATGGACAATCACAAGAAAGGGTGTAAAGAAACCCGCTCTTTCGCCTAAATGCTCTCGTGTGCCAAAAAGCACCTCTCTGCCCCGTGTGAGGCTCGAACTCACGACCTTCAGATTATGAGACTGACGCGCTGCCTAACTGCGCCAACGAGGCATGAGGTCTGTCTAGGGTGAGCGGTGGAGTACTAGCTAGTAGATCGTCTGCCATTCGGTGTAGCTCCAAAGACGCTGCTCACCATTAGCCTTTATGTCAGGATGGCCGAGCGGTCTAAGGCGCTGCGTTCAGGTCGCAGTCTCCCCTGGAGGCGTGGGTTCGAATCCCACTTCTGACAAACCTGCCCTTTGGCTGCGGGCTCAAGCTAGAGTCTTTAACCCTCTGGCAAGTTGACCCAGTAATACATTAATGTTGACAAAGCACTGCATTTCAGTTCACGTCAGAACTAAAGAAACACTACAGTAACGCTGACCGGCATCACATGAACTTTAAAGTAACACTTTTGTGCCATGTACGGGATTCTATGGAATTTTCATGCAGTTTTCTTGGAATTTCATGTCATGACATTTCTTGAAATTGGACATGTTTTATAGAATGGGATTCAATGGAATTCCATGTTGCGGTGTTTACCAGAATGAGAACTTGTTTATGAAAGGGTATTCATGTTTTGTTTGGGGTTTCTTTGGAGGGATGCAATGTGATTCTTGGAGTTTGACTGTGATGTCATGGACTGAAATTTTGGGGATGCAGTAGAATTTCATGGCAAGGAATTCCTGGAAATTTCATTGAATGACATGTCATGGGTTTTTGGGGTATGGGATGGAATGTCATGGAATGAGATTCATGGAATGTCAAGCGAAACATTACATTACCATTGACAAGAAACGTCATGAGAGTGAAAGAATTATGTTAAACCTTAACAAAACATTGTAGCAACGCTGCCACATATTACGTGAATATGAGAGGAATACTTTTGCTGCATTTATTCAACATCAGTCCTACAAAAGCACTGGATTTCAATCGCATTGCTCATGAAGAAATGGACAATCACACGAAAGGGTGTAAAGAAACCCGCTCTTTCGCCTAAATGCTCTCGTGTGCCAAAAAGCACCACTCTGCCCCGTGTGAGGCTCGAACTCACGACCTTCAGATTATGAGACTGACGCGCTGCCTAACTGCGCCAACGAGGCATGAGGTGTGCCTAGGGTGAGCGGTGGAGTACTAGCTAGTAGATCGTCTGCCATTCGGTGTAGCTCCAAAGACGCTGCTCACCTTTAGCCTTTATGTCAGGATGGCCGAGCGGTCTAAGGCGCTGCGTTCAGGTCGCAGTCTCCCCTGGAGGCGTGGGTTCGAATCCCATTTCTGACAAACCTGCCCTTTGGCTGCGGGCTCAAGCTAGAGTCTTTAACCCTCTGGCAAGTTGACCCAGTAATACATTAATGTTGACAAAGCACTGCATTTCAGTTCACGTCAGAACTAAAGAAACACTACAGTAACGCTGACCGGCATCACATGAACTTTAAAGTAACACTTTTGTGCCATGTACGGGATTCTATGGAATTTTCATGCAGTTTTCTTGGAATTTCATGTCATGACATTTCATGAAATTGGACATGTTTTATAGAATGGGATTCAATGGAATTCCATGTTGCGGTGTTTACCAGAATGAGAACTTGTTTATGAAAGGGTATTCATGTTTTGTTTGGGGTTTCTTTGGAGGGATGCAATGTGATTCTTGGAGTTTGACTGTGATGTCATGGACTGAAATTTTGGGGATGCAGTAGAATTTCATGGCAAGGAATTCCTGGAAATTTCATTGAATGACATGTCATGGGTTTTTGGGGTATGGGATGGAATGTCATGGAATGAGATTCATGGAATGTCAAGCGAAACATTACATTACCATTGACAAGAAACGTCATGAGAGTGAAAGAATTATGTTAAACCTTAACAAAACATTGTAGCAACGCTGCCACATATTACATGAATATGAGAGGAATACTTTTGCTGCATTTATTCAACATCAGTCCTACAAAAGCACTGGATTTCAATCGCATTGCTCATGAAGAAATGGACAATCACAAGAAAGGGTGTAAAGAAACCCGCTCTTTCGCCTAAATGCTCTCGTGTGCCAAAAAGCACCTCTCTGCCCCGTGTGAGGCTCGAACTCACAACCTTCAGATTATGAGACTGACGCGCTGCCTAACTGCGCCAACGAGGCATGAGGTCTGTCTAGGGTGAGCGGTGGAGTACTAGCTAGTAGATCGTCTGCCATTCGGTGTAGCTCCAAAGACGCTGCTCACCATTAGCCTTTATGTCAGGATGGCCGAGCGGTCTAAGGCGCTGCGTTCAGGTCGCAGTCTCCCCTGGAGGCGTGGGTTCGAATCCCACTTCTGACAAACCTGCCCTTTGGCTGCGGGCTCAAGCTAGAGTCTTTAACCCTCTGGCAAGTTGACCCAGTAATACATTAATGTTGACAAAGCACTGCATTTCAGTTCACGTCAGAACTAAAGAAACACTACAGTAACGCTGACCGGCATCACATGAACTTTAAAGTAACACTTTTGTGCCGTGTACGGGATTCTATGGAATTTTCATGCAGTTTTCTTGGAATTTCATGTCATGACATTTCATGAAATTGGACATGTTTTATAGAATGGGATTCAATGGAATTCCATGTTGCGGTGTTTACCAGAATGAGAACTTGTTTATGAAAGGGTATTCATGTTTTGTTTGGGGTTTCTTTGGAGGGATGCAATGTGATTCTTGGAGTTTGACTGTGATGTCATGGACTGAAATTTTGGGGATGCAGTAGAATTTCATGGCAAGGAATTCCTGGAAATTTCATTGAATGACATGTCATGGGTTTTTGGGGTATGGGATGGAATGTCATGGAATGAGATTCATGGAATGTCAAGCGAAACTACATTACCATTGACAAGAAACGTCATGAGAGTGAAAGAATTATGTTAAACCTTAACAAAACATTGTAGCAACGCTGCCACATATTACGTGAATATGAGAGGAATACTTTTGCTGCATTTATTCAACATCAGTCCTACAAAAGTACTGGATTTCAATCGCATTGCTCATGAAGAAATGGACAATCACACGAAAGGGTGTAAAGAAACCCGCTCTTTCGCCTAAATGCTCTCGTGTGCCAAAAAGCACCACTCTGCCCCGTGTGAGGCTCGAACTCACGACCTTCAGATTATGAGACTGACGCACTGCCTAACTGCGCCAACGAGGCATGAGGTGTGCCTAGGGAGAGCGGTGGAGTACTAGCTAGTAGATCGTCTGCCATTTGGTGTAGCTCCAAAGACGCTGCTCACCGTTAGCCTTTATGTCAGGATGGCCGAGCGGTCTAAGGCGTGGGTTCGAATCCCACTTCTGACAAACCTGCCCTTTGGCTGCGGGCTCAAGCTAGAGTCTTTAACCCTCTGGCAAGTTGATCCAGTAATACATTAATGTTGACAAAGCACTGCATTTCAGTTCACGTCAGAACTAAAGAAACACTACAGTAACGCTGACCGGCATCACATGAACTTTAAAGTAACACTTTTGTGCCATGTACGGGATTCTATGGAATTTTCATGCAGTTTTCTTGGAATTTCATGTCATGACATTTCATGAAATTGGACATGTTTTATAGAATGGGATTCAATGGAATTCCATGTTGCGGTGTTTACCAGAATGAGAACTTGTTTATGAAAGGGTATTCATGTTTTGTTTGGGGTTTCTTTGGAGGGATGCAATGTGATTCTTGGAGTTTGACTGTGATGTCATGGACTGAAATTTTGGGGATGCAGTAGAATTTCATGGCAAGGAATTCCTGGAAATTTCATTGAATGACATGTCATGGGTTTTTGGGGTATGGGATGGAATGTCATGGAATGAGATTCATGGAATGTCAAGCGAAACATTACATTACCATTGACAAGAAACGTCATGAGAGTGAAAGAATTATGTTAAACCTTAACAAAACATTGTAGCAACGCTGCCACATATTACGTGAATATGAGAGGAATACTTTTGCTGCATTTATTCAACATCAGTCCTACAAAAGCACTGGATTTCAATCGCATTGCTCATGAAGAAATGGACAATCACACGAAAGGGTGTAAAGAAACCCGCTCTTTCGCCTAAATGCTCTCGTGTGCCAAAAAGCACCACTCTGCCCCGTGTGAGGCTCGAACTCACGACCTTCAGATTTTGAGACTGACGCGCTGCCTAACTGCGCCAACGAGGCATGAGGTGTGCCTAGGGTGAGCGGTGGAGTACTAGCTAGTAGATCGTCTGCCATTCGGTGTAGCTCCAAAGACGCTGCTCACCTTTAGCCTTTATGTCAGGATGGCCGAGCGGTCTAAGGCGCTGCGTTCAGGTCGCAGTCTCCCCTGGAGGCGTGGGTTCGAATCCCATTTCTGACAAACCTGCCCTTTGGCTGCGGGCTCAAGCTAGAGTCTTTAACCCTCTGGCAAGTTGACCCAGTAATACATTAATGTTGACAAAGCACTGCATTTCAGTTCACGTCAGAACTAAAGAAACACTACAGTAACGCTGACCGGCATCACATGAACTTTAAAGTAACACTTTTGTGCCATGTACGGGATTCTATGGAATTTTCATGCAGTTTTCTTGGAATTTCATGTCATGACATTTCATGAAATTGGACATGTTTTATAGAATGGGATTCAATGGAATTCCATGTTGCGGTGTTTACCAGAATGAGAACTTGTTTATGAAAGGGTATTCATGTTTTGTTTGGGGTTTCTTTGGAGGGATGCAATGTGATTCTTGGAGTTTGACTGTGATGTCATGGACTGAAATTTTGGGGATGCAGTAGAATTTCATGGCAAGGAATTCCTGGAAATTTCATTGAATGACATGTCATGGGTTTTTGGGGTATGGGATGGAATGTCATGGAATGAGATTCATGGAATGTCAAGCGAAACATTACATTACCATTGACAAGAAACGTCATGAGAGTGAAAGAATTATGTTAAACCTTAACAAAACATTGTAGCAACGCTGCCACATATTACATGAATATGAGAGGAATACTTTTGCTGCATTTATTCAACATCAGTCCTACAAAAGCACTGGATTTCAATCGCATTGCTCATGAAGAAATGGACAATCACAAGAAAGGGTGTAAAGAAACCCGCTCTTTCGCCTAAATGCTCTCGTGTGCCAAAAAGCACCTCTCTGCCCCGTGTGAGGCTCGAACTCACGACCTTCAGATTATGAGACTGACGCGCTGCCTAGCTGCGCCAACGAGGCATGAGGTCTGTCTAGGGTGAGCGGTGGAGTACTAGCTAGTAGATCGTCTGCCATTCGGTGTAGCTCCAAAGACGCTGCTCACCATTAGCCTTTATGTCAGGATGGCCGAGCGGTCTAAGGCGCTGCGTTCAGGTCGCAGTCTCCCCTGGAGGCGTGGGTTCGAATCCCACTTCTGACAAACCTGCCCTTTGGCTGCGGGCTCAAGCTAGAGTCTTTAACCCTCTGGCAAGTTGACCCAGTAATACATTAATGTTGACAAAGCACTGCATTTCAGTTCACGTCAGAACTAAAGAAACACTACAGTAACGCTGACCGGCATCACATGAACTTTAAAGTAACACTTTTGTGCCGTGTACGGGATTCTATGGAATTTTCATGCAGTTTTCTTGGAATTTCATGTCATGACATTTCATGAAATTGGACATGTTTTATAGAATGGGATTCAATGGAATTCCATGTTGCGGTGTTTACCAGAATGAGAACTTGTTTATGAAAGGGTATTCATGTTTTGTTTGGGGTTTCTTTGGAGGGATGCAATGTGATTCTTGGAGTTTGACTGTGATGTCATGGACTGAAATTTTGGGGATGCAGTAGAATTTCATGGCAAGGAATTCCTGGAAATTTCATTGAATGACATGTCATGGGTTTTTGGGGTATGGGATGGAATGTCATGGAATGAGATTCATGGAATGTCAAGCGAAACTACATTACCATTGACAAGAAACGTCATGAGAGTGAAAGAATTATGTTAAACCTTAACAAAACATTGTAGCAACGCTGCCACATATTACGTGAATATGAGAGGAATACTTTTGCTGCATTTATTCAACATCAGTCCTACAAAAGTACTGGATTTCAATCGCATTGCTCATGAAGAAATGGACAATCACACGAAAGGGTGTAAAGAAACCCGCTCTTTCGCCTAAATGCTCTCGTGTGCCAAAAAGCACCACTCTGCCCCGTGTGAGGCTCGAACTCACGACCTTCAGATTATGAGACTGACGCACTGCCTAACTGCGCCAACGAGGCATGAGGTGTGCCTAGGGAGAGCGGTGGAGTACTAGCTAGTAGATCGTCTGCCATTCGGTGTAGCTCCAAAGACGCTGCTCACCTTTAGCCTTTATGTCAGGATGGCCGAGCGGTCTAAGGCGCTGCGTTCAGGTCGCAGTCTCCCCTGGAGGCGTGGGTTCGAATCCCATTTCTGACAAACCTGCCCTTTGGCTGCGGGCTCAAGCTAGAGTCTTTAACCCTCTGGCAAGTTGACCCAGTAATACATTAATGTTGACAAAGCACTGCATTTCAGTTCACGTCAGAACTAAAGAAACACTACAGTAACGCTGACCGGCATCACATGAACTTTAAAGTAACACTTTTGTGCCATGTACGGGATTCTATGGAATTTTCATGCAGTTTTCTTGGAATTTCATGTCATGACATTTCATGAAATTGGACATGTTTTATAGAATGGGATTCAATGGAATTCCATGTTGCGGTGTTTACCAGAATGAGAACTTGTTTATGAAAGGGTATTCATGTTTTGTTTGGGGTTTCTTTGGAGGGATGCAATGTGATTCTTGGAGTTTGACTGTGATGTCATGGACTGAAATTTTGGGGATGCAGTAGAATTTCATGGCAAGGAATTCCTGGAAATTTCATTGAATGACATGTCATGGGTTTTTGGGGTATGGGATGGAATGTCATGGAATGAGATTCATGGAATGTCAAGCGAAACATTACATTACCATTGACAAGAAACGTCATGAGAGTGAAAGAATTATGTTAAACCTTAACAAAACATTGTAGCAACGCTGCCACATATTACGTGAATATGAGAGGAATACATTTGCTGAATTTATTCAACATCAGTCCTACAAAAGCAATGGATTTCAATCGCATTGCTCATGAAGAAATGGACAATCACGCGAAAGGGTGTAAAGAAACCCGCTCTTTCGCCTAAATGCTCTCGTGTGCCAAAAAGCACCACTCTGCCCCGTGTGAGGCTCGAACTCACGACCTTCAGATTATGAGACTGACGCGCTGCCTAACTGCGCCAACGAGGTATGAGGTGTGCCTAGGGAGAGCGGTGGAGTACTAGCTAGTAGATCGTCTGCCATTCGGTGTAGCTCCAAAGACGCTGCTCACCGTTAGCCTTTATGTCAGGATGGCCGAGCGGTCTAAGGTGCTGCGTTCAGGTCGCAGTCTCCCATGGAGGCGTGGGTTCGAATCCCACTTCTGACAAACCTGCCCTTTGGCTGCGGGCTCAAGCTAGAGTCTTTAACCCTCTGGCAAGTTGACCCAGTAATACATTAATGTTGACAAAGCACTGCATTTCAGTTCACGTCAGAACTAAAGAAACACTACAGTAACGCTGACCGGCATCACATGAACTTTAAAGTAACACTTTTGTGCCATGTACGGGATTCTATGGAATTTTCATGCAGTTTTCTTGGAATTTCATGTCATGACATTTCATGAAATTGGACATGTTTTATAGAATGGGATTCAATGGAATTCCATGTTGCGGTGTTTACCAGAATGAGAACTTGTTTATGAAAGGGTATTCATGTTTTGTTTGGGGTTTCTTTGGAGGGATGCAATGTGATTCTTGGAGTTTGACTGTGATGTCATGGACTGAAATTTTGGGGATGCAGTAGAATTTCATGGCAAGGAATTCCTGGAAATTTCATTGAATGACATGTCATGGGTTTTTGGGGTATGGGATGGAATGTCATGGAATGAGATTCATGGAATGTCAAGCGAAACATTACATTACCATTGACAAGAAACGTCATGAGAGTGAAAGAATTATGTTAAACCTTAACAAAACATTGTAGCAACGCTGCCACATATTACGTGAATATGAGAGGAATACATTTGCTGAATTTATTCAACATCAGTCCTACAAAAGCACTGGATTTCAATCGCATTGCTCATGAAGAAATGGACAATCACGCGAAAGGGTGTAAAGAAACCCGCTCTTTCGCCTAAATGCTCTCGTGTGCCAAAAAGCACCACTCTGCCCCGTGTGAGGCTCGAACTCACGACCTTCAGATTATGAGACTGACGCGCTGCCTAACTGCGCCAACGAGGCATGAGGTGTGCCTAGGGAGAGCGGTGGAGTACTAGCTAGTAGATCGTCTGCCATTCGGTGTAGCTCCAAAGACGCTGCTCACCGTTAGCCTTTATGTCAGGATGGCCGAGCGGTCTAAGGTGCTGCGTTCAGGTCGCAGTCTCCCCTGGAGGCGTGGGTTCGAATCCCACTTCTGACAAACCTGCCCTTTGGCTGCGGGCTCAAGCTAGAGTCTTTAACCCTCTGGCAAGTTGACCCAGTAATACATTAATGTTGACAAAGCACTGCATTTCAGTTCACGTCAGAACTAAAGAAACACTACAGTAACGCTGACCGGCATCACATGAACTTTAAAGTAACACTTTTGTGCCATGTACGGGATTCTATGGAATTTTCATGCAGTTTTCTTGGAATTTCATGTCATGACATTTCATGAAATTGGACATGTTTTATAGAATGGGATTCAATGGAATTCCATGTTGCGGTGTTTACCAGAATGAGAACTTGTTTATGAAAGGGTATTCATGTTTTGTTTGGGGTTTCTTTGGAGGGATGCAATGTGATTCTTGGAGTTTGACTGTGATGTCATGGACTGAAATTTTGGGGATGCAGTAGAATTTCATGGCAAGGAGTTCCTGGAAATTTCATTGAATGACATGTCATGGGTTTTTGGGGTATGGGATGGAATGTCATGGAATGAGATTCATGGAATGTCAAGCGAAACTACATTACCATTGGCAAGAAACGTCATGAGAGTGAAAGAATTATGTTAAACCTTAACAAAACATTGTAGCAACGCTGCCACATATTACGTGAATATGAGAGGAATACATTTGCTGAATTTATTCAACATCAGTCCTACAAAAGCACTGGATTTCAATCGCATTGCTCATGAAGAAACGGACAATCACACGAAAGGGTGTAAAGAAACCCGCTCTTTCGCCTAAATGCTCTCGTGTGCCAAAAAGCACCACTCTGCCCCGTGTGAGGCTCGAACTCACGACCTTCAGATTATGAGACTGACGCGCTGCCTAACTGCGCCAAGGAGGCATGAGGTGTGCCTAGGGTGAGCGGTGGAGTACTAGCTAGTAGATCGTCTGCCATTCGGCGTAGCTCCAAAGACGCTACTCACCGTTATCTTTTATGTCAGGATGGCCGAGCGGTCTAAGGCGCTGCGTTCAGGTCGCAGTCTCCCCTGGAGGCGTGGGTTCGAATCCCACTTCTGACAAACCTGCCCTTTGGCTGCGGGCTCAAGCTAGAGTCTTTAACCCTCTGGCAAGTTGACCCAGTAATACATTAATGTTGACAAAGCACTGCATTTCAGTTCACGTCAGAACTAAAGAAACACTACAGTAACGCTGACCGGCATCACATGAACTTTAAAGTAACACTTTTGTGCCGTGTACGGGATTCTATGGAATTTTCATGCAGTTTTCTTGGAATTTCATGTCATGACATTTCATGAAATTGGACATGTTTTATAGAATGGGATTCAATGGAATTCCATGTTGCGGTGTTTACCAGAATGAGAACTTGTTTATGAAAGGGTATTCATGTTTTGTTTGGGGTTTCTTTGGAGGGATGCAATGTGATTCTTGGAGTTTGACTGTGATGTCATGGACTGAAATTTTGGGGATGCAGTAGAATTTCATGGCAAGGAGTTCCTGGAAATTTCATTGAATGACATGTCATGGGTTTTTGGGGTATGGGATGGAATGTCATGGAATGAGATTCATGGAATGTCAAGCGAAACTACATTACCATTGACAAGAAACGTCATGAGAGTGAAAGAATTATGTTAAACCTTAACAAAACATTGTAGCAACGCTGCCACATATTACGTGAATATGAGAGGAATACTTTTGCTGCATTTATTCAACATCAGTCCTACAAAAGCACTGGATTTCAATCGCATTGCTCATGAAGAAATGGACAATCACGCGAAAGGGTGTAAAGAAACCCGCTCTTTCGCCTAAATGCTCTCGTGTGCCAAAGAGCACCACTCTGCCCCGTGTGAAGCTCGAACTCACGACCTTCAGATTATAAGACTGACGCGCTGCCTAACTGCGCCAACGAGGCATGAGGTGTGCCCAGGGAGAGCGGTGGAATACTAGCTAGTAGATCGTCTGCCATTAGGTGTAGCTCCAAAGACGCTGCTCACCGTTAGCCTTTATGTCAGGATGGCCGAGCGGTCTAAGGCGCTGCGTTCAGGTCGCAGTCTCCCCTGGAGGCGTGGGTTCGAATCCCACTTCTGACAAACCTGCCCTTTGGCTGCGGGCTCAAGCTAGAGTCTTTAACCCTCTGGCAAGTTGACCCAGTAATACATTAATGTTGACAAAGCACTGCATTTCAGTTCACGTCAGAACTAAAGAAACACTACAGTAACGCTGACCGGCATCACATGAACTTTAAAGTAACACTTTTGTGCCATGTACGGGATTCTATGGAATTTTCATGCAGTTTTCTTGGAATTTCATGTCATGACATTTCATGAAATTGGACATGTTTTATAGAATGGGATTCAATGGAATTCCATGTTGCGGTGTTTACCAGAATGAGAACTTGTTTATGAAAGGGTATTCATGTTTTGTTTGGGGTTTCTTTGGAGGGATGCAATGTGATTCTTGGAGTTTGACTGTGATGTCATGGACGGAAATTTTGGGGATGCAGTAGAATTTCATGGCAAGGAGTTCCTGGAAATTTCATTGAATGACATGTCATGGGTTTTTGGGGTATGAGATGGAATGTCATGGAATGAGATTCATGAAATGTCAAGCGAAACATTACATTACCATTGACAAGAAACGTCATGAGAGTGAAAGAATTATGTTAAACCTTAACAAAACATTGTAGCAACGCTGCCACATATTACGTGAATATGAGAGGAATACTTTTGCTGCATTTATTCAACATCAGTCCTACAAAAGCACTGGATTTCAATCGCATTGCTCATGAAGAAATGGACAATCACACGAAAGGGTGTAAAGAAACCCGCTCTTTCGCCTAAATGCTCTCGTGTGCCAAAAAGCACCACTCTGCCCCGTGTGAGGCTCGAACTCACGACCTTCAGATTATGAGACTGACGCGCTGCCTAACTGCGCCAAGGAGGCATGAGGTGTGCCTAGGGTGAGCGGTGGAGTACTAGCTAGTAGATCGTCTGCCATTCGGTGTAGCTCCAAAGACGCTGCTCACCTTTAGCCTTTATGTCAGGATGGCCGAGCGGTCTAAGGCGCTGCGTTCAGGTCGCAGTCTCCCCTGGAGGCGTGGGTTCGAATCCCACTTCTGACAAACCTGCCCCCAGTTTTCTTGGAATTTCATGTCATGACATTTCATGAAATTGGACATGTTTTATAGAATGGGATTCAATGGAATTCCATGTTGCGGTGTTTACCAGAATGAGAACTTGTTTATGAAAGGGTATTCATGTTTTGTTTGGGGTTTCTTTGGAGGGATGCAATGTGATTCTTGGAGTTTGACTGTGATGTCATGGACTGAAATTTTGGGGATGCAGTAGAATTTCATGGCAAGGAATTCCTGGAAATTTCATTGAATGACATGTCATGGGTTTTTGGGGTATGGGATGGAATGTCATGGAATGAGATTCATGGAATGTCAAGCGAAACATTACATTACCATTGACAAGAAACGTCATGAGAGTGAAAGAATTATGTTAAACCTTAACAAAACATTGTAGCAACGCTGCCACATATTACATGAATATGAGAGGAATACTTTTGCTGCATTTATTCAACATCAGTCCTACAAAAGCACTGGATTTCAATCGCATTGCTCATGAAGAAACGGACAATCACACGAAAGGGTGTAAAGAAACCCGCTCTTTCGCCTAAATGCTCTCGTGTGCCAAAAAGCACCACTCTGCCCCGTGTGAGGCTCGAACTCACGACCTTCAGATTATGAGACTGACGCGCTGCCTAACTGCGCCAACGAGGCATGAGGTGTGCCTAGGGAGAGCGGTGGAGTACTAGCTAGTAGATCGTCTGCCATTCGGTGTAGCTCCAAAGACGCTGCTCACCATTAGTCTTTATGTCAGGATGGCCGAGCGGTCTAAGGCGCTGCGTTCAGGTCGCAGTCTCCCCTGGAGGCGTGGGTTCTAATCCCACTTCTGACAAACCTGCCCTTTGGCTGCGGGCTCAAGCTAGAGTCTTTAACCCTCTGGCAAGTTGACCCAGTAATACATTAATGTTGACAAAGCACTGCATTTCAGTTCACGTCAGAACTAAAGAAACACTACAGTAACGCTGACCAGCATCACATGAACTTTAAAGTAACACTTTTGTGCCATGTACGGGATTCTATGGAATTTTCATGCAGTTTTCTTGGAATTTCATGTCATGACATTTCATGAAATTGGACATGTTTTATAGAATGGGATTCAATGGAATTCCATGTTGCGGTGTTTACCAGAATGAGAACTTGTTTATGAAAGGGTATTCATGTTTTGTTTGGGGTTTCTTTGGAGGGATGCAATGTGATTCTTGGAGTTTGACTGTGATGTCATGGACGGAAATTTTGGGGATGCAGTAGAATTTCATGGCAAGGAGTTCCTGGAAATTTCATTGAATGACATGTCATGGGTTTTTGGGGTATGGGATGGAATGTCATGGAATGAGATTCATGAAATGTCAAGCGAAACATTACATTACCATTGACAAGAAACGTCATGAGAGTGAAAGAATTATGTTAAACCTTAACAAAACATTGTAGCAACGCTGCCACATATTACGTGAATATGAGAGGAATACTTTTGCTGCATTTATTCAACATCAGTCCTACAAAAGCACTGGATTTCAATCGCATTGCTCATGAAGAAACGGACAATCACACGAAAGGGTGTAAAGAAACCCGCTCTTTCGCCTAAATGCTCTCGTGTGCCAAAAAGCACCACTCTGCCCCGTGTGAGGCTCGAACTCATGACCTTCAGATTATGAGACTGACGCGCTGCCTAACTGCGCCAACGAGGCATGAGGTGTGCCTAGGGAGAGCGGTGGAGTACTAGCTAGTAGATCGTCTGCCATTCGGTGTAGCTCCAAAGACGCTGCTCACCATTAGTCTTTATGTCAGGATGGCCGAGCGGTCTAAGGCGCTGCGTTCAGGTCGCAGTCTCCCCTGGAGGCGTGGGTTCTAATCCCACTTCTGACAAACCTGCCCTTTGGCTGCGGGCTCAAGCTAGAGTCTTTAACCCTCTGGCAAGTTGACCCAGTAATACATTAATGTTGACAAAGCACTGCATTTCAGTTCACGTCAGAACTAAAGAAACACTACAGTAACGCTGACCAGCATCACATGAACTTTAAAGTAACACTTTTGTGCCATGTACGGGATTCTATGGAATTTTCATGCAGTTTTCTTGGAATTTCATGTCATGACATTTCATGAAATTGGACATGTTTTATAGAATGGGATTCAATGGAATTCCATGTTGCGGTGTTTACCAGAATGAGAACTTGTTTATGAAAGGGTATTCATGTTTTGTTTGGGGTTTCTTTGGAGGGATGCAATGTGATTCTTGGAGTTTGACTGTGATGTCATGGACGGAAATTTTGGGGATGCAGTAGAATTTCATGGCAAGGAGTTCCTGGAAATTTCATTGAATGACATGTCATGGGTTTTTGGGGTATGGGATGGAATGTCATGGAATGAGATTCATGAAATGTCAAGCGAAACATTACATTACCATTGACAAGAAACGTCATGAGAGTGAAAGAATTATGTTAAACCTTAACAAAACATTGTAGCAACGCTGCCACATATTACGTGAATATGAGAGGAATACTTTTGCTGCATTTATTCAACATCAGTCCTACAAAAGCACTGGATTTCAATCGCATTGCTCATGAAGAAATGGACAATCACACGAAAGGGTGTAAAGAAACCCGCTCTTTCGCCTAAATGCTCTCGTGTGCCAAAAAGCACCACTCTGCCCCGTGTGAGGCTCGAACTCACGACCTTCAGATTATGAGACTGACGCGCTGCCTAACTGCGCCAACGAGGCATGAGGTGTGCCTAGGGAGAGCGGTGGAATACTAGCTAGTAGATCGTCTGCCATTAGGTGTAGCTCCAAAGACGCTGCTCACCGTTAGCCTTTATGTCAGGATGGCCGAGCGGTCTAAGGCGCTGCGTTCAGGTCGCAGTCTCCCCTGGAGGCGTGGGTTCGAATCCCACTTCTGACAAACCTGCCCTTTGGCTGCGGGCTCAAGCTAGAGTCTTTAACCCTCTGGCAAGTTGACCCAGTAATACATTAATGTTGACAAAGCACTGCATTTCAGTTCACGTCAGAACTAAAGAAACACTACAGTAACGCTGACCGGCATCACATGAACTTTAAAGTAACACTTTTGTGCCATGTACGGGATTCTATGGAATTTTCATGCAGTTTTCTTGGAATTTCATGTCATGACATTTCATGAAATTGGACATGTTTTATAGAATGGGATTCAATGGAATTCCATGTTGCGGTGTTTACCAGAATGAGAACTTGTTTATGAAAGGGTATTCATGTTTTGTTTGGGGTTTCTTTGGAGGGATGCAATGTGATTCTTGGAGTTTGACTGTGATGTCATGGACGGAAATTTTGGGGATGCAGTAGAATTTCATGGCAAGGAGTTCCTGGAAATTTCATTGAATGACATGTCATGGGTTTTTGGGGTATGAGATGGAATGTCATGGAATGAGATTCATGAAATGTCAAGCGAAACATTACATTACCATTGACAAGAAACGTCATGAGAGTGAAAGAATTATGTTAAACCTTAACAAAACATTGTAGCAACGCTGCCACATATTACGTGAATATGAGAGGAATACTTTTGCTGCATTTATTCAACATCAGTCCTACAAAAGCACTGGATTTCAATCGCATTGCTCATGAAGAAATGGACAATCACACGAAAGGGTGTAAAGAAACCCGCTCTTTCGCCTAAATGCTCTCGTGTGCCAAAAAGCACCACCCTGCCCCGTGTGAGGCTCGAACTCACGACCTTCAGATTATGAGACTGACGCGCTGCCTAACTGCGCCAAGGAGGCATGAGGTGTGCCTAGGGTGAGCGGTGGAGTACTAGCTAGTAGATCGTCTGCCATTCGGTGTAGCTCCAAAGACGCTGCTCACCTTTAGCCTTTATGTCAGGATGGCCGAGCGGTCTAAGGCGCTGCGTTCAGGTCGCAGTCTCCCCTGGAGGCGTGGGTTCGAATCCCACTTCTGACAAACCTGCCCTTTGGCTGCGGGCTCAAGCTAGAGTCTTTAACCCTCTGGCAAGTTGACCCAGTAATACATTAATGTTGACAAAGCACTGCATTTCAGTTCACGTCAGAACTAAAGAAACACTACAGTAACGCTGACCGGCATCACATGAACTTTAAAGTAACACTTTTGTGCCATGTACGGGATTCTATGGAATTTTCATGCAGTTTTCTTGGAATTTCATGTCATGACATTTCATGAAATTGGACATGTTTTATAGAATGGGATTCAATGGAATTCCATGTTGCGGTGTTTACCAGAATGAGAACTTGTTTATGAAAGGGTATTCATGTTTTGTTTGGGGTTTCTTTGGAGGGATGCAATGTGATTCTTGGAGTTTGACTGTGATGTCATGGACTGAAATTTTGGGGATGCAGTAGAATTTCATGGCAAGGAATTCCTGGAAATTTCATTGAATGACATGTCATGGGTTTTTGGGGTATGGGATGGAATGTCATGGAATGAGATTCATGGAATGTCAAGCGAAACATTACATTACCATTGACAAGAAACGTCATGAGAGTGAAAGAATTATGTTAAACCTTAACAAAACATTGTAGCAACGCTGCCACATATTACATGAATATGAGAGGAATACTTTTGCTGCATTTATTCAACATCAGTCCTACAAAAGCACTGGATTTCAATCGCATTGCTCATGAAGAAATGGACAATCACACGAAAGGGTGTAAAGAAACCCGCTCTTTCGCCTAAATGCTCTCGTGTGCCAAAAAGCACCTCTCTGCCCCGTGTGAGGCTCGAACTCACGACCTTCAGATTATGAGACTGACGCGCTGCCTAACTGCGCCAACGAGGCATGAGGTCTGTCTAGGGTGAGCGGTGGAGTACTAGCTAGTAGATCGTCTGCCATTCGGTGTAGCTCCAAAGACGCTGCTCACCATTAGCCTTTATGTCAGGATGGCCGAGCGGTCTAAGGCGCTGCGTTCAGGTCGCAGTCTCCCCTGGAGGCGTGGGTTCGAATCCCACTTCTGACAAACCTGCCCTTTGGCTGCGGGCTCAAGCTAGAGTCTTTAACCCTCTGGCAAGTTGACCCAGTAATACATTAATGTTGACAAAGCACTGCATTTCAGTTCACGTCAGAACTAAAGAAACACTACAGTAACGCTGACCGGCATCACATGAACTTTAAAGTAACACTTTTGTGCCGTGTACGGGATTCTATGGAATTTTCATGCAGTTTTCTTGGAATTTCATGTCATGACATTTCATGAAATTGGACATGTTTTATAGAATGGGATTCAATGGAATTCCATGTTGCGGTGTTTACCAGAATGAGAACTTGTTTATGAAAGGGTATTCATGTTTTGTTTGGGGTTTCTTTGGAGGGATGCAATGTGATTCTTGGAGTTTGACTGTGATGTCATGGACTGAAATTTTGGGGATGCAGTAGAATTTCATGGCAAGGAATTCCTGGAAATTTCATTGAATGACATGTCATGGGTTTTTGGGGTATGGGATGGAATGTCATGGAATGAGATTCATGGAATGTCAAGCGAAACTACATTACCATTGACAAGAAACGTCATGAGAGTGAAAGAATTATGTTAAACCTTAACAAAACATTGTAGCAACGCTGCCACATATTACGTGAATATGAGAGGAATACTTTTGCTGCATTTATTCAACATCAGTCCTACAAAAGTACTGGATTTCAATCGCATTGCTCATGAAGAAATGGACAATCACACGAAAGGGTGTAAAGAAACCCGCTCTTTCGCCTAAATGCTCTCGTGTGCCAAAAAGCACCACTCTGCCCCGTGTGAGGCTCGAACTCACGACCTTCAGATTATGAGACTGACGCACTGCCTAACTGCGCCAACGAGGCATGAGGTGTGCCTAGGGAGAGCGGTGGAGTACTAGCTAGTAGATCGTCTGCCATTTGGTGTAGCTCCAAAGACGCTGCTCACCGTTAGCCTTTATGTCAGGATGGCCGAGCGGTCTAAGGCGCTGCGTTCAGGTCGCAGTCTCCCCTGGAGGCGTGGGTTCGAATCCCACTTCTGACAAACCTGCCCTTTGGCTGCGGGCTCAAGCTAGAGTCTTTAACCCTCTGGCAAGTTGATCCAGTAATACATTAATGTTGACAAAGCACTGCATTTCAGTTCACGTCAGAACTAAAGAAACACTACAGTAACGCTGACCGGCATCACATGAACTTTAAAGTAACACTTTTGTGCCATGTACGGGATTCTATGGAATTTTCATGCAGTTTTCTTGGAATTTCATGTCATGACATTTCATGAAATTGGACATGTTTTATAGAATGGGATTCAATGGAATTCCATGTTGCGGTGTTTACCAGAATGAGAACTTGTTTATGAAAGGGTATTCATGTTTTGTTTGGGGTTTCTTTGGAGGGATGCAATGTGATTCTTGTAGTTTGACTGTGATGTCATGGACTGAAATTTTGGGGATGCAGTAGAATTTCATGGCAAGGAATTCCTGGAAATTTCATTGAATGACATGTCATGGGTTTTTGGGGTATGGGATGGAATGTCATGGAATGAGATTCATGGAATGTCAAGCGAAACATTACATTACCATTGACAAGAAACGTCATGAGAGTGAAAGAATTATGTTAAACCTTAACAAAACATTGTAGCAACGCTGCCACATATTACGTGAATATGAGAGGAATACTTTTGCTGCATTTATTCAACATCAGTCCTACAAAAGCACTGGATTTCAATCGCATTGCTCATGAAGAAATGGACAATCACACGAAAGGGTGTAAAGAAACCCGCTCTTTCGCCTAAATGCTCTCGTGTGCCAAAAAGCACCACTCTGCCCCGTGTGAGGCTCGAACTCACGACCTTCAGATTATGAGACTGACGCGCTGCCTAACTGCGCCAACGAGGCATGAGGTGTGCCTAGGGTGAGCGGTGGAGTACTAGCTAGTAGATCGTCTGCCATTCGGTGTAGCTCCAAAGACGCTGCTCACCTTTAGCCTTTATGTCAGGATGGCCGAGCGGTCTAAGGCGCTGCGTTCAGGTCGCAGTCTCCCCTGGAGGCGTGGGTTCGAATCCCATTTCTGACAAACCTGCCCTTTGGCTGCGGGCTCAAGCTAGAGTCTTTAACCCTCTGGCAAGTTGACCCAGTAATACATTAATGTTGACAAAGCACTGCATTTCAGTTCACGTCAGAACTAAAGTAACGCTGACCGGCATCACATGAACTTTAAAGTAACACTTTTGTGCCATGTACGGGATTCTATGGAATTTTCATGCAGTTTTCTTGGAATTTCATGTCATGACATTTCATGAAATTGGACATGTTTTATAGAATGGGATTCAATGGAATTCCATGTTGCGGTGTTTACCAGAATGAGAACTTGTTTATGAAAGGGTATTCATGTTTTGTTTGGGGTTTCTTTGGAGGGATGCAATGTGATTCTTGGAGTTTGACTGTGATGTCATGGACTGAAATTTTGGGGATGCAGTAGAATTTCATGGCAAGGAGTTCCTGGAAATTTCATTGAATGACATGTCATGGGTTTTTGGGGTATGGGATGGAATGTCATGGAATGAGATTCATGGAATGTCAAGCGAAACTACATTGCCATTGGCAAGAAACGTCATGAGAGTGAAAGAATTATGTTAAACCTTAACAAAACATTGTAGCAACGCTGCCACATATTACGTGAATATGAGAGGAATACATTTGCTGAATTTATTCAACATCAGTCCTACAAAAGCACTGGATTTCAATCGCATTGCTCATGAAGAAATGGACAATCACGCGAAAGGGTGTAAAGAAACCCGCTCTTTCGCCTAAATGCTCTCGTGTGCCAAAAAGCACCACTCTGCCCCGTGTGAGGCTCGAACTCACGACCTTCAGATTATGAGACTGACACGCTGCCTAACTGCGCCAACGAGGCATGAGGTGTGCCTAGGGAGAGCGGTGGAGTACTAGCTAGTAGATCGTCTGCCATTCGGTGCAGCTCCAAAGACGCTGCTCATCGTTAGCCTTTATGTCAGGATGGCCGAGCGGTCTAAGGCGCTGCGTTCAGGTCGCAGTCTCCCCTGGAGGCGTGGGTTCGAATCCCACTTCTGACAAACCTGCCCTTTGGCTGCGGGCTCAAGCTAGAGTCTTTAACCCTCTGGCAAGTTGACCCAGTAATACATTAATGTTGACAAAGCACTGCATTTCAGTTCACGTCAGAACTAAAGAAACACTACAGTAACGCTGACCGGCATCACATGAACTTTAAAGTAACACTTTTGTGCCATGTACGGGATTCTATGGAATTTTCATGCAGTTTTCTTGGAATTTCATGTCATGACATTTCATGAAATTGGACATGTTTTATAGAATGGGATTCAATGGAATTCCATGTTGCGGTGTTTACCAGAATGAGAACTTGTTTATGAAAGGGTATTCATGTTTTGTTTGGGGTTTCTTTGGAGGAATGCAATGTGATTCTTGGAGTTTGACTGTGATGTCATGGACTGAAATTTTGGGGATGCAGTAGAATTTCATGGCAAGGAGTTCCTGGAAATTTCATTGAATGACATGTCATGGGTTTTTGGGGTATGGGATGGAATGTCATGGAATGAGATTCATGGAATGTTAAGCGAAACTACATTACCATTGACAAGAAACGTCATGAGAGTGAAAGAATTATGTTAAACCTTAACAAAACATTGTAGCAACGCTGCCACATATTACGTGAATATGAGAGGAATACATTTGCTGAATTTATTCAACATCAGTCCTACAAAAGCACTGGATTTCAATCGCATTGCTCATGAAGAAATGGACAATCACGCGAAAGGGTGTAAAGAAACCCGCTCTTTCGCCTAAATGCTCTCGTGTGCCAAAAAGCACCACTCTGCCCCGTGTGAGGCTCGAACTCACGACCTTCAGATTATGAGACTGACGCGCTGCCTAACTGCGCCAACGAGGCATGAGGTGTGCCTAGGGAGAGCGGTGGAGTACTAGCTAGTAGATCGTCTGCCATTCGGTGTAGCTCCAAAGACGCTGCTCACTGTTAGCCTTTATGTCAGGATGGCCGAGCGGTCTAAGGCGCTGCGTTCAGGTCGCAGTCTCCCCTGGAGGCGTGGGTTCGAATCCCATTGCTGACAAACCTGCCCTTTGGCTGCGGGCTCAAGCTAGAGTCTTTAACCCTCTGGCAAGTTGACCCAGTAATACATTAATGTTGACAAAGCACTGCATTTCAGTTCACGTCAGAACTAAAGAAACACTACAGTAACGCTGACCGGCATCACATGAACTTTAAAGTAACACTTTTGTGCCATGTACGGGATTCTATGGAATTTTCATGCAGTTTTCTTGGAATTTCATGTCATGACATTTCATGAAATTGGACATGTTTTATAGAATGGGATTCAATGGAATTCCATGTTGCGGTGTTTACCAGAATGAGAACTTGTTTATGAAAGGGTATTCATGTTTTGTTTGGGGTTTCTTTGGAGGGATGCAATGTGATTCTTGGAGTTTGACTGTGATGTCATGGACTGAAATTTTGGGGATGCAGTAGAATTTCATGGCAAGGAGTTCCTGGAAATTTCATTGAATGACATGTCATGGGTTTTTGGGGTATGGGATGGAATGTCATGGAATGAGATTCATGGAATGTCAAGCGAAACTACATTACCATTGGCAAGAAACGTCATGAGAGTGAAAGAATTATGTTAAACCTTAACAAAACATTGTAGCAACGCTGCCACATATTACGTGAATATGAGAGGAATACATTTGCTGAATTTATTCAACATCAGTCCTACAAAAGCACTGGATTTCAATCGCATTGCTCATGAAGAAATGGACAATCACGCGAAAGGGTGTAAAGAAACCCGCTCTTTCGCCTAAATGCTCTCGTGTGCCAAAAAGCACCACTCTGCCCCGTGTGAGGCTCGAACTCACGACCTTCAGATTATGAGACTGACACGCTGCCTAACTGCGCCAACGAGGCATGAGGTGTGCCTAGGGAGAGCGGTGGAGTACTAGCTAGTAGATCGTCTGCCATTCGGTGCAGCTCCAAAGACGCTGCTCATCGTTAGCCTTTATGTCAGGATGGCCGAGCGGTCTAAGGCGCTGCGTTCAGGTCGCAGTCTCCCCTGGAGGCGTGAGTTCGAATCCCACTTCTGACAAACCTGCCCTTTGGCTGCGGGCTCAAGCTAGAGTCTTTAACCCTCTGGCAAGTTGACCCAGTAATACATTAATGTTGACAAAGCACTGCATTTCAGTTCACGTCAGAACTAAAGAAACACTACAGTAACGCTGACCGGCATCACATGAACTTTAAAGTAACACTTTTGTGCCATGTACGGGATTCTATGGAATTTTCATGCAGTTTTCTTGGAATTTCATGTCATGACATTTCATGAAATTGGACATGTTTTATAGAATGGGATTCAATGGAATTCCATGTTGCGGTGTTTACCAGAATGAGAACTTGTTTATGAAAGGGTATTCATGTTTTGTTTGGGGTTTCTTTGGAGGAATGCAATGTGATTCTTGGAGTTTGACTGTGATGTCATGGACTGAAATTTTGGGGATGCAGTAGAATTTCATGGCAAGGAGTTCCTGGAAATTTCATTGAATGACATGTCATGGGTTTTTGGGGTATGGGATGGAATGTCATGGAATGAGATTCATGGAATGTTAAGCGAAACTACATTACCATTGACAAGAAACGTCATGAGAGTGAAAGAATTATGTTAAACCTTAACAAAACATTGTAGCAACGCTGCCACATATTACGTGAATATGAGAGGAATACTTTTGCTGCATTTATTCAACATCAGTCCTACAAAAGCACTGGATTTCAATCGCATTGCTCATGAAGAAATGGACAATCACACGAAGGGGTGTAAAGAAACCCGCTCTTTCGCCTAAATGCTCTCGTGTGCCAAAAAGCACCACTCTGCCCCGTGTGAGGCTCGAACTCACGACCTTCAGATTATGAGACTGACGCACTGCCTAACTGCGCCAACGAGGCATGAGGTGTGCCTAGGGAGAGCGGTGGAGTACTAGCTAGTAGATCGTCTGCCATTCGGTGTAGCTCCAAAGACGCTGCTGACCTTTAGCCTTTATGTCAGGATGGCCGAGCGGTCTAAGGCGCTGCGTTCAGGTCGCAGTCTCCCCTGGAGGCGTGGGTTCGAATCCCACTTCTGACAAACCTGCCCTTTGGCTGCGGGCTCAAGCTAGAGTCTTTAACCCTCTGGCAAGTTGACCCAGTAATACATTAATGTTGACAAAGCACTGCATTTCAGTTCACGTCAGAACTAAAGAAACACTACAGTAACGCTGACCGGCATCACATGAACTTTAAAGTAACACTTTTGTGCCATGTACGGGATTCTATGGAATTTTCATGCAGTTTTCTTGGAATTTCATGTCATGACATTTCATGAAATTGGACATGTTTTATAGAATGGGATTCAATGGAATTCCATGTTGCGGTGTTTACCAGAATGAGAACTTGTTTATGAAAGGGTATTCATGTTTTGTTTGGGGTTTCTTTGGAGGGATGCAATGTGATTCTTGGAGTTTGACTGTGATGTCATGGACTGAAATTTTGGGGATGCAGTAGAATTTCATGGCAAGGAGTTCCTGGAAATTTCATTGAATGACATGTCATGGGTTTTTGGGGTATGGGATGGAATGTCATGGAATGAGATTCATGGAATGTCAAGCGAAACTACATTACCATTGGCAAGAAACGTCATGAGAGTGAAAGAATTATGTTAAACCTTAACAAAACATTGTAGCAACGCTGCCACATATTACGTGAATATGAGAGGAATACATTTGCTGAATTTATTCAACATCAGTCCTACAAAAGCACTGGATTTCAATCGCATTGCTCATGAAGAAATGGACAATCACGCGAAAGGGTGTAAAGAAACCCGCTCTTTCGCCTAAATGCTCTCGTGTGCCAAAAAGCACCTCTCTGCCCCGTGTGAGGCTCGAACTCACGACCTTCAGATTATGAGACTGACGCGCTGCCTAACTGCGCCAACGAGGCATGAGGTGTGCCTAGGGTGAGCGGTGGAGTACTAGCTAGTAGATCGTCTGCCATTCTGTGTAGCTCCAAAGACGCTGCTCACCGTTAGCCTTTATGTCAGGATGGCCGAGCGGTCTAAGGCGCTGCGTTCAGGTCGCAGTCTCCCCTGGAGGCGTGGGTTCGAATCCCACTTCTGACAAACCTGCCCTTTGGCTGCGGGCTCAAGCTAGAGTCTTTAACCCTCTGGCAAGTTGATCCAGTAATACATTAATGTTGACAAAGCACTGCATTTCAGTTCACGTCAGAACTAAAGAAACACTACAGTAACGCTGACTGGCATCACATGAACTTTAAAGTAACACTTTTGTGCCATGTACGGGATTCTATGGAATTTTCATGCAGTTTTCTTGGAATTTCCTGTCATGACATTTCATGAAATTGGACATGTTTTATAGAATGGGATTCAATGGAATTCCATGTTGCGGTGTTTACCAGAATGAGAACTTGTTTATGAAAGGGTATTCATGTTTTGTTTGGGGTTTCTTTGGAGGGATGCAATGTGATTCTTGGAGTTTGACTGTGATGTCATGGACTGAAATTTTGGGGATGCAGTAGAATTTCATGGCAAGGAATTCCTGGAAATTTCATTGAATGACATGTCATGGGTTTTTGGGGTATGGGATGGAATGTCATGGAATGAGATTCATGGAATGTCAAGCGAAACATTACATTACCATTGACAAGAAACGTCATGAGAGTGAAAGAATTATGTTAAACCTTAACAAAACATTGTAGCAACGCTGCCACATATTACGTGAATATGAGAGGAATACATTTGCTGAATTTATTCAACATCAGTCCTACAAAAGCACTGGATTTCAATCGCATTGCTCATGAAGAAATGGACAATCACGCGAAAGGGTGTAAAGAAACCCGCTCTTTCGCCTAAATGCTCTCGTGTGCCAAAAAGCACCACTCTGCCCCGTGTGAGGCTCGAACTCACGACCTTCAGATTATGAGACTGACGCGCTGCCTAACTGCGCCAACGAGGCATGAGGTGTGCCTAGGGAGAGCGGTGGAGTACTAGCTAGTAGATCGTCTGCCATTCGGTGTAGCTCCAAAGACGCTGCTCACCGTTAGCCTTTATGTCAGGATGGCCGAGCGGTCTAAGGTGCTGCGTTCAGGTCGCAGTCTCCCCTGGAGGCGTGGGTTCGAATCCCACTTCTGACAAACCTGCCCTTTGGCTGCGGGCTCAAGCTAGAGTCTTTAACCCTCTGGCAAGTTGACCCAGTAATACATTAATGTTGACAAAGCACTGCATTTCAGTTCACGTCAGAACTAAAGAAACACTACAGTAACGCTGACCGGCATCACATGAACTTTAAAGTAACACTTTTGTGCCATGTACGGGATTCTATGGAATTTTCATGCAGTTTTCTTGGAATTTCATGTCATGACATTTCATGAAATTGGACATGTTTTATAGAATGGGATTCAATGGAATTCCATGTTGCGGTGTTTACCAGAATGAGAACTTGTTTATGAAAGGGTATTCATGTTTTGTTTGGGGTTTCTTTGGAGGGATGCAATGTGATTCTTGGAGTTTGACTGTGATGTCATGGACTGAAATTTTGGGGATGCAGTAGAATTTCATGGCAAGGAATTCCTGGAAATTTCATTGAATGACATGTCATGGGTTTTTGGGGTATGGGATGGAATGTCATGGAATGAGATTCATGGAATGTCAAGCGAAACATTACATTACCATTGACAAGAAACGTCATGAGAGTGAAAGAATTATGTTAAACCTTAACAAAACATTGTAGCAACGCTGCCACATATTACGTGAATATGAGAGGAATACATTTGCTGAATTTATTCAACATCAGTCCTACAAAAGCACTGGATTTCAATCGCATTGCTCATGAAGAAATGGACAATCACGCGAAAGGGTGTAAAGAAACCCGCTCTTTCGCCTAAATGCTCTCGTGTGCCAAAAAGCACCACTCTGCCCCGTGTGAGGCTCGAACTCACGACCTTCAGATTATGAGACTGACGCGCTGCCTAACTGCGCCAACGAGGCATGAGGTGTGCCTAGGGAGAGCGGTGGAGTACTAGCTAGTAGATCGTCTGCCATTCGGTGTAGCTCCAAAGACGCTGCTCACCGTTAGCCTTTATGTCAGGATGGCCGAGCGGTCTAAGGTGCTGCGTTCAGGTCGCAGTCTCCCCTGGAGGCGTGGGTTCGAATCCCACTTCTGACAAACCTGCCCTTTGGCTGCGGGCTCAAGCTAGAGTCTTTAACCCTCTGGCAAGTTGACCCAGTAATACATTAATGTTGACAAAGCACTGCATTTCAGTTCACGTCAGAACTAAAGAAACACTACAGTAACGCTGACCGGCATCACATGAACTTTAAAGTAACACTTTTGTGCCATGTACGGGATTCTATGGAATTTTCATGCAGTTTTCTTGGAATTTCATGTCATGACATTTCATGAAATTGGACATGTTTTATAGAATGGGATTCAATGGAATTCCATGTTGCGGTGTTTACCAGAATGAGAACTTGTTTATGAAAGGGTATTCATGTTTTGTTTGGGGTTTCTTTGGAGGGATGCAATGTGATTCTTGGAGTTTGACTGTGATGTCATGGACTGAAATTTTGGGGATGCAGTAGAATTCCATGGCAAGGAGTTCCTGGAAATTTCATTGAATGACATGTCATGGGTTTTTGGGGTATGGGATGGAATGTCATGGAATGAGATTCATGGAATGTCAAGCGAAACTACATTACCATTGGCAAGAAACGTCATGAGAGTGAAAGAATTATGTTAAACCTTAACAAAACATTGTAGCAACGCTGCCACATATTACGTGAATATGAGAGGAATACATTTGCTGAATTTATTCAACATCAGTCCTACAAAAGCACTGGATTTCAATCGCATTGCTCATGAAGAAATGGACAATCACGCGAAAGGGTGTAAAGAAACCCGCTCTTTCGCCTAAATGCTCTCGTGTGCCAAAAAGCACCTCTCTGCCCCGTGTGAGGCTCGAACTCACGACCTTCAGATTATGAGACTGACGCGCTGCCTAACTGCGCCAACGAGGCATGAGGTGTGCCTAGGGTGAGCGGTGGAGTACTAGCTAGTAGATCGTCTGCCATTCTGTGTAGCTCCAAAGACGCTGCTCACCGTTAGCCTTTATATCAGGATGGCCGAGCGGTCTAAGGCGCTGCGTTCAGGTCGCAGTCTCCCCTGGAGGCGTGGGTTCGAATCCCACTTCTGACAAACCTGCCCTTTGGCTGCGGGCTCAAGCTAGAGTCTTTAACCCTCTGGCAAGTTGATCCAGTAATACATTAATGTTGACAAAGCACTGCATTTCAGTTCACGTCAGAACTAAAGAAACACTACAGTAACGCTGACTGGCATCACATGAACTTTAAAGTAACACTTTTGTGCCATGTACGGGATTCTATGGAATTTTCATGCAGTTTTCTTGGAATTTCCTGTCATGACATTTCATGAAATTGGACATGTTTTATAGAATGGGATTCAATGGAATTCCATGTTGCGGTGTTTACCAGAATGAGAACTTGTTTATGAAAGGGTATTCATGTTTTGTTTGGGGTTTCTTTGGAGGGATGCAATGTGATTCTTGGAGTTTGACTGTGATGTCATGGACTGAAATTTTGGGGATGCAGTAGAATTTCATGGCAAGGAATTCCTGGAAATTTCATTGAATGACATGTCATGGGTTTTTGGGGTATGGGATGGAATGTCATGGAATGAGATTCATGGAATGTCAAGCGAAACATTACATTACCATTGACAAGAAACGTCATGAGAGTGAAAGAATTATGTTAAACCTTAACAAAACATTGTAGCAACGCTGCCACATATTACGTGAATATGAGAGGAATACATTTGCTGAATTTATTCAACATCAGTCCTACAAAAGCACTGGATTTCAATCGCATTGCTCATGAAGAAATGGACAATCACGCGAAAGGGTGTAAAGAAACCCGCTCTTTCGCCTAAATGCTCTCGTGTGCCAAAAAGCACCACTCTGCCCCGTGTGAGGCTCGAACTCACGACCTTCAGATTATGAGACTGACGCGCTGCCTAACTGCGCCAACGAGGCATGAGGTGTGCCTAGGGAGAGCGGTGGAGTACTAGCTAGTAGATCGTCTGCCATTCGGTGTAGCTCCAAAGACGCTGCTCACCGTTAGCCTTTATGTCAGGATGGCCGAGCGGTCTAAGGTGCTGCGTTCAGGTCGCAGTCTCCCCTGGAGGCGTGGGTTCGAATCCCACTTCTGACAAACCTGCCCTTTGCCTGCGGGCTCAAGCTAGAGTCTTTAACCCTCTGGCAAGTTGACCCAGTAATACATTAATGTTGACAAAGCACTGCATTTCAGTTCACGTCAGAACTAAAGAAACACTACAGTAACGCTGACCGGCATCACATGAACTTTAAAGTAACACTTTTGTGCCATGTACGGGATTCTATGGAATTTTCATGCAGTTTTCTTGGAATTTCATGTCATGACATTTCATGAAATTGGACATGTTTTATAGAATGGGATTCAATGGAATTCCATGTTGCGGTGTTTACCAGAATGAGAACTTGTTTATGAAAGGGTATTCATGTTTTGTTTGGGGTTTCTTTGGAGGGATGCAATGTGATTCTTGGAGTTTGACTGTGATGTCATGGACTGAAATTTTGGGGATGCAGTAGAATTCCATGGCAAGGAGTTCCTGGAAATTTCATTGAATGACATGTCATGGGTTTTTGGGGTATGGGATGGAATGTCATGGAATGAGATTCATGGAATGTCAAGCGAAACTACATTACCATTGGCAAGAAACGTCATGAGAGTGAAAGAATTATGTTAAACCTTAACAAAACATTGTAGCAACGCTGCCACATATTACGTGAATATGAGAGGAATACATTTGCTGAATTTATTCAACATCAGTCCTACAAAAGCACTGGATTTCAATCGCATTGCTCATGAAGAAATGGACAATCACGCGAAAGGGTGTAAAGAAACCCGCTCTTTCGCCTAAATGCTCTCGTGTGCCAAAAAGCACCTCTCTGCCCCGTGTGAGGCTCGAACTCACGACCTTCAGATTATGAGACTGACGCGCTGCCTAACTGCGCCAACGAGGCATGAGGTGTGCCTAGGGTGAGCGGTGGAGTACTAGCTAGTAGATCGTCTGCCATTCTGTGTAGCTCCAAAGACGCTGCTCACCGTTAGCCTTTATATCAGGATGGCCGAGCGGTCTAAGGCGCTGCGTTCAGGTCGCAGTCTCCCCTGGAGGCGTGGGTTCGAATCCCACTTCTGACAAACCTGCCCTTTGGCTGCGGGCTCAAGCTAGAGTCTTTAACCCTCTGGCAAGTTGATCCAGTAATACATTAATGTTGACAAAGCACTGCATTTCAGTTCACGTCAGAACTAAAGAAACACTACAGTAACGCTGACTGGCATCACATGAACTTTAAAGTAACACTTTTGTGCCATGTACGGGATTCTATGGAATTTTCATGCAGTTTTCTTGGAATTTCCTGTCATGACATTTCATGAAATTGGACATGTTTTATAGAATGGGATTCAATGGAATTCCATGTTGCGGTGTTTACCAGAATGAGAACTTGTTTATGAAAGGGTATTCATGTTTTGTTTGGGGTTTCTTTGGAGGGATGCAATGTGATTCTTGGAGTTTGACTGTGATGTCATGGACTGAAATTTTGGGGATGCAGTAGAATTTCATGGCAAGGAATTCCTGGAAATTTCATTGAATGACATGTCATGGGTTTTTGGGGTATGGGATGGAATGTCATGGAATGAGATTCATGGAATGTCAAGCGAAACATTACATTACCATTGACAAGAAACGTCATGAGAGTGAAAGAATTATGTTAAACCTTAACAAAACATTGTAGCAACGCTGCCACATATTACGTGAATATGAGAGGAATACATTTGCTGAATTTATTCAACATCAGTCCTACAAAAGCACTGGATTTCAATCGCATTGCTCATGAAGAAATGGACAATCACGCGAAAGGGTGTAAAGAAACCCGCTCTTTCGCCTAAATGCTCTCGTGTGCCAAAAAGCACCACTCTGCCCCGTGTGAGGCTCGAACTCACGACCTTCAGATTATGAGACTGACGCGCTGCCTAACTGCGCCAACGAGGCATGAGGTGTGCCTAGGGAGAGCGGTGGAGTACTAGCTAGTAGATCGTCTGCCATTCGGTGTAGCTCCAAAGACGCTGCTCACCGTTAGCCTTTATGTCAGGATGGCCGAGCGGTCTAAGGTGCTGCGTTCAGGTCGCAGTCTCCCCTGGAGGCGTGGGTTCGAATCCCACTTCTGACAAACCTGCCCTTTGGCTGCGGGCTCAAGCTAGAGTCTTTAACCCTCTGGCAAGTTGACCCAGTAATACATTAATGTTGACAAAGCACTGCATTTCAGTTCACGTCAGAACTAAAGAAACACTACAGTAACGCTGACCGGCATCACATGAACTTTAAAGTAACACTTTTGTGCCATGTACGGGATTCTATGGAATTTTCATGCAGTTTTCTTGGAATTTCATGTCATGACATTTCATGAAATTGGACATGTTTTATAGAATGGGATTCAATGGAATTCCATGTTGCGGTGTTTACCAGAATGAGAACTTGTTTATGAAAGGGTATTCATGTTTTGTTTGGGGTTTCTTTGGAGGGATGCAATGTGATTCTTGGAGTTTGACTGTGATGTCATGGACTGAAATTTTGGGGATGCAGTAGAATTTCATGGCAAGGAATTCCTGGAAATTTCATTGAATGACATGTCATGGGTTTTTGGGGTATGGGATGGAATGTCATGGAATGAGATTCATGGAATGTCAAGCGAAACATTACATTACCATTGACAAGAAACGTCATGAGAGTGAAAGAATTATGTTAAACCTTAACAAAACATTGTAGCAACGCTGCCACATATTACGTGAATATGAGAGGAATACATTTGCTGAATTTATTCAACATCAGTCCTACAAAAGCACTGGATTTCAATCGCATTGCTCATGAAGAAATGGACAATCACGCGAAAGGGTGTAAAGAAACCCGCTCTTTCGCCTAAATGCTCTCGTGTGCCAAAAAGCACCACTCTGCCCCGTGTGAGGCTCGAACTCACGACCTTCAGATTATGAGACTGACGCGCTGCCTAACTGCGCCAACGAGGCATGAGGTGTGCCTAGGGAGAGCGGTGGAGTACTAGCTAGTAGATCGTCTGCCATTCGGTGTAGCTCCAAAGACGCTGCTCACCGTTAGCCTTTATGTCAGGATGGCCGAGCGGTCTAAGGTGCTGCGTTCAGGTCGCAGTCTCCCCTGGAGGCGTGGGTTCGAATCCCACTTCTGACAAACCTGCCCTTTGGCTGCGGGCTCAAGCTAGAGTCTTTAACCCTCTGGCAAGTTGACCCAGTAATACATTAATGTTGACAAAGCACTGCATTTCAGTTCACGTCAGAACTAAAGAAACACTACAGTAACGCTGACCGGCATCACATGAACTTTAAAGTAACACTTTTGTGCCATGTACGGGATTCTATGGAATTTTCATGCAGTTTTCTTGGAATTTCATGTCATGACATTTCATGAAATTGGACATGTTTTATAGAATGGGATTCAATGGAATTCCATGTTGCGGTGTTTACCAGAATGAGAACTTGTTTATGAAAGGGTATTCATGTTTTGTTTGGGGTTTCTTTGGAGGGATGCAATGTGATTCTTGGAGTTTGACTGTGATGTCATGGACTGAAATTTTGGGGATGCAGTAGAATTTCATGGCAAGGAGTTCCTGGAAATTTCATTGAATGACATGTCATGGGTTTTTGGGGTATGGGATGGAATGTCATGGAATGAGATTCATGGAATGTCAAGCGAAACTACATTACCATTGACAAGAAACGTCATGAGAGTGAAAGAATTATGTTAAACCTTAACAAAACATTGTAGCAACGCTGCCACATATTACGTGAATATGAGAGGAATACTTTTGCTGCATTTATTCAACATCAGTCCGACAAAAGCACTGGATTTCAATCGCATTGCTCATGAAGAAATGGACAATCACACGAAGGGGTGTAAAGAAACCCGCTCTTTCGCCTAAATGCTCTCGTGTGCCAAAAAGCACCTCTCTGCCCCGTGTGAGGCTCGAACTCACGACCTTCAGATTATGAGACTGACGCGCTGCCTAACTGCGCCAACGAGGCATGAGGTGTGCCTAGGGTGAGCGGTGGAGTACTAGCTAGTAGATCGTCTGCCATTCTGTGTAGCTCCAAAGACGCTGCTCACCGTTAGCCTTCATGTCAGGATGGCCGAGCGGTCTAAGGCGCTGCGTTCAGGTCGCAGTCTCCCCTGGAGGTGTGGGTTCGAATCCCACTTCTGACAAACTTGCCCTTTGGCTGCGGGCTCAAGCTAGAGTCTTTAACCCTCTGGCAAGTTGACCCAGTAATACATTAATGTTGACAAAGCACTGCATTTCAGTTCACGTCAGAACTAAAGAAACACTACAGTAACGCTGACCGGCATCACATGAACTTTAAAGTAACTCTTTTGTGCCATGTACGGGATTCTATGGAATTTTCATGCAGTTTTCTTGGAATTTCATGTCATGACATTTCATGAAATTGGACATGTTTTATAGAATGGGATTCAATGGAATTCCATGTTGCGGTGTTTACCAGAATGAGAACTTGTTTATGAAAGGGTATTCATGTTTTGTTTGGGGTTTCTTTGGAGGGATGCAATGTGATTCTTGGAGTTTGACTGTGATGTCATGGACTGAAATTTTGGGGATGCAGTAGAATTTCATGGCAAGGAATTCCTGGAAATTTCTCTGAATGACATGTCATGGGTTTTTGGGGTATGGGATGGAATGTCATGGAATGAGATTCATGGAATGTCAAGCGAAACATTACATTACCATTGACAAGAAACGTCATGAGAGTGAAAGAATTATGTTAAACCTTAACAAAACATTGTAGCAACGCTGCCACATATTACGTGAATATGAGAGGAATACATTTGCTGCATTTATTCAACATCAGTCCTACAAAAGTACTGGATTTCAATCGCATTGCTCATGAAGAAATGGACAATCACACGAAAGGGTGTAAAGAAACCCGCTCTTTCGCCTAAATGCTCTCGTGTGCCAAAAAGCACCACTCTGCCCCGTGTGAGGCTCGAACTCACGACCTTCAGATTATGAGACTGACGCGCTGCCTAACTGCGCCAACGAGGCATGAGGTGCGCCTAGGGTGAGCGGTGGAGTACTAGCTTGTAGCTCGTCTGCCATTCGGCGAAGCTCCAAAGACGCTGCTCACCGTTAACTTGTATGTCAGGATGGCCGAGCGGTCTAAGGCACTGCTTTCAGGTTGCAGTCTCCCCTGGAGGCGTTGGCTCGAATCCCACTTCTGACAAACCTGCCCTTTGGCTGCAGGCTCAAGCTAGAGTCTTTAAACCTCTGGCAAGTTGACCCAGTAATACGTTAATGTTGACAAAGCACTGCATTTCAGTTCACGTAGAACTAAAGAAACACTACAGTAACGCTGACCGGCATCACATGAACTTTAAAGTAACACTTTTGTGCCATGTACGGGATTCTATGGAATTTTCATGCAGTTTTCTTGGAATTTCATGTCATGACATTTCATGAAATTGGACATGTTTTATAGAATAGGATTCAATGGAATTCCATGTTGCGGTGTTTACCAGAATGAGAACTTGTTTATGAAAGGGTATTCATGTTTTGTTTGGGGTTTCTTTGGAGGGATGCAATGTGATTCTTGGAGTTTGACTGTGATGTCATGGACGGAAATTTTGGGGATGCAGTAGAATTTCATGGCAAGGAGTTCCTGGAAATTTCATTGAATGACATGTCATGGGTTTTTGGGGTATGGGATGGAATGTCATGGAATGAGATTCATGAAATGTCAAGCGAAACATTACATTACCATTGACAAGAAACGTCATGAGAGTGAAAGAATTATGTTAAACCTTAACAAAACATTGTAGCAACGCTGCCACATATTACGTGAATATGAGAGGAATACTTTTGCTGCATTTATTCAACATCAGTCCTACAAAAGCACTGGATTTCAATCGCATTGCTCATGAAGAAATGGACAATCACACGAAAGGGTGTAAAGAAACCCGCTCTTTCGCCTAAATGCTCTCGTGTGCCAAAAAGCACCACTCTGCCCCGTGTGAGGCTCGAACTCACGACTTTCAGATTATGAGACTGACGCACTGCCTATCTGCGCCAACGAGGCATGAGGTGTGCCTAGGGTGAGCGGTGGAGTACTAGCTTGTAGATCGTCTGCCATTCGGCGTAGCTCCAAAGACGCTGCTCACCGCTAACCTATATGTCAGGATGGCCGAGTGGTCTTAGGCGCTGCGTTCAGGTCGCAATCTCCCCTGGAGGCGTGAGTTCGAATCCCACTTCTGACAAACCTACCCTTTGGCTGCGGGCTCAAGCTAGAGTCTTTAAACCTCTGGCAAGTTGACCCAGTAATACGTTAATGTTGACAAAGCACTGCATTTCAGTTCACGTAGAACTAAAGAAACACTACAGTAACGCTGACCGGCATCACATGAACTTTAAAGTAACACTTTTGTGCCATGTACGGGATTCTATGGAATTTTCATGCAGTTTTCTTGGAATTTCATGTCATGACATTTCATGAAATTGGACATGTTTTATAGAATGGGATTCAATGGAATTCCATGTTGCGGTGTTTACCAGAATGAGAACTTGTTTATGAAAGGGTATTCATGTTTTGTTTGGGGTTTCTTTGGAGGGATGCAATGTGATTCTTGGAGTTTGACTGTGATGTCATGGACGGAAATTTTGGGGATGCAGTAGAATTTCATGGCAAGGAGTTCCTGGAAATTTCATTGAATGACATGTCATGGGTTTTTGGGGTATGGGATGGAATGTCATGGAATGAGATTCATGGAATGTCAAGCGAAACTACATTACCATTGACAAGAAACGTCATGAGAGTGAAAGAATTATGTTAAACCTTAACAAAACATTGTAGCAACGCTGCCACATATTACGTGAATATGAGAGGAATACTTTTGCTGCATTTATTCAACATCAGTCCTACAAAAGCACTGGATTTCAATCGCATTGCTCATGAAGAAATGGACAATCACACGAAAGGGTGTAAAGAAACCCGCTCTTTCGCCTAAATGCTCTCGTGTGCCAAAAAGCACCTCTCTGCCCCGTGTGAGGCTCGAACTCATGACCTTCAGATTATGAGACTGACGCGCTGCCTAACTGCGCCAACGAGGCATGAGGTGTGCCTAGGGTGAGCGGTGGAGTACTAGCTAGTAGATCGTCTGCCATTCTGTGTAGCTCCAAAGACGCTGCTCACCGTTAGCCTTTATGTCAGGATGGCCGAGCGGTCTAAGGCGCTGCGTTCAGGTCGCAGTCTCCCCTGGAGGCGTGGGTTCGAATCCCACTTCTGACAAACCTGCCCTTTGGCTGCGGGCTCAAGCTAGAGTCTTTAACCCTCTGGCAAGTTGACCCAGTAATACATTAATGTTGACAAAGCACTGCATTTCAGTTCACGTCAGAACTAAAGAAACACTACAGTAACGCTGACCGGCATCACATGAACTTTAAAGTAACACTTTTGTGCCATGTACGGGATTCTATGGAATTTTCATGCAGTTTTCTTGGAATTTCATGTCATGACATTTCATGAAATTGGACATGTTTTATAGAATGGGATTCAATGGAATTCCATGTTGCGGTGTTTACCAGAATGAGAACTTGTTTATGAAAGGGTATTCATGTTTTGTTTGGGGTTTCTTTGGAGGGATGCAATGTGATTCTTGGAGTTTGACTGTGATGTCATGGACTGAAATTTTGGGGATACAGTAGAATTTCATGGCAAGGAATTCCTGGAAATTTCATTGAATGACATGTCATGGGTTTTTGGGGTATGGGATGGAATGTCATGGAATGAGATTCATGGAATGTCAAGCGAAACTACATTACCATTGACAAGAAACGTCATGAGAGTGAAAGAATTATGTTAAACCTTAACAAAACATTGTAGCAACGCTGCCACATATTACGTGAATATGAGAGGAATACTTTTGCTGCATTTATTCAACATCAGTCCTACAAAAGCACTGGATTTCAATCGCATTGCTCATGAAGAAATGGACAATCACACGAAGGGGTGTAAAGAAACCCGCTCTTTCGCCTAAATGCTCTCGTGTGCCAAAAAGCACCACTCTGCCCCGTGTGAGGCTCGAACTCACGACCTTCAGATTATGAGACTGACGCACTGCCTAACTGCGCCAACGAGGCATGAGGTGTGCCTAGGGAGAGCGGTGGAGTACTAGCTAGTAGATCGTCTGCCATTCGGTGTAGCTCCAAAGACGCTGCTCACCATTAGCCTTTATGTCAGGATGGCCGAGCGGTCTAAGGCGCTGCGTTCAGGTCGCAGTCTCCCCTGGAGGCGTGGGTTCGAATCCCACTTCTGACAAACCTGCCCTTTGGCTGCGGGCTCAAGCTAGAGTCTTTAACCCTCTGGCAAGTTGACCCAGTAATACATTAATGTTGACAAAGCACTGCATTTCAGTTCACGTCAGAACTAAAGAAACACTACAGTAACGCTGACCGGCATCACATGAACTTTAAAGTAACACTTTTGTGCCATGTACGGGATTCTATGGAATTTTCATGCAGTTTTCTTGGAATTTCATGTCATGACATTTCATGAAATTGGACATGTTTTATAGAATGGGATTCAATGGAATTCCATGTTGCGGTGTTTACCAGAATGAGAACTTGTTTATGAAAGGGTATTCATGTTTTGTTTGGGGTTTCTTTGGAGGGATGCAATGTGATTCTTGGAGTTTGACTGTGATGTCATGGACTGAAATTTTGGGGATGCAGTAGAATTTCATGGCAAGGAGTTCCTGGAAATTTCATTGAATGACATGTCATGGGTTTTTGGGGTATGGGATGGAATGTCATGGAATGAGATTCATGGAATGTCAAGCGAAACTACATTACCATTGGCAAGAAACGTCATGAGAGTGAAAGAATTATGTTAAACCTTAACAAAACATTGTAGCAACGCTGCCACATATTACGTGAATATGAGAGGAATACATTTGCTGAATTTATTCAACATCAGTCCTACAAAAGCACTGGATTTCAATCGCATTGCTCATGAAGAAATGGACAATCACGCGAAAGGGTGTAAAGAAACCCGCTCTTTCGCCTAAATGCTCTCGTGTGCCAAAAAGCACCACTCTGCCCCGTGTGAGGCTCGAACTCACGACCTTCAGATTATGAGACTGACACGCTGCCTAACTGCGCCAACGAGGCATGAGGTGTGCCTAGGGAGAGCGGTGGAGTACTAGCTAGTAGATCGTCTGCCATTCGGTGTAGCTCCAAAGACGCTGCTCATCGTTAGCCTTTATGTCAGGATGGCCGAGCGGTCTAAGGCGCTGCGTTCAGGTCGCAGTCTCCCCTGGAGGCGTGGGTTCGAATCCCACTTCTGACAAACCTGCCCTTTGGCTGCGGGCTCAAGCTAGAGTCTTTAACCCTCTGGCAAGTTGACCCAGTAATACATTAATGTTGACAAAGCACTGCATTTCAGTTCACGTCAGAACTAAAGAAACACTACAGTAACGCTGACCGGCATCACATGAACTTTAAAGTAACACTTTTGTGCCATGTACGGGATTCTATGGAATTTTCATGCAGTTTTCTTGGAATTTCATGTCATGACATTTCATGAAATTGGACATGTTTTATAGAATGGGATTCAATGGAATTCCATGTTGCGGTGTTTACCAGAATGAGAACTTGTTTATGAAAGGGTATTCATGTTTTGTTTGGGGTTTCTTTGGAGGGATGCAATGTGATTCTTGGAGTTTGACTGTGATGTCATGGACTGAAATTTTGGGGATGCAGTAGAATTTCATGGCAAGGAGTTCCTGGAAATTTCATTGAATGACATGTCATGGGTTTTTGGGGTATGGGATGGAATGTCATGGAATGAGATTCATGGAATGTTAAGCGAAACTACATTACCATTGACAAGAAACGTCATGAGAGTGAAAGAATTATGTTAAACCTTAACAAAACATTGTAGCAACGCTGCCACATATTACGTGAATATGAGAGGAATACTTTTGCTGCATTTATTCAACATCAGTCCTACAAAAGCACTGGATTTCAATCGCATTGCTCATGAAGAAATGGACAATCACACGAAGGGGTGTAAAGAAACCCGCTCTTTCGCCTAAATGCTCTCGTGTGCCAAAAAGCACCACTCTGCCCCGTGTGAGGCTCGAACTCACAACCTTCAGATTATGAGACTGACTCACTGCCTAACTGCGCCAACGAGGCATGAGGTGTGCCTAGGGAGAGCGGTGGAGTACTAGCTAGTAGATCGTCTGCCATTCGGTGTAGCTCCAAAGACGCTGCTCACCATTAGCCTTTATGTCAGGATGGCCGAGCGGTCTAAGGCGCTGCGTTCAGGTCGCAGTCTCCCCTGGAGGCGTGGGTTCGAATCCCACTTCTGACAAACCTGCCCTTTGGCTGCGGGCTCAAGCTAGAGTCTTTAACCCTCTGGCAAGTTGACCCAGTAATACATTAATGTTGACAAAGCACTGCATTTCAGTTCACGTCAGAACTAAAGAAACACTACAGTAACGCTGACCGGCATCACATGAACTTTAAAGTAACACTTTTGTGCCATGTACGGGATTCTATGGAATTTTCATGCAGTTTTCTTGGAATTTCATGTCATGACATTTCATGAAATTGGACATGTTTTATAGAATGGGATTCAATGGAATTCCATGTTGCGGTGTTTACCAGAATGAGAACTTGTTTATGAAAGGGTATTCATGTTTTGTTTGGGGTTTCTTTGGAGGGATGCAATGTGATTCTTGGAGTTTGACTGTGATGTCATGGACTGAAATTTTGGGGATGCAGTAGGATTTCATGGCAAGGAGTTCCTGGAAATTTCATTGAATGACATGTCATGGGTTTTTGGGGTATGGGATGGAATGTCATGGAATGAGATTCATGGAATGTCAAGCGAAACTACATTACCATTGACAAGAAACGTCATGAGAGTGAAAGAATTATGTTAAACCTTAACAAAACATTGTAGCAACGCTGCCACATATTACGTGAATATGAGAGGAATACTTTTGCTGCATTTATTCAACATCAGTCCTACAAAAGTACTGGATTTCAATCGCATTGCTCATGAAGAAATGGACAATCACACGAAAGGGTGTAAAGAAACCCGCTCTTTCGCCTAAATGCTCTCGTGTGCCAAAAAGCACCACTCTGCCCCGTGTGAGGCTCGAACTCACGACCTTCAGATTATGAGACTGACGCACTGCCTAACTGCGCCAACGAGGCATGAGGTGTGCCTAGGGAGAGCGGTGGAGTACTAGCTAGTAGATCGTCTGCCATTTGGTGTAGCTCCAAAGACGCTGCTCACCGTTAGCCTTTATGTCAGGATGGCCGAGCGGTCTAAGGCGCTGCGTTCAGGTCGCAGTCTCCCCTGGAGGCGTGGGTTCGAATCCCACTTCTGACAAACCTGCCCTTTGGCTGCGGGCTCAAGCTAGAGTCTTTAACCCTCTGGCAAGTTGATCCAGTAATACATTAATGTTGACAAAGCACTGCATTTCAGTTCACGTCAGAACTAAAGAAACACTACAGTAACGCTGACCGGCATCACATGAACTTTAAAGTAACACTTTTGTGCCATGTACGGGATTCTATGGAATTTTCATGCAGTTTTCTTGGAATTTCCTGTCATGACATTTCATGAAATTGGACATGTTTTATAGAATGGGATTCAATGGAATTCCATGTTGCGGTGTTTACCAGAATGAGAACTTGTTTATGAAAGGGTATTCATGTTTTGTTTGGGGTTTCTTTGGAGGGATGCAATGTGATTCTTGGAGTTTGACTGTGATGTCATGGACTGAAATTTTGGGGATGCAGTAGGATTTCATGGCAAGGAGTTCCTGGAAATTTCATTGAATGACATGTCATGGGTTTTTGGGGTATGGGATGGAATGTCATGGAATGAGATTCATGGAATGTCAAGCGAAACTACATTACCATTGACAAGAAACGTCATGAGAGTGAAAGAATTATGTTAAACCTTAACAAAACATTGTAGCAACGCTGCCACATATTACGTGAATATGAGAGGAATACTTTTGCTGCATTTATTCAACATCAGTCCTACAAAAGTACTGGATTTCAATCGCATTGCTCATGAAGAAATGGACAATCACACGAAAGGGTGTAAAGAAACCCGCTCTTTCGCCTAAATGCTCTCGTGTGCCAAAAAGCACCACTCTGCCCCGTGTGAGGCTCGAACTCACGACCTTCAGATTATGAGACTGACGCACTGCCTAACTGCGCCAACGAGGCATGAGGTGTGCCTAGGGAGAGCGGTGGAGTACTAGCTAGTAGATCGTCTGCCATTTGGTGTAGCTCCAAAGACGCTGCTCACCGTTAGCCTTTATGTCAGGATGGCCGAGCGGTCTAAGGCGCTGCGTTCAGGTCGCAGTCTCCCCTGGAGGCGTGGGTTCGAATCCCACTTCTGACAAACCTGCCCTTTGGCTGCGGGCTCAAGCTAGAGTCTTTAACCCTCTGGCAAGTTGATCCAGTAATACATTAATGTTGACAAAGCACTGCATTTCAGTTCACGTCAGAACTAAAGAAACACTACAGTAACGCTGACCGGCATCACATGAACTTTAAAGTAACACTTTTGTGCCATGTACGGGATTCTATGGAATTTTCATGCAGTTTTCTTGGAATTTCCTGTCATGACATTTCATGAAATTGGACATGTTTTATAGAATGGGATTCAATGGAATTCCATGTTGCGGTGTTTACCAGAATGAGAACTTGTTTATGAAAGGGTATTCATGTTTTGTTTGGGGTTTCTTTGGAGGGATGCAATGTGATTCTTGGAGTTTGACTGTGATGTCATGGACTGAAATTTTGGGGATGCAGTAGAATTTCATGGCAAGGAATTCCTGGAAATTTCATTGAATGACATGTCATGGGTTTTTGGGGTATGGGATGGAATGTCATGGAATGAGATTCATGGAATGTCAAGCGAAACATTACATTACCATTGACAAGAAACGTCATGAGAGTGAAAGAATTATGTTAAACCTTAACAAAACATTGTAGCAACGCTGCCACATATTACGTGAATATGAGAGGAATACATTTGCTGAATTTATTCAACATCAGTCCTACAAAAGCACTGGATTTCAATCGCATTGCTCATGAAGAAATGGACAATCACGCGAAAGGGTGTAAAGAAACCCGCTCTTTCGCCTAAATGCTCTCGTGTGCCAAAAAGCACCACTCTGCCCCGTGTGAGGCTCGAACTCACGACCTTCAAATTATGAGACTGACGCGCTGCCTAACTGCGCCAACGAGGCATGAGGTGTGCCTAGGGAGAGCGGTGGAGTACTAGCTAGTAGATCGTCTGCCATTCGGTGTAGCTCCAAAGACGCTGCTCACCGTTAGCCTTTATGTCAGGATGGCCGAGCGGTCTAAGGCGCTGCGTTCAGGTCGCAGTCTCCCCTGGAGGCGTGGGTTCGAATCCCACTTCTGACAAACCTGCCCTTTGGCTGCGGGCTCAAGCTAGAGTCTTTAACCCTCTGGCAAGTTGACCCAGTAATACATTAATGTTGACAAAGCACTGCATTTCAGTTCACGTCAGAACTAAAGAAACACTACAGTAACGCTGACCGGCATCACATGAACTTTAAAGTAACACTTTTGTGCCATGTACGGGATTCTATGGAATTTTCATGCAGTTTTCTTGGAATTTCATGTCATGACATTTCATGAAATTGGACATGTTTTATAGAATGGGATTCAATGGAATTCCATGTTGCGGTGTTTACCAGAATGAGAACTTGTTTATGAAAGGGTATTCATGTTTTGTTTGGGGTTTCTTTGGAGGGATGCAATGTGATTCTTGGAGTTTGACTGTGATGTCATGGACTGAAATTTTGGGGATGCAGTAGAATTTCATGGCAAGGAGTTCCTGGAAATTTCATTGAATGACATGTCATGGGTTTTTGGGGTATGGGATGGAATGTCATGGAATGAGATTCATGGAATGTCAAGCGAAACTACATTACCATTGACAAGAAACGTCATGAGAGTGAAAGAATTATGTTAAACCTTAACAAAACATTGTAGCAACGCTGCCACATATTACGTGAATATGAGAGGAATACTTTTGCTGCATTTATTCAACATCAGTCCTACAAAAGCACTGGATTTCAATCGCATTGCTCATGAAGAAATGGACAATCACACGAAAGGGTGTAAAGAAACCCGCTCTTTCGCCTAAATGCTCTCGTGTGCCAAAAAGCACCTCTCTGCCCCGTGTGAGGCTCAAACTCACGACCTTCAGATTATGAGACTGACGCGCTGCCTAACTGCGCCAACGAGGCATGAGGTGTGCCTAGGGTGAGCGGTGGAGTACTAGCTTGTAGCTCGTCTGCCATTCGGCGTAGCTCCAAAGACGCTGCTCACCGTTAACCTGTATGTCAGGATGGCCGAGCGGTCTAAGGCACTGCGTTCAGGTCGCAGTCTCCCCTGGAGGCGTTGGCTCGAATCCCACTTCTGACAACCTTGCCCTTTGGCTGCAGGCTCAAGCTAGAGTCTTTAACCCTCTGGCAAGTTGACCCAGTAATACATTAATGTTGACAAAGCACTGCATTTCAGTTCACGTCAGAACTAAAGAAACACTACAGTAACGCTGTACTACAGTTGACCCAGTAATACATTAATGTTGACAAAGCACTGCATTTCAGTTCACGTCAGAACTAAAGAAACACTACAGTAACGCTGACCGGCGTCACATGAACTTTAAAGTAACACTTTTATGCCATGTACGGGATTCTATGGAATTTTCATGCAGTTTTCTTGGAATTTCATGTCATGACATTTCATGAAATTGGACATGTTTTATAGAATGGGATTCAATGGAATTCCATGTTGCGGTGTTTACCAGAATGAGAACTTGTTTATGAAAGGGTATTCATGTTTTGTTTGGGGTTTCTTTGGAGGGATGCAATGTGATTCTTGGAGTTTGACTGTGATGTCATGGACTGAAATTTTGGGGATGCAGTAGAATTTCATGGCAAGGAGTTCCTGGAAATTTCATTGAATGACATGTCATGGGTTTTTGGGGTATGGGATGGAATGTCATGGAATGAGATTCATGGAATGTCAAGCGAAACTACATTACCATTGACAAGAAACGTCATGAGAGTGAAAGAATTATGTTAAACCTTAACAAAACATTGTAGCAACGCTGCCACATATTACGTGAATATGAGAGGAATACTTTTGCTGCATTTATTCAACATCAGTCCTACAAAAGCACTGGATTTCAATCGCATTGCTCATGAAGAAATGGACAATCACACGAAAGGGTGTAAAGAAACCCGCTCTTTCGCCTAAATGCTCTCGTGTGCCAAAAAGCACCTCTCTGCCCCGTGTGAGGCTCGAACTCACGACCTTCAGATTATGAGACTGACGCGCTGCCGAACTGCGCCAACGAGGCATGAGGTGTGCCTAGGGTGAGCGGTGGAGTACTAGCTAGTAGATCGTCTGCCATTCGGTGTAGCTCCAAAGACGCTGCTCACCGTTAGCCTTTATGTCAGGATGGCCGAGCGGTCTAAGGCGCTGCGTTCAGGTCGCAGTCTCCCCTGGAGGCGTGGGTTCGAATCCCACTTCTGACAAACCTGCCCTTTGGCTGCGGGCTCAAGCTAGAGTCTTTAACCCTCTGGCAAGTTGACCCAGTAATACATTAATGTTGACAAAGCACTGCATTTCAGTTCACGTCAGAACTAAAGAAACACTACAGTAACGCTGACCGGCATCACATGAACTTTAAAGTAACACTTTTGTGCCATGTACGGGATTCTATGGAATTTTCATGCAGTTTTCTTGGAATTTCATGTCATGACATTTCATGAAATTGGACATGTTTTATAGAATGGGATTCAATGGAATTCCATGTTGCGGTGTTTACCAGAATGAGAACTTGTTTATGAAAGGGTATTCATGTTTTGTTTGGGGTTTCTTTGGAGGGATGCAATGTGATTCTTGGAGTTTGACTGTGATGTCATGGACTGAAATTTTGGGGATGCAGTAGAATTTCATGGCAAGGAGTTCCTGGAAATTTCATTGAATGACATGTCATGGGTTTTTGGGGTATGGGATGGAATGTCATGGAATGAGATTCATGGAATGTCAAGCGAAACTACATTACCATTGACAAGAAACGTCATGAGAGTGAAAGAATTATGTTAAACCTTAACAAAACATTGTAGCAACGCTGCCACATATTACGTGAATATGAGAGGAATACTTTTGCTGCATTTATTCAACATCAGTCCTACAAAAGCACTGGATTTCAATCGCATTGCTCATGAAGAAATGGACAATCACACGAAAGGGTGTAAAGAAACCCGCTCTTTCGCCTAAATGCTCTCGTGTGCCAAAAAGCACCACTCTGCCCCGTGTGAGGCTCGAACTCACGACCTTCAGATTATAAGACTGACGCGCTGCCTAACTGCGCCAACGAGGTATGAGGTGCGCCAACGAGGCATGAGGTGCGCCAACGAGGCATGAGGTGCGCCAACGAGGCATGAGGTGCGCCTAGGGTGAGCGGTGGAGTACTAGCTTGTAGCTCGTCTGCCATTCGGCGTAGCTCCAAAGACGCTGCTCACCGTTAGCCTTTATGTCAGGATGGCCGAGCGGTCTAAGGCGCTGCGTTCAGGTCTCAGTCTCCCCCTGGAGGCGTGGGTTCAAATCCCACTTCTGACAAACCTGCCCTTTGGCTGCGGGCTCAAGCTAGAGTCTTTAACCCTCTGGCAAGTTGACCCAGTAATACATTAATGTTGACAAAGCACTGCATTTCAGTTCACGTCAGAACTAAAGAAACACTACAGTAACGCTGACCGGCATCACATGATCTTTAAAGTAACACTTTTGTGCCATGTACGGGATTCTATGGAATTTTCATGCAGTTTTCTTGGAATTTCATGTCTTGACATTTCATGAAATTGGACATGTTTTATAGAATGGGATTCAATGGAATTCCATGTTGCGGTGTTTACCAGAATGAGAACTTGTTTATGAAAGGGTATTCATGTTTTGTTTGGGGTTTCTTTGGAGGGGTGCAATGTGATTCTTGGAGTTTGACTGTGATGTCATGGACTGAAATTTTGGGGATGCAGTAGAATTTCATGGCAAGGAATTCCTGGAAATTTCTCTGAATGACATGTCATGGGTTTTTGGGGTATGGGATGGAATGTCATGGAATGAGATTCATGGAATGTCAAGCGAAACATTACATTACCATTGACAAGAAACGTCATGAGAGTGAAAGAATTATGTTAAACCTTAACAAAACATTGTAGCAACGCTGCCACATATTACGTGAATATGAGAGGAATACTTTTGCTGCATTTATTCAACGTCAGTCCTACAAAAGTACTGGATTTCAATCGCATTGCTCATGAAGAAATGGACAATCACACGAAAGGGTGTAAAGAAACCCGCTTTTTCGCCTAAATGCTCTCGTGTGCCAAAAAGCACCACTCTGCCCCGTGTGAGGCTCGAACTCACGACCTTCAGATTATGAGACTGACGCGCTGCCTAACTGCGCCAACGAGGCATGAGGTGCGCTTAGGGTGAGCGGTGGAGTACTAGCTTGTAGCTCGTCTGCCATTCGGCGTAGCTCCAAAGACGCTGCTCACCGTTAGCCTTTATGTCAGGATGGCCGAGCGGTCTAAGGCGCTGAGTTCAGGTCCCAGTCTCCCCTGGAGGCGTGGATTCGAATCCCACTACTGACAAACCTGCCCTTTGGCTGCGGGCTCAAGCTAGAGTCTTTAACCCTCTGGCAAGTTGACCCAGTAATACATTAATGTTGACAAAGCACTGCATTTCAGTTCACGTCAGAACTAAAGAAACACTACAGTAACGCTGACCGGCATCACATGAACTTTAAAGTAACACTTTTGTGCCATGTACGGGATTCTATGGAATTTTCATGCAGTTTTCTTGGAATTTCATGTCTTGACATTTCATGAAATTGGACATGTTTTATAGAATGGGATTCAATGGAATTCCATGTTGCGGTGTTTACCAGAATGAGAACTTGTTTATGAAAGGGTATTCATGTTTTGTTTGGGGTTTCTTTGGAGGGATGCAATGTGATTCTTGGAGTTTGACTGTGATGTCATGGACTGAAATTTTGGGGATGCAGTAGAATTTCATGGCAAGGAGTTCCTGGAAATTTCATTGAATGACATGTCATGGGTTTTTGGGGTATGGGATGGAATGTCATGGAATGAGATTCATGGAATGTCAAGCGAAACTACATTACCATTGACAAGAAACGTCATGAGAGTGAAAGAATTATGTTAAACCTTAACAAAACATTGTAGCAACGCTGCCACATATTACATCAATATGAGAGGAATACTTTTGCTGCATTTATTCAACATCAGTCCTACAAAAGCACTGGATTTCAATTGCATTGCTCATGAAGAAATGGACAATCACACGAAAGGGTGTAAAGAAACCCGCTCTTTCGCCTAAATGCTCTCGTGTGCCAAAAAGCACCTCTCTGCCCCGTGTGAGGCTCGAACTCACGACCTTCAGATTATGAGACTGACGCGCTGCCGAACTGCGCCAACGAGGCATGAGGTGTGCCTAGGGTGAGCGGTGGAGTACTAGCTAGTAGATCGTCTGCCATTCTGTGTAGCTCCAAAGACGCTGCTCACTTTTAGCCTTTATGTCAGGATGGCCGAGCGGTCTAAGGCGCTGCGTTCAGGTCGCAGTCTCCCCTGGAGGCGTGGGTTCGAATCCCACTTCTGACAAACCTGCCCTTTGGCTGCGGGCTCAAGCTAGAGTCTTTAACCCTCTGGCAAGTTGACCCAGTAATACATTAATGTTGACAAAGCACTGCATTTCAGTTCACGTCAGAACTAAAGAAACACTACAGTAACGCTGACCGGCATCACATGAACTTTAAAGTAACACTTTTGTGCCATGTACGGGATTCTATGGAATTTTCATGCAGTTTTCTTGGAATTTCATGTCATGACATTTCATGAAATTGGACATGTTTTATAGAATGGGATTCAATGGAATTCCATGTTGCGGTGTTTACCAGAATGAGAACTTGTTTATGAAAGGGTATTCATGTTTTGTTTGGGGTTTCTTTGGAGGGATGCAATGTGATTCTTGGAGTTTGACTGTGATGTCATGGACTGAAATTTTGGGGATGCAGTAGAATTTCATGGCAAGGAGTTCCTGGAAATTTCATTGAATGACATGTCATGGGTTTTTGGGGTATGGGATGGAATGTCATGGAATGAGATTCATGGAATGTCAAGCGAAACTACATTACCATTGACAAGAAACGTCATGAGAGTGAAAGAATTATGTTAAACCTTAACAAAACATTGTAGCAACGCTGCCACATATTACGTGAATATGAGAGGAATACTTTTGCTGCATTTATTCAACATCAGTCCTACAAAAGCACTGGATTTCAATCGCATTGCTCATGAAGAAATGGACAATCACACGAAAGGGTGTAAAGAAACCCGCTCTTTCGCCTAAATGCTCTCGTGTGCCAAAAAGCACCACTCTGCCCCATGTGAGGCTCGAACTCACGACCTTCAGATTATAAGACTGACGCGCTGCCTAACTGCGCCAACGAGGTATGAGGTGCGCCAACGAGGCATGAGGTGCGCCAACGAGGCATGAGGTGCGCCAACGAGGCATGAGGTGCGCCTAGGGTGAGCGGTGGAGTACTAGCTTGTAGCTCGTCTGCCATTCGGCGTAGCTCCAAAGACGCTGCTCACCGTTAACCTTTATGTCAGGATGGCCGAGCGGTCTAAGGCGCTGCGTTCAGGTCTCAGTCTCCCCCTGGAGGCGTGGGTTCAAATCCCACTTCTGACAAACCTGCCCTTTGGCTGCGGGCTCAAGCTAGAGTCTTTAACCCTCTGGCAAGTTGACCCAGTAATACATTAATGTTGACAAAGCACTGCATTTCAGTTCACGTCAGAACTAAAGAAACACTACAGTAACGCTGACCGGCATCACATGATCTTTAAAGTAACACTTTTGTGCCATGTACGGGATTCTATGGAATTTTCATGCAGTTTTCTTGGAATTTCATGTCTTGACATTTCATGAAATTGGACATGTTTTATAGAATGGGATTCAATGGAATTCCATGTTGCGGTGTTTACCAGAATGAGAACTTGTTTATGAAAGGGTATTCATGTTTTGTTTGGGGTTTCTTTGGAGGGGTGCAATGTGATTCTTGGAGTTTGACTGTGATGTCATGGACTGAAATTTTGGGGATGCAGTAGAATTTCATGGCAAGGAATTCCTGGAAATTTCTCTGAATGACATGTCATGGGTTTTTGGGGTATGGGATGGAATGTCATGGAATGAGATTCATGGAATGTCAAGCGAAACATTACATTACCATTGACAAGAAACGTCATGAGAGTGAAAGAATTATGTTAAACCTTAACAAAACATTGTAGCAACGCTGCCACATATTACGTGAATATGAGAGGAATACTTTTGCTGCATTTATTCAACGTCAGTCCTACAAAAGTACTGGATTTCAATCGCATTGCTCATGAAGAAATGGACAATCACACGAAAGGGTGTAAAGAAACCCGCTTTTTCGCCTAAATGCTCTCGTGTGCCAAAAAGCACCACTCTGCCCCGTGTGAGGCTCGAACTCACGACCTTCAGATTATGAGACTGACGCGCTGCCTAACTGCGCCAACGAGGCATGAGGTGCGCTTAGGGTGAGCGGTGGAGTACTAGCTTGTAGCTCGTCTGCCATTCGGCGTAGCTCCAAAGACGCTGCTCACCGTTAGCCTTTATGTCAGGATGGCCGAGCGGTCTAAGGCGCTGAGTTCAGGTCCCAGTCTCCCCTGGAGGCGTGGATTCGAATCCCACTACTGACAAACCTGCCCTTTGGCTGCGGGCTCAAGCTAGAGTCTTTAACCCTCTGGCAAGTTGACCCAGTAATACATTAATGTTGACAAAGCACTGCATTTCAGTTCACGTCAGAACTAAAGAAACACTACAGTAACGCTGACCGGCATCACATGAACTTTAAAGTAACACTTTTGTGCCATGTACGGGATTCTATGGAATTTTCATGCAGTTTTCTTGGAATTTCATGTCTTGACATTTCATGAAATTGGACATGTTTTATAGAATGGGATTCAATGGAATTCCATGTTGCGGTGTTTACCAGAATGAGAACTTGTTTATGAAAGGGTATTCATGTTTTGTTTGGGGTTTCTTTGGAGGGATGCAATGTGATTCTTGGAGTTTGACTGTGATGTCATGGACTGAAATTTTGGGGATGCAGTAGAATTTCATGGCAAGGAGTTCCTGGAAATTTCATTGAATGACATGTCATGGGTTTTTGGGGTATGGGATGGAATGTCATGGAATGAGATTCATGGAATGTCAAGCGAAACTACATTACCATTGACAAGAAACGTCATGAGAGTGAAAGAATTATGTTAAACCTTAACAAAACATTGTAGCAACGCTGCCACATATTACATCAATATGAGAGGAATACTTTTGCTGCATTTATTCAACATCAGTCCTACAAAAGCACTGGATTTCAATTGCATTGCTCATGAAGAAATGGACAATCACACGAAAGGGTGTAAAGAAACCCGCTCTTTCGCCTAAATGCTCTCGTGTGCCAAAAAGCACCTCTCTGCCCTGTGTGAGGCTCGAACTCACGACCTTCAGATTATGAGACTGTCGCGCTGCCTAACTGCGCGGACGAGGCATGAGGTGTGCCTAGGGTGAGCGGTGGAGTACTAGCTAGTAGATCGTCTGTCATTCGTTCACCGTTAGTCTTTATGTCAGGATGGCCGAGCGGTCTAAGGCGCTGAGTTCAGGTCCCAGTCTCCCCTGGAGGCGTGGATTCGAATCCCACTACTGACAAACCTGCCCTTTGGCTGCGGGCTCAAGCTAGAGTCTTTAACCCTCTGGCAAGTTGACCCAGTAATACATTAATGTTGACAAAGCACTGCATTTCAGTTCACGTCAGAACTAAAGAAACACTACAGTAACGCTGACCGGCATCACATGAACTTTAAAGTAACACTTTTGTGCCATGTACGGGATTCTATGGAATTTTCATGCAGTTTTCTTGGAATTTCATGTCTTGACATTTCATGAAATTGGACATGTTTTATAGAATGGGATTCAATGGAATTCCATGTTGCGGTGTTTACCAGAATGAGAACTTGTTTATGAAAGGGTATTCATGTTTTGTTTGGGGTTTCTTTGGAGGGATGCAATGTGATTCTTGGAGTTTGACTGTGATGTCATGGACTGAAATTTTGGGGATGCAGTAGAATTTCATGGCAAGGAGTTCCTGGAAATTTCATTGAATGACATGTCATGGGTTTTTGGGGTATGGGATGGAATGTCATGGAATGAGATTCATGGAATGTCAAGCGAAACTACATTACCATTGACAAGAAACGTCATGAGAGTGAAAGAATTATGTTAAACCTTAACAAAACATTGTAGCAACGCTGCCACATATTACATCAATATGAGAGGAATACTTTTGCTGCATTTATTCAACATCAGTCCTACAAAAGCACTGGATTTCAATTGCATTGCTCATGAAGAAATGGACAATCACACGAAAGGGTGTAAAGAAACCCGCTTTTTCGCCTAAATGCTCTCGTGTGCCAAAAAGCACCTCTCTGCCCTGTGTGAGGCTCGAACTCACGACCTTCAGATTATGAGACTGTCGCGCTGCCTAACTGCGCGGACGAGGCATGAGGTGTGCCTAGGGTGAGCGGTGGAGTACTAGCTAGTAGATCGTCTGTCATTCGTTCACCGTTAGTCTTTATGTCAGGATGGCCGAGCGGTCTAAGGCGCTGCGTTTAGGTCGCAGTCTCCCCTGGAGGTGTGGGTTCGAATCCCACTTCTGAAAAACCTACCCTTTGGCTGCAGGCTCAAGCTAGAGTCTTTAAACCTCTGGCAAGTTGACCCAGTAATACATTAATGTTGACAAAGCACTGCATTTCAGTTCACGTCAGAACTAAAGAAACACTACAGTAACGCTGACCGGCATCACATGAACTTTAAAGTAACACTTTTGTGCCATGTACGGGATTCTATGGAATTTTCATGCAGTTTTCTTGGAATTTCATGTCATGACATTTCATGAAATTGGACATGTTTTATAGAATGGGATTCAATGGAATTCCATGTTGCGGTGTTTACCAGAATGAGAACTTGTTTATGAAAAGGTATTCATGTTTTGTTTGGGGTTTCTTTGGAGGGATGCAATGTGATTCTTGGAGTTTGACTGTGATGTCATGGACTGAAATTTTGGGGATGCAGTAGAATTTCATGGCAAGGAGTTCCTGGAAATTTCATTGAATGACATGTCATGGGTTTTTGGGGTATGGGATGGAATGTCATGGAATGAGATTCATGGAATGTCAAGCGAAACTACATTACCATTGACAAGAAACGTCATGAGAGTGAAAGAATTATGTTAAACCTTAACAAAACATTGTAGCAACGCTGCCACATATTACGTGAATATGAGAGGAATACTTTTGCTGCATTTATTCAACATCAGTCCTACAAAAGCACTGGATTTCAATCGCATTGCTCATGAAGAAATGGACAATCACACGAAAGGGTGTAAAGAAACCCGCTCTTTCGCCTAAATGCTCTCGTGTGCCAAAAAGCACCTCTCTGCCCCGTGTGAGGCTCGAACTCACGACCTTCAGATTATGAGACTGACGCGCTGCCTAACTGCGCCAACGAGGCATGAGGTGTGCCTAGGGTGAGCGGTGGAGTACTAGCTAGTAGATCGTCTGCCATTCTGTGTAGCTCCAAAGACGCTGCTCACCGTTAGCCTTTATGTCAGGATGGCCGAGCGGTCTAAGGCGCTGCGTTCAGGTCGCAGTCTCCCCTGGAGGCGTGGGTTCGAATCCCACTTCTGACAAACCTGCCCTTTGGCTGCGGGCTCAAGCTAGAGTCTTTAACCCTCTGGCAAGTTGACCCAGTAATACATTAATGTTGACAAAGCACTGCATTTCAGTTCACGTCAGAACTAAAGAAACACTACAGTAACGCTGACCGGCATCACATGAACTTTAAAGTAACACTTTTGTGCCATGTACGGGATTCTATGGAATTTTCATGCAGTTTTCTTGGAATTTCATGTCATGACATTTCATGAAATTGGACATGTTTTATAGAATGGGATTCAATGGAATTCCATGTTGCGGTGTTTACCAGAATGAGAACTTGTTTATGAAAGGGTATTCATGTTTTGTTTGGGGTTTCTTTGGAGGGATGCAATGTGATTCTTGGAGTTTGACTGTGATGTCATGGACTGAAATTTTGGGGATGCAGTAGAATTTCATGGCAAGGAGTTCCTGGAAATTTCATTGAATGACATGTCATGGGTTTTTGGGGTATGGGATGGAATGTCATGGAATGAGATTCATGGAATGTCAAGCGAAACTACATTACCATTGACAAGAAACGTCATGAGAGTGAAAGAATTATGTTAAACCTTAACAAAACATTGTAGCAACGCTGCCACATATTACGTGAATATGAGAGGAATACTTTTGCTGCATTTATTCAACATCAGTCCTACAAAAGCACTGGATTTCAATCGCATTGCTCATGAAGAAATGGACAATCACACGAAAGGGTGTAAAGAAACCCGCTCTTTCGCCTAAATGCTCTCGTGTGCCAAAAAGCACCACTCTGCCCCGTGTGAGGCTCGAACTCACGACCTTCAGATTATAAGACTGACGCGCTGCCTAACTGCGCCAACGAGGTATGAGGTGCGCCAACGAGGCATGAGGTGCGCCAACGAGGCATGAGGTGCGCCAACGAGGCATGAGGTGCGCCTAGGGTGAGCGGTGGAGTACTAGCTTGTAGCTCGTCTGCCATTCGGCGTAGCTCCAAAGACGCTGCTCACCGTTAGCCTTTATGTCAGGATGGCCGAGCGGTCTAAGGCGCTGCGTTCAGGTCTCAGTCTCCCCCTGGAGGCGTGGGTTCAAATCCCACTTCTGACAAACCTGCCCTTTGGCTGCGGGCTCAAGCTAGAGTCTTTAACCCTCTGGCAAGTTGACCCAGTAATACATTAATGTTGACAAAGCACTGCATTTCAGTTCACGTCAGAACTAAAGAAACACTACAGTAACGCTGACCGGCATCACATGATCTTTAAAGTAACACTTTTGTGCCATGTACGGGATTCTATGGAATTTTCATGCAGTTTTCTTGGAATTTCATGTCTTGACATTTCATGAAATTGGACATGTTTTATAGAATGGGATTCAATGGAATTCCATGTTGCGGTGTTTACCAGAATGAGAACTTGTTTATGAAAGGGTATTCATGTTTTGTTTGGGGTTTCTTTGGAGGGGTGCAATGTGATTCTTGGAGTTTGACTGTGATGTCATGGACTGAAATTTTGGGGATGCAGTAGAATTTCATGGCAAGGAATTCCTGGAAATTTCTCTGAATGACATGTCATGGGTTTTTGGGGTATGGGATGGAATGTCATGGAATGAGATTCATGGAATGTCAAGCGAAACATTACATTACCATTGACAAGAAACGTCATGAGAGTGAAAGAATTATGTTAAACCTTAACAAAACATTGTAGCAACGCTGCCACATATTACGTGAATATGAGAGGAATACTTTTGCTGCATTTATTCAACGTCAGTCCTACAAAAGTACTGGATTTCAATCGCATTGCTCATGAAGAAATGGACAATCACACGAAAGGGTGTAAAGAAACCCGCTTTTTCGCCTAAATGCTCTCGTGTGCCAAAAAGCACCACTCTGCCCCGTGTGAGGCTCGAACTCACGACCTTCAGATTATGAGACTGACGCGCTGCCTAACTGCGCCAACGAGGCATGAGGTGTGCCTAGGGTGAGCGGTGGAGTACTAGCTAGTAGATCGTCTGTCATTCGTTCACCGTTAGCCTTTATGTCAGGATGGCCGAGCGGTCTAAGGCGCTGCGTTTAGGTCGCAGTCTCCCATGGAGGTGTGGGTTCGAATCCCACTTCTGAAAAACCTACCCTTTGGCTGCAGGCTCAAGCTAGAGTCTTTAAACCTCTGGCAAGTTGACCCAGTAATACATTAATGTTGACAAAGCACTGCATTTCAGTTCACGTCAGAACTAAAGAAACACTACAGTAACGCTGACCGGCATCACATGAACTTTAAAGTAACACTTTTGTGCCATGTACGGGATTCTATGGAATTTTCATGCAGTTTTCTTGGAATTTCATGTCATGACATTTCATGAAATTGGACATGTTTTATAGAATGGGATTCAATGGAATTCCATGTTGCGGTGTTTACCAGAATGAGAACTTGTTTATGAAAAGGTATTCATGTTTTGTTTGGGGTTTCTTTGGAGGGATGCAATGTGATTGTTGGAGTTTGACTGTGATGTCATGGACTGAAATTTTGGGGATGCAGTAGAATTTCATGGCAAGGAGTTCCTGGAAATTTCATTGAATGACATGTCATGGGTTTTTGGGGTATGGGATGGAATGTCATGGAATGAGATTCATGGAATGTCAAGCGAAACTACATTACCATTGACAAGAAACGTCATGAGAGTGAAAGAATTATGTTAAACCTTAACAAAACATTGTAGCAACGCTGCCACATATTACGTGAATATGAGAGGAATACTTTTGCTGCATTTATTCAACATCAGTCCTACAAAAGCACTGGATTTCAATCGCATTGCTCACGAAGAAATGGACAATCACGCGAAAGGGTGTAAAGAAACCCGCTCTTTCGCCTAAATGCTCTCGTGTGCCAAAAAGCACCACTCTGCCCCGTGTGAGGCTCGAACTCACGACCTTCAGATTATGAGACTGACGCGCTGCCTAACTGCGCCAACGAGGCATGAGGTGTGCCTAGGGTGAGCGGTGGAGTACTACCTAGTAGATCGTCTGCCATTCGGTGTAGCGCCAAAGACGCTGCTCACTGTTAGCCTTTATGTCAGGATGGCCGAGCGGTCTAAGGCGCTGCGTTCAGGTCGCAGTCTCCCCTGGAGGCGTGGGTTCGAATCCCACTTCTGACAAACCTGCCCTTTGGCTGCGGGCTCAAGCTAGAGTCTTTAACCCTCTGGCAAGTTGACCCAGTAATACATTAATGTTGACAAAGCACTGCATTTCAGTTCACGTCAGAACTAAAGAAACACTACAGTAACGCTGACCGGCATCACATGAACTTTAAAGTAACACTTTTGTGCCATGTACGGGATTCTATGGAATTTTCATGCAGTTTTCTTGGAATTTCATGTCTTGACATTTCATGAAATTGGACATGTTTTATAGAATGGGATTCAATGGAATTCCATGTTGCTGTGTTTACCAGAACGAGAACTTGTTTATGAAAGGGTATTCATGTTTTGTTTGGGGTTTCTTTGGAGGGATGCAATGTGATTCTTGGAGTTTGACTGTGATGTCATGGACTGAAATTTTGGGGATGCAGTAGAATTTCATGGCAAGGAATTCCTGGAAATTTCTCTGAATGACATGTCATGGGTTTTTGGGGTATGGGATGGAATGTCATGGAATGAGATTCATGGAATGTCAAGCGAAACATTACATTACCATTGACAAGAAACGTCATGAGAGTGAAAGAATTATGTTAAACCTTAACAAAACATTGTAGCAACGCTGCCACATATTACGTGAATATGAGAGGAATACTTTTGCTGCATTTATTCAACATCAGTCCTACAAAAGCACTGGATTTCAATCGCATTGCTCATGAAGAAATGGACAATCACACGAAAGGGTGTAAAGAAACCCGCTCTTTCGCCTAAATGCTCTCGTGTGCCAAAAAGCACCACTCTGCCCCGTGTGAGGCTCGAACTCACGACCTTCAGATTATGAGACTGACGCGCTGCCTAACTGCGCCAACGAGGCATGAGGTGTGCCTAGGGTGAGCGGTGGAGTACTAGCTTGTAGCTCGTCTGCCATTCGGCGTAGCTCCAAAGACGCTGCTCACCGTTAAGCTGTGTGTCAGGATGGCCGAGCGGTCTAAGACACTGCGTTCAGGTCGCAGTCTCCCCTGGAGGCGTTGGCTCGAATCCCACTTCTGACAAACCTGCCCTTTGGCTGCAGGCTCAAGCTAGAGTCTTTAACCCTCTGGCAAGTTGACCCAGTAATACATTAATGTTGACAAAGCACTGCATTTCAGTTCACGTCAGAACTAAAGAAACACTACAGTAACGCTGACCGGCGTCACATGAACTTTAAAGTAACACTTTTATGCCATGTACGGGATTCTATGGAATTTTCATGCAGTTTTCTTGGAATTTCATGTCATGACATTTCATGAAATTGGACATGTTTTATAGAATGGGATTCAATGGAATTCCATGTTGCGGTGTTTACCAGAATGAGAACTTGTTTATGAAAGGGTATTCATGTTTTGTTTGGGGTTTCTTTGGAGGGATGCAATGTGATTCTTGGAGTTTGACTGTGATGTCATGGACTGAAATTTTGGGGATGCAGTAGAATTTCATGGCAAGGAGTTCCTGGAAATTTCATTGAATGACATGTCATGTGTTTTTGGGGTATGGGATGGAATGTCATGGAATGAGATTCATGGAATGTCAAGCGAAACTACATTACCATTGACAAGAAGCGTCATGAGAGTGAAAGAATTATGTTAAACCTTAACAAAACATTGTAGCAACGCTGCCACATATTACGTGAATATGAGAGGAATACTTTTGCTGCATTTATTCAACATCAGTCCTACAAAAGCACTGGATTTCAATCGCATTGCTCATGAAGAAATGGACAATCACACGAAAGGGTGTAAAGAAACCCGCTCTTTCGCCTAAATGCTCTCGTGTGCCAAAAAGCACCTCTCTGCCCCGTGTGAGACTCGAACTCACGACCTTCAGATTATGAGACTGACGCGCTGCCTAACTGCGCCAACGAGGCATGAGGTGTGCCTAGGGTGAGCGGTGGAGTACTAGCTAGTAGATCGTCTGCCATTCTGTGTAGCTCCAAAGACGCTGCTCACCGTTAGCCTTTATGTCAGGATGGGCGAGCGGTCTAAGGCGCTGCGTTCAGGTCGCAGTCTCCCCTGGAGGCGTGGGTTCGAATCCCACTTCTGACAAACCTGCCCTTTGGCTGCGGGCTCAAGCTAGAGTCTTTAACCCTCTGGCAAGTTGACCCAGTAATACATTAATTTTGACAAAGCACTGCATTTCAGTTCACGTCAGAACTAAAGAAACACTACAGTAACGCTGACCGGCATCACATGAACTTTAAAGTAACACTTTTGTGCCATGTACGGGATTCTATGGAATTTTCATGCAGTTTTCTTGGAATTTCATGTCTTGACATTTCATGAAATTGGACATGTTTTATAGAATGGGATTCAATGGAATTCCATGTTGCGGTGTTTACCAGAATGAGAACTTGTTTATGAAAGGGTATTCATGTTTTGTTTGGGGTTTCTTTGGAGGGATGCAATGTGATTCTTGGAGTTTGACTGTGATGTCATGGACTGAAATTTTGGGGATGCAGTAGAATTTCATGGCAAGGAGTTCCTGGAAATTTCATTGAATGACATGTCATGGGTTTTTGGGGTATGGGATGGAATGAGATTCATGGAATGTCAAGCGAAACATTACATTACCATTGACAAGAAACGTCATGAGAGTGAAAGAATTATGTTAAACCTTAACAAAACATTGTAGCAACGCTGCCACATATTACGTGAATATGAGAGGAATACTTTTGCTGCATTTATTCAACATCAGTCCTACAAAAGCACTGGATTTCAATCGCATTGCTCATGAAGAAATGGACAATCAAACGAAAGGGTGTAAAGAATCTGGGGAACAATAGTCCAACAAAGGCGGGGAAGAAGGGAAGAAAAGGGGGAAGGAAGAAAAAGAGAAGGGGAAGAAGAAAAGGAAAAAATGAAGAAAAGAAAGGGTGAAATGTGACATTCAGAGATATTCCTTCCTTAACATATGTCTTGTGATACCTTTTCCGGTTTCTTCATGTGGGAAAATCACGCATTTACATTACACTGTTTTCTATTGCAGGTTCTCACCAAGACTGGGGTTCGAATCCAGCTAAAGACAACTTTTTGTAATATTTGTATTTTAATTAAATAAACACATTTTTGAATGCATACTGTTCCAGTGTTAATAAAATATACATATGAAATTAGTTTGTTATGTTTTTTGATATTCTTTCATGAAAAAAATTGGTAAAATTACCAATGGAACAGTTTTATTATTATTTAGTAGTTGTATTATTTTTGATCTGAGGTTAGAGGTAACTCCCTTGCTCGTCCAGAGTTCGGAGGTGAAATTTATTAATAATAATAATTGCATGAATATTTAAATGTTGCATTTTGCAGGTAGTTTAAGACTGGATTTAGATTTTTAAAATGCACTGTAAAGGAATACCAGTGCATTGTTTAATACAAATATAAGAATAATAATAACAATTGCATGAATATTTAAATGTTGCATTTTGCAGGTAGTTTAAAACTGGATTCATTAAAAATGAACTGTAAGGGAATAATACTTTTTGTTTTAAATCTATTAAAATTACAACAACATAACATGTTTTTGGTGAGTTTTTAATGTAATACATTTCTGAGCTCAAAATATGAATTAATAAATTCTCTTTTTTGAGAATTATTACATTTATGAACATTTTATTAAAATAATAATGTACTACGTGTTACATTTGTGCGGTTATTACATTATGAGTTTCTACAACAACTTTATGTCTGTGTGAACAGGTCCAGATAGTTAACACATCACTAAAAACACATGAAGTGACCAAGATGACTACATAAATAATAAAAATAAACAAAACATTACTACGAGTACCTTTAAAGGGGTAGTTCATCCAAAACTGACAAAATGTTGTTAATTTTCTCACTGTCAGTCCATCCAAGATGTAGGTGACTTTTTTTCTTCAGTACAACATTTAAAGAAGATTTTTAGCTGAAACAGTGTTCCTTGATTCATAAAATGCAAGTCAATTAATTCATCCCTTTTGAGAAAAAAAAAACCATACAGGCAAAACAAAATTAATACCGGTGGCTCTTGACAATACATTGAGGTCTTATGAAGATTATATGCAACAGGACGCTCACATTCCAAACTGTTGTGAGACCATTTGCTGAGACTTTGGATTAAAGGTAATGTTGAAAAATGATGTTCATTTTCTTGCACAGACCAATCATTTTGCTTCAAAAGACCTCAATGTACCATCAGGAGCCAGGGGTATTAATTTAGTTTTGCCTGTATATGTTTTTGTGACTCTTAAAAGTGATGGTAGCTGCTGACTTAGATTTTTTTTTTTTTTTAAATCACCAAGTACCACGGTTTCAGATAAAAATCTATGTTCTACTGAAGAAAAAGTCATCTACATCTTGGATAGCCTAAGGTATGAGTAAATTAACAGCAAAATTTCAATTTTTGGGTGAACTATCCCTTTAACCCATTCACACGTAAGTTTAAAATATTCTGTCTGTGCCCCCACCGTGAGTTTTTCAAGGCAACTGTTATTTAGAACGCATCACTTTATTGTTTCCATGGTGACGCATCATTGCTTGTTACATTATACACCGCAGTCACAATAGCGCTGTATGACTGATGATCTGCTTTTATTACATTTTTCCTTTTTTCCTCAAAATATTCACAAATTTGTTAACTATAGCATGAAAGATCTGATATTCCGATTGACAAATATGTGCAAGTGGATGTGTTTTGCAGTTTAAACACCTTTATAACGATCACGTTAGTTGAGCTATACTCGCCGCCATGTTAGTTTGCGCTGTAGTACGGAGAATCGGATCTGTTGGATTTACAACACGCAAATTCATCCACTTCTCCCTAAGTACTTTAAAGTTACATACACAATGTGTATCTGATATGAATAAAATGTGTTGTCTAATTATTATGGAAAAGATTGTTATTACCGCTTCCATAGACATCAGTGTATATTTTACAAACTCTAAATGTATTTTTTTGTTATTACTTTTGTGTATTTAAATGTCTAAAACCTAAAATAAACATTATGTGGTTGAAAACACTGAATAGTTGTGATATATGAAAAGTGCTGCGCATGTCCGTCTCTGGTTTACGTACATTTGAATTTGGCAGTTGATCACGTGATGCACTAACGTTCTAATCACACCGGTGTGACCGTACGCTCCAGGGACCAGCCAAGACTGATCACACCGGTGTGATCGTACACGTCAAAAGGTTAAGTAAAGAAAAATACTTATCTTGAAAAAAAAGATGGCAGGAAAAATGTGGAGAAGGCAGTGGAGGATGACGTGAAATCTAAAATATTAAAGAAAGAATAGAAATATGTTACAATTGTTGACATTACAGTACACATTATAGACCTTACCAAATGTTGAAAGTTATGTTTATATGAATATCTAAGATAAATCTAAAATAAAACAAACTCAAAAGACAAGCAAAAGGGAGAAAGATATTACATAGGCCTGTATGTATGTATGTGTGTGTGTATTTATATATGTTGTAAACTTTACAGACCAGATTTGGAGGGTTTTACTTAAAGTAAACAATCCACTAGGCAGAGTTTCAGTGCAACAAAACTTAACTTTTATTCTTCATAAGGCGTGGGAGAGGGGAGTGGGAGAAAACTAACTCAGGCTTTCCCTTCTTTCTTAGGTAGCTCCTTGTGGCATCAAGTTTATATCTGGAAGGGAGGTAGAAGAGATGTAGGGTTAGTAAAGGTGGTTCAGGCTACTCACATCCTCCCCTAGGTCTCTATTCTCCAGAACGTGGTTGGGGTAAGACTCAGTCCAGCACTCAGTCTCTGCTCATCTCTGCTGTTCTCTCCCCACTGTGGCTGCTTAGTTCTCTTTTATGTGGCTGCTAATTGGCCCAACAGCCTGCAGTTGAGGCTCGCTGTGAGAGGGAAAACTGTGCACACCTGTGTTGGCTCTATCCTTGGTCCTGAATCTCACTGTGCAGCCACGGCCTTGTGTCCTCTTCTGGTGGTGCTCTCCATGGTGCTGCAGGTGACTGTGCTGTGTTGTGAGGGGCCATGTTTCCTTCTGGCCACCACAGTGTACATATGTGTGCAGAATAACTTTAACTAGAATAACTAGTTATTAAAAGAACAATTATTATTTACAAACCAACGTTATGAAAGTTACATTTGAAATGATGGTACAGGATCATAAATTTAAAGACTTTATTATAAGACAATGATGACTCTGACTTGTTGCATGATGTAGCTTTATTTGATCTAAACAAAAATACTGAAAAGGTGTCAGTCAGAATACTTACAAAGCCAAAGATACGCTCCTGGTAGTGGCTTTAAAAAGAGCCTTTGGGTGTATTTTAGCGGCTGTTGAGACACAAGCAGAAGGGAGGAAATAAACAGATGACAGAATGTAAGCAAGGTATGCAAATGTCTGTACAAATTAAATGTATCCAGTTTTCATCTATCATTATTGATTAATATGAACATGGCAAATCAATGAAGCAGGATGCTAGATTGTAAAAGAATTATCCCTTTAATATCAATTATGACTCTGACTTGCCGCAAGAAGTAGCTTTATTTGATCTAAACCCAAATACTCAGATGTGTGACAGTCAGTCAGAAATACTTACAAGGCCAAAGATACGCTCCTGGTAGTGGCTTTAAAAAGAGCCTTTGGGTGTATTTTAGCGGCTGTTGAGACCCAAGCAGAAGAGAGAAAAAAAAAAACATGACAGAATGTGAGTGAGGTATTGCAAATGTCTGTACAAATTAAACGTATCCAGTTTTTATCTATCATTATTGACTAATATGAACATGGCAAATCAGTGATGCAGGATGCTAGATTGTAAAAGAATTATCCCTTTAATGTCTTTCTAAGACAATTATGACTTGCTGTATCATGATCTAAACCCAAATACTGAGAATTTGTATGACAGTCAGTCAGAACATATAGCCTACTTACAAAGCCAAAGATACGCTCCTTGTGGCTCTAAAAAGAGCCTTTGGGTGGAAATTAGCTGTTGAGACACAAGCAGAAGGGAGAAAAATAATAAACATGACAGAATGTGAGTGAGGTATTGCAAATGTCTGTACAAAAATACATTAAGTTTTCATTTATCATTATTGACTAATTAGTATGGCAAATCAGAAATGCAGGATGACTGCTAGATTGATCACTTACAAAAATCAGATGACAATAGACACTGAAAAAAGAGAGAAGATAATTTTTTTAATGGTATAAATTCCCAAAGTTAAAAAAAAAAACACTGATTAATGAGTATGTGCAATAACATCTGAAATGCACTGACGAATGCGCAGAAGAATGCATTTGATGAGACCTGCAACCCCCCTAACAACTATAAGAAGCCATTAAGTCACAGTAAGAGGTACTTATATTGTTGAAATGCATTAGTGCTGTTGTTGTTGTTGATGATGGTGTTATTATTATTATTTTATTATAAAATGACGCATGGCGAGTCTTTTTTTTTCTCTAAGTGCACGAGCCAGAAAGGGAAAGAGGGGCATCTCGCGCGCTCACAACCAAGCGCATTGATTTCCAGTGAAGAGCGCAGTAATTTCCAGTGAAGTGAAGATTATTATTATTAATGATAATTGTATAAATAATTTGTATTAAAGCAATATTAACATGACAGATATGATCATAAAAAAACGAAGGAGCTTCTATGAGTAGGACTGATACTCCTTTAGCGCAAAGACGTCACACAGACATAACGGCATTTAACGGCAAATAGGCCTAACGGCGTTTAACAGTGCAGGCGAGTGAATGTAGCACACAAAAAGACGGAAAACCAGTGTGAGAAGTAAATGTGGTACATTTAGTGGAAAAGACAGTCCGCCGATTTTATGACAATTTATTGAGTTTCGTGTGAAATTTCGGCCATTATTACCCTGAGAAAAACAAACTTCCGCTCAGACTGTCCTTATATTCGTTTTTATTATTATCCTATCTACATATTTTATGTCATTTTGTTTAGTTGTGGGCATATGTTTTGAATAAATGAATGAGTTTAAATAAAACGTTTAGTAAAAATACCGTTACCTCAGGTACCTCACGATGAAGAATGGGTGACAGAAGTATTAAAGTTTATATATATATATATATATATATATTAAATTAAATGTACAACCATGCATAATGATACCTTGCGTTATGTTACTAATATTTGCGTTATATAATATAAACTAAATGACAAAAAAAAAAAGAAAAACGGGGTAAATTCACTTTTTAATCAGTGTATATTGTGTGTGTCTATACACACACACACACACACACACACATATATATACTTTTTAAATAGGGTTTTATACAAAAACAGCATTTTATGTAAATTTCACTTTATAAAAGACCCACATTTCTATAATGGATAACATGGATAATTTGACATGGTTTAGTGTAAGATTTTTGCCCATCTTTTCAAGTGGTACTCACTGCAGTGTCAATGATGGCCAGCTCCTCCTCTCTGGACATCCAGTGGGGTGGAGGGATAGAGTTGTGGGTAGGGTTAGGGTAGGATTAGGGTGTGGTTGTACATTTGCTCCTCCTCGCTGGACGTTAGCTCCCCCTCGCAAACGTAAGCTCCACCCATTTGCTCTACAGTAAATGCCTTCTCCATATTTTGGAAAATGCAGTTTTAAAAGTGAAAAAAATATCACTTTAACCAGTAGATGGCTGCAGAGCTCCACTATTTGCTATTTGACTAACTGAAAGACATCTTTTCACAAGTTTTTCCAGTTGGATTCATATCTACATATTATGAAATCACAATTATAACAATAAAAATTACCTTTTTTCAAAGTTTAGCTTTGTGATCCACTTCATTTCTGTCTATGTGTGTTCTTGCGTTGTGATTTTTTGAGGATGAATAACTTAACTTAAAAACAGATATCATTCCATTTTTTATTTTTTTTATTTGTAGATGTAGAACGTGTTGACAACTGTACAAAGTCTCATGCCATTTGGACTGAGAGAATTTTTTTTTATTATTTCAGCAAACATCATTTGGGGTCAAAAAGACCCTGAACAGTGCCTAAGGGTTAAACATTGCTCATGAAAAATCGATCATTATTTTAACGTATGAGATTATAAATGTCTTACCCGTTTCCCCATCTTCTTTTCTAGTGAGGTGGAGAACCTGACTCCTCCAATTAATCTTTTCTTCAATGGCAACACATTTTTCTTCCCCCAGAATGAAGGCATTGTTCAGTCTTGTGGTGTGAACTTTGTGGCCATCACACATTGAGTTTGTGGAGAATTTGAAATCTTCATGAACTTTGTCCACTTCATGATTTGTCCAGCTGCTTTCCTGACCTTACAAATCGCTCAAGTGTTTTTTTAAAATCTCAAGTTTTCAACAATTCAAATGGGAGTCCTTAATGGTGCTGCATGGTTGGGTAATTCCATGTCCTTCTGAGTGCATTTATCACAACCACAGTACACTTTACTACTGGCAAATAACATTAGGAGCTAAAACATTTACACATTTAAAAATGTATTTAAAAATAAAAAAATGTCTAAAATTCTCAAAACTTTTAAATTATTATTATTTTACAATAAGAATGTGTTATTAACTTCTGACTGTTGGTGTAGATTGAGGAGACCACACAACTTAATAGATGTGAAAAAGAAATTTGCATATACAACATGGCTGCTTCAATAGGTATATAAGGTCTAATCATATGAAAGCAATTCAAATTTATTTTAATAGTTTTGCACCTTTTTATGTATTTATTCTTTTTATTACTGTAGTATTTCATTTTGTTGCATGGATAATACTGACTGGATAAGAACTGGTCCTGAAACAGGGTTTTTTTGTGACCCGTAAGCTTTTTTCTGTTCCGAAGAGCAGGAGAAATAGTGAAGCATGGAGTGCTATTTGAGTGGCACACAATTTTATTTCTTTTCTCCTATCAAAATCTATCATTTCTTTTGCAGGTGCTCATCTGTTCCTCTCTTATGGCTGGTTTGGGAGGAAAAAGTGTCAGTTTTACAGGAAAGACAGATAACAGAAGAGTATTGCTCTATATGCGTACAGCAGTGGCTCACAGTTGAATGGGGCTGATATGCAGATCCCCTCTGAGTATAACAGTCTGTGTCAGTTGCAGGTGGGGCAGTGCCTCACCAAAATATTAATCTACTAGAAAACATAGACCTTTATATGAACAATAATAAATGATAAATGTGTTCAGCATTCTGCAGCAAATGTTTTTAAGTGTATCTAGACTATTTCAAGTCATAAAGTGAGCTGGATATTTCCACATTTGATGCATGACTTCAGCAGGCATGTATAATGAAATCTGTGCCACAGCACTCCACTATTTTCCAATGTAGGTCTGTGGTGAAAAACAAAACAGCAGCTCTGAGCCATTGGGGCTCTGCTTATTTTCACGTTGTTTTGCGTAAACCTCACTCCAGATGAATACGTTATCCATCTGCTTCAGCTATGCGTATATTAGTATGCATTAGGTGAGTAGGTAGCTGGTATGTGGTATATGGTTTTTCTTAAGGTATATGTGGAGTAGCATCAAAATAATAATAGTTTAAACATGCTAAAAGGCCTTTATATAGTTCTTTTGTGTTAGATTCATGTTTGTTTTGAGAATAGACATGACTTTCTTTTCCTCACACAAGTTCCTCCACAACTTTAAATCAACATTCAGAGGCTATAAATACTACATTAAAGGAATTTGATAGCATTCTATGCATCGTAATCAACATTAAAGCACTGCCCTCAAGCTGAATAATGCAAAGACATTAGACCTCTTCCAGAAGTGTGTCTGCATTGTCAATAAGAATATAATACAAAGAGTTTATCATAAAATAGTGGTAAGACCCAGAATCTGCCCCACCTAAATTTAAGGTCAGGACCTGTTACTGGTCAATGTTATTGGGTAAGATGACCCCAAATCTTATTTTTTTTATCTTGACAAATATACGACACAAAATCTCATCTCAGTTCTTTTGATGAATGGCTACCCTTTTTATAATTTTGTGATTTCATCACTTGTGAGATTTAGTCAGTCGAAACAGTTTTGATGTCTCTGGAAAATAGTGACCTATAGCCTGGTACTTTCTCGAAAACATCAAATATTACCAAGAACGCATTGTTTTCTACGGTGTATTACTGTTTTAATGGAAAATAGCATGTTATTTTTTTACAGCAATTTTTTACAGTGTATGGTGTGGGCTGTTGAATGTAATGACATTTATGACATTTTACTGAATCGTTAAAAAATAGTTTGATTAACCCTTAGCTTTTAATCTTAAAACAATTATTTAACTGTACTGTGCTGTGCTGTTAACATGGTTGCCAACAGTAAACTCTCATGTTGGCCCCACAGGTTGAATAGATAATTACTGAATTATATTTTAACATATACGTGTAAATTTTTGAGAAGGTTTCATAATCAAAATATTGTAAAATAGTATAAAATAATCATAATAATTTAAAAGGAAGAAAATTCCATTGTATTTAACGTTCATATATGTGTTTTTGTTAACCTTTTTTCAACTATTTATTACATCAACGCTGTTTCACCGTTAAAACAACAACTGACATTATTTCAACCATTGTTCAACGTTGAATTTTGGTCATGTCCCGCTGTGTTTTCAACCATTTAGAATTAAACGTTGTATCAACGTTGAAACAGCAACTGACATTATTTTAACCATATTTCAACGTTGAAGGTCGGTCATGTGCCGCCTGGGTAGAGACTTTCAAACATCAAAATGTCATTTATTAATATGTGTTCGTGTCCAAATTACATATAAATATATTTTCCTACTCTATTTTGCCTGGAAACGCTTCCAACACGCTTGCCTGTCACGTGAAAAATAGGCGTAGGTTCTATTTCTAGCATGCATGGTTTTCGGCGCGGTTTCTCGAGCGGCGCGTCACGCAGGCAGTGTGCAAGCTCTAACCTGTTAACATGGGAGCCGAAATAAAAACGGACTCGCCACGCAGCTAGTGTGTAGCCGGCCTTACGGTGCACAGTTCACGTTTTCTTCGAGCTGCATCTCTGACGGATCCGTGACCGTCACATCTCCCGCCGGCGGCCGAACCACAGACAGTATAGTGTTATTGTAAGTGTTTCATGTTATCCTTTATTCATTAATTCTGTGTTATGGGTTTATTTCGTGACGATTCACCGATAGTGTGAGGATGTATATGACGTTATGAATATGCAGCCTATTTGAGTGAACTTGAATGTACATACATGGCATGAATAAAATATTTACATTACCTGCACATAATTCAAAACTTTTTTGAAAAGTGTGAGACTGCATTTGTGTTAATGTACATACTTTGTATTCGTCAATGTTAAAATTGATTCACGTAAAACAACGGCAAAAAAAGCATCGCGTGTGGATGTTTATTCATTTAATATCATCCTTTACATGAGTATTGCAATGCAATGTTGAACTCCATCATATCGCCGGGATGATCATCCTCCGGTCTAAAGTGAACGCTACACACCACCGTGTGTTTCGAAGCAGATGTAGAAGTAAAGTCCCGTCTCTTCACCTGCACAAACCGCCACCATGCAGGTTTCCTAACTTAGGAAACCTGTCGACTCGATGTCCTTACAGGCTGGACACAATAATTTACCATGACAATAAATTGAAAAATAGAAAAACTACCGAAAATACACTGACTCCTACTGAATACCAACCTACTCTGCACTGAGCCAACGCAGAGCCCGGCAAACGACTCCCTCTCGTGACGTAATATGACGCCATGTTGAAAAAAAAAAAAAAGCGGTTTTTACAAACAGTCAACGAAACAGCCACTTTATCTACTAAATTTGTTCTCTTGTGTCTTTTTTAAAACATTTTAAATCCTGCATTACCTTTTCATATGGTATTTTCATACACGGCGATATATTCATTTTGGAAAAAAGTAACCTGCAATATGCCATTTAAGTAATTTCACAATCATTTGAAAATGATTTAAAAAAAAAAAAAAAAAAAAAAAAAACCTCAATCTCATTCTCAAATTTACACCAAAACTGTTTTAGGAAAGTGTCATATAATAAAACAAAAATATAATTTTGATAATTAGTTCACATGCATTGTTTTACACACTGGTGAAAAAAAGTTTTAAATAATTAAGACTTTTTTATTGTTTTTGAAAGAAGGCGGAATTTATTTGATAAAAACACATATGAAATATTAATACACTTAGAAAAGAAATAGCTGTTTGTAAATTGTAAAATGCAATTGATTCCTGTGATTTTTCAGTAGGGATGCACCGAATGTTCGGCAACCGAATAAGTGAAAAGACCGAATAAATTTTACCGAACAATAACGTTTTTGATGACGCGATCAAATATAGCAACCAGCACGTGAGAGAGGCGCGCATGCTTCTAAATGCAGCAAACGTCAGAAGTGTGGAAGCATTAAAGTGTCCGAGAAAGACGCAAAAATGGCCGTTTGCAGACACTGTTCTGCTGAATTGTCTAAGCACCCTCAAATGCAAGGAAGAGCATCCTCAGTTGATACTGTAATAATATATTGGCAAACAGGGCCAGCGCGTGCCTATAGGCGAACTAGGCAGCCGCCTAAGGTGGCAATAATGAAGAGATCTTTTTTTTTTTCATTTATTTAATTATTATTTTTTGGACATTCGTTTGAATTATTGCACTTCCATCATCAAGTTATCACTCCATTATTCTAAATCTAAATGAACTTTCCTTCATAGTAGCCTACCACTCCCACCCCCACACTAGAGCGCCATCGGTCTACATGAAAAACTCTCTGATGTACATCCAAAAATATCAAAACGAGAAAAAAAAAAAAAAATTACATATACATACATATATATATATATATATATATATATATATATACACACACATACATACATACATACATATATATATATACACATATATATACACATACACATACACACACACACACACACACACGTAGATGAATACAAAAGATGACTACTTTTACTGCTGGTGATGGCTAATGATTTTAAAGCCCGACACGCACTTCTGAAAGGTAGGCTTATGCATGTGTATGTGAGAGAAAGCGGGGGAGAAGTTATGTGGCTCACCTTATTGTGTGCGTAATATTTATATATTCCAGCTAACATTTAGATGTTTAATGACCGTTGAAAAGATGTCCCTCCGACACGTCATGTGATGGTTGAAAAATAGTTCCAAAATGAAAGTTGACTGGACGTACGTTGAGCATATCTGAATGCATTTTTAGGAAATGTAATGTTACAGTTTTTACCGATTTATGCCGTCCTACAGCGGCTAGGCCAGGGACACAATGTTGCCGTCGGACCATTGTTAGCTGGGATGCCATATAGGGCTATTGATATTAATAATATTTATAACCGCTACGAAGAGCTGAGCACGCGCAAGTGACATGATTTCGGGTGTACGAACATTGCTTGCGCACTGTCGCTTCACGGCTACTAGAACTACCACTGATTTGCCGCTTTCCGTGCGTCATTAATTAAAAATTAACTAGAGACTTGTGCTTTCCACGTCCTGTAGCCTATGTCGAAGTGCTGCCGGCCCAATTAATCAGCGGCCCACTGGGAATTCTTCCGATGGCTACTCCAGGCCTGTGCATATAGGCTACTTATTATATAATATAAAACAGAATTTGCATTTGCACTAGTGGTGCTGATTTGTTTTTAACGTTTCAGAATTAAAATAAATCTGAAAACATGCTTCTGTATGCTTTTATTTTATTTGAATGTGTGCATACCCGTAAAATAACGCAGTATACTTTCGGCTTAAGGTTTTTCTGTCTGAAACTCATTCCACACTGATGACATATAAAACCATTCTCTCATAAGTGAATCCTCATGTGGTGCTTAAAGGTGACTTTATATCTGAAACTCTCTCCACAGAGATCACAAATGAATGGCTTCTCTCCAGTGTGAACTCTCATGTGGGAATCAAGACTTCCTTTTCGGTTGAAATTTTTTCCACACTGTTGGCAGATGTAAGGTTTCTCTCCAGTGTGAGTTCTCATGTGCATGTTAAGGATTCCTTTTCTGTTGAAACTCTTTCCACACTGTTGGCAGGTGAACGGCTTCTCTCCAGTGTGAATTCTTAAGTGGCCTTTAAAGTGTCCTTTTTGACTGAAACTCTTTCCACACTGAGGGCACGTGTATGGTTTCTCTTCAGAGTGAATTTTCATGTGGACTTTAAGGTTTACATGTTGTTCAAAACTCTTTCCACACCGTCTGCAGGTGTAAGGCTTCTCTCCAGTGTGAATTTTCATGTGATATTCAAGACTTCTTTTTTGGCTTAAACCTTTTCCACACACTTGGCAGGTGTAAGGCTTCTCTCCAGTGTGAATTCTCATGTGACGATCAAGACTTCCTTTTTGGTTGAAACCTTTTCCACACTGTTGGCAGGTGTACGGCTTCTCTCCAGTGTGAACTCTCATGTGTATGCTAAGAATTCTTTTTTGGTTGAAACTTTTTCCACACTGTTGGCAGGTGAAAGTCTTCTCTCCAGTGTGAATTGTTAAGTGGTCTTGAAAGTGTCCTTTTTGATTGAAACTCTTTCCACACTGAGGGCACGTGTAGGGTTTCTCTCCAAAGTGAACACTCATGTGGACTTTAAGGTTTTCATGTTGATCAAAACTTATTCCACACCGTCGGCAGGTGTAAGGCTTCTCTCCAGTGTGAATTCTCATGTGCCGATTATAACATCCTTTTCGGTTGAAACCTTTTCCACACTGTTGGCAGGTGTAAGGCTTCTCTCCAGTGTGAATTCTCATGTGCCTGTTAAGGATTCCTTTTAGAGTGAAACATTTTCCACATTGTTGACAGGTGTAAGGCTTCTCTCCAGTGTGAATTCTTAAGTGGTCTTGAAAGTGTCCTTTATGATTGAAACTCTTTCCACACTGAGGGCACATGTACAGTTTCTCTCCAGAGTGAACTCTCATGTGGACTTTAAGGTTTTCATGTTGATCAAAACTCTTTCCACACTCAGGGCAGGTGTAAGGCTTCTCTCCAGCATGAATTCTTTTGTGGTCTGTAAGATTTCCTTGTTGATTGAAACTCTTCCTACCCTGAAAGCAGGTGAAATAACTTACAGTTTCTTTCTTTTCAGCTTTTTCTCTGCTTTTTTTTGAAGTCTTTTCAGTCTGTGCGCAACTAAAATATTTTTCTTCAGTTATGAAATCATGATAATTCTCATATTGATCTTTTTCTTCCATTTCCTTTAGTACTTCACACTCTTTCAACGGCATCAGGTCTAAGACAAAAAAAGACAAAAGTTAACCCCAGTTTAATAGCACAACACAGCAGGCATAAAAACATTTGTAAAGCATTAACCCCTAGAGGTCCGGCATGACCAACTCACTTTTTTCTTAGTGCGAAAGAGACTCAAAATACTCCATCGATTTTAGTCATACAGGCAAGTGTTATACATCATTCAAATCTGTTAATTTTCTACTTCTATTTTTGTGCACTCACAATAAAAACTAAATGTTGTGCTATTTGCAAAACGAAAACAAACATGATGTGCGATCTGCAGCCTCTCTCTTAATGAAGTCCATTTTGACACTCTTCAGAAAATGAACTGCAACTTAGTGAATACATGTCACACCAACATGAGACATGTCTAAAGAAATGTTGAAATGTCAGGTTTTTAAATTATGTACATCAAATCGAACTCAAATACTCTGTTTATGTAATCTGTTTAAAAAGAGAGAGATGTCAGGCCACATCCACACGAAGCCAGAGCTTTCCCTATCCGATCTTTTTTCCCCTCGTCTCAAGAAATATCTGCGTACACACGAAACCACTGAAACCGACTCTAAACGATGTAGTATACATGCCAGGCCAGTATGTGGCGCTGTAATTCTGCCACAGAAATACACTAAAAACGGAGAGGAAGAGTTGTGGCTAGAAGGGGTAAAGCAATAGTAGGAAGTGAGGCAAAATCTCATGATAAAATAAATTTGCTACTTACCAGATTGTTTTATTAACGCCTACACCTTCCCCAACCCTAAACCTACCCTTACAATAATGCAAATACAGTAATTAAATGACGCAATATTGATGCGCGCATGCCCAGTGCCCGTAGCTGTATCCTTCTAGTCTTTACCGCGCGGGACGTGGTGTGATGACATCACCGTTTCACAAAATATACGGATTGGCTGTACACACGAAAACGCAAGGGTGTCGGTTTCAGATTTATCCACTCTGGGACCCGGTTTCAAAAAAATATCGGTTTCAGGCTCCTAAAACGGCGGATCCGTGTGGACGAAACGCTGATACGATACAAAATTTTTACGTATACAGCTAAACGCGTCTCCGTGTGGATGGGGCCTCATTATCTGCTAATGGGCCACGCCCACGGAGCGTGCTCTCTATTTAAAGGCTAATTCTGAGGAGATCTATGCAAACAAGTCAATGCCCACATCAACTCGGTAAAACACATCAAGTTTAGTGAGATTAATGTACTTTAATCCTGGGATAATTTACCTCAGAAGAAGAGTTGGTTTCATTTAGAGCAGGGGTCTCCAAACTCGGTCCTGGAGGGCCGCTGTCCAGCAGAGTTTAGCTCCAACCCCAAATAAACACACCTGAACCAGCTAATCAGTGTCTTACAAGGCCCTGGGCTGAATCCGAAATCGCCCCCTAAACCCTCAATCACTATTCACTACTTTAGTCCACTAATACAGTTCACTTAAAAGAGTGAATGAAAACGAGTGAGTGAATTCGGATAGCCGCTGTGTGCACATCGGCTGTACACTCGTTATTGCGGTGCAATGTGGGATAAAATGAGTGCACTCAATAACGTCCACTATGGTTTCGGACACCACTACAAATGGCTGTCCCCTCAAATAGTGCCCTATTTAAGGGTATAGGGGGCGATTTCGGATTCAGCCCTAGTTAGACACCAATTAGCTGGTTCAGGTGTGTTTAATTGGGATTGGAGCTAAACTCTATTCTCTGTTATTCTAATCGCGATATAGACTTGTGTCTGTGAATATTAAACTGCAAAAGACTGTTTAAATATGAATCCTGTATATTCTGTGTCTCTGTGAATGAATAGAACTGACATGCACTTTCACTTACTACACATACTTACAGTTTTCCCAAACTATACTGAGATGAGTGAAATCGACTGAAATATCTAATAAATACTGAAATAAAATGTTTTAGCAAACGTATTAAACTGCAGATTAACATTTATAGGCTCTATAATATAACAAATATAGCGTATTTCTCATCTCATAAAATGTCATAGACGTAAGACTGTTTAGACAAGATTTCTTTGGCCTGTTTTGGACAGATTATGAAGTGCACAAAAAAATAAATTTATTTTGTCCTGTTTTGTCCTCATATTCTTTCATGCAGTTCCCCTCTCACATACCTGACTCAAAGGCTCATTCATGCAGTTCTTTGTCTTCTCAGGTGTGAATCACAGCATTATTCATGATTGTTCACGCCTCTTCACATATGGGCTTTGTAAACAAGAAGTTTCTTACAAAATTTAAATCAATATAGTTTTATGTGAATGGGTAGGCACAATGGTTTTCATTTTGAAGCAAAAACTCCAACAACATCCATTAGTCAATTCTTGTGGACACATATTTACTATGCATTTTATGACCTTATGTTTCTTCAATAACCACACGTAAAGGCTATTCTCTCATAAATACAAGCATGTACATACATGCTGCTCTCATATTATGGTAGCCCAGTTTGTGCTGAATGCAGTGTATGACACTTTTGCCATTAATATGTTTATAAGCAACTGAAAAAAGCACACGTCAGAGCATGTCAAAACTTCTAAAGCCACAAAACCTCCTCAGACCACTGCGACAGATCAGACATACAATTATTTACTATTTTTAATAAATAATCAACGATACCCCTCACCCTACAAGCAAACTATGATTTAAGAGTTCTTCAACTCCGTAATCCCCAAATTGGTCCCCAAAATGTCTCAGTTACGCATGTAACCCTCGTTCCCTGAAGGAGATGTTACGTCAGTGACTGACGGAATGGGGGTTTCGCTTAGAAGCCAATCGCCTTCGAGTTCTTCAAAAAGAGCCAATGGCATGACAATGCATGAACCTAGCCCCTAGCACAAACGAGGGGCTAGGTTCAACTCCAATACCAAGGTACACTGGGAAGCATATTCCACATGGAAAATATGCTAAGCAATGCCTGCCCGCAGGGAGGACTTAGGAATACACATATGACCCGAAAGCGGACTGCATATGGAAATACACTGAGGTATCCAGCCAGCAGGGTGGAATGTTTCAACCCCAGCGGTGGCAAGGTGACTTGCCAAGGGAAGACACGTGCTCGAAGAGACTTACCGTGGAAATACACATGTGGGGGTTGCCCAATGGGGAAACCATGCACATGGAGGCACCTAGCCTAACATGAGGGCTGACCAAGCGGGATGCACTCTGGTGTCGGCATCAACAGTGCTGGAGGAACTCAGGGATTACTGAGAAACTCACCTGAGTGAAAAAGCGCACGCATCCAGTCCATGGAGTGGAATGGCGCAGCAAGCGATGACACCTGAGCCTGTCCATTACTGGCCATTTGGAGAGAGTACATGAGAGGACACTGGCTCTACACGGAGATTATAGAATCTCACGAAAGTGTTGGGTGTCGCCCAGCCTGCAGCTCTGCAAATGTTTGTCAGCGAGGCACCAAGCCCAAGAAGAAGCCACACTCCTGGTGGAGTGTACTTTTACCCCTAGGGGGCATGGCAGTCCCTGAACCTGGTATGCCAGGACAATAGTGTCCACGATCCAGTGAGACAACCTCTGCTTGGAGAGAGCCTTCCCTTTCTGCTGCCCTCCGTAACAGACAAAGAGCTGGTCTGAGGTCCTGAAACACTGCGTCTTATCTACGTAGGCGCGTACTGGACAGAGCAGTGCCAAGGCTGAGTCTGCCTCCTCCAGGGGCAGCGCTTGCAGGTTCACCACCTGGTCCCTAAAAGGAGTGGTGGGAACCTTGGGCACATATCCAGAATTCCAGGCACGCTTCATCAACCGAAAATGTCTGCAGGTCCCCTACCCTCTTGATGGAGGCCAAAGCAATCAAGAGCGCTGTCTTCATAGACAAGAACTTAAGCTCAATGGACTGCAAAGGCTCAAAGGGTCTGACCAGGTAGTGCTGTCCCACCGTTTTTGAATCCACAAGGTCATGATGTGACGATATCGCGGCCACATAGACCTTAAGGGTGGAAGGAGACAGCCTTTGATCCAACCCTTCCTGTAGGAAGGACAGCACGGACCCGATAGGGCATTTCCTGGGGTCTTCTCGGTGAGAAGAGGACCAGGTGATGAAGAGGTTTCACTTCAATGCATAGGCCTGTCTTGTTGACAAGGCTCTAGCGGAAGTGATGATAGCCATCACCTGAGGTGGTAGGGTACTCAAACCTTCCGAGTCCCATCCAGGACCCACACGTGTCGGTTCCACAGGTCGGGACGCGGGTGCCATATGGTGCCCCGTGTCTCTGAGAAAAGAGGTCCTTCCTCAGAGGAATCCACCAAGGAGGGGCTGTCGTGAGGAGTACAAGTTCGGAGAACCAGGTCCGGCCGGGCCAATATGGGGCGACCAAAAGTACCTGCTCCTCGTCCTCCCTGATCTTGCACAGGACCTGTGCGAGAAGGCTCACTGGGGGAAACGCATATTTGCGTAGGCCCTGCTGCCAGCTGTGCGCTAGTGCATCTGTGCCGAGGGTCCCCTCGGTCAGGGAGTAAAACCAGCGGAAATGGGAAGTGTCGTAGGAGGCAAACAGATCTACCTGTGCGTCACCGAACAGTTCCCAAATCAGCTGAACCGACTAGGGATGGAGTCTCCATTCCCCCGGAAGTGGCTGAAACCGTGAGAGCTCGTCGGCTGCACGATTCAGTTCTCCCGGGATGTGAACGGCTCAAAGCGACCTCAGATGCTTCTGACTCCATAGGAGGAGATGGCGGGCGAGTTGCAAAATCCGGTGGGAGCGTAGACCACCTTGTCGGTTGATGTACGCTACTGTCACCGTGTTGTCAGAACAGACCAGTACGTGTATGTCCTTCAGCAGGGCTCGAAAGCAGTGCAGCGCTAGACGTATGGCCAGCAACTCGAGGCAATAGACATGCCATAGGCGCTGGGGTCCTTTCCAGAAGGCACTCCGGCCCATAGAAAAGTGAGGTTCAACAACGGGGTGAAGGTCTGAAGGCAGGCCCGGGTGACTGGGACCCAGAGCGTGCCTGGTTGCCATGCCCATCTTGGGACTCGATCGTGAAGCCAGTGCTGAAGTGGTCTCATATGAAGCAATCCGAGCGGCGTGACAGCGGCTGCGGATGCCATATGCCCCAGGAGCCTCTGAAATAACTTCAGTGGAACCACATTCTTGCCCTCGAATTGACGAAGGCAAGTCAGCAGTGACTGAGCGCACTCGCTCGTAAGCTGCTCATACATGGCGACCGAGTTGATATCCATACCGAGAAAAGAGATCCTCTGCACGGGGGAGAGTTTGCTCTTTTCCCAGTTGACCCGAAGGCCCAGACGGGCAAGGTGCCGGAGCACCAGGTCCCTGTGTTCGCAAACCTGGTCTCGAGAGTGAGCTAGTATCAGCCAGTCGTCGAGATAGTTCAGGATGCGAACCCCGTGTTGCCTAAGTGGCACAAGGGCTGCCTCGACAACTTTCGTGAAGACGCGAGGAGACAGAGCTAACCCGAATGGGAGAACCGTGTACTGGTATGCCTGCCCCTCGAATGCAAACCGTAAAAACAGTCTGTGTGAGGAAGAATGGAGACATGAAAGTACGCATCCTTCAAGTCGATCTCTGCAAACCAATCCGAAGGACGAAAGGCTGTCAACATCTTGAATAGAAACCTGTGAAGGGTTCGGTTCAAGACGTGCAGGTCCAGGATTGGTTGTAACCCACCGTTCTTCTTGGGTACAATGAAGTAGGGGCTGTAGAAGCCGGACTTCATCTCGGCTGGAGGGACGGTCTCGATCGCACCCTTCGCCAGTAGGGTGTCGATCTCCACATTCATGACAGGGGCATTGCCACCCACCATGGTATAGCGGACTCCCCGAAAATGGGGAGGAGATCGTGCGAACTGAATCGCATAGCCGAGCCTGATCGTGCGAGCGAGCCAGCGGGACAGATTCGGAAGCTCTAGCCAGGCTCCCAGAAACTGAACCAGCGGGGTCATGCGAACCACAGGCATAACCACGTTGGGGCAGCGAAGCAGAATGATCGGCCCAGACATGGGAGGCACTAGGGCATCCCGGGGTGTGGGTGGGGTCATATTCCGCATCCTGACAGAGGAGGCCAGGGAAGGAACAGTGTTCCACTGCGGCCTGCTCTGACATGGGTCTGGCGAAAGAGGGGGCTGAGAGCAGCGAGGCTTTGCATCATATACTGTCAACCGCACCCTCGGGCTCGGAGGTGAACATGTTAGATCTTTCTTGGCGGAAGATATAGAATTTACCCCTGGCCCTCCACCCGGGGAAGGAGAGGTCCTGTCACCCACCCCTGAGAAAGATCCGAGTTCGCCTGAGCTGCCTGTCTCAGGACCGCCGCTTGGCCTGCCGTTTAGCAGGCTGAGGGGCTGAGGCTGGGCTGCCTTCCTGCGACCTCTTCCGCGCCCTGGCCCGGGTGAAGGCTGCTGCTGGGGCCGGGCGGGAGCCGCAGGAGGGCGCCCTCGACGGGGAGCAGGCTGAGGCGTCTGAGCCGGCGGCTGGATGGAGGCAGCAGCTGGCCGCCGGGAAAAATTTTTTTTATAGCCGCAGTCTGCTTCTATGCGGCCGAGAATTGTTGGGCAAAGTCCTCGACCGCCCCGCCAAAAAGCCCAGCCTGGGAGATAGGAGAGTTGAGGAACTTTGTTCTCTCAGCCTCTCACATATCCGCCAGGTTGAGCCATAGATGACGTCCTCGGACCACACAAGTGGACATCACATGACCAAGAGAGCGTGCAGTAACCTTCATCGCCCGTAGGGCGAGGTCGGTCGCTGCACGCAGCTTGTGCATTAAAGCAGGGTCAGCATTGCCCTCGTGCATGTTTCTGAGCACCTTCGCCTGATGGACTTGAAGGATGCCAGGCAGACGCGGCCTGGCCCGCAGCTCTATAAGTCTTCGCCACCAAAGTAGACGTAAACTTACAGGCTTTGGACGGGTGCTTTGGGTCACCACGCCACGTCACAGCACTCTGAGGACACAGTTGCATTGCAATAGAGCGCTCAACGGGGGGAACCCCAGTGTACCCTTTATCGAGGGCAGTGAAGGCGGAGGAGGCTGCCAAGCGATCGCGGTAAGTTAACGGGAACTTCCACAATTTCGACACCTCCTCATGCACTTCCGGGAAGAAAGGCACTGGGGGCTGACGGACGGTTTCAGCACAGGCCGCCCCCAAGAACCAATCATCCAGCCTTGAACGTTTGGGACATGGCGGAGGGTTCCACTCAAGCCCGATGCTCTCAGCTGCCCGGGCAAGCATGGCCATGAGCTCTGGATCAGACTCGGACAATGCTGCGGCTCCCGAGGGAGGCAGCACAGCCGAATCCTCATCTCCAGAGGAATCCAGCCCACCTTGTGATGCGGCAAACAACATGGCGTCATCCGCCGGAGGACCGAGGAGGAATCGTCGGTTCATTCCACACCGTAACCCTCAGATCACTCTGACCATCAGCCAAAGTATCCCCTCTCGTGGAAGAGATAGATTGGGGTATGGTAGAGGGGACTCTACCTCATAGACGGAGGTCACGGCGTCTTGATCGAAGCATTGGGATGGACATGATCCCGCAGTGGGAACATGCCTCATCCATGAACGCTCTCTCTGCGTGCACGAAGCCCAAGCACGCGATACAGCGATCATGGAACTCGCTGGAACGTGCCGTACACCAACACTCTGGAGAGATGCTTGTCTGAAGAGTAGAAAGCTCAGGAAGGGAAGTGAACACTCGGCTCCGAAGCAGAAACATAATGCGAGATTGCCGAGTGGCTCCTTTTATACCCACGAGGGTGGGCGGAGTCGCGCTATGCAAATTCTGCAGACCCATGGCATTGTCATGCCATTGGCTCGTTTTGTAGAACTCAAAGGCGATTGGCTTCTAAGCGAAGCCCCCATTCCGTCAGTCACTGACGTAACTCGTAGTGGACTGACTGAAAGGGAACCCTGAACTATGTACAGCAAAAATACTTCAGCAGGATAAGACCTAAAGGAATTTTAGAGAGTTGAAACAGACAAATACACTTGAGAAATGGTTATCTGTATGTTCATTTACATTACATTTTGCTACCTTTGTTACATATTACTATAAGAGTCTTGAATTATAATCTTATAATTTATAATCTTATACTTATAATCTATTATAAATTCTTCCCTTATAACCCAATCAAATTTATGTAAAAAACCCACTAAAATACAAAGGATCACAAACTTTCCCTCCAAAAGTATAACACCTTATTCATTTACTCCCCTCCTAAGGGAGTGACATCACTTTTAGAAAGATCACATGAGCTTTTAGGAATTCAGGGGAGACATTCTGACATGAAGATGCTGAGCTCGAAGTCTTCGAAGAACCCCTGGATAAGTATTGTGTTGGATAAGTATTAGGATTTTATTGTTTATGGCCAAGAGAATATTATCCTACTATAATCTATTGCCTTTCCTACTAAACTACACTGGACGAGTGTTGGCAGTACGTTTAAGACAGATTCCATCAGGAATCCCTCAAATCATTTACTTGATCCAAATATCTTTACTAGGGCTGTCAATAGATTAACCAGTGGCTGGCTGACTAGTCTTAAAGTTAGTCATCTAATTTGGTTGCATGTGGTCTTTGATCAGCCAAAGATAACCCCATCACACACAACCTGATCTCAACCCACTGGATGTCGCAGATCATCTCGGGCCACTCATCAAAGAGTGCTTCAAAGATTCTTCTACTGCACAGGAGTACAAATGTGCAAGAACCAATACGCCTGTATTATAAATCAAGCAGTGGCCACACATTTCAAAAACACACTGGTAATGCTGATGAGAGAGAATCAATACACCCTCATTACAGATGGCTCAAATGACACGGATAGGAAAGAAATGGATTTACATCATGGTACCCACTGAATTATAGCCATACTTCGACTCATTCTACTCAGAGGCTCGCAAAACACCAGCACCACTAACAGATGAAGAGGATATGGTGGAAGGATATTAAGATCCAACAGGAAAAAAAGTAACTGTTGCTTTTGTATTCGTAGGAAATAAAGATGACCAAAAAAATTATGAATAATGTGTTTTTTAAACAGCTGTACACGGCATAGATCTTGGACTACACTTCCATCTGGCATCCTTCTATTCCTTACAGTAATCATTTTCTTTTTCGGAAGGTGCGATGATGGGAATGTGCGTGTCATCAATGCACTGATCAACGCTGTGGGAACACTCTGTGTGATTGCGTCGTGATACACGTGAAATCAGTCCAATGGAGTGACGGAATAGGCGGATGATGTCATGCCAAGGGAACTCGAACTGCATCGATGCGCTGTTGGAACCCTATACCCACGCCTACATAATAGCGAGTGCCTGTCCATGTGAAACCATAGCGCACACTAAGACAAAAGCACCCTAGACCCTGGAGTGGAGCCCAAATCCAGGTTATGAAACCTCACAAAAGTGTGTGGAGAGGACCAGCCTGCCGCATCACAGATATCTTAAAGGGAAATGCCCGAAAGGAAAGCTGTAGAAGTGGCCATACTCCCAACAGTCTTTGAAACAGTGAGTGACTGGCCTTGCTTTAACCCATTTACAGCTGAGAGAATTGTATCGATATGAGCAGGAGAAAGCGCCTGCATCGTCATCGAATCGCCAAATTACACCTAGTCCTTAAGATTTGTAACACGATTTGCTTTAGCGTGAGCATCTTTAGCTTGAAATTGTTCACAGTGAGATGTAGAAGTCGCAGATTAAAAATCGGATGTAATCCCCCATCCTTTTTTGTAACAAATAAAGTACTGGCTACCTAAAACCCGGACTACCTGCTGGCAAGAGGCGCATTTTCTATGACTCCTTTGTCCAGCGGAGCTTTTACTTCTTGCTCCATAACCAGAGCCTGCCCGGGGTCCACCGCTGTGGGTATAGCCCCGTTGAATCTGGACGGGTGAGACCTGAACTGAATTTTGTAACCCTTTTCTATTGTCAGTAGGACCCATTGAAATATAATTTATATTTATTATATATTTGGCAGTAGCTTTCACACTGCCAGAAATTCTACTGAGAGTACCAATCTCTCAAGACTGGCCTCTGGTATTTTCCCTCTAGTCAGTTTGTTGCCCTGAAGCGGCACACCGGTAGGGAACAACCTAACGGACTCCTCTGCGGAAGGTCCCAGAGCATCGCTGGAAACCGCTGCGCCCCGAAGCACACGAGGTGGCAGGGTTGGCAGAACGGACCCCTGAGGGCAAAGAGGGGAAGTGGGCACCGTATAATGAGGTGTTAATCGCTTCTCCCTGGAAGAGACTACCCTCAGAAGCCTGACACCAGTGGCGTCAGGACTTCTTCGCCAAAGCATTCCTAGAGATAATGACAATCCTCCGATCTCCGACTTCGGCTTTTTTCTGCGGGGGAGCATGGGAAGCGATGCTGTTTTTGTTGCACTCTGTGCGAGGAGCTTGTAGGCGGCCGGGGGTGCTCCCGCCCAGCAGCCCCAGAGACATGAGGGGGAATACATTTTTGGAATGCCACCATCTGTTTCAATGACAGGGGAAAGCAGGGTGTCCAAAATAACCTTTTTATCCTTCTCATTTATTCCAGACAGATTTAGCCATAGATCTTATATGGTAGTTACATAGCACCTAGACCTGAGTTATCATGAAAAAAGCTAGGAAATTTCCATTTTGACAATATGGGACCTTTAAAAGTTATTTAGTCATCTAATTTGGGTTTTGTGGTCTTTGATCAGCCAAAGAGAACCCCCATTACACCCATCCTGATTTCACCCCACTGGCTCCCAGTTGCAGCCAGAATTAAATTAAAGGTTTAGCTGCTGGCTTTCAGGACTGCCACTGGAACACCACCTCCATACCTCAACTCACTCCTTTTATTCAGAGGTTTCGTTTTGTTGGTGAAATGACATTTCTGTAATAGTATATGATGGATTAAATGAATCCAATCACAGTCAATGTCAGGCATCATATTCCTATTAGATTTTCCTTTTTCAAAAACACTGATGATGCAGTATTAATAACAGTATGAAATTATAAAACTGCTTTATTATCTTCATGGCGGGCATACAACCTCCCACCTCTACCCTCAAATGACAGAAATGCCCATTCCTAAAATGGTTGTAATGTTCTTACATTACATTAAATGTTGACTAAACGTTTACGTCTCATGGCCACATGGTGCCATCTTTGATGTTAATGTGATTAATGTTTGCTACTGATTGCATTTGTTAGTTTAATATAAAACTTGGTAAAATTATTTCAGTTTGCATCAGTACTTTTTGAACATTTACAGCCAATTGTAACAAAAACATGAATATACCAGGGTTTTTCCTGGCTCAAAATGAGGCGGAGGTGGTAAAATCCTGCTTGGCCAGGCCGACCCACGGCTCACGATTATGCCGATTAATTGTCAGTTTTAGGGCTGTGTCATACACTTTTTGTGTGCTTAGATCATTAAATAATTATGAATTTAATCCTTTTCAAGTTATAATTTTGCAGTGTAAGATTACAGCTAACACCTTTAAATATTTAAGTATTTATTCAATTCAGTAAATAACTGAAACAATCACAACAAACTGGCAAAATAAAATGGTTATAAATGTATCATTTATATATTTCTACATCACTACATAATATCTAATTGTATGTGACTAATGGTCACTTTTATTTGTTAAACAATCCAGAATCCACTAAGTACACACTACTTCATTATAGAGAAAACAATAAATGAATAAAAAAAATTATATATATATATATATATATAGGCCTACACAAATAATATAAAATTACAAGATGTTTATTGTAAACGTAATGTGCAGCTTTTTAATGGGACAACAAAGATATGATAGATACGAGAGAACAAGATAGGCTTTTAATAATCTTAATAATCAGTGCACAAAACTATGATAATATGAAACGCTTCAAAACAGAGCGGCACAAAGCGCTTATGCCACCGTCGCCTTTGGCTTTTGGCTTGCTCAGTTGGGGACACCTAAATTTCAACTATATTACTGATCCGCCCGCATTGACACTATATGATAATTGAAATGAGCTGGATGACATCACCGTTTTTACCAGAGCGGCTGTACAGCCGAATCAAATTCCGTTGCATTATTTTCCTGTTACCACTGTGAAGCTGCTTTGAAACAATTGCCATTGTAAAAAGCGCTATATAAATAAAGGTGATTTGATTTGATTTGATCCCGGGTGCAGAATGATGCGCTCAAAGCAACATGGAGTCAGAGTGCGCATTGAAAAGTTCACAGCACAAAGAGAAGAGATGTCGAGCGCACAAATCCTAGTCTATAATGTATATCTGTCCAACAGTTTACAGATCATTTGTTTCTTCACAGTTTTACAGTTATTGTGCTTGTTATGCTAGTTAATAGTCCTTGTGTTGTCACCCGGTAGAGAGTACAACATCGTTCAGAAACAGCTATAAACTCCAGCAAGATAAAGTCATTTTACGCAAACCCATAGCCCTTTATCTACATATCAAGTATTATAGTGGGAATATATCATCTTGGAAAGAGTTATACTTTGCTGCTGACTGTCGTAACCGGACACGACGCACAGTTTGAATGCTGAATGGAGAATGATTGACAGACGCAGCGGAGGGAAGACGAGTTTCTGTGATCTTTAAATTTAATAATGTAAATATTTTTCTGTCCTTCACATTCAGCTATGGAATGGCTGTAGATGGATTTGTACCAGCAAAAATAATAATATAAGCTTGATCACTGAAGGATCATGTGACGATATGATGATTATTTAATTATCAGGACAGGCCTAATCTGAGCAAGTGTCTGCCTGTCTGAGTTTTGTCGACAGACGGAGGCGGCCGCAGGAAAAACCCTGTTTCTGATAACCAGGAAAAATTGTCCCACTATAAATGCTGTTTCATCTCTATCTACAATCCGTCCGTGCCCACTGATTCCTGACCTGCAGCCGTACCACAAATGACAAGGTCAATATTTCATTAAATACTAGCGGTTCACTCTCCCACGTGCAGGACTCAGTGTTTTACTTTAAATGTTTACACACTTCCCTCGCTAACTTTTCTCCAGATTACACTCATAATCCCCATATCAATGCCCATTTCAATCACATTGTGGAATATGAACAAAATGTTCTATATTACAACATGGTAGCTAAACAGAGCGCGCTTGAGGATGAGAAAAAAATCCCTTATAGACAACAAATGTAAAGCTGATCAGTCACATTTCATGCTTTGCTTTATGTAAAACAAAGATTTTGTTAGACACTTATCTAGTATAATTAAGTGACATAAATTAATGGTTTTCAAATCAGAAGTAGATTTTGAGTTTAATGTCACAATAATTATAAAAGGCTATTACTGAATTATTTTTTCTAAAATTAATGTGTTGTAATAACAAATATTAGTCGGATCTTCACAGGTTCACTTGAAGCAGCATTAGTGTTTGTCTGGTCATGTGATCTTAACATGTCTGTCCACATGAGGCGACCTGCTCCATGTCAAATAAAACCGCTTTAATCAGGACACTCTTATGACATTCTTCAAAAATATCATTCAATTCTGTAGAGCTGGACATTTTAATAAGGATCAAATGACTGAGTTCAGCTTTGAGAATGAAACCAACCTGTTTGTTCCTCAGTTTCTTCATGTTTCACTCTGACTGTTTCTTCAATCTTTATGTCTTCACTCTCCTCTTTAATAAACGCCATCTTTATGTAGACGTGGATCTCGGTCACTTCACCAGGAGTTTTTCTGTGTTTGAAAACTCTGTCCTGTTTAAGATGAGAATAATTAACAGAAACAAATCCACACAAAATTTCTGAGTGGACAATCAGCTCTAGTTCAGTAATTCAGTGAATGGATCTAAATGACCTGATTAGACAAAAACACTCAAAACTAACATAAATTAATAAAAGAATGCAAATTATACAGACCCTTAATATATTAGTTTAGCTATTTAATGATTTGTAGAAATCGAGATAGAAATGCAGCGCTTCGAATCACTGAATCATTTGTTGCGAATCAATTGATTCAATTCACTCGGAGAGTCGAAAAGCTCCGGTTCTCTCGTCACTCGCCAGAGACTGAATTCATGTTTAAATTGACTCACGATAAAGAGCGAAATGAGACGCTCCTTCTGTTACTCATGAGTTTCATTATGTTACTTTACTCACACAACGCTGGTAAATGTTAGATAAAGCAATGCAGTGTTACATTTAACAATATATCATTCATTCTGCGTCGCTTTAAACACTTTAAACGCTTAAAACACAAACCTTTCTTCAGCCGAATCACAACAGATGCAGGAGCGCGGTGCAGCCTTATGACGTCATACATCAAGAGCAAAATAAAAGTCCCGTTTACTGATCAGTCTAAAATCACAAAAGTGCATAGAAATTTACATAGAAAATACATATTAATAAAAATAAGAAAAGATGACAAAATTCAGAGTTGAATGTATTATTGAAATACATTTAATAACACAATGGTAAGTTAATAATACAGTTCACATTGAGAGATAAAAAATGTTAAATTACTCTAAATCAAGACACAGTACCCAACTTTAATTTTTACTGTTTGTATATATACAATATAGAAAACACACATTAAAAATAAAATTAATGAGGAAATACCATAACTTCACAAGCAAATGACAGGGTTTCTGTGTGTCCTTAAAAATTTTGTTAAAATTTAAGTCCATAAAAAGTCACAAATAGTATAACAAACTTAAATGATCATTTTAACAGGCCTTGAATTTTGGGCTGTAAAAACAGAGGCGCTGCGGTCTGGATATATGCAGATATATGTAGTTTGAGAGTGTAGAGAGACCGAGCAGTTTAGCTTCAACCCTCAAACTAAAGCTTTTTTTCTGATGGCTTATGTCTACTTTATCATGTTTATTGTCATTTATTGGTTTATGGTTTTAAAATGGGAAAAGTGATCCAAATCAAGTCAATAACTGTTGAAAGATTATGAAGATTTCATGAAAATAAATCTACTGATACAAGGACAGTCATATTTTTAGACATTTTATACCTATTTTTTAAGGTATTTTTAGATTCAAGTGAACTTTATATGTCCACATTTTTAATATCAGAAAAAAGCATTTATATGCATTTTAACACTAACACATATATGAACTATTAAGTTTATTTTTTATCACATTTGTCATTATTTGCATTTCAAATGAATTTATATCTGGTATAAATGGTTTGTCCACCCAAACAGTTTTACCTTTTAGACAAAGTCTCTCAGTCTTTAGTAGTTTCCTAATATTTTCAGCACATCATTGGACAACACGTATGTAAATATGTATTTCACCAATACATGCAACTGTCATCTCTTTTATTATTTGTGTATATTTTATAAAACTTTAATACATTCACTCATCCATGAACATGATTTCTTCCCAAGTTCGTCTGATTCCTTTCCATCGGCTGTGGAGGTGAAGACGACACTCCCATGATTCCTGTTACACCTGTCAGCGGCGGATGCCATTATGTCCCAGCAGATGGCAGCCTCGTCCCTTACTGTCACCTTAGACTCAATATGCCGTTTCTCAATATGCGTCTTGTCTGTACTTGTGTTCTCGTGAAACGTCATCAGTCACTGCCAAAGTACTGTTTTAAGAGTTGTTCAGGTGAGATTGTACTTGTTTGAAGCTCAAATCTGTGGTTTATTTATAAAGATAGCGCCTATTTGAAAATTTGATGTGATGTTTTCGGAGTTGTGAGATCCAGGCAATCACGAACTTTGCGTACTTGGTATTGAGAAACACCCTCTGTTATTTCCCAGAACTCTGAGCTCATTATTAGTTAACCGGTTACAGCTATACGATATTATTGCGATTTTAAAAAATTGCGATATGCTGAGTATTGCAACATACGAATGGCCATGCGCATTTTACTTTCACTTTAGAATTAGCGGCAATTCGGTGGCGGCAATTGCTTGAATGATGGGCTCATTGTTATTCTTAATGAAAAACACAACAATAAAACAGTACAATGACAAACTCACTTAAATAGGCGCTTTTACATTTCGTGTTGAAACCAAATCTTCCACCGTCCTCTTGTCATTCATCTCCTCACTCTAGTGATGAATGAAATCTGACTCCTGCTGCTGGTCTGTGCTGTGACTCTCCTTCGGCTCACGCTGCACGTTCAGTTTTTAATTGTATTAGACATTTTTAAACCTTGTTAAAATGTTTACTGATAATATTTTTTAGAACATTGTCTACCCTAACAGTCGTAAAACTTTCTGCAGGGAAGTTTTCTTTTTGTTTCCAGAATGTTCTCCTAAAAGATACAATAATGTACATTAAAAACATATTTTAAACATACGCTTTTAGTGATCACATTGTTGGAACATTATGCCCTAACATTGTTATAAAGTTTTTTTCCTAGTTTTTTAAATGTTCCCAGACTGTTTTATTTAGAGTAGAACTTCATGCTTTAATAACATGCAAATGTTGTGTAGTAACATTTTAAACTCTGTTAGCTTTAACAGAAATAACACATTCATACTCTTTACACATTCATGTGCACATCATACTATAACAGGATAAATAAAAAATAATCAAATAAAACTGCTCAAGAAACGCAACTATGAATAATCAAAATTCTGAACATTTTTAAACAATTGCATTTGTACCATGATAAAATAAATAAAAATAAAATAAAATAAAACTGCTCAAGAAACAACTATGAATAAACAAACATTTTTATAAATGTTGTATTCGTAAACAGTTGTTTAGTCAGAGTCAGTAGACTCAAACGGGTCGCTCCCCTCTGCTGCTGCTGCTGCATGTTCGTGACGCATTAATTGACTTTCATCCATGGACGGTCCTCCATTATCCACCTGCATATGTAACCCAGTCAAATAATCCAGTTGATTGAATATTTCTGTTAATAATACTTGAGAATAATTGTTTCTTTATTCACATTCATATACGTATTTTTGTTTTGTTTCATTCCTTAATGCATAGCAAGTTCAGGCATGTAAAATAATTTTTTTAATATATGTATATTTTTGTATTTAATTTTGTTGTGAAATGCAATTGAGAGAAGTGCGTCGATGGTTGCTGACGTCACTTGCGTGCCAGTTCATGGTGAGAGAGATGCGAGCCACATTTTGGCTGTCGCTTAACTTTATCCATCCTCGTGGTTTCTTGTCTAATTAAATGCCTGAACTGTGTCATTTGCATTAGTGTGTGTTCAATGAGCTCAGACTGTTTCAACGCGCTGTGGTCGGTCGCATTCATTTTCTTCTTTTCAAATTTGTAATTCTTGAATGTCACCTTTATTGTTCAAGGGGTGAAGTGTGATCAACTGAGAATATATTTTCTTCGTCATATGTGAAAAGAAAGAAAGTTGCAATCATATTGCAATACAGTTAAGAAGTGAAAGAAGAAAGAGAAGTGACAGTGAATACTAATAATATTCATTGAAACTGATTATTGTGTGTATGCGGTTTATTCAAGCAGTAAGTGACTAAACTGAGATCTGAATTGCATATAAGTGCAGAGACATATCATAACTACATTTTTTGTGTGTGTGTGTGTGTGTGTGTGTGTGTGTGTGTGTGTGTGTGTGTGTTTAGTGTCAGACCCCAGACCCGAGACTCCAAATAATACTATGAAGGGATATTATAGGTGTTTGGTGATCTCAGACCCAGTAGATATTTTTCTTCCTTTGAGCTAAATCTGAAAAAAAAAGGGTTACAGAATAGACAATAATATTAATTAAAATCTGAATAATTTATGATTTCTCAAAAAGTAAAATGTGACAGACAGAAAAATGTCTGTCACAAGAATAAGAAAATGTACAAATTATCTTTTAATATACAAATGTTTTATTGTTGCAGTGTTATATGAAAGTAAAAAAGTCAAAATGCAATCACTTGCCAATTTGTTTTTATTTTACAATTATGCAAACAGAACTGTAATGAATGTTAAATAAAATAAAACGTTAAATAATTTTTAAATGTTAAATTGTAACAATTTTAAAAATCAATAAATAGGTTTTCAAAAACAAGAAATAAAAAGTTAAAATGTTAAATAACATTTAAAAACAAATTTAAAATGTTAAATATTATTGAACACAAGTATTACCAATAGTGAACTATTGAAACAACTATTCACACTATATACAATGCTATATACAAAAAAATTGATACATTATTTGGAAATGGTTCTCCGCATTTCCTCTAACCACACCTCTTCACGTCTCAGTCTGTGGGCAATACACCCTGCCCCTGTACTGGCTATGTCCTGTTGCACTTGTTTTGAATTGCCCACATTTTTTACAAGTGTTCACCTCTACAGTTCTCCTGTAGGGTCTCTTGGGCATGGCTTCTGGATTGGCAGCTGGTGTAGCAGGCTGCGAGCTGGTGCCCTGCACCACTGTAGGCTGTAACAGTGGCTGCATCATTGGCATTCCCTGGACCATCTGGACTCCTTGGACCATCGGGATTCCCTGGACCATTTGCACTCCCTGGAACATTGGCACAGCCTGAAACATTGGCACACCCTGGAAACCTGGTGCTGCCGGTATAACAATATTCGGCACCATCTGCAGTGATGATCCAGGTGCTGATAGTGTAACCAATATCTGACTCTGCGCTGGTGCCTTGGGTCTGAGAGGGGGTCGCCCAACAGAAGTCTGTCTCTGCTTTGCCTGACCTGCTGTGCTCTCTGGTAGCTTGTATTGGTGCTGCTCCCCTGGTTGTTCTGGCTTAGTCCGTAGGCATTTGGCAACCTGGAGAGGCTCCTGAGCTTCAGGGAGGGGCTGAGGCAACTGAATGCCCTGAAGCAGCACAGACAGTTCCTGCTTTTTCTGTCTGTTGTTGTACCACTGAATCAGGGTGTTCTGGTTAACCTCCACCAGCTGCATTGACGCCCCTCCCATCACCAAGCCGTTGCCCAGTACAAGCTGCCTTATCCTGCGATAGTCTTGCAGGATTAGAGACCATCTCGACAGGGCTCCCTTGCCTTTTCTTTTGGGGCTTGGGTGAACAGTGCAAAGTCTGATGAAGATGGTCTCCACCAGACGGCAACAGTCAGGCCACTGAGCAGCTATGCCGGCACACCCAGCACCCAGCACACATCTGGTGGTGCTCTCTACTCCAGGGGTTTGATTGGGCCTCTTTGGTACTCTGAAGCGTCCACTCAGAAGTCTCTTTTGGTGTCGAGCTGCATTCACCACCCCTTTCTTGTCCCGGTCATCCAGGTTCTGCCAAAGAGCAATTATGGTGTTGGCTTCCTGGTTGGTCAGGCTGAGGGCTGTGTGACCCCGGAGCTCCACCAGATATTCTGCCAGCCTGTCCACATGTTGATAACACGGGACATTTTGGTAGTCAACAGCCTATTAAAAAACACAAACAAACAATGAAATTATTACATCACATCTGTTTGATGCATAATTCTGTCATTTTCCTGTTTATCACCATAAAGCTCTTTTGACACAATCTGTATAGTACAAAGCACTATACAAATAAAGCTGACGATGCATATTTGCTGCTTACTAATGACTTTAGGCTGTACTTTTAAATTTAGAATATGTGGAAAGTCTGTATTTAAAGCACTGCATGTTAATTCATCACTGTTTGAATTATTCTATTTGATTTGAAAGAAATACAAAGGAGTGGTATTTACCATCTCTCCATCATCATCATCCTGACCAGCATTCTCTGACTCTGAGGGGAGAGGAGAGACAGCAGTCCCTGAGGGTCCAGCTGATGAAGGAGACTGTGTGAGGCCATGTGTGGGGTCAGGGACCAGTGAAGGGGATGTGGAGCCCAGCACTGCTGGTGACCAGGGTGGAAGAACCCAGTGTCAGTGTGGAGGAGGATGGTGACAGAACAGCTTCCGGATCTGTAATGGTGTGATTCTCGCTGATGTCACAGAAGCCCTCATCTTCATCTTGCTCCTCCATACTGAGGTCCTCAATGAGCTCTGCGGTCTGCTCAGAGTCTGGATTCATGTCCTGCAGTGACTGACCAGTCTGCTGGAACAGACACTGCACTCCAATGAGCTCACCTGAAACAAACACAATAAACAAGCAGAAATTAAATACAACGTTGTGTATGATATTTGATAAATTAGGCTTTTGTAGTAGCTCATATAGTGTGATATTGTGAGAATATAGAGCTCATAGTTGAGGAGAAGAAAAAAATAATTATTCAGAGGCCCAAAACCTTTAATTGTGGGTGGCAAAACATAATGCAATGCAATACAATGATGATTGAGAGACGTACAAATAAACGTTCCTCAAAAGCCTGATCATATTTGATATTTACATGTAACATGATTTTTCTAATCAAGTAAACCTATGTTGCTTCAGTCCAGTAAATGTTCATCAAATATTACTAACAATATAAAAGTTATTCTTACAGTTACTTCCTAAAAATCAGTGCAGATTTCACAGCAGAAAGACACGTGAAGCACGAGCTGAAGGTGGACGTTTGTACAATTATAATAAAAGGCCTTTTACTTGCTAAAAAATATGGACTATCAATCAGATGACAGAGGCCATGTTTCCAGAAAAGTTTTGATCATGTTTATAATTTAGAGGCCTTTAGAAATGTGCATATAAAATATGATACAGTAGACTATAGGGTTAAATCTAATATATAGACTGAGATTACACAGAAATTGCAAATTCATTAACAATAACAAATTCTCTCACTGGTGTAACATGCAGGGGAACAAAACGTGGGAACCACTTTCCTGCCAAACAGCTTTTCATAATTGCGGTTTACACAGTGAACAAATTCTCCTGTGTAGCTGTGCAAAGCTGATGGCTCAGATGACAGGGAAGCAGCCTCCCGGTCCTGGTTCCACCGGTATAGACCCTCCAGCAGATAAATCTGAAAGTTCAGACTGTTCGGACTGGTCCCTGTAAATAGACACAACAGCGTATGGGGGGTGTTAAAGAAACACACAAAGACACTTAATGCTCTTTCTTTACACATGCACATTGTGTGTGACAAAGACATGCCTGGGATGAAACGGTTCAGATGTAAATGAAAGGACTCGAGAGAAGTGGAGCCTCTGGCACATCTGTACGTCTTTAGAAGCATGCCTTCCTTGGTTAAGCTCCCCGTCTCTGTGTAAAGCACAACACCAGGGGGGTCCTGAATGCATTTAACATGCTTCTTCTGGACATTCCAGATGTGCTCCATCCTTTCTCTGTCCAGGAGAGGAACACCCAGGGAGTCATTGCCCTTGCTGCTCAGGAGCTCTGTAAGCAGCTGCTCAAGGAGAAGGATGGTAGTCTCCTTTCCATGGGTCCTCCTCCACCCTGGTAAGATGTTTGTTGACATCTTCATCTGTCAGCGCAGGCCAACCCTGGGATATCAACAGCTCTCTCTTTGCTTTGCGAAGCTCAGAAACATCAGCCGCATCCCACTCAAAAATGCGTGCTGACAGCCATGACATGAAGATGGGATACAGCTGATGGGCATCAGTTGTACACCCCAAGGCAATCCTGCGCATAAAATGCCAGCTGTCCAAGCGTATCATGAGATCTGGCCAACCTCTGAATCTGGTTCAGCTTGGTCTCGCCCACCTCAGTGCAGCAGCCACAGTCCACGTACAACACAGCAGGTGAGTCCACGTACAACACAGCAGGTGGGTCCACACCAGCCTTCTGGTACCATTTCACCAGATCTACCATCATGTCCAGTCCTGCTCCTTCCTGGGCTGTAAGCACACTTATGAGCACCTGACCAAACTCATTGCCAACAGAGGTAAGCCAGAGTCCCGTTCCCCTCGCTGTCCCAGCCAGCTTCTTGGTGATCTGTAATAGATATGATATGAAGCATGCTGTAAATGTAATGAAACTGCACACCACAGATAGAGTGCCATGCTATGATATAATAAACAACATCATAAATTAACAAAGATCCACCACTAACCTTTTTAGTGGAATCCATCTTCAAGACAGAGCCATTGGTGGATGTTATCCTTGTATGGATTTCATCCAGCCTTGTCAGGATGTCTTGGCTGTACACTGTAACCCACATAGCAACATTGTGCCGCCCCAGATCTGGCCCACATGCTGCGTGGAATGACGGCCCTTGGGTGGCCCACTCCTGTTTGCCAGATCTGGGCCACAAGCGGGCCATAGCAATGCCACATGTCCGCCAAGAGCAAACAAATAAACCAGAACTGGACCTTATCTGAGCCACAAAATCTGTGTATAATAAATATGGAGTCATCTCAGCCTGTTAACAAGCAGAATCACTGAAGGAAAGAAGAGAACAGAAAAAGAGACGAGCACAAACACAAGAACTACAACTGACTTCAGTCACAGCCTTAGATGAAATCAACTGATGATAAAAGAAGACATTAAATCTCTGAAGATCTCAGCAGAGGAGGATTAAACAACACTGTTTAATACAGTAAAACAACGGGTAACCATCATCGTCTGGCCCAGATCTGGCAAACAGGAGTGGGCCACCCAAGGCAACACCTCGGGTCCATTGAGGAAGTCCACACATTGGGCGGTGTACCGGGCCAGACGCTGGAGCCACTCCTCGCTGTGGTTCTCACGCAGTTGTTTTATGACCCGCGTGGGACTGTTGCCTAAGTCACGTTCGCGCAGGAGCCGAATGACCCTCATATCACAGGCATACCTTAGGAAAAGCAAAATCCACACATTTATATATTTCACATATTTGTTTTGTAAAGTATTTGCAAATATATGTGATGATGGGCTATCAACTGGATGTGGAATGAAAGTGTACTCACTTCCGCGTGAGGATGACCCGAAACTCAGATCGATGGCCCAGATCCAGCTGTTGCAGGACAGTCTGACTCAAAGACACATGCGAGGCTTTACGCTTGGCACAGATGAGGGTTTCTGTGACCATGTTGTACATCCTATCGATGTCCAGAACCTGCCGTGCCCTTTTGTGCAGACCGCTTCCTGTCAGCTGATGCTGTCCACAGGCAGGATTGGGACAGAGAACCTTGACCCTCCACAGCTTGTATTGCATCCACAGCAACAGAGCATGACAAAAAAATCTGTCTGGAGCTGGAGCCTGATTGTATGTAAGTGCTGGCTGTAGTGGGTAATACCAGAGCTGTAGGTTTTCACGAAGCTCTGGTTTCCCCTTGGGCCCCGTTTTAAAAAGTCTGCTTGCAATCCACCTGTGATCTTCTGGTGGCAAGGTCTCCGACCACAAACGATGCAGTCGAACTGCAGATGGAGCTTGCAATAATGCCCCAGAAGGAGCAGTCTGTGAAAGAAAAAGACAAAACATTTAGTCTAGCAAGGTCATTTGTTCAATAAGCGCTATTTTTTCCAAGACTACCCTCACATAAAACAGTGATTATTGCTACAATAAAACTGGTAACTTTGTATTAGTCACTACTGTCATCCAAAAAGGAATGAATATTCTTAAAGCCAGTTTAATATATAAAATATCAACAGCAGGAAAGCTTATTTTCTGTAATTTTACAAACAACATCTCTTTATTTTAAATATTTTAAACATCTGATTATGTTAACAACCATAAATAATTCTTTAAATTTAATATCAAGTTGATCCTCTGAGGATCCAAGCCCTAACAATATGACTTTACTTGGTTATTGTTTATTCAGCTTGAAAGTGTTTTAGGAAGCTACTGGTTATCACATTCAAAATGTCAGGGTATGTAAGCCCCATCCTATAAAATATTGGATGTCAAATGCTTACTTTACATTAATAGAATAAAATTGATACATTTGTTCCAAAAGTTTTCAGAACTGTGTCAGCTGCTAGCGCTATTTTGTGTTAAGCTACAGTTAATATGTCAATTCAATTACCCTTTTAGACCAATAGAATTTGAAATTACTTACCGAGACAATACTGCAAGACTCTGCAGGACTGGTCACATCTGCAGTGGTTCTGGGGACAGAGGCTGGAACTCCAGGGTCTTGTGTCTGTACAATCACGCAGTGAAATATAATAGATGTTGTATATATAACAAGAGAAACAGTCAAACATAACTGTCCGATAATTTTAACTCATCCTAGATGAAATTATACAATACTGTAGTCTTTGTTTTTTGAAAAAAGATTGAAGATTAATATACAGTCAAAAACAGTAATACTGGGAAATACGAGAGATGCCATGAAGGACTTGAGAAGAGAAGAAAGAGAGCACATAGGTTACATTGTTCTTTTATCATTTTACTTGACCATGTGACTAAATCCATCTGAGACATTCAAACTGACCAATCAGCAGACTACACCTGCCCCTGTACAAGGTGTGACAATTGGCAGGTAGGTGTGAAAAACATACCAGCCAACAACTCAGCTTTTTACTTTCTGTACTTCATTACATTTCAACTTAACTGTTATACTTTAAACCTTAAAATTGAAATTCCTTTTTAAAAATGTTATTACCCTTGACAAACTTGGTATAGTCCTAGATGTCACAGATGGAGTAGTCTGGGGCTGGAGCCGAGGCTGAGGCTGACTCTGCTCCATGACCTCCTGTACTGGTCCAGTAGCGGCAGACTGTTGTTCCACAACCCTTGGTGCTGGTCCAGTAGAGGCAGTGGCCTGTTTAAGACAACCACAAAAATACATACAATCATTTTTGAATGAGAAAAATTTGTTTAGTAAATTATAAAAAGAAAAAAAAAGAAAAGAAATACTTGCAACATCTTCACATTGTTACCTTTTGAGTGTGAAAACCACACATGCACTTTGGGACTGCTCCAAGTAAGGTTGTCTGGCTGCGAGACTGCATCGGACATTTTTCAATCTGTAAACATTATGACATCTAATACACAATCCATGCAGGAATGGCAAATTGATTTACTGTCATTTTCCAGGATGTGTGTCATATTTATTTTTATTCATGTTCTTTGAAGGGGAAAAACAAAATGTAAAATTAGAGAAAGAGTGAATGAGTGAGTTTGTTTCCCCCATTAAAAGAACAAGAGAGGAACATTTCACACCTTCAAGCCATCCCCCATCCCTGCCCCCTCCCTCTCAAATCTCCTCCCAGAACAAAAAAGTCTTTAATGTAGTTTTTTTTTATAGTATGACATAAATCTCAAATACCTGCAACATTATTTACATAAATATCTATAAATAATAATGATACCTGGTTTACATTGGTGTAAACCATAAGTAACAGTGCATTGTTCTAATGAATGAGATCAGGTACATGTTTGTACTGAACTCTAATATGTTGTTCTGTTATGCAAATACATTAAACAAACAATTCTAATGTTCAATTATGCAAGTCAACAAACACTTAAGTCGTTTATTTCATGAAAAAGTCACAAAAGCACACACTCACCCTTTGATACATGTCGTGCTACTTTTTCTGTCGAGGAGCTGGCCTGTTACCCTCATTTGAAGGCCAAACTCCTGTGCTGGCAAACTTTTTTAGACGTGATATCCATTCAGCGTCCGACATGGCTTTATGTGATTTTTTGCCAGACATTTTTTTGCCCTAGGTTAAACCGTTTTGGACAAAACTACCCTTAATAAAAATGATTTCTTAAAAAAAAAACACAACACAACATATTCAAATATGTCATTAGGTTTCTTACCTGTTGTCCGTAATATCGCTGTGTATGTTTTATATAAAAATATACTTATATTATATACGCTGACCTGACCTCCGTGGCAGTGATGCTCGTCTACTGAACTTTTTTTGAACTCTGACACGCCCCCTGAGGATTATGTCATTACTTCGTACACCTTCGGCTTGATTGACATCTGGCTAGCCTCCTGACTCCAACTAGCGGTGATAAGCGTAAACGTGCTCACGACATTTCCTTGAACTCTGATTGGTCAAATGTCGAAAATGTCAAGAAAATGTTAAGAATGGCGCTTTCTGATTGGTTACAAATGTTATAGTGCTTCGACGTGATTGACTGTGGAGTTCAACATTGTTCAACATCTTCCCCAAATTGTCGGACTATCCTTCGGTAGCTGGCGCTCAGGTCGTACTCTCCCCTGGAGGCGTGGGTTCGAATCCCACTTCTGAAAATCCTAACCTTTGGCTTTTTTCATGGCAAGGAATGCCTGGAAATTTCTTTGAATGACATGTCATGGGTTTTTGGGGTATGGGATGGAATGTCATGGAATGAGATTCATGGAATGTCAAGCGAAACATTAGATTACCATTGACAAGAAACGTCATGAGAGTGAAAGAATTATGTTAAACCTTAACAAAACATTGTAGCAACGCTGCCACATATTACGTGAATATGAGAGGAATACTATTGCTGCATTTATTCAACATCAGTCCTACAAAAGCACTGGATTTCAATCGCATTGCTCATGAAGAAATGGACAATCACACGAAAGGGTGTAAAGAAACCCGCTCTTTCGCCTAAATGCTCTCGTGTGCCAAAAAGCACCACTCTGCCCCGTGTGAGGCTCGAACTCACGACCTTCAGATTATGAGACTGACGCGCTGCCTAACTGCGCCAACGAGGCATGAGTTGCGCTAACGAGACATGAGTTGCGCCAACGAGGCATGAGTTGCGCCTAGGGTGAGCAGTGGAGTACTAGCTTGTAGATTGTCTGCCATTCGGTGTAGCTCCAAAGACGCTGCTCACCGTTAGCCTTTATGTCAGGATGGCCGAGCGGTCTAAGGCGCTGCGTTCAGGTCGCAGTCTCCCCTGGAGGCGTGGGTTCGAATCCCACTTCTGACACGCCTACCCTTTGGCTGCGGGCTCAAGCTAGAGTCTTTAACCCTCTGGTAAGTTGACCCAGTAATACATTAATGTTGACAAAGCACTGCATTTCAGTTCACGTCAGAACTAAAGAAACACTACAGTAACGCTGACCGGCATCACATGAACTTTAAAGTAACACTTTTGTGCCATGTACGGGATTCTATGGAATTTTCATGCAGTTTTCTTGGAATTTCATGTCATGACATTTCATGAAATTGGACATGTTTTATAGAATGGGATTCAATGGAATTCCATGTTGCGGTGTTTACCAGAATGAGAACTTGTTTATGAAAGGGTATTCATGTTTTGTTTGGGGTTTCTTTGGAGGGATGCAATGTGATTCTTGGAGTTTGACTGTGATGTCATGGACTGAAATTTTGGGGATGCAGTAGAATTTCATGGCAAGGAGTTCCTGGAAATTTCATTGAATGACATGTCATGGGTTTTTGGGGTATGGGATGGAATGTCATGGAATGAGATTCATGGAATGTCAAGCGAAACATTACATTACCATTGACAAGAAACGTCATGAGAGTGAAAGAATTATGTTAAACCTAACAAAACAGTTAAAAACACATTAACAATATTCTGATTTTCACAATTTTCAACACCAAATAAGAACACACAGTTCCAGTCTTGTTTATCCTCAATTTCACTCCTTTTATCCCCCAAAAGACCTTTTATTACATTTTTCATTTTATCTTTAAAAGTTATTAATTCTTTACATAATAAAACATAAAATTCCTTCATTTCTTTCATTACATACTTTACACAATGAATCTTCTATTATTCACATTTTGTGCAATTTTATCCTAGTAAAAATGATATTGTGTCATATCTACTGGGCATGTCAAACTGGGTAAAGGATATTATATTAAATGGCTACAAACTCCAGTGCTCCTTGTTTCAAAGGAGTGATGTTCTTAATACAGCCGCAAAATTCTCAGCTACTGAAGTCGGAAATTCACAGCCTGCTAGCGAAGCGTACTGTAGAATTAATCCCGCCAGCAGAACACGAGAGTGGATTCTACAGCCATTATTTTTTGTACCAAAAAAGAATGGCAGCCTGCGCTCCATCCTTTTGAATCAAAAGCATCCATTGAAAATGATCAGGCAGAAAAAAATTCTTTCTCAAATTCGACCAGAGAACTGGTTTATTTTGGTGGATCTGAAAGATGCCTATTATTACATTAAAATAGCCCCACAACATCTGCTTCCTCAGATTTGCATTCAAAGGTGTGGCATACCAGTTCATGGTCCTCCCCTTTGGCATGTCTCTGCCCCCGCGGACGTTCACGAAATGTGTGGATGCTGTGCTTTCCCCACTAAAAGCAAGAGGGATGCGCGCCCTGAATTACTTGGATGACTGGCTTGTCAGAGGCTGTGTTACGCGAGCGGCTCAATCATTTGCAGCATCTTAGCATGACAGTCAATATACAAAAGAGCATGCTACAGCCCAGCCTACAAATCCTTTTTCTATGAGCTTGGCTTCTGTTTTGATGCATGCCCACTTTTCTCAGGAGTGCTTGCAATACATACAAGGATCGCTCAAAATATTCTGTCTTGGTAAGTCAGTCCCGCTGAAGCAGTTTCAGAAGGTTCTGGGATTGACAAATGTGCCCGCTCCAACTATGGTTGAACGTATGAGATCCGCATCATGCCTGGCATGCCAGCACTTTTACGCCTGATGCTTTCTCACAGCTGCGTAAATGCTATAACTCTGTGGCACAACGTTTTATCTTCGTGCTGTGCTGCTGGGACAAGTGACAAGAAGGAAAGTTGTGATGACAGATGCATCAAACACTGGCTGAGGCGCCCTGTGCGATGTCAGACCAGCTTTAGGCACCTGGACGGAGACGAAGAAGAAACGGCATATAAACTGCCTGGAAATGAGGGCGGTTCAGCTTGCACTCGACTGCTTCTCCTCAGAGCAACGGCAACACCATGTCCTGATTCGATCAGACAATACCACAGTGGTACATAAACCACCAAGGTGGTGTTCGGTCCAGACCGCTATTCAGGCTAGCGAGGAGCCTCCTGTTTTGGGCAGACCAGCATCTCCTATCCATCCGGGCAGTACATGTCCCTGACCATCTGAACCAAGGCTGTCGAGGGGCGGGGTAGTCAACAGAGAGTGGAGGCTGCACCTGCAGACGGTGGACATGATTTGGGAGCATTTCGGCAAAGCTGATATAGACCTCTTTGCCTCAGTGGAGAACACACATTGCCAGCTGTTTTACGCAATGACACAGACCCCCCTGGGTGTGGACGCACTGTCCCATTGCTGGCCCAAATCTCACAAATATGCCTTCCCACCAGTAAAAATAATACATCTAGTAATAACCAAGATCAGGGAAGAGCAATAATCAGTTCTAATCATAGCAGCAAGGTGGCCCAATCAACCATGTTTCACAGACATGGTGGAACTGTTGACAGTTCCCCTGTGGCCAAACTCACTTCAGACCAATCTCACTGCTCACGCTACTTCTGATACGAAAGACAAATGGATTTGTGTGTGTGTATCCCTCTCACTGTCCCACTGTCTGCCTGCTACTTTTCTCTACCAACCAGTGTTATTTAAAGGAGCATGCTCGTAAAACGTGATATCATCCATAGCAATAAGGTCAACCTCTTATCATGACTTGCTCTTAAGAGTTATGTAAAAAGGTTTTAAGATTAAAACCCCCAGCTTCTTCTGAGGACTCCTAGTGGTAAGATAAAATTCCTTGTGAATATGGCCCCTGATTCAGATCAGCATAGCATTAGCATAGCTCCATGAACTGCAATGAGTGTGTCGGATAAGAGAAACATACAAAATGTGCAGCATTTTTACAGTATTTAAACATTAAAAAAGATAAAAGATAAACATAGGAAACATATGAGTCTGAAACATAGGGCCCTTTTTCACGTTCATTATGTGCCATATAAATCTGGGGAGCGTAGGACTCTGGGAACAGGGGAACATGACCCCGGTTGGGATGTCATTTGAACATGACGTTTGACATAATTGCGTGTTTAATTTCCTGTGGAACAGGAATGGAAAGAGCATTTTTGAGGAAGATTATAAATGTTAGACCCAGTCATGTAGACAGAGGCAAGAGAAAGCATGACGCAGGAGACAAAGTAATGGTAAAAAATTAGCACATATTATTGAATAAACTTAGTTGTTTCATTCTCAATGCTCAGTCAGACTTTCTCCATGGTATTATACCAAACTGCTTCACAACATCTGTGACAGTGGAAACACCTAAATTAACTCACTCCCTCTTATCTCTAAATTAAGAAGACCAAACAATCTTAAGACTAAATAACAAAACATTGCAAGAGTAAGGAATATAATGAGTAATATAACAAAATTGGAGAAAGGAATAAATTAATATAATAAAAAAGATAAAATGAGACAACACAAATGTATGCTCTCTTCAACCTACACATAAAGAGGACAACAAAAAGGGACAGTGGTGTGATTCTGAGGGAATTAATATATGGAGATATGCTGTAATAATTGGAACTTAGATGACGCCTAACGCAACTGATCAATATTTGAAATAACAGGAAACAGTCAGGCGTGGTCGCAAGCATTCATATGTACGTCAAAGGAAAAGAAAAAGCCTCAAGGTAAATTATAAAAAGGTGAAAGAAGCAAAAAAAAAAAAAAAAAAAAAAGTGGCCATCTCCAAATCACTGCCCATGCCAAAATGTAATGTTGTAGGAGTGTCAGCTGATCATTTAAAAATGAGCAGAAAATTAGTTTTGGGTCACATTCAGCTGCGGTGTGAACGTAGCCTTGATTTCACACAGATACGTATTTTCTGGTGCCATTTTAAATTGCTGAGCCATTTAAAACTCTTTCCACACATAGAACACAAATAGGGTCTCACATTTGCATGGCCTTTCAGGTGCATCTGTAAGTGAGACAACAAAAGAAATCTTTTATTACACTGATCACAATTAAATCGCCTTCCTCCAGAGTGAATGGGCAGGTGACCCTTAAAATGACCCCTTTTTGTTAACCTCCTATCACACTGCAATTTCTTTCCAGAATGAGTTTGCAAATGATGTTTCAGGTCTCGTTGATACGTGAAACTCTTTTCACACTCAAGACACGTGAAAGGCTTCTCTCCAGTGTGAAGTCTCACATGAGTTTGGAGGCTTACGTTATGTCTGAAACTCTTTCCACATTGATGGCATGTGAAAGGCTTCTCTCCAGTGTGAAGTCTCATGTGAGTCTTGAGGTTTCCTTTAAATGTGAAACTCTTTCCACAGTGATGGCACATGAAAGGCTTCTCTCCAATATGAGTTATTACATGATCCTTAAGTTGTTTACTGTCTGTAAACGTCATTCCACACTGCTGACATATGAAACGGTTCTCTCTTGAATGAATCCTCATGTGGTAATTAAGGGTTACTTTACATCTGAAACCATTTCCACACTGACCACATATGAATGGCTTCTCTCCAGTGTGAATTCTCATGTGAGTCTTAAGATTGCCTTTTTGTGAGAAGCTCTTCCCACATAGTTCGCATGTGTGAGGAGTCTCTCCTGTGTGACTTCTCATGTGGGCATTTAGGGTTGATTTATATGTGAAACTCTTTTTGCACTGATGGCATGTGTAAGGCTTCTCTCCAGTGTGAAGTCTTGTGTGAGTCTTAAGGCTTACTTTATGGCTGAATCTCTTTCCACAGTGATGGCATGTGAAAGGCTTCTCTCCAGTGTGAATTCTCATGTGTGTCTTAAGGTTTTTCTTATATTTAAAACCCCTTCCGCACTGCTGGCATTTGAAAGGCTTCTCTCCAGAGTGAATTATCACATGCCTGTTAAAGCGATTTTTGTCAGGGAAACTCATTCCACACTGATGACATTTAAAACAATTTTTTCTTGAGTGAACTCTCATGTGGTTAGAAAGGCCTACTTTACGTGTGAAACGCTTTTTACATTGATCACATGAGAATGGCTTCACTCCATTGTGAATGTTCATATGATATCTAAGGTTTAGTTCTCGCGTGAAACTCTTTCCACAAAGTTCGCAGGTGAACGGCTTCTCTCCAGTGTGAATTCTCATGTGACTTTTAAGCGTTCCATTTTGAGTAAAACACTTTCCACACAGTTGGCAGGTATAAGGGCTCTCTCCAGTATGAATTTTCATGTGGACTTTAAGGTTTCCTTTTTCAGTGAAACTCTTTCCACATTGTTGGCAGGTATAAGGGCTCTCTCCAGTGTGAATTCTCATGTGGACTTTAAGGTTTCCTTTTTCAGTGAAACTCTTTCCACACTTTTGGCAGATGAAATGGCTCTCTCCAGTATGAATTCTCATGTGGACTAAAAGGTTTCCATGCTGTTTGAATCTCATTCCGCACTGAAAGCAGGTAAAATAACTACTAGTTCCTGTCTTCTTAGCTCTTTTCTGTAAGGAAGTATTTTCAGTCTGTGTGTATGTTTCTCCATTGACAGAATCAAGATTTTTCTCATAGTGATATTTCTCATCTATTTCATTCAGTTCTTGACTCTCCTCTTTCAGCGGCATCAGGTCTAGGGCAAAAAAATACAAATTAACTTCAGTTTAATGGCACAAAGCAACATACATCAAAACATTAAAAGAATTTAAACCAACAACATACATGTCAGATCCTAAAATGACTAAGCTCTTGAAAACAGAAGAACTGGTTAATTATAGACTGATTTCAAATATGTCATTTATATATAAAATAAAGTTGTTTCCTCTCAACTATGTTCAGTTTTGCAGAGAAACAGTATTTGTAGAATTTGAGATTTCAGTCAGAATTTATGCCCCATCATAGCACATACACTTTGCTTATTAAAGTTACAACCTGCCTGCTTTGGCATCTAATGTTGGCATCTTCTAGCGCTTTAGATCTTTCAGCAACAAGAAAGGTCCACAACATTCTTTGGCATTTTTGGAAATTTGTGTAAATGAAGAGACTTCTCATTAAACACAAGTATAGAGTGCCACAGGGCCCAGTACTAGGTCCTCTGCATTTCTCACTATATGTCAGGCCCATTATTAGAGGTGGGCAATATACCAGTAGACACAATAAACCGGTAGAAACAACTGGCCATCTGGAGCACCAGGCCATTTCCTGGTGACCTGACGGTCGTTCTGGCCTGCCGTGCAGTCAGCTTGACGTGTGATAGGTTGATATGAATTGACGGACCTCAGAATCTACGAATCAGGCAATCGTGGTGTGAAATGACACCACCACATGACCAGCGACACTGCTTGTTTGGTTTTCCAAAAATTGTGCAAAAAACGGAGAGAAAACACAAAGGAAGAGCAGAGAAGGAGCGGATAAAAAGAAAAGCCCTGGCCACCTAGGCGGCAAGGTGCTGCAAAATAACAGCCATGTTCGCTAGTAAGGGAGCAGGTCAGTCAGAATTACCTACACGCATGCATCAACAGCACGGATAGCTAGCAGGAGCAGTAGCAGCACTAGTGCTGCAAGTGCTCCTGCTGCTGAACTAGAGGGGGTGGACAGTGCAGTGTCCGAGTCAGAGCAGGAACCTTCAGGTAAAGTTTAAGCTAAGCAAAACTAAACATGCAGGCTATGCTCTTAGAACAATATGTGCTTTTATGATTTATGAGATCATCAGTAGGACTGTAATCAGGGGGACATACAATTGATGGCTGCACAATTAATATAAGTATAGATTATTGAATGTGTTTATTTCATATTGCAGAGCAACTAGATGTGAAGAGTGAGAGAGAGAGAGAGAGAGAGAGAGAGAGAGAGAGAGAGAGAGAGAGATTCAGGGAAAGATGAAAGAGACAGCGAAAGCCTTGATAATCCATTTGATTATTTTGCCCGTCCTCAGTCCAAGGATTTAGATTTTTTTTTTTAAGTGTCACCCAATTCAAAGAGCCATTCCTGATGTATTCCACTCAAAAGATTAGTATGTCTTAAATTTGCAAAACCTTCAGGCAGTGACAACGCAAAGGAAGTATGCAGGATTGGAAACATACCCATCAGAGAGTACAGGAACATGAGAGAAGCAAGATCCATAAAGAAAGTGCAGAAGCCTTTTTTATCAGAGCCAGCAAAGCAGACATCCATACCCTTCTGACTGATAAGCAAATGACAAGATCAAGCCAGAAAGAGCAGGCAGGGCATGGAATGTGTGATTGATGTAGTGAAAGTTATTGGTAAATGTGGGCTAAGCTACAGAGGGCACAGCCATGAAGCTACATATGACTTTGAAAACATGGCTGTCAATCATGGCAACTTTCTTGAGTTTATATTTTTGCTGAGCAAGTATGATGTCTGCCTACAAGAACATGTTAGTGATTGTATTTAGAAGAGCAAGAAGCAGATGGGAACTAAAGTTAGAGGGTCCTTGGTAACTATGATGTCCAAAACAACAGTAAATAAAGCACTTGAATTAATAGGAAATATGATTCAACAGAAAATTGCTGTTGAAGTGAGAAAGGCAGGGATGTTCTCAATACAAATGAACACAACACAGGATTTAACATCCAAAGAAGGATGTGCAGCAGTTCTGCGATATGTTACTGATGATGTCCACGAGAGACTCATTGCAGTCATTAACTGTGAGTCATCAACTGGACAGTACTTTGTGGAGCTTGTGAAACAGACCTTAAAGAAGATGGACATAGACATCAAAAAGTGTATTGGTAATGCAACAGATGGAGCAGCTAATATGCAGGGACAGTACAAAGGTTTTTCTGCATTGCTCACAGGAGCATCACCAAACCAAGTACACATATGGTGTTACTCACATGTCCTCAACCTTGTGCTAGCTGACACTACTGGGGTTGTTGTGGCAAGTGAATCCCTTTTCTCACTACTGAATGACATTGCAGTTCATTTGCGATTCTAACAAGCGCATGGAGCTATGGGAGGAAACCAGTGAGGACAAGAGACACAGATGGCTTGGTGTAATTGGTGAAACATGTTGGTGGGCCAAAGACGAGGCCTTGAGGAAAGTATTTGGAAGGTTTGAGATACAGAGTGTATGTGAAGTTTTAGCTCAAAATACCCCACAGATCATGTTTTATAGCCTGTTAAAATTGCCACTTTTTTGGGGGGGGTGGGGGGAGCAAAAACACACAGTTTTTGTGTATGTCCCTTTAAATGCAAATGTGCTGTTGCTCCCTGCCTGTTCTTTCAAGAAGAGGGTGGAACTTTAATAGCTCGTGCAACAACAACAACAGAACATGTTAGAAACCAACAGTGTAGGAACTGGAGTCGGACAATAATCCCTACAGAGCAAGAGAATATAACAGAATATAAACAGGTATAGTTTAGTTTAATTCCGTTTTTATCTTATGTTGCCATCTTTCCCGTCCGAATGATGGCCAAAACATTACTGATGAGTTTTATGAAGTTTATTGTACTTCACACAAAAGATGACGAGTCTGTTTTCAATCCAGAAAATCACTGTAAGAGTTGAAAAAAACAGTGCAAGTGCGCATTAAAGTCTTATCCATAAACACTCTCACTCCCTTGCATTATCATCAGCATACACAGCGAATTACACAAAAACACTCCTTACTACTAACAGTAAACATATATATATATATATACACACACACACACACACACACACAGACCTTATGCCTTTTCAGGGGGTGCTTAATAAACTTTATATCCGTAAAACAACTCTGATGAACTGTAATAAAGTGCGCAATCTCCCTTTCATTACTGCCGTGACCAGTATCGCTCTGGAGACTATAAGCTAGATCACGAATAGTTGGTACTGATCCATCCTTGAGCTTTAACTTTTTAGCAAAATCTTCCTTGAATTGTCCCTCGTTCAGGCAATGCATCTGCATTGCTTACAAGATGTTGTCGCTATAGCTGTTCGTGCACGAAGAAAATGGCGGACAGTGTACAACTGGCTGAGGGCGAAAACTATGCTAATACTGAACAGTCTGTCAGCGCCATGGGTGGAAACGTGCAGATTAAGGGGCGGTAATATTATAGAAGATCCCCTTTCTACTTCAGAAGGGGAGCAAAATCTGAGCGGCTCGTTTTTTCACATGCTTGCAGAAAAAGGCTTACCAAATCAAAGTTACTGGGTTGTTGTTTTTTTTTCACATTTTCTGGGTTGGTAAATGCACCGGCGGCCCGATTATAGCATGTAAACACGGAAAAAGTCAGATTTTCATGATATGTTCCCTTTAATGCGTTAAACTGAAAAAAGTTGCCTCAAAATAGCAACACGCCAACAATGCGCCTGAACACACCTTGTTTTCAGACCAGCACACCCATGGGCGAACAGATGGATTTGAGTGCATTTGCTATTTAAACAATGTGGCACTCGACGTGAAAAGGCTAACTGCGTCGGGCTGAAACTAGCAAAAAACACTTGTGTCGCATTGCACAGGGTGTATGATAGGGCCCATAACGTTTAGTGGTCGACTGATATTGTTTTTTGATGGCCGATGTAAAGCCGACATATACACCGATCAGGCATAACATTATGACCACTGACAGGTGACGTGAATAACACTGATTATCTCTTCATCATGGCACCTGTTAATGGCTAGACAACTGGTTCAGAGCAACTCCAAAACTGCAGCTCTTGTGGGGTGTTCCCGGTCTGCAGTGGTCAGTATCTATCAAAAGTGGTCCAAGGAAGGAACAGTGGTGAGAACGTGAACCGGCGACAGGATCATGGGCGGCCAAGGTTCATTGTAGTAGGGAGCAAAGGCTGGCCCGTGTGGTCCGATAAAACAGACGAGCTACTGTAGCTCAAACTGCTCAAGAAGTTAATGCTGGTTCTGATAGAAAGGTGTCAGAATACACAGTGCATCGCAGTTTGTTGTGTATGGGGCTGCATAGCCACAGACCAGTCAGGGTGCCCATGCTGACCCGTCTACCGCCGAAAGCAGCAACAGTGGGCACGTGAGCATCAGAACTGGACCACGGAGCAATGGAAGAAGGTGGCCTGGTCTGATGAATCACGTTTTCTTTTACATCACGTAGATGGCCGGGTGCATGTGCATCGCTTAACTGGGGAACACATGGCACCAGGATGCACTATGGGAAGAAGGCAAGCCGCCGGAGGCAGTGTGATGCTTTGGGCAATGTTCTGCTGGGAAACCTTGGGTCCTGCCATCCATGTGGATGTTACTTTGACACGTACCACCTACCTAAGCATTGTTGCAGACCATGTACACCCTTTCATGGAAACGGTATTCCCTGGTGGCTGTGGCCTCTTTCAGCAGGATAATGCGCCCTGCCACAAAGTAAAAATGGTTCAGGAATGGTTTGAGGAGCACAACAACGAGTTTGAGGTGTTGACTTGGCCTCCAAATTCCCCAGATCTCAATCCAATCGAGCATCTGTGGGATGTGCTGAACAAACAAGTCCGATCCATGGAGGCCCGACCTCGCAACTTACAGGACTTAAAGGATCTGCTGCTAACATCTTGGTGCCAGATACCACAGCACACCTTCAGGGGGCTAGTGGAGTCCATGCCTCAGGTTTGGCAGCAAAAGGGGGACCAATACAATATTAGGTCAATATTCATAATGTTATGCCTGATCAGTGTATTTTATTATTTTATTAAATAATTAAATTATTTAATTATAAATAATGATTTATAATTTATTGTAAATAAATTTCTGATTTATTTAAATCTTTAAATTAAACAGACTTACTTTGGATGGCAACTTCTTGATTCTGTAATCAGTATTGTAATGAGTATTGTGACCAAACTCAGTAAACACCCTTAATAAAAAACCATAATATGTACAGAAAAGCAGATGAGCCCAGAATATGAACGCAACAAGTTTAATTAGCCTGCACGTTAGGCGTTTTCCTCCCACAGAAAACCGTTATTAAAAAAATGCTTAACGCGGCTTAATGTAGCCTACTAAATGATATAAAAGATCAAATTCTGTACACACCAATTTTTCTGTACATAGTATGCTTTATTAGTATTGTGTTTACTGAGTTTGGTCTTTTAATGTTACTGTCTTAGTACAATAAGTGTTTTCTATGGGTGGAAAACACATGTAATTAAACGCATTGCATTCATATTCTGGGCTCATCTGCTTTTCTGCACATAGTATGCTTTATTAGTATAGTGTTTACTGAGTTTGGTTTGTTAATAACATTGTCTTAGTACATTAAGCCACGTTAAGCGGTTTTCACGTTAAAAGTGCACTGTGTAAATCTTAGCGGCATCTAGTGGTAAGGTTGCGAATTGCAACCGTCCACCGCTCACCCCTCCCTTTTTCGAAGCACATAGAGAAGCTACGGTGGCCGACACAGGACAAAGATGTCGTCGTCTGAGACAGCAGAGAGTAGCTAGAGTTCTGTAGAGAAGTTTGTCAGTTTAGGGCTACTGTAGAAACTTGCCGGCGCAAAATGGCGATTTCACTGTAAGTGGACCCGTGGTGTATGTAGATAGAAATGGTTCATTCTAAGGTAATAAAAACATAACGGTTCATTATGTAAGGTCTTTATACACCACTGAAAACATAGTTATGTATATTATACTGCATTTCTGTCAATAGATCCTCATAAATATTACACACTGCACCTACACCAGCGTTTTAGAATGTTCCAGAGTAACACATGAACATGCAGGCTACAAATGCTCACTTCAGAATATCTGACAGCTGGCTTCGACTAAGTCTGCAAGGTTTGTGAAATTAAATGTTTATTGGATATTAAAAGATTTGTTTAAATGATTTAAATGCGTATTTGCTGAATGCTGACGATAAATGAGAAAGTATAATAGTGTTTGCCTTTCTGTTACTAATAATGTAAAAGCAAACGCTATAATACTTTTCCGTATACAGTTTAATTTCTTTGTTTAACAGTTCTATCTAGTGATGTATTAGACAAAACTGTTAAACAGAGAATGAAGACAGAGATTGAGAGTACTGTGTGCTCAAGCGCTGCCGTTCTCAGAGCCAGCGTTCCCAGCGCTGTCAAAACAAAAGTCTGATGCACCACTGCTTCCAATACATCGGCCAAACGGAAAAACCAAACGGAAAAAGTGGGAGGGGGGTGAGAATCACATTATGAAATAAATGTTTTTCTCCAAAACACATTGGCCATAACACCTTAGAACTTAGACCTTAGGCCATAACACCTTAGAAGTAAAATCTCTTTGAAGTATATTCCCATTAATATTTACATTTTTAGCACACCAGTGACCAGGAACATGACATTGTCTAGCTATGACTTGTTTCACAGGAGTATAAATTCCCACAGGAGAGCCAAATTCCCTTAATCATCCATCACAAAGAGTAAAACCAAAGAATATAGTTCTGATGTGCAGCAAAAGATTGCTGAGCTTCACAAAATAAAAAGTGGCTGTAAGAAAATAACTAAAGCATTGAAAATTCCCATTTCCACCATCAGGGCAATAATTAAGAAGTTTCAATCAACTAAAGATTTTACGAATCTGCCTGGAAGAGGACATGTGTGGAAAAGTTTAAGTGGCCAAAGACTTTCCAAGGACCACAGCTCTTGGGGGCAAAAAGTCTTAAAATTATCAATGTTATGTTTTGGAGGGTTTCAAGAAAAATCAACTCAAAAACAAACTTCAGCATTATTCAGTTGTCAGACACGACTGGAACTTCAAAAGGGACCTGGTTCTGTGGTCAGATGGGTTTGGTGCAAACAGGGATACAATGTACCCCAGTGGTCGCCAACCCGTCGATCCCGATCGACTGGTAGATCTTTATCACTGTCCTGGTAGCTCCCGATAAATAACCGAAAAGTAAGTAACAACACATTACCATGGCTCGAAATTGCTCCCAAAATTTATTCTCTGCAACCTTAAAATTCGCACCGCACAAATCGACCGGCCATAAATCGGAAACAGCCGGTTAATTTGTGCTCCAAACACACAATTAGCAACCGGACGGTTTTTTGTTTCATTTTGGCTGATCTCTATTCCGGACTTGCACACGAACTGCATTGCAATCATTTCCCGAATGTCATTTGTGTGGAAAAAATTACTAAGTCTGTTAACAGGACGTTAACACAGGCCAGAGATGGGACACGCTGAAGACGGACGCAAAGAGGAGAGAGTGCAGACGCACAGCAGAGAAAATACCAGACACAGTGGGGCCTGTTTACACATGGTCACTTGCATTTTCTCTGATCAGACAGCTGGATCCAATCGTGAAAAGACCAGGTGTAAACGCCCTCCGACACGCATTCGAGTGGGATTTAAATCCGATCACTCAAACCACTACAGGAGGTGGTCTGGGACGCATTCCAGACGAAACTGGACAAGTGTAAATGCATCTGGTTGTTGAAACCACATATGTAAATTTTACTCCTCCCAACAAAGCTAATAAATAAATGCGTGAGAGCGTGTGATGGGCTATATGACGTTATAGCCAGATATATAAAAAAAAAAAACTCTGAATCGGCCATGAAAAATCTATAGGTAGATCTTGCCTTTCATCAATGCTGAGGTCAGGGATCTTTGGCTTGAAAAGGTTGGTGACCACTGATGTACCCCATGCCCACAGTTAAATAAACCGCTGGATCTTTAATGTTGTGGGCCTATTTTTTTTTTTTTGTTGTTGGAGGTCCTGGACATCTTGTTCAGATACATGGTATCATAGATTCTAGCAAATACCAACAGATAAAAAAAAAATCTAAACCTGACGGCCTCTACTAAAAATCTTATAATTGGCCATGGCTGGATCTTCCATCAGGACGATCCAAAACAAACATCAAAACCAACACAAAAATGTGTCACTGAGCACAAAATTAAGCTTCTGCCATGACCATCCCAGTCCCCTGACCTGAACCCTATAGAAAATGAGTGGGCTGAACTGAAGAGAAGAGCTGGGAATCTCAAGGATCTGGAGAGATTCTGTATGAAGGAATGGTCTCTGATCTCGTCAGGTGTTCTCCAAACTCATCAGGCATTACAGAAGAAGACTCAGAGCTGTTATCTTGGCAAAAGGAGGTTGCAAAAATTATTTAATAAAAGGGTGCCAATAATTATGGCCAGCATATTTTGGAGAAAAGCATTTATTTCACTTTAATAATTCTGACCACAACTGTATCGGCCTTGGCGATATATTGGTCGACCACTAATAAAGTTTTTACTGACTTTTTTATTTTATTTGGTGTTATATTTGAAATTAAATGTTGAAACTATATTTTAAGTTACTATCAGAGTTCTTCTTTTAGAAATTGCAGAGCCCAATGGTTCTTGAGGTCAGAAAAGTAATAAAAATGTCTGTGGTGTATTTTCACTAAAAAACTACACAAATGTTGAGAAAAGCCGCTGCAAAATCAGTCATTTTAGGCCGTAAAAATCTGAAAAGGTCCAGCAAAATCATGGAGTGACTGGTAAATACATTAACTATTGTTAATAAATGAGACCTTATTGTAAAGGTCTCTTTAATCAGGGCATATGATAGGCTGTTTATGATCAAGGGATGGCGCACGCTTGAGGGTTGTTCACGCAATGAAACTGGTTTCATGTCTATTTACATTTTATTACGTTTAAGTGAAACTATTGAGTGTTACAGACCTTATGCACCAGAGAAACAAGCACACAGCCATCTTTAGATCTTTGAACCTCCGTTATTGTGGTAGCTCTGTACTATTATTTCTATGGCATCGCTGTCAAAGAGTAATTAGCTGGTCAAGTGGATTTACTTATTGTAGAGTTAACAAAAGTTATCATGAGAATTGTAATGTCACAGACAAGGCTTAAGCTAGTCCCAGACTAAAATGCATGTTTGAGCTGTTTTAACTAAAAGCAACTTGCACTGATATATCTTAAAATATGTCAGTGCCATTGTTTTGTCTCAAGAGGCACACCAGTAATGTTTTTTTCTAAGGCATGTTTACAAAAGCTACTTAAATGTCCTAATTAAACTAAGGCCTAATCCTGGCTTAATCTAAACCCTGTCTGTGAAACCGGGCAATTATCTTTCCAAGCACAGACCGTTTTTAGTTCTACCAATTTTTTAATCATTAAAAATGGCAACAACAAAAAAACAAAGAGAAAAATAATAATAATATAATTCTTGTTCACAATAATAAAAAAATATTAAAGATTAAAACATAAGATTTAAAATATGCACTTACAATATAAATCACCTTATTAGAGTCCATTTCTGTGTGTTCCGTTTTTGTGTGTTCACTGTTAACATACTCTGAGTTGATTGAACTTACGCAAATAAGAAAAGTTTGGGTTAATCAGCTGAAAGCTTGGGGTTTATGTGATAGTAAGTTAACCCTGCTTTCTGGAATTCCTCCCAGGAAATAAAGTTTTGTTTACACGATTTGTTACAGCGAGTGCTCAACATTTTAAGAAAGGATCAAATGACCGAGTTCAGCTTTGAGAATAAAAACCAACCTGTTTGTTGTTCAGTATCTTCCTGTTTCACTCTGAATGCTTCTTCAATCTCCATGTCTTCACGCTCCTCTTTAATAAACGCCATCTTTATAATGGTATGTCACATGGATCTCAGTTGCTTCGCCAGGAGTTTTTTTTCTGTGTGTTTAGACACTTTATGTTTAAGAGGTGAATAATTAAAAGAAAGAAAAATAAATCTAAATTCAATTTCTGGGTACGTCTCAATCAGCTCCCTAGTTCAGTAGTAGGTGTACTGGTAAGGGAGTCAATCAAACCAAATAAATTACAAATTAATTTTGCCTATATATATATATATATATATACACACATACATACATACATACTCTTCATATTGTATTTAAACAATTACATTTTATGTAAGCAAATTCATTATGCTTATACAGACTCTTCATATTTAGAATTCATATATTTGGCATTTAATAATTTGTAGATTATATTTAATAGATTACGCTTTAATGACAAAAAAGAAAAAAAAATGTGTTGGTTTGTAAAAGTTGTCTACTCGTTTGTAGTGTTTTCGTTGCATTTACAACGTTTTGACCAGCAGGCGGTCAAAACAATGTAAATGCACCACCAGCGTGTGGCGTTTCGAGAGATTCTAAACATTGAATAATTTAGCCAAACAATTCGTTCTATTAATAATTTCTAATAGCACATTTTCTCCCATCACTACTTGCCAGAGACCGAATTTCAGTTCACGATATAGGGAGTTAGGGAGCGATATGAGACGTACCCCTTCTGCAACTCATGTGCGGATGTGCTTTACTCATCAAAAATAATATTTACAAATGTTTTAACGTTGCATTGATTATTAATTAACTGTAAAAGCTATACATCGATTGTACAACATTTAAACACCTAAAACTTCCCAAAGCACAAACCTTTCTTTAGGTGAATCACAACAGACGCAGGAGCGCGGCGCATATTTATGACACCACACGACCACAGCAAAATAAAAGTTCAGGAGGATATTTCAGAAAGCAGGTTATTTTTTTTTTTACAGTCTATGGTTATGACATACCCGGGAAGGCAGTTTATGTTCCAGTGCTAGTTTACTTTAGAGGTATTCAGCGCATGTGCGCCCTATTGATGGTTATATTATATTACATTATTATTATTATTATTATATTATATTAATTATATAATTATAAATATATATTTTTAATTACAAAATATGCAGACCAAATATCTCATTCTTAAATCAAGATGCATTTACCAGACAAGTAAAATAACATAAGATATTGTCTTGTTTTCTTAATAAAATAAAATAAATCAAAATTAAGTGAGTTTTATCTTAAAACAAGCAAAATGATCTGCCAATGGGGTGAGAAGAATATAAAGCAATGTTGTTTTACGCTAATTTATTTATTTTAGTTATGTGTATTCTAAAGGTTTTTGAATGGAAATGGGACATTTTCTATATAATGTACTTCTAAAATAAAATACATATACTATATGACACATCTCACAACAAATGTGGAAGTAATATACCTAAACATAAACGAAATAACTTATACAGGCATATTATATTTGGAAGCAGACTGTTTTTTGTTTGTTTATTTTGTAGTTTATTCAGTCTTTCTTTTTTTTATTTATATATTTAGCATAAAACAAACAATATAATTCTTGTTCACAGTAATAAAAAACTGATTGAAGATTAAAAGTTAAGATTAAAAAATGATTGCACAACCACTCAGTAGGTGGCGATATGCAATAAGAATGTAAATAGCCATTAAACAAAAGTATGGGTTGCTTCTTAGCATCCATTTCCATGGTGATTCCTAGATTCCGTGCTCTGATGAGAATGATATTGCCTGCGTCCGAAAGCTTAAAAATGCTGCCTTTGGAGGATGCATTCGAATTTAGGAAGGCATCAAGGCACATCTGAATCACTTCTGATCGATATTTGAAGGCAGCATAGATGTATCCTTCACTGCCTTTGATATCCCACAATCCTGTGCGTTCCATTCCATGACAGCTAAGCTAAAAAAAATAAAGATGGCATCTAAAGGTTGCAGTTGGTCATTTTGTATTTTTACACTAATAAACCAAGTATAAATTTCAAGTTAGTGTTTTACGCATTTTTACATTTATGGTCTCATTGTTAATACATAGGTATTATTACATAACTTTCAAAGACACAAAACATAATTTTTGTAAGTTTGGATAGATGCTAAAACGTACAATATGGACAACATTTAAACGTAGCATTATTACGTTTTTACAGCTACAAAATGTTAAATATTTGCAAATCTTTCATATCATAAAAATATCTGTATAATTACTATTTTACTATTTTATAGATAAATGTAAGATCCCTACTCCCAAACCTAAACATACCCATTTTATAAAGAATATAAAAAGAAAAAAAACATAATGGACAGAGGAAAATGACAATTTTATATAGCATATAAAAAGATAATTTTGAGCCGCTAATCCTACTCCTACCCCTAGCCATAGCCATTTCTTAAAACTACGTACAGTTATGAAGAGAATAACCATTTATATGCTTACGCTGTTAAACCTTGCTGTAAAAAAATGGCCAAATTCTGACAGTAACATACTATTTTCCATGAAAACAGTAATTTACCGTAGAAACAATGCATTCTGGGTCATATTTGTCGTTTACGAGAAAATAGCCTACAGGAACATACTGTGAGTTAGCAGTGCTCAAAGTCGACACTCAGAGGCTGTGTTCTCAATCACATCCTATACCCTCATTCACTATTCCCTACACTAGCTCACTAATATAGTCCACTTGATAGAGTGAATGAAAAGAAGTGAATGAACATGAACACCTGACAAGCAGAATCACTGAAGGACAGAGAAACAAGAACAGAAAAAAGAGAAGAGACGAGCAGACACACAAGAACTACAACTGACTTAAGCCACACTGAGTTTACAAACCAGTTTGACATTATTTCTTTCATACATGTACAAAAGTTCTTGTTGAGCTTGAGCAGAGATTTAGAAATAATAAAGTTTGTAGTCACTTAAAGTTGGGGACACTTACATTTCAACTATATTACTGATCTGCCCGCATTGACACTATATGATAATTGAAATGAGCTGGATGACATCACCGTTTTAACCAGAGCCGAATCAAATTCCGTTGCATTATTTTCCTGTTACCACTGTGAAGCTGCTTTGAAACAATTGCCATTGTAAAAAGCGCTATATAAATAAAGGTGATTTGATTTGGATTGAGTCACCATTATGGTGATCAGTGTTTGCATTAGTTGAGCTCTGACCCTTGATTCTTTAGCGTTAGTTTTTCTTTGGCTGCCATGACAGTGAGTTTGTAAAACACATTTGTTATGACAAAAAAAAGCCAAGAGAAAGTTAATCAGGAGTTTTTGTCTGTTGTGACGATGCCATAATCATCATGCACTCTTCTGATTCAGTGTTCTCTTCCTGTGTCTAAACTTCGATTTTATGGCTGTTTTATATTTATTGATTACAGTTTTTATGTGATTCTACAGCATGAAACCCAGCAATGATTCAGTTATATTGAAGGTTTTGAAATCATACAGTGCATAAAACATTTTGAGCTCCTGCATTACTTCAACACACAGAGACATCAACAATCAGCATATGAATCTCAACAATGGCGACAATCAAAAGTTTCATGTCGCAATGAATGCTGGGCACCAGCATAGTACAAAACTCCCAGCATGCACTGCAGCATGAATAAATTATGAAGCTAAATTATAGTTTTTTTTATTGCCACCATTGTTGAGATTCATGTGCTGCTTTTTGATATCTGTGTATGTGTAAATGACACTGTAGCTGTGTGTTATTGTGCATGATTTTTATAACTCCATTATAACTGATTCTTGCTGTAGTTTCACAGTGGTGGTACTGTAAAATATAAGTTTGCCTTTTGATAAAAGGCTAAACACTGGATGAGATCAATGAATCAAGAGACCGTTTGATGGTTATATCATCAATGCATAACAATCAACATTAAATGATCAATGACTTTTCTTTTGTCATAACAAAAGTGGTTTGCAATAACACAGTTAAAGCAGCCAGATAAAAAAAAAAAAACTGATGTTAAAATGTCAAGGGTCAAGAGCTCAACTAAAGCAAACATTAATCTCCATAACGGTGACATCAAAACCAAGCATTTTCAAATAAACATCAACATCTGAACCTCCATTAATTCTCAATAAGAACTTCTGTAGATGTGTGACAAAAACAGTCAAACTGGTTAGTAATAATGTGTAATGACTGGAAGCCAGTTGTAGTTCTTGTGTTCCTCCGTCTTTCAGTGATTCTGCTTGTTAACAGCAGGTGTTCATCATTAATGCTCATTCATCACTTAATTAATCACTTAATTATCTCACTGCAACACAGGGTGAATGTTACTTTTACTCTTTGTAGTGTGGACACTACATGATGTTCCTGTGGGGTTGAAAGGGTTAAAGGTGTAAGTTAAAACGACACACCCACGAAATGTATTTTAACAGTAATAAACTGTAAGTTAAAAAACAGTTATATACTGGCAACACTGTTGCCAGCAGTTTACCATAAAAATTGAGTTTTGTGTGTCACCATTGTGCTAAAGAGTAGAGCCTGTGCTTCAGTCCAGCAGAAGACCAAGAAACACTGATGATATGCTGCATGTTGCTTTATTTACCAGACAGTGACTGTATAGTTGCTGATGTAGAGAAAGTCTTTTTACTTCAAATATTTTTTAGTTTCACTTGAGTTTTATTTTAGTGCATGGTATTTTTACAGTAACATACTATAAAGTAGATTACAGTAAATAACTGTACAATTGACAGTCAATTACTGGCAACAGTGTTGCCAGTATTTTACTGTAAAAAATCCTGGTAAGGTCTAACAGTGTAGGACGTTTGTGTTGTAAGAATATACAGGGAGACTAAGATTAAGGTTGCCAACTGTCCAGGACGTCCCATATATTGGGCCTAATTGATTTGTCCCGTACGTGATCTCCCTTGTCCCGTTTATTGACTGCTACGCTGATCTAACCACTGACTGATACAACAGCAACAGCAGCAGGACACTGACTTCTAGGCAAATATTCATGACCTAAGCTTTCATGAAATGTGTGTGTATACATGTAAAATAAGAATAAAAATCCATGTTCAAATGTCAAATCACAGCATATCTTTAATTAACGACAAGCTATGTGGTTTAATACAAAATAAACGCTGACACACCAGTAAGACGGTTAGATAAAATACTGTCTGACCCTAGCAATAATTTAACACACATCAATGGGAGGCAACAATGATAAATAAGTAAATAAAAGTGTCCAGTAACACTGACAGTAACTTTACAATGTGGCAGTGCCAGAGACAAACCTTTGGAATACAAAATTGGGTAACTAAGAAGATTTTAAAACAGCGTTGCCTCCTATTTACCATTCATCTCATTGGAAAACCACCAATCATTAACAAGATAACATCCCTATTTGAATTCCCCAAAAACAGCCGAGTTTGTTTTTTAATTTCTGCAATTTACACCTATACAAACTGCAACTGCAAGATGTTCCCTAATGCCAGGGTCAGAAATGAACTTTTCCATTAAGGGGCTCCTTGCAATAGACTTGGTCGGCATTACTGGGATCGCCCACAAAAACGTCATATCCGTTTATGCCGTGGGGGAAAACAAGCCATTCGAATGAACGCGCGTAGACTTTGTTAGACGCTTTATCTTTACTCTTTGTAATGATTACGATTTATTTTTGCAATGCCGAAAAGTTGCCATGTGGCGTTCTGCACCTCTAGTAAGTTAAAAAACCCTGATCTGAAGTTTTATACTGCCAAATAAACAGACGGAGCCGTTCATCAATTCCAAAAGCCTGTGCAATATGTCCATTACAATAGGCTCCGTGCACAAGTGTAGTGACGAACTTCCGCTGTCGCCAGAAGTCGGCATATCTGTTTCCGGTTTACTTGCGCATTGCCCAAAATGTCTGATTTTACTAGATGTCTCCAGGATCTTCCTAAAATAAGTGTCAGCGATGTTCATCGCATCGTTGATGCCTGGTCCCCTGCTCCAACAAGCAAGAGGGACAAGGGCTTTAAACTCTACATATCGACTTATCTGCACAACTACAAGGGTCAGTAGTTTAATCTAATGTGGTATGCCGGCAGATAGCGACTAAGCTAGTTAGCGACGTGTTCATTTTTAGTGTAACAGTATAGAAGCTTGTTTTTCTTCATTTTAAACGCAGACTGATTGTTTTTTTTGTGATAATTGTAATATCAATTGTATTAACTTGCTCTCCTCTCAGTTTCTAATAAAGATCAGGGCACAGGTGAAGTCACTGTCAGGGCATTGTGCTACAGGTCCATGAGGAAAGCAGAGAAACCTCACCGTTTGAGTGTATGGTGAAGCTAGAATTGATAAGCTAGCAGTTATAGGCTTGCTATTTTAATAGCGTGGTGTTCCTGATGTTCCTGGGGATTTAGCAAAGGAAATCATGTTTATGTTAACTCTTAAATGAGTATGTAATGAAAAGAGTGGCTAAAATTGGTGGGTGAGTTTACCTTGCTGGTCCCTATTTGGGTTACTGCATGCGTTCTTGTTCATGTTATAAGACTGTTACTTATAACCTGATATTCCTGGGGACTCAGCTAAGGTCATTCATGTTTAATGTAACTCAAATCTAATGAAAACAGTTATTGTAGGCAGGTAAGTTTCCCTAGCCGGTCCCCTTTGGGTAAAATGCGTTCTAATTCAAGTTTTCCTCAACTCAGTCAATCGTTTAAGATGCAATCTTGTGTTGAAGATATTAGGCTATCATGTTTCAAATAAACGATTAGGGATTTTGATCTAATGCAGTTGGCATATTATACAACATAATCAAATCCAATCTAATTTGGTCTGTTTATATAGAATATTAGATTCTTAAAAAAAAAAACAAGATTATGTCCTAAACAAATGATTAAACAGCGAACAAGCTATGATAAATAAGTATTTAATATGACATTTTACTTATGCAGGTGGTACTGAAAGATTCAAGTCCTGTGGAGCTTATGCAACACAGCTGCACATGTGTTGCTGGAGCAGCATTATGCAACCACTGTGTTGCTTTGCTGTTCCAGTCAGCACATTACTCTGAACTGAATGTGCCAGTGGTCCCTTCTGTGCTAAGCTGTACTGAAGGAGAACAGCAGTGGCACAAGCTCAGAACTTTGATAGGTTTGCACTATAATTATAGACCTGTTGACTATATTTTCTAACTACATCTAACTTCTGGAATAACTTGACAGGGTATTAAGCCAGGCCCTGTGGAAAAGATGGCTGTGCTGTCTGCTAAACCAAAGTGTAGAGCAACAACCGAGGGTGTAAGGTGAAGCTGAATATTGTAGATTTATTACAATATGTTGCATGTTTGAATTAAAATTCCTGTGTGGATATGCCACTTTCCACTCATTAAAGTTTTATGTTCTACAGGAGCACACTCTACAAAGGCCTGACTGGAGATTTGCCTGATCTATGCGTCCTTCAGGTGATAACAATATCCATTTTCACTGTACAGTATATCATATCAACCAAAATCTGTATACCAATATTTCATGATTTTCTTTTTCCTCCCCTTTTAATTAAATGTGCTATGGCCCATCGATTATACAAACAAATATTCTGCTTCAAAGAAAAAAAAAGAAATTTAATTGAAATCAATAGGCTAATGTTCTCATAAGGGTCCTCCATTATGAGCTTGTATGCCATGCATAACATACTGTGGATAGAAATTACAGGGAAAGATACTGGTATGATAATTGTGGTTGTTATATTATATTATTATATTTAGTGTATTGCTAATCAATATATTGTTACTTCCCAGGTGACAGAGGTATATAAAAATTTCTCTACAGCTGAGGCACTGATGATCTGCAGCTTGGGCATCAGCTGTGAAATTCCGACTCTGCCCTGGGCAAGGTTCAAGTCGGAAGTCCCTTGTCCTACCAACAACCTGCAATAGCAAAGCGAAACCTGTCCTTCCATGCTGCCCCACCACAACCATCTGTGCCTCTTCAGAATTACCACCTACAGCCATCCAGTTGCATGTTTGTCTGTACTGAACCACAACAGCTACACCATAAGAGTCTGGAGGTCACCTAGGACATGGCGCACAAATATGAATGTGCTACCAGAGACCAAAGTTCATGTACTGAATGGCATCAGCTAAGGAGACATAGACTGACTGCCTCGAGTTTCAGGGAGATCTGCCAGGTTCGAGAGAACACTAAAGAAGGTCTGGCTAACCGGATACTGCAAGGGACCCGTCAGACGGCGGCTATGAAGAGGGGGCTCGAATTAGAGGCAGATGCTATCTGGGAATATTGCCAAATGAAAAGGGTCAACCACTACCCCTGTGGATTGGTAATTCACCCTGACGCTCCTTGGCTGGGTGCGTCTCCAGACGGGTTAATCTTTGACCCTTCAGAGCCATGTCAGTTTGGGCTGATTGAGATGAAATGCCCGAATGTTAAAAGCTATGTTGACTGCCCATATCTCAAAATGAAGTAAAATCTGATGTCTTCAGGCGACGAAGCAAACCGTTTAAGTCCAAACGAGTGATGAAGATGAAATGTTTGGAGCTGCTCTCTCAGCGCCTCGATTTCCCTCAACGCATCTTCATACCGCTCCTGGTCCACACATACAGTACACATACAGTACGACTGGTCCCGTAGTCGTGGTCCACGACCATCGGGACCATGACGGGTTGCTCGATGTCTTCCTCAGGCCCCGGCGGGTCAGGTTCTGGACTTGGTGGTGGAGATCGGCGCTCCCAAACACCGGCCCGTGACACCTTAGTGTAGTTATTCCACTTGAATAACGATGTAACAGAGCCTGCTGCTAAAACCCGTCTACCCTTAGCAGTAGTGAGGATTTTATTCTCGTGGAAATGTCGGCTGCATACCTTGGTATGGGTGGTCACCGAAAATCGCGCCCTCCTTATTTTGTGCAGCCACTGCACACGAAGGTTGGTGGAAGCTCAAATGGCTGTTATACTGACTTGAAGCAGAGCAAAGTGGCACACAGCAATGCTCCTTAGATCCACCTACAGTTCAGTGTTAATTTCGTTGACGAATAGTTTTCATCATTTTCGTCAACGACCTTTTTTCAAACGAGACGATAACTAAATAAAAACCAGTTTTGAATGACAAAAAATATTAAGAAAATCTACTGTCATTTTCATCAACGAAAATGTTAAGGAGGGACGATTAGGGAAGAGATCCAGTAAGTACTGATGTCCTGTGTAATAGATGCGCACATTTGAATTGTAACGTGCTGATCTAACCACGGGAAAATGCAGCGCTGTTGCACATTCTACAGGCTCACGCGACAGAGCTTTCAGACTGGCTGAATCCGAAATCGCCCCCTAAACCCTCATTCACTATTCCCTACGTTAGTCAACTAATATAATTCACTTGAAGGAGGACAGCCGTTGAGTGTACATCGGCTGTACACTCGTTATTGCGGTGCAATGTGGGATTGAATGAGTGCACTCAATAACGTCCACTATGGTTTCGGACACCACTACAAATTGCTGTCCCTTCAAATAATGCCCTATTTGAGGGTATAGGGGGCGATTTCGGATTCAGCCACTTGTTTCAGAGCAGTTTGCAATCAATGAATAGCGCACATTTATGCCAGGTAATTGTTTAGGAACTAATGCTGATGAATAATGACAATGTTTACTTTACGATGTTTATATAGTAATATGTTTTAGATGGTTGTAACAATGCATATTGCAACTGCAATAGTAAGGCGCAGACATTTCAAAATAAGAGTCAATGTGTATTTCGAGCTTGTTTATAATTAATAAATAATTATATATATGTTTTTGGTTACACAATAAACTATTTAATTTCATTCCCATTTAATTCATAGTCAGGAGGAAAGACTAAGAACAGTATTTGACACATATTATTCAATAAAATATCAGGGTTATAAATTAAAGTTATTAAGATTTTTAATGGTTTTAGTTAACTATTATAACCCACTTCATTACTTGAAATTGAATAAATGTTAACTGAAATTAAAAAAAAAAAAAAAAACTTATTTGAAGCTTTAGCTTAACCTGATATACTAACTAAAACAGAAATACAAAATTATAAAAACTATATAGATGTTTTTAAAAAAACAAACAAAAAAGTTAATTAAGCTCTCTTTCGTGTATTTTTGCGCTTGAACGGTCAAAAACGCACAATTATGTCAAAATGTCAGTTTTTACATGTATTCAAGTAACAGTCGGTTATGAAATGCTTAAAGGGATAGTTCACCCACAAATGAAAATTTGATGTTTATCTGCTTACCCCCAGGGCATCCAAGATATAGGTGACTTTGTTTCTTCAGTAGAACACAAATTAAGATTTTTAACTCCAACCGTTGCAGTCTGTCAGTCGTATAATGCATGTGAATGGTAGCAAAATCTATCAGAGTAAAAAAAACATGCACAGACAAATCCATATTAAACACTGCGCCTCGTGACGACACATTGATGTCTTAAGACACGAATCGTTCGGTTTGTGCGAGAAACCGAACAGAATGTACAATGTACATGATCTGGCGTAGTTTACACAAGCGCAGGAAGTGATCTCTCGCGCTTATCTCTACGCCAGATCGTGTACATTGACCTCACCCACCGGAAGTGATCGCGTGCTGAAGGCTGTTGGACATAGTGGTGTGTTAGAGGTAAAAAAAGGATATAAATACTGTTTGGTTTAAATGTATGTAATACAATTAAATTCAAGAAACACTGAATTAATGTCTTCATCGAAAGACTGGGTGATTTATGAAGCTGGCATGTCATACCTATTTGGGGGTCGGGGGAGCAGCATGTATTTTGACGAGAAAATGACACCTCTGGCCATTGATTCCGTTGGGTCGTTTATCAGTCACAGATACTGTACGGACAATCTGACAATACGGCTCAGTTTTTCTATATATCTTGTTCTGTCGAGCGGCAGAAGTGATTCTACACAGGCTATACTGGGTTAACGCCATTCATTTCCATTGTGGGGGAATGGACTGTTTTCCCCCACGCCGACTCCGCCCCCACACCACGCCCCCAGCTATGACACCATGCCGACCAAGTCTATTGATTACCAGGAGCATTTTATTTATTAATGTGCAATTTTTAATGATTACCTGTGTTGTTGTTTGTCAAATACTTAAATTTAACCAGTTACTTAAATCAATCAGAATACTATATAGACTGTTACCAATAAAATTTTATCATTAACAAAAGCCATCTTTACACTGCAAAGGTGGAACAGAAGCTGCATCTGAAATTGCATTAATGTTTATTTACACAGACTGTTTAATGTTACTCAAATTATAAAATTAACAGGAACACTTTACAGAGTCATTGTCAGTTAATTCTCTTGATATTGTAATAATGATAATGTCGTCAATTAATAGATAGTCTACATAAAATGTAAATATTCTGACTACACAAATAAAACAATCTTACAACCATTTATTAATTAGTTTAATGCTTTTTATGCATTAGAAAATGAAGACTTCATATGATCTTACCAACATGCACAGCAAATTTCCCAGAGTTAAATTAACACTGCTCAGTGTTTATATAATCCACAGAGTGGGTAACAGAGTGTTATAAGTAACTCTGAATCAGTGTTGAAGTTAATTAGGTAATTAAGAAATTAATTGAGTGATGATTGAGCATTAATGATGAACACCTGCTGTTAACCAGCAGAGTCACTGAAGAAAAGAGACACAAACTACAGCTGACTTCAGCCACAGCCTTAGAAGAAATCAACTGAAGATAAAAGAAGACATTAAATCTCTGAAGATCTCAGCAGAGGAGGATTAAACAACTCCTCAAACAGCATTACCAGCTTCACTTATTTCTAACCGGATTGACTTTATTCTGTCAGAGGACTACAGAAGCTCTTATTAATTATAGTTTGGTTTGTACTCACCATTGTGGTGACCAGTGTTTGCTTTAGTTGGGCTCTTGACACTGGGCATTTATATGCACATTTGTGGACTTTTTAACGGTGTGTTTGTCAGAACATATAATCTCCCTTCATGCATTGTGGCATGAAACATGTCACCATTGTTGAGATTCCTATGCTGATTATTGATGTGTGTGTATACAGATGGTGCAATTTTTCACAAAAAAAAAGTGAACAGTTATTAATATTTTTCAAGACATGCAGTCACAGGGGACTCTGAATAATATCAATAAATGAGACTATTACATGGAGACTACATCAGCTGAACACATTTTCTCTTACTGTTCTTGACATAACAGACACAGCAGCCAAAGAAAAAGCAATGCTAAAAAGTCAAGAGTCAAACAGCCTCACTAAAGCAAACACTGATCACCATAATGGTGACTTCAATCAGAAATAATTTTTAAAAAAATCATCAACATCTAAACTGTTAATTCTCAATGAGAATTTTTTTCTGGTTAGAAATGCGTGAAGCTGGTAATGCTGTTTGTGGAGTTGTTTAATCCTCCTCTGCTGAGATCTTCAGAGATTTAATGTCTTCTTTATCTTCAGTTGATTTCATCTAAGGCTGTGGCTGAAGTCAATTGTAGTTCTTGTTGTGTCTTTTTTCTTCAGTGACTCTGCTTGTTAACAGCAGGTGTTCATCATTAATGCTCAATCATCACCCAATTAATCTCTTAATTACCTAATTAACTTCAACATTGATTCAGTGTTACTTATAACACTATATGAATGTGGATTATATAAACACTGAGCAGTGTTAATTTAACACTGGGCAATTTGCTGTGTGATGAATAAATTATATTAACTGGAATAAACTACACAGAAAGGGAGCAGAGAATGTGACCGATTGTGAAGCTGTCCATAACTTGGGTCTAGCGCGAGTTTAAGCGTTCTCACAAACACTTCCGTTAAAATCATGGAAGCTGAAGACACTGCGACATGAATGTCTTACATCCAATCTGCACTTTGTTGTTTATGATGACGGGAGAATTCGCGAGTTTCAGTCAGAATTCAGACAGGGAGCGTGCACTGAACAAAACTCTTCGTTTCAGCGATGACTAATCTGAACGCTTCTGATTGGCCACCACACTCGACAGAAACGTGTGATTGGTTATAAGGCTCAACGCTGCAAAAATAAATCTGACGGAATGCGGCAGTTGGGTGGATCGAAGAAACGAAGTATGTTTACGAAGTTTCAAAGTTTGTTTAACCAATATTATCACTTAAACATTTTCTAATACATAAATATTTTGAAACCAATTTTCATGACTTTTCCAAAACTTTCTGGTTTATTTATTTTTCCAAAACTTTTCCAGGCCTGGAAATTGCTATTTTAAAATTCCATGACTTTTCCAGGTTTTTCATGACCGTACGAACCCTGGAATGATCACCGACACCTGTCATCATCCAATCACAGCCCCCACCCTCACGTGCATACAGTACGCTAAGTAAATGCGCCAATTCCTCCACACACACGCACACAAAATCGATTTGGCATGCGGATTACTAACTGAAAATATGTATAAACCTGCAAAAAAAAACTACATTAAAAATTGGGAAGTAAAAAATATGTGGGTTAAACCCGTCAGTGCTGACTCAACGAAAGTCTTCTGCACTTTATGTCGGAGGGAATTTTCAGTTGGCCATGGAGGTGAGAATGACTTGACTCAACATGCTTCCACAGAAATGCACAAGAAAGCCACACTAGCTAAAGGTGCAAGCAATATCGGTGCATTCTTCGGGAAAAACTACTGCGAAAACTAGGGTGACCATATTTTGATTACCGAAAACCAGGACACTTGGCCCGGTAATGAGATACTCAAATGATACTCGAAGTTTACTTAAAGATGCCTTATTAATTTCAATACATTTAAAGTACGCCCCCTCTGTATGGATAGAAAATTACAGGACCTTTGGTCACCCTAGTGAAAACTGACAAATTAGTGGCAAGTGAAGCCTTGTACGTGTATCACACTGAACGGTGCGTTGTTTCATGACTCAAATGTTGTGAAGAAGATGCGCTTGGGAAGAACAAAAGCTGAGATGATCATGATGAATGTTTCAGGACCAAAGACTGTGCGGGATATCCTGAATGATCTATCTCAGACTGAAGGTGAGCCTGTGTTTTACTCGGTTGCCACCGATGCCTTAAACAAGGGAAACAGAAAAATGTTTCCAGTGTGCGTGAGTTATTTTTTGTGTCTTATAGAGTGCGGTGCAAGTTACTTGACTTTTATGAAGATAATGTTGAAACTGCAAATGGTATTCATCAAGCTCTGATGAACTGACTGAAAAAGTATTAACTGGATATAAAACACATTACAGCCTATGTGGCAGATAATGTCAGTGTAAACTTTGTAAACCATTCTTCTAGAAGCGCATTTGTGAGGTCAGGCACTGATGTTGGAAGAGAAGGCCTGGCTCTCAGTCTCCACTCTAATTAGTGTTCTGTCGGGTTGAGGTCAGGACTCTGTGCAGGCCAGTCAAGTTCCTCCACACCAAACTCGCTCATCCATGTCATTATGGACCTTGCTTTGTGCACTGGTGCACAGTCATGTTGGAACAGGAAGGGGCCATCTCCAAATTGTTCCCACAAAGTTGGGAGCATGAAACTGCCAAACCCAGAATCGTCCATCAGATTGCCAGACAGAGAAGCCTGATTCGTCACTCCAGAGAACACGTCTCCACTGCTCTAGAGTTCAGTGGCTGCGTCCTTTACACTACTGCATCCGACACTTTGTATTGCACTTGGTGATGTAAGGCTCGGCCATGGAAACCCATTCCATGAAGCTCTCTACGCACTATTCTTGAGCTATTCTGAAGGCCACACAAAGTTTGGAGGTCTGTAGCTATTGACTCTGCAGAAAGTTGACGACTTCTGCGCACTGTGCGCCTCAGCATGCGCTGACCCCGCATATTTATTAGTGAGGAAATTTCACAAATGGACTTATTGCACAAGTGGCAACCTATCACGGTACCACGCTCAAATTCACTGAGCTCCTGAGAGCGACCCATTCTTTCACAAATGTTTGTAGAAGCAGTCTGCATGCCTAGGTGTTTGATTTTATACACCTGTGGCCATGGAAGTGATTGGAACACGTGATGATTCAATGATTCAATTGATGACATTCAATGATTCGGAGGGTACCTGTCTCAATACTTTTGGCAATATAGTGTATATATAGGCCTGTGGGCTATAAATAAATATGACACTTTAATCACGAGACTTGAAAGTGATAGCGATAATCAGATTTACATGTTCTATCATCCGCGGCTCATCTGTATAGGGAGGTGGGGCAGAGCCCCACCAAAATAGTCATCCAAACATAGCTATATACACTGAATTAATAATAAATTATAAATGTGTTTAGCATTCTGCAACAAACATTTTTTGAATTTTCTAGACTATTTTAAGTCGTAAAGTGAGCAGGATATTTTAAAATGAAGCGCATGAATTCGGCAGGCATGTATGCATTATACTAAGTGGGGCAGCCAGTCTTGGAGCCCTCCCCAGCTCTACAGCGCCCCACAATCTTCCAATGTAAATCTGTGGTGAAAAAATTGAACTGCATCGCGCTCTCATAGAGAGCCATTGGGGCAGATTTCTGGCTGCCCCGCTTATTTTCACATTACCTCACGTTAACCTCGCTCCAGACCAAGACTCTATCAGTCCGCTTCAGCTATGTGTCTGCATCAGGTCAGTAACTAGTTGGCATGTCTGTTCTGTGGAGTAGCATATCAGATTAATGCAAGTATAAATCTGAGATTCGAAAAGGCCAGTAGTTGTATCCCTGGAAATTAATGTCAGTCGTTTAACTTTTTTTTTTAATATATATATATATATACCGTAGGCAATTATTGCTGAATTGTCTCATCATGGTCAGCTGCTTATATCTTACCTCGGCTCGCATTCTCAAAAGCGCTGCACTGCTCAGCTTCTGTGTACACCTCTGCATTACCTATAAATTTGTTAACATTAAATAGTTAAATATGAATTCATTGGGCAATCACATCATAGTGTTCTACATGTCAACATACACACCATGAAAAATACATACATAACAACGGTATTACAGAATTAAAATAGCACTCACCTTGACATCCAAGAAGCGTGCAGGCTATCTTCATGTGTGCTGAGCTGACCGCTTCAGGCATAGTCTGAACGTTGCTGATCGTTCCTGTCAGTAAGTATTGTTCAGCAAACTGAAATATTAATTGACAGATGTTTTAGTCCAATTCATTATAACATTTCCAGACCTGAAGCCACTTATGCAAATATATGAACACATAAATTCCAAAACTCCACTGCTAGAACACTTCTGCATGTTGTGTTTCAGGGTCTGTAATTGCCACTGGGCTGTTTGGTCAACACACCTTCTCTGTTTAAAAAAAATCCTAGATGTGGTCAAGACATTTGTACTGTTTAGAATCGAATAGCATCAAAAAAATTAAAGATTAAACATTTCTAACAATGTTACCTCCAGTTCCGCAGAATTTTACGTTCATACGAGCCTTCATTTCCCATTGGGTCGATCAGAAGGAGTGTTTTTTCAGGCATGTTGATTATCTAAAATATAATGTCATGTAATCATAAATAAGGTTATGAAATATTTTTAGATCACCACTTACAACTACAGGAAGCTGCTTGGTATAGACACATTATCTGAAATACTTAGGCAAATGGAATAAATAAACCTTTAAATTATTGACCTAAAGCATTAAAGAATGTCTGCAGATTATGAAGAAATTGTTAGGATGTGACAGACTCAGAGAGAGAGATGAAGTAAGTGTCAACACAGTGCTTTATTTGCAGGCAGGTGAATATCACACCGGTAAGTGAATGTTAATGGTTGAGGTAAACATTTTAGTAGATGATAGACAATGGAACAACAGGAGACTGATGAGCTATTGACGTGAATGGTGAGTAGAACCACACACACACCTTATTGTTGCTGATGAACTTGAAGTAACTGAAATGTCTTGTTTTTCTTATACATAATTGGCAAATGGCAATTTAGGGGTCACTCATACTCCTCTCGGTCAAAAGTAACCGAAGTGTAAAGTTTTTCTTTCAATGAAATAATGTACTGTTTTTTAGTTTAATAATATTTTTTTCTTTAATATTTTGTATTTCACAGTACTAAAGACTATTCACTTCTAAATTATGCACTATTCAACAGACATAATTACATTTGGGTATATTTAACCTATGTAACCTATGAAGGTCATTTTTTTTTTTTTGTATGAATGCCCTATTTTTTAAAAATAGAGGCAATCGCATTTGGGTACACCCTCTAAATAACAAAAGGCAACAATTTGCCGCTTACCACCACCTTGATCAGGAGCTGCAATTAAAGGGGTCATGAACTGGCTTTTTAAATTTTTGTATACTGTTGTCTGAGGTCAACTGCGTGGTTTTTACATTCAAAAACATCATAATGAATAAGTAATAGGCTATTTTCTACCCTGGTTTTGAGCCTAGCTCCTAGAACGCTCGGTTTTTATGGGCGTGCCGCATTGAAGACTTGGAAGTAACTGCTATGATTGGATAACAGTTTTGCATATTATAAGTCAGTACATGTGGGAATTGTTTTGAAAACGGCAACCAGAATGATTCGCCCACAGGGCTCGCAATATATCTTTATCAGACAAACACAATGATTTATCTCTCATCCACCCGCAATTAATTGGAATGTTATTTTTTTATTACTTGGCCCGCCCAATCGGTGGATATAACCGCGAACCGCATCACTAACACACACACACACAAACATCTGAAAAAAACTTAACTGCAGACAAATCAGCATGTTCAAAACTTCCGCGATTGTATTTTTCAAGTCAAGAGAGTGAATAACGCAAATCAAGAAAGGAATGTTATTATGTGCCATTCTGAAACTGCTTCACTTTCAGTCCCTGCTGTCTCTGATACTGGGCATTCCTCTTCTGGAGTCATTTGTGTGTCTAGATCACCTTCATGGGTCGACCCATTCACATGGTTTTCGAAGTCGACGTTACCTATTGTACTGAGAAAAAGACAGAGAGACAAATAAGTAGTGCTGTAGACCGGACTCGAGTCCGGACTCCAGATGTTTTTCTATTGTCTCGGATTTGTCTTGGACTTATTGGTATTTGCACACGGACATGTCTCGGACTTGGTCATTGGTCTCGCCAAATGTTCTAGTTGGTCTCAACCGCGTCCAGCAATATATGCTTTTTTTCTCCTTCAAAACAAAACCATTGATGGAGCGCTCTTGTTCAGAAAACGGGTAACGTTATTGGTTTAATTCACAATCCATCTAGAACGGGCATTGACATTGGTCGCCTGGCTGCGTCATATGCCTGGCTCCGCGTGTGCAGATTTGATGCTTTTTGATCATTACAAATATAATGCAAAATGATTATCTTAGGATAGAAGATTTGCTGTCTCTCGCATATTTCTTTTTTTTCTGTCTCTCTCGACTGTCTCATTTGGACTCGGTCTTGACTTGGACTCGAACCTCTTTCGACTCGGTCTCGACTAGTTCTGGTCTTGGACTTGACAAATGTGGACTTGACTACAGCCCTACAAATAAGAGCATGCACAGTTTAGTATGATTATTTTTTTACCGTTAAAAGTCTACTTCAAGTCATACTTTAATCACTTGTCCTGTATGTTACAAAGTAAATTTAATTTGAAGTGTATTACTATAAATATTACCTTCTATTTTGTAGGAAAATATTCAGGAAGGAAACTCCTGTTGACGCATTGCTCCTGAGCCACTTGGCAATTACTGTCTTTTCTTCCACTTGATGTATAGTTGTCTCGAAGTGCCTTCCATCTTGTTCTGCACTCATTTTTTGTGAAGAGGGAGAAATTAATGTTTGTATTAATGTTTATGTTTTACAGACATCTGGCCACAGGAAATTCGGTAAGAACCATTGCCTTCCACTACTGAATGGTCGAAAGCACAGTGCCTAAATCCATCAAGGACACGTGCAATTAACAGGCGGATGATGGATAAACACCTAACAAAACATACTGAGCAGGAGTGGAGGAATATTGCCTCAAAATTTGCAACTAGGTGGAATTTCCCTAACTGCATAGGAGCGATAGATGGGAAGCACATCCTCCTCTTTGCACCACCTCATTCAGGCAGCCTTTTTTTCAATTACAAAAAAACATTCTCTGTAATATTATTGGCTGTGGTTGATGGCGAATATCACTTCCGTCTAGTTCATATTGGAGAGTATGGATGGTCAAGCGATGGGGGTGTGTTTGCTGGCTCGGCCATAGGACAGGCACTAGATCTGAAGAAGTTGGAGGTGCCAGATGATCAGCAACTACCAGGAGCAGTGCATCTGGTGAACATGCCATTCACCATTGTTGGGGATGCAACATTCCCATTAAAAACCTACCTGATGCGGCCTTACCGTGGTCGGGACTTATCTACACAACGACGCATCTTCAACTACAGATTGTCTCGAGTGTGCAATGTGGTGGAAAATGATCAATTTTAAAATTGATCACTTCATTGATATCTTATGCCTGCTTACCTTATAATTTAGTCTTTGATTAGCATAGTGTTCATATTAGATTAGCGCTCATCAATTATTAGCATTATTTTGTATTACTAAAAAGCAATTTCAACATTTGTTATAGCTACTAATATGATTTGTTTGTTCAATAAAACAAAGACGCTACATATTTTTCACGTGTATTGCTGAAAAATGAAGCTATTGTTTCATTATTATCTTCAATTATAATCATATTCCTGTGGTGCACTGAGGCAGGTTGTCAGTTTGTGGTCAACAATATTGTTATTTTTAAGGACATTATGAAATTAAGATGTCTGTACTGTACGTTATTTTACGATTGTACTGTACAATTAAATACAATCGTTGCTAACATCAGTCACTGAACATTTTACCTCAGGTCGTACGTTAACATAATTAGAGAATCTTACCTGAAAACCCGATGACATCGGCGATCTTCCTCCACGCAGCTGACTTCCTTATGTTGTCTTTGAAGAATCTGTTGTTTGTTGCATATATTTCAGGGTATTTCCCTACTTCATTGATGAGTTTTTCGTTGTCCATTCCTGTCCGCTACTACGCTATTAAAATTACCAGAAATGTGTTGTGACCTGGTAATTCCAGTAGGTGGCAGCACACGACAGTGAACATCACCACGACAGGCAAACGTTACATATGCTTATGCTTTAATGTTTCGCACTGAGGTTAGTGTATAGAAAATGACACAACAGAGCAAAATGAAAGATTAGAAAGGGCCACTTGTATTACACATTTTTTTCCAATATGTTTAGACTTTATTCAAGCTGTTAAACTAAGAATGTAAAACTAATGTATCTTGCAGCACAGGGTGAAGTCAGCATGTACAATAACGACGATTTGAGAGAAATATAATGTAAATTTAATATAAAACTATGTAAATGGCGCTCTGTGGCGTGGCAGGATTTTGAACAGCGTCCTAATTCGTAGCTGGGCACAGCGGACACCGCCGGTGTGCGTACACTCATAGAAAATAATGTGTTCGAATTTTATAGATGTGACGCAGCGCTGAGCTTCTCTTCCGGTGTGCGACCCCCTTTAGTGTTGTCAATAATTTTTTTTCTTATTAATCAACTTAATTAACTGGGCAACATAAAATTAACTGGGCAAAATTAACAAGCAAAACAGTCAAGGCCGTAGGTTTGGTCTTTACGTTGGAAGAGACAACAACCCACCCCCACATCATTAGTATATAATATGAAAAATAATGTGATTGAGTTCGCTGAAATATTAGGAGGGACAATTCTGTCCTCCCATAATATTGAAAGGGACATGTCCCTTCCATCCATATGCATACCTATGCCCTTGCAAACAGTCATCATATAAAAAGTACAGGACAGCTAGAGGAAGTGGATATAACTCAAACAATTTATGGTATCCATAATAAAGCTGCAGTCCGTATGTTTTGCCTCTTTGTCTCCATCTCTATTTGAAACCTGCAATTGCAGTTAGTTGCGGAATTATCATTTTACGTGGGTTGTGCATCGGCACGGCTCCTCAGCACGGATTAATCTAATGTTGAGGAGTTTGTGTGGCTGGCTGTCAGTCACCGCACATGTGTGGATACTGTACTTCGGGAATCATAGATTCTACTTCTCGGAATATGACCAAACTAAGAATTTTCACTGGAAAATGTCATCTGAACAAGTAAGTAATGTCTGCCAATTTTGTTCAGACCAAATGAGAAAAAAGGCATTACAATAAATTGCGCTGCCAATGGTGATTAAATCTAACGACCGCTTAACTCAAACCGTGCAAATTATTGTTGTTATACTTTGTTCTCAAATTTTTTATGTTAACAACATTAGCATTGCATGACTATGTGTATTTAGTGTGTATTAGCATTACCTGTAGAAGTGTAGATTTCAATTTCTGTACAGTCTAATCATTTGCTTATGACTACGGGTGAATCTCCAGTTGTCACTGATGATATCATTTGGGCCTTTCTGGATTACAATCCGCCATCAAAATGATAAATGTAATTATTCCAGCTGCTGTGAGAAAAGGCTATAAATGATCCACAACCTGCAGCATCCTCACATGCGATAGCCTACTAGCCGGGACTCCTTCTTTATGTATACAGACGTGACGTAATGACGCAAAGACAAACGGCAACATGCTCGAATATCCCGTTGAAAACTACCAGTACCACTCAAATTATAACACATTATTACAAGCTTACCGTTGTGAGGTAAGGAGATTTGAACACTGGCTGGTTATGTACTTGCTCAAAAATTGATTTTGGATCATTTTTAACCAAAAAAGTTACGGACTGCACTTTCTTTAAATAAGAAAGTTGGCCGCAGTTGTGTAGGGTTTTCAGTGAGCTTTGATTTACAAATACTGTTTGTCTTGTTCATGCAGTTTGATCTTTTTAGGCATATTGTGGTTTTTTAATAAAATAATAATGACCTGTGACCAACAGGTCAAAATGGCCACCATGATTTAAACACTGCAGACAAGCAACCATAACGCCAAGACCAAACTGGCAACTAATGACAAACTCAGATCTCTAGTCTGTAGATATAAAACCTTCTTGTTCCTCTGAGATTTGCTTTACATCTGATGGGAGTGTTATTGCTGGCTCTTCATCTGTTGGGGTTAATTTTACCTCCTTGATGTAGCCACAAGTTTAGTGAAGCATTTTAGGGGCAACTTGAAAAACAGAAGGTCTTTGTAACGCTCAATCTTCTTGGAGCTTCTCAGGATCATTTACCTTGGTCACAGAATGCTGAGGACTGAGTGTAGGTATAACAGTGCAAGGAGGCATCTTGAAAGAACTGTTGCTCTCTGTAGACCCATTGGAGACTGAGATACCCGAACAGTCATCAGGCACCTTTCCAGTTTGGCTTCTTCTGTATGGTTTAATGTGACCAATGCTATATTTAGTTTTTAAAGTAATCCCTCCAGGTTTGTTTAATGTGACAAGTTTGCCACTGAGTCTCTCAATGATGTAGGGTCCTGAAGGTTCAATCCTTCCTCCTTTTCTTCCACGTTTCTTCATATTCATCAGAAGAACCTTATCACCAACATTGTAAATCAAGTCTTTGTACTTTTTCTGGGCCGTTTTAGCATGTTTAGCAAGAACTGTTGCTCTCTGTAGACCCATTGGAGACTGAGATACCCGAACAGTCATCAGGCACCTTTCCAGTTTGGCTTCTTCTGTATGGTTTAATGTGACCAATGCTATATTTAGTTTTTAAAGTAATCCCTCCAGGTTTGTTTAATGTGACAAGTTTGCCACCGAGTCTCTCAATGATGTAGGGTCCTGAAGGTTCAATCCTTCCTCCTTTTCTTCCACGTTTCTTCATATTCATCAGAAGAACCTTATCACCAACATTGTAAATCAAATCTTTGTACTTTTTCTGGGCCGTTTTAGCATATGCTTCCTTCTGTTTCTCCTGTGATTTACCAGTGTTTTCTACTGCCTTTTTTTGTTTTGGCCTCATCTCTTTTTTTTTTATCTGAAACTACATAATCACTAAAACTTGATTCCACAGGGAGACTGATAGTGGAAAGCTAAAAAATTAGGCAATTTAATTGAAACAATATAAATTCAATATAAATGTAAATATTTAAAATTGTACATGTGCATGTATGTAATGAAAAGCCCATAGTGGTCCTTTAGTGGCTGTTTTAAAAACATGGTTGGTTACTATTCACACCAAACTGTTAGGAATATTAGTGACCGTTATTGTCTGTTTTTGGAACGAGGTCCAAAAAATATGATCAATACCATTAACAGTTTAAGATAAAAGGGTTTATAACAGATGTTAAAATGTATACAGTATACAGATGTATATAGTTATCTGTGTAATCACCCCAGGGTACCAATAATAAACATGATATTTACTGTATGATTAGATTTGTAAAAAAAAATAAATAAATTTGTATCATCTACAGTATGGACAATGATTTTAAGGCTAAATTTACTTTAAACACAATTCTTCTGACATAGGCTAGTATGATAAATTGCTAAAAAATGACTCCATATGCACACTCGCCAGCATTTCAACAGGAACCTCTGCAGGGAACACTGCCTCTCTCACATACATTAGAAGAAAAGTGTTTTGTGGTGGTGTGGACCTTGGATCTTAAAGAAAATAATGTGGCATCCAGATAGACATCCCAGTCATTCTGCTGGTCCTTAACCAATTTCTTGAGAGCTCTAAAATGAAATATAAGAGGGAAAGTTTTTTTGTTTGTTTTTTTAGAAGGGGGGTGGGCTTTTTGTGCCTTAACTTTTCCTGACCTACACTGGTTACATACAATATTAAAAATCGTTTAATATTGTCATTGGTCTTTTCAACCAGGCCATTAGTTTGAGGATGATAAGCTGCTGTAACACTTCTTTTGATGCACAACATTTCACAAAGCCTGTGGTTAAGCTTAAAAAATAAAGAAGAAATTACTGAGCAAATGGATGAAAAGCTCCTTAAAACATACAATAATTGAATACATGTTTGTGCAATGGAAAATATAACAACTCTTGTAAGTCTAAAAACGAAGACATTGAGGCTAAACCTAAATCACTTTAACACTGATCATTTTAAATACACTTAAATGCTCTTCATATATTTACAAATTCCCTTCCCTGATCTGAGAGAATTCTCTGGGGACAGTCATGTCTATAAATAATGGAACAGAGATGTCTTCCAACTTCAGCTGCTGTCTTTGTTTTTAAAGGAAAGGCCTCAACCCACTTTAAGAAGTAGGCTGTGGCTGTGAGGATGTATTGAAAGCCATCTGCAGTTTCAGGTAATGGTACTTGGCATACAGGTGATGCCTACAAGCTCCCAAACAGCAGAAACCTATAGGATTAGTGTGTGTGTCTGTGTGTGCACACACACACATATATATATATATATACACACCGATCATGCATAACATTATGACCACTGACAGGTGAAGTGAATAACACTGATTATCTCTTCATCACGGCACCTGTTAGTGGGTGGGATATATTAGGCAGCAAGTGAACATTTTGTCCTCAAAGTTGATGTGTTAGAAGCAGGAAAAATGCGTAAGGATTTGAGCGAGTTTGACAAGGGCCAAATTGTGATGGCTAGACGACTGGATCAGAGCATTTCCAAAACTGCAGCTCTTGTGGGGTGTTCCCAGTCTGCAGTGGTCAGTATCTATCAAAAGTGGTCCAAGAAAGGAACAGTGGTGAACCGGCGACAGGGTCATGATGCACGTGGGGAGCGAAGGCTAGCCCGTGTGGTCCGATCAAACAGATGAGTTACTGTAGCTCAAATTGCTCAAAAAGTTAGTGCTGGTTCTGATAGAAAGGTGTCAGAATACACAGTGCATCCCAGTTTGTTGCGTAAGGGGCTGCATAGCCGCAGACCAGTCAGGGTGCCCATGCTGACACAATATTAGGAAGGTGGTCATAATGTGGTCAACATAAGGTGGTCAACACTTGGCATCTGGGAGTCGTCTTATTGGGCCTGGATTTATTTTCCAAGAGGGCAATGACCCGAAACATTCTTCTAACTATTGCTGGAACTACCTGCGACGGAAGGAATCTGCTGGAACATTGAAAATGATGGACTGGCCCCCTCAAAGTCCGGACCTCAACCCCATCGAGCACATTTGGGGCGAGTTGGAAAATAAACTGGACAGATCTATTGTACATTCAAAGGAAAGCCTTTGGCTTCAGTTGCAGAAGGCATGGGATAACATTAGTGTTGAAGTTCTCAGAGGAAATATATTGACACTATGCCAGAGAGATGTGCTGCTGTAATTGCTGCAAAAGGTGGACATACCAAATATTAAAGTTAAAAGTGGATAAAAACAGTACGACTCACTTCATCTGATATTTGATGGTCAGAGCAACCATCTGCATGTTCCATGAACATTATGAAATGAAATCATGTTTTGGAGGCAAAAAAGGTAAATTTTTTCAGATCTGTCAGGTGTTCTAATAATTTCGGAGTATATTTACACACACATATATATATATATATATATATATATATATATATTACTGCACTTATTTACCTTGATGCACTGTAAGGTATGCACAGCAGTCAAAGGCTTTCCAACTTTTTAAAACGGATCACATTCCAATACCTTTCAGAAATAGTTTTATATAATATATATATAAATAAATATATATAATATATATTTGTGTGCTGATATATATAAACTAAAATAACTATATAAAATAACACATACCCAATTACCCAACAGTCCCGAAATTGGGAGCTTTGTCCCGTGTTTCAGTTATGCCTGTATTATAATTTTTTTTCATCCCTGAAATTACAATACTACCACAGTAAGAAACATAATAAAAACTGTGACTGGCATTTAAAAATATATTTGTGCAGTCGTCATGTTCTAGCTGTGAAAATAACCAACCAACGCAATCGTAGAGAGAGAGAGGTTTTCCCGCTGATGACAACTGAGTGGACAGCGCAAAGGAATAAGTGCGGGCCTCATCAAAGTCGGTAAACACCAGCAAGGACTTCATCTCACATACTGGATAATTTCCAACGAACATGCGCCGATCCCGTGGATGCTCGCCACCCACGGAAATGGTCGAGCACCTACGGAAAAACACAAGATATTCTCCATTCATTTTAACCAATAAAAAATGTATTGCAACTTTCAGACACAACTTTCTTCTCACGTTAATAGTTCATTTAAGGCGGTTTCTATGGCGTTATTATAATGACAAATGTCGAGAGCGCATTATTGTAACTCGAGAGCGGTGCGAGCAGTAATCTCTTCGCTCACAGGCTGATAACCTTCCCACATAGCAACATTGTGCCGCCCCAGATCTGGCACATGTGGAATACTGATCTGGCCCACATGCTGCGTGGAATGACGGCCCTTGGGTGGCCCACTCCTGTTTGCCAGATCTGGGTCACAAGCAGGCCATAGCAATGCCACATGTCAGCCAAGAGCAAAGAAATAAACCAGAACTGGACCTTATCTGAGCCACAAAATCTGTGTATAATAAATATGGAGTCATCTCAGCCTTAATAAGCCTGTTAACAAGCAGAATCACTGAAGGAAAGAAGAGAACAGAAAAAGAGACAAGCACAAACACAAGAACTACAATTGACTTCAGCCACAGCCTTAGATGAAATCAACTGAAGATAAAGAAGATCTCAGCAGAGGAGGATTAAACAACTCCACAAACAGCATTACCAGCTTCACGCATTACTAACCATATTGACTTTATTTCTGTCAGACGTCTACAGAAGCTCTTATTGAGAATTAACAGAGGTTTAACTCTAATGTGTTTCATTTGAAGTCACCATAACGGTGATCAGTGTTTACATTAGTTGGGCTCTTAACTCTTATTATATGTTTGTCTTTTTTGACTGCTGTGAAAGTGTGTTTGTAAAACACATTTGCAGTAGCAAAAGAAGTTAGTGCAAAATGACCTCAGGTGATGATGGTTTTCTAATCATTGTGAAATCGACTGATGTCATTTGAATCTAACAATTGTGTTGTGATACATTTACGTTACAACTCCTGTGTTACTGCAGCATGAGATCCTGCAGTATTATAACAATTAGTTAGAAGATTTTAACAAACATGTGCACAAGAAGTTAATCCACGATGACACACACAGACATCAACAATCAGCACATGAATCTCATCAATGGTGACAGTCAACAAAATATTCGTATAATCATATCAACAAAAAGCTACTAAATGTCACAACAAAAACAACAGCAAAAAATATTTAGAATTAAAACAATAGGACAATTCAGCTGCATAATGTATTCATGCTGCAATGCATGCTGGGAGTTTTGTACTATGCTGGTACCGAGCATGCATTGCTGCATGAATAAATTATGCAGCTGAATTGGAATATGCAGCACTTTTGATTGTCACCATTGTTGAGATTCATACACTGATTGTTGATGTCTGTGTGTGTCATCACAGATTAACTTTTTGTACTCATGTTTGTTAAAATCTTCTAACATTGTTATAATACTGCAGGATCTGATGCTGCAGTAACACAGGGTTCATAACAATTGTATTAATTGCACGCCACAACTTTTAGAATCAAATGACATCAGTTGATTTCATGATGATTATAAAACCATCAACAAGTAACCATCAGCACCTGATGTCATTTCACTTCAGCTTCCTTTGTGACTGCAAATGTGTTTTACGCACACACTTTCACAGCAGCCAAAAAGAGACCAATGTATGATAAGAGTTAAGAGCCCAACTAATGGAAACACTGATCACCGTTATGGTGACTTCAAATGAAACACATTAGAGTTAAACCTCTGTTAATTCTCAATAAGAGCTTCTGTAGACGTCTGACAGAAATACAGTCAATATGGTTAGTAATGCATGAAGCTGGTAATGCTGTTTGTGGAGTTGTTTAATCCTCCTCTGCTGAGATCTTCTTTATCTTCAGTTAATTTCATCTAAGGCTGTGACTGAAGTCAGTTGTAGTTCTTGTGTTTGTGCTCGTCTCTTTTTCTGTTCTCTTCTTTCCTTCAGTGATTCTGCTTGTTAACAGGCTTATTAAGGCTGAGATGACTCCATATTTATTATACACAGATTTTGTGGCTCAGATAAGGTCCAGTTCTGGTTTATTTCTTTGCTCTTGGCTGACATGTGACATTGCTATGGCCTGCTTGTGGCCCAGATCTGGCAAACAGGAGTGGGCCACCCAAGGGCCGTCATTCCACGCAGCATGTGGGCCAGATCAGTATTCCACATGTGCCAGATGTGGGCCAGATCTGGGGCGGCACAATGTTGCTATGTGGGTTCTCGCACAAAACGGGATGTTCTCGTGAATCTAGAATTGTCTTCTCTCCAGGATTTAATGTTGTCAGAAGCACAACATTATAGTGTGGGCACCGACCGGCAGAAACATTAATCGGATATGCCAAGTTTGCCAACAAATGTAAAGCAATATTTACATAGCATAATGTTAATAGCCTAAATTTATCTGTCTCACACGTGTCGTGCATTGTCCTGCAAAATCATATCTACCGTCCTGCAACAGATCAATAGCTAGGTGGTGGTTACCCTACTGACATGCCATGGAGTAGGTTAGTCTGATGGCAATTCTTCTCGTTGGCTTCTTAACTAAAACAACAAAATGAACACAATCAGTAGTGTTATGATTTTATATGTCTAGGAGTATCATCGTTTGTCCATTGAAAAAAAGATTTAAAGAACAGACTATTGACAATTTTGATTTCGTTAGACCATGGTCCAAATTAGCCTATTTTAGCGCACATTTGAAGATAGGCCATCACAATTAGGGCTTTTGTCGCAAATAGTCTCAGTGTGTATTTACTTTAGAAAGCAGCTGAGCGTTGCCATGGATACATGCTGTACCTTAAAGAATGACGTCACTCGGTCAGGTGCATTTGATCGTCACTTGCTTGTACCTCCCATTGTAGATGTATTACACTTTTGTTTTATTTTGTTATTTGAGCTGCATGTGCTATCAGTCTTAAGTGCAATAATTAAAATAATATTTTTCCTAAAATAACTTTTCTTGAATAAAACCAGTCACCTTCACCTGACCAACAGTTTGACAGGTAAATGGGTAGGACACTTTTATTTGTCTTACCTGTTATTTTCCACTTTCTTTCCAGCAATGTGCTTTTTCATTCTTCACGTTTTAATTGGCTGCATTCATCAGTTGAAGTCGATTCATTCTTTTAGAGCTCCTGAGATTCAACCTTATTTTCTTCATGCATGTGAAATACATAATAAATTGTACCCTATATTCAAATATATTATTGAAGGGTATCATGTTTTTGATGTTTAAATTATAACAGCTGAAAACAGACTCGTGGTTTGATGACATCTTTAATTAGTGATAAGTTACTAAGTAACATGAAAGTTATCAATTTTTAACATTAATTTAATTTTACAATTAATTCAAATCATATTTTTACTATAGGCCTAGTTTATTTGCACTAAAACTACAATGTCAATCTGCAAAACAAAAACCATGGTTTTTGCATAAAATTTCCTTTATATTTTAGTTTTGTCTGAGTTACAAGGTGTCAGGTCTGATGATAAAAGGCAACGCATGGGCAACTGGATTTTGCAAGTGTTGTTATGGAAATGGCAGGTGAGGGACGAAATAGGGATGTTCGCAAACGTTACAAAGCGGACCAAATGCAGATGTCAACGGAATGTCCACCAGCGAACGTCACAATGCGGACCAAATGCGGACGTCAAAGGAATGTCCACAAGCGAACGTCACATAGCGGACCTACTGCGGACCTAAAAGGACCATTCGAAACATCCGGGGGACGTCCCCTGTTTGTAGGACTGTCGCCCCAATACCGGGCCACTCCGGGTGTAAGAGATTAAAAACACTGAGCAGTGTAGAACTGATGAATGGTTTAGACAAAATACAGATGTATTTAGACCACCACCACGAACATTCACCTTCGGCTAATCTTAATATTGACATGGTTGCTTGCTTCCCTTATGACTACATGCACTTGGCATTTGGTATTTGTCGAACATTTTGCTCAGCTTTATGGTCAGGAATTTATAGTTTACAATTTTAATGGTTTGGTGCATCTTTGTGAAGGTGTTAAAATGCATATAATTTCGATTTTTTTCCATATGAAAAATTCTAGGGTCATCTTAAAAAAATGGTTAGAGGCCCACATAATCCTTAGACACAAGTGATCCACAGATTGTCTGAAATTGATGAAGCCAGCTGCAACTGTGGTCTTTATTCACAGACATCTAAAGATTATAAATCAGAACATATTGAAGGACCAGTACCACAGTTTTTCAGAAGTGAAACTAAAGTGTTGTACATGGATGGTGCAGTTATCACATTTTCAAAGAGAGATTGCAGCATCAAAATAAACAACAGGTTGAAAAAATTATAGTTGACAGGGTAGTGGAATATATTGTTGGTCGTGAATACAGATGTCAGGAATCATTCTTTGAATACCCATTTGACTCTAGGGAGTTTTGAATCTTCATAGTTTCTAATTTGTCCATGACTGTGAAGCATTTTCAGGTAGTGGAGAGTGTGCAAAAGTGTGTAAGGCTGACATTTCATGACAAGTTTGTTATACCCTTGCTGCATTTAAACAAACCACACTGCAGTCATTAATTAACATGGTACATTTTGGCAGAATGCGTGCAGTTGTATATGGACCATGGAATCTAGTTACTATTTTGTTGCACCCTTTATCTGGTGTAAACTTTGTGTGCATTTACAGTTTATAAAGAATAGTCTCTCTTCTCACATTATCCACTTAAATAAGTTTTTACAGTATACAAATACAGAACATAAATGACTAAACTGCACTTTCATTTTCTTTAGACAATGTATCACATTGTTATTTTTGAGATGACGAATGAAGTAGCAGTGGTACCTCCAAATTGGGTCAGTAACAATGAATGCATGTGGCCACCAAACAAAATGGATGTTGTAAAAGCAACGAAAAATAGGGAACCACCTGGGGAAGGATGGACTTCACACAGGGTCAGAATTATCTTTACATCAAGCAAGTATAATTATATAGATTCTTTTATGTTAGGATATTTCTGATAATTTGGCCTTTAATACATAAAATATATATTTTTTTGTTTTATTTTGGCATCATTTCTGTCAGCGTTTTGTCAGGTTGATGCTCGAGATGTTAATCTGTCTGATCTGTCTCTAAACAGACCAGAAAAACTGCCTAATGCACCAATGATCATGTGCTCATTTGCTTCTCGCTCTCAAAGGATTCAGAAGACTGTCTTGGCAAACGCAAAGCAGAGAAAAACGTAAGCAGTCTCTGTTACTTTAAGTAAGGCAATTGATTTATTTTAAATTTTAAATGCCTATAATGTTCTATCTTTCAGAAAACCCCTACATAGTACACCAAGTGCCCCACCTTATCCCCAATGTATTTCTCCTGACCTTCAGCGAGACCAAATTCCCCCTGACCAGCTTCAGCGAGGCCAATCTCCCCCTGACTCATTTCAGAGAGGTTGCATCTAATGGCACTAGATTTAATTCAAGGCCGGTCTCTTCGTTCAAAGATTTTAGCCCCTGGAGTGTTTTGTAGATTACTTTCAATTGCTTCATCATAATCACTTGATTAGTGACAATATTACGTAGGAGGGCTAAATAAAAATTGATGGCTAAAATAAACCACTGAAATCCTATTAAAATCCATATGGCACACAAGATGTAAAAGAAAAGAAGATGTACAATAAATTTCCCAATAAATGTTATAAAATAGCAAGTATCAAGAAAATCTTGTGGTCCTAATAGTCCATGTGGCTCATGGCAAACCACTCTTTGAAATGGGTCAGGAGAAGCTTCTCTGAAGCTAGTCAGGGAGAGTGCGGCCTCGCCGAAATGGGTCAGGGGGATTGTGGCCTCGCTGAAGCTGGTCAGGGGGACTGTGGCCTCGCTGAAGCTGGTCAGGGAGAGTTTTGAAATCCTTCAAAAATTTGGAGGGGCTGAGGAATTTTCCCAACCTCCAAAAACAATTGGTAATCCAATTCAAACTTTTTTTGTAATGAAGCATTTTGTTGTTTTGTTGTACATTATAAGTGCAGTTTACCAACATAATAATCATAATAGTGAAAACTGTTAATAATAGAAATATTATAAATGTATAAAAAAGATAAAAGATGTTTGGTTCTATTCTTAATTGAGAATTGCTGTTTTATTGCAACCGTTAATGAATAATAAAATGTTAATTCACAAATATGCATGTTGGCATTGAAAGTAGGGACAGACACCAGAGATAGCGTGTGGAGAATAATGCGAGTAACAATGACCAACTGCTTGGCCAAGAAAATAAACATGCATGGAATAAATGGAAAGATTGGCTTCAAAAGCTTGCTCGTTTTTGGTAAGTCTGTATAGTGAGCACGAGTAATGATCTGATTTATCAAATTTATTTACTTAAAATTGTGCAGTAGAAACATTTTAGGGTTTTTTTTCAGGCTCAGTACTGAATTTCAGTAACAATAGTTTGTAAAAATGTACAATAGTTATTGTAAAACAATATTGTTATTGTCACAGTCTGTCTGTCATCTTAGTTTCACTTTCACAGACTTTAAGATTGCATTAATCAGTTCCTGTTTTCCTTTGTTCAGTTTTCCCGCTACTCCTTTGTTATGGTCACTAATATGATTTGCCATCACGTTCAGCTGTGTCACCCTCGTTATCGTCTGTACAGTGGGGAGAACAAGTATTTGATACACTGCCGATTTTGCAGGTTTGCCCACTTACAAAGCATGTAGAAGTCTGTAATTTTTATCATAGGTACTCTTCAACTGTGAGAGATGGAATCTAAAACAAAAATCCAGAAAATCACATTGTATGATTTTTAAGTAATTAATTTGCATTTTATTGCATGACATAAGTATTTGCTACATCAGAAAAACAGAACTTAATATTTGGTACAGAAACCTTTGTTTGCAATTACAGAGATCATACTTTTCCTGTAGTTCTTGACCAGGTTTGCACACACTGCAGCAGGGATTTTGGCCCACTCCTCCATACAGACCTTCTCCAGATCCTTCAGGTTTTGGGGCTGTCGCTGGGCAATACGGACTTTCAGCTCCCTCCAAAGATTTTCTATTGGGTTCAGGTCTGGAGACTGGCTAGGCCACTCCAGGACCTTGAGATGCTTCTTACGGAGCCACTCCTTAGTTGCCCTGGCTGTGAGTTTCGGCTGGAAGACCCAGCCACGACCCATCTTCAATGCTCTTACTGAGGGAAGGAGGTTGTTGGCCAGGATCTCGCGATACATGGCCCCATTCATCCTCCCCTCAATACGGTGCAGTCATCCTGTCCCCTTTGCAGAAAAGCATCCCCAAAGAATGATGTTTCCACCTCCATGCTTCATGGTTGGGATGGTGTTCTTGGGGCTGTACTCATCCTTCTTCTTCCTCCAAACACGGCGAGTGGAGTTTAGACCAAAAAGCTCTATTTTTGTCTCATCAGACCACATGACCTTCTCCCATTCCTCCTCTGGATCATCCAGATGGTCACTGGCAAACTTCAGACGGGCCTGGACATGCGCTGGCTTGAGCAGGAGGAACTTGCGTGTGCTGCTGGATTTTAATCCATGACGGCGTAGTGTGTTACTAATGGTTTTCTTTGAGACTGTGGTCCTAGCTCTCTTCAGGTCATTGACCAGGTCCTGCCGTGTAGTTCTGGGCTGATCCCTAACCTTCCTAATGATCGTTGATGCCCCATGAGGTGAGATCTTGCATGGTGCCCCAGACCGAGGGAGATTGACCGTCATCTTGAACTTCTTCCATTTTCTAATAATTGCGCCAACAGTTGTTGCCTTCTCACCAAGCTGCTTGCCTATTGTCCTGTAGCCCATCCCAGCCTTGTGCAGGTCTACAATTTTATCCCTGATGTCCTTACACAGCTCTCTGGTCTTGGCCATTGTGGAGAGGTTGGAGTCTGTTTGATTGAGTGTGTGGACAGGTGTCTTTTATATAGGTAACGAGTTCAAACAGGTGCAGTTAATACAGGTAATGAGTGGAGAACAGGAGGGCTTCTTAAAGAAAAACTAACAGGTCTGTGAGAGCCGGAATTCTTACTGGTTGGTAGGTGATAAAATACTTATGTCATGCAATAAAATGCAAATTAATTATTTAAAAATCATACAATGTGATTTTCTGGATTTTTGTTTTAGATTCTTCATCTTAACCTTCATCTTCGTGTGTATCCCTACCACCGACCATTACAGAAGACCAGACCGAAAAATAGATTTAGCAGTGCAATTCGCTGCTTTGGCCCGGAAGCGTCTCGACTTCGTGGACTTCACCACCCCAATCGACAGCGCCTGAGACCCCCGCAGACTGGAAGCTTCTGCCTGCCGCAACGAGTGAGCCTGAACCTGAGGAAGGGAAGACAGAGCACACCATCGCCCCAGAGTCGAAGCAGCTTGAAGAGTCTGACCAGGGGTGTGAGCCGGCGACATTGTCCATCGCGGTGGGAGTCCTCATTGAGTTTGAGGGGATGGAAGCGAGCCCCACCCACCCCCCTACCACTGAGAGTGAGCACCAGCTGGACATTATGGATAGTTTTGAGTTTGAACCGTGTGGAGAGATAAATTCCCTGTGCCCCTTGATCTCATCGAAGATTCCGTCTTCAGTCTTGTTAGCCCCGTCCAGCACTTAAAACTGCCATCAAGAATGCTCTGTTTTTCGATGGGTTTTGTTCTGTTCTCCAGATTCCTCATCAGTCTTCAGTCAGTCAGTCCACCCAGTCATCCTCGTCCCCCATCTGTCCCACAGTGTAACATCTACTTCTTCTCAGTGGCGTGGCAACACCGTGGACCATCTGGGAACCTCCTCCGCCTGTGTGTCATGAGCATGGGGCTCCGCCTTCAGCCTCGGAGCACGCTGGTTCACCTTGACCGGCCGTCCAGACTCCTACGCCTTTGCTCCTCGCCCCCTCGACTCCAGGTGGACCATCAGCCCTTCGGTCTTGCCGGGCTCCCTCAACACATCAGCTCCACCTGGGTTAGACATCGCCATACCTCTGCTGTGGACTTTGTTCAGCTAATTGTCAGCCTCTTAAATGTCTTCATCTCGAGAGACTTTAGAATTCAAGCGACAAATTATGTTTTATAAATAAAGTTCGGGAGGAGCACTATCTAATCAGCTCGAGTATATACATTATACACAGCCGACTCACCTAGTTACCTCAACAGCTTTCTGCATCCCTCCGCCACCCCGACTCCTCACTCTCGACCCAGCTGGGGATTCGGGGGAGAACTCTGAGCTAAATTCTGAGCTCGGAGCCCTCGATCCCCTCGGACAGCACGCCAAATAGGCTTATTTTACTCTTTTACTCTATCCGATCATTTGTAAGTGTGAACTCGTGAAACAACTGCCACAGGTAATCAGACATTATTTCCTTTTTTATTTATTTATTTACTTATTTAATAAATAAATATTATTTTTGGCATTTTTGCCTTTTTATTATGATAGGAGAGTGAGTAGACAGGAAGCAAAGTGGAAGAGAGAAAGGGGAGAAAGGTCCGCAACAGCCATTAGGATTGTTTGTGATTTGGTCTTAGTGACTTAGGAGTCCTCTTGACTACTCCTAACATTTCACAGATTTAGGAGCTAGTTTTAACGCTAAAATGCTTTGTGAAATACTCTTAGAGCAAAAATTTTGGAGTCCTAAAATTAGGACTGACACGCCCATTATTTTTAAGAGTTTCTCCTAAATCGGCAAGTTAGGAGCTACTTTTAGCCTTAAGATGTTTTGTGAATATGGCCCCAGGACTTATTAGTGATTGTAAAGTGCTGTAAAATATCAGTGATTTTTATCAGTCATACACAAGTGCACTTTGTGGTTGACCTGCTTCAATTAGTGCTGTTAATTGATCTTGGACTTTATTGCCTAGGAAATTCAGAAGAAAGATTCCTGAGTGTTCATGCTGGACAGTTTGTGTGATTACTACCCTCTTCCAATATATCAAGCTTCAGGACTAAATGTTGTCTCCCAGCATCATGCTTTTTCTAAATCAATACAGAAATGGATACTGAAAGCTTTAACGTGAAATTAAAATGACATTGCCTGAACTGGAGGATGAAATGCTGATGACTTGTTGCACACCTGATAGATGTTATTGGTGTCAGAAAAGAAGACCTAATATTTGTTGGATCCGATGATTCCCATTCATCTGCAACAGAAAAAAAACCCAGCCTCATCATCTCATCAACAATCAAAGTATCAGTAATCTCTCAATACTTATTTCCTTACTTAGAATGTTCATTTTGGGGTGAACTAACCCTTTAATTAAAGCCTATTTGAACTGACTTAATTTCAAGGGGTATGATTTCCCCAAGCATTGTGTACTTTCTTAAATATAACTGCAATTTATTTATGTGTGAATATTTTATATGTGCATGTGGAACTCTTTCACACTCTTTTGTAAAAGAAAATGGGCAAGTGGCCTTAACTTCTTCAGAGAGTCAGGAACATCACTCCCTCTATTTATCCTGCCAGAAGGATTTTCACACAGACCCACACAAATTTCTCCACTCCCTTCTGAACGACAAACTTCCTCAAGCCAAAACAAGTCCTGGATCAGCAGCTTCCAAGTTCCATGGGACAAAATGCTGGCATGACTTACAGGCCATGGAAAAAAGGTTGCTTGGCTCACCCAGAGGATAGAAGGGTACTGATTAGAGTTGTTGTTGAAGCAATGCAAGCACACTGCAAAAACCCCAATAAAGCTGACTGTACAGAAATGGCCAGAGTAATTGTATGTATGTACCCTGGTACCATTGCTAATAAGTGAGCAGCGGGGGTGTGGTTATTATTCACTGTTCAGACAGCTTAAAACCAGAGTTGAGCAAAATAGAGACAATATCAGTCATCGAATCCGACAGCCTAGGAAAAGGTCTAGTGATGACAGCAGTGGTGATGACTGCCATCAAAAAAAAACAAAAAAAAAACAGAACAAATGTGGATAGTTATGGGTGTACAAAATGGCAACCAACTAATCTTCCACAAGGAGAAACATCATTGGAAGACAAGAGAAAGATCTTGGTAACTATCTTCAATTCAGGACCTACAGCTGTTGAGACAATGGACGTAGAAAAGAATATGGAATTGACCTATATTTATCAGAGGCACATGATAAATACTTGGCCCCCTCCCAGTATGTGTGAAGTTGAGGAGCAGAGGCCGTTTCTCTTCACTAAAAAAGGTCTCTGCAGTCAATTCCATATGCTCATTGACATTGATATTGACACACACCTACATGAAGCTTTCCTCACCAAGGGCAGGAGGATTGTGAACTTTTTCCTAAATCAGAGACTAAAATGGAACCAGGACATCCAGGCTTTGCTACAAGAGATGGAGCATGAAAGCATGAACAACCATCAGTTCCCTGTCGCTGCCATTCTTCTATTAATGAAATACTTTCAAAAGAAAGAGGACCACATCTTCATCTTGACAGATGTAAAAGTTCTTTCCTTAAGTTTTTTTTACACCTTCACTCTAAGTTGAAATCTCACATTTTGAAAAGGAATGTTGTTTTTTTCTTAAATATAAATTATTTGCAATATCTAAGAGACTTATTTATTTATTTATTTTTTAAGCCATCCTTGAGCAAGATGTTAGTTGAGCAGGAGGTGACATTGCCTACCACACCACGGGTGATCATGCTAGGTATGAGAAATAGCAACATGCAACAATTTAGATGAAGATGCCTTTGTTTTAGGGAGTAGTCTGATGTCTGCATCATGTCACCCACTGGATGGTTAGAATTAAGGGGAAGGTCTTCTATGAAGCTAACCAGCTGCATGGCTTTGCTGGTGCTTTCGCTGTCTTTTTCGGCTCCTTTTATGTGTTCAATCTGAAGTATCAGGAGTCAGCATCCACTACACTGGAGATGGTACAGAGGTGAGTAATTCACCACATCATTTAATCATATAAGGGATTAGTACACCCAAAATGAAAATTATATCATGTAGTCTATTCATTCCAAACCTGTATGACTTTCTTTTGTGGAATACAAAAGATATTTTGAAGAATTTTGGTAACCAAACAGTTTCAGATCCCATTAAACTCCATAGCATTTTTGTGCATACTATGAAAGTCGTGCAGTAATAGTAATGTCAAGTAAGTGTTTTGTATATTGTCACAAACGCTGGTGAAGATTCCACCGTCGGCCACCAGAGGTCGAACTCACAAGAGTACTAACCTCCATTTCGGACTTCATTTCCCATACACCCTCACTCCTGGACTGATTACTGCACACCTGTTCCTCATCACCTTGCCTATATAAACTCTGCTTTCACACTTATTCAATGTGAAGTCTTGTTTGCCCTGGCTGCATTGCTGAGTGTTATTCCCTGTGATTATCCTGCCTGTGTTTGACTCTGCCTTGGACTACCGTTTACAACCCTGTTCTGCCTGCCCTTGATCTATTGCCTGTTATGACCACGATTGATGCACTGCCTCTAATATTGCTGTTTACCGACCCACGCCTGCTTGTACTGTGAATTTGTGTTATTTTAATAAACTGCACATGGATCACAATCTGCCTGAGTCCTCGTTATATATATATATATAAAGTTGGCTCATTTGGTTGGTTCATTTGTTTGGTTTACATGAAACTGAGAGTTGATGCTTGTTTTCATGGAATATTGGTTTACATGAAACAGAGTTGATGCTTGTTTTCATGGAAAAAAGAAATCGTATCTTTTGTTCTTATATGCATGCATCTTCCTAGCATTTTTCCCGCTCATTTGCAGGGTCTGTGTAGGATTGAAAATAATCAAAGATATTTGAAAGACATTTGCTTTACTGTTTCAACCCCCATCTTTCTTACCACAAGGGCCATTTGGAATTTGTTGATAGTCCTCAAGGCCTGTAGGCCAAAATGTGTGTCACACCTTTAATACAGTGGGGGAAGTTGAAATTATCTGATCGGTCAGTTTGAATGTCTCACATTTGGGTTGTCACATGATCAAGGAAGGGATAAAAGAATATTGCAACTGTTGCTCACTCTCTGTTATGCTCTCTCTTTCCTTGGGGCTGGCTCTCTGGCTCTTTTTTTCGCTGGGGCTTCTTTGCTCTGGCTCTTTCTCTCTTCTCTTTTATAAAGCCTCTCTCTCTCTTTCTATCCCTCAGGTAACATTCTACATATATGCTGGGTACGATTAATGGTATAGTTATTATCATCTCATACATCTATTTTGTAACTATTTTAAGTGTAACCATAACCAGAAATTGTTATTAAATCCTTTCAATTACAAATAATGTGCTAACTAGTTTTGATTTATTAACTTTAATGTGCTACCCCATTGCAATACAATATCGTCACACTATAGCAGCGCTCTCCCACATTTTTTTGCTATTGTAAGGCCCCGATCAGACAGAACGCGTTTTTCAGGTTTGAAAACGCGAGGCGCACCGCACTGCCTTTTTTTGGTTGACGTTTTTCAATTTAGAAAAGGGCAGTTGCTAGGAAACCCCCGAATCAGCTGTCCTGTCAGTCTAATCAAGGTAACGGTCACCACAACAGAAGGCCCGCCTCTCCATTTATTCGATTGGACAATAGAAAAAAAACGCAATGACGTCGGGTGCTTTTCTGCTCAGAGTTGATTTTTTTTCAACTTCATGCGCTCAGAGCGCTCCTTCAAAAACGCGAGGCACAGCAGGCGGTTAAAACACGAGGCACCTGGGGCGCATAAACAGTGCACAAAGCGCTCACTGCCAACAGAAAACTATTTAAAAAAGCAAAAAAGCGTTCTGTCTGATCGGGGCCTAAATGCGCTTATTTCCGTAGCTGGTATAAGTAGCAGTGGGTGGTAATAGACAAGAAATGTACAGTTTTCTACGATCTTGCTGATAACGTTTCTTTAGTCATTTGGCAACCCTGCAGCCTGCACCACTGTAGGCGAACCACCATCTGCTTCACACACACCTTTGATTTGGCACAGGTTTTTTACGTCGGATGCCCTTCCTGACACAATCCAGCACTGAGAGTATATTGGAATTATTCACAGAACAGGGGACTATATAGTCTGTGATGTTGCTGAGATCTCCTATAAACTTTAGAGGAGGACCCCACACTTCACTGCCATATAAAACAATTGATTCAATTATTGATTTGAAACGTTTGAGCCAGATTGGGATGTAAATTAATTGATCTTTTAGAAAGCCCTTTGAGCTTTCTCTTTGAGTTCATTCACAGCCAAAGTAAAGTTATCTGTTGAAGTTATTTTTAGGCCAAGGTAATTGTATGTGTGATAGTGTGAATGTGTGTGTTGCTCCCTGAGATCTGGTGCATTTCTGGAATATCATTACTTTTGTGGAGGTTGGCTGTCAGGCTCCAGGGGTCTCATTTATCAACGGTGCGTACGCACAGATTTGTGTGTAATGAGTGAGTAAGAACAGTTTCACGCACAGTGTGGGATCTACCAACTTGTACTTATACGTAGAAATGTGTGTAAATATAAGCACACCCCGAGCATACTTACGCAGAGAATCTAGTGGTAGAATAGCAACACTACACATAAAAAGCATTTAAGAGTGTCACAGTATGCATTAAGCAATCCACATATGTCCTGTGTTTCCTATAATTATAAAAAAAAAAACTACTTTTGTAGTTTTAAACACGATGCGTAATTGGTGTCAAACCCTATAAAAGACAGCTGTGACAAATGTTTGTCTCAGTGCAATGGCTTATCTTGCGTTATTGGAAGATTTGGCAACCAATGCGCTACGCAGAGAGCGCGTTTTCCAAGATCGTGCTGATCTGCTTGGCGAGAGCACAGAGTGGCTTCTAAGTAGGTACCGGTTTCCTCTAAAATGTACTGCTGAATTGTGTCATGATTTAGTACCAATGTGAGAAACCAATGAGAAAAACAAATTGCACAAAAGCCATTCCCGTGCATATCCAACTCCTGTCCAACCTTGGATTTTTACCAGCACATTTCAGCGTGAAGTTGGAGACATATGTGGTATGTCCCAGCCATCAGTGAGTAGGATCAGCCTGACGGTGTTGGATGCAATTATTTCCTTGGCCCCAATCAGTTCCCTTACCGAAATTCTCAACAAGCCGAAATAAAACGGGGCTTTCATGCTATCGCCAGATTCCCAAACATAATTGGAGCCATAGACTGCACCCACATCGCCATAAAATCACCATCAACCAACACATTTAATTATGTAAATAGAAAAGGGTTTCATTCTGTTAACGTGCAAATCATTTGTGATGCAAATTTGTTGTTGTTAAACGTCGTTGCGCGCTGGCCTGGAGGAACACATGACATTCATTATGCAGAACAGCTCTGTGGGTGTGCGTCTCTAAGAAGGCGCTGTTGAGGATGGCTGGCTCATTGGTGAATTTAAGGCTACAACATGTTTAAAATGCTATTGCAGGGCTATGTACAATTACTTAAAACTATCTTATTGTTAGGTGATCAAGGTTACCCGCTAAAGCCATGGCTAATGACCCCCCTAACCAACCCGAGGACCGAGCAGGAACAGGCCTACAACCGTGCCCATGCGTGCTCAAGGGGCACAGTTGAGGGCGCAATAGGCCTGCTGAAAGGATGATGGCTGTGTCTGTCAAGCACGGGGGGATACTGCAGTATAAGCCAGAAAAAGCGTGCAAATTCATCATGGCTTGCAGTGTGCTACACAACTTGGCCATCAGTCGGGGCATCCCTCTGCAGGAACCCCCCAAACCAGACGGCCCTATGCCTGATTCAGTGTCCCTGCCACCTTCTAATGCCGCTGCCATTCAGACAAGACAAAGGATCATACAGACATTTTAGGTAAGTCTGGCCATTGGCCGAGCTCAGAAACATTAGAGATTTATTTCATTTTGTGTTTTGCAGCTTGGTGGGAACAAATAACTGAAATAACATTAGTCAGCGGTTTATGGTTTATTAGCAATTGCTTTTGCACAAGAGGCAATCTGTTTCAGAGACTTGTTGATTTGAATCAATACATTCGTTATGTTGCTGACCCTTTAGGTCATTAATGGCTTTTGTTGTTTCCTCTTGATTTTGTAGCACCGCCTCGCTCAGCACTCTTGGCGCACGGCGCATGGATGGGCAATGGACAGGCCCGGCTCTTCAAGATCCTTGAGCACAATGGGTGTCGCTATTAAGGACACACGTTCACATTAATTTAATTGAGTTTATCCTACAAATGATTTCATTAAAACTTTTTACAAATTGAAATAAAATGTTTGCAAACACAGTAGCCTATTCCAGTTTGTTTGTTTTACCTTCACTTTGGGTGTTAGATGGCCCAGTTGTGTTGCGAGAGCATCAGTGTCACCGTCCTTAATAATCCCGGACAGAGCTGTGTCGCCGATGATGCAGGCTATGCGGTTGTCCAGCACCCCCTGAAAAGGCATAAGGTCTGTATATATTTGTTTACTATTAGTTGTAAGGAGTTTTTGTGTAATTTGCTGTGTATGCTGATCATAATGCAAGGGAGATAGTGTTTATGGATAAGACTTTAATGCGCACTTCTTGTACTGTGTTTTATTCCGCTCTTACAGTGATTTTCTGGAGTGAAAACAGACGTTTCATCTTTTGTGTGATGAACAATAAGCTTAATAAAACTCATCAGTAAAGTTTTGGCCATCATTCGGACGGGTTCAGCTACAACAGGCTTGTGCTAATAGTGGATAAAAGCAAGATGGCAACACAAGTTAAAACCGGAATTAAACTAAACTATACCTGTTCTATCTCCATGCAGCATATATTCTCTGGCTCTGTAGGCATTATTGTCTGACTCCGGTTCAAACTGAACACAGTTGGTTTCTAACATGTTCTGTTGTTGTTGTTGCATGAGCTATTAAAGTTCCACCCTCTTCTCGAAAGAACAGGCAGGGAGCAACAGCTCATTTGCATTTAAAGGGATACACACAAAAATGGTGTGTTTTTGCTCACCCCAAAAAAGTGGCAATTTTAACAGGCTATAAAACATGATCTGGGGGGTATTTTGAGCTAAAACTTCACATACACACTCTGGGGACATCAGAGACTTATTTTACATCTTGTAAAAAGGGGCATAATATGTCCCCTTTAAATAATCAATTTATGTAAATGATAACGTTACATGAATAGGAAAGCATATTTTCAGGTGTATCTTCTTAATCTAACTTACCTTACCAGACAATGATTTATCAGGAACATTTTTTACTGGGGCTCATGGTGGCTTTATAGTGATCACAAAACAGATTGGTGAATTATGTATTCACAGAAAGGCATAAAGCTGGTTCAGGTCCTGTCTGTCTGATCATTACCATTTTGTTTGTGTCAGTGAGGAATAGTCAACCCTAACACAAGTATGGAATGCCACAAGGATCTGCATTATGTCCTCAGCTGTTTTCATTGTACATGCTTACCCTAGGAGATATCAGAAAATTCTCTATATTTCCACTAGACCTGATTAAATTTCTAAATTATCCAAGTTAAAAGCAGCCTAGAGTAGCCTATGTAAAGTGGTCCTGTATGGTTTGGAATAGGGAGAGCCTCCTGGGCAAACATTTTTTAATTTCTTATAAGTGTTGTCCACAAGCATCTTAACACATTAATCTAGAACATAAAAACATCTCGTAGTAGCACATTCACCTGCACAGCATACTGATCCTGTTGTGCAAGTTTTGTTTTTAACACATGCACATTTTTTAATACCTATAATCACATTCTTTATTGTAATTGAGCTACACTTAGTAGTATTACACAAACTGGTTATACCAGGATACTTTCTACAAACCCAACTCCAAAAAAGTTGGGACACTATACAAATTGTGAGTAAAAAAGGAATGCAATAATTTACAAATCTCATAAACTTATATTTTATTCACAATAGAATATAGATAACATATCAAATGTTGAAAGTGAGACATTTTTAAATGTCATGCCAAATATTGGCTCATTTTGGATTTCATGAGAGCTACACATTCCAAAAAAGTTGGGACAGGTAGCAATAAGAGTCCGGAAAAGTTAAATGTACATATAAGGAACAGCTGGAGGACCAATTTGCAACTTATTAGGTCAATTGGCAACATGATTGGGTATAAAAAGAGCCTTTCAGAATGGCAGTGTCTTTCAGAAGTCAAGATGGGCAGAGGATCACCAATTCCCCCAATGCTGCGGCGAAAAATAGTGGAGCAATATCAGAAAGGAGTTTCTCAGAGAAAAATTGCAAAGAGTTTGAAGTTATCATCATCTACAGTGCATAATATCATCCAAAGATTCAGAGAATCTGGAACAATCTCTGTGCGTAAGGGTCAAGGCCGGAAAACCATACTGGATGCCCGTGATCTTCGGGCCCTTAGACGGCACTGCATCACATACAGGAATGCTACTGTAATGGAAATCACAACATGGGCTCAGGAATACTTCCAGAAAACATTGTCGGTGAACACAATCCACCGTGCCATTCGCCGTTGCCGGCTAAAACTCTATAGGTCAAAAAAGAAGCCATATCTAAACATGATCCAGAAGCACAGGCATTTTCTCTGGGCCAAGGCTCATTTAAAATAGACTAAGGCAAAATGGAAAACTGTTCTGTGGTCAGACGAATCAAAATTTGAAGTTCTTTTTGGAAAACTGGGACGCCATGTCATCCGGACTAAAGAGGCCAAGGACAACCCAAGTTGTTATCAGCGCTCAGTTCAGAAGCCTGCATCTCTGATGGTATGGGGTTGCATGAGTGCGTGTGGCATGGGCAGCTTACGCATCTGGAAAGGCACCATCAATGCTGAAAGGTATATCCAAGTTCTAGAACAACATATGCTCCCATCCAGACGTCGTCTCTTTCAGGGAAGACCTTGCATTTTCCAACATGACAATGCCAGACCACATACTGCATCAATTACAACATCATGGCTGCGTAGAAGAAGGATCCGGGTACTGAAATGGCCAGCCTGCAGTCCAGATCTTTCACCCATAGAAAACATTTGGCGCATCATAAAGAGGAAGATGCGACAAAGAAGACCTAAGACAGTTGAGCAACTAGAAGCCTGTATTAGACAAGAATGGGACAACATTCCTATTCCTAAACTTGAGCAACTTGTCTCCTCAGTCCCCAGACGTTTGCAGACTGTTATAAAAAGAAGAGGGGATGCCACACAGTGGTAAACATGGCCTTGTCCCAACTTTTTTGAGATGTGTTGATGCCATGAAATTTAAAATCAACTTATTTTTCCCTTAAAATGATACATTTTCTCAGTTTAAACATTTGATATGTCATCTATGTTGTGTTCTGAATAAAATATTGAAATTTGAAACTTCCACATCATTGCATTCTGTTTTTATTCACAATTTGTACAGTGTCCCAACTTTTTTGGAATCGGGTTTGTACTTTTCACATTCAATACACTCGTAGCTTGCAATTCCTCTCACAAACTTTACACCACGCAATGAATTTCTGTAACATGACTTGATCTAGTACTGCTAAATGCTATCCTTTTATAATAATAAGTACACCGTGTGATTGTGGGCTGAAAAAATCTGCCTTTATTGTGGTGTTTGTGGTGGTTTGATATTCAGTGAAAACTTTAACTTCATAAAAGTCTTTAGCTACAAAAAGAATTTGACTTCTAAAATGATCATATATCATACAGCTAGAAATTATTTCAAGTACTGTTTCTGTAGTTAAATAATTGTTTGGTCCACAGGTTTACATATAAACTATGCTCAGTTCAATACAAGAACACAATGTGAGTCTACCAGAGTAAAAGATTATCTGATTGCATAGTTCAGTACAAAACAAACATCATCTCTTTATTGCTGAAACATGTATATGTGTCAAATCTTAACTGAAGACCTACTTTACTCTTTGTGTTGGAGTTTCCTTCTGATTCCAACACACCAGTAAAATAAGAATAAACTACTATCAAACATATTCGCTTTTTTTCAGCAACAACACAATGAAACATGTTTTTTCTATATAATGTACAGCCTGCAGTTTTTATCGCCTACTAATGCCGTCAAATCACTGGATGCTTTTGAAGGGCTGTTGTGACAGCAGCATCATCTGGTGTTGGATCAGTCACAGCGACGGTAGAACTGGAAGTGGTAGTCAGTAAAAAAAACTTCTGCATAGTTGGGATCAGTGCTACAATCAGCCAAACCCTGTGTGAAAGGAACATGTCCATACTGAAAAAACACGGCCAAAAGATTCAAAATAGAATAGATATTGGTGTTTAGTTTAACACTAACATAGACAGAAGTACAGTCTGTTTGATATTTCACTGTTAAAGCTGCAGTCCATAACTTTTTTTGGTTAAACATTATCCAAAATCAATTTTTGAGCAAGTACATAACTAGCCAGTGTTCAAAACTATCTCCTTTCCTTAGCCCGATTCACAACGGTAAGCTTTTTCTAATGTTTCTCATGTTTTCTAATTTGAGTGGTACTGGTGGGTTTCCGTGGGAAATACGAGCGTACCACCTTCATTACGTCATGTCACAAGGATCGCATACAGTCTATGGTGAGGATGCTGCAGGTGGCAGATCATTTATAGCCTTTTCTCACAGCCGCTGGAATAATTAAATGTATCATTTTGATGGCGGATTATAATCCAGAAAGGTCCAAACGATTCAAAATCAGACTGTACAGAAATTGAAATCTACAGGTAATGCTAATACACACTAAATACACATAGTCACGCACTGCTGATTTTGTTAACATTAACAATTTGAGAACAAAGTATAACAATAATAATTTGCATGGTTTGATGTGATATGAGCTAAGCGATCGATAGATTTAATCACCGTTGGTAGCGCGATTTATTGTAATGCTTTTTTTTTCAGTTGGTCAGAACAAAAGTGGCAGACATGTTACTTACTTGTTCACATGACATTTTCCGGTGAAAATTCTTATTTTGGTCGTACTTCCAAGACGTAGAATCTGTGATTCGGATGTATAGTGAATATCCACACCGGTGTTGACTAACAACCCACGATGCTCCTCAAAACATTAGATTCATCCGTGCTGAGAAACTGTGCCAATGCACAACCCAGTAAAGATGATAATCCCGTGAATAATTGCAATTGCAGGTTTCAAACAGAGATGGCGACAAAGAGGCAAAACTTATGGACTGCAGCTTTAAGCTCACCTCTGATTTTCACAAGCCTTGTGTTGTAGTACACTGGACAGACTGTACTTCTCTCCCTCACAGTGTCATTTTCATTCATGTCATATTAATTATGGTGTTTACCCTGACTAAAGTCTTTAAATAAAGACGTGCATTCACAGATTAACACACAAACACAAAGATGCACAGGAACTCACAGCTACTGAAGAGCGGAAATGGTAAGAGGAGCGATGGTGATTTGCCACCGCCAATGTCCACTTATGTATGTAGCCCTATGGAAAAGAGAAAGACTTAACAAAGCATTTTACAGGAAATTAAAATTATTTATCTAATCCATATTATAATGATTTGCATTATCCATCATTTTCATTAACAGAATCAAATAAATTCTGAGGGGGAAAAAAAACTCTTCAGTTTGAATAGTTTGCAACAAATCAATGGTATTATCAAATAATTATTATAGAATTATTCTAAATGTATTATGTATTTAAACTATTATGAATATATAACATTATTTTTATATTTATAATTAAATGTGCTGAAGTACCTGTGTGTTGAGAGCAGTGTTTGACTCTGGGCTGTTGTAGTCGAGTACTGAAGAGCACGGTTCGCTCTCATCATATGAACATAAGTGGATCACCAGCAATTCATTTGTTCTGCTCAAGTAGGGGAACAAAAAAAAAAAAAAAACCTCACTCATATCAATGAGAATGTGACCCACATATGCAGACAGTTTTTCACATCTATCACAATATACTATAAATGTCTATAAATATTACACAAGCAGGAGTGCGATATGGGTCTTACAGCACGGCTGCGATTCATCCACCTGACCAGCATGAAGCCGCAGTTCTTCATATTAACATGAACATGTCCAAGATTTTTATTTTGAATAAAATACAGCTAATATAAAAAGTTTGAACACCCTTGTTAAAATTACAGCTTTCTGAGATGTAAAAGAGATGTAAAAGAAAATTTAAATAACCTGGTTAAATAACCAAGAGGACAGTATAATGAAGACTGTGTGCAGTATGAACAGTCTACTCACTTCATTTGGAGGGTTATGGGCATGTTGGGTGGGATGTGTTTACTGAGGGGAATGAGGTACGTGTAGTTTCCCTTCCTACAAAACATAGATCAATTGGTAAAATGCAAATTCATTATTATAGAACATTCTTTGATCATTTTAGTAAGGTAAGTCAAGAAATCCCTACATGTGCTATAAACACTGCTGTATAAAGCCCGGGATACACTACACGATTTTCGGCTGTCCCAGACAAAAGATTGTCATTGTGAAACAATCGTAACGATTTCTGTGATCGTGGCTCCTAATCGGTGGTCCTATGTCGTACAATGAGAGAGGTTCAAAGACGGCCGTTATCACGGTCTTGAGACCAAAAATAGCCCACGATCATTTTCTGACTGTCAGAAATTCAGCATGATCACCGCACAGTGTGTTTGCTGCTACGGCCTACGTCTACCGACCAGCCAATAAAAATGCAACATGAAATCAACGCAACATGGCGCTAAAACTTAAAACTGCTTACCTCAAGCTCTTTTCCCTTCCTCTTTCGCCGCGTCCTCTTTTTTTCAGCACACATTAAAACTACAACTGCCAAAGCGCGATTCATCTTGCTTTTTTTGTTTACCACCAGCGCATGCTGATGACGTTTTATTCTTCTATAGAAACTTGCATCGTAGCCTACGAGTCAATAGGTGCCATCATCGTACAGTCTACATGCATGTCATACCAAATTTGTAATGATCTTATAGGATTGCTAAAATCGTGCAGTGTATCCCGGGCTTAAAGCAGCATAGACCACGTAACTCGCTGCTTAACTACCTTAGTACGATGCATCGTTGAAGAAATCAACTAGCTAGTCATGACTTTTTTCTTGAAACCGTATTGTCGCAAATTTGTCATTCAACCACCTTGTTTAATGATGTTACACAGGTGGTGGATAATAACTTCTTTTAATTAATCTGTTTGAGATTGAATTAATGCAATAATTGATAGTCCCTTTAACACATACTGTGTTGACTACAAGTAAGATTGCACCTACATATCTACCAACTCTCATTAGAGTGTTAGTAGAGTATTAGTAGACTGGTAGGGTTAGAATCAGTTGACATGTAGTTGGAAAGTTACTTATAGTCAACAGAATGTTCAAAAGGGACCATCAAAATAAAGTGTTACTTTTTTGCTATAAATTACAGACATGGCATCTGAGGACTAATTCTCTTTTTTTTTTCCTCAGTTATTTTGTTTTATTTCCAGATTCAATTCTGGTCTCGCTCTTACGTACTAGAGCACATACGCACTTGCGCTCTCTTCAGAAACGGTGCTTTAAATCTTTTGACAAACTAAAAGACGTAAATTAAATTTGTATATATTCGAAATGAAATATATAGATTGTAATGAATGTCAGCTTGCTTATTTTGATCAAGATAAGGATTTATTAATTCCACATGTCATACGAACAAGAAACTAGGCTTCTAACCACAGGTCAAGAGATACACATCTTTGTGATGCTGTTTGCGAATGTTCATTGAAACTATGGTTCCCTTTCAGTCAGTACACTATGAGTTACGTCAGTTACTGACGAAATGGGGGTTTCGCTTAGAAGCCAATCGCCTTTGAGCTCTACAAAACGAGCCAAATGGCATGAAGATGCCATGGGTCTGCGGAATTTGCATAACGCAACCCCGCCCCACCGCGTGGGTATAAGGGGCGTTGTGTGGCAATCTTGTATTATGTTTTTGCTTCAGAGCCAAGTGTTACTGCCTGAGCGTTTTCTCTCTTCAAGACGAGTGTCTCTGCAGAGTGTTGGTGTTACGGTGCGTTCCAGCGAGTTCCGCATTCCTGTCTGATCTGTGCAGTGATCTAGCACAGCGTGTGTGTTCTCCCTGGGCGCTTCAGCATTTCTGCAGAGCAAAAACTCCTCTCTAAAAGAGCTGCACGCGGCACGTCTTTTTCCAGATGTCTCGCCCGTGCTCCGTTTCTGGGTGCAGTCGGCTAGTTCCTCCGTTTGACGGGCATGATCGCTGTTTGGCGTGCTTGGGCCTCGTGCACGCAGAGCGCGCGTTCATGGATGAGTCATGTTCCCACTGCGGGAACATGGCCATCGCAGTGTTGCGGTCAAGACTCCATGATCTCCATACTGGAGGGAGGGTCCCCTCTAACACACCCCAATCTATTCCCTCCACGAGAGGGAATACTTTGGCTGGTGGTCAGGGTGACTTGAGGGTGACGGTGTGGGCCAACCCGACGAATCCTCCTCAGGCCACACCCCCTTCTAGCACACTGCAACCCGTGGTGTTGCCATATGAGGGCGCAGGTGTTTCCCGTCCTGGGCCCTGCGTTTCATTTTGCGCACCAGCGGAGGATATTATGTCGATCGCCGCATCACAAGGTGGGCTGGATTCCTCCGGAGATGATGATTCGGCTGTGTTGCCTCTTTCGGGAGTTCCAGCATTGCCCGAGTCTGATCTGCTGCGACATGGCGTGGTGACCCAAAGCACCCGTCCAAGGCCTGTAGGTTTACGTCTACTTTGGTGGCGAAGACCTGCAGAGCTGCGGGCCAGGCCGCGTCCGCCCTGCGTGCGATGGCCACCCTTCAGGTCTACCAGGCCAAGGTGCTCAGAGACATGCATGAGGCCAATGCTGACCCCGCATTAATGCAGGAGCTGCAGGCAGCCACCGACCTCGCTCTACGAGCGACGAAGGTGACCGCTCGCTCTCTCGGTCAGGTGATGTCCACTTCTGTGGTCCAGGAGCGGCACTTATGGCTCAACCTGGCGGATATGAGAGAATCTGAGCGAACCCGTTTCCTCAATTCTCCCATTTCCCAGGATGGGCTATTCGGCGGGGCGGTCCAGGACTTCGCCCAACAGTTCTCGAACCGCTCAGAAACAGACTGAGGCGATCAAACATATTCTGCCCCGGCGGCCTGCTGCTGCCTCCACCCAGCAGCCTCAGTCTGCTCCCCACCGAGGCCACCCTCCTGCGGCTCCCGCCCCTCCCGCTCGGCCCCAGCAGCAGCCTTCCCCCGGGCCGAAGCGTGGAGGACGCCGCAGGAAGGGTTTTCAGACGGGCGGCTCGGAGGTGAACTCAGTTCTTTCCCAGGAGATGGTAGCAGGGCCACTTCTTCCCCCAGTGGAGGGCCAGGGGAGAATCCTTGGTTTTCCCCTTCCGCCGCTGGCCTCACGGCCGGCGGCACCCTATTCATGGTTAAAGAAAGAACTGACATTTTCACCTCCGAGCCTCAAGAGGGCGCGGCTGGCAGTGTGCGACGCCAAGCAGCCTCGCCACTCTCGACCCCCTCTGTCACCAGCCCCCTGGCAGACGAGAACCCCGTGGAACGCTGGTCCTTTCCTGGTCTCCTCTGTCAGGGCGCGGAATTCGACCCCGCCCACACCTCGGGATGCTCCCACGCCTCCCATGTCTGGGCCGGTCATTCCGCCTCGCTGCCCCATCGGGGGTACGCCTGTGGTTCGCATGACCCCGCTGGTACGGTTTCTGGGAGCCTGGCTAGTGCTTCCCAATCTGTCCAGCTGGCTCACTCGCACCATCAGGTTCGGCTATGCGATTCAGTTCGCACGGTCTCCTCCCCGCTTTCGGGGAGTCCGCTATACCATGGTGGGTGGCAATGCCCCTGTCATGCGTGCGGAGGTCGCCACCCTACTGGCGAAGGGTGCGGTCGAGATCATCCCTCCAGCCGAGATGGAGTCCGGCTCTACACCCAAGAAAACCAGTGGGTTACGGCCAATCCTGGACCTGCGCATCTTGAACCGAACCCTTCACAGGCTTCCATTCAAGATTTTGACAGCCAAACGCATTTTCGATTGCGTTCGTCCCTTGGATGGGTTTGCAACGATCAACCTGAAGGACGCGTACTTTCATGTCTCCATTCTTCCTCGATACAGACCGTTTCTACGGTTTGCCTTCGAGGGGCAGGCATATCAGTACACGGTTCTCCCATTTGGGCTAGCCCTGTCCCCTCGCGTCTTTACGAAGGTTGTCGAGGCAGCCCTTGTGCCGCTCAGGCAACACGGGGTTTGCATCCTATCTCGACGACTATGGCTGATTCTAGGCCACTCTCGGGACCAGGTTTGCGAACACAGGGACCTGGTGCTTCAGCACCTCGCCCGTCTGGGCCTTCGGGTCAACTGGGAAAAGAGCAAACTCTCCCCAGTGCATAGGATCTCTTTTCTCTGTATGGAAATCGACTCGGTCGCCATGTACGCGCAGCTTACGAGCGCGCGCGCGCAGTCACTGCTGACTTGTCTTCGCCAGTTCGAGGGCAAGAGTGCGGTTCCACTGAAATATTTTCAGAGGCTCCTGGGGCATATGGCATAACGCCGCTCGGTTTGCTTCATATGAGACCGCTTCAGCTCTGGCTTCGCGATCGAGTCCCGAGATGGGCATGGCAACACGGCACGCTCCAGGTCTCAGTGACTGCCGTCAGACTGCCGGGCAGACCTTCACCCCTTGGGCGAACCTCAGTTTTCTACAGGCAGGTGTTCCCCTAGAACGAGTTTCCAGGCATGTTGTTGTATCAACAGATGCCTCTGCCACGGGCTGGGGTGCCATGTGCAATGGACATGCTGCCGCGGGCTCCTGGAGAGGACCCCAGTGCCTATGGCATGTCAATTGCCTCGAGTTCCTGGCCGTACGTCTTGCCCTGCACCGCTTCCAAAGCCCTGCTCAAGGACAAGCACGTACTGGTCCGTTCAGACAGCACGGCGACAGTAGCGTACATCAACCGACAAGGTGGTCTACGCTCCCGCCGGATGTCGCAACTCGCCCGCCATCTCCTCCTATGGAGTCAGAAGCATCTGAGGATACTTCGTGCGGTTCACATCCCGGGAGAACTGAATCATGCAGCCGACGAGCTGTCACGTTTTCAGCCACTTCCGGGGGAATGGAGACTCCATCCCCAGACGGTTCAGCTGATTTGGGAACAGTTCGGCGACGCACAGATAGATCTGTTTGCCTCCCACGACTCTTCCCATTGCCGCTGATATTACTCCCTGACCGAGGGGACCCTTGGCACGGATGCACTAGCGCACAGCTGGCCGCGGGGCCCACGCAAGTATGCGTTTCCCCCAGTGAGCCTTCTCGCACAGGTTCTGTGCAAGATCAGGGAGGACAGGGAGCAGGTCCTTTTGGTCGCCCCATATTGGCCCGGCCGGACCTGGTTCTCAGAACTCGTACTCCTTGCGACAGCCCCTCCCTGGTCGATCCCTCTGAGGAAGGACCTCCTTACTCAGAGACGGGGCACCATATGGCACCCACGTCCCGACCTTTGGAACCTACACGTGTGGGACCTGGACGGGACGCGGTAGGTTTGAGTACCCTGCCACCTCAGGTGGCGGCTACTATCACTTCCGCTAGGGCCTTGTCCACGAGACAGGCCTATGCATTGAAGTGGAACCTCTTCGTCACCTGGTGCTCTTCTTGCCGAGAAGACCCCACGAAATGCCTGATCGGGTCCGTGTTTCCTTCCTCCAAGAAGGGCTGGAGCGAAGGCTGTCTCCCTCCACCCTGAAGGTCTACGTGGCGGCGATTTCGGCTCACCATGACCTGGTGGACTCAAAAACGGTAGGTCAGCACGACCTGGTCAGCAGGTTCCTTAGAGGGGCGAGGAGATTAAATCCTCCTCACCCTCCTCAAATACCCTCTTGGGATCTTGCAGTGGTTTTATCTGCCCTTCAGAAAGCTCCCCTTTGAGCCTCTGCAGTCTGTGGAGCTGAAGTTCCTTTCAATGAAAGTGGCGCTCTTGATTGCTCTGGCTTCCATCAAGAGGGTAGGGGACCTGCAGGCATTTTCGGTTGACGAAGCGTGCCTGGAATTTGGGCCAGCTAATTCTCACGTGATCCTGAGACCCCGGCCTGGATACGTGCCCAAGGTTCCCACCACTCCCTTCAGGGATCAGGTGGTGAACCTGCAAGCGCTGCCTGTGGAGGAGACAGACCCAGCCTTGGCACTGCTCTGTCCAGTACGCGCCCTTCGCGCTTACATAGACCGGACACAGTGTTTCAGGACCTCAGACCAGCTCTTTGTCTGTTACGGAGGGCAGCAGAAAGGGAAGGCTCGCTCCAAGCAGAGGTTGTTTCACTGGATAGTGGACGCCATTGTCCTGGCATATCAGGTTCAGGGCATGCCATGCCCCCTTGGGGTTAGAGCACACTCCACTAGGAGTGTTGCTTCCTCTTGGGCTTTAACGCATGGTGCCTCGCTGAAAGACATTTGTAGAGCTGCAGGCTGGGCGACACCCAACACATTCGCAAGATTTTATAATCTCAGAGTGGAGCCTGTGTCCTCTCTTGTACTCGCCCCAAGTGGCCAATAACTGGACAGGCTCAGGTGTCTTCGCTTGCTGCGCCATTCCACTCCACGGACTGGATGCGTGTGCATTTTCTCTCAGGTGAGCTTCCCAGTAAGCCCTGAGCTCCTCCAGCACTGTTGATGTCGACACAAGAGTGCATGCCCGCTTGGTCAGCCCTCGTGTTCGGCTAGGTGCCTCCGTGTGCATGGTTCCCCCGTTGGGCAACCCCCACATGTGTATTCCCAGGGTAAGTCTTCCCTTGGCAAGACACCTTGCCACACCTGGGGTTGAAAAATTTCCACCTGCGGCTGGATACCCCAGAGTGCTCCATATGCAGTCCCTACGGGGGTCATATGTGTATTTTTAAGTCCTCCCTTCGGGCAGGCGTTGTGTTGCATTTCTCCACGTGGGATATGCTTCCCAGTGTACCTTGGTATCGCCGTTAAGCCTAGCCCCTCGTTCATGCTAAGACTTAGTTCGTGCTAAGCTCTGGTCAGCGCAGGACGCTGGAAGACAGCCGTCATGGCGAGATTGTATTGGGACCCCCATTTCGTCAGTAACTGACGTAACTCGTAGTGTACTGACTGAAAGGGAACGTCTCGGTTACGTATGCCGGACGCTCATGCCTCGGCTCTTCAGCAGGTAACATAATGCGAGATTGCCACGCAACGCCCTTTATACCCACGCGGTGGGGCGGGGTTGCGTTATGCAAATTCCGCAGACCCATGGCATCTTCATGCCATTGGCTCGTTTTGTAGAGCTCAAAGGCGATTGGCTTCTAAGCGAAACCCCCATTTCGTCAGTAACTTTTTTAGTTTCAGACGTTTCAGGAAACACCAACTCGTTGAACTATGCTGATAACAACGAAACTTGTTTTTTAGGAAACGCACCCCAATATGGTTCCCTTTTATTGACTAAATTTGCATGTGATTTTTTTTTCCAATAATCAGGGTAAGTACTTAATTGCAGTAAGATTTTTACATGACATGAGCAAACCTCTTCACTCCCGTTTGCATGCATTTTTCATTATTCTGATTATTCACTAAGAATTGGTGTTAATTCTACAGCCATTATCCAATGCACAGCACAAATGAACAGTAGGTGTGTTACTGGCCACTGTTTTAATCTATTTACGTCAAATGCAAAACACATTTCTATGGACGTATTGTATTTTATTCAGTGACGTGCCTAAAATGACTTCATTTCGATGTTTAATTTTTGTCATTTCTTCTCTGCATCAGTAAATGACCCTCACTGTGTAAATGAGTCCTCATAGTGAACAGTAAGAACAGTAATATAATATTTTCTAAAAAGAATTTATACTCAAATCAACATTTCATGTCCACGTAGTTAATAGTAATTATTTGGTGAGTAGCCGTGTAATAAGCCAGTACATTATACCTTGCTTACATTATTGTCTTGTTTGAACTTGTTTTTCTTTATGGAAGCTTACAAGTGAGCTAATAAGTGAATATGTATATCCAATAATTTTCTACTGTGTTGAGCAGTTATGTAATAAGCAGGATAATTCTAGAGACTTCGCATTTTGAACTCCATCAAGGCCATAAAGCTTTTTTTTCCATTTTTGGGTCCTAATCACTCTGTCCAGGTTTATTTTGAAGAAATAGCTAGTTATGGATTTCATAAAGGGAAACATGATTGGTCACACCATGACAAGTGTTATACTAAAAGAAGGAATGAAAAATAAACTTCCTGTTGAACATCTGTGTATATCGAAAATGTAAGTTTGATACTTACCCACAGTCCTCTCGCTGACAGTACTGCTGGTCTATAACTTGTTGATTTTGTGTTATGAGGATGGACTGTATAGTTGTGTTTGTCCCTGTGAAGAAGACATGAACAAAGATGTAAAGGTGTGAATCATTACTGTGGCCACAGGTCCATTTCATTCTGTTATTAGGAATAAGGAATCTTTTGACGAAATGGATTTATCCTAAGGAAACATTCACAAAATTATTTTTGTACCAGAACTATCCACACAAAGGCCATTCTTTGATGAAAGTTTATATAGCTGAAACAAAGCAGGGAGTAAAGAAAAAAAGCTTCTAATGATGAACAATGATGGTCCATATTACAATATTTCATTTTAAAATGAAATTTGTTGTTTATCTGATAATCTTGGCATGAACAGGCTTTTAATCATTCAACTTACAATCAGTAGAATTTTTGAGTTTCTCTGGCAGTTTTTCTAACCACTTCTCTGAAAGGGAACAAATGAAAATGACATGAAGACGACAAAAAATATATCATAGTATATTTGAAGATTGAACGCTGCTACTGTGCCTCTGACCTTTTAGTGTTTTTCTCAGATTGATGATTTTGTGTGAAAGAAAATTATAGGGGATGGTTGTGTCTGTCAGTTGGGTGTTATGATTATGAATTAAAGTTGAAGGACAGCAGTAGACCTCATCTGAATAAAACACATTGGAGAAATCGATGTCTGGAGGCCAGGGACCAGGAAGGGCGGTGGAGAACACTGCAAACAGTCAAGATTAAATTCACCATATAAAATAAACAATGATCATAATGTACAGACCAACTCGCATAAGGGCTTTTCACACTGTGCTTAACCCTGGGTTAACGTCTAAACTTTAACCTTGGGTAAAGGAACGTTTTAGACTTGTAATTTAAAAGCAGGGTTAGCACTGCTTTTTAGCCGGGGTTATGAAACCCTCCAGAGTAGGGTTAGCACTGCTTTTGCGGTGTTAACACATTGCGGTGCCAAACGTGTACAGTGTGAATTCTGCGAAACTATGCGGTGTCAGAATATTACTAGTAGATGCTTAGCAACAGACACCCAACAGAGTGCCTTATATCAGTGGTTCCTAACCCTGGTACTGGGGTACCCCCAACTCTGAACAGTTTGTATGTCTCCCTAATCAAACACACCTGTGTCAGATTAGAAGGACATCCAAAATGCGTACAGTTGGTGGTGCTCCAGGACCAGTGTTGGGAGCCACTGCCATATATTCACATGCTTTGAACAGTCACTGAAACAGTGTGTGCTGTATAAACATTAGTTTCAGTGTTTGAGGGGGAAAATTTCAAATGGTAATGGAAAACATGTTTCCAAACCATTTTTTTTTTATAGTACGGAAAGTCTATTCAGGGAAAAAACTGATACTACAGTGAGCAATGTATAATATGAGGATGTGCAATGCTAGAGTCTTTAGGTCTTTATGTTTCAAGTGTGAAAATCCCTATACAGTATCACTAAATATCTACATACAGTACCTGTGGTCAGTGCTTTTGGCGTAGTGTAAGGCGGTATAACATTGGTGTTGTTGAGACTGTATGACAAGAACATAAAGTTAAATATCACTCAAATAACAGTCAATTAAGTAGCACTAACAGTGCAAAACAAGCATGACAAGCAATGTAATTTAACTGAATCAATGTGCACCAAACACATTGGTATGTAGACATCACTGATGATGACATTGTACCTGTTATTGAAGCCCATGTCCTCTTGTAATGTTAACATATAGAGTGCAGTAATACAAATGACACTGCAAAATAAAAGGACAAAATAAAGTCATACGCAGTAAAATTTAATTTGGTCTCAAACTTTCCTCAAGACCTTCATTTAAAGAAATATTCCCGGTTAAATACAACAGTGTTTGTTATTTGAGCTGTAGAAGTCTCTAAATTGTTAATTTGGTGTGAGAATGCATTTCTAGACATACACAGTTTTTGTTCAGTGTTATATGTTGAGGGACCAATTGATTCTTTTTTGTGGTAATCATCAGCTAAGCATTGACAAATTATATTTAACAGGGAATATTTTTTACTTGCAAGTACGTAGTCCCACACATAACATTCAAAGGAAAAAAAACAAGATATTGTGGCCACAAATTAGGAATTTGTTCCCATGATTTATTAATCAGTTCCCTCATTTTAGGTAAATCATGGCCACGATGTAACTACATTAAAACGAGGGAACAAATTAGTACAGCGTGGCCAAAGACTAATTAAGGCAAGAATTTTAACTAAAAGGGGTCATGGCATGAATCAAATTTGTCTTGATCTTTATAAAAGGTATTTGTACCATTAAAACATCCTGAAAATGTAATAGTTCACATCTGTATATGCCTGCCTCCAGAGCAAGACATCATTGCCCACTGGCATTCAGTTGCCTAACGGCTAACATTTGCCTACACTCAGGGGCGTAACTACAGACGGTGCAGGCAGGGGGGGTCCGCAGCGCACGCGGGCCCTGCCCACATCGCAAGCGGGCCCCTGACGACGAAGTGACTCCGCAGGATACTTGCGATACTCACATTTCAAATGAAATGCGCTGGTTTGAGATTCGAAATCACGTCATTCACGCTCTACCGCTTACTGTCAACCATTTCGTATATATATGAGCATGTGAGTGTGATCCCATTAACGATAATTAGCTGAGCCAGGAGAAACTGAGCATCTCTTTAGTTTCATATAGATTACATTGCAGTAGAATATTTATTTTAAATGTGAATGTGTTTTATTTAAAAGTAGACATTTCAAGCTTTCTTTAGAAGTATGTTTCATGTTTGTGTGATAAGTATTCATGAGTTTCAGTTCATTTTTCAGACGTGTTTCAGAAAGATTCTCACAGAGACAGCTGAAAGCGCACCCTGTTTGTTTTCTTTATTTTACAAAGCACAATGTTTTGTTGTTATTGTGAGTGTACACAAATAAAAGTAGACCATTTATAGTTTATAATGATGTCTTGCACTTATCTGTATGGCCAAAAATGACAGTATTTTAAGTAGTTTCAGCTGTCATGAATAAAAAATCCATCAGAACGCGTCGGTGCGTTCCTCAGCCAGAGGGTTAAAGAAAACGTAGCCTATTTAGTTTCATAATTATGTTTAAATATTAGCCTATAATATTATTTTTTAATTTCATCTGTGTTAATTATGAACCGCGAACAGCATGAGTAAGATAGGCTACATCATAAGATGTGTAATATGTCGGGAGACATGGAATGGGTCAGCCATGGTTTTGTGGTGTCGGGATGTTCATTAACAAAAATGAAAAAAACAAAAGTTCTTTTTACCCCAAAGCAAAGTACAAACAAGAACTTAGCAGTGTGTGATTTGGAGAGAGACGCACAGAAAGAGAACTCTTCAATTTAATTTAAGAAATTGATAAGATACTGATTTTAGGCACACAAATTCGCATTCCCTTCTAGACACGAGCGCAGGGTGTGTTTGCTTCACAACTGTGCACCCCAGGCGGCCCGTCGTAATAGCCTGCACTGGGGCCCGTCATTGCTAAGTTACGCCACTGCCTACACTGGATGCTGAGTGTCGCGTCAAAAGCAAACAACCCATTATAATAACTGACGCTGTCTACACTCGATACAGTATAAAGATGCGTGTTAATTTTCTGACATGCTCCACATGCTTGAGTCTGTCGACAACAGGACAGACTTCAGAAGGATCCCAGTGTCCGAAACAAGTGGATGATTTATTTTAATGGTGTCCTGGATCAGATTATATGTTTGCTCCGAGCATTTAGCTTTGTAAACAAGGCACAGTGTAATGGAGAGTTTGCAAAGAAACTTTGTTGAAAGATGAAGCAGCGAACTGTATTGAATATGTAATTCAATTAAATGATTTCATAATGCTTTGTCTGTAAATGATGGTTTTCTGCATATATTTTAGTTTTTTGTGCAAAAAACTTTATTAACATTATAAGTGAACCTCAAATAATAAAAAATGACCCCTTTAACGAATAGATATCGCCATTCTTTCCCCAGTTGTCTAAAGACGTTAAGACAATTGTTTTGTATAACAAGTTTTCTGAAATGTTTTGTTTCATTATGCTAATTAGGCTTTATCTAATTAAATATGCAGAAATCTGAACAGTGGATAAAGCCAGAGTTAAATGTTTTTACAGAGAAGATATTTCTTGGATGTTTCTTTTTAACACTCCATACAGTAAATCAGAAAACAGTCAACATCCAGAAAAAAATCACCATATTATTCGGAAAAAAAAAAAACGTTTTGAGAAAACTTCCTTTAAAGATATGGATTGTTATTGAAATCTACAGATGCAAATAGATAAAGTGCAATAAAATAAACAATTAAGAGTGTATCTTGAATGCTTTCTTAAGACAAGTTATGGAAGAAAAATAGCCCAAAATCTTAAAATTGACTAGTGCCTGGGGAAAAAAAAACCCTGTAAATTTTCCTGTAGTGTCTTGCCTTAATCAAACATGGCCATGAATCGATAAGTCGTGGAAAACAATCTTAATTTGTGGCCAAAATATCTTAACGTATGTATTTACTTAGACCATCTTACCAAAGAGCCATGGTTGTTACTAGCATGATGATGCTAGCTTGGAATACTCTATGTTGAAGACAGTGATGATATCTCCCACAAAAGTAGTTCTGGAAGAAAAATATGATGAGCAGTCACATTTGTCATATTCATTGTAGAAAATAATAAAAAAAAATGTGATGTTCACATACTTTGCTAGACTGCAGTGGGGGTGAATTTGGTGATGGAAGTTTTGAATGAGGTGTGTTTTTCATGTTGATTTTCCTGTGACGAATATTTCGATAGAACGACAGATTTCAGATGATTGCATGAGAGCACATACATCACAAATCACACATATTCACGAAAACTGCAACAAATGTGAAGCAACAGTGCAAGTTCAAGTTTCCATTCAAACTGGAATATCAGCAGTCAGCAATTATGGATTTAAAAAATATATATAACGACATAAATTATATAAATAATGATATAAATGTAATTAAAAAAAAAATATGGTTGTAAAACATGTTGCTATGGAGTTTGATTTAGACTGACTAAAGGTCAATGTGTTCTGAATTTCCTCATTTCATCACTGCCATCATGACTCCCATGACCTCAAACTGCTCTTTACAGCTCTCCTATGACTGTGTTATAATTACCAGAAGTTTAATACTGACAGTTGAGATATTTACATAATTTGTGAATTTTAGCATTACAGGTCATTGTTTCCCAAGTCTGGAAGCATCTGAGAGACCAGTGTTATTATTATTATTAATGATGAATAATACTAAATGAAAATTCATTTACTCAAAAAAAAAAAACTGCCACTAAAATACATTTTCATAACTACAAAAATAGTCAGAAAAAGTAAAAAAAGATTCCATAAATTAATTTTAGTTTAGGCTTTTTATACATGGTATGTTGTAAAACTGTATAACCTGCCTGCATTAAACAATGATATTGGCACTAACCCTAGACTAGCAATAAAACTAGTGAAGGGGGTGGATTCTGGAATCCGCTATCGCTTCAATATATATCTTTTGAGTGATTACAATCAAGTTATTAATTAATATTTATCCTTCTAAAATATCGAATGGTTTGAATGACTCCTTAAGGCTTATGAGATGTATTTAGTTATAAAAGTATATGTAATGTGCTCTCTCCATGCATTTACTTTATTTTTTCTATATTTAAACACTAGAGAATAATGGTGAATATTGTTTAATTTCCAAGGATGTCTGTATCTCTTAGTGAGACAAAGAACATTCTATCACTATGTTTTGGGAAAGTTTCTGGTCAGAGCTAGAGCTCGACCAACTCCACCCTTGAAGAAGATGTGTATTTGTGTATGTGCGCTAGTATTCTTTGTTACAGATCAGTATTGGTGAGGTGAACAATTGGCACCCTAGGAAGATGGAATGACTTGTTCCCTTTCGTTCAGTCACTCCTAGTAACGTCAGTGACTGACGAATGGGGGTTTCGCCTAGAAGCCTATCATCTTCGAGATCTAGAAAACGCCCAATGGCAGTGCCAATGCCATGGGCATGCGGAATTTGCATAGCATAACTCCACCCCACAGTGTGGGTATATAAGGAAGTACGCTGGCAACATCGCATTATGTTTCTGCTTCGGAGCCAAGAGCATCTATCTCTTCACTCCTTAAGCCTTTTGAGTATATCGTCAAGCTTCTTCGAGACGAGCAGCTCTCCAGTCGGTGTTGGTGTGACGGCGCGTTCCAGCGATCGCATATTGCCTGCCTGCTGATCTGTGCAGTGATCTGCAACAGCGGGGTACATCTGTGGTTTGCCTGATGGTCTTCGCGACCCAGCGGGACAGTCCGGGAAGCTCTAGCCAGGCTCCCAAAACTGCACCAGCGGGGTCGCCGAAGACCATCAGGCTCGGCTATGCGATTCAGTTCGCTCAGGCTCCTCCCCGTTCCGGGGAGTCCGATACACCATGGTGGGGCCCTACGCCCCGGTCATGCATGCAGAGGTCGCTACCCTGCTGGCGAAGGGTGCGATCGAGCCTGTCTCTCCAGCCGAAATGAAGTCCGGCTTCTACAGCCCTTACTTCATTGTACCAAGAAAACCGGTGGGTTACGACCGATCCTGGGCCTGCGCGTCCTGAACCGATCCCTTCACAGGCTTCCTTTCAGGATGTTGACAGCGAAACGCCTTTTTGAATACGTTCGTCCAGTAGATTGGTTTGCAGCAATCGACCTGAAGGACGCCTACTTCCATATCAGTACGCGGTCCTCCCATTCGGGCTAGCTCTGTCCCCTCGCGTCTTTACGAAGATTGTCGAGGCAGCCCTTGTGCCACTCAGGCAACACGGGGTTTGCATCCTGAACTACCTCGACGACTGGCTGATCCTGAGTCAATCTCGAGAGCAGGTGTGCGAACACAGAGACCTGGCTCCAGCACTTAGCCCGTCTGGGCCTTCGGGGCAACTGGGAAAAGAGCAAACTCTGCCAGTGCAGAGGATCTCTTTTCTCGTTATCGACTCGGTCGCCAGTCACTGCTGACTTGCCTCCGTCAAATCGAGAGCAAGAGTGCGGTTCCACTGAAGTTATTTCAGAGGCTCCTGGGGCATATGGCATCTGCAGCCGCTGTAACGCCGCTCGGATTGCTTCATATGAGACCGCCTCAGCACTGGCTTCGCGATCGAGTCCTGAGATGGGCATGGCAGTCGGGCACGCTCCGGGTCCCAGTGACTTGGGCCTGCCTGCAGACCTTCATCCCGTGGTCAAACCTCAGCTTTCTACGGGCCGGTGTTCCCTTAGAACGAGTTTCCAGGCATATTGTTGTGTCAACAGATGCCTCCACCACGGGCTGGGGTGCCATGTGCAATGGACATGCTGCCGTGGGCTCCTAGACAGGACCCCAGTGCCTCCTGCATGTCAATTGCCTCGAGTTGCTGGCAGTACGGTTCGCCCTGCACCGCTTCCGGGCGTTGCTCAAGGGTCAACACGTGCTAGTTCGGTCAGACAACATGGCCACAGTAGCGTACATCAACCACCAAGGTGGTCTACGTTCCCGCCGTATGTCTCAACTCGCCCGCCATCTCGTTTTATGGAGTCAGAAGCATCTGAGGTCGCTTCGGGCCATCCATATTCCCGGGAGTCCTGAACCGTGCAGCCGACAAGCTCTCACGGCTTCAGCTACTTCCTGGAGAATGGAGACTCCATCCCCAGACGGTTCAGCTGATTTGGGAACAGTTCGGCGACGCACAGGTAGATCTGTTTGCCTCCCATGACTCTTCCCACTGCCGCCTGTTTTATTCCCTGACCGAGGGCTCCCTCGGCACGGATGTTCTGGTGGCCAGCTGGCCGCGGGGCCTCCGCAAGTATGCGTTTCCCCCAGTGAGCCTTCTCGCACAGGTTCTGTGCAAGATCAGGGAGGACAAGGAGCAGGTCCTTTTGGTTGCCCGTATTGGCCCGGCCGGACCTGGTTCTCCGAACTCGTACTCCTTGCGACAGCCCCTCTCTGGTCGATTCCTCTGAGGAAGGACGTCCTTTCTCAGAGACGGGGCACCCTTTGGCACCTGCGTCCCGATCTTTGGATCCTCCATGTGTGGCTCCTGGATGGGACGCGGCAGGTTTGAGTACTCTACCACCTCAGGTGGTGGCTACCATCACTTCCGCTAGGGCCTTGTCTACCCGACACGCCTATGCGTTGAAGTGGAACCTCTTCGTCACATGGTGCTCTTCTCACCAAGAAGACCCCTGGAAATGCCCGATCAGGTCCGTGCTCTCATTCCTCCAAGAAGGGTTGGAACAAAGGCTGTCTCCTTCCACCCTCAAGGTTGATGTGGCCGCTATATCAGCCTACCACGACCTTGTGGGAACGTAAAAGGTAAGTCAGCACGACCTGGTCATCAGGTTCCTGAGGGGAGCGAGGAGACTGAATCCTCTGCAGAGGGTTCCCTTCGAACCATTGCGGTCAGTCGAGCTTAAGTTCCTGTCTATGAAGACAGCGCTCCTGATCACTTTGGCCTCCATCAAGAGGGTAGGGGACCTCCAGGGATTTTCGGTTGACGAAGCGTGCCTGGAATTCGGGCCGGCCAACTCTCACGTGAACCTGAGACCCCGGCCTGGATATGTGCCCAAGGTTCCCACCACTCCGTTCAGGGACCAGGTGGTGAACCTGCAAGCGCTGCCTTTGGAGGAGGCAGACCCAGCCTTGGCACTGCTCTGTCCAGTACGCGCCCTCCGTGCTTACGCAGACAGAATGCAGTGTTTCAGGACCTCAGACCAGCTCTTTGTCTGTTATGGTGGGAAGCTGAAGGGAAAGGCTCCCTCCAAGCAAAGGTTGTCTCACTGGATAGTGGACGCCATTGTCTTGGCTTACCAGACGCAGGGGCGTCCATGCCCCCTAGGGGTCAGGGCGCACTCCACCCGGAGTGTGGCCTCCTCTTGGGCTTTAGTGCATGGCGCCTCGCTAACAGACATCTGCAGAGCTACAGGCTGGGCAACACCCAACACATTCGACAGATTCTATAATCTCCGAGTGGAGCCAGTGTCCTCTCTTGTACTCACCTCTACTACTCGGCCAGGCCCTCATGTTAGGCTAGGTGCCACCGTGTGCATGGTTCCCCCCCTTGGGCGACCCCCACATGTGTATTTCCACTGTAAGCCTCTCCGAGCATGTGTATTTCCCTCGGCAAGCTTTGCCTCCCCTGGGGGTAAAATTCTTCCACCTTCGGCTGGTTACCCTAGAGCTCTTCCATATGCAGCCCCTCGCGGGTCATATGTGTATCCTTAAGTCCTCCCTACGGGTAGGCACTTGGCACATACTTCCACCTGGAATATACTTCCCAGTGTACCTTGGTATTCCTGTGTTAAGTGGGAGTCCTTCGTCCGTACTAGCTTACGCAGGGCACTGGATGACAGCCGAGTGGCGTGATTACATTGGGACCCCCATTCGTCAGTCACTGACGTTACTCGGAGTGACTGAACGAAAGGGAACGTCTCAGTTACGTATGTAACCCTCGTTCCCTGAGGAGGGAACGGAGACGTAACGTCCCTCTGCCACTTCAGCTGTACCGCTGGAACGGCCGAGAGTTCAGTCTTGGCTCCTCAGCAGGTAAACATAATGCGATGTTGCCAGCGTGCTTCCTTCTATACCCACACTGTGGGGTGGAGTTACGCTATGCAAATTCCGCATGCCCATGGCATTGGCACTGCCATTGGGCGTTTTCTAGATCTCGAAGATGATAGGCTTCTAGGCGAAACCCCCATTCGTCAGTCACTGACGTTACGTCTCCGTTCCCTCCTCAGGGAACGAGGGTTACATACGTAACCGAGACGTTTCCTTCGACATGCTGGCGCCTAGACACACAGTCTCGTGACCTTGGAGGACCTTGGGTGTCATCTGTGTGATTAATGGAGATATGCTTCTGTCTATCAGTCCATGTGTGGAAATTTTCTATGTTTATCTATTTCTTAGCCAATCAGAATCATTCAACCTGAAGTGATGACATAATTTAAGGTATAATTGTGGTGGAAAACGAATGCACAGAAAAGCGGCCTACAAACTCCTTGTGAGTGCTGAAGCTGAAAAATTGGAATTTTTTCATCATATCTGGTCCTTGGGTCTTTAACTGTAAATTCCCCTACACTAGACAGAGAAATTTAAAACTGCTGATTTTTTTAAATGATGCCAATTAGTGCATCAACCTTGGCAGCCCTAAAACAAAAATTCTAAAATAACTAAAAAGGTAAACTTAAAAAAAACAACGAAACTAAACTGAACAATGACTGAATGAAAATTAACAAAAACTAAATTGAAACAAACAGAAAATAAAATAGAAATAAAAACTAAAATGATTTAATGAAAAATGCAAAACTATATTAGTCACCATAATTTGCGGGAGTCGAAATTCAGCACAACATCGGTAAATCGCCTATATGTGTCACCATTATGCTTAATTTTGGTTTCGTTTTCTTTCAGTCTGTCTAGTCACCTGTCTTCCTGTTTCTTTTGTTCTAGTTTTTCCCCCCAGCAATCAGTCACCATGGACCTTCATTAATCACCACAGCTGTTCATTATTATGTTCATCATCACTGTGTATTTAAGTTCCTCTTTGTTCTCTGTTCAGTTGTCGGTTCTTGTTAACACATATGCTAAGTTTGGTTATGTTTATCTTCTGTTAATAAAGCCTGTTAATCTTACTTGTCTTCATCGTGTTCCTGTTTACACCACACTTTGCCATAGTGTGACAATATGATACTAATTAGGATACTAGCAGTATTATATTTTATTAATAAGTTAGTTAGTAAGTTAACATTTATTTAATTTCAAGTAACAAATGTTTTGTGGTTATTTTTAACCGTTTAGTTTTAATTTTATTCTTTCGTTTAACTATAATAACTTATTTAATTGAGTCTCTAATAATGAGATAAATCAGGTCTGTTAGGGTGTGTTCACACTTGGCATGTTTGGTTCGATTAAAACAAACTGGTGCGGTTCATTTGAATAAGCGTGAACGCTGCCATCTGAACCCTGGTCCGCACCAAATAAGCAGACCGAGATGGGCTGCTTTCAAACAAACTCTGGTGCAGTTTGAATGAAATATGACTCCAGGAAACACTGAAGCATGGACTTCCATGTGTGTTGAGAAAATGGGAAAGAAACTTGGGGAAAGAGCATCTGAGAGAGAGAAATACTGTGCAGAGAAGTTAAAAAAATTCCATACCCTTTAGCAGAAGGGCCGCTGTTGGAGCGCATACTTCCCAGCGTCTTCAATTTGGTCAGGCGAGTGTTCCAGACCTCAAGCTCTTGAATACGAGTCTCAAGGTTATCTGTGAGTTTACACAGCTGCTTCACAGCACCCACGTTCTCCATAAATATCTGCTCCTTTAAGTAAAAAACGACCAAAATTAGTTTACATACTGTCCATGTCTAGAAATATTTACTATAATTAATACCAAGTATCTGGTAGACTTACTTTGTCCACCATAAGAAAATGATCGATCTTCTCCCCGTTTATGCAAGTGATATCACCCATTTCTCTCACAGCCGAAGGCAGAAGTTCTCTGACTTCCTGCGCTATAATTCCTAATCAAAGAGAGACGGATGATGGTGAGTATCTGTCTTCAGAACATCGTTTTTTATAAAGTGCAGTGTATACACTAATTTAGGTTGTACCTGTTTCATGGTGTTGGTCAATCCCCATCCTTGAGGCAAACTCTGGTTTATAATCATACTCCACAATTCTCATCTGAGCTATCCTCTTAAGCTGCTCTGTTGAGTCCACCTACAACATTGCAGACACAAGATATAATTCCTTTCAGACATACAGTCTTTACTAGTAAATTACAGTTTAGAGAAAATTTTCACACATTTTGTCATGTGTAAACAGGACCTTTTCAAAAATACTGGTAAATCAGTTTTCCAGTATGGTAAAGCAATTTTCCAGTATGAGAAGTTGTAACATTACCAGTAAATTACCGGTATAATGATATTTGTGAACAAAGAATAGGATTACCAGTATGAGCATGTACAAGGTCCGAACAGGCTGATGTAAGAAGTCTGCTTTAAGCCAATCATAAAGCTCTGTCAAAGCTGTTTATCACTGCTTTTCTATGTAAATGTGCTAGATTCATCAGCGCTGCTTCTCTGCAGTTATCATTAAGTACTATAGTAACTGCAGTATTATAGTATTAATAATTTACTGGGTTTAATGTGTAAAAGGGGCTAATGTGTTATTACTTATATATAAGGCCCCGGTTACACCTGCTAATATCATGTGTCTCAAATGTGCATCCTGGGATCAAGGGGTCTCAAGTATTTTGCACTGATCAGATTTCTCGAGATGGAGGTTAATACCAGGTGTAAACAGAATCACTTTTGGGAAGCAATCCATTTAGAAAAGCCATTAACACTGCTGTCTTAACCTTAATTGAATGTCATCTTGTTCAGTCTTTGACTAGCAGAGAGACACACTCACTTCCTGAATGTTTTGTTTGGCCCTTCTGTCTGAGGGATGCATGACGTTGCCCATTATCTTGGCGTTCCCACAAACCACCAAAGCCTCATCGGGGCTGTCTGTGTTGATGCCGATCCTCCCGTGACACACTACAGACTCTGGGTTCTGTCCTCTTTGCCAGAGCACGTCATTATCATTCTCAAACTGACCTGGATTGGAGGCCTTTAGATGGAGAGATGATAAAAGTTTAAGAACCACCGTACAGTTTCGTACACCATCAAGACACATTGGGTTCGTCTCAATCAGCTTCCTAGCTTCCTAGGTCATGAATCAGTATATCGTGTACACATATTTGGACACTGGTAAGGACAGTAAGGACCTCGACTCACTACACATTGGGACATTGATGACTCTATTTCCGGCGACATGACAATGTCCTCATTGCACATCATCACTACTGGTATTTATGAACAACAGCAGAACTGATATCTTTCTGACATTTTTTAATGCTATTAAATTATGATTAATACTTTGCTTGTTACATATATGTGCAACATTTCAGCCATGAATAAATGTTAGCTAAATTGTTCATTACCTGTCTAGCGATGTATATTTATGCTGAAATATAATTAAATAATGGTTTGTACTTTAAAAAAAAAAAACATATTGTGTGTCATTATGTGTAGTGAGTTGGCTCTCATGAGTTATGTTTTCAGAACTTCCGTTAATGAAACACAGTGAGCATCGATGCGCCCGGGTTTTCACAGTGCATTGTGGGACTTTATAGGGAGCACATTTTTCAGTGCACTGGTAGAACTGTGCAATTGAGACAGCCCTTAAAATGGCAGACTCCCTGATCAGTGCCCTGATTACTGAACTAGGAAACTGATTGAGAAGCACCCACTGTCAAGGCCAACGGAAGGTTTCCAACACTAAAGCAGCAATTCTTAGAGTTCATAGCAGAATATGTTTCTGCTATATATTATGTCAGTAAAGTAGTCTGTTATTATTTCTTCTGGATACGTAAAAGTTTTGACCACAACTCTGTGAAAGTATAAGATGGATTCTTACAAGGAGATTTATTGCTAGATACGTAATTTAGTTGTCTTTTAATTCTTAAGGACTGCAGTCCAGCTCAGGGTTATGTACAACAGCAGGAAGACTTACCCTGACGATGATTTTTTCAGAAACTCTAGCAACCAGCAGGAAAATTTCTTCTTTCACAGTAGCATACAGACCAACAACCATCATAAAGTACCTATCAAGCATAAACAGTAACATACAGTACAGATAGTTACCATTAAATGATCAAATCTGTAGGTAGTATTGAAGCTTTCAGCCAATACATTTCATGGATGCAAACTCACCATGAGTGGAATTGGTAACAAAGATGTGATCCCCCTATTGCCAAACCACATGTAACAATTTGTCCCCCCAGACATGTTTGAGAACTTGCAAATGCCTTGGTGGAAGAGTGGAGTAACATCTCACAGCAAGAACTGGCAAATCTGGTGCAGTCCATGAGGATGAGATGCACTGTCGTACTTAAACCAGCTGGTGGCCACACCAGATATTGACTGATAATTCTGATATTGACAAAATCTTAGTGTCAAGCAGTGACTTCTTTAACTGGGTATGTTGGGTGACGCATCATGTCAAAAAATACTTCTGATGCAGAAACATTAGATGGGTTTATAATAAACGAAAAATAAAGAAATAATATAAAGAACCTAGGTTTACTGCCCACTTACAATTTACATTTAAAATGTTTATTACAAATAAATGACTAAATGCAAAAAATGAATAAATGTAAATGAACGAAAAATTGCGTTGCATTAACAATCCTTTGAAAATATTTACCTGTTGAGACATACCTTCACTAGCACCCATAAGCAATATTAGCGGCTGCAGTTTTAGGACCGCATTTCTAGGAACCTAGTTTTTTGCAACAGCGCCACCTAGCCAATCCTAGAAATGCGGTCCTGAAACTGCAAGAATTGATGTTTGAGTTGAGGGAGGTGCAAAATATGCAAAATATGCTGTATTTTTGTAATTCCACTAGGTGCCACCAGTCGCAGAATCTACATACTTCACATTTAAACGGTACGCCTCATCAGCTTAAGCCTAGAATATACTTTGTTTTTTTTACGCATACGCTTGTGTATGCATACAGTCGAACACGTAGCCTTTCAACATATACTCCATTTGATAGCTTGTGCGAACGCAGGTGGTCGACACATGCGCTCTAGAAAGTTTCATCTTTGTCCAGTGTCTGCGCTATTTTTATCCAGAAGTTATGACCAATAAAAATGTCTTTGTTTTCTTTTGTTGCAACTATCTCATAACCCCCTCACACAAGCGCTTGTCAATGCGGGCGTCTGTTGTTGTTGCAGTCTCCGGTATTTTTATGTTGTTGTTGCTGTTGTTGTTGTTTCATCTCTTTAGTTTCACCAATGCAAATTGGTGACTTTAACAAACACATACACTATCGATAAACAACCTCGGATAGTTACAGTAGGTCTACTTACAGTAGGTCTGTCTTTAACAGTTTTCGTGAAAAGTTTTCATTAAAAAAATAAGGAGAAAACAAAATACTATGAAAATAGTTTCAGTTTTTCGTTTGATTTAGTCTAGTTAGTTTTGTATCAAATACAATGTAATTTTCATTGATTGAGATCTGGCGGAGGTGGGGGTTTATGGGCGGAGCTTGACATATTATAATGTTTACATGGTACAATGACTGGTACTGGTACTGTGATTCATAAGCTTGCTATTTGATTCTGATCTTGATTCAATTCAATGTAATATCAATTAAGTACATGTTAATATTTCTCAATAAAAAAAAAAAATCAGCATGTTGTAAACTATACAGGGAACAGCTTGTGAGTAAATTATTAAAGGGCATTAATTATTAAACTGATTTGTTTACACATGCATATAAGCCAGTTTTTTATAATACTAACATTATAATGATAACATTATAATAATAATGTTTTAATGATATGAGTAATATTTTAATGAATATGTAATATAGTGCATATTTTTTGCAAAATGCTCCTCTCCAGAGTTAATTTTTCTTTCTAACTATCGACTACAACTATCATTCAATGTTTTTTTTTTAGGTAAATGTAGCGTTACGTGACTGTTTACAAGCTGACAATCCTCTGTAAAGTCCTGCTTATCTGGATGGTTCTGCAAATTATCTTATCAGATTTTCCTGTGGTGTAAGGTGTGTTAAGAGTGATTGAATCCGCTCGTGGAATGTCGGGCCGCACTGATCTCAAAGTGTATTTACGATCAGAAATCCTGTTGTAAATCAGTGAATCAGGAATCTGATAAGATTTTAAAAAATATTTTAGTGTAGGCCAGCTCTAAAGCATATTATATAACAATGATATAAGTGATCATCCGGATTTAAATCTACCTATATTGTATTTATAGTGTTGTATAGCATAATGCATCCACAGGCTTTGCTTTATGTATTTCCCTGGTGTCGAAATCAGGTACATATAACTGTCAGGAAAACCTGATTCCTGGCCACATTCTATGGACCACTGGTTCTATCAGGAACACTGTCGAGTCCAACTGCCTTTAATTCAAGCAGATAATTGTTTGTTTTACTCCTGTTTTCACAGTTTCCCCTATTAAAGTCCTGCTGAGGGGGATTTCCTGTTCATTTCCTGTTCCGGCAGGAAAGTGACGTCAATGCATACCCTCTATAGGCAGAGGGTGAACCAACTACAGGGTAAGGCTAAGGAAATGCACTTCCTCTTTAAAAAAACATTTAAATGGATTTCCTTGAAATAGTTTCAAGTTAGGTGTCACTGCGCAACCTACACATCCCAAAATAAATGTTCCCAATCAATTATTTGTTATTAAAGCATCTGCGTTCACAAACCACTGTTAATTTAAATGGCAGACAGCTCGCAAAGAACTCTCTCTTTATAATCACTAAAATGCTGTCACTCATCTTAGTTCATCACAAACAAAAATAGCCATTATACAAGTATAAGAAACGTCTAAACAAATTTTCAAACAGGGGCTATGTTTTTTATATACACTGAACAAAATTATAAACGCAACACTTTTGTTCCCTTTCGTTCAGTCACTCCGAGTAACGTCAGTGACTGACGAATGGGGGTTTCGCCTAGAAGCCTATCATCTTCGAGATCTAGAAAACGCCCAATGGCAGTGCCAATGCCATGGGCATGCGGAATTTGCATAGCGTAACTCCGCCCCACAGTGTGGGTATATAAGGAAGTACGCTGGCAACATCCCATTATGTTTCTGCTTCGGAGCCAAGAGTATCTCTCTCTTCACTCCTTAAGCCTTCTGAGTATTGTCAGCTTCTTCGAGACGAACAGCTTTCCAGTTGGTGTTGGTGTGACAGCGCGTTCCAGCGATCGTTTACTGCCTGCCTGCTGATCTGTGCAGTGGTCTGCATCCAGCTGGTATTCGGTTCCTGGGCGCTTCAGCATCACTGCGAAGCTTCCTCTCCTAAAAGAGCTCACACTTGGCACGTCTTTTTCAAGATGTCTCGCCAGTGTGCTTCTGGGTGCGGTCGATTTCTGCCGCCCTCTGATGGGCACAATCACTGCCTGATGTGCTTGGGCTTTCAGCATGCTCAGGCAGCGTTAGTGGATGAGACATGTTCCCACTGCGGGGACATGCCCATCTCGGTGCTGCGGTCGAGACTCAATGACCTCCGTAATAGAGTGAGAGTCCCCTCTGCCACACCCCAATCTGCGGTCTCTACGCGAGGCGGCACTTTGGCTGGTGGCCAGGGTGACCTGAGGGTGACGGTGTGGAATTAAAGCCCCGACGCTCATGCCTCGGACCACACCCCCCTCTAGCGCACCGTTCCCGCCGTGCGCCCAGATTGAGACACCGGAGCCGGCTCCTGCTGTTCCGAGTGTGTCGTTTGGGCCCGCAGAGGACGAGCAGATGTCGATCGCCGCATCACAAGGTGGGCTGGAGTCCTCCGAGGATGATGATTCGGCTGTGCTGCCGCCTTCCGGTGTGCCAGCATTGTCCGAGTCGGACCCGGAGTTGACAGCCATGCTTTCCCGGGCAGCCGCGAGTCTCGGATTGGAGTGGAACCCTCCACCCCGTCCTGAACGCTCGCGGTTGGACGATTGGTTTTTGGGGGCGCCGCGTTCTGACACCCGTCGGACCACGCCCCCAATACCTTTTTTCCCGGAGGTGCATGAGGAGGTCACGCGGTCCTGGAAGTCCCCGTTGTCTTCCCGTGACCGATCGGCGGCCTCCTCCGCCTTCTCTGCCCTCGACGGGGCCGCGGCCAAAGGGTACACTGGGGTTCCCCCGGTTGAACGCTCTGTTGTGATGCAACTGTGTCCTCAGAGTGCTTCAACATGGCGTGGCGACCCAAAGCACCCCTCCAAAGCCTGTAGCTTCACATCAACCTTGGTGGCGAAATCCTACAGAGCTGCGGGGCAGGCTGCCGCCTCTCTGCATGCCATGGCCATCCTTCAGGCCTACCAGGCCCGGATGCTCAAGGACATGCACGAGGGTAGAGCTGACCCAGGGCTCAGAAATGAGCTGCGTGCCGCCACCGACCTCGCCCTCCGGGCGACGAAGGTGACCGCACGCTCCCTGGGCCAGGTGATGTCCAATGTCCAGCAGTGGTCCAGGAGAGACACCTATGGCTCAACCTGGCTGATATGCGGGACGCCGAGCGGACTCATCTCCTCGACGCTCCCATATCCCAGGATGGGCTATTCGGCAGCGCGGTTGAGAACTTCGCCCAACAGTTCTCAGCCGCCCAAAAGCAGACTGAGGCTATTAAACACGTACTGCCCCGGCGGCCAGCTGCTGCTTCCACCCAGCCGCCGGCACAGTTGCCTCAGTCTGCTCGCCGCCGAGGGCGCCCTCCCGCGGCTCCCGCCCCTCTCGCGCCGCCCAAGCAGCAGCCTCCACCTGGGCCGCGCCGTGGAGGACGCCGTAGGAAGGCGCCCCAGTCCGCTCCAGCCCCGCAGCCCGCCAAGCGCCAGGCTAAGCGGCGCTCCTGACGCGGACAGCTCAGGGATGGGCAGTTCTTTCCAGGAGATGGTAGCAGGACCACTCCTTTGTTCCGCTGCTGGCCCCCGGGTCAGCAGCACCCTATTATGGTCAAAGAAAGAACTGACATACCCATCCCTGAGCAACCAGAGACCGATGGCAATGTGCGCCGCCCCCGGGCCACACCACTCTCGTCCCTCTCTGACGCCAGTCTCCTCTCAGAGCAGACCCCAGTGGAACGCGCGTCCTTCCCTGGTCTCCTCTGTCAGGACGCGGCTGATGACCGTGCCCCCACACCGGGATGCTACGCCTCCCACGTCTGGGCCGGTCACGCCGCCTCGCTGCCCCACCCGGGGTACGTCTATGGTTCGCATGACCCCGCTGGTGCAGTTTCTGGGAGCCTGGCTTCAGCTTCCTGGACTGTCCCGCTGGGTCGCGAAGACCATCAGGCTCGGCTATGCGATTCAGTTCGCTCAGGCTCCTCCTCGTTTTCGGGGAGTCCGATACACCATGGTGGGGTCCAACGCCCCCCTCATGCGTGCGGAGGTTGCTACCTTGCTGGCGAAGGGTGCGATCGAGCCTGTCCCTCCAGCCGAAATGGAGTCCGGCTTCTACAGCCCTTACTTCATTGTACCCAAGAAAACCGGTGGGTTACGACCAATCCTGGACCTGCGCGTCCTGAACCGATCCCTTCACAGGGTTCCGTTCAGGATGTTGACAGCGAAACGCCTTTTCGAATGCGTTCGTCCAGCAGATTGGTTTGCAGCAATCGACCTGAAGGACGCCTACTTCCATGTCTCCATTCTTCCTCGACACAGACCGTTCCTGCGGTTTGCTTTCGAGGGGCGGGCATACCAGTACGCGGTCCTCCCATTCGGGCTAGCTCTGTCCCCTCGCGTCTTCACGAAGATGGTCGAGGCAGCCCTTGTGCCACTCAGGCAACACGGGGTTCGCATCCTGAACTACCTCGACGACTGGCTGATCCTCAGTCACTCTCGAGAGCAGGTGTGCGAACACAGAGACCTGGTGCTCCAGCACCTAGCCCGTCTGGGCCTTCGGGTCAACTGGGAAAAGAGCAAACTCTGCCCAGTGCAGAGGATCTCTTTTCTCGGTATGGAAATCGACTCAGTCGCCATGTGTGCGCAGCTTACAAGCGAGCGCGCGCAGTCACTGCTGACTTGCCTTCGTCAAATCGAGAGCAAGAGTGCGGTTCCACTGAAGTTATTTCAGAGGCTCCTGGGGCATATGGCATCTGCAGCCGCGGTAACGTCGCTCGGATTGCTTCATATGAGACCGCTTCAGCACTGGCTTCGCGATCGAGTCCCGAGATGGGCATGGCAGTCGGGCACGCTCCGGGTCCCAGTGACTCGGGCCTGCCTGCAGACCCTCACCCCGTGGGCGAACCTCAGTTTTCTACGGGTCGGTGTGCCCTTAGAACGAGTTTCCAGGCATATTGTTGTGTCAACAGATGCCTCCACCATGGGTTGGGGTGCCATGTGCAATGGACATGCTGCCGCGGGCTCCTGGACAGGACCCCAGCGCCTCCTGCATGTCAATTGCCTCGAGTTGCTGGCAGTACGGTTCGCCCTGCACCGCTTCCGAGCGCTGCTCAAGGGTCAACACGTGCTAGTCCGGTCAGACAACACGGCCACAGTAGCGTACATCAACCACCAGGGTGGTCTACGTTCCCGCCGCATGTCTCAACTCGCCCGCCATCTCGTCTTATGGAGTCAGAAGCACCTGAGGTCCCTTCGTGCCATCCATGTCCCGGGAGTCCTGAACCGTGCAGCCGACGAGCTCTCACGGCTTCAGCCACTTCCTGGAGAATGGAGACTCCATCCCCAGACGGTTCAGCTGATTTGGGAACAGTTCGGCGACGCACAGGTAGATCTGTTTGCCTCCCACGACTCTTCCCATTGCCGCCTGTTTTATTCCCTTACCGAGGGCCCCCTCGGCACGGACGCTCTGGCGCACAGCTGGCCGCGGGGCCTCCGCAAGTATGCGTTTCCCCCAGTGAGCCTTCTCGCACAGGTTCTGTGCAAGATCAGGGAGGACAAGGAGCAGGTCCTTTTGGTCGCCCCGTATTGGCCTGGCCGGACCTGGTTCTCCGAACTTGTACTCCTTGCGACAGCCCCTCCCTGGTCGATTCCTCTGAGGAAGGACCTCCTTTCTCAGAGACGGGGCACCCTTTGGCACCCGCGTCCCGATCTTTGGAACCTCCATGTGTGGCTCCTGGATGGGACACGGCAGGCTTGAGTACCCTACCACCTCAGGTGGTGGCTACCATCACTTCCGCTAGGGCCTTGTCTACTCGACACGCCTATGCGTTGAAGTGGAACCTCTTCGTCACCTGGTGTTCTTCTCGCCAAGAAGACCCCTGGAAATGCCCGATCGGGTCCGTGCTCGCATTCCTCCAGGAAGGGTTGGAACGAAGGCTGTCTCCTTCCACCCTCAAGGTTTATGTGGCCGCTATATCAGCCTACCACCACCTTGTGGAGACGAAAAAGGTAAGTCAGCACGACCTGGTCATCAGGTTCCTGAGGGGAGCGAGGAGACTGAATCCTCCTCGCTCTCCCCTCGTACCCTCTTGGGACCTCTCAGTAGTCTTAAGCGCTCTGCAGAGGGCTCCCTTCGAGCCATTGCGGTCAGTCGAGCTTAAGTTACTGTCTATGAAGACAGCGCTCCTGATCGCCTTGGCCTCCATCAAGAGGGTAGGGGACCTGCAGGCATTTTCGGTTGACGAAGCGTGCCTGGAATTCGGGCCGGCCAACTCTCACGTGATCCTGAGACCCCGGCCTGGATATGTGCTCAAGGTTCCCACCACTCCCTTCATGGACCAGGTGGTGAACCTGCAAGCGCTGCCTTTGGAGGAGGCAGACCCAGCCTTGGCACTGCTCTGTCCAGTACGCGCCCTCCGTGCTTACGTAGACAGAACGCAGTGTTTCAGGACCTCAGACCAGCTCTTTGTCTGTTATGGTGGGAAGCTGAAGGGAAAGGCTCTCTCCAAGCAAAGGTTGTCTCACTGGATAGTGGACGCCATTGTTTTGGCTTACCAAACGCAGGGGCGTCCATGCCCCCTAGGGGTCAGGGCTCACTCCACCCGGAGTGTGGCCTCCTCGTGGGCTCTAGCGCATGGCGCCTCGCTAACAGACATTTGCAGAGCTGCAGGCTGGGCGACACCCAACACATTCGCCAGATTCTATAATCTCCGAGTGGAGCCAGTGTCCTCCCATGTACTCGCCTCTACCAGTGGCCGGTAATGGACTAGGCTCAGGTGTCTTCGCTTGCTCGCCATTCCACTCCACGGACTGGATACGTGCGATATTTTCCTCAGGTAGTTTCCCTGAAGCCCTGAGTTCCTCCAGCACTGTTGATGCCGACACCAGTACGTCTGCCCACTCGCTCAGGCCCTCGTGTTGGCTAGGTGCCACCGTGTGCATGGTTCCCCCGTTGGGTGACCCCCACATGTGTATTTCCACTGTAAGTCTCCCTGAGCATGTGTCTTTCCCTTGGCAAGCCCCTTGCCACCCCTGGGGGTAAAAATTCTTCCACCTTCGGCTGGTTACCCCAGAGTTCTCCATATGTAGCCCTGAGCGGGTCATATGTGTTCCTTAAGTCCTCCCTACGGGTAGGCGTTTGGCGCATACTTCCACCTGGAATATGCTTCCCAGTGTACCTTGGTATTCCTGTGTTAAGTGGGAGTCCTTCGTCCGTACCAGCTTACGACAGGGAGCTCACGCTTACGCAGGGCACTGGATGACAGCCGAGTGGTGTGATTACATTGGGACCCCCATTCGTCAGTCACTGCCGTTACTCGGAGTGACTGAACGAAAGGGAACATCTCGGTTACGTATGTAACCCTCGTTCCCTGAGGAGGGAACGGAGACGTAACGTCCCTCTGCCACTTCCGCTGTACCGCTGGAACAGCCGGGAGTTCAGTCTTGGCTCCTCAGCAGGTAAACATAATGCGATGTTGCCAGCGTACTTCCTTATATACCCACGCTGTGGGGTGGAGTTACGCTATGCAAATTCCGCATGCCCATGGCATTGGCACTGCCATTGGGCGTTTTCTAGATCTCGAAGATGATAGGCTTCTAGGCGAAACCCCCATTCGTCAGTCACTGACGTTACGTCTCCGTTCCCTCCTCAGGGAACGAGGGTTACATACGTAACCGAGACGTTTTTGCCCCCATTTTTCATGAGCTGAACTGAAAGATCTAAGACTTTTTCTATGTACACAAAAGGCCTATTTCTCTCAAATATTGTTCACAAATCTGTTTAAATCTGTGTTAGTGAGCACTTCTCCTTTGCTGAGATAATTCATCCACCTCACAGGTGTGGCATATCAAGATGCTGATTAGACAGCATGATTATTGCACAGGTGTGCCTTAGGCTGGCCACAATAAAAGGCCACTCTAAAATGTGCAGTTTTACTGTATTGGGGGGGTCCCAAAACCAGTCAGTATCTGGTGTGACCACTATTTGCCTCACGCAGTGCAACACATCTCCTTCGCATAGAGTTGATCAGGTTGTTGATTGTGGCCTGTGGAATGTTGGTCCACTCCTCTTCAATGGCTGTGCGAAGTTGCTGGATATTGGCATTAACTGGAACACGCTGTTGTATGTCCGGTGAGTATGCTGGCCATGCAAGAACTGGGATGTTTTCAGCTTCCAGGAATTGTGTACAGATCCTTGCAACATGGGGCTGTGCATTATCATGCTGCAACATGAGGTGATGGTCGTGGATGAATTGCACAACAACGGGCCACAGGATCTCGTCACGTTATCTCTGTGCATTCAAAATGCCATCAATAAAATGCACCTGTGTTCGTTGTCCATAACATACGCCTGCCCATACCATAACCCCACCTCCACCATGGGCCACTCGATCCACAACGTTGACATCAGCAAACCGCTCACCCACATGACGCCATACACGCTGTCTGCCATCTGCCCTGTACAGTGAAAACCGGGATTCATCCGTGAAGAGAACACCTCTCTAAAGTGCCAGACGCCATCGAATGTGAGCATTTGCCCACTCAAGTCGGTTACGACGACGAACTGCAGTCAGGTCGAGACCCCAATGAGGATGACGAGCAAGCAGATGAGCTTCCCTGAGACGGTTTCTGACAGTTTGTGCAGAAATTCTTTGGTTACGCAAACCGATTGTTGCAGCAGCTGTCCGGGTGGCTGGTCTCAGACGATCTTGGAGGTGAAGATGCTGGATGTGGAGGTCCTGGGCTGGTGTGGTTACACGTGGTCTGCAGTTGTGAGGCCGGTTGGATGTACTGCCAAATTCTCTGAAACGCCTTTGGAGACGGCTTATGGTAGAGAAATGAACATTCAATTCACGGGCAACAGCTCTGGTGGACATTCCTGCAGTCAGCATGCCAATTGGACGCTCCCTCAAAACTTGCGACATCTGTGGCATTGTGCTGTGTGATGATACTGCACATTTTAGAGTGGCCTTTTATTGTGGCCAGCCTAAGGCACACCTGTGCAATAATCATGCTGTTTAATCAGCATCTTGATATGCCACACCTGTGAGGTGGATGGATTATCTCAGCAAAGGAGAAGTGCTCACTAACACAGATTTAGACAGATTTGTGAACAATATTTGAGAGAAATAGGCCTTTTGTGTACATAGAAAAAGTCTTAGATCTTTCAGTTCAGCTCATGAAAAATGGGGGCAAAAACAAAAGTGTTGCGTTTATAATTTTGTTCAGTGTAGATCGCATATTTGAGGTGTAACGTATGTTTTGTTTTAGTCATGTTTTGCTCAGTTGGTCTGTGTTCATGAGTTAATTCCCTCATTTAGTTAATTATCCTGTTCACCTGTTCTCTCGTTAATTATCTTATTAGTCCTTGTCTATTTATATCCTTAGTTTCAGTCTGTTCCTTTGTCCGTTCTCGTTTGTGTTATGTGTCTGTGTATCCTGTTTTCCTATTGGATTTATTTATTAAAGACTGTTTGTTCTTAGAATCTCTATGGTCGTGAGTTGAATTCATTACAGACACTCATACTGTGACATGAGGTCTAAACAACTACTTTCTCCCCCCAAAAAATCTTAAAACTACACTCTGTGACACAATAACTGTAACATCTGCATCCACCATCTATTCCTCCGACCGTTAGAGCGCTTCTTGCCCTAAACTTTACTTTGTTTGTGGCATTGTGCTGTGTGATAATACTGCACAGTGTTTAACTGATATCAAACACTGCTGTGTTTAATCAAACACCGCACATGGATTCAAACACCCAACCGAGTCAGTCATCATCACAGAATACTTCGCCTGACCAGAATCCAGCAAAGATATCGCAACTACAGGTTGTGTTTGCTTACCAAACTGAAATGATTAAGGATTTCCAAGGCCAACTTTCCTCTCTACGAGCTGCAAACGAACGTCTCACGCGCTACATTCAATCTCTCCCACCGACCAGGCCTAATACGGTAAGAGTCTCTTAACCTGACAAGTTTGACAGCACAGCTGAAAAATGCAGAGGTTTTTTGTGTCAGTGCACTATTTATTTTGATAACCAGCCTGAAGCTTTCCTTAGAGATTCGACTAAGTGCTCATTCATGATGATGTTGACTGGCAAAGCTCTCGATTAGGCATCTGCTGTTTGGGATCAGAATGACTGATTAAGAACCTTGTTTAATTATTTCTCCATGCAAATACGAGAAGTTTTTGAATATCCCACAGGAGGGAGAGATGTTTCGTTGCAGTTGCTACAGTTACACAAAGGAAATCGCTCAGCAGCCGGTCATTATGCCGTTGAGTTTCTTACTCTCACAGCGCAAAGTGGCTGGAATGAGATAGCGTTGAAGCCAGTGTTCAAACAAGGCCTCAGTCAGACATTACAGGCTGAACTTGCATGCAAGGACGGGGGGGGGTATGGATGCATCGATATCGCGTTCGGGGTCTTCGAATTCACAGTACTCATAAAAGAAAAGGCAAAAAGTACTTTTTGAAGGTGAAGAGACATAACTGATACTGGTAGGTCACATGATAACGGCAGCATTTACTGTGAACTGATCAAGCTGCTCTGTGACACTGAAAACAGAATCATGACCCATCTTGGATCCAAAATGGTGAATTTTACCGAACGGTAACAAGATTGCATCCTTAAAGATCACTCCAAAAGACCTTTGTTTCAGTAGTCTAGAGAGAAACTCCTCAAGAAATCTTTTTAAAAGTTATGTTTGGAAGATTATTCTCCATAAAGGATCTAAGAATCACAACAGATAACTGAACCGAACACCTGGCCAGAAATCATGAAATATTAAGGATTGGCCTGCACAAGCGAATGTGACAAATCTAATAAAACTGTACACAAAAGTGCTACTTTGGTTAGTCCAGATTTCCCTGGAACATTGTAGGTAACCTGTTGTTTTTAACTGTTAAAATGGTAAACTCTGTATGTCCAAATGTTAGACCTTCAAAAGAACTTTATTTAGCAAATCTGACCACACTTGCATTCAGAGATTATTTGTAACTAACCTCTGATCAGGATTGGGTTTGCCCTTTTTCCTCATGTTATTTGCTGTAGTTTCACCGAAGTGTAAGCGTCCTAATGTCACCTTGGTGATTCTGTCTCCTGGCAGATTTACTCTAAAAGAGATTTTACACCAAAAAAAACAAATAAATTACACATTCTAAATATGTTTTTCCACATGCCTCATTTTAAGTATCCTGACACTCACCTGACCGGCAGGAAAGGCTTCTTGCTGCGATCGGACTGAGACTGCTCGATGGTGATGAAATGGTTTTGTGCTTCAAGCTACAAAAAGGTTTCAAGCGTCAAACAAACCATCAGCATTCAGAACATAAATGTTTCCGTAAGGTTTTTGGCACTACCTTGACCCCAAACACCTTCACGTAGAAGCTCTCCACGGGCATGAGACCTGCTGGGGTTCTGACAAATCTGGGATCTCCAACCATCCCTATGTGAACTGTCACCTGGAAGTGGTTCTTCTTTTGACACACAAAGGCTTCATCAGCTGTGGAGTAGCTGAAGCCCTTATCAGTGTCCACATGGTAACCTGGAGGTGGTCTACACAGAAAAAAGGGGACAGTATAAGATGTCTACTAATGATCAAGTAGGGGTGTGCACACGAGCAAGCGTGCAGTTTTTTTTATTTTATACAACAATAAACAATGAGTTACATTTTAGGCACAATATTGTAAATATTGTCTGCTTTTGCCAAAATAGTTAGTACACAGTAGAACTGTTGTGCGTCTCTCAGTAACACAGTGATGTTTGGTTCCTGAATGAATCAGCATTTATGAATGAATCAATGATTCAATGATCCATTCATAAAGACAGTCACTGGCTGCATCTGAAATCACATACTTCCCTACTATGTAGTAGGCGAAAGTACCCAGATGACCTACTTTCTCCGCCAAGATTCTGAAGTGTGCATACGATGAACATTTTACTGTCCCATGAGGCAACGGGAGAGGATTTATGAATGGCAGTGAAGCGACGTAACTGACGTTGGTAGGTCACATGATAATGATAACATGGCGAATGTAGTACATCCAGATTACATTCATACTACACACATTCATACTATATAGAACATACCTTTTTTAGCGGTCATGGAGTAATTACTTATTCAAAATAAGTACCTACTCAAGAGAGTATGCGATTTTGTACACAGCCTTTCCTGAATGAATCAGTCGGTTTAATAAATGACTTATTAAAAGAGTGACTTGCCACCACCTACTGGCAGTTTATTTTCATATTTAAACTATCATTTCATTAAAAAAAATAATTTTATATTTCAATATTAAAAATTTTATTTAATTTAATTCATGTATAGTTGTAACAACAGTGTAAATACTTCTAAATGCTGTTTTAGGTGCAGCTTCTCTGCCAGTTCTGCAGTGCATAAATGGATTTTGATTCGTAACAGCCTATAGTGTCTTATTATTATAACTGAATTTGCATGCATATGATGATGCATACACCTAATAAAAGTAGGGGGAAAAATGCACTTATAAAGGCAAAAGTGGCCATTTTATGTGGCAAATATGTCATCTTAATAAAAAACTTTATTTCTGTCACTGCTGTGAACTAACCACTGCTACGCTTTTATTATTTACATGAGTGCAGGTTACAGCGTCTCAGAGCAGCTCCGTTCACAGTAAATGTGGCTCCACACAAACTCAGTATTCGTAAGTGCTGTTTGTTTAAGTTTTTAATAACATGCATTTGGGAAAGCGAAGTGTTGCACTGTTATCATTTACATGCGTGGACCGCACCTCAGCAGCTTGGTTAACGTTCATCTGGGAATGCAATGTGCGCCATTTCACCAGATTTGTAAGGTAAATCATTTATGAACCTACGCCACCACAGTAGAATACATCAATATCTTTCTAAATATTCAAACTGTTCGTCATGATTTCTAAAAATGCTGTAAAGTGTAACAACAAAAATCACCAGGCCATTGGCACCCTCTTCAGGCATTTGTTATAATACATAGCATACATAAATTGAATTATGTTTATGTTATCTATATTACATTATGTATCTTAACAGTGTTGTTCAATAAAACCATATGATTACTTGCTTTTGATACTTTATTTGAACAAATTATTATTGCCTCATTGTTATTATATATGTATTTTTAAGTCATTTTAAAGGCTGTTGTTCGCTTAGGTCTATTTTTATTACCACAAAAAAAAAAAGATCATATTACTCGATTAATCGTGAGGTTAGGAAGTCTTGGTACTTGCTACTCACAGTGTTTCAGATCTGCTGTTGTGGAGTGAGCACCACTGACTGGGCTGATACTGGTCCCATGTGAGCAGCTGGTGCACACTGCCCGCTGGACTTCCACCAGTAGCATCACTGTCATAAGACTGTGCTTCATAGGATCCACTCTCTGGACCTTAAGACAACACAGACATTAGGCAAAGACATACACAAAATGATATGTATAGGCTGGAATATACTACATGACTTAATTGCAGTCTGGACAAGTCGATGCTAGCTGCAGAGAGTCAGAGGCAATGTGCAAAATTTGCACAGTATGAGTTGACACATTTCACAGAAAATCACATAGTGTATGATGGTCCATCCAGACAAAGGATATAAAACATGTTTAATATTTTGACATGTAACATTCTATAATTTAAGGTACATTTCACATCAGCAGAAAAGTGTAAAAACAATATGCTTTCTCAATAAAACAACTATTGGTTTCAGTTTACAGTATTATTTTAAAATACTTCTAAGAATGTTATTTTTGGCAGATATTTGTGCAAAATTCTCAGCACGGTTACTGAGGACAAAAACGTTTTTTATCATAAATCTTATTTTAAAGATCATTTTGATAGTTTTAAGAATGTCATCCAAAACTCCAGTCCATGTGGATGTAAACTATACCCTGAAAGAATATCAAAAGCAGCAGTCTAGATATTTAAAATGTAAATTATCAGTCAAAACATATTTGACCATGACAGTAACATAGTTGACGCAAGTAACATAGTAGACAATTTTCACCATTTTGCCTCACAATTTCAATGGCCTTGTCTGGCCAACCAAATGTTATTTTCTTGATCAGGTTAACCTCACATTTTAATATTTATTTGAAATAAAATCATAACAAACCATAATGTACCCAACATATTTAATGGGCAATTAGTATACTCATTGACAATGGGTCATTGGTGATAAAATATAGAAAACAATTAAGAGGATATTTACCATAATGTGTTCAAAATATCTGCTGCAGAAAAAAATGACCACATGATAAAATATTTTTTTAGTTTTCAGGGGGTGTTTGGTTACTAACAGTTGACAGGATTTTTGCACACATTAATAAAATAAAATATTTTCTTATTTAAAAAAGAAAATTAAATTTAAACTCGGTATATTTTTCTAAGGTATTTAGATTGTAGAAATAAATTTAATATTTAATAATCTTGACTTTAACATTTTATATCTATTATTTAGAACTCAAGACCCCACTCACTTCCAAAAGCGGACATTGCAAAAACTGTAATGGACATTTTAAGCAAACTGAAAAACAGAGTGCATAAAATATCAGTGTGAGATTATAATATGCATCCTCTTAATGGATAAAATATGATATTTCCGGGAAAAAAAAATTGTTAAAAAAAATAAAATTATCAACAATGGACTTGAAATGTACCCTTAATTATAGAATGACCCGATAATTTTTCAACACATAATTTGTCGTGTGTCAGGGCAACGAGTGTGAGACTATTGTGTTTTGAACAAAGAAAGTCTGGTTTAGGGCATAATGCCCAGTTTTTCACTGTAACCATTTACAAAAGTGTTAAAAATCTTAAAAATGCCTAGTGTTCAAATCTGTTCAGGTTTTAAAAGTTGTGTAGTGTAGCCTTAACAGAGGAACGTTTCCTTTGGAGCGTCTACACTGTCACCGCTGCAGAATGCTGTGATTGCCTCTTCACAATGAAGTTATTGGTTTGTCTTTTAATCTCTTTTTTCTAACGTTACAAACTGTTTTACTGATTTACATAACACATCAGATCACCCTCATGAAAGCACCATTATATGTATTTTATAGCATTTTACATTGGATCTGACCAATATATTGCAAGATGTAATGCCACAAAGCAACATTTATAGACTGGTCACCTCAGATTGGACTAAAATGTTCTGCATATGATGTAATACTCACAGAATGAAGGTTTGGCCCAAACCGGGTCAGCGCACATGTGCTGTTCTGTGTGCCCCTCAAAAGAGTTTGACCTTCTTCTTTTCTTATTTTTGTGTAAGGAATTTCTGTTAAAGCAAGCACTGCAGACTGTGAATATACTGAATAAACTGCATAACGAAGCAGAACACCACATGCAGCACACGTGTCTTACCCTACGTGTTGGTCGTGTTTTGGGGGCATGTAAGGGTACACAGTCTCTGGGTGCATAGCATGGGGCACACATGAAGAGGCCGTAGCAGCATTAGCTGGCATATGTCCAGCTGAAAGACCCATCGGTGAGCACTGAGTATACTGCGGGATACCATGGATGGGTGCATTATGGGACGTGGTTGCCTGTATGTAACTCTCAGCTGTGTTGAGACTGTACTGAGGTACCGAAGCAGGTGAAATGGCTTTGATGTGGTTCCCAAGAGTTCTGCCAACATCGTACATGAGTCCTGCTCCACCACAGTGTTCTTGTTTTCTGTCTTTAAAGGGACAAGATGGAGGGAAGGAGTCTTCTGATTGGCTATACATGTCTCGGCTGCTTTGTTCAGTAGACCATCTGGAATCTGGTGCAAAAACAGATAGTTTAATGACTATAACAAATGTGTTTTAACTCTTTCACCCGCAACTGACAGAATTTTCCGTCATTTATGAGACAACGCTTCCCCTCCATTGAGGGAATTTTCCGGCTTTCCGTGTTTTTACTGTTACTGGTAGGGGGCACTATTACGCATTTTCTGAAAGAGTACAGAATCTCCGGATCAACACAGGCGAAGAAGAAGCAGAAACAAGCGACAGCATATGTAAAATAATGCGATCATCAAGGTTAAACAGCACATAAATTAAAACTGCCTTAGCCTACTGAATGAAATGTTGACCCAGGACGAGTCAACAATAATATAGCCCTCATAGGACTGTGAAGCTTTGGGGGTGTTGATGGACTCCATCCATGTTTTGATTATCATTCTGAATCTGATCCAGATGAAGGTTTTGACAAAAACGTGATTTTCTCTGCTTTTTTCTCAAAATGTTGCTTTTTTTAAATGAAACTTACCCACATTCAAGTGTTGATAAAAATGAAGGCTCGAAGCTAGAATAAAACAGGGCTTTTTTTGTTTTGTTTAAAAGCAGAGGGTCTGTTCTTTCTTATGATATATTGCATGTTCAGATATTTATACAACAAAATATTCTGGGGGCCATGAAACTTTTGTGAAAATGACCAAAAATTCTGGAACTGGCTGGCAACTTTTTTCAAAAATGCTGGCAGGGAAAGAGTTAAGAACTTTGAGGTTGGGATTTTAGATTGGAGAAGACTTCACCTGGTATTTGTGGTGGAGAACTACGTTCTGATCCTGAATCTGGTGGTGACTCGGGTAACATGCTAAGAAATGAGAAAAACATGTACTAAGAAGAACAAATAACCATGTTTTGATGTCAAATTGTCATTTAGAGGAGGTTAAGTGGACTTTATTTATTATGTTTTAACTAGAATATCTGAAAGAACTCACAAAGTAGGATCTGTCTCATTGCTCAAATACTGCTCCAGAATACTGGTGTCTACCACGGCACTCTCCAACACACCACTCACATCTTGTCCTGATGAAAAAAAAAAGATGTGAAAATATTTTCTCCTGTTGAATGTGGTAACTGATGAATGAGGTGCTAAAGCAGCTCAAGACCCAGATTTCAGGCTGCAGTAAGCTCTGGGGTTATGCTACAAGTCTGCTGTTGGATTTACAGTCTTTCTTTATACTGATACACTTTTGTTAATCTTTAAAATATAAAGCGATAGCAAGCATAATCCATATTACTCCAGTGGTTTAAAACAAGTCTTCTGAAGAGACATGATTGCTTTAAATGATGAACCGAATTCATTTAGGCTTTTATTCACTCATTTAATTCATTGGTTCTCTCGAATAAAGCAGGAACATTTGAGCTTCAATTTACCATAATATTAAATAACTGGAAGTGGCTGGCAACATGGGCCGGTTGCACCATAAAATTTGCCTTAATTCCTGTGTACCTGTTGCACCATATAGGCAGTTCTGCATCTAAGATTAAATCTTATGCCTAGTCACAGGTATGTGTAAAGTGAATAGTCATGACTTGTTCAGACGGGATTAGTTTTTAGGATTCCTGTCTGTGAATTAATTGTTACTGTGCACATGAACTGTAATGTTTATGGTCAATTCACTCAGTATGTGCGATATAGCAGTCGTTAAGATGGGTGTGTCTACTGAACACTACCAAAACAAGTAATTAACCTAACACAAAATATATAATTCTTTATGTAACTATGCAGGAAATATTAAATATGAACATATATCTGGATTTGCAGAAATCGTATACCATGCATCATCTTGCTAAGTGGGACATTATTTGTTCAGAGACTCTTATTTTCATATTCATTTCATTCCATTGTTCCTTTTTTCTCATTTCCTGTGTTTAGTTCCTGCTTCCTTGGTTGCCTTCATCATTGTTAGTTTTGGTTTTCTTTGCCCCTTCGTCTTTGTGTGCTGTACCGTGATCCAGAGTTGTTTAATAAATACACCATTCCCAAGTAGATCCTCGCCTCAATTCGTCCTCCTTTGCAACCACACTGTGACAGAAGAACAAAACCAAAATGGATCTAGCAGCAGTACAAACCCTCATCCTCACTTAATAGGGACCATTCCCTCGAGGACCACACACATGAGTTTCTAGAACTGGCTTACATTGTGCACTACCCCGACGAGTCCCTATGCTTTCTATTATGTTGGACTCAATGGGCTGATTCAGTGTCTGTCCTCTACCAGTTCCTACCCTTATGCCAGCTTCTTTCTGCTCCGCTGGTCCGGTCCGACTGCCTAGATTCCTCAGTTCCATCCGGGGCCCTAGACCTTCCTCCTCCACTGGTCCCTTCCAGCACGGATGATTCCATCCAGTTCCCTCATCCTTCCTCTTCCAATGGTTTTGTACAGTCCCCAGGCCATAACTCTTGTTCCACCGACATGACCATGGTCTCCTGGCTAGCCACACCCACCATGGTCTTCTGACTTGAGCCTAAAAGCTCCGACCCTCCGCCTCCACTTCGGTCCTCCGAACCCATGACTCTGCCTCGGCCCTTCGATCCTGTGGCTCCACCGTGGCTCATCGATCCCTCGACTCACTGTTGTCGATCATCCCTCTAGCTCCAGCGGGCTACCTCATTCCTCCGACTCTGCCTTGGTTTGTCATCTCTAGTTCCTCATTTAGTCTGTGTAAATATAGCCCTCAGTTGTTATTTGTCCATTATTTGTCTGTGCTCCCATGTTCCATAGTGTTTTTTTTTTGTTTTTTTTGTTTAATGAATAAACCTTTTGCAACTATATCCTCGCCTCAACTCTCCTCCTTTGTAACCACACCATTGCAATATATGCTTGGAAACAATATTTCACGTCTTCAAGTCCTTTGACAACCAGTGATATTTCTGTAAATAAGTTGTGAAGAGCTTTTTTTAACTTTCTGATGTCATCTTATTGACCATGCATTTCAGACTCTAGAATTTGACTGCAGAACTTGAGAAATAATAATAATACAGGCTTTTTAATAGCATGTCAGTTCACCTAGGAATTAAGTGTCATATTGTTGAATTAAATGTAAATATAACCAACGTTTAAGCTGGTAAATTAACTGCTTTAAAATACATGCTGTTGACCAAACCACTGTTGAATAATTTAAAATAAGTTACTGTACTAATAAAAACAATACTGTACTAACACATAATTAGATAACCACAGTTAATAATTGCAGGCTGCAAGGCAAATTAAGTTGTATGCACATACCTTAAAAAAACCCATAAATCTGTATTCAGATTTCAGAATAAGCACTTTTGACATTTCCTGTAGCCTATATGTAGTTTGCTTACACTTTTACTAGCAGGGAAATGTCCTAATTTTAAATAAATAACCATTTACATGCTTAGGAGGACATTTGTGTTTTAAGAGACCACTGACTCGCTAAGTAATGTTTACACATTAAAATCAGATGGCATGGTGGCTTTAATTATGATGTCATGAGCAATGCAGTTCTTTATTATTACTAAATGCAAGTTTGTAACCATAGCTACGTTGACCGCGTATAACTGAATGCAGGGCTTACACCCAACTTTGCATCCAGCTAGTGCAACCGGCCCCAGAAGCCGCTCTTCCGTTTGAAATAAGTCGTATAGTTCTAAAGTCAAGACTCCTAACATTGCAACCATCTACCTCTGTAGACAAAATGCTTTACAGACTTTCTGGCTTAGACACTTCTGAGAAATTTCAAAAGATCCACAAACATGTCTCACCAATCATCAAATACCTGGACATCACAATAATGTCAAAAAAGGAAAGAGACATGAAGAACCTCTCACAATACACAGAGGATCTGATCCAGAGACCAGCTTTCAAAGTCCACCATTCCAACTAAAGTTACTGTATCGACTGACACTTCCGATTATGGACTGTGAAACAAATCTCAGACAAAAGCCGCTCTAGAGGATAACAAGGATAAACATGAGGTACCTCGGCAAGACAAAACAGGCAAGAACGCACATTCATCATAGATTGGGTTGAACTGACTGAAGGAAAGTACTGATGATGGTGATACAAACACAAACAATCAGTACAAGATTGAGAGATCTTCACAGCAGGCAGAAACTGATCAGCCACAACATTAAAACCACTTGCCAAATAAACATAATTCTTCAGACCAGACAACCTTCTTCCATTGCTCCATGGTTCTGATGCCCATTATAGGTGCTTTTGGTGGTGGACAGGGGACATAATCATCATTTGCTTGTCTAGCCATCATTATTTTGCCCTTGTCAAAGTCACTCAGATCTTTGCCCATTTTTCCTGCTTCCAACACATAAATTCAAGAACTGACTGTTCATTTCTGAGTAATATACCCCACTCCTTTATAGGTGCCAGTGTAATAATATAAACAATGTTAATTCAATTCACCTGTCAGTGATTTTAATGTTGTGGCTGATTAGTGTATAATAAAACCAACACATTGTAAAATAATGAAATACGTTTAAATTCTAGATATACTGTATAGAAACAGCAAGGAGAACTGGCCTTGATCTGTTTTCTCTTCTGACTTGTTTTATAGATCTGTGACCTTGAACTGTATAGTTAACTGTACCTTCATACTGTATAGATTACAGCCACCTACATTATATGATTGTAATGCTTAGAAATGCCATGTAAAACCTCCATGAAATACTAACATGTATAGGTCTTTATCTACAGTTTTTTATTTGCATAGAATAATAAATACCTAACAAATTCCTGGTTTGTAACCAGATTTCTGAGATAATGGCTGGTATACAATTTTTATACACTGATATAAATTTTAAGAAGCAAACAGTTACAGTTTCCAAATTATTCAATTACATATCACAGTAAAGATTTTACTTACTGATTTCATAGATAGATTTTATCTTATATTGTGCAAACCCAAATGATTATTTCAAAAGAACATTTTTACATTGAATAAATTTAGGAACATGTACTGTATTACTGTATGGGTATTATTTACATGAATTACGCATTAATATATTTCATATAGCATTATTATTATGTTCATTTATTTATGGTTTAACTAAAAGATAAAGAAAACATGAAAATATGGTCCGAGGTAAATCAGGTGAATGTTGTTTAGGTGTCTTACCATTAAAAAATTGCTGTAGTGCCTCATTTTCCCCAAGAACATCCATTGGATCAGCTCCGGGTCTCCTGAATTTCTTTTAGTGCTGCGTATTTCAAACCAACTACTGTAAAAGCCTTGTGTGAAAGACACAGGACAGGTTGTATCTTAGACTTGGAGAGATAGCATGAACTTACTCAAATAATCGCTTTACCTTTCCCCAATTCAGAGAAACTGAGAAAGATTGACAGCTTGTTTGTGTCAAGCACACGACAGTGTTAGTTTCCTTTTTGTTGTGCTTCTAATGTAATGCGACAAACACAATTGTTTGATCTCACACAAAGTACATTCAGTTTAGACTGATCCACTTCGAAATATGACACTTTTCAATAATATTGCTGTAATCATTGAATAGCATCAAATATTGTTGAACATTTTAAAGTCAAAATAGAACAAAACTGAAAATGTACGCCCTGCTGACAAAGGCTCACAGCGATCATGGCCTGGAATGGCGGCAGCCAGTTTTGCTGATCTGACTGTGCGCAAACTACACATACACATCTGATTAACAGAAATGGCCACTTAAGAGAATACTTTACTTATACTTCTTAATGTAATGTAGGTGTAAATCCAATTTCAATTTATTTTTTTCTTCCAGTTTATACAAAAAAAAAGGTTCTACCTTTTCCCCCAAAATGTAGATGTCCGTTCTTTTGGTTTCGACCCATTAAAGTGAGCAGCTCAAGTGCAATCCATCAGTAACTCCAGATGTACCACAGATAGATGGTCTTTACTGAAGGCCCCTATATATTCCTACATTAAAATAATAATTAATAATGTATATAGAAAGAGAAAAAGAGGTTCTTATTCATTGAAAATGGCAGCTGTGGCGCAGTCTTGCATGTACTTTGTTCACTGACCCTAGAGGCAAAATCCACCCACATCCGAGCAAACACCTGTAGGAGGCCATAAAGGAAGCTTTGCTTTATGAGGTAATCGCACACAGACATGCTGCGAGAGCTGAAGGAATAGATGGGTGTGTTTCTGTGCAAATAGATCAATGATATCCTGGACCCTGTGGATTTGACAGGAACAAATAATGGAGCAAAAAATTGCTTCAGTAGCATTAATAATACGATGAGAGAAACAAATATACTTAGTAATTGTATATGGACCCTATTCAAGACAGAATTCTCATGGTTATATAGTTTATCATATAGTTGCCATCTGGCTTATTTGGTGCCCTACGTAAAATCAAAAGGTTGTGCATTACAGTTGTGACGTCCCTGTCAGCCATTATCTGTTGTGTGTGTGTGTGTTGCGTCTGTGTTTTCCGTCTGTGTTTTCCGCAGGTGATTGGCTGAGAACACTGGAAATGAAATGAAAATAAATAAACAATAGGACAAATACAATAGACAAAATATACAAATTAAATAAAACTAGGCTACTGTACCTGAAAAACTTAATTTATTTAACATGTCTTAAGAAATACTACAGAAATTGAATAATCAAATGTAAAAAATAAAACTGTATAGTCTTCGCTGTATGAATTAAATATAAATTGATTCATAATAAACATACAAAAGTGATTCAGTCAAAAGAAGTAAGTGGTTTTCTGTTTTTTTTTTAACATTAATTAAATGGATGGCAAGAGTTTATTAGGCTGCTGACCCTTTAAAAACAAATGTATGGATCTAATATACTGTTACACATTCAATTTGATTCCAACTGTTTACGTTCACGTAGGACATAACAGACTGTGTTTATGTGAATACTCCATATGATATGCATTTTGACATTACTGTGCGTGTATTTGACCATTCAAGCGCAATAAACTGTGAAAGAGAACTGGGAATTTGGGATTGCATGCACCTGAGAGGCGGCATCTGTGCTCACGCTTCAGCTGTGGTCAGTGTGAGCACCACAAGTAGTCCATTTTCACAGCTTATTGTGATCAATAACACTCTAATGTGTCAATAACTTGAAGTAGTACAGCATGTTTAACAAATGTAACACTTTAGAATATAGACTTTTGAAATTTGTGAATCGTTGTGAATCGGCAGAAGATAGAATCGCGATTCATATGTTAATAGATTAATCGAGGATTACGTCAGCCGGCTCAAATTACTTCCTGAAGGGAAGAACGCCAATCAACGAACAGACTCCACTTTAAGGCATAAACTCGCCTAGTAGAAGGTGCTGTGGCTTGAGTGATAGTGTCCACCACTGCTGGTGGTAGGCCACTTAAGTCTGTTACGGGTGCCAAAAGGTACCCCGAAAAAGATAGGACATAGGGCATTGGAACAACAGCAAGGTGAGTAAAAGATGGCTTTATTTTCATTTCAGGGTGAACTATCCCTTTAATGGGGCAAGGGCACCCTCTGCGACCTTTGCGAAGACGTGGGGAGACTCGAAGGGGAGGACCTTGTACTGGTATACCTGACCCTCGAAAGCAAACTGTAGGAACGGTCTGTGTCAAGGAAAAATCAAAACATGGAAGTACACGTCCTTCAGGCCGATTGCTGCAAACCAATCTTGGGGGTGACCGCACATAAGAATGCGTTTCTTTGTTAGCGTCTTGAACATGAGCTTGTGAAGGGCCCGTTTCAAGACTCACAGATCCAAGAATGGATCTTGGATGCCCTGTGACTTTCGTCAGTCACCATGCGCAGTTCCTGCATCGACCCAGGCTCAGAACTATCCTTGTGCATCGCTTGCAAGAGGGCCATAGCATGCACGCTTGTCCAGCAGCACTGTAAGCCTTGGCAGCAAGCGCAGCTGACAACTTACAGGCCTTGGATGGGAGACGCGGGCGATTTCGCCAGGTGGTGGCACCTTGCGGGCATAAATGCACCGCAATTTCACGTTGCACCTGAGGAATCTTTGCGTACACTTTGGCTGCCCAACCATTGAGGGTAGTGAGGGCGGAGGAAGCAGCAAAGCAGCTTTGGGCAGTAAAAGGTTCCTTCCATGACTTTGTGACCTCCAGGGTTCGTACGGTCATGAAAAACCTGGAAAAGCCATGGAATTTTAAAATAGCAATTTCCAGGCCTGGAAAAGTTTTGGAAAAATAAAGTCATGGAAATTTGTTTCAAAATATTTATGTAATAGAATATATGTTTAAGTGATAATATCAAACTTTGAAACTCCGTAAACATACTTTGTTCCTTCGATCCACCCAACTGCCGCATTCCGTCAGATTTCCTTTTGCAGCGTTGAGCATTATAACCAATCACATGCGTTTCTGTCGAGTGTGGTGGCCAATTAGAAGCGTTCAGATTAGTCATCGCTGAAACGAAGAGTTTTGTTCAGTGCACGCTCCCTGTCTGAATTCTGACTAAAACTCGCGAATTCTCCCGTCATCATAAACAACAAAGTGCAGATTGGATGTAAGGCATTCATGTCGCAGTGTCGTCAGCTTCCATGATTTTAATGGGAGTGTTTGTGAGAGCGCTTAAACTCGCGCTAGACCCAAGTTATGGACAGCCTCACGATCGGTGACATTCTCTGCTCCCTTTCTGTGTACCGTTAGTTTATTCCGGTTAATATAATTTATTCATCATGCTGGTAAGATCATATTAAGTCTTAATTTTATAATGCATAAAAAGCATTAAAATAATTAATAAATGGTTGTAGAGATTGTTTTATCTGTGTAGTCAGAATATGACATGCAGTTTCCCCAAACACAAAAACATTTTATGTATCTATTAATCGACGACATTATCATTATTACAATATCAAAAGCATTAACTGACAATAATGACTCTATAAAGAGTTCCTGTTAATTTTATAATTTTGTAAATAAACATTTATGCTATTTCAGATGCAGCTTCTGTTCCACCTTTCCAGTGTAAAGATGGCTTTTGTTAATGATAACATATTGGTAACAGTCTATATAGTATTCTGATTGATTTAAGTAATTGGTTAAATTTAAGTATTTGACAAACGACAACACAGGTAATCATTAAAAATTGCACATAAATAAATAAAATGCTCCTGGAAATCAATTGCAAGGAGCCCCTTAATGGAAAAGTCAATTTCTGAGTATAGGTGTAAATTGCAGTAATTAAAATATAAACTCGGCTGTTTTTGGGGAATTCAAATAGGGATGTTATCTTGTTAATGATTGATGGTTTTCCAGTGAGATAAATGGTAAATAGGAGGCAACGCTGTTTTAAAATCTTCTTAGTTACCCAATTATGTATTCCAAAAGTTTTTTGGCACTGCCACCTTGTAAAGTTACTGTCAGTGTTACTGGACACTTTTATTTACTTATTTAACATTGTTGCCTCCCATTGATGTGTGTTAAATTATTGCTAGGGTCAGACAGTATTTTATCTAACCGTCTTACTGGTGTGTCAGCGTTTATTTTGTATTAAACCACATAGCTTGTCGTTAATTAGTTAAGATATGCTGTGATTTGACATTTGAACATGGATTTTTATTCTTATTTTACATGTATACACAGACGTTTCATGGAAGCTTAGGTCATGAATATTTGCCTAAAAGTCATGGAAATTTATTGGTAGAAATGTGTACAAACCCTGGACCTCCTCATGCACCTCCGGGAAGAGGAGGTTGATGCACTTTACTGTTCACTTCTTGGAGCGAAACACCGCTGAATGCGCCTTTTCTGGCTTGGCATGAAAATCTCATTCGTTAATCTTCATTGGCCCGTTTTCTTACTGCCTGAAGGTGATTGGGCTGCCAAGAGAGACCACATAATGTCTGTGTCAACGTAACATCGAACGTTTGTATTATATTATATTATATTATATTATCACGCAAGCCGCGTAACACAAGTTTGTTCATTCAATAGTATTTGTGCGCCGAAAGTGATGTATTGTGATGAAATAATAGGAAATCCGAATGAAAACACATCTTAATACCAGGTGAAAACAGGGATTCTCTCACATACGCTACGATTTCCAGGATAGAGGATTTACTGGTAGAGATGGGATGTCTAAAATTGCAGCAACCGTTTGATTAAATACACCAATAATATGAAAATAATTAATAATAATCTAAGGGTCAATGAAAAAACAGTGTCCATGATCATGAAAAGCAAAAACCTTTCAACAATCTAGTTTAAAACACACGTCAAGTTCTTAAAAATGAACTCTTTGTGTTTATGTTGGTTTTAAGAAAACGCTTATACTGAGTTTATTGACTGAGTTGATGAAATTGTCATGTGGGGTAACTACATGCAGATAAAAAAGTAATAACAAATGTTCAATACACCTTACAATACATGTGAGGGTACACATTATATTACTTTCATTATTATTATTTTAAGATTTTAAATATATTTTTAGCAAAAAGTATTAATTAAAAATTAAATTAAAATGTATCATCAATTATTAAGTACAATGGGTGTCTCTTGGTTTGGTTTATCTGTGTTCTTCAAGCCATCTCAGGTATTTTATAACAATAAAGGGTCCCACTTTATATTAGGTGGCCTTAACTACTATGTACTTACATCAAATCCTAAGTACAATGTACTTATTGTGTTTATATTGTATTGCAAAACACTTTTGCTGATATCGAGGTGGGATACGGGTAAAGTTAGGGACAGGTGTGGTGGTATGGGTAAGTTTAAGAGTAGGGTTAGGTGTAAGGGAAGTGTCAATAGTGTAATTACAAATGTAACTACAGAAATTAATTACAGACGTAATTACATGCAGGTAATTTTTAAAATGCAAGTGATTAATTTAAATGTTAGTACATAGTAGTTAAGGCCACCTAATATAAAGTGGGTCCCAATAAAGTATATTTATAAAGCAATGCTAATCGACATAGCATTAATTAAAGTATAGAATACAAAATAATATACTATCTGCCTCATTCTGTGAAAAGCAAATTCAGATCCCAAATATAACCCTGGACCATGTAAGACTGGAGAAACCGGAAAGCCGGAAGAGAGGGTGACTCTCTGAGAAAACAAAGGAAATTAACATCTGAACTCTCTCTTGTGCGTTTAACATCCCCACCCGAGACGCAACCACACTAAGTCAAACACCTTAATTTATATTTCATTCCTCTCACCCTCATCTCTCCACATGTTGAGATGACCTGAAATTCACCCCAAATCTATATGGGTTAATGTGAACTAACTATACAAAGTACTATACAGTATTATACAGGTTTGTTATCACTTGAAACGTCTCAGTGCGACTGGTACAAAGGTCTCATTCCCACAGAAGTAAACCAAAAGGTAATAAAAGAGTTTAGAGATATTTTGCTTACTGTGGTGGGTGTGTCCTCCGCCAATTGGTCTTTAATGCATATTACCTCTTGCCCTCAAGGTCTGGAGACTTGATTAATGCAAATTCCCATTGTGAACTCATGTTTACATTTGAAAGAAGTTTCTGTCTTTACGGCTGTACGTTTTACTGCATCTCAAAAATTGAGATACAGATACAATATCTACCTTTCTGGTTACTGCTGGCTGATGCTGAAGAAACACAGGATTGTGAGTCACCTGGGAATGAAGGCGAAATAGACAGCAACATCCCGTGAGTCGGATGCCAATGACAGTATGCATGCTTCAGCCTCCAATGATCTTCTCCGTCCAACGGCTTCGGAATCAGTAAATCTAAATCGTGGACCTCCAGATCTGTCCACGATAGAGGAACCAGCCACTCAACCAGTGCTGGGAAAATTGAGCCCGCCCCTGTAATCGTGAAAGTGCCCCCAGAACGCCACTAGTGCTCAGACTGACAGAGTTAATGGCCAAGCACGACATAGCTAGCTGGGATGTTACTACTTCTGAGTGTGAACTAAATTCCATGAGTCACAAACAATAATGATTTAAGGGTATTGTGGAACTGTATTCTAGACAGGCAGATAACAGATTTGAGCTATCAGTTTCAAGAAGATACCTATGAAATCATGCAAGTGTCAACAAGTGCAAGTGCCCTCTTACCTGCATCCATCACTTTTGGCCTAATTAGACAGATGATACAGAGAACGGAAAATTCCCCTCAATGACTGAAGTTCTTGACAGCTGCCCTGCTGACATTTTCAGTCTGTTATAATACTGCATATGATGTCCTGCAGCGTTGAGAGACTTTTCTCCGTAATAAACTGGATAAAAACAAGTCTGAGATTGTCAATGTTGACAGGACGCCTTAATAACTTGACACTTTTGTCCTTTGAAAGAGAATTAACAGATAAATTGGATTATGACGAAATTATCAACATCTTCAATTCAAAACCCAGACAACTCAGACTTACAAGGTAAGATGGGTAGATGTTTAGTCTGGCCCGTCGTGGCATGATTATGCAATATTTGCATGTAATATTTGTGAGCAAGGGGTTTTCTGGACATAGATATTTGTACTGTATTAGCAATGGACACAGACATTGTCACAGTGTGGTAATCTTAGGAACAAACTGAAGAATCAGAAGATCAAATCCAAACAAAAACTTTAATTATAATGCTCAGGAACAGGCAGGCAAGGCAACACACAACGAATACATAACGGTGACTAAGAGTGCAGGAAGGGTGCAGGTTAAAACGAGACAGATAGCACAGACAGAAACGAGATGATTAATAACACACAGCTGAAACAACTGAACTAATAATGATAGTAACCATGGAAACAAAGGAGTGGTGGGAAACTGAACAAAGGAACAAATCAAACACAAGCTACAATCAAATGTGACAGTACTCCCCCCTCCCAGAAGGCATGTCCTCACATGGTCGAGTCTGAGGAGGAAGCCTCCAGGCGGTACCGGTGCCATAGGGAGCCAGGGTGATGCCGGCAACTCAAGAGACCAGGTGGAGTTCCTTGGGAGGAGCTACAGACTCTGGAGCGAGCTTCTGAGCTGGAGTCCTCTCTGGACACTGGACAGGCGACGAAGTCCTCTCTGGACACTGGACAGGAGACAAAGTCCTCTCTGGACTCGGGACAGGAGACGAAGCCTTCACTGGACTCTGGTCAGGGGCTGGAGCCATCACTGGAATCTGATCAGGGGATGGAGCCATCACTGGACTCTGGACGGGGACTGGAGATGTCACAGGTCTATGGACGGGGACTGGAGACATCACAGGACTATGTACGGGGACTGGTATTGGTTCTGACCAAAAGTCAATCAGCCAGTGTTCCCCTGCTGGTTCTGGTGAGAACTGATTTCCCGGTGCAGTCCTCTTGGCAGAGGGCTCTGGTGTGGCGGCGGCCATCTTGGTGTGGCGGCCATGACAGGATGTTTTTTCTTCCTCTTCCTCCTCCTTTGTGCAGAGGTAAAATGAAGCACTGAGGCTTCAAGAACCATTGGACTGGGCTCCGACACTGGAATGGACTCTGGACTGCAGTCTGAGGCTGGAGTGTCCTCTGGAGCAAATGAAATGGTCCCGATGTTGAGGAATGTGGAGGATTTGGTTGCAGGCTTGGGGTGAGCTGGAGCGCACAAGCGCTTTCAAGATGGGACTGGATGAGGGTTGTACTTATATTCCTTAACTTCTTCAACAAAGAAATCGGAACCATTAAGCCAGAAGGTGAAGTTAATGGACTCAACCAAGGGCAAATAATGCCCAGGAGACAGAAACCAAATAACCTCCTCATCCAGTCCCATCTGAAAGTAAGCATTGAGCGTAGTATCGCTCCAACTCACCAGATGGGAAAACTCCACAAACCCCTCCACATACTGCTCCAGAGGACGACTGGAGGACGACCATCTTGCCGGAGGGAGAGGAGATTATCTTCAGCCCAGTTTATTTTGTTTGGTCCAGTCATCTGTAACGGTGTCGTAATCTTAGGAACAAACTGAAGAATCAGAAGATCAAATCCGAAGTAAAAACTTTAGATATAATGCTCAGGATCATCTGTCATCAGATTTCACTCTTTGTCTGATTTCTCTACTATTTATTCACACTTTTTGCTTTGGCTTCAGGTTGTGGATTACGGATTTTGGACTTTGGGCCTTTGGACTGCTTTCTGTTATTCATCCCTGCCTGGTTAACGGACACCACTTTAGCCTCCGCCCTGTTGGTGGCTAGGAACTTGGCGGCCCGACTGTTTAAGTTGTTTTTCAATAAAGCATTGTCAGTTTAAATCTAGACTAAAAACACATCTCTTTAAAATCTCGTTCGGGAAGCAGACACACTCTGTCAGTTTAAATCTAGACTAAAAACACATCTCTTTACTATGGCATACACATAAAACATTGTTAATTTCTATTATTCAAATCAGTTAAATGATTGTTTTAGGCTGCATTAACTAGGTCAGCCGGAACCGGGAACACTTCCCATAACACCTGATGTACTCGTTACATCATAAGAAGAATGGCATCTACGCTAATGTTAGTCTCTCTGTTTATCCTGAGGTTTACTGCAGTCGGCCGGATCCGGGCCGTATCCAGACCAGATGGTGGACCTTAGCCTGGACATGACGACCATATCCCTGAAGTGTCTGTAGAGACAATAGTGTCAATTAAACTCCCCCCTGTAAATGCCGCATCGACACGACATCCTTATTAAACCCGTCCCCAGCGTGACAACTCCAATCTTTCGAATAATCCTACGAATATCTATTGATCTAATATGACTTCTGACCTGTAATGTTGCCAGAATCATAATCATACACTATTTGTTCGTCGGCCAGAGGAGAACTGGCACCCCGACTGAGCCTGGTTTCTCCCAAGGTTTTTTTCTCCATTCTGGCCCTGAAGGAGTTTTGGTTCCTTGCCACTGTCGCCTTTGGCTTTTGGCTTGCTCAGTTGGGGACACCTAAATTTCAACTATATTACTGATCTGCCCGCATTGACACTATATGATAATTGAAATGAGCTGGATGACATCACCGTTTTCACCAGAGCGGCTGTACAGCCGAATCAAATTCCGTTGCATTATTTTCCTGTTACCACTGTGAAGCTGCTTTGAAACAATTGCCATTGTAAAAAGCGCTATATAAATAAAGGTGATTTGATTTTGATTTAAATTCTTCACTACTGGGTCCTCTATGTGGTGGAACCTGGCAGTGCTTAGTGTAAGCCACGCTTAGCCATACCTTGCCAAACCCAAGTGCTAAAAAATTAATTATAAATAAAATGCATCAAGAATTCAAGATATAAATTCTTGAATTGGAATTCTTAGAACCAACTGCTCAAAGGTTTCCACTGTGAATTTTACAGATTTTTAAATAATTTTACTGTGTACCATGGACTTCGTAAGAATCATAAGGGAAGAGCTGACTTTTTTGTTATTTTTTAATTCATTTATATAGCTGCCTATTATCTGCCAGGTTGTTTCCAAATCTACGTGATTATTTTTTATTTAGATTTTTACATTTTTAAAAGTCTTTAAAAGTTTTGTTTCAATCGGAATGAATTCATTCAACGAATACGAACGTAGTGTTTACATGAAGGCTAAATAAAGTGATCGGATTGATGTGCACATTTATATGTCACAAGCTTTAAATCAGAATTGATTTTTTTCTTTTTGACATGCACACAGTTTCCCGCTGTTTGTGCATACTATCAACGTCCCTTTCTGTATATAAAGTCTGACACTATTCTCCTACATTGCTTATTTTCTTTGTTTTATAGAGCAGACATAATATTTATCTATTTTGGGTCCTGATTAGGAGACGACACACACGTTGTGCCGTGCTGCTTATATTTATCAAACAGTAAAAACGCCTCTTCCTTCGCCCAAAATAAAGTGCGGATGAGAGTATGAAGTGAGGACTGAGGGAACGTTGTTCTGCTCCACTTCACATACTATGAGTGGTTATTTTAGAATAACACTCATTTATGACATTTTATTTAACAACAACTGCGTCATTACGCCATTTGTACGTCATTGCAAATGCGTAGTCCTTTCCAGTTTCGGTTTTCAATCCGATCAGATCGGGAGCCTTTTTTAACATGATGCACCACAACTATTTGAGGCTGTTCACATTGGACACATTAAATTTAACTTTATCAACTGGAACATGTGTCTTTCTGAACGAGTGCATGATGATGTTGTACTGAAGCGTTCATTGTAGCACGTTGCAACTCAATGCCCCGTTCACTTTGACGTGTTTATAACCTGTTTAATCTTTATCTTACATACTTCACCTTTAAATCATAGGCGTTTATAGTGCCGCGTAGGGACCAGTCTGTCATTTTTTTTCTTCTAAATTAAGCCGGTTGAAAAACATGGGGTAATGTGAATTATTCCGGTCCACCCACACTTTTAGAGGCCCACCTATCACGCACTCTCTGCTTCCGCCACTGCAGTAGACATGCCCATCTTAACGATTTCTATATATTGCTTATCCTGCTCGAAAAGATCATAAACATTACAGATAACATTCAAAGTATTATTTAATGTACTACATACATATATCTTAAAAACTATTCATGTGTGACTGATACGCTGCAAATCAGGTGATTTTAGGTCAATGTTTTAGCTGTAAGTCAATGATGGAATCATAAGATGGCCGCTCGAATACTTCCTGCTGGCAGTTTAGAACGCAATGAGCAATACAGTCATTATACAGATCAGTGGTCACATCACATAAGTTTGATTCAGCAGACAAAAGTTTTTAGTTATGTTAAACCTTTTTTTCTAAGAAATAATAATGAAAGACCATAATAATAAAGGGTAATTAATTGCATTTTTAAAAGGCTAGATTTTTACATCAACAACTGACATCATTTAGAAATTAAAGTCCTCTGATTTGGGGTTTCTCCTTTAAGACTTAAATGTAAATTTCTACTGCTCTGACTGGATAAATAACCTCATAAGAAGTATTACTTGTGGAACTCCTTTAAAAGTTTTGTTTTTAGTTAAAGTTTTGTGAAAAGTGTAGATTATAGCATTATATTTGCATTACATTTAGCTTCTGTTGTGGAATAAAAGGCTGCAGTGCACTGTAGCCAATAACAGTCATGGCTAGCTATGTTTCCATCCACCTATTTTTATGCACATTGTGGGATATCGCATAAAAAAAAATGCTGGATGGAAACCACAAAATGAGCATAAATTCTAAAAATGCGCATAAAAAACGCATGCGCTCAACTGAGTCGGATAAATGATTTAATAATTAAATTCATAATAAATTCTTTAATGCGCATATAAAAAGACGTGGCTTTGCGATGGGGCAGCATAACTGGATCAACCAGCAGACCAAACTCGTTGCACAGCATCTGAAATGCTGTTTTGGTTGTTCAGAAATGCCTGAAGTCAAAGTGTTTCAGTATAATTACCTTACACAACCGTGTTCCCAAACAGCAGGCATCCACTTTTGAAAGCATTTAGTCTGCGAGCACTGAGGCGCAAGTAATTAATTATATAAGATATTATTATAGACAGTGGCTTCTCCTACTAAAGCAACTCCATTTTTCTTAGTGATATTTAGTGCCAGTTTATCAGGAAGCAACGATTTTGTTCTCTTCGGTTTACTGGATGGAAACGGTGCTTTATTTGGAAATGTTTTATGCAATGACGTTTAATGTCCCCGGCAACCTCTGTAGTCCGATTTAGTCACTTGTTAGCAAGACAAAAAAAAAGCTTTTTATCACAAGAATTACTGATTTATTTTATATCGTAGAGTAAAATGTTAAGATATATTGAGCTTGTGTTCAACATAGACTTATTTCTTATTTCAAAAACCCATTGACTTCAGGACGATGGAACCGAAAGTGCTAAAATGCTAACTTGTTTCTGGGTTTTGGCCAACGAAAGTGTGTTTGAAATTTCCCCCTATACACTCATTCACGATTCCCTATATTACTCCACTAATATTGTTCACTTGAAGGAGTGAATGAAAACGAGTGAGTGAATTCAGACACTGAGTGCGGTAGAAGGGCTGTTTAGTTTGTGCTTATAATAATTATTTGAATCTTAGCAAACTGGCAGCTCCAGTAGTCATGGAAACTAGCATGTATACATCTTAATTAAACAATTTAATAATCAATTAAAAAGGAATTTATACCTGTATGACATTATGCTGTAGCCACATCGGTTTAGAAAATGGATGGATAGATGATTCAGCTACGGGCGCCATCTTCTGGTCAGACGCAGGAATTCATTCGGTGCGATCGTCACAGTGAATTATGGGTATTCTCTAGCCGTTGAGCATGCATCAGTCATACACTTGCTATTGTGGTGCATTGTGGGATTGAATGAGTGCACTCAATATCGTCCACTATGGTTTGGGACACCACTACAAATGGCTGTCCCCTCAAATAGTGCACTATTTAAGGGTATAGGGGGCGATTTCGGACACAGCCTACTACGTCATCCCTGCACCACTCTTTTTAAATAACAGATGATTTCCATGCTACTAACAGGAACAGTGTGAAGTTGACTCTGGAGTCATTGGCTTAATTTACTGACACTTAAACAGCAATAAACAATTTTGCGACGAAGAATGTCTGGCTTCTGAGTCCTATCAAAAATCACTGATCGCAGATTAGACATTAGAATTAAGATACTTACATGTTGCAGCATTATGGTCAGGTCCATATCTTCCAGTAAAAGGTAATTTAAATGATTTAATAAGCCCTTTTTTCCTAATTTTAATACCAGGAAGTTGTATCACCATTTTACAATGACTTCAAAAACAGCACTTCCGATCAGAATGTAGAGTCAGAACGATATGTTTTATAAAAACGAGTATTAGAAAGATACTATTCCCACCAGCAACTTTTAAGGCCCATCAACACCAACAGACGATAACGTTCTGTTTATTATAAATGAGCGCTGCAGTTGTCATCTGCTGCTTTAAATGCTCAAGCTCTTTAAAGTCAGGTGGTTTCTGATTGGCTTTTATCATTCACCAGTTGGAAAGAAATTGTTCTGTAAGTGATTCCAACGATAAAATTTCTTTGTGTCGTTATTGTTATAGTTGTGGTGTGGACTTCCCTGTTCTCATGGAATTAGAACAATTATTAATTTTTTCGTCCTTGGTATGAACTGCCCTTAACAGCACAGAAAGTCTTCAGGTACCTTCACATGCTGTGGCTCTGAGAGGTCACCGCTTCATGAGGACAAAAACCAGCGTTTATACTCCTCTGGAGGTGCAGAACTTTATTCAGGCTTCCAGAAAGGCACTAAAATCAAAATGAGGGAGGCTAGATGAGACTCATGAGGAAATACACATGGTAGTCTGAGAGGATACAAACAGAACATTCCAGATACACAAACACAACAGCACACAGCTAGCTACAGCACTGAACATTTCAATTTAAGAGAGGTTGAGACACTTTTATTTGAGTGTTTCATCCTTCATTGTACGGATTCTTCAGAGAGAACACAACCTCCAGCTACAGTTCATGCTTTAGTGTCTTCTTGTCATTCTGCTTCAATAAATATGATGAGGTGTGGTGGTCCCTTGAAGCCACTCTGACAGGACTGGTAAACTCCAACATGTCAAGTAGCGGCCAGGTTAAGCCAATGACGTTCCCAATACTGTCATGGCTCTGTTCACAGTTCGTCTTTGTAGAACCCCAACTTGGCGTTGGACATCTCCTTCCGTAGCTGCATGACCTCCCAGAACATCTGCTCTGCTTGGAAAAACACAGCATCATGTACATATTAGAGGGGAAACCTTCAAAAGAACAAACATCTGCTTCTGCACATATACTTTTACCACTTGCTGCGTTTACATGGACCCTAATAATCCGATGGTCGAATCAAATCAAATCACCTTTATTTATATAGCGCTTTTTACAATACCAATTGTTTCAAAGCAGCTTCACAGTGGTAACAGGAAAATAATGCAACAGAATTTAATTCGGCTGTACAGCCGCTCTGGTAAAAACGGTGATGTCATCCAGCTCATTTCAATTATCATATAGTGTCAATGCGGGCAGATCAGTAATATAGTTGAAATTTAAGTGTCCCCAACTGAGCAAGCCAAAAGACAAAGGCGACGGTGGCAAGGAACCAAAGCTCCTTCAGGGCCAGAATGGAGAAAAAAACCTTGGGAGAAACCAGGCTCAGTCGGGGTGCCAGTTCTCCTCTGGCCGACGAACAAATAGTGTATGATTATGATTCTGGCAACATTACAGGTCAGAAGTCATATTAGATCAATAGATATTCGTAGGATTATTCGAAAGATTGGAGTCGTCACGCCGGGGACGGGTTTAATGAGGATGTCGTGTCGATGCGGCATTTACAGGGGGGAGTTTAATTGACACGGTCTCTACAGACACTTCAGGGATGCATTCATCATGTCCAGGCTAAGGTATGTAAAAGGATGGTAATCGGACTAGTAGCACAGCTGGAATAAAAAGTCACATGTAACCACATCAATCGGAATGAAATGGCCAAATCCAATTTAAATTTCATTGAGAATGGGTGGTTTAAACCTTTTTCTAATCCGTTTGATTAGGATTTGATCCGTTTGGACATTTAGGGTGTATTTACACTTATTCGGTTCTCTTGGTTCTTTTGGTCTGGACCAAAAAAGAAAATGATACATTTAGTCCTGGTCCTGGTTAGTTCCTTTCACTGGAACTAAGGGGCCAAGCCCAACCCCTGAAAAACAACCCCACACCATAATCCCCCCATAGAAACCCATTCCATGAAGCTCTCTACGCACTGTTCTTGAGCTATTCTGAAGGCCACACGAAGTTTGGAGCTCTGTAGCTATTGACTCTGACTTGCCGTTGCCAACTTCTGCGCACTGTGTTCCTCAGCAACCAAGTCTATAAGACAGATAAATTATTAGCTTACCATCTTGTTGTTTGACTAGTCCTTGGAGGATGTAACGGATGTAGGTGAAGAAGTTGCAGACAGATGTAATCTGAGGTAAGTAGAGAAGAAAAGTGAAAGTCATTCACATTCAAACCTCAGTACTACACATGAAAACAATGCGACAATAACATTCAAAGCGTAAAAACTGAATACTAAAATGCTAATTTATTAATTGTAAATTAATTTACAATATTTATCAAGACTGGATTATGTAAAATTTTCCAAACAAGGATGAAATGAGTTTCTCTGAGGTTTGTAGACAGTTTTCTTTCTCAGTTACAAAGTTGTGGGCAGATTTACATGGTAATATTTCCACAGATTTTGCTATCTGTTTGTATCTGCATTTATTAGTTAAACTTCCAACACAAAATAGTTTTTCACAGATTTCAATACATTTATGAACCGCTTGTCCTATGTTGTCAGGGTTGGTTCAAATGGCGTGAGATGAGGATCTTTTTCCAAGCAGATGAAAACAAGAGCAAATAAATGCAGAACTGGAGCACAGGATCACAGAAAACCAAACTAAATAAATAACATTAAGAACGGACAACAAACTCAAACTGAAAGATAAACAGACTAAATGATAGGGGAAACAAGAAGCCGGGGAGGTAATCAATGACGAAATGAGTAACCATAGCAACAAATGAACAGGGACTAAACAACGAAAACACAAAGAACTAAACTAAGCGGACTAAGGGGCTATTTACATGACACCATTTTCAACTAAAAACGTATGCGTTTTGGCTGATCATTTACATGACAACGGCGTTTTGGAAAAGCCTGAAAACGCAAACTTTTCAAAACGTGTTTCAAGTTTTTAAAAACAATTCCATTATCGTCTCCATGTAAACTACAAAAATGCTAATTTGCTAATTTGTCGTGACGCGTATGCTCATTACGTGTTCAGTATATAGGCGCATACTTTTTCTTTGCAAAGTGACATCGCCGACTACTGTCCTGGCATGAATAATACAGCGTTTTTTGTCGTCTGTACACGAAAAATGCAAAAGAAAAACGTTTCCGTTTTAAGTACAGCGCTGTCGTGTAAACGTACCCTAAATGTGACACATTTAGGGCTGCGGTGACTCATAGCTGGCTTCACATTCAGGTCAAATGATTAATGGTAGTCTCTATTTTATCTCTGAGGTTTTGTCTTTGGTCTGTATCAGTGTACAGGTGTGACTTCATGTCAGTTTTCCTTACTAGAGTCTTTAATTTAGTCACTTTCTCAAAGAGGCCAAATCTGTTGAAGTGAATGTAGACTTCACGGTTTCTTTGCCATTCTCACAGTAATTCTTAGCAATTGCTCTTTTTTCCACTTGCTCAATTTGGTAGAATGGTCAAATACATTCAAAACATTCATTTTATAATTACTGAAATATAAATATGCTTTCATTTGAATATTCAAAAAAAAATAAAAAAAAAATAATAATAAATACATAACATTTTCTGAATACCTATCTACCCAAGCATCAATATTTCACGAAACCCCAAGATGTATTTCTCAAATAATTTCGACAGCGATGTTGTGAAGCCTATCCACCTTATTTTTAATGTAAGACTGGGAGCGGCCATTTGTAAATTAAATGTGTCTTGGATAACAAGCCAAAAATGCGATACTCACCCGATAACGGCAGAACGGCGACACGTAGTAATAGTTGCTGGAATCGCCAAATTTGATTCTGTGCTTGCAGGTTTTGGTTTGACCACACAGGGCACATTTCCTACACAGCAGCAAAGAGATGGAAAACAATTAGAAAAATATTATAGCACAAACTTTATGGACATCTGAGGAGGGATTTTACGACTATAACACCTGGGTGAATAACTAAATGAAGCACAACTCCCTGAAACACAGACACAAGGGAAATCAGGACATAGGGCGGCACAGGCCAGATCAGAAGGACTGAGGGTCCAATCAAAATTCACTTACACAAGAGTCTGTGCCATCCTGCCACAGGAAAAGCCCATCAGAAAAAAAAAAAAAACCAACAAAAGAACACAAATACAGAAAAAAAGAATGATGAATGAAAGTCATGCAGACAGACATGAAATAAAAAATAGCAACATTAGAGAAATTGAGTTTTTTTGGATCTGACAAGCTTCAGATACATATCTAATAAAAAACTTTACGGAAAGAGTATATTTTACATGCAAGTTTTTTTTTGCAATTTTAATAACTAAATTTACACATGATCAAAAGCTCTTCATATGCGTTTCCTCCTGCAGCATCAGTATCTGTCTGTGTTTTTTTGTCATTGTGTAGTTTCTGGTGAAGCTGCCCACTGTTCATGATAGGTCCTGTAAGGTCTGCGGTTTACCAGCATGCTCTGCATGTCTAAGTTCTTCCTTTAAGTTATTGTTTTGTCTTGATGAATATACATTAATCTGTTCTGCATCTTCAGGGTGGTACTGCATTACAAAATCATTACCTTAAAATTAAAAAAATAGCATCTAATTTTCTCATTTTTTAGAAAGGCTAAATGTCTTATGAGCACAACAATATATGGTTACATTTGATTTTAAAGTCACCATTAAATCAAAATGGAAAATTCTTGTTTTATATAATATTGCAGTTTATTATAAATTATTTATCGTGCACATCGTTATTTTTTAAATTTCCCTCACTTCCCAGGGTTTTTTTTTTATTCATGTGCCCAATCAAAATAACTTCCTTTCCTCTTGCAGTGACACCTCTTCTCTTCTATGATGAGTGTAATTACACAAATATGTACTGAGTAATATTAATTAACTACATGTACTTAAAAATGTACTGTTATTACTACAGTAAGTACATGTAATGTGTAACTACGTCACCTAAAAATAAAGTGTGACAATAAATGAGTTTACAAATAAAGGCAACTATTAAAGTCAGTGTAAAGGCAATTCAGAGATTTGTTTCTAAACACATTATAAATGTTAGAAATGTACAAAGACTGTGAACTATGAGTACTGAATTGTGGAGTTAAACCGTTAAACAGTTTTTTCACCATGTTTGAGTTCAGGATTTTTTGGGCGGTCCCGGTGGCTCGATGACGCACTGGAGCCACTGAGAATATGGTTCGCCAGCTCAATTGCAAGTTACTGTCATTACTGTTACTGTAGTTACTACAGCCTACAGTTTGCTAGCTAGCTATGCCTTCGTCACGTAAATGCATATTAGGTCTACCTGGTTGCGATAATTTACAAAACAGCTATCCTTATTTAAATTTCCTAAAAACGATGATTTCAAGAAGAGGTGGATTAATTTTGTGAAGAGCCACCTTGATGGAGAGCTGAGGATCACCACCAACTCCCGCCTCTGCAGTGAACATTTTACACCGGATAGTTTTACAAACTTTCATCGGAGATAACTGGGATTCACTGATAATCCACTGTTACTGGTAAATGGGGCCGAACCGACTATCTCCCACCCCGGCCTTCATCCTCCCGTCCTGCCAACATCTGGTGCCATCGTCGGCAGTATGTGCCCACCAATGGCGGCAGCTTTCCCACGAGAGGGCGTGGTTTCAGTGCCGACTGCGAACACGCCCCCAGCGTTTGAGATTTTTTCATTTTTTCAAGATTTTGATAACTTATTTTATTTACTTGGCTTTGTTTATCATTTAAATTTGGCTGGGTGGTTCATAACACTTTTTCTGTGGTGTGACAAACTCAGAACATATATTTAATATGGCCTTTACAAGGACTTTAATCTAATTCTTAGTTATATTTGATGCCATTATTACATTCATTGGATATTTGCATGATACATGGCTCATATTAGAAGTGTTGTGGATTTATAAAACTACTTCCGCCACAGAATAATGGAGCGACGGGCCTCGTGTCAAGTGAAGTCACTCACTTAGGTCCTCCACACTCGACGGCAGACGCTTTGACCACCGGCAGCGGCTGGAATCCCACCGGCTCCACGCTCAGTGTGTTCTGCTCCACCGCCTCCAGGATCGCCGATCCAAGCTGCAGATCACACAAACTATTCATTAGCCGCGCACTCTGCCCTGTCTCTTTCAAAATGTATTTGGAAGTCTGATTCAATTTTCAAGAGTCTTTGTTTGTTTGCATGAGCCATTTTAATAAACTGATTTAATGATTTTAATGATTCATTTGTATTTTTAACCATCAGTTAATCCCTTACTCCACTAAAGGGAGTCCAAAAAAAGAAAAAAAAAAAGATTTGTGCCATGAAATCTATATAATGAATGCGTTAAATAATGTTAAAGCTACACTATGTATATTTTCGCCGCTAGGTGTCACTAACCTCTTCAAAACAATAACAAAGGCATAGATTGATGAATGAGCGTGGAATCATGGAACTTGTCGTCATACCGATGGATCTAATAATGTTTATGGGGAAATAATGTTTATGGATGAGTGAATCCTTTCATGTTTTTTAAAGCAGGGTGCGATTACTAATAAGTGACAGATATCAGCGCCACACACGAGCCCCGGGGGATATAAAGAAATGAGGACATTTCATTCTACCGAACTACCTGCAAGTGCTGAATTACTACTCATACAGGTCAGTTTATTTGACGAATTAAAATTGTGAGGAAACGCAATGCTGTTTCACTTGGTCTACACTATCTAAACTGCATTTGAGTGTGTTGAAAGTTATAATGTTATTCTGTGTGTTAGTTTGTTGGCTGTATGAGACTAGCAGTAAGTTACATCAACATTAGAACATCATACTGATGATATTCTAATATTTCATCGTGTTGAGCTACATAACATTGATTCGTTTTATGTACATTTGCTCGCCTGTCTAATAAAGCACATGACAGAACATCATCTCTGTCAAGTCGAAATTTGTTGCGAAGCTCTCACCATCCCGAAAACGCCACGTCGATACTGGTCCTCTTTTGATTTCTCAGTTTGTTCCAAAGTCTACTTGCCATAGTCCATAATGTTTGAACGAAACTACAAAAGCGTGCCGCTAGACATTACGCAGTTGGCCACGTCTGTTGCCATGGTTTCTACGGCAGTAAAAACGGAAACCGAGGGTAACGCAGATATGACGCCATTGACAGGCAACTCCCTCGCACGTCCCGGTTCCTTGGTTAAAAACGCAACGATTTACAAATAGTTGGAAACATTTGGTATATTGTAAGTACTCAACTGAACAAAATATATAACACTGGCCTAGTGGTTTTTGGATATTGTACTGCAAAAATCTTACATATTGTGCCTTTAATGTTCTGGAGACCTGTGTGAGTATGTATGCCCTCATATGTGTCCACAACATCAAAAGTTTGAAACCCCTGGCTTAAGTGCAGTTATTTACTTTTCCATTAGTTACATATTTTAATTAGGTAGCTTAACTTTAGTGAATTACTTCACAATATGGGCAGCATGTAGCTTTATAAACTACACTTTCATATAGCTGACATTCATGTTTTCAGCAATTCATGAGTAGATTCAGCCGCCAGAGAGCAGCTGTAGATCTCATTTATGAGCCCAGATTCTCAACCATTAGCTGAGCTGCCACGATTGTTTAGTTCATTACAGCTAATAATTTACAGAAACTAATGTCCATAAAATAATAACAGTAGAAGGAGGTGCTCATAAGTCCTACAGAAGGATGACAGCAGAAGCATACCTCGCTTTTAGAAAACGTCAGACATGGGTAGATGTCTTCTCTGTAAATGCGCTCGAGGAAGGAGCAGCTTCTTTCCAGGTTCGGCTCCTCTTTCCACGCTTTGAACTCGGTGAAGAGCAGTGAATCCACCTAACAAATGCCAAAAACACACATATACCATTTAATATCCTCCATTATAACAACTTTTATAGTCTATTTCAGAATGCTGAATGAGAGGAAGATGATCAGCGAGCTTTGAAGTAAGTTTCAGACTGTGCTTCATACAGCTATAGTATATTTAGTCACACTTGACTTTCATTATATGGAAAACAATGCCAGTATGTAATATTTAAATATCTTCTTTTGTGTTCCACAGAACAAAGTAAGTCATACAGAGGTACATTTCCCAAAGCACTGTTAGCCAACATTGAACTTAAGTTCTGTTAACGATTTGGTGTTTCCCGAAATCATAGTTCCCAGCTCTCAACCTGTGGTTAGAAGTTTGTTAATATGACGTGGACTTCGTGGCAAAATGTAAACCATATTATCAATCAGCAATATATTAAAATTGGATATATATTACATCCAACTTTGCCTGTATACATAAAGTACACTCGCGTAAAGCAATATATACTATACAGCAAATCTCAACTGCTTGATTGTTCATATCATTGCAAAATATAACTATATCAATCACCCAGCACTTTATATAAAGCTGGATAAGTATGTCCAACTTTATTCGCATACATACCGTATATATGTGTAGGGTTAGGGTTATAGCATGTCTCAGCTGACTTGACTTCAATTGACTTGACTACTTTTCACTGTTTAAGCATGCCATGGTGTAACCCCTTCTCAAAAATGTTTAGTCTTGACCCTTTAATTCTGAATAATTATTGGTTAATTTCCAAATTAGCTGTCATATCTAATATTCTGGAGAATGCTTTTCTATCCTCAGCTGCTCTCATTTTTAAATAAAATAAAATTTCAAATTTCAGTTGGGTTTCAGATCACAACATAAAACAGATTCTGCCCTCTTCAAACTATCTAATGACCTGTTGCTCTCTGCCGATTTAGGGAATTGTGCTAGTTTTGCTTGATCTTACCACAACATTTGACACTATAGATCATGGAATAGAGCGTCCTATTTAAAGGACTGAAGTTTTTCTGTAGAATTGGGAAATGACTAGGGGTGTAACGATATATCGTTAATCGATATATCGCGATATAAAAATGCGACGATATGTATCGTTGATGTAAACGATATGATTCGCGATATAGAGTTGTTTTATCCAAGGCTCAACTTGCTGTATTTATAAGGTATAATTCACCCAAAAATGTAAATTATGTAGTTTCGTTTAACTTCTAAACACAAATGAAGATATTCTTTATAAATCCTGAGAGATTTCTGTCCCTCCATTTAAAGTTCATTCCTCTCAAACTTCAAAGATCCAAAAAAAATTTAATAAAAGGCATCGTAAAAATAACTAATCGAGTGTCTAATCCAAATCCAAGTCTTCTGAAGAGACACGATGGCTTTATATGATGAGCAGATTCACAATGACGCATATACTGTAGTAAACACGGACGTTCAAATTATTGCATGACGCACGAAAACAACATGAGAGTGAGCAAATGCAGAATTAAAATTTTTGGATGAGCTAAACATTTACAGTTTGAGAATGGTCATTTTGACACGCTTTCTTGCGATTAGAACTGTGACGGATTGCATTGATCATCTGAAGTGCACGCGCTGGAATGACGCTCCTCAAAGTCAAAGCGCAAACATCATTTAAAGCGGCACTCCTCAAAGTCAAAGCGCAAACATAATTTAAATCACCAGATCAAATTTAGTTTTATTAGTATGATTATTCAAAGCATTTTAGATGGTTTATTCTTATGTATAGTGCATTAATAGCGGGAGAGGCAGGACATAGCAAGCACCGGAGAGTTGCGAGCACCGGGAGAGAATGCTGCCTGCATTGAAAGCGCGAGTAATGCGTGAGAGAAACAAAAATTAACCTTTACGGAGTTTCAGTGACATTACTACATTAAACGACTATATATAATGTTGAATATAATGTATAATAATGGAATGGGGGAATATTTGTGGGTCCTGATAATAATACACTAATAATAATATTATTTTAATAGTAATAAAATGGTAAAAAAAAACTCTTCTTTATTTTGGCTTAAAATATCGCGATACATATCGTATTGTGAGTTCAGTATCGCGATTTATATCGAATGTATCGTTACACCCCTAGAAATGACTCTTCTTCTGTTCCCAATGTTTGTGGGGTTCCTCAAGGCTCCATTCTAAGTCCTATCTTGTTTTCCCTATATAGGCTACCCATAGTTTCTATTTGTCAAAAACACAATGTCACTTATCATTGTAATGCTGACGACACAACTATCTTCCTTTGAAGGTCAATGGTAGTTCTGCATTAACCTCCTTGCTGGATTGTTTGAGCGACATCAAAATGTGGATAGCTTGTAAATCAAGCTAAAATTTAAGCAGTGTTTGGATCTATCAGTTCAACCAAACATATAACTAATAATCTATGCCCCCTCATTTCTAATTTAAATAATCAAGCAAGGAATCTTCCCGTGATCTTTGATTCAGAACTAAAAAATGTTAAGCTACTGAACTGTGTTTAAAGCGGTTTTCTCCCAACTGAGGGCCATTGCAAAAATAAAACTTTTCCTGTCTTTTAACGATCTTAAAATGGCTATACATGCATTTATTTAAATGAATACTGGATTTTTGCAGTTATTTGTATTTGGGGCTTCCTTGTGTATCACAGAATCATCTTCAGTTATCAGTAGCTAGGTTAGTGTTTCTCTAGTGTTGAGTTTATGTTCATAAAAGATATTGTTAAAGTAATTCATAGGAAAAATGCTTTTTTAAAATGTGCTATAGAAATAAATGTGAATGACTGAATGTAATTAAGAGATTAGTTCATAAATTGGACAGTATGTTTGCTTTAGCGTGCAGTCATTTGGAAATGTTCTCATCTACGAGAGTGGAGTGTGGAGAGTGTTGCTACACACGAACATACACAAGCAGATACAGACCTCTTTACAATCACGTACAATGGGCTGCGTTACCGCAACCTCCTGCTGGCTGCCCAACATGGCGCTGCTCGTGCTCTTGTTGCGACCGTGGCCTTTCTTAAAGGGGGCTTTGGGTCCGGGGGGCATTTCCATACAGGGGGACGTGGGAGAGGTTGACAGGACCAGAGTCTTCAGAGCAGCCACCTCAGCCTGCAGAACATCGATCTTAACCCAGGAGAAAGAGAAGGACTGGTTAATTACAAACTTGAGAGGGGTTTATTTTAAGTATTTACAAAATATCACATCTCACAAAAAGGTAATTCACACAGAAAATGTTTTGCATTTAAAAATGTGAAACGAAGGCCTAGAGGTGTGTGTTTTACACATGGTTCATCTAGTCATATTTATAAATGTTGTTTATTTCAAACTCAAGTGTTTCCAAATGTGAAGATGATTTTGCACTTAATCATTGGATATGAGTTATGTTCAATTGTTTTAAATTGTGATTTCATTTTCAAAGCAAGCCACTAGATTATCGAAAAAATAGACATTATTATATGACCAATGTAATATATACAAGATCTTGGGGTTAAATTTACAGCAACAATAACTACATTGTAAAATATACTGTTACTGTCAAAAATGAGACTATTAAATTCAGAGTGATATTAGATTTTGGTCATAAGGACTACCTTTAATGCTAGAGAACGTTAGAGATAAATAACTGCAGTTTTAAGTTCAGTCATACTGTGAGCTTTTCTTGAACCTTCTCCAAGGCGACAGTGACCAATTTTAACAGTTTAGTGAGATGTTAATTAGCTTTGTTTCTTTTCTGAGTTCAATGTGTTCTCTCATTTAACTCATTGATTTGTTGTCATGTAGAAAGTGCTGTCTTGACATTTAGCCATAATAAAAAAAGTCATGTGTCAGCATAACTCACCTTTCCCAGCGCCTCCTTAAGCTGTTTTTCCGCAGTGGCCTGCTTCAGGTTTGCCTCGTGCACCATCTTATGAGCCTCCTGTTTAGAACGTCACAGATCAAACTCAAACTCGTCTGTGAAAAACCTACACCAAGAGACACCTCTACCACAACAGACCAGATCAGAGGCACCTCGTAGAGCAGCGCTAGAGGACAAGGACACTCAAGGACTTTGACTAACAGAAACAAACAAAGGAAAACAGAAAGAAAGACATGAAAAAGGAAAAGGATGAGGAGAGTATGGAATGCATAACAGAAGAGAGGAAGTGAGATTTCAGAGCGGGTTACCTAATCACTCAGCACATCTGTATTCATATGGTATAAAGATCTACATAATGTAGGTACTGTGGGGAGAACAAGTATTTGATACACTGCCGATTTTGCAGGTTTGCCCACTTACAAAGCATGTAGAGGTCTGTAATTTTTATCATAGGTACTCTTCAACTGTGAGTGACGGAATCTAAAACAAAAATCCAGAAAATCACATTGTATGATTTTTAAGTAATTAATTTGCATTTTATTGCATGACATAAGTATTTGATACATCAGAAAAGCAGAACTTAATATTTGGTACAGAAACCTTTGTTTGCAATTACAGAGATCATACGTTTCCTGTAGTTCTTGACCAGGTTTGCACACACTGCAGCAGGGATTTTGGCCCACTCCTCCATACAGACCTTCTCCAGATCCTTCAGGTTTCGGGGCTGTCGCTGGGCAATACGGACTTTCAGCTCCCTCCAAAGATTTTCTATTGGGTTCAGGTCTGGAGACTGGCTAGGCCACTCCAGGACCTTGAGATGCTTCTTACGGAGCCACTCCTTAGTTGCCCTGGCTGTGTGTTTCGGGTCGTGAAACACACATCAATGTTCTTAATGAGGGAAGGAGGTTGTTGGCCAAGATCTCGCAATACATGGCCCCATCCATCCTCCCCTCAATACGGTGCAGTCGTCCTGTCCCCATTGCAGAAAAGCATCCCCAAAGAATGATGTTTCCACCTCCATGCTTCATGGTTGGGATGGTGTTCTTGGGGTTGTACTCATCCTCCTTCTTCCTCCAAACACGGCGAGTGGAGTTTAGACCAAAAAGCTCTATTTTTGTCTCATCAGACCACATGACCTTCTCCCATTCCTCCTCTGGATCATCCAGATGGTCACTGGCAAACTTCAGACGGGCCTGGACATGCGCTGGCTTGAGCAGGGGGACCTTGCGTGCGCTGCAGGATTTTAATCCATGAAGGCGTAGTGTGTTACTAATGGTTTTCTTTGAGACTGTGGTCCCAGCTCTCTTCAGGTCATTGACCAGGTCCTGCCGTGTAGTTCTGGGCTGATCCCTCACCTTCCTCATGATCATTGATGCCCCACGAGGTGAGATCTTGCATGGTGCCCCAGACCGAGGAAGATTGACCGTCATCTTGAACTTCTTCCATTTTCTAATAATTGCGCCAACAGTTGTTGCCTTCTCACCAAGCTGCTTGCCTATTGTCCTGTAGCCCATCCCAGCCTTGTGCAGGTCTACAATTTTATCCCTGATGTCTTTACACAGCTCTCTGGTCTAGGCCATTGTGGAGAGGTTGGAGTCTGTTTGGTTGAGTGTGTGGACAGGTGTCTTTTATACAGGTAACGAGTTCAAACAGGTGCAGTTAATACAGGTAACGAGTGGAGAACAGGAGGGCTTCTTAAAGAAAAACTAACAGGTCTGTGAGAGCCGGAATTCTTACTGGTTGGTAGGTGATCAAATACTTATGTCATGCAATAAAATGCAAATTAATTATTTAAAAATCATACAATGTGATTTTCTGGATTTTTGTTTTAGATTCCGTCTCTCACAGTTGAAGTGTACCTATGATAAAAACTACAGACTTCTACATGCTTTGTAAGTGGGCAAACCTGCAAAATCGGCAGTGTATCAAATACTTGTTCTCCCCACTGTATGTCATATGTTGACCCTGTCCACATAATTAGAGGAACATCAGTTAAAGTATTTGGAGTTGGGCAATTCAGTATGATTCTTAAATAACTTTAGAAATAAGTCTGGGTATTGATACAGGTTTCACAATTTGATTTGATTCCGATTCACAAGTTCTCAATTCAATTTGATCCTGATCTCGATTTGATACAAATTTATTTAGAAATTATGTATATATGATTATATATACACACACATACATACATACATATATATATATATATATATACACACATACATACATATATATACACACACACACTGAACAAAATTATAAACGCAACACTTTTGTTTTTGCCCCTATTTTTCATGAGCTGAATTCAAAGATCTAAGACTTTTTCTATGTACAAAAAAGGCCTATTTCTCTCAAATATTGTTCACAAATTGTTCAAATTGTTCTATTGTTCTAAATCTGTGTTAGTGAGCACTTCTCCTTTGCCGAGATATTCCATCCACCTCACAGGTGTGGCATATCAAGATGCTGATTAGACAGCATGATTATCGGATGAAAAACGGGATTCATCCGTGAAGAGAACACCTCTCCAAAGTGCCAGACGCCATCGAATGTGAGCATTTGCCCACTCAAGTCGGTTAAGACGACGAACTGCAGTCAGGTCGAGACCCCGATGAGGATGACGAGCATGCAGATGAGCTTCCCTGAGACGGTTTCTGACAGTTTGTGCAGAAATTGTTTGGTTATGCAAACCGATTGTTGCAGCAGCTGTCCGGGTGGCTGGTCTCAGACGATCTAGGTGAAGATGCTTTATGTGGAGGTCCTGGGCTGGTGTGGTTACACATGGTGTGCGGTTGTGAGGCCGGTTGGATGTACTGCCAAATTTTCTGAAACGCCTTTGGAGACGGCTTATGGTAGAGAAATTAACATTCAATTCATGGGCAACAGCTCTGGTGGATATTCCTGCAGTCAGCATGCCAATTGCACGCTCCCTCAAAACTTGCGACATCTGTGGCATTGTGCTGTGTGATAAAACTGCACATTTTAGAGTGGCCTTTTATTGTGGCCAGCCTAAGGCACACCTGTGCAATAATCATGCTGTTTAATCCGCATCTTGATATGCCACACCTGTGAGGTGGATGGATTATCGCGGCAAAGGAGAAGTGCTCACTAACACAGATTTAGACAGATTTGTGAACAATATTTGAGAGAAATAGGCCTTTTGTGTATACAGAAAAAGTCTTAGATCTTTGAGTTCAGCTCATGAAAAATGGGGGCAAAAACAAAAGTGTTGCGTTTATAATTTTGTTTAGTGTATATATATATATATATATATATATATATATATATATATACACACAGTTGCAAGAAAAAGTATGTGAACCGCTTGCAGAATCGGTGAAAATGTGAATAATTTTAACAAAATAAGAGAGATTATACAAAATGCATTTTTTATTTAGTGCTGTCCTGAATAAGATATTTTACATACATTTTTTACATATAGTCCATAAGACAAAAAATAGCTGAATTTATTAAAATGACCCCATTCAAAAGTTTATGAACCACTGATTCTTAATACTGTGAAAACTTTTGAACAGGATGAAGATGTCCAAATTTTTCTTATTTCGTTTAAATATTTTTTTTCATTTAGCACTGCCGTTCGGAAGCAACAGAAGATACTTACATGTTTCCCGGAAGACAAATTAAGTACAATTTACCTTGATCTTCAAATTCAAAATGTTTTCACCCCCCGGCTCTTAACGCATCGTGTTTCCTTCTGGAGCATCAGTAAATGTTTCAAGCTTTTTTTTAATAGTTGTGTTTGAGTCCCTCAATTGTCCTCTGTATGATTTTGAGAGAACTTTTCACACTGTCACTGCTGGAAAGGGTTCAAATATGCAAAAGATGCTGGAAAACTGAAGAATTTGCAGGACCTGGAGGATTTTTCTGAAGAACATTGAGCAGTTTAACTGCTCAGGACAAACAAGGGACAAACCACCACAAAACAAAAAAACAGCCGTGGATCATCCAGGTAACGACAGACAGTATTAAGAATCAATGGTTCATAAACTTTTGAACGGGGTCATTTTAATAAATTCAGCTATTTATTTTTTGCTTGTGGACTATATGTAAAAAAATTTTTTTATGTAAAATACCTTATTCAGGACAGTGCTAAATAAAAAATAACATGCATTTTGTATAATCTCCCTTATTTTGTTAAAATTATTCACATTTTCACAGATTCTGCAAGCGGTTCACATACTTTTTCTTGCAACTGTATATACAAAGAGTTAAAATCTAGGAAATCTATATTTTCAGCCCAGTCCTATTTAGAAATGTGACCCTGGACCACAAAACCAGTCATAAGTCGCACAGGTATATTTGTGGCAATAGCCAACAATACATTGTATGGGTCAAAATTATCCATTTTTCTTTTATGCCAAAAATCATTAGTATATTACGTAAAGATCAGGTTCCATGAAGATATTTTGTAAATTTCCTACCGTAAATATATCAAAAATGTATTATTATTAGTAATATGCCTTGCTAAGGACTTCATTTGGACAACTTTAAAGGTGAATATTTAGATTTTTTTTTTGCACCCTCAGATTCCAGATTTTCAAATAGTTGTATCTCGGCTAAATATTGTCCTATCCTAACAAACCATACATCAGTGGAAAGCTTATTTATGATGTATACATTTTATTTATGATGTATAAATCTCAATTTCAAAAAATTGACCCTTATGACTGCTTAGGTGGTCCAGGGTCACAAATATCCATTTTACTCAAAATGATCCCTCATGTATTTATGATAAACAGACATGTTTATAATTGAGTTTGTTTATTCACCGGATTGGAACATCAAACAAAACTCAACTGTGCTTTATTCTACAGCTCATATAACTCTGAATGACACAACAGTTTGTTCGGTTGAACTTTAGTTTTATTTTATGAACAGGTAAAGCAATGTGAAGTGGACCAACATCTACCATACTCTAGTTTTAATGGCACCCTAAAAGCAAATGATGCAATAAAAATTGTTGCAATAGTTTCAGCCAGATAACAATCTAAATATCAATTTCTGGGTTTGTTATGAAAGCTTGTCAAACTGCACACACAGGTTGCAGAGGCGTATTCAATGGGTGTGTTTTTATGGATGATCTAATTTATGGGGCGCTTGCTATACTAGTTTTTAAAAGTTCCCTGTCAGATGTTAACTGTCTGGAGATGATGTTTATGACTGTGACTGTGCTTATTTTAAGATGTTTATCATTTGTACACAAATATGACGCATTTGGCTTCCTTAGTTGGTGACTTAATATTCAGCAATATTATTGATTTCACTGCATTGACACTATTGGACGAGTACTGAACTGAGCTGGATGATGACATCACTGTTTTCTACAGAGCTGCTTTATAGCTGAACTGAACTCATTCCATAATCAATCGACTTTACACAGTTATTGAACGGAACTGAATCAACACTGAAATGATTTCAGTTTAACAATGGCACTATTGTCTTTTTAGGGCTGCTTTACAGAAGAATTGAACTCTGTTTGCATCATTTTCCTGTTAATGTTATCACTGTAAATGTGCTTTGGAAAAATCTGTATTGCATAAAGTGCTATGTAAATTAAGGTGACTTGACACTTAAAACATGGGCGATATATTGAATTACATATTGGTATTATTTATATCTGATGGCAGTATATATCAGAATGGCAATAGATTTAGGATGTTTGTGAATCCGGTTCTTTTCAGAATTTAAAACTCTGATCAACACTCAAAAATTTTCACGAACATCTTCATGTGACAATAATTATGTAATAAGGACTTTTAATAAATATACACTACCAGTCAAAAATTGGGGGTCAGTTAAGATCAGTTTGAAAGAAATTAATATAATATATTGAAATGGAAACATCTATTTTAAATGTAATGATATTTCACAATATTACAGTTTTTGAAGTCTTGGTGAACAGAAGAGACTTTTAAAACTATGAACGCAAATTTTTGAACAGTAGTGTATATTTAGGTATGTCACTGTTTATGACTTTGTATTGTTAAATAGGTGCCTATAAATGAAAATGATTAAATATGATTTTTCCTTGTGTTCATTCATTTAAAACAAACTGTGGAAAAAATGCCTTGATTATTTTATTCTTACTGTTTTACTTCTTGCATTAAATATTAGGGATGCACCGAAATGAAAATTCTGGGCCGAAACTGAAAATTCTGGATACACTTGGCCGAAAACCGAAACGTACTTTTTTAAAATAATAATTCATTTATTTTAAATTTGTTTTTTGTATAATTGTATTATTATTAGATGTTTTAATTAAATACAATAATTTTACTGAATCTGAATTTAAAAAAATACAAGCCAATAAAATAACCACACTTTTATTTAAAGTAACACACAATGATTAGACAGAAAATAGGCCTATATTCAAATAATATTAAATATCAATATATTAATATTAGTGCTGGGGAAAAATTTATCGTGATTAATCACATCCAAAAATAAAAGTTTGTGTTTACATAATATATGTGTGTGTACTGTGTATAATTATTATGTATATATAAATACACACACATGCATGTATATATATTTAAGAAATATTTGCATGTATATACTGTATATATTACTTATATTTTTTATTAAAAAAAATTATATTTATATATAAGATTAATTATATATACAGTATATACATGCAAATATTTCTTAAATATATACATGCATGTGTGTGTATTTATATATACATAATAATTATACACAGTACACACATATATATTATGTAAACAAACTTTTTTTTGGATGCAATTAATCACGATTCATTTTTCCCCAGCAATATCAATATATTATTCTTCATTCGTTCAGTTCAAATCAGATTTAACAGATTTATTTTTTGACCAATTATCAAAATAATGTATAGTCCTAGAAAACTATTATTATCAGAGCATGTGAGCAGAGAGCGAGGAGCGGGTCAGTGAATGAGAGGGTAGCGTCATTTTACCCCAGCACGGCTATACCATACCATATTACAGCACAGTAGGGCTAGTGCAAACAGAAACAAGTCTAGAGAAATGTCACGTCTGCACGCGGTGCACACACGGAGCGGAACACGGAGCAGTCGTTTCGAAGCTGTGCATCTTCGGAAGCGGAGCCGCTCGCAAAGTTACAAAACATGCTGCGAGAGAGTGAAACCTGATCATATTTTGGCATATTTTCTGCCTTTTTTCTCTTTCGGCCAAAAACCGAAAATGCCTTTTTCGGGCGATAATTTTCGGCGGCCGAAATTTCAGTGCATCCCTATTAAATATGTAAAATATACCCACCTTATCAATGGTACAATACCTCAATTTACATTATAACACCTTTAAGAAATTTCAGAGCAAATAAATGAATATATAATGAATAAGTGTGGACAGAGTCTGATACACAGATGTGCCATCAATAAGTCTTGAATCATTTGTCTATTTGAGTTGACCCATCACAGTGCTGAATGTTCAGAGTAACTCCAGACGATCAAGTGCTCACAGACACACACAGATCTGCTCCATTATTTGGCAAACAAACCTCAAAAAGGCTAGCAGTGAGTTCCTCCAGCTCCTGCCCCAGCTGGTCTCTCACTTTAGAAAGCCTCTCACACTCCTCGTCTTTTAACTTAAGCTCCTTCAGACACATGCAATGACATGAACAGAACACAAAAATGAAAAACAGAACAGAAAAACAGGGAATGTATGGCTCATTCTCTCATTTAGCCCATGGCATCAATGTAAAAGGGTGGATGATTCAGCACACACGCTACAGTATTATTTACAAACGAAAAAAAAGTAAACATTTTACTGAAATTATTCAAAATCTTTTTTGTTAATTGAAATAAAGCTGAAATAAACAAAATATATATAATTATTTGATGAAATACTCAAATTATTGAAACTAAAACTAGAAATATTTACTAATAAAAATGACAAAAGCACTTAACAAAGTGATTAAAATGCAAACTAAATTAAAATAAAAAACTGAAAATATAAAAATAACAGACTTCAGAAGGATCCCAGCGTCCGAAACAAGTGGATGATTTATTTGAATGGCGTCCTGGATCAGATTATATGTTTGCTCCGAGCATTTAGTTTTGTAAACGAGGCACAGTGTAATGGAGAGTTTGCAAAGAAACTTTGTTGAAAGATAAAGTAGCTGCATCATAAACCGTAAGTAAATGATTTCATAATGCTTTGTCTGTAAATGACAGTATTATATGGATAATGTTTTCAAAACACAAGAAATAGAGATACACAAAGCTGCACTCTTGCGAAAAATCCTGTTATAATCAATGAAGCAATGAATCTCTTATTGACATTCGGTCTCATTCCCTAAGCATGCGGACGCAAGAATTTGTGCATGAAATCTGCGTAGGAACGTTTTCACAAACAAATCATGATTCATCAATAACTTTCGTTCTAAAATGTGTTCTAAATTACTAAAAATTTAAGAACAACTGAAACCACTCAACCACTACGCAAAAATACACTCTTGGTGGCCTTATAATTAAAGAGTAAGAAACGGTGCGAGTTAGCTCAAGCTAGCTCTGCATAAATGTATGTAATGTCTGTATAAAAGGTGTTTATTGCGTTTGAACCAAGCGGCAACCTCCCGCGGTCTCTCTCGAAACCAACACGGAAGTGGCTTAAACTGCAATTCATCGACTGGCCGCTAAAGGGAGTCAAATCTGTATCTCCTCCATATTAAAATGCCCAACTTTACAGCAGAAAAAATATGTTTACAGCCTGGTACAAAAAGTGGTTTTGGTCTATATAGCTAATTTTGCCCTTCATGACAACTGTGAGGGGGGTGAATGTTTTTATAACTCATCCGTTTAAGTTATATTAAACCTTACAGTTCTGCATAATTAAGAGCGTGGCCACTCCAGTGACAGGTGGGGCATGGTTTCAGCAACCAGGCACCTCAGCTCCATCCACGTCCCGCCTCTGCCCATTTTCAGTTACCCGGGAGTGATGCGCAATGACGCCCGGCTTTTAGGCTTCAAAACTGCTCTTCGGAAACCTATGGGTGACGTCACGGACACTACGTCCATATTTTTTACAGTCTATGGTTTGAACTTGTTTTGAGGATGGCACTCTTGGCATTGCTTGAGGATCTTTCTGCTTGGGCTGTCAGACGAGAACGTGTTTTTAGAGAGCGTCGTGTTTGCTGAGAGTGACGAAAGAAAAAGGGCGTGTGGAAAGCCCTTATATGGACATGGTTTGGGCATGTTTTATGTAAATTACTTACCTCGGGATGCGGTCGCTCATTTAGAATACTCAGAATTCATCAACATTAGAACGAGGTTCAGAACAAACTCATGTGCGTACGCACGTGTCGTGGATTGACCTATTGGTAAGCCCCTCCCCTCGAACGCAGATGAACCAATGGCAGTTGAGTATCAGTTGCACGGGGACCAGAACTTGGACATGTTTAGTTTTCAGCACCTTAGAGAAACACTGGAAGATCTGAAGCTATCATCGGTTTGATGGTGATTCCAGGTGATTCCACTGATTCCAGGTATCCTGAGAGGATGGGCAATGGAATTTATTTTATTCCATTTCCTAAACCCAAACAAGACAGAGCAAAATGTCTGTTTTGGATTAACATTCAGAAGATCAACAAGGACGTATACATTTGTTCTAAGGTAAGATGAAGCAACAATGCTTTTAACTCTGCTAACGTCATCTAAAGTTATTTAATCACAAACCTAAATAACTAACTGTTCCCACGTCATGTACAGTGTAGGTCAAAAACACATAAACGAAGGTCTACATTTCAGTGCCTCTCCATATTAAACTGGTTAAAATGTAAATTAATTTAATCGTACATGAACAGTGTTGATCCTGGATGTTGTCATCTGCGATCATGACGACCGTAACATGAGGCTTCTCCCGCTTGCATTGTGATCTGTAAACCCTTGCTTCCAAATTAATCTTGTTACACGTTTATTTTAAAATCTTTTATGTATCCCTCCATAGCATATTTAAGTCCCACTTGAATGGTCCTTGATGAGAGGTGGTCCTTCTGTTTCCCAAATTTATCAAAAACATCTTGGGGCAAGTTTTTCACACTGTCAGCTGTCATTGTAAGACAGTTAGCAACTCTGTTTGTTTGTTTGTTTGAGTTAGCAACAGTAACTAAGGGGGGGGGGGGGGGGGGGGCTTACCGATAGGTCAATTGGGTGGAAACTTTTCGTGAGAAGTTCAAATGTGCATATAGATACGAATAGTGTACTAATTATTAGTGAATGAGACCGATTGTGTTCATACTTTGTTGGTTATAATGAAAGACTCATGCAGAACTCGCACTGAAAAAAAACTCTTAACTTAAACACATCTGATTGCCCATTGCGTTCACGCGCTCAACAGATATGTCTGTGATTGGCTACAAAGCTTAACGCTTAAAATTTGTTTTTGTTGTAAATAGAAACCTTTGACAGTCGTCACAGAGCGCTTACACAAACACTCACAGGAGTGTTTTAAAGCAGCCGGCTATCAGCGGGTAACAGTAATGCAGAACAGGTATCGTCACATTAAATGATCGAACCAGTTAATACAATTCTTCAGAATCACTAGAAACTTCTAGGCAGGTGTGTTCGAGGTAAACCTGAAAAAGATGGCGCTCCAGGAGCAGGATTGGACACCCCTGACTGTAACTGCTGCTAATTCTTGTTTGGTCGGAGTAATGTGACTTTGACTAATTTGTCTTTGCACCTTTGAGTGACAGCTTTAAGTAACACTTGTGTGTTGAAATGTGATGGTGTGTGTTAGGGCTGGTCCAAATACCATTTTTTGAGCTTTGAAGCTTCGGTAGTAATCAACATTGAATATTCGAAGCGTCGGAGGGAGGGGGCTGAACATATTCTTCTCTCTAATAAAGGCAGGAATCTCGAGAAGCGGCGCGCCTCACGCGGGCAGGGCTTATATGCTCCGAGAACGGACACTGCACTAGTGATACAAAACACACAGGTATGTTACGTCCCAGTAACAAGCTCCTATATTTCGCAGTAGATTCATTTAGATTGATACAGGTAATATTAGGCTTGCTGCGATAGTTACCGGCATAACACTGGTTACATCACTTGCCCACCGCGGCACTGCCTCCACCGTCGTTTTGATATTTTATAGTAGTAAAAATTTTAGTTCAGTTAGAGAACAGATTAACTACAATTAAAAACTGAACGTGCCGCGTGAGCCGAACGAGAGTCGCAGCACAAACGCAGCAGGAGTCAGATTTCATTCATCACGAGAGTGAGGAGCTGAATGACAAGATGATCGCGGAAGATTTGGTTTCAAAGCCAAATGTAAAAGTGCCTATTTAAGGGAGTTTGTCATTGTACTGTTTTGTTGTTGTGTTTTTCATTAAGAATAATAGGCTAATGAACCCACCATTCAAGCAACCCGCCCCCGAATTGGCAAACCGAAAGTAAACTGCGCACGGCTCCACTGTCATTCGTTCACAGCCGCTCAGTGCACAAGCACTGTAATGTGACGGTAAAGGAAAAATTTCTCACCGTCACATCCCTAACGGGTAAAAAGGCTAATACATATTGATTCTATTATTCTATTTTCCACAATGTCAAACGAACGCAGCTTAACCCAAAATGCAAGCTCAGGCATGCGCTTCTTCCATATAAGCTCATGCAGTTGTGCGCTCTAGACAGAGAATATACTCCAGTTGCAGGGAACACTAAGAAGAAGCAAATATATTTATTAAGCATAACGAGGTTGGGTTCCTATTTAACTGTCCATCCTATTAAAAACTGCTAGGCTATAGGATAATTGTAAAAAAAAAAAAAAAAAAGTATTTTATTTTGCCAGATTTTATAGTGTAAACATATGCAAGCGCGAATGAGAACCGTTTCGAGGGGGATGCCAGGTGTGTGCAAAAAAAAAAAAAAAAAACGAATATTCGAATCCCAAAATTGAAAATCGAATACCAACCCATCGAACGAATATTCGAATATTCTGGTCCAGCCCTAGTGTGTGTGCAGATGCAGACACACTTTCAATCACTACAAGAAACTCATCAGACCAATATCTGTGTGTTCCTATCCTGGTAAAGCACGTTCTCCACATCACTTCTTCTGTTACATTGCGACTTTAAAATGTCATCCAAAGTATATAAAAAAAAAAAAAAACATTTTCTCATAATATACTGAAACTGTTTTGATAAAGGTTTCGGTCTCTTTAAACCCCTCCTTTCTGAGAGCCTACACTGATGGTCCAGTCTGTTCTGATTGGTCTACGGCTTACAGTGCGTGTCAGAAACTAAATGTCCATTATCATTTCTGAATTTCAGCTTACTCAGCACTTGATACACAGTGATACGAACAGTAACGATGCTATTGGTATTCCTGCATCAATTCAAGCCCGAGTCCTCATTCTTTGGAAGTGCATGAAAAGTAGATTTGCTTTCGCTGCACAGAACACAGCGTCTTCTCGAAATGACGACAACACGAACCAAACTCTTCCAGGCCTCGGCTACAACTACAGTGTTTGAGATGTTATTATTAGAGCTAATGAAGACTATATGTGGGTATTATGCAAATTTTGTTACAGACTTACATGGGATCGAGCAGGAACAAAGACTGGAATTACTAACAACTCTTATCAAGCAGATCAGAATCAGTTCTTTCATTTGGGAGACAATAACTCCATTTATTGTGCACTTTGATCGTTGAAACATGGCAGACTCTTCAGAGTATGAAAAATTGCTTATAATGTTAAGTCATTTTGCAAATGAATAAATGTAGATCAGCGAGTGTGAATGACGTTTGTTTACTGTCTCACCCGTTGTGCTTTGGCGAGCTCCTCCTTCAGCTTCTCGTAGCCTTTCTCTCGGACCTCCATAACTGACGGACTTCTGAGACGGGACAGACTGTCTGTGCTGAGGCCCAAAACCTCCTCTCCATCAGCCGACGGGACGTTGCCATCCTCCACAGCGGCTGCAGGATCATTTCCACTGTGGAGACAAACATCAATTTAGTTTTGAAACTTCCTCTCTCGTCTAAAAGTGCATTCACAGAGAGATTATTGCCAAGCCCTCGCACCAGTGCACACATTGTCAGAGAAGAAATTTTGTTGTGCATGAATTAAAAAAAAAATTATATATTGAATTTTAAAAATAATGATGTACACAGATAAGCCATTCATAATAAACACTACAACTTTTCATAAAAAAGTATGAATTGTCCATTTTGATTTCATGTTGACATTAAAGTCGGCATGAAACAGAAGTTGTGATATTGTTTTCTTCCCTATTGTGATATATTCGAGTGAAACAGCTTCTTGAACAAGAAATAAATGTGGACTTGATTTTGTCCATGGGGGAATTCAGGGCTCCATTTTGCGACCATTTTTCCTGCCGGGGCGACCAAAATTTTGTTAACGGTCGCGCTGGCGCAACCACCACAACGTTGCCCAACATCAAATGGCAAACGAAATGAAAGCGGAACGAAACTGCACTACTCATTTATGCTTTATTTATCATTTCAGGCCAGTAATAGACAGCGCAGCGCGAGCTACTCACGAGCTGATCTCGATCACGTGACACTGTTACTACACAGCGCTGGGAGATCCCGTGAAGAAAGCATTTGAATTCGCCACAGACTTAATAACATCGCTGCGATAATTAGTGAGAAACATTAAAATTCGACACAGAGTTCTCCGTTATTAACTGTAGCATTGTTAACTATATATAGTAAATTCTGTAAGTTTATTTATTACAAAGGCATTTGTCAGTAATACAGTCAAAATGGGGAAAAATGTGAATAACTGTGCTGCAGGTTGATTTAAGGTGTGCCCCTAGTGAAAAAGTTAGTCTGGAACCCTGGGACTGATTGCTTGTTTGATTGATTGATTGATTGATTGTTATAAACACGAGCTGCGTCTGAAAGGTAAAGGGGGAGGTGTTGCTGTAATTTATAATAATATCTTCGGTATTACTCAGAAGTCTAGTTTCAAATATAATTCCTCTGAAGTTTTGGTGCTTTATGTAACGTTATGTAGTGAAATTGATAAATCCCGTTTGACATTTGTGCTGGCTACTGTATACAGACCGTGTCAATTAAACTCCCCCAGTAAATGCCGCATCAACACGACATCCTCATTAAACCCGTCCCCGGCGTGACGACTCCAATCTTTCGAATAATCCTACGAATATCTATTGATCTAATATGACTTCTGACCTGTAATGTGCCAGAATCATAATCATACACTATTTGTTCGTCGGCCAGAGGAGAACTGGCACCCCGACTGAGCCTGGTTTCTCCCAAGGTTTTTTTCTCCATTGAAGGAGTTTTGGTTCCTTGCCACCGTCGCCTTTGGCTTTGGCTTGCTCAGTTGGGGACACTTAAATTTCAACTATATTACTGATCTGCCCGCATTGACACTATATGATAATTGAAATGAGCTGGATGACATCACCGTTTTCACCAGAGCCGAATCAAATTCTGTTGCATTATTTTCCTGTTACCACTGTGAAGCTGCTTTGAAACAATTGGCATTGTAAAAAGCGCTATATAAATAAAGGTGATTTGATTGGATTGGATTGGATGGTGACAGGTAGTCCTGTCCTCACGCCGGTTTGTTTGTTTGTTTATTAAATTTTTAAAACCATGTTAGCATCGAGGCTATTTACATGGCAAAAAGACGTTTTAAAAATACATGTCAAACAAAAAAAATTAAATCTAATCAAAAATATTAACAAAAACTAATAGCACATCAATGATACTAAAATATCAATAAATATTTTTATAAAGTGTATTTTTTTCATTGCGCCCCACAATTTTTTAAATGCACTCCAACATTTTTCAATTTAGGAGCATATGTGCTCCTTGGGAAAAAAGTATGCATCAAGCCCTGACGAGTTCTGAATTGATTTGTGTATTTTTGTGCTTGAATTTTGTCAAAATGTTAGTTTTGGCATGTATTCAAGTAACAGTAGGTTATGTAATGCTTAAATGCTTAATTAATACATTACAATTTAACTAAACTCAGATTTTAGTGGACTAAATCTACAGTAGATGATATTTAGTAGACTAAAACAAACAATTCAGGTGACTAAAATATGACTAAAACTAAATGGCATTTTAGTCAAAAGACTATGACTAAAACTAAATCAAAATTTGCTGTCAAAATTAACACTGTTGCGGACAAAAATAAACTGACTGGAGCTTCTGTTGTAGACGCCGTGTTTGGTTCTGCACCTGCTGTCCCATGTTCAAGTCTTACCTGCCATTGAGGGCGTCCTCTGCGCCCAGGTGTCGGGGGGCCGAATACACAGGCTGGGTGGGCAGCTGGTCGGCTCGGAAAGCATTGGGTGCATTCTGGCCGGAGGACAGTGAGTGTGTGCGGTACAGTGTGCTAGGGGGAGCGTTGTGCTTTGGTGGACTCGGGTCGATAACGCCATGAAGATCTGGAGTGGTGGGTGATGCCAGGTTCACCTCATGGAAACCTTCGAGCGGTTCACTGGCCATAGCCACAAATATCTTCATACAATACTCTGCCAAAACATCAGGAGGACATATAGTTGAATTACTAGACCAAATAAAAGCAAAATCCAATGTCTATGACCAGAACCATCTCATTAGGATTCGCACAATTACATATTTTTAAAACTGGCTAGCTAACTAGCCCTGAAAACATTTTTAAGGTCTTGTAAAAGTCTTGTTAAACTTGTATCTGTTAAAGGGATAGTTCACCAAAAAATTTAAATAGGAATACTATGGAAGTCAATGGGTCCCATCAACTGTTTGGTCACTGACATTCTTCAAAATATCTTCTTTTGTGTTCAGCACAAGAAAGAAATTCATACAGGTTTGGAGCAACTTGAGGGAGAGTAAATGATGACAGAATTTTCATTTTTGGGTGAAATATTAAAGGGGTGGTTAGTTTAATAAATGCTGTAAAAATATATTGCTCATTGTTAGTTAATGCATTAACTCGTGTTAACAAATGAGACCTTATTGTAAAGAGTTACCAATAAAATAGTGTTAAATATATGTTGGACAAATCGCTACAGACATGAACATCAGCATCATTTATATTAAGAGATAATAAACTGTAAAGACACATTATTTTGATAGTAGGGAAATGTGAACGTACCATCGTGATGAAATGATGTTTAAAGCTTTAGAACGTAAGTCAACAGGAAGAGCAGAACGAAGTTTTCTCCTCATAAACCACGTCTGATTCCTGATTTACCTTCACCTACAGACACACAAAACAGGAACACAAGCCACATATGAATGAATGGTCAGTAAATCCCTGAAATAACAGAAGAATTATGAGCAAAATATGAGGGTAAATTACAATGAACCTTCACATTTCAAGGGTCAGTTCACCCAAAAATTCAGTCATCAAACATTAAACTAGATTTCTGTCTCTTCACTGAAAGTCCATTCCACCAAAAAAGTTCATAAAGACAATCGTAATCCATATAAATCAAGTAGTTTAATACAAGTCTTCTGAAGAGATATGATCGCTTTATATGAATTTAATTTAGGATTTTATTTATATATACACTGATCAATACAGAGCACATCAAATATGGCAAATCAAAGTAAGAGTGTCTCACGTGACACGTGAGAACAAACTTCATTGCTTGTTTGAACTTCCATTTATCATATTTGATGTGCTCTGTGTATGTGCATCGATCAAAGTTTATATGTGAATAAAAGCCTAAATTAAATCCGTTCTTATAAAGCGATCATGTCTCTTCGGGAAGACTTGGATTAAACCGCTCAATTCATATTGATTACTAATGTCTTTATGAACTTTCTGAAGCATCAACGTTTTGGTGGACTTTCAATGGAGGGATAGAAATCTCTCATATTGCATTAAAATATCGTCATATGTGTTTCAAAGTTGAGCGAACGTCTTACTGGTTTGGAATGACATGAGGATGAGTAAATGATGACAGGATTTTCATTTGGTTGAACTATACTTTTCATAACATAATACAAGTGTAAGCAGAAATGACTCCAAACTGAACACAGATGTGTGTTACTAGTTTAATGTTGGATTGTGTCAGAGAATATGATGATGTGGTTATTGTTTTGCACAAAAAATGCAAGTAAACAACTTATTTAAGAAAGTTAGTAAAATTTACATTATAAGCTACACAGCCATGACAGACATTGAAGAATGCTAATGATGCAGTGAAGAAAACACTCTTATATTTGAGCTTCTTTTAGATTCTGGACATTCATCAGCCAACTTTATGAGGTTCATCCTGGGCCGCTTTTAAACTGTATTGAAGGAGGAACACGTGATGAACACTTCATGACGCTTCACCGAGTAAGATCAGTAAAGTTGGAAAGTTGTGAAAGATCATGAGAAACATCAGACATCCAGTGTGTCAAAACATTTTGCTGATCAATATATGTCATGAATGACTAAACTCAACATTTAGATGACATTCTGTGGAGAAGGCATATCTAGGCATAAGCGGGTATGTTGTGCTCATGAACGCTGTAATAAACTGAACAGATAGCTGATAAGCTAGAGCTGCTCGTCATTAAATATTGAGTCCTGCTGCTCCTGGAAGCGCTCCACTAGCTCTTACTTTCACCAGTGGAAAAATCCCTAGATATCTGTTGCATGAGTGTTTATAACCAGGGGTGCACATAACTTTTTTAGTCTGGTTCTCAAGGAAGCACCTGGAGATGCAGCTTGGTACTCACACTTTACACGGCACACTTATCCTACAAGCTTTCATCATCACTTTCCTCCTCTTCTTTTCTCTCAAACATGGTAGATGATGATGGTAGTCCTGCTTCTTTCTCCCTGGTTGCGATTCGCTGTTTGCATTCACAAGTCAACAGCTGGCTTTGGGTCAAAAGTTGATATTTTTGTCAAGTTAAACCGAACTTTTATCTTCTGCTATGTGAAGCACAATCAAGTAAAAATCGCTGTATGTGGCGTAAATGATCAGGCTGTCCATTAGTGAAAGTGCTTTTCTTCATGTTTTCTTCAAAACAAAAAAGTTGCATCGAATGACGTAAGAGTGCTCCGGTCCGGAACGTTAAGTGCAATGTGAGTGCAGGACAGTGGGGGAGGGGGGACAGATTTCGCGCCAGGGAATGGTACAAGACAACTGTGCCTAGTGTGAGTAAATTCAGCCTTGATCAAAGGAATACGGTGGAATACGTCCATCTGGTGACGTCACGTAGTAAACGTGAAACATGCACAAATATCTGTTTCACATCCATCTTTCGTGATTTGATTTTCATTCCAATCTGTAACATTAACATTGACAACTGTGTGTGAAACATACTCAGCTGTTTTGGTGCAAGATGGCAACATAGGATGCAGAGTACAGACTGTGTTTATGTATTGTCACGGGGCGGCATTAGTTCATCTTCTTGAGTAACCAGAGTCATATGAACACAATCACTTCCATCCAACTGCACAATCACTCCAGCAGACAGACACACAGAGAGTATGTGTGCTCCTGAGACTAAACTACTGCTGACTGTGTGTCTGACAGTGTGCAGCTCAATACAGTGGAGGCCAAAATTATTAGAACACCTGACAGATGTGAAAATATTGACCTTTTTTGCCTCCAAAATATGATTTCATTTCATAATGTTCATGGAACATGCAGATGGTTGCTCTGACCATCAAATATCAGATGAAGTGAGTCGTACTGTTTTTATCCACTTTTAACTTTAACATTTGGTATGTCCACCTTTTGCAGCAATTACAGCAGCACATCTCTCTGGCATAGTGTCAATATATTTCCTCTGAGAACTTCAACACTAATGTTATCCCATGCCTTCTGCAACTGAAGCCAAAGGCTTTCCTTTGAATGTACAATAGATCTGTCCAGTTTATTTTCCAACTCGCCCCAAATGTGCTCAATGGGGTTGAGGTCCGGACTTTGAGGGGGCCAGTCCATCATTTTCAATGTTCCAGCAGATTCCTTCCGTCGCAGGTAGTTCCAGCAATAGTTAGAAGAATGTTTCGGGTCATTGTCCTCTTGGAAAATAAATCCAGGCCCAATAAGACGACTCCCAGATGCCAAGTGTTCTAAAAATTTTGGCCACCACTGTATATACAGCTTAAAAAATCAAGTTTTTAATGTTATGTCTATGTGGTGTTTTTAATATGCTTTAAGTCAAACCATGTGCAAATTCATAAGTCAACACCATTGCGGAGTATTTTCCCCTTAAAACTGCAGGGAAAAAAAGACAGTCTCAAAAACGTGTTTTGAAATCGCTGGTGTTTCTTATATTTAATCTTAAACATGTTTTACACCAAACAATAACTTTAGTTGGGAACTATATATAGATTTTACCTTGTTAAATATTGTATTTTTTAAAAGAAGGCAGATAAGGAAATGTCGCGACAGGTAAGTAAGAAAGTTACTTTTAAAAGTAATGCATTACAATATTGCGTCACTCCCTAAAAAAGTAACTAACTGCGTTACTTAGTTACTTTTTATGAAAAGTAATGCGTTACGTTACTTTTGCGTTACTTTTTCTCACCTGGGCTGGTTATTTTTTGTAAAGGTCCTTTTACACCAAAAGTGAAATGAAACGGTAGCCATTGACTTCCATAGTATTATTTCCCTACTATGGAAGTCAATGGGGCCCATCAACTGTTTGATCACCAACATTATTTAAAATATCTTCTTTTGTGTTCAACAGAAGAAAGAAACTCATACAGGTTTGGGACAAATTGAGGGAGAGTAAATGATGACAGAATATTCATTTTTGTGTGAACTATCCTTTTAATAAAGTAAGATTAAGTACATAAAGTATATTTGTGTAATTTAATATATTTAATTATTGCAGGTTTGAGTTTTTATTAATTTTGAGGAATACTAAATCTGTTTTTCTTTTGCAAGTGAAATGAGTAAATGCATGCTCACATTTAGTCTAGAACTACAATAACCATCATGTTTACACACAACGCCTCTGCACTTACTCACGATTTCTCTCAACATGGGGACAGGACAGCTATCAGTAAATAAATGGGAAAACAAAGTAACTTGCGTTACTTATTTGTAAAAGTAACTCAGATATTTTGTTGCAAATTTAAAAGCAATGCGTTACTTTACTAGTTACTTGAAAAAAGTAATCTGATTACGTAACTCAAATTACTTGTAATGAGTTGCCCCAACACTGTTTACGACATTATACGCCACCAGAAAATGTGTATTAGTGCTAATTAGGGATGCGCCGATCCGATACTCAGTATCAGTATCGGCTCCGATACCACCTATATTTGCGGATCGGGTATCGGTCAGACAGGACCGATCCAAATCCGATACCGTGTGTATAATATTCTGTGTTATTGTTAAGCCCCAGTGTCCCACAAAAGGCAAAAAACATTATAAAGCATTATCGTGCACTATATTAAGTGTTCTGAAGCCATTCCATATTTTAATGAGAGGTACAGATGAATATTTAACTCATTAAATTCAAGTTCACATAAATGCTTCCCTCCGCTGCGGCTGTCAGTCATTCTCCATTCAGCATTCAAACTGCGCGTCGCGTTCGGTTACGACAGTCAACACGATGAAACTCTCAAAGATGATTCAATGTTCCTGTTATTATGCTTGATCTGTAGATAACGGTCTATGGTTTTGCATAAAATGACTTTTATTGCGGTTTCTAAATCGTGTTACTTTCTACCGGGTGTCTGTTAGATCACAACACTGGACTAGAGATTGTGTTGTTCTTCACACGTACAGTAACTGAATTTTTAAACTATTAAAAGAAAAGGCTCAATAAAATATTGCATAAATAGATACAGCATCGATATCTCTTCCCTTTGTGTTTTGAACTTTTCAATGCGGACGGAGCGCTGCGCGCTGTGACTGTTTGCTTCAAGCACATCATCCTGCGCACGGGATGCGCATACGCTCTTTGTGCCGCTCTGTATTGGAGCCTTTTGTATTATAATACTTTTGCGCAATGAAAGATTATTAATAGCCTTTCTTGTTCTGCCCTATCTATAATAGGTTGCTGCCTCATTAAAAAAGCTGCGCTATACATTTAAAATAAATGTCTTTTAATTTATTTAATAGTATATAGGCCCTATTTCTATAAATATATTTACTTGTTTTTCATGAATGTATTTTACAACAATGTGTAACATTTTACCAGATTTAGTGCTACACTTATTCACTTTTATTTGTTCCCCACTAAATGTTTAGATTTTATACAATTATTGTGCACTCATGATTTTTCTAGTTTATAGTAGTATTTTTGTCATAGATTGTGATTTATATTTTTTTTCATTTGTTGTTTTTCTTTATAATGAAGTTGTCTGTATTTAGTAGATTGTGTTTAACACACAAAAGAGTGATTATCAGTTCAACACACTGAGGTATAGAAATTCTACATTGAATTTTTAAACAAAACTGCACTGGTATCGGATTGGTATCGGTATTGGCCGATACTCAGAATTTTTGGTATCGGATCGGATCGTTTCTGAAAAAATGGTATCGGTGCATCCCTAGTACTAATAAGCATAATATTAATAATAGGCAAGGTAATAATCGCTGGTGTTTCTTACTCGTTCCATTCGCTGCGCATAATTTTACTCAATCCCGCAGGTTTCACGCTCACACCAAAAGAGCCCGCACCACCGACAAAGCCACTGGAAGGCAAGCCTGCAACCTTTAACCAAAGGCTTAACGGCTAAAGTTAACACTGCGACTTTGGTGGTATGCAGGGAAGGAGACAAGAGGCCGTTTTTTTAATGGATATCAATGGAGGAGAGTCTTCACTATGCTGAATAAACAGCTTTTGTGAGGAAATAGCTTATCATTTAATCTAACAGTCTAATCTTAAACATGTTTTGCACTAAACAATAGGCCTACTTTAGTAGGCAACTATTAAAGCAACGTTCCGCGTCGTGCCTAACAACGCCCCTTAGCTGTTATAAATTTACTGTAAACCACGGCTTCACGGGGCTTACTGCTTTTATAAAACCGTTACCACACAATACAAATATTAAAGCCAAAAAATATGTATCAATGCAACTTTTATGAAGTAAAATCGCTAAAAGCCTTCCTTCCGCTGTCTTTATGAGTGAGTCAGTCAGTAGCGAAGACTGTTATATTGGACTGAAACTTGTTGTGAACACTGAGCAAAACGCAACTGACAAATGCTTTGACTAGCGCAAGATATTCCAGATATTCCAGCAAGATATTCCAGCGGACATTCAAACTGATTTTTTTTTATTATGAACATAGGACTGACCTGAAGGAAAATGCAGGTAATAAACTCGCTCACTCGATCTCTATACTCTACGTTACTCTACTTAATACAGTAAGCTTCAATGAACAATATCAATGAGAACAAACATGTGTTTACGTTGCTAAGAGTGGTTGCTAAGGGTGTTGTGCAGTGATACACAGAACCGTTGGGTGAAACGGTCATAGCCGTGTTTTATTGTGGATAAGAATCAAGGACTGGAACTAACCGTTTTAATAAAATTCAATAAATGTTATTTTTAAGAGAAGGCAGAGAAGGAAATTACGCAACAGGTAGGACTCATTTACGGCATTACCACCATCAGACGGCACATTTTGTCTCCCTCATCTAACACACTAATCTAAAAGTTGCTCCTAATGCAGAAATTTAGGAGAAAAGTTATCTTAAAGGTGCAGTATGTAATATTGACAACTAGCGGTTAAAATGAGTACTGCAGTCCAAATTCAAAATACTGGAGAGTCTCCTCCTCAGACTCAACGCGGGTTGCTAGATTGAGGACACGCAACAGGAACAAAACGCGACCAGCCTTAAGTTGATCAGTTGATTTATTCACGTTTTAATATTCTTCTAGACATAAAGCTTTTTAGATGGATGCCGACGCTTTTTAGGTCAAGAAGAATCTGCGATCTCTGACTCAGTTTGTTTACTGAATTCCATGGCAGCAACACGCTGTGTTTTCCACCAACTGGCAACCCGGGTTGTCGAAATACTATTGGGTAAATTGGCAGTGGGCGGAGTCACACAGACCAAAACAAAAACAGACATTTCAAAATGGAACATTTCAAAGTAGAATATCTGGCTGTAGCATTGCTTTTCAGAGATACGAGTATGTCAACTTAGGCTGTGTTTACACGATGTCTTTTTTGACAAGAAAAAGTTGACAAGAGCGCTCTTTTAGTAATAAAAAAAGCTGGTAGCGTTTGGTTCCAAATAGCAGCCGAGGGCGTCTTTTGTTGCTATAACAACAGCTGCAACAAGAGTGCTGTGTGGTGCAGAGATACAAAATGTCAAGAAAGAGAAAGTTGGCTCTTGCGTTGGCTTTTGAAGTTAACGGGGAGGAGAATGTCGGTTCACAACGATGTTTGTGGGTGCACCACATTATACAGGGAAGAAAACAGTATGGTGCTTACAATAATTTAGTCCAGGAGCTCCGGTTGGATGATGCGCGGTTTGCGGCATATTTTAGACTTTAAAAAAGTCAGTTTGAAGAACTGCTACTGCTGTTTAGTCGATCTACCGGCACCTTATCCATTTTTCTTGTTGTTATGAAAACGAGTCAGGTCTCGCTACTCGCTTGTCATTGGTCAGCTGTCAAAAAGGCGTTTGATGTAGGGCGTTTTTATCAGAAAAGTTGAACTTTTTTCAACTTGAAAAGACACGCTGAGCTGCAGAAAAAGACGTCGGCGTTGGCGTTTAAAAAAGAGCTCACTACTTTTTTGAAAACACGGTTTACTCCATAGGATTATAATGTAAAACACGCTGGCAGCTTCAAAAAAGACGTCAAGTGTGAACACGCCCTTAGCATGTTTCCTAAATATCTGCAAACATATGCATAACATACAGCAACTTTAAAAATTAGAGAGATGTTGCTCCTAATTTTAGACTCGTACATTTTTCATATAAGAGTAATTCACACGGGCAACCATTTCGGGCATCCAAGACCAAATCCTATCTCAGGGAAATCCTGAAATCTCAAAAACTGCTTGCCACACTTACATTTAAACAACATAATTCAAATCAGCAATAAAATCTTATATGAACTGTCCAATAAATGTTGTTTGTTATGCTCAAATAGCAATAAAAAAGCTTATATTTCAGGCCAGACCAGCCAATACGCATGCAGACCTAAGCTCGCTTCTCAGTACACTGAACACTTCTATGGCAACCGGAGCTTCCAACGACAGCTGCAGTGACGCAATGACTTTAGCATGTTTGTTCTCTAGGAATCGAACCCATGACCCTGCTGTTGTGAGCACCACGCTCAACCATTTGAGCAACAGGAACCACCCATAACCTCATAACACCCATGCATCGTGTCGTGGACAGCTTTGCACAAAACTGCATTAAATAAAGGATGGAGGAGCCGTGATGAAATGTAAGACGTGTTTGGTTCTCTGCTGCCAAATCACATGAACTTCCTCATAAATAGCTTTGGTAAGAAAACATCTCCTAGGAAAAGGCCTGAGGTTCTGCAGGTCTGTCTGAAGGTCTCCATCAGTAACAGCACTGAGGATCTGATGTGTGTATTTTTGAATACACTTGGACAGTTAACACATTTGAGCTGCATTAGTTTAGTCTTCTATGGGAGACGCAGTAGATGACACTAACAGCAATGGTTATAACAGGTGCACAATGACTCCAGTCACCAGCACATGGATCAGGTATCCGCCTGACCTGAAGGCATTCGACCCCCACATGCTGTTTACTACATAGGGCTCATTGTTTTACGACAGGTCGAAGTGAGGGGCTGAACAAATTCCCTCAGGAGCTCCCCAGCAGACACTGCTAGTACACTACAGTATAAAGCAAATGCTGCATACACACTGTCATTAAGGTTATATTAAGCTTTCAGAGCGAGATGGACCAGAAGTGCTGGATGCAGAAACAACTCCATATTATTACATAAACACACCTGCTATCTTTATATGGGCGTGTTTGAATGTAGAGGGGGATTAAGGCCTGAAAACAAACTGTCATGTTATTATATTTATGCTTTCAACAAACCCTGAGGAGTAAGACATTGCAATTAAAGCCATGCAAGTGTGTTCCTCAACGCCATGTCATAGATATTATCCTTATGAATAATGCATCACAAAGCCTCATTAACACAATGACATAATACGTTGGATTTGGCGTTGATGCAATACATAAAAGCAAGAATGGTTGTTAAAAGCGCAAGATGGCTGTCTAATGTAAGCACACTCACATGTCCTGAAGGGATTGTGTGTCTGTCATGTATCCCGCTCCTCCTTCCAGAAAATACACGAATATAATTAATATTAATACATTAACGCTTGCACGGTCACACAGTTCACGCTTTTCCTCTGATAAGGCATGTCTTTCTCGTAATAAGCTAGTCCTCGGTTAAAGACAGCAACCAGGGCCAGACAAAGACACAACAGAGCCACCGGCTGCCACCATCCTGCTTCATGATTGTGCTGTTCAGACAGTGTTCAATTTACGATTCCTACTATTGCGACGGTCTCCTCATGAATATTAATTAGGTCGCGCTGACGTTTCTCAGGTACGTTTAGTACGTTCATTTGGGGTCCAGGCACGTGATCTAATTAATATTTATAATGTAGTATTAAGCTTCGTTTATTCGTCAGCTGTCCAGCGCCCGCCTGCCAACGCCTGCCTTTCAGCCAATCAGAAAGGCCTATTGATCGACGATGAAGTTACCTAATTAATATTTCACGAGCCAAGCGGTTGCCATAGTACGACTGTTCATCCAACTATCCTGTCAGATTAGGCGGAGGCTCGGACAGGCTCACGCAAACGCTGTTAAATCGCTTCTATAAAACATGTAGTCTTTAAGGTTTTAATACACATAAAACAATGAAACAAAAGTGACTTATTCAAGTAATAATAATAATAAATCACACTCAGCTGTTTGTTTGGGATTATATCCCATATAGTCATCATTTAAAATATAATTTACAACGATGATTAATAGTTACAGCTGAATACTGGATTGTGGTCTCTCTCTCTCTCTCTCTCTCTCTCTCTCTCTCTCTCTCTCTCTCTCCATATCACTGTAAATATCAAATTTCATTGGATTAAAACCTTGTTCTAACTGCAAGAAAACTGGAGAACAGGGAAATATTAAGTAGTTTTACAAATCTGATCTTAAAAAAAAAAAGATAATTTACCTCTTTTAAAAACACATTCAATAATGAAATTTCCTTTTACAAATAGTCATATTTCTTTTCTTAAAGCTAATTTAAACAACATAAAACCAACCAAATGATGTTAAAAAAAAAAAAAATATATATATATATATATATATATACACTCACCTAAAGGATTATTAGGAACACCATACTAATACTGTGTTTGACCCCCTTTCGCCTTCAGAACTGCCTTAATTCTACGTGGCATTGATTCAACAAGGTGCTGAAAGCATTCTTTAGAAATGTTGGCCCATATTGATAGGATAGCATCTTGCAGTTGATGGAGATTTGTGGGATGCACATCCAGGGCACGAAGCTCCCGTTCCACCACATCCCAAAGATGCTCTATTGGGTTGAGATCTGGTGACTGTGGGGGCCATTTTAGTACAGTGAACTCATTGTCATGTTCAAGAAACCAATTTGAAATGATTGGAGCTTTGTGACATGGTGCATTATCCTGCTGGAAGTAGCCATCAGAGGATGGGTACATGGTGGTCATAAAGGGATGGACATGGTCAGAAACAATGCTCAGGTAGGCCGTGGCATTTAAACGATGCCCAATTGGCACTAAGGGGCCTAAAGTGTGCCAAGAAAACATCCCCCACACCATTACACCACCACCACCAGCCTGCACAGTGGTAACAAGGCATGATGGATCCATGTTCTCATTCTGTTTACGCCAAATTCTGACTCTACCATCTGAATGTCTCAACAGAAATCGAGACTCATCAGACCAGGCAACATTTTTCCAGTCTTCAACTGTCCAATTTTGGTGAGCTCGTGCAAATTGTAGCCTCTTTTTCCTATTTGTAGTGGAGATGAGTGGTATCCGGTGGGGTCTTCTGCTGTTGTAGCCCATCCGCCTCAAGGTTGTGCGTGTTGTGGCTTCACAAATGCTTTGCTGCATACCTCGGTTGTAACGAGTGGTTATTTCAGTCAAAGTTGCTCTTCTATCAGCTTGAATCAGTCGGCCCATTCTCCTCTGACCTCTAGCATCAACAAGGCATTTTCGCCCACAGGACTGCCGCATACTGGATGTTTTTCCCTTTTCACACCATTCTTTGTAAACTCTAGAAATGGTTGTGCGTGAAAATCCCAGTAACTGAGCAGATTGTGAAATACTCAGACCGGCCCGTCTGGCACCAACAAACATGCCACGCTCAAAATTGCTTAAATCACCTTTCTTTCCCATTCTGACATTCAGTTTGGAGTTCAGGAGATTGTCTTGACCAGGACCACACCCCTAAATGCATTGAAGCAACTGCCATGTGATTGGTTGATTAGATAATTGCATTAATGAAAAATTGAACAGGTGTTCCTAATAATCCTTTAGGTGAGTGTATATATGATTAACCATCTTCTGGGTCTTATCAGAAAAGGATTTGGTGTAATTATTGTTCCTATCAAATAAACTCAAATTTTTTTTAAGAAAATGATAAACTAAACCAGTTGTGTAACATTACATTGAAATTATACCAGTTTATACTTAAGAGATTTAATTAACTAAACTACAGTGCCTTATGGTGGGGTAAGTTAAAACGCTGGCTCAATTTACCCCACAGCATCTGGCTCACTTTGGCCCATAGCTGCCATTTTGGATTAAACTAGCTACCTTACCAATTCAGGCTAATATTTAGCTAAATGATTTGCATGGTTTTATACATTGCTAAATAACCAATATGGATCATAAATATTTTAGACTGGACAAATTTGCTTTGATGCAGCAGCCATTACATCTGTTATGCTAAAATTTTACTTTGACAAGCCAAAAATAGTTTTTAAAGTAAATGGGTTCCTTCCACTCCTCCATGTGCTTCTCATTTTCACAGTCTGGCAGAAATGATGAGTGGTTCCAAAATATATGGTCACATGACAATAAAAGTGTACAGTGGCCAAGATAAAGGGGGTGGGTCACTGGCTCATCTTACCCCACTCTCCCCCTACACATAGAATATCTGATATTTGACCAGAATATTGACTTGCCTAATAGTAATTATGCCCACACTGTAAACTACCAGTAATGCACAGAAGAGTGTTGAATGTAGGGAATGAGGTCATAGTGATATCAGACCAGAAGAGGGTGCCATGGACCACTGTGGAGATGAACCACAAAATGGCAGTATCCGAAATCGCATACTCTTAGATACTTCTTTTGAATAAGTACTTTGCGACTGTTAAAAAAATATGTTCTTTATAGTATGAATGAAATCTGGACATACTACATTTTTTATTTTGTCATTATCTTGTGACCTAGTGCCAGTTGTGTCAGTATACAGCCATTCACAAGTTCTCTCCTGTGGCCTCATGGGATAGTAAAGTGTCGATTGGATCCGCACTTAAATATCTCAACAGAAGTAGTAACTCTTTGCCTACTGTTTTGTGAATTCATAGTACTATTTTTACATTCTGTTTTTCACATTTACGTTTATTCATTTAGCAGATGCTTTTATCCAAAGCGACTTACAATTCAGGAATACAACAAGCGATTAATCTAAAGAGGCAATAAACACGAGAAGTGCTAGTCATACAAAGTTTCAGCATTGTTCAGGATAGTACAAGCTATACTGTATATACTGATATACTGTATATAGTTATTATTAAAGTTATCTTTATAGTTATCGTTCTTTGTGTGAATGGACCTTTGTGTGAATCAGCATATTGATTAACCTTAGAGTTCACAGTAGTCTTTTAACTGTAAGTTTTAAACTGTAAAGTTTTTTTTTTTTTTTTTTTTAATACAAAGGCATTTAAAATGTACAGTATATAATCAGTGGCAGTGTATCTAACACAAATACATTTTTTCATTGGTACAGAATTACATTTCTATGCTTGTGTTACCATTGACCTATACATGACAGAACAGGACCACACTTGATTTTGCTTAATCTAATCAAAGCATTGATATGACTATAAATAGATGCTCTTGCTGTTAAAGAAGTTACAGACCTGCCACTTTGCGTCACGCTGTAAAGAGTATGTTGGCTGGACAGTTTAATGTTTACATGAAATTTTAAATTCATCCCATTTTATTAATCTTATTGTGAATGATTCATCCATGCATATGCCTTGTATCATCGATGCCTTCCGGTGGTGATGTATGCCAGACTTCTCCAATCAACCTGCATAAACCTCGCCCCTTTCGCCATCCAATCAGCTACTGATGGATAGAACCAAGTCTCCGCCTTACATTTTTTCTTTTTAGATAATTCGTTTCACTCGGATGTATGCCACAATTGGAAAGTCTGTAATTAGGCAGGAAAGATCTGTCACTACTTCTGTTACATTGTGATTTTAATGTCGGTGAAAATCAGCTAAGATTTTAACTGAATTTGCTCTCTAGACAATGAGAAATGGAACAAAAGTCAAACTATATATTTCATGAATCCTTCTACCCTTTTAAATTATAAGTGAGCATCTAACGAGCACCATATAAATATGACCTGTATGTAAAAATGAAATATGATCAAAGGATGATAATAAGTTGAGATAAAGGTCAAATTAAACCACCTGGGTAGTGTTGCATCAGCCGTTCGTAAGTTATTTCTTAAATTGGAACGTAAAGTCCACACTAGAGGCTTAGGCCGTTTCTCAGTATGTGTTCATGTCTGTACTTGTGTTCTTGTGAAATGTCATCAGTTGCTGCCCAAGTACTGTTCCAATTCAAAGTTCACATCTTAGCCAAGTGCAGTTCAAATCCCCGGATGTGTCCTTGATCCGGCCCTTTTATGGAGGATGCAATGAGAGGTGACTTGTGCGAACCTGAGACAGACAGGTATCCCAGAATGCACCTTGCACAAACCAGCAAGCTCCAATGGACTAGGTGCACAAGATGGTGTCCGGGATATGAGTGTGCACATCAGTACTTCCGTTTTAAGCTTTCCCGCACTGCTAATAACAAGAGTTTTGACATCAAGCTACACTCTAAAAAATGCTGGGTTGTTTTAACCTAAATTTGGGTCAAATATGGACAAACCCAGCCATGAGTGGATTCAGGATTAAAGAAAGGCGATTTACCTTCCAACGGGTGAAAAAGTTAAATTCATTAAAATGACTAAAATAACACGCATATCTACAGCAATACAGACTTTTGTAATCAAAATATGAAAATTTATTTTTGTTTTCTTAAGTAAAATTGTGTCCATTTGTGAATACATTTTTTTTTTTACATTTCCCATCACTCCCTCCCCATTGACAAAATTCAATGAAAATGCATGAAACCATATCACAGAAAGACTGATTAAAGTTAAAAAAAAAAAAAAAAAAAAAAAAAAAAACTTGAAAACAAGTTGAATTGAAATCTAAAAACATTTCACAACATTTGCATCAACATCTTGAGCATAAGCGTCAAGATATCCTGTGAGAGAAATAATCACAGTAAGAATCAATTGTAGTGTAATGTACTGTAGAAGAAAAGTATTTAGAAGTAATAGTTTAGAAGTAATAGTGTACAAGTAAATATAAAAAGAACAAACAGCATAAAAGGCAAGATCACAGTAATAACAAAAACTACAGTTTGTCAGCAAAAATGATTGCTCGCAGAATTCTCATTGTTGGCGTTTCATCCCCAGAAAGCCCATACACCACAGTCTGTAGAAACTGCCACACAGTGGAACACTGTTTTGGGTACACAGCAAATTTCACAGTGTTAAATTAACACTGCTCAGTGTTTATATAATCCACACTCATATAGTGTTATAAGTAACAGAGTCACTGAAGAAATGACACAAGAACTACAACTGACTTCAGCCACAGCCTTAGAAAAAATCAACTGAAGATAAAGAAGACATTAAATCTCTGAAGATCTCAGCAGAGGAGGATTAAACAACTCCACAAACAGCATTACCAGCTTCACTTATTTCTAACCAGATTGACTTTATTCTGTCAGACGTCTACTGAAGCTCTTATTAATTTTAGTTTGGTGTACTCACCATTGTGGTGACCAGTGTTTGCTTTAGTTGGGCTCTTGACACTGGGCATTTATATGTACATTTGTGGTCTTTTTAACAGTGTGTTTGTCAAAACATGTAATTTGTTTGCAAAGAATATCTAATCAAAGATGGTAAGGTGATGTAATTTTAATCATAAAGTAGTTTTAAAAAAATGCAATAGTGATCAAAAGTGGTTACTTAACGTACTTTTATTTTTCACTGTCTATGCTGGTTTGCTGGCGATTAAACATTCTGAATTTTGATTTTTAAATACACTGTTAAAAAAAAAAACTTAGAGACACAGACATCAAGAATCAGCATAGGAATCTCAACAATGCTGACATGTTTCATGCTGCAATGCATGCTGGGAGCCACCATAGTATAAAACCCATGGCTCCCATCATGCATTGTGGCATGAAACATGTCACCATTGTTGAGATTCCTATGCTGATTATTGATGTCTGTGTGTATTCAGATGGTGCAACTTTTCACAAAAAAAAAAAAAAAAAGTGAACAGTTGTTAGTATTTTTCAAGTTATCATTGTTAGAATATCAAGATATGCAGTCACAGGGGACTCTGAATAATATCAGTAAATGAGACTATTACATGGAGACTTCATCTTTATCGTTAAGTAGCCCATATCAGCTAAACACATTTTCTCTTACTGTTTTTGACATAACAGACACAGATACAACAGCCAGAGAAAAAGCAATGTTAAAAAGTCAAGAGTCAAACAGCCTCACTGAAGCAAACACCATAATAGTGACTTAAATCAGAAATAATTAAAAAAAAAAAATCAACATCTAAACCTCTGTTAATTCTCAATGATAATTTTTTTCTGGTTAGAAATGCGTGAAGCTGGTAATGCTGTTTGTGGAGTTGTTTAATCCTCCTCTGGTGAGATCTTCAGAGATTTAATGTCTTCTTTATCTTCAGTTGATTTCATCTAAGGCTGTGGCTGAAGTCAATTGTAGTTCTTGTTGTGTCTCTTTTCTTCAGTGACTATGCTGGTTAACATTAATGCTCAATCATCACTCAATCTCTTAATTACCTAATTAATTTCAACATTGATTCAGTGTTACTTATAACACTATATGAGTGTGGATTATATACAAACCCGATTCCAAAAAAGTTGGGACACTGTACAAATTGTGAATAAAAACAGAATGCAATGATATGGAAGTTTAAAATTTCAATATTTTATTCAGAATACAACATAGATGACATATCAAATGTTTAAACTGAGATAATGTATCATTTTAAGGGAAAAATAAGTTGATTTTAAATTTCATGGCATCAACACATCTCAAAAAAGTTGGGACAAGGCCATGTTTACCACTGTGTGGCATCCCCTCTTCTTTTTATAACAGTCTGCAAACGTCTGGGGACTGAGGAGACAAGTTGCTCAAGTTTAGGAATAGGAATGTTGTCCCATTCTTGTCTAATACAGGCTTCTAGTTGCTCAACTGTCTTAGGTCTTCTTTGTCGCATCTTCCACTTTATGATGCGCCAAATGTTTTCTATGGGTGAAAGATCTGGACTGCAGACTGGCCATTTCAGTACCCGGATCCTTCTTCTACACAGCCATGATGTTGTAATTGATGCAGTATGTGGTCTGGCATTGTCATGTTGGAAAATGCAAGGTCTTCCCTGAAAGAGACGACGTCTGGATGGGAGCATATGTTGTTCTAGAACTTGGATATACCTTTCAGCATTGATGGTGCCTTTCCAGATGTGTAAGCTGCCCATGCCACACGCACTCATGCAACCCCATACCATCAGAGATGCAGGCTTCTGAACTGAGCGCTGATAACAACTTGGGTTGTCCTTGTCCTCTTTAGTCCGGATGACATGGCGTCCCAGTTTTCCAAAAAGAACTTCAAATTTTAATTCGACTGACCACAGAACCGTTTTCCACTTTGCCACAGTCCATTTTAAATGAGCCTTGGCCCAGAGAAAACGCCTGCGCTTCTGGATCATGTTTAGATATGGCTTCTTTTTTGACCTATAGAGTTTTAGCCGGCAACGGCGAGTGGCACGGTGGATTGTGTTCACCGACAATGTTTTCTGGAAGTATTCCTGAGCCCATGTTGTGATTTCCATTACAGTAGCATTCCTGTATGTGATGCAGTGCCGTCTAAGGGCCCGAAGATCACGGGCATCCAGTATGGTTTTCCAGCCTTGACCCTTACACACAGAGATTGTTCCAGATTCTCTGAATCTTTGGATGATATTATGCACTGTAGATGATGATAACTTCAAGCTCTTTGCAATTTTTCTCTGAGAAAATCCTCTCTGATATTGCTCCACTATTTTTTGCCGCAGCATTGGGGGAATTGGTGATCCTCTGCCCATCTTGACTTCTGAGAGACACTGCCACTCTGAGAGGCTCTTTTTATACCCAAACATGTTGCCAATTGACCTAATAAGTTGCAAATTGGTCCTCCAGCTGTTCCTTATATGTACATTTAACTTTTCCGGCCTCTTATTGCTACCTGTCCCAACTTTTTTAGAATGTGTAGCTCTCATGAAATTTAAAATGAGCCAATATTTGGCATGACATTTCAAAATGTCTCGCTTTCAACATTTGATATGTTATCTATATTCTATTGTGAATAAAATATAAGTTTATGAGATTTGTAAATTATTGCATTCCTTTTTTATTCACAATTTGTACAGTGTCCCAACTTTTTTGGAATCGGGTTTGTAAACACTGGGAAATTTGCTGTGTAGTTTATGTCAAAGATGTAGAATGCTTTAAAGCAAACATATACTGCAGCAAGCAATGTATTTTGCTCAAGCGCTTCTCCATTTATAATGGCAAAGGCTTGAAAGCACTGGTTGTCTTCCAAGCATGAGAACATGTGGTAATTCAGTGGAGTCTTTTGAGCGCAGATGTAAATACCTTTAGGAACAGTACTATGACACACCAAGCCAACCATCGGCCAATGTTAGCACTAGTCGGACCCCTGTTGGCAGGGGTTGGCCCTTGGCCATAGCCTTTGCAGTGTGTTCCAACTTTTTGGCCCAGACGCAGATGACTCATGGCAACAACACAGTTACCGTTTGATGTCACTAGTTTTTTGATGTCGGCTTGGTGTGTCACAGCCTTAAAGGGTTAGTTCACCCAAAAATAAATACTTAAATTAAATCTGTTCTTCATATAAAGCGATCGAGTCTCTTCAGAAAATTTGGAATACATTAGATTCATATGGATTAGTTTTACAATCTTTTTATTAACTTTTTGTAGCGTCAAAGTGGTAATTACATAGACTGTCAATAGAGGGACAGAAAGCTCTCATATTTCATTAGAAATATCTTCATTCCATTCCGAAGATGAACAAAAGTCTTACAGATTTGGAACGAAAGGAAGGTGAGTAATTGATGACAGAATTTTCATTTTTGGGTGACACTGCTCAATGTAATTTTTCACCCAAAAATGTAATTGTCATTATTCATTCACCTTCATGTTGTTTCAAACCCACGTGAATTTTCAGTACATTGGAAGCACATTCATACACTTGAATTGATGAAAAAAGGAAGAAAATATTAAAAACATTACTAGATTTGTGACATTGATAATTGTGGAAATGCGTCTTCACAGTCTGTGAAAAGGGTCCATACAATGTATTGTAAATACTTAAATCATGTAGTTTTAGCAATGGCTGTTAACTTACAGGCTGTATGTCTATGAAGGCCTTCCTGGTTTCAACGAAAGTTGGTTGAAAGTTCCTTCCAGTCTTGTACACTGATGTTGGAAGGACTACATGAAGTACTTGCAAGGTGACATCACTCTGTCTCTTTAGAATACAATGAAACAATATTCACAAAATCACTCAAAATGTAAAAAAAAAAAGGTGATACAATTTGACTGCAATAAATCTGGGTGTGTGACATTTATTTATTAAATTGTGTTACAAAGAAATACTTAACTCAAAATGAAAATGGAAATTGTCATGACTAACAGTAATTATTGTAAACAGGGAAAATCTCTCCTTTTTTAGAATGACATGAGAGATAGTAATTCATTTTAGACTGAATTATTCATTTGTAACAGTGTGCTTAATACCCATTACCTGCTGACATCATTTCTACACTGGAAAGTAGATCAAGAGATTGTTTCTCTCTGCTGGCAAACTGCAGAATCTTATCCTTAAACACAGGTACCCAATTTTAGGTAAGTTCAGAAGCGGAGTATGGATTCAAAATGAAGAAATCCTGGGATATAAAAAATACAAAACAAAGGCCAACATGGCAAACAAAGTTGTAAAACAAAAAAGAAAATACTGAGCCAATGTTTTTATTTCTTAAATTTAAATCCACCATGCCTGGAGTGTCGAGGAGACGTGGCTACTCCTTGTATATTTCCATGATTGTCTTAGTTCCATTGTCACGAATCCATTTGGCCCTATGGATTGCCGTCTCTTTCATGTATTGCTCAACCTGACTTAGTGGCCAGATATTATTTTTAAGCCACTCTGTCATTTGAGTAGCTCTTTCTGAATCCACATTTGACTCTGTTGAGAGCAGAAATGTAAATCACAAACACAGGAATTATGAATGGGAAAATATGCTAAGCTGAGACACACACACACACACACACATATACAGTGGGGAGAACAAGTATTTGATACACTGCCAATTTTGCAGGTTTTCCTACTTACAAAGCATGTAGAGGTCTGTAATTTTTATCATAGGTACACTTCAACTGTGAGAGACGGAATCTAAAACAAAAATACAGAAAATCACATTGTATGATTTTTAAATAATTAATTTGCATTTATTGCATGCCATAAGTATTTGATCACCTACCAACCAGTAAGAATTCCGGCTCTCACAGACCTGTTAGTTTTTCTTTAAGAATCCCTCCTGTTCTCCACTCATTACCTGTATTAACTGCACCTGTTTGAACTCGTTACCTGTATAAAAGACACCTGTCCACACACTCAATCAAACAGACTCCAACCTCTCCACAATGGCCAAGACCAGAGAGCTGTGTAAGGACATCAGGGATAAAATTGTAGACCTGCACAAGGCTGGGATGGGCTACAGGACAATAGGCAAGCAGCTTGGTGAGAAGGCAACAACTGTTGGCGCAATTATTAGAAAATGGAAGAAGTTCAAGATGACGGTCAATCTCCCTCGGTCTGGGGCACCATGCAAGATCTCACCTCGTGGGGCATCAGTGATCATGAAGAAGGTGAGCGATCAGCCCAGAACTACACAGCAGGACCTGGTCAATGACCTGAAGAGAGCTAGGACCACAGTCTCAAAGAAAACCATTAGTAACACACTACGCCGTCATGGATTAAAATCCTGCAGCGCACGCAAGGTCCCCCTGCTCAAGTCAGCGCATGTCCAGGCCCGTCTGAAGTTTGCCAATGACCATCTGGATGATCCAGAGGAGGAATGGGAGAAGGTCATGTGGTCTGATGAGACAAAAATAGAGCTTTTTGGTCTAAACTCCACTCGCCGTGTTTGGAGGAAGAAGAAGGATGAGTACAACCCCAAGAACACCATCCCAACCGTGAAGCATGGAGGTGGAAACATCATTCTTTGGGGATGCTTTTCTGCAAAGGGGACAGGACGACTGCACCGTATTGAGGGGAGGATGGATGGGGCCATGTATGGTGAGATCTTGGCCAACAACCTCCTTCCCTCAGTAAGAGCATTGAAGATGGGTCGTGGCTGGGTCTTCCAGCATGACAACGACCCGAAACACACAGCCAGGGCAACTAAGGAGTGGCTCCGTAAGAAGCATCTCAAGGTCCTGGAGTGGCCTAGCCAGTCTCCAGACCTGAACCCAATAGAAAATCTTTGGAGGGAGCTGAAAGTCCGTATTGCCCAGCAACAGCCCGAAACCTGAAGGATCTGGAGGAGGTCTGTATGGAGAAGTGGGCCAAAATCCCTGCTGCCGTGTGTGCAAACCTAGTCAAGAACTACAGGAAACGTATGATCTCTGTAATTGCAAACACAGGTTTCTGTACCAAATATTAAGTTCTGCTTTTCTGATGTATCAAATACTTATGTCATGCAATAAAATGCAAATTAATTACTTAAAAATCATACAATGTGATTTTCTGGATTTTTGTTTTAGATTCCGTCACTCACAGTTGAAGTGTACCTATGATAAAATTACAGACTTCTACATGCTTTGTAAGTAGTCAAACCTGCAAAATCGGCAGTGTATCAAATACTTGTTCTCCCCGCTGTATATATACACAGGGTTTTTCCTGCATTGACAATTCCGTCAACTATCCCGGGCGTCTTTCACGCTGACCCTGGCCCATCAGGCAGTTCTTATTAGCTATGTTTCCATCACCCTGTGTTTATGCGCATTTTGAAACGAGTGATGGAAACGCCAAAATTCAAAACCAAATCCCTTAATTCGCAAAGAAGTTTTTACGCTCACTTGAGGTGGTTTTTGACTTGTGCGAAAACAAGTTAATGCAAATAATGGGAGATAATAATGGGAATAAATTGAGAAACGCTCTCAATGTATTGCGATGTGCCCATGATGACTTAATTGATATTTGGGTAACACTTTACATTAAAGTTCCCTTTGTAAAGGGTTTATAAAGGTGTTTGTTAATGACTAATAACTCATTTACAAATGCATTATAGATCGTTGATAAGCAGTTATAACGGCATGAATAAAAAGGGTGACTTTAATGCAATACCTGCCAAATAGTGAGCCCTTTTTAACTCACATGTTATAAATGCTTAATAAATGTATTTATTCACACTTATTAAGCTCAAAATCAGATTCCTGATTTATTTCATGATGCAACAAAAATAGACTATCTTAGTGAGACTGAAGGGTGTTGTATTTGTGGTTTTCTCATTAATATCTCATGACTACCACTTTTCTTAAAATGTTCCTTACCAGAAGTTACTGTCTTACCCATGATATTCCACAAAAGGCTCATGCCTATTCACAGCAGTGTATAAAACTGATTTCTTGCTTATCAAGATGAAATTATCAAACTTTATTTTGAAATGTAAAGTGAACACATGTATTACCTGTAGAATGTATTACATGTAGAACACATGTAACCATTTATTAATGAGTTACAAACATCAGTAACCTGTGAAAGTGCACCTTAGTGTAAAGTGAACACATGTGAATCATGTATTTATTAATTATTATTGCACACACAGAAGATAGTATTTTTTCTGATGACATATTTTATTGTTGATGCATTGTATCCGTAAACACAACTTTAAACTTGAACATTAACATATTAATACGCAATCAATAATTATTTTTGATATCATGATAAAGGCCACTGTAACCTGAGCATCTGGCCATCCACACTTACAGTAACGTTACAAATCAAATCAAATCACCTTTATTTATATAGCGCTTTTTACAATGGCAATTGTTTCAAAGCAGCTTCACAGTGGTAACAGGAAAATAATGCAATGGAATTTGATTCGGCTCTGGTGAAAACGATGATGTCATCCAGCTCATTTCAATTATCATATAGTGTCAATGCGGGCAGATCAGTAATATAGTTGAAATTTAAGTGTCCCCAACTGAGCAAGCCAAAGCCAAAGGCGACGGTGGCAAGGAACCAAAACTCCTTCAATGGAGAAAAAAACCTTGGGAGAAAACAGGCTCAGTCGGGGTGCCAGTTCTCCTCTGGCCGACGAACAAATAGTGTATGATTATGATTCTGGCACATTACAGGTCAGAAGTCATATTAGATCAATAGATATTCGTAGGATTATTCGAAAGATTGGATGTCATCGCTCTGCTGCAGAATTTCAATGGTATCAACATTTATTCCATGTGACAGTATTAGGTCTAACGTATGATTACAGTGATGAGTGGGTCCTGACACGTGTTGCCTTACTCCAATAGAGTTTAGAATGTCTCTAAATGCCAATCCCAATGCGTCTTTTTCATTGTCTACATGGATATTAAAATCACCAACAATTAGGACTTTATCTGCAGCCAGTACTAACTCTGATAGAAAATCAGCAAATTCTCTGGTAAAGTCTGTATGGTGCCTTGGTGGCCTGTATACAGTAGCCAGCACAAATGTCAAACGGGATTTATCAATTTCACTACATAACGTTACATAAAGCACCAAAACTTCAAAGGAATTATATTTGAAACTAGACTTCTGAGTAATACCGAAGATATTATTATAAATTACAGCAACACCTCCCCCTTTACCTTTCAGACGCGGCTCATGTTTATAACAATAATCTTGGGGGGTGGAATCATTTAAAGTAATGTAATCGTCAGGTTTTAGCCAGGTTTCTGTCAAACACAGCACATCTAGGTTATGATCTGTAATCATATCATTAACAATAAGCGCTTTTGAGGAAAGGGATCGAATATTCAGCAGCCCGAGCTTTATCATTTGATCGACAGATCGACAGACATGCGCGTGATCCTATCTTACAGGATCACATCACTAAAGCACGTGTGTTCTGGCGTGTGACAGGAGTTGACGCTAGTGAGCATCCGATAAAGATAAACTCACTTTTGAGAAGAAGTCATGCTGTTCCATCGTGCTCTGAAGAGAAATTTTAAGTGTTCCTGATTTGATGGGTAAGCTAACTGAGCTGACATCGCTGCAGACTATGTTTTTCAAGTATTTATATTAATTGTGTAATTGCTGTGTTAGTTTGTAGTTACCATACACAAATAACCGCTCCGGCTCTCCCTCGGACGGTTCTGTCACGCGCATGTAACGTTACAGTGGCCTTTATCATGATATCAAAAATAATTATTGATTGCGTATTAATATGTTAATGTTCAAGTTTAAAGTTGTGTTTACGGATACAATGCATCAACAATAAAATATTTTGTCAGAAAAAATACTTTCTTCTGTATGTGCATTAATAATTAATAAATACATGATTCACATGTGTTCACTTTACATTAAGGTTCACTTTCACAGGTTACTAATGTTTGTAACTCATTAATAAATGGTTTACACTTAAGATTCACAAGTAACTAATAATGGAATTAAAATATTCATTATTAAGATCTCATTAAGTTATGGTTGTGCTCTTGTGTTTTTTTTTTTTTTTTTTTTAAATAAAGTTTGATAATTTCATCTTGATAAGCAAGAAATCAGTTTTATACACTGCTGTGAATAGGCATGAGCCTTTTGTGGAATATCATGGGTAAGACAGTAACTTCTGGTAAGGAACATTTTAAGAAAAGTGGTAGTCATGAGATATTAATGAGAAAACCACAAATACAACACCCTTCAGTCTCACTAAGATAGTCTATTTTTGCTGCATCATGAAATAAATCAGTAATCTGGTTTTGAGTTAAATAAGTGTGAATAAATACATTTATTAAGCATTTATAACATGTGAGTTAAAAAGGGCTCACTATTTGGCAGGTATTGCATTAAAGTCACCCTTTTTATTCATGCCGTTATAACTGCTTATCAACGATCTATAATGCATTTGTAAATGAGTTATGCTTGTCTACACCTTCTAACAAATACTACCTCTTGCAGTTGTAAACAATATTCTATTAATACAAATATCGGTAACACTTTACATTAAGGTTCCCTTAGTAAAGGGTTTATAAAGGTGTTTGTTAATGACACCTTTTGTTAATGACACCTTTTGTAAATATTGTTTACAACTGCAAGTCATTAACAAACACCTTTAAAGGGTTAGTTAGGGTCATTTACTTACCGTCATGTTGTTCCAAACTCGTAAGACTTTCGTTCATCTTCAGAACACAAATTAAGATCTTTTTGATGAAATCTGATTTCTGTCCCTCTTTTGACATTCTTCACCACTTTGAAGCTTCAAAAAGTTCATAAAGAGATCGCAGAACTAATTTATATGAATCGAGCGGTTTAGTCCACATTTTCTGAAGAGACACGATCGCTTTATTTGATGAACAGATAGAATTTAGGCTTTTTCACATACAAACATTCAACTCACACATGTGAATGTTCGCTTGACGTTGCGAGAATCAGTGAGGCTCAGGTTTATTCTCGCTGGTCAGGTTGAGCTTCTTTTTATGTTTGCTGATCAATGTTAATAAACAACTAAATTCAATCTGTTCATCAAATATAAATCGATCGAGTTACTTCAGAAAATGCGGACTAAACCACTTGATTCATATAGATCAGTTTTAGGATCTCTTTATGAACTTTTTAAAGCATCAAAGTGGTAGTTACGCAGACTGTCAATAGAGGGACAGAAAGCTCTCATATTTCATTAAAAAGATTTTATTTTGCGTTTCGAAGATGAACGAAAGTTTTACAGGTTTGGAACGACATGATGGTAAGTAATTAATGTTTAATCATTTGAGTAAACTTACCTTTTAAACTAATGTTGTTTTTGATCCCCCTCCCCCACCTAAAATAGCCTGTATCTCAGAGAAACGTAATGATCATTCTCATTCTCCTTAAAGGACATCACAGCATGTAGAGGGTGGTGATCATCAACAGAATGAATGTCCACCAAATCAAGTGCAGAAGAAGGAGACACAGAGAAGGCAAAAAAAAAAATGTCTGTCAAATCCAACTGTGTCCCATTTTTTCACAATGAATTTGACTTTGGAGTCAATGACCACAATGTTCTGAATGGTTGCAAACTGGGGCTCACCATCAGCAGAGTGAGACACAAAAAGTGTCATTCCTGACCTGTAAGTAGTGCCTTTGCATTTAATCTAAGATGGCAAATAGACATCTGAGAACAATGGAATTCCCTCAAAACCACATTTCACTTTCTCAAAACCCTCTATAGATCCCAGGAGTGTGGTGTATCCTGGACCAACTTCAAAGTCATGTAAGAACATCTTCCCAGAAAGCAGGGTGTAGCACAACATCATCTGGTGTCGGAAAGCCTGCGTTTTACAAATATTGCGGAAATTGCAGATTATATGGCTTAGTCTTTTGAAAAAGCCATGCTTTGCCTCAAGACGCATGCACCAGAACTGAACCAAAGAAAATCAACTCCATCCCACATAGCAACATTGATCTGGCCCACATCTGGCACATGTGGAATGCTGATCTGGCCCACATGTTGCGTGGAATGACGGCCCTTGGGTGGCCCACTCCTGTTTGCCAGATCTGGGCTACAAGCGGGCCATAACAATGCCACATGTCAGCCAAGAGCAAAGAAATAAACCAGAACTGGACCTTATCTGAGCCACAAAATCTGTGTATAATAAATATAACTTTGTTCGAATGTGGAGCTTTGTGCAATGAAGTGCTACCGTATGTTGTGTAAAACAACAGGTGTGTTCAATCATGAGCATTTCTACCTGCTCACTCTCCAAATGTGGAACCACCTGCAGCTGTAGCCAATGATGGCCTAATGGATGTCATCATAAATCTGGGAACTCTACTTCATTCAAGGCTGGATGGTCCTAAATACAGACTCTTTCAGGACGAGGTGCTGATGCACAGGTTGGCCAAGATTCCAACAATGGAATTCCCTCAAAACCACATTTCACTTTCTCAAAACCCTCTATAGATCCCAGGAGTGTGGTGTATCCTGGACCAACTTCAAAGTCATGTAAGAACATCTTCCCAGAAAGCAGGGTGTAGCACAACATCATCTGGTGTCGGAAAGCCTGCGTTTTACAAATATTGCGGAAATTGCAGATTATATGGCTTAGTCTTTTGAAAAAGCCATGCTTTGCCTCAAGACGCATGCACCAGAACTGAACCAAAGGTCCAAGTTTCCTAATGGCCCCAGGATAATGAAGCATAAAGTTGTGTTTTGGCTTCCAATGCCTGTCTGCATAAAGCTCCAAAAACAGCCTATGGTGTTCCTCAATCAGATGCTGCAAAAATATAACTGCCTCTACAGTCAAGGCTGGAGAGAAAATCAACTCCATCCCACATAGCAACATTGATCTGGCCCACATCTGGCACATGTGGAATGCTGATCTGGCCCACATGTTGCGTGGAATGACGGCCCTTGGGTGGCCCACTCCTGTTTGCCAGATCTGGGCTACAAGCGGGCCATAACAATGCCACATGTCAGCCAAGAGCAAAGAAATAAACCAGAACTGGACCTTATCTGAGCCACAAAATCTGTGTATAATAAATATGGAGTCATCTCAGCCTTAATAAGACTGTTAACAAGCAGAATCACATCATTTCGCATTTCAAGGTCAGCCATAGCACATTTTCTAAGCGCGCAACCAACATCAAGTTTCTGAAATGTCTACATTAAGAATCGTTAGTGCGCGTGACTTTTCATCTAAAAGATTTTCTACATTTAGCTTCAACGAGTGGACTACAAAGCATCACACGGGTAGCAATGCTGCAAAAAAGTATGACTTTAAGGATTGTTGTTTGCATTCCACATATCTTAACAGTAGGCTTCAAGGAGATTGTGGAAGTGCGTTTGGCTCCGATGTATGCGCTAAAATGTTCTGTAAACCTTAAAGCCCACAGAATTCAAATACGCAAAACCATTTTAGAGGAGAGGCGAATCAGAATGGAATGCCGATTGAGTTTTGTTATATTGTTAAAACTATATTTTCAGGAATCATTTCTATAGCTCTTTGCTTGGAAATGTGTTTTGAAAGATTTTTGTCTCCCAACCCACGATGAAGAGTTATGATGCTCCTTTCAGAGCGTGAATTGGGTGCAGAGTAGCGACTTTCGTTGTGAATTCTGCATTGTTGATGATCGTTCTGTATTGCTTTTTGAAATATTGAAGAAAGGAGTATGTGGTGTTTGGTGTTTAAGACTCATTTGGAAGTTTTTTTGGGGGGGTCTGTTTCTTCTATAAAGCTAACTTTGTTCGAATGTGGAGCTTTGTGCAATGAAGTGCTACCGTATGTTGTGTAAAACAACAGGTGTGTTCAATCATGAGCATTTCTACCTGCTCACTCTCCAAATGTGGAACCACCTGCAGCTGTAGCCAATGATGGCCTAATGGATGTCATCATAAATCTGGGAACTCTACTTCATTCAAGGCTGGATGGTCCTAAATACAGACTCTTTCAGGACGAGGTGCTGATGCACAGGTTGGCCAAGAGAGAGTTAGCCTTGCAACGTCTTCTTTAACGTCTCCCCCCTTTAAGGTGGCCTAGTGTTGAAACAGATGTGGGGAACAAAGCCTCATGGATACCCCAGCCATGGAAGAACCTAAGTTCTTGGTTAAATAAAAGATAATTTCTGTTAACCCAGCTCCCGTCTCTCTTGTAGTTGTGTTTTGTGGAAGCTTAATCCTCTCCTCGTCTTGGGGCCCGTGTCACAGCGTCCTTTGTGTAAAGCGAACATTGTCTTATGCAAGATACAATACCACATCACTGCGAAAAGTTGACATGTTTGCAACGATGTGGTATTGTATCTCGGATAAGACAGCAGATACGAAATCAGATTTTATGGAAAAAGTGGGCCTGTCACTGGGCTCATTTCGCATTTCAAGGTCAGCCATAGCACGTTTTCTAAGCGCGCAACCAACATCAAGTTTCTGAAATGTCTACATTAAGAATCGTTAGTGCGCGTGACTTTTCATCTAAAAGATTTTCTACATTTAGCTTCAACGAGTGGACTACAAAGCATCACACGGGTAGCAATGCTGCAAAAAAGTATGACTTTAAGGATTGTTGTTTGCATTCCACATATCTTAACAGTAGGCTTCAAGGAGATTGTGGAAGTGCCTTTGGCTCCGATGTATGCGCTAAAATGTTCCGTAAACCTTAAAGCCCACAGAATTCAAATACGCAAAACCATTTTAGAGGAGAGGCGAATCAGAATGGAATGCCGATTGAGTTTTGTTATATCACTAAGACTATGTTTTCAGGGATCATTTCTATAGTTCTTTGTTTGGAAATGTGTTTTGAAAGTTTTTGTCTCCCAACCCACGATGAAGAGTTATGATGCTCCTTTCAGAGCGGGAATTGGCGCGCAAAGTAGCGACTTTGGTTGTGAATTCTGCGTTGTTGATGATCGTTCTGTATTGCTTTTTGCAATATTGAAGAAAGGAGTATGTTCTGAGTGGTGTTTGGTGTTTAAGACTTATTTGGAAGTTTTTTTTTGGGAGGTCTGTTTTTCATATAAAGCTAACTTTGTTCAAATGTGGAGCTTTGTGCAATGAGGTGCTACCGTATGTTGTGTAAAACAACAGGTGTGTTCAATCATGAGCTTATCAACCTGCTCACTCTCCAAATGTGGAACCACCTGCAGCTGTAGCCAATGATGGCCTAATGGATGTCATCATAAATCTGGGAACTCTACTTCATTCAAGGCTGGATGGTCCTAAATACAGACTCTTTCAGTACGAGGTGCTGATGCACAGGTTGGCCAAGAGAGAGTTAGCCTTGCAACGTCTTCTTTAACGTCTTCCCCCTTTAAGGTGGCCTAGTGTTGAAACAGATGTGGGGAACAAAGCCTCATGGATACCCCAGCCATGGAAGAACCTAAGTTCTTGGTTAAATAAAAGATAATTTCTGTTAACCCAGCTCCCGTCTCTCTTGTAGTTGTGTTTTGTGGAAGCTTAATCCTCTCCTCGTCTTGGGGCCCGTGTCACAGCGTCCTTTGTGTAAAGCGAACATTGTCTTATGCAAGATACAATACCACATCACTGCGAAAAGTTGACATGTTTGCAACGATGTGGTATTGTATCTCGGATAAGACAGCAGATACGAAATCAGATTTTATGGAAAAAGTGGGCCTGTCACTGGGCTCATTTCGCATTTCAAGGTCAGCCATAGCACGTTTTCTAAGCGCGCAACCAACATCAAGTTTCTGAAATGTCTACATTAAGAATCGTTAGTGCGCGTGACTTTTCATCTAAAAGATTTTCTACATTTAGCTTCAACGAGTGGACTACAAAGCATCACACGGGTAGCAATGCTGCAAAAAAGTATGACTTTAAGGATTGTTGTTTGCATTCCACATATCTTAACAGTAGGCTTCAAGGAGATTGTGGAAGTGCCTTTGGCTCCGATGTATGCGCTAAAATGTTCCGTAAACCTTAAAGCCCATAGAATTCAAATACGCAAAACCATTTTAGAGGAGAGGCGAATCAGAATGGAATGCCGATTGAGTTTTGTTATATCGTTAAGACTATATTTTCAGGAATCATTTCTATAGTTCCTTGCTTGGAAATGTGTTTTGAAAGTTTTTGTCTCCCAACCCACGATGAAGAGTTATGATGCTCCTTTCAGAGCGTGAATTGGGCGCAGAGTAGCGACTTTGGTTGTGAATTCTGCGTTGTTGATGATCGTTCTGTATTGCTTTTTGCAATATTGAAGAAAGGAGTATGTTCTGAGTGGTGTTTGGTGTTTAAGACTCATTTGGAAGTTTTTTTTGGCGGGGTCTGTTTCTTCTATAAAGCTAACTTTGTTCACATGTGGAGCTTTGTGCAATGAGGTGTTACCGTATGTTGTGTAAAACAACAGGTGTGTTCAATCATGAGCATTTCTATCTGCTCACTCTCCAAATGTGGAACCATCTGCAGCTGTAGCCAATGATGGCCTAATGGATGTCATCATAAATCTGGGAACTCTACTTCATTCAAGGCTGGATGGTCCTAAATACAGACTCTTTCAGGACGAGGTGCTGATGCACAGGTTGGCCAAGAGAGAGTTAGCCTTGCAACGTCTTCTTTAACGTCTTCCCCCTTTAAGGTGGCCTAGTGTTGAAACAGATGTGGGGAACAAAGCCTCATGGATACCCCAGCCATGGAAGAACCTAAGTTCTTGGTTAAATAAAAGATAATTTCTGTTAACCCAGCTCCCGTCTCTCTTGTAGTTGTGTTTTGTGGAAGCTTAATCCTCTCCTCGTCTTGGGGCCCGTGTCACAGCGTCCTTTGTGTAAAGCGAACATTGTCTTATGCAAGATACAATACCACATCACTGCGAAAAGTTGACATGTTTGCAACGATGTGGTATTGTATCTCGGATAAGACAGCAGATACGAAATCAGATTTTATGGAAAAAGTGGGCCTGTCACTGGGCTCATTTCGCATTTCAAGGTCAGCCATAGCACGTTTTCTAAGCGCGCAACCAACATCAAGTTTCTGAAATGTCTACATTAAGAATCGTTAGTGCGCGTGACTTTTCATCTAAAAGATTTTCTACATTTAGCTTCAACGAGTGGACTACAAAGCATCACACGGGTAGCAATGCAGCAAAAAAGTATGACTTTAAGGATTGTTGTTTGCATTCCACATATCTTAACAGTAGGCTTCAAGGAGATTGTGGAAGTGCCTTTGGCTCCGATGTATGCGCTAAAATGTTCCGTAAACCTTAAAGCCCATAGAATTCAAATACGCAAAACCATTTTAGAGGAGAGGCGAATCAGAATGGAATGCCGATTGAGTTTTGTTATATCGTTAAGACTATATTTTCAGGGATCATTTCTATAGTTCCTTGCTTGGAAATGTGTTTTGAAAGTTTTTGTCTCCCAACCCACGATGAAGAGTTATGATGCTCCTTTCAGAGCGTGAATTGGGCGCAGAGTAGCGACTTTGGTTGTGAATTCTGCGTTGTTGATGATCGTTCTGTATTGCTTTTTGCAATATTGAAGAAAGGAGTATGTTCTGAGTGGTGTTTGGTGTTTAAGACTCATTTGGAAGTTTTTTTTGGCGGGGTCTGTTTCTTCTATAAAGCTAACTTTGTTCACATGTGGAGCTTTGTGCAATGAGGTGTTACCGTATGTTGTGTAAAACAACAGGTGTGTTCAATCATGAGCATTTCTATCTGCTCACTCTCCAAATGTGGAACCATCTGCAGCTGTAGCCAATGATGGCCTAATGGATGTCATCATAAATCTGGGAACTCTACTTCATTCAAGGCTGGATGGTCCTAAATACAGACTCTTTCAGGACGAGGTGCTGATGCACAGGTTGGCCAAGAGAGAGTTAGCCTTGCAACGTCTTCTTTAACGTCTTCCCCCTTTAAGGTGGCCTAGTGTTGAAACAGATGTGGGGAACAAAGCCTCATGGATACCCCAGCCATGGAAGAACCTAAGTTCTTGGTTAAATAAAAGATAATTTCTGTTAACCCAGCTCCCGTCTCTCTTGTAGTTGTGTTTTGTGGAAGCTTAATCCTCTCCTCGTCTTGGGGCCCGTGTCACAGCGTCCTTTGTGTAAAGCGAACATTGTCTTATGCAAGATACAATACCACATCACTGCGAAAAGTTGACATGTTTGCAACGATGTGGTATTGTATCTCGGATAAGACAGCAGATACGAAATCAGATTTTATGGAAAAAGTGGGCCTGTCACTGGGCTCATTTCGCATTTCAAGGTCAGCCATAGCACGTTTTCTAAGCGCGCAACCAACATCAAGTTTCTGAAATGTCTACATTAAGAATCGTTAGTGCGCGTGACTTTTCATCTAAAAGATTTTCTACATTTAGCTTCAACGAGTGGACTACAAAGCATCACACGGGTAGCAATGCTGCAAAAAAGTATGACTTTAAGGATTGTTGTTTGCATTCCACATATCTTAACAGTAGGCTTCAAGGAGATTGTGAAAGTGCCTTTGGCTCCGATGTATGCGCTAAAATGTTCCGTAAACCTTAAAGCCCACAGAATTCAAATACGCAAAACCATTTTAGAGGAGAGGCGAATCAGAATGGAATGCCGATTGAGTTTTGTTATATCGTTAAGACTATATTTTCAGGAATCATTTTTATAGTTCTTTGCTTGGAAATGTGTTTTGAAAGTTTTTGTCTCCCAACCCACGATGAAGAGTTATGATGCTCCTTTCAGAGCGTGAATTGGGCGCAAAGTAGCGACTTTGGTTGTGAATTCTGCGTTGTTGATGATCGTTCTGTATTGCTTTTTGCAATATTGAAGAAAGGAGTATGTTCTGAGTGGTGTTTGGTGTTTAAGACTTATTTGGAAGTTTTTTTTTTGGGGGTCTGTTTTTCATATAAAGCTAACTTTGTTCAAATGTGGAGCTTTGTGCAATGAGGTGCTACCGTATGTTGTGTAAAACAACAGGTGTGTTCAATCATGAGCTTTTCTATCTGCTCACTCTCCAAATGTGGAACCACCTGCAGCTGTAGCCAATGATGGCCTAATGGATGTCATCATAAATCTGGGAACTCTACTTCATTCAAGGCTGGATGGTCCTAAATACAGACTCTTTCAGTACGAGGTGCTGATGCACAGGTTGGCCAAGAGAGAGTTAGCCTTGCAACGTCTTCTTTAACGTCTTCCCCCTTTAAGGTGGCCTAGTGTTGAAACAGATGTGGGGAACAAAGCCTCATGGATACCCCAGCCATGGAAGAACCTAAGTTCTTGGTTAAATAAAAGATAATTTCTGTTAACCCAGCTCCCGTCTCTCTTGTAGTTGTGTTTTGTGGAAGCTTAATCCTCTCCTCGTCTTGGGGCCCGTGTCACAGCGTCCTTTGTGTAAAGCGAACATTGTCTTATGCAAGATACAATACCACATCACTGCGAAAAGTTGACATGTTTGCAACGATGTGGTATTGTATCTCGGATAAGACAGCAGATACGAAATCAGATTTTATGGAAAAAGTGGGCCTGTCACTGGGCTCATTTCGCATTTCAAGGTCAGCCATAGCACGTTTTCTAAGCGCGCAACCAACATCAAGTTTCTGAAATGTCTACATTAAGAATCGTTAGTGCGCGTGACTTTTCATGTAAAAGATTTTCTACATTTAGCTTCAACGAGTGGACTACAAAGCATCACACGGGTAGCAATGCTGCAAAAAAGTATGACTTTAAGGATTGTTGTTTGCATTCCACATATCTTAACAGTAGGCTTCAAGGAGATTGTGGAAGTGCCTTTGGCTCCGATGTATGCGCTAAAATGTTCCGTAAACCTTAAAGCCCACAGAATTCAAATACGCAAAACCATTTTAGAGGAGAGGCGAATCAGAATGGAATGCCGATTGAGTTTTGTTATATCGTTAAGACTATATTTTCAGGGATCATTTCTATAGTTCTTTGCTTGGAAATGTGTTTTGAAAGTTTTTGTCTCCCAACCCACGATGAAGAGTTATGATGCTCCTTTCAGAGCGTGAATTGGGCGCAAAGTAGCGACTTTGGTTGTGAATTCTGCGTTGTTGATGATCGTTCTGTATTGCTTTTTGCAATATTGAAGAAAGGAGTATGTTCTGAGTGGTGTTTGGTGTTTAAGACTTATTTGGAAGTTTTTTTTTGGGGGGTCTGTTTTTCATATGAAGCTAACTTTGTTCAAATGTGGAGCTTTGTGCAATGAGGTGCTACCGTATGTTGTGTAAAACAACAGGTGTGTTCAATCATGAGCGTTTCTACCTGCTCACTCTCCAAATGTGGAACCATCTGCAGCTGTAGCCAATGATGGCCTAATGGATGTCATCATAAATCTGGGAACTCTACTTCATTCAAGGCTGGATGGTCCTAAATACAGACTCTTTCAGGACGAGGTGCTGATGCACAGGTTGGCCAAGAGAGAGTTAGCCTTGCAACGTCTTCTTTAACGTCTCCCCCCTTTAAGGTGGCCTAGTGTTGAAACAGATGTGGGGAACAAAGCCTCATGGATACCCCAGCCATGGAAAAACCTAAGTTCTTGGTTAAATAAAAGATAATTTCTGTTAACCCAGCTCCCGTCTCTCTTGTAGTTGTGTTTTGTGGAAGCTTAATCCTCTCCTCGTCTTGGGGCCCGTGTCACAGCGTCCTTTGTGTAAAGCGAACATTGCCTTATGCAAGATACAATACCACATCACTGTGAAAAGTTGACATGTTTGCAACGATGTGGTATTGTATCTCGGATAAGACAGCAGATACGAAATCAGATTTTATGGAAAAAGTGGGCCTGTCACTGGGCTCATTTCGCATTTCAAGGTCAGCCATAGCACGTTTTCTAAGCGCGCAACCAACATCAAGTTTCTGAAATGTCTACATTAAGAATCGTTAGTGCGCGTGACTTTTCATCTAAAAGATTTTCTACATTTAGCTTCAACGAGTGGACTACAAAGCATCACACGGGTAGCAATGCAGCAAAAAAGTATGACTTTAAGGATTGTTGTTTGCATTCCACATATCTTAACAGTAGGCTTTAAGGAGATTGTGGAAGTGCCTTTGGCTCCGATGTATGCGCTAAAATGTTCCGTAAACCTTAAAGCCCATAGAATTCAAATACGCAAAACCATTTTAGAGGAGAGGCGAATCAGAATGGAATGCCGATTGAGTTTTGTTTTATCGTTAAGACTATATTTTCAGGAATCATTTCTATAGTTCCTTGCTTGGAAATGTGTTTTGAAAGTTTTTGTCTCCCAACCCACGATGAAGAGTTATGATGCTCCTTTCAGAGCGTGAATTGGGCGCAGAGTAGCGACTTTGGTTGTGAATTCTGCGTTGTTGATGATCGTTCTGTATTGCTTTTTGCAATATTGAAGAAAGGAGTATGTTCTGTTTGGTGTTTAAGACTCATTTGGAAGTTTTTTTTGGCGGGGTCTGTTTCTTCTATAAAGCTAACTTTGTTCACATGTGGAGCTTTGTGCAATGAGGTGTTACCGTATGTTGTGTAAAACAACAGGTGTGTTCAATCATGAACATTTCTATCTGCTCACTCTCCAAATGTGGAACCATCTGCAGCTGTAGCCAATGATGGCCTAATGGATGTCATCATAAATCTGGGAACTCTACTTCATTCAAGGCTGGATGGTCCTAAATACAGACTCTTTCAGGACGAGGTGCTGATGCACAGGTTGGCCAAGAGAGAGTTAGCCTTGCAACGTCTTCTTTAACGTCTTCCCCCTTTAAGGTGGCCTAGTGTTGAAACAGATGTGGGGAACAAAGCCTCATGGATACCCCAGCCATGGAAGAACCTAAGTTCTTGGTTAAATAAAAGATAATTTCTGTTAACCCAGCTCCCGTCTCTCTTGTAGTTGTGTTTTGTGGAAGCTTAATCCTCTCCTCGTCTTGGGGCCCGTGTCACAGCGTCCTTTGTGTAAAGCGAACATTGTCTTATGCAAGATACAATACCACATCACTGCGAAAAGTTGACATGTTTGCAACGATGTGGTATTGTATCTCGGATAAGACAGCAGATACGAAATCAGATTTTATGGAAAAAGTGGGCCTGTCACTGGGCTCATTTCGCATTTCAAGGTCAGCCATAGCACGTTTTCTAAGCGCGCAACCAACATCAAGTTTCTGAAATGTCTACATTAAGAATCGTTAGTGCGCGTGACTTTTCATCTAAAAGATTTTCTACATTTAGCTTCAACGAGTGGACTACAAAGCATCACACGGGTAGCAATGCTGCAAAAAAGTATGACTTTAAGGATTGTTGTTTGCATTCCACATATCTTAACAGTAGGCTTCAAGGAGATTGTGGAAGTGCCTTTGGCTCCGATGTATGCGCTAAAATGTTCCGTAAACCTTAAAGCCCACAGAATTCAAATACGCAAAACCATTTTAGAGGAGAGGCGAATCAGAATGGAATGCCGATTGAGTTTTGTTATATCGTTAAGACTATATTTTCAGGAATCATTTCTATAGTTTTTTTCTTGGAAATGTGTTTTGAAAGTTTTTGTCTCCCACCCCACGATGAAGAGTTATGATGTTCCTTTCAGAGCGTGAATTGGGTGCAAAGTAGCGACTTTGGTTGTGAATTCTGCGTTGTTGATGATCGTTTTGTATTGCTTTTTGCGATACTGAAGAAAGGAGTATGTTCTGTTTGGTGTTTAAGACTTATTTGGAAGTTTTTTTTTTGGGGGTCTGTTTTTCATATAAAGCTAACTTTGTTCAAATGTGGAGCTTTGTGCAATGAGGTGCTACCGTATGTTGTGTAAAACAACAGGTGTGTTCAATCATGAGCGTTTCTACCTGCTCACTCTCCAAATGTGGAACCATCTGCAGCTGTAGCCAATGATGGCCTAATGGATGTCATCATAAATCTGGGAACTCTACTTCATTCAAGGCTGGATGGTCCTAAATACAGACTCTTTCAGGACGAGGTGCTGATGCACAGGTTGGCCAAGAGAGAGTTAGCCTTGCAACGTCTTCTTTAACGTCTTCCCCCTTTAAGGTGGCCTAGTGTTGAAACAGATGTGGGGAACAAAGCCTCGTGGATACCCCAGCCATGGAAGAACCTAAGTTCTTGGTTAAATAAAAGATAATTTCTGTTAACCCAGCTCCCGTCTCTCTTGTAGTTGTGTTTTGTGGAAGCTTAATCCTCTCCTCGTCTTGGGGCCCGTGTCACAGCGTCCTTTGTGTAAAGCGAACATTGTCTTATGCAAGATACAATACCACATCACTGCGAAAAGTTGACATGTTTGCAACGATGTGGTATTGTATCTCGGATAAGACAGCAGATACGAAATCAGATTTTATGGAAAAAGTGGGCCTGTCACTGGGCTCATTTCGCATTTCAAGGTCAGCCATAGCACGTTTTCTAAGCGCGCAACCAACATCAAGTTTCTGAAATGTCTACATTAAGAATCGTTAGTGCGCGTGACTTTTCATCTAAAAGATTTTCTACATTTAGCTTCAACGAGTGGACTACAAAGCATCACACGGGTAGCAATGCTGCAAAAAAGTATGACTTTAAGGATTGTTGTTTGCATTCCACATATCTTAACAGTAGGCTTCAAGGAGATTGTGGAAGTGCCTTTGGCTCCGATGTATGCGCTAAAATGTTCCGTAAACCTTAAAGCCCACAGAATTCAAATATGCAAAACCATTTTAGAGGAGAGGCGAATCAGAATGGAATGCCGATTGAGTTTTGTTATATCGTTAAGACTATATTTTCTGGGATCATTTCTATAGTTCTTTGCTTGGAAATGTGTTTTGAAAGTTTTTGTCTCCCAACCCACGATGAAGAGTTATGATGTTCCTTTCAGAGCTTGAATTGGGCGCAAAGTAGCGACTTTGGTTGTGAATTCTGCGTTGTTGATGATCGTTCTGTATTGCTTTTTGCAATATTGAAGAAAGGAGTATGTTCTGTTTGGTGTTTAAGACTTATTTGGAAGTTTTTTTTGGGGGGGTCTGTTTTTCATATAAAACTAACTTTGTTCAAATGTGGAGCTACTGTATGTTGTGTAAAACAACAGGTGTGTTCAATCATGAGCGTTTCTACCTGCTCACTCTCCAAATGTGGAACCACCTGCAGCTGTAGCCAATGATGGCCTAATGGATGTCATCATAAATCTGGGAACTCTACTTCATTCAAGGCTGGATGGTTCTAAATACAGACTATTTCAGGACGAGGTGCTGATGCACAGGTTGGCCAAGAGAGAGTTAGCCTTGCAACGTCTTCTTTAACGTCTCCCCCCTTTAAGGTGGCCTAGTGTTGAAACAGATGTGGGGAACAAAGCCTCATGGATACCCCAGCCATGGAAGAACCTAAGTTCTTGGTTAAATAAAAGATAATTTCTGTTAACCCAGCTCCCGTCTCTCTTGTAGTTGTGTTTTGTGGAAGCTTAATCCTCTCCTCGTCTTGGGGCCCGTGTCACAGCGTCCTTTGTGTAAAGCGAACATTGCCTTATGCAAGATACAATACCACATCACTGCGAAAAGTTGACATGTTTGCAACGATGTGGTATTGTATCTCGGATAAGACAGCAGATACGAAATCAGATTTTATGGAAAAAGTGGGCCTGTCACTGGGCTCATTTCGCATTTCAAGGTCAGCCATAGCACGTTTTCTAAGCGCGCAACCAACATCAAGTTTCTGAAATGTCTACATTAAGAATCGTTAGTGCGCATGACTTTTCATCTAAAAGATTTTCTACATTTAGCTTCAACGAGTGGACTACAAAGCATCACACGGGTAGCAATGCAGCAAAAAAGTATGACTTTAAGGATTGTTGTTTGCATTCCACATATCTTAACAGTAGGCTTCAAGGAGATTGTGGAAGTGCCTTTGGCTCCGATGTATGCGCTAAAATGTTCCGTAAACCTTAAAGCCCACAGAATTCAAATACGCAAAACCATTTTAGAGGAGAGGCGAATCAGAATGGAATGCCGATTGAGTTTTGTTATATCGTTAAGACTATATTTTCAGGGATCGTTTCTATAGTTCTTTGCTTGGAAATGTGTTTTGAAAGTTTTTGTCTCCCAACCCACGATGAAGAGTTATGATGCTCCTTCCAGAGCGTGAATTGGGCGCAAAGTAGCGACTTTGGTTGTGAATTCTGCGTTGTTGATGATCGTTCTGTATTGCTTTTTGCAATATTGAAGAAAGGAGTATGTTCTGAGTGGTGTTTGGTGTTTAAGACTTATTTGGAAGTTTTTTTTGGGGGGGTCTGTTTTTCATATAAAACTAACTTTGTTCAAATGTGGAGCTACTGTATGTTGTGTAAAACAACAGGTGTGTTCAATCATGAGCATTTCTACCTGCTCACTCTCCAAATGTAGAACCACCTGCAGCTGTAGCCAATGATGGCCTAATGGATGTCATCATAAATCTGGGAACTCTACTTCATTCAAGGCTGGATGGTCCTAAATACAGACTCTTTCAGGACGAGGTGCTGATGCACAGGTTGGCCAAGAGAGAGTTAGCCTTGCAACGTCTTCTTTAACGTCTCCCCCCTTTAAGGTGGCCTAGTGTTGAAACAGATGTGGGGAACAAAGCCTCATGGATACCCCAGCCATGGAAGAACCTAAGTTCTTGGTTAAATAAAAGATAATTTCTGTTAACCCAGCTCCCGTCTCTCTTGTAGTTGTGTTTTGTGGAAGCTTAATCCTCTCCTCGTCTTGGGGCCCGTGTCACAGCGTCCTTTGTGTAAAGCGAACATTGCCTTATGCAAGATACAATACCACATCACTGCGAAAAGTTGACATGTTTGCAACGATGTGGTATTGTATCTCGGATAAGACAGCAGATACGAAATCAGATTTTATGGAAAAAGTGGGCCTGTCACTGGGCTCATTTCGCATTTCAAGGTCAGCCATAGCACGTTTTCTAAGCGCGCAACCAACATCAAGTTTCTGAAATGTCTACATTAAGAATCGTTAGTGCGCGTGACTTTTCATCTAAAAGATTTTCTACATTTAGCTTCAACGAGTGGACTACAAAGCATCACACGGGTAGCAATGCAGCAAAAAAGTATGACTTTAAGGATTGTTGTTTGCATTCCACATATCTTAACAGTAGGCTTCAAGGAGATTGTGGAAGTGCCTTTGGCTCCGATGTATGCGCTAAAATGTTCCGTAAACCTTAAAGCCCACAGAATTCAAATACGCAAAACCATTTTAGAGGAGAGGCGAATCAGAATGGAATGCCGATTGAGTTTTGTTATATCGTTAAGACTATATTTTCAGGGATCATTTCTATAGTTCTTTGTTTGGAAATGTGTTTTAAAAGTTTTTGTCTCCCAACCCACGATGAAGAGTTGTGATGCTCCTTTCAGAGCGTGAATTGGGCGCAGAGTAGCGACTTTGGTTGTGAATTCTGCGTTGTTGATGATCGTTCTGTATTGCTTTTTGCAATATTGAAGAAAGGAGTATGTTCTGAGTGGTGTTTGGTGTTTAAGACTCATTTGGAAGTTTTTTTTGGCGGGGTCTGTTTCTTCTATAAAGCTAACTTTGTTCACATGTGGAGCTTTGTGCAATGAGGTGTTACCGTATGTTGTGTAAAACAACAGGTGTGTTCAATCATGAGCATTTCTATCTGCTCACTCTCCAAATGTGGAACCATCTGCAGCTGTAGCCAATGATGGCCTAATGGATGTCATCATAAATCTGGGAACTCTACTTCATTCAAGGCTGGATGGTCCTAAATACAGACTCTTTCAGGACGAGGTGCTGATGCACAGGTTGGCCAAGAGAGAGTTAGCCTTGCAACGTCTTCTTTAACGTCTTCCCCCTTTAAGGTGGCCTAGTGTTGAAACAGATGTGGGGAACAAAGACTCATGGATACCCCAGCCATGGAAGAACCTAAGTTCTTGGTTAAATAAAAGATAATTTCTGTTAACCCAGCTCCCGTCTCTCTTGTAGTTGTGTTTTGTGGAAGCTTAATCCTCTCCTCGTCTTGGGGCCCGTGTCACAGCGTCCTTTGTGTAAAGCGAACATTGTCTTATGCAAGATACAATACCACATCACTGCGAAAAGTTGACATGTTTGCAACGATGTGGTATTGTATCTCGGATAAGACAGCAGATACGAAATCAGATTTTATGGAAAAAGTGGGCCTGTCACTGGGCTCATTTCGCATTTCAAGGTCAGCCATAGCACGTTTTCTAAGCGCGCAACCAACATCAAGTTTCTGAAATGTCTACATTAAGAATCGTTAGTGCGCGTGACTTTTCATCTAAAAGATTTTCTACATTTAGCTTCAACGAGTGGACTACAAAGCATCACACGGGTAGCAATGCTGCAAAAAAGTATGACTTTAAGGATTGTTGTTTGCATTCCACATATCTTAACAGTAGGCTTCAAGGAGATTGTGGAAGTGCCTTTGGCTCCGATGTATGCGCTAAAATGTTCCGTAAACCTTAAAGCCCACAGAATTCAAATACGCAAAACCATTTTAGAGGAGAGGCGAATCAGAATGGAATGCCGATTGAGTTTTGTTATATCGTTAAGACTATATTTTCAGGGATCATTTCTATAGTTCTTTGCTTGGAAATGTGTTTTGAAAGTTTTTGTCTCCCAACCCACGATGAAGAGTTATGATGCTCCTTTCAGAGCGTGAATTGGGCGCAAAGTAGTGACTTTGGTTGTGAATTCTGCGTTGTTGATGATCGTTCTGTATTGCTTTTTGCAATATTGAAGAAAGGAGTATGTTCTGAGTGGTGTTTGGTGTTTAAGACTTATTTGGAAATTTTTTTTTGGGGGGTCTGTTTTTCATATAAAGCTAACTTTGTTCAAATGTGGAGTTTTGTGCAATGAGGTGCTACCGTATGTTGTGTAAAACAACAGGTGTGTTCAATCATGAGCATTTCTACCTGCTCACTCTCCAAATGTGGAACCACCTGCAGCTGTAGCCAATGATGGCCTAATGGATGTCATCATAAATCTGGGAACTCTACTTCATTCAAGGCTGGATGGTCCTAAATACAGACTCTTTCAGGACGAGGTGCTGATGCACAGGTTGGCCAAGAGAGAGTTAGCCTTGCAACGTCTTCTTTAACGTCTTCCCCCTTTAAGGTGGCCTAGTGTTGAAACAGATGTGGGGAACAAAGCCTCATGGATACCCCAGCCATGGAAGAACCTAAGTTCTTGGTTAAATAAAAGATAATTTCTGTTAACCCAGCTCCCGTCTCTCTTGTAGTTGTGTTTTGTGGAAGCTTAATCCTCTCCTCGTCTTGGGGCCCGTGTCACAGCGTCCTTTGTGTAAAGCGAACATTGTCTTATGCAAGATACAATACCACATCACTGCGAAAAGTTGACATGTTTGCAACGATGTGGTATTGTATCTCGGATAAGACAGCAGATACGAAATCAGATTTTATGGAAAAAGTGGGCCTGTCACTGGGCTCATTTCGCATTTCAAGGTCAGCCATAGCACGTTTTCTAAGCGCGCAACCAACATCAAGTTTCTGAAATGTCTACATTAAGAATCGTTAGTGCGCGTGACTTTTCATCTAAAAGATTTTCTACATTTAGCTTCAACGAGTGGACTACAAAGCATCACACGGGTAGCAATGCAGCAAAAAAGTATGACTTTAAGGATTGTTGTTTGCATTCCACATATCTTAACAGTAGGCTTCAAGGAGATTGTGGAAGTGCCTTTGGCTCCGATGTATGCGCTAAAATGTTCCGTAAACCTTAAAGCCCATAGAATTCAAATACGCAAAACCATTTTAGAGGAGAGGCGAATCAGAATGGAATGCCGATTGAGCTTTGTTATATCGTTAAGACTATATTTTCAGGGATCATTTCTATAGTTCCTTGCTTGGAAATGTGTTTTGAAAGTTTTTGTCTCCCAACCCACGATGAAGAGTTATGATGCTCCTTTCAGAGCGTGAATTGGGCGCAGAGTAGCGACTTTGGTTGTGAATTCTGCGTTGTTGATGATCGTTCTGTATTGCTTTTTGCAATATTGAAGAAAGGAGTATGTTCTGAGTGGTGTTTGGTGTTTAAGACTCATTTGGAAGTTTTTTTTGGCGGGGTCTGTTTCTTCTATAAAGCTAACTTTGTTCACATGTGGAGCTTTGTGCAATGAGGTGTTACCGTATGTTGTGTAAAACAACAGTTGTGTTCAATCATGAGCATTTCTATCTGCTCACTCTCCAAATGTGGAACCATCTGCAGCTGTAGCCAATGATGGCCTAATGGATGTCATCATAAATCTGGGAACTCTACTTCATTCAAGGCTGGATGGTCCTAAATACAGACTCTTTCAGGACGAGGTGCTGATGCACAGGTTGGCCAAGAGAGAGTTAGCCTTGCAACGTCTTCTTTAACGTCTTCCCCCTTTAAGGTGGCCTAGTGTTGAAACAGATGTGGGGAACAAAGCCTCATGGATACCCCAGCCATGGAAGAACCTAAGTTCTTGGTTAAATAAAAGATAATTTCTGTTAACCCAGCTCCCGTCTCTCTTGTAGTTGTGTTTTGTGGAAGCTTAATCCTCTCCTCGTCTTGGGGCCCGTGTCACAGCGTCCTTTGTGTAAAGCGAACATTGTCTTATGCAAGATACAATACCACATCACTGCGAAAAGTTGACATGTTTGCAACGATGTGGTATTGTATCTCGGATAAGACAGCAGATACGAAATCAGATTTTATGGAAAAAGTGGGCCTGTCACTGGGCTCATTTCGCATTTCAAGGTCAGCCATAGCACGTTTTCTAAGCGCGCAACCAACATCAAGTTTCTGAAATGTCTACATTAAGAATCGTTAGTGCGCGTGACTTTTCATCTAAAAGATTTTCTACATTTAGCTTCAACGAGTGGACTACAAAGCATCACACGGGTAGCAATGCTGCAAAAAAGTATGACTTTAAGGATTGTTGTTTGCATTCCACATATCTTAACAGTAGGCTTCAAGGAGATTGTGGAAGTGCCTTTGGCTCCGATGTATGCGCTAAAATGTTCCGTAAACCTTAAAGCCCACAGAATTCAAATACGCAAAACCATTTTAGAGGAGAGGCGAATCAGAATGGAATGCCGATTGAGTTTTGTTATATCGTTAAGACTATATTTTCAGGGATCATTTCTATAGTTCTTTGCTTGGAAATGTGTTTTGAAAGTTTTTGTCTCCCAACCCACGATGAAGAGTTATGATGCTCCTTTCAGAGCGTGAATTGGGCGCAGAGTAGCGACTTTGGTTGTGAATTCTGCGTTGTTGATGATCGTTCTGTATTGCTTTTTGCAATATTGAAGAAAGGAGTATGTTCTGAGTGGTGTTTGGTGTTTAAGACTCATTTGGAAGTTTTTTTTGGCGGGGTCTGTTTCTTCTATAAAGCTAACTTTGTTCACATGTGGAGCTTTGTGCAATGAGGTGTTACCGTATGTTGTGTAAAACAACAGGTGTGTTCAATCATGAGCATTTCTATCTGCTCACTCTCCAAATGTGGAACCATCTGCAGCTGTAGCCAATGATGGCCTAATGGATGTCATCATAAATCTGGGAACTCTACTTCATTCAAGGCTGGATGGTCCTAAATACAGACTCTTTCAGGACGAGGTGCTGATGCACAGGTTGGCCAAGAGAGAGTTAGCCTTGCAACGTCTTCTTTAACGTCTTCCCCCTTTAAGGTGGCCTAGTGTTGAAACAGATGTGGGGAACAAAGCCTCATGGATACCCCAGCCATGGAAGAACCTAAGTTCTTGGTTAAATAAAAGATAATTTCTGTTAACCCAGCTCCCGTCTCTCTTGTAGTTGTGTTTTGTGGAAGCTTAATCCTCTCCTCGTCTTGGGGCCCATGTCACAGCGTCCTTTGTGTAAAGCGAACATTGTCTTATGCAAGATACAATACCACATCACTGCGAAAAGTTGACATGTTTGCAACGATGTGGTATTGTATCTCGGATAAGACAGCAGATACGAAATCAGATTTTATGGAAAAAGTGGGCCTGTCACTGGGCTCATTTCGCATTTCAAGGTCAGCCATAGCACGTTTTCTAAGCGCGCAACCAACATCAAGTTTCTGAAATGTCTACATTAAGAATCGTTAGTGAGCGTGACTTTTCATCTAAAAGATTTTCTACATTTAGCTTCAACGAGTGGACTACAAAGCATCACACGGGTAGCAATGCTGCAAAAAAGTATGACTTTAAGGATTGTTGTTTGCATTCCACATATCTTAACAGTAGGCTTCAAGGAGATTGTGGAAGTGCCTTTGGCTCCGATGTATGCGCTAAAATGTTCCGTAAACCTTAAAGCCCACAGAATTCAAATACGCAAAACCATTTTAGAGGAGAGGCGAATCAGAATGGAATGCCGATTGAGTTTTGTTATATCGTTAAGACTATATTTTCAGGGATCATTTCTATAGTTCTTTGCTTGGAAATGTGTTTTGAAAGTTTTTGTCTCCCAACCCACGATGAAGAGTTATGATGCTCCTTTCAGAGCGTGAATTGGGCGCAAAGTAGCGACTTTGGTTGTGAATTCTGCGTTGTTGATGATCGTTCTGTGTTGCTTTTTGCAATATTGAAGAAAGGAGTATGTTCTGAGTGGTGTTTGGTGTTTAAGACTTATTTGGAAGTTTTTTTTGGGGGGGTCTGTTTTTCATATAAAACTAACTTTGTTCAAATGTGGAGCTACTGTATGTTGTGTAAAACAACAGGTGTGTTCAATCATGAGCATTTCTACCTGCTCACTCTCCAAATGTGGAACCACCTGCAGCTGTAGCCAATGATGGCCTAATGGATGTCATCATAAATCTGGGAACTCTACTTCATTCAAGGCTGGATGGTCCTAAATACAGACTCTTTCAGGACGAGGTGCTGATGCACAGGTTGGCCAAGAGAGAGTTAGCCTTGCAACGTCTTCTTTAACGTCTTCCCCCTTTAAGGTGGCCTAGTGTTGAAACAGATGTGGGGAACAAAGCCTCATGGATACCCCAGCCATGGAAGAACCTAAGTTCTTGGTTAAATAAAAGATAATTTCTGTTAACCCAGCTCCCGTCTCTCTTGTAGTTGTGTTTTGTGGAAGCTTAATCCTCTCCTCGTCTTGGGGCCCGTGTCACAGCGTCCTTTGTGTAAAGCGAACATTGTCTTATGCAAGATACAATACCACATCACTGCGAAAAGTTGACATGTTTGCAACGATGTGGTATTGTATCTCGGATAAGACAGCAGATACGAAATCAGATTTTATGGAAAAAGTGGGCCTGTCACTGGGCTCATTTCGCATTTCAAGGTCAGCCATAGCACGTTTTCTAAGCGCGCAACCAACATCAAGTTTCTGAAATGTCTACATTAAGAATCGTTAGTGCGCGTGACTTTTCATCTAAAAGATTTTCTACATTTAGCTTCAACGAGTGGACTACAAAGCATCACACGGGTAGCAATGCAGCAAAAAAGTATGACTTTAAGGATTGTTGTTTGCATTCCACATATCTTAACAGTAGGCTTCAAGGAGATTGTGGAAGTGCCTTTGGCTCCGATGTATGCGCTAAAATGTTCCGTAAACCTTAAAGCCCATAGAATTCAAATACGCAAAACCATTTTAGAGGAGAGGCGAATCAGAATGGAATGCCGATTGAGCTTTGTTATATCGTTAAGACTATATTTTCAGGGATCATTTCTATAGTTCCTTGCTTGGAAATGTGTTTTGAAAGTTTTTGTCTCCCAACCCACGATGAAGAGTTATGATGCTCCTTTCAGAGCGTGAATTGGGCGCAGAGTAGCGACTTTGGTTGTGAATTCTGCGTTGTTGATGATCGTTCTGTATTGCTTTTTGCAATATTGAAGAAAGGAGTATGTTCTGAGTGGTGTTTGGTGTTTAAGACTCATTTGGAAGTTTTTTTTGGCGGGGTCTGTTTCTTCTATAAAGCTAACTTTGTTCACATGTGGAGCTTTGTGCAATGAGGTGTTACCGTATGTTGTGTAAAACAACAGTTGTGTTCAATCATGAGCATTTCTATCTGCTCACTCTCCAAATGTGGAACCATCTGCAGCTGTAGCCAATGATGGCCTAATGGATGTCATCATAAATCTGGGAACTCTACTTCATTCAAGGCTGGATGGTCCTAAATACAGACTCTTTCAGGACGAGGTGCTGATGCACAGGTTGGCCAAGAGAGAGTTAGCCTTGCAACGTCTTCTTTAACGTCTTCCCCCTTTAAGGTGGCCTAGTGTTGAAACAGATGTGGGGAACAAAGCCTCATGGATACCCCAGCCATGGAAGAACCTAAGTTCTTGGTTAAATAAAAGATAATTTCTGTTAACCCAGCTCCCGTCTCTCTTGTAGTTGTGTTTTGTGGAAGCTTAATCCTCTCCTCGTCTTGGGGCCCGTGTCACAGCGTCCTTTGTGTAAAGCGAACATTGTCTTATGCAAGATACAATACCACATCACTGCGAAAAGTTGACATGTTTGCAACGATGTGGTATTGTATCTCGGATAAGACAGCAGATACGAAATCAGATTTTATGGAAAAAGTGGGCCTGTCACTGGGCTCATTTCGCATTTCAAGGTCAGCCATAGCACGTTTTCTAAGCGCGCAACCAACATCAAGTTTCTGAAATGTCTACATTAAGAATCGTTAGTGCGCGTGACTTTTCATCTAAAAGATTTTCTACATTTAGCTTCAACGAGTGGACTACAAAGCATCACACGGGTAGCAATGCTGCAAAAAAGTATGACTTTAAGGATTGTTGTTTGCATTCCACATATCTTAACAGTAGGCTTCAAGGAGATTGTGGAAGTGCCTTTGGCTCCGATGTATGCGCTAAAATGTTCCGTAAACCTTAAAGCCCACAGAATTCAAATACGCAAAACCATTTTAGAGGAGAGGCGAATCAGAATGGAATGCCGATTGAGTTTTGTTATATCGTTAAGACTATATTTTCAGGGATCATTTCTATAGTTCTTTGCTTGGAAATGTGTTTTGAAAGTTTTTGTCTCCCAACCCACGATGAAGAGTTATGATGCTCCTTTCAGAGCGTGAATTGGGCGCAGAGTAGCGACTTTGGTTGTGAATTCTGCGTTGTTGATGATCGTTCTGTATTGCTTTTTGCAATATTGAAGAAAGGAGTATGTTCTGAGTGGTGTTTGGTGTTTAAGACTCATTTGGAAGTTTTTTTTGGCGGGGTCTGTTTCTTCTATAAAGCTAACTTTGTTCACATGTGGAGCTTTGTGCAATGAGGTGTTACCGTATGTTGTGTAAAACAACAGGTGTGTTCAATCATGAGCATTTCTATCTGCTCACTCTCCAAATGTGGAACCATCTGCAGCTGTAGCCAATGATGGCCTAATGGATGTCATCATAAATCTGGGAACTCTACTTCATTCAAGGCTGGATGGTCCTAAATACAGACTCTTTCAGGACGAGGTGCTGATGCACAGGTTGGCCAAGAGAGAGTTAGCCTTGCAACGTCTTCTTTAACGTCTTCCCCCTTTAAGGTGGCCTAGTGTTGAAACAGATGTGGGGAACAAAGCCTCATGGATACCCCAGCCATGGAAGAACCTAAGTTCTTGGTTAAATAAAAGATAATTTCTGTTAACCCAGCTCCCGTCTCTCTTGTAGTTGTGTTTTGTGGAAGCTTAATCCTCTCCTCGTCTTGGGGCCCGTGTCACAGCGTCCTTTGTGTAAAGCGAACATTGTCTTATGCAAGATACAATACCACATCACTGCGAAAAGTTGACATGTTTGCAACGATGTGGTATTGTATCTCGGATAAGACAGCAGATACGAAATCAGATTTTATGGAAAAAGTGGGCCTGTCACTGGGCTCATTTCGCATTTCAAGGTCAGCCATAGCACGTTTTCTAAGCGCGCAACCAACATCAAGTTTCTGAAATGTCTACATTAAGAATCGTTAGTGAGCGTGACTTTTCATCTAAAAGATTTTCTACATTTAGCTTCAACGAGTGGACTACAAAGCATCACACGGGTAGCAATGCTGCAAAAAAGTATGACTTTAAGGATTGTTGTTTGCATTCCACATATCTTAACAGTAGGCTTCAAGGAGATTGTGGAAGTGCCTTTGGCTCCGATGTATGCGCTAAAATGTTCCGTAAACCTTAAAGCCCACAGAATTCAAATACGCAAAACCATTTTAGAGGAGAGGCGAATCAGAATGGAATGCCGATTGAGTTTTGTTATATCGTTAAGACTATATTTTCAGGGATCATTTCTATAGTTCTTTGCTTGGAAATGTGTTTTGAAAGTTTTTGTCTCCCAACCCACGATGAAGAGTTATGATGCTCCTTTCAGAGCGTGAATTGGGCGCAAAGTAGCGACTTTGGTTGTGAATTCTGCGTTGTTGATGATCGTTCTGTGTTGCTTTTTGCAATATTGAAGAAAGGAGTATGTTCTGAGTGGTGTTTGGTGTTTAAGACTTATTTGGAAGTTTTTTTTGGGGGGGTCTGTTTTTCATATAAAACTAACTTTGTTCAAATGTGGAGCTACTGTATGTTGTGTAAAACAACAGGTGTGTTCAATCATGAGCATTTCTACCTGCTCACTCTCCAAATGTGGAACCACCTGCAGCTGTAGCCAATGATGGCCTAATGGATGTCATCATAAATCTGGGAACTCTACTTCATTCAAGGCTGGATGGTCCTAAATACAGACTCTTTCAGGACGAGGTGCTGATGCACAGGTTGGCCAAGAGAGAGTTAGCCTTGCAACGTCTTCTTTAACGTCTTCCCCCTTTAAGGTGGCCTAGTGTTGAAACAGATGTGGGGAACAAAGCCTCATGGATACCCCAGCCATGGAAGAACCTAAGTTCTTGGTTAAATAAAAGATAATTTCTGTTAACCCAGCTCCCGTCTCTCTTGTAGTTGTGTTTTGTGGAAGCTTAATCCTCTCCTCGTCTTGGGGCCCGTGTCACAGCGTCCTTTGTGTAAAGCGAACATTGTCTTATGCAAGATACAATACCACATCACTGCGAAAAGTTGACATGTTTGCAACGATGTGGTATTGTATCTCGGATAAGACAGCAGATACGAAATCAGATTTTATGGAAAAAGTGGGCCTGTCACTGGGCTCATTTCGCATTTCAAGGTCAGCCATAGCACGTTTTCTAAGCGCGCAACCAACATCAAGTTTCTGAAATGTCTACATTAAGAATCGTTAGTGCGCGTGACTTTTCATCTAAAAGATTTTCTACATTTAGCTTCAACGAGTGGACTACAAAGCATCACACGGGTAGCAATGCAGCAAAAAAGTATGACTTTAAGGATTGTTGTTTGCATTCCACATATCTTAACAGTAGGCTTCAAGGAGATTGTGGAAGTGCCTTTGGCTCCGATGTATGCGCTAAAATGTTCCGTAAACCTTAAAGCCCATAGAATTCAAATACGCAAAACCATTTTAGAGGAGAGGCGAATCAGAATGGAATGCCGATTGAGCTTTGTTATATCGTTAAGACTATATTTTCAGGGATCATTTCTATAGTTCCTTGCTTGGAAATGTGTTTTGAAAGTTTTTGTCTCCCAACCCACGATGAAGAGTTATGATGCTCCTTTCAGAGCGTGAATTGGGCGCAGAGTAGCGACTTTGGTTGTGAATTCTGCGTTGTTGATGATCGTTCTGTATTGCTTTTTGCAATATTGAAGAAAGGAGTATGTTCTGAGTGGTGTTTGGTGTTTAAGACTCATTTGGAAGTTTTTTTTGGCGGGGTCTGTTTCTTCTATAAAGCTAACTTTGTTCACATGTGGAGCTTTGTGCAATGAGGTGTTACCGTATGTTGTGTAAAACAACAGTTGTGTTCAATCATGAGCATTTCTATCTGCTCACTCTCCAAATGTGGAACCATCTGCAGCTGTAGCCAATGATGGCCTAATGGATGTCATCATAAATCTGGGAACTCTACTTCATTCAAGGCTGGATGGTCCTAAATACAGACTCTTTCAGGACGAGGTGCTGATGCACAGGTTGGCCAAGAGAGAGTTAGCCTTGCAACGTCTTCTTTAACGTCTTCCCCCTTTAAGGTGGCCTAGTGTTGAAACAGATGTGGGGAACAAAGCCTCATGGATACCCCAGCCATGGAAGAACCTAAGTTCTTGGTTAAATAAAAGATAATTTCTGTTAACCCAGCTCCCGTCTCTCTTGTAGTTGTGTTTTGTGGAAGCTTAATCCTCTCCTCGTCTTGGGGCCCGTGTCACAGCGTCCTTTGTGTAAAGCGAACATTGTCTTATGCAAGATACAATACCACATCACTGCGAAAAGTTGACATGTTTGCAACGATGTGGTATTGTATCTCGGATAAGACAGCAGATACGAAATCAGATTTTATGGAAAAAGTGGGCCTGTCACTGGGCTCATTTCGCATTTCAAGGTCAGCCATAGCACGTTTTCTAAGCGCGCAACCAACATCAAGTTTCTGAAATGTCTACATTAAGAATCGTTAGTGAGCGTGACTTTTCATCTAAAAGATTTTCTACATTTAGCTTCAACGAGTGGACTACAAAGCATCACACGGGTAGCAATGCTGCAAAAAAGTATGACTTTAAGGATTGTTGTTTGCATTCCACATATCTTAACAGTAGGCTTCAAGGAGATTGTGGAAGTGCCTTTGGCTCCGATGTATGCGCTAAAATGTTCCGTAAACCTTAAAGCCCACAGAATTCAAATACGCAAAACCATTTTAGAGGAGAGGCGAATCAGAATGGAATGCCGATTGAGTTTTGTTATATCGTTAAGACTATATTTTCAGGGATCATTTCTATAGTTCTTTGCTTGGAAATGTGTTTTGAAAGTTTTTGTCTCCCAACCCACGATGAAGAGTTATGATGCTCCTTTCAGAGCGTGAATTGGGCGCAAAGTAGCGACTTTGGTTGTGAATTCTGCGTTGTTGATGATCGTTCTGTGTTGCTTTTTGCAATATTGAAGAAAGGAGTATGTTCTGTTTGGTGTTTAAGACTTATTTGGAAGTTTTTTTTGGGGGGGTCTGTTTTTCATATAAAACTAACTTTGTTCAAATGTGGAGCTACTGTATGTTGTGTAAAACAACAGGTGTGTTCAATCATGAGCATTTCTACCTGCTCACTCTCCAAATGTGGAACCACCTGCAGCTGTAGCCAATGATGGCCTAATGGATGTCATCATAAATCTGGGAACTCTACTTCATTCAAGGCTGGATGGTCCTAAATACAGACTCTTTCAGGACGAGGTGCTGATGCACAGGTTGGCCAAGAGAGAGTTAGCCTTGCAACGTCTTCTTTAACGTCTTCCCCCTTTAAGGTGGCCTAGTGTTGAAACAGATGTGGGGAACAAAGCCTCATGGATACCCCAGCCATGGAAGAACCTAAGTTCTTGGTTAAATAAAAGATAATTTCTGTTAACCCAGCTCCCGTCTCTCTTGTAGTTGTGTTTTGTGGAAGCTTAATCCTCTCCTCGTCTTGGGGCCCGTGTCACAGCGTCCTTTGTGTAAAGCGAACATTGTCTTATGCAAGATACAATACCACATCACTGCGAAAAGTTGACATGTTTGCAACGATGTGGTATTGTATCTCGGATAAGACAGCAGATACGAAATCAGATTTTATGGAAAAAGTGGGCCTGTCACTGGGCTCATTTCGCATTTCAAGGTCAGCCATAGCACGTTTTCTAAGCGCGCAACCAACATCAAGTTTCTGAAATGTCTACATTAAGAATCGTTAGTGCGCGTGACTTTTCATCTAAAAGATTTTCTACATTTAGCTTCAACGAGTGGACTACAAAGCATCACACGGGTAGCAATGCTGCAAAAAAGTATGACTTTAAGGATTGTTGTTTGCATTCCACATATCTTAACAGTAGGCTTCAAGGAGATTGTGGAAGTGCCTTTGGCTCCGATGTATGCGCTAAAATGTTCCGTAAACCTTAAAGCCCACAGAATTCAAATACGCAAAACCATTTTAGAGGAGAGGCGAATCAGAATGGAATGCCGATTGAGTTTTGTTATATCGTTAAGACTATATTTTCAGAGCTCATTTCTATAGCTCTTTGCTTGGAAATGTGTTTTGAAAGTTTTTGTCTCCCAACCCACGATGAAGAGTTATGATGCTCCTTTCAGAGCGTGAATTGGGCGCAGAGTAGCGACTTTGGTTGTGAATTCTGCGTTGTTGATGATCGTTCTGTATTGCTTTTTGCAATATTGAAGAAAGGAGTATGTTCTGAGTGGTGTTTGGTGTTTAAGACTCATTTGGAAGTTTTTTTTGGCGGGGTCTGTTTCTTCTATAAAGCTAACTTTGTTCACATGTGGAGCTTTGTGCAATGAGGTGTTACCGTATGTTGTGTAAAACAACAGGTGTGTTCAATCATGAGCATTTCTATCTGCTCACTCTCCAAATGTGGAACCATCTGCAGCTGTAGCCAATGATGGCCTAATGGATGTCATCATAAATCTGGGAACTCTACTTCATTCAAGGCTGGATGGTCCTAAATACAGACTCTTTCAGGACGAGGTGCTGATGCACAGGTTGGCCAAGAGAGAGTTAGCCTTGCAACGTCTTCTTTAACGTCTTCCCCCTTTAAGGTGGCCTAGTGTTGAAACAGATGTGGGGAACAAAGCCTCATGGATACCCCAGCCATGGAAGAACCTAAGTTCTTGGTTAAATAAAAGATAATTTCTGTTAACCCAGCTCCCGTCTCTCTTGTAGTTGTGTTTTGTGGAAGCTTAATCCTCTCCTCGTCTTGGGGCCCGTGTCACAGCGTCCTTTGTGTAAAGCGAACATTGTCTTATGCAAGATACAATACCACATCACTGCGAAAAGTTGACATGTTTGCAACGATGTGGTATTGTATCTCGGATAAGACAGCAGATACGAAATCAGATTTTATGGAAAAAGTGGGCCTGTCACTGGGCTCATTTCGCATTTCAAGGTCAGCCATAGCACGTTTTCTAAGCGCGCAACCAACATCAAGTTTCTGAAATGTCTACATTAAGAATCGTTAGTGCGCGTGACTTTTCATCTAAAAGATTTTCTACATTTAGCTTCAACGAGTGGACTACAAAGCATCACACGGGTAGCAATGCTGCAAAAAAGTATGACTTTAAGGATTGTTGTTTGCATTCCACATATCTTAACAGTAGGCTTCAAGGAGATTGTGGAAGTGCCTTTGGCTCCGATGTATGCGCTAAAATGTTCCGTAAACCTTAAAGCCCACAGAATTCAAATACGCAAAACCATTTTAGAGGAGAGGCGAATCAGAATGGAATGCCGATTGAGTTTTGTTATATCGTTAAGACTATATTTTCAGGAATCATTTCTATAGTTCTTTGCTTGGAAATGTGTTTTGAAAGTTTTTGTCTCCCAACCCACGATGAAGAGTTATGATGCTCCTTTCAGAGCGTGAATTGGGCGCAAAGTAGCGACTTTGGTTGTGAATTCTGCGTTGTTGATGATCGTTCTGTATTGCTTTTTGCAATATTGAAGAAAGGAGTATGTTCTGTTTGGTGTTTAAGACTTATTTGGAAGTTTTTTTTTGGGGGGTCTGTTTTTCATATAAAGCTAACTTTGTTCAAATGCGGAGCTTTGTGCAATGAGGTGCTACCGTATGTTGTGTAAAACAACAGGTGTGTTCAATCATGAGCGTTTCTACCTGCTCACTCTCCAAATGTGGAACCATCTGCAGCTGTAGCCAATGATGGCCTAATGGATGTCATCATAAATCTGGGAACTCTACTTCATTCAAGGCTGGATGGTCCTAAATACAGACTCTTTCAGGACGAGGTGCTGATGCACAGGTTGGCCAAGAGAGAGTTAGCCTTGCAACGTCTTCTTTAACGTCTCCCCCCTTTAAGGTGGCCTAGTGTTGAAACAGATGTGGGGAACAAAGCCTCATGGATACCCCAGCCATGGAAGAACCTAAGTTCTTGGTTAAATAAAAGATAATTTCTGTTAACCCAGCTCCCGTCTCTCTTGTAGTTGTGTTTTGTGGAAGCTTAATCCTCTCCTCGTCTTGGGGCCCGTGTCACAGCGTCCTTTGTGTAAAGCGAACATTGTCTTATGCAAGATACAATACCACATCACTGCGAAAAGTTGACATGTTTGCAACGATGTGGTATTGTATCTCGGATAAGACAGCAGATACGAAATCAGATTTTATGGAAAAAGTGGGCCTGTCACTGGGCTCATTTCGCATTTCAAGGTCAGCCATAGCACGTTTTCTAAGCGCGCAACCAACATCAAGTTTCTGAAATGTCTACATTAAGAATCGTTAGTGAGCGTGACTTTTCATCTAAAAGATTTTCTACATTTAGCTTCAACGAGTGGACTACAAAGCATCACACGGGTAGCAATGCTGCAAAAAAGTATGACTTTAAGGATTGTTGTTTGCATTCCACATATCTTAACAGTAGGCTTCAAGGAGATTGTGGAAGTGCCTTTGGCTCCGATGTATGCGCTAAAATGTTCCGTAAACCTTAAAGCCCACAGAATTCAAATACGCAAAACCATTTTAGAGGAGAGGCGAATCAGAATGGAATGCCGATTGAGTTTTGTTATATCGTTAAGACTATATTTTCAGGGATCATTTCTATAGTTCTTTGCTTGGAAATGTGTTTTGAAAGTTTTTGTCTCCCAACCCACGATGAAGAGTTATGATGCTCCTTTCAGAGCGTGAATTGGGCGCAAAGTAGCGACTTTGGTTGTGAATTCTGCGTTGTTGATGATCGTTCTGTATTGCTTTTTGCAATATTGAAGAAAGGAGTATGTTCTGAGTGGTGTTTGGTGTTTAAGACTTATTTGGAAATTTTTTTTTGGGGGGTCTGTTTTTCATATAAAGCTAACTTTGTTCAAATGTGGAGCTTTGTGCAATGAGGTGCTACCGTATGTTGTGTAAAACAACAGGTGTGTTCAATCATGAGCATTTCTACCTGCTCACTCTCCAAATGTGGAACCACCTGCAGCTGTAGCCAATGATGGCCTAATGGATGTCATCATAAATCTGGGAACTCTACTTCATTCAAGGCTGGATGGTCCTAAATACAGACTCTTTCAGGACGAGGTGCTGATGCACAGGTTGGCCAAGAGAGAGTTAGCCTTGCAACGTCTTCTTTAACGTCTCCCCCCTTTAAGGTGGCCTAGTGTTGAAACAGATGTGGGGAACAAAGCCTCATGGATACCCCAGCCATGGAAGAACCTAAGTTCTTGGTTAAGTAAAAGATAATTTCTGTTAACCCAGCTCCCGTCTCTCTTGTAGTTGTGTTTTGTGGAAGCTTAATCCTCTCCTCGTCTTGGGGCCCGTGTCACAGCGTCCTTTGTGTAAAGCGAACATTGTCTTATGCAAGATACAATACCACATCACTGCGAAAAGTTGACATGTTTGCAACGATGTGGTATTGTATCTCGGATAAGACAGCAGATACGAAATCAGATTTTATGGAAAAAGTGGGCCTGTCACTGGGCTCATTTCGCATTTCAAGGTCAGCCATAGCACGTTTTCTAAGCGCGCAACCAACATCAAGTTTCTGAAATGTCTACATTAAGAATCGTTAGTGCGCGTGACTTTTCATCTAAAAGATTTTCTACATTTAGCTTCAACGAGTGGACTACAAAGCATCACACGGGTAGCAATGCTGCAAAAAAGTATGACTTTAAGGATTGTTGTTTGCATTCCACATATCTTAACAGTAGGCTTCAAGGAGATTGTGGAAGTGCCTTTGGCTCCGATGTATGCGCTAAAATGTTCCGTAAACCTTAAAGCCCACAGAATTCAAATACGCAAAACCATTTTAGAGGAGAGGCGAATCAGAATGGAATGCCGATTGAGTTTTGTTATATCGTTAAGACTATATTTTCAGGGATCATTTCTATAGTTCTTTGCTTGGAAATGTGTTTTGAAAGTTTTTGTCTCCCAACCCACGATGAAGAGTTATGATGCTCCTTTCAGAGCGTGAATTGGGCGCAAAGTAGTGACTTTGGTTGTGAATTCTGCGTTGTTGATGATCGTTCTGTATTGCTTTTTGCAATATTGAAGAAAGGAGTATGTTCTGAGTGGTGTTTGGTGTTTAAGACTTATTTGGAAATTTTTTTTTGGGGGGTCTGTTTTTCATATAAAGCTAACTTTGTTCAAATGTGGAGTTTTGTGCAATGAGGTGCTACCGTATGTTGTGTAAAACAACAGGTGTGTTCAATCATGAGCATTTCTACCTGCTCACTCTCCAAATGTGGAACCACCTGCAGCTGTAGCCAATGATGGCCTAATGGATGTCATCATAAATCTGGGAACTCTACTTCATTCAAGGCTGGATGGTCCTAAATACAGACTCTTTCAGGACGAGGTGCTGATGCACAGGTTGGCCAAGAGAGAGTTAGCCTTGCAACGTCTTCTTTAACGTCTTCCCCCTTTAAGGTGGCCTAGTGTTGAAACAGATGTGGGGAACAAAGCCTCATGGATACCCCAGCCATGGAAGAACCTAAGTTCTTGGTTAAATAAAAGATAATTTCTGTTAACCCAGCTCCCGTCTCTCTTGTAGTTGTGTTTTGTGGAAGCTTAATCCTCTCCTCGTCTTGGGGCCCGTGTCACAGCGTCCTTTGTGTAAAGCGAACATTGTCTTATGCAAGATACAATACCACATCACTGCGAAAAGTTGACATGTTTGCAACGATGTGGTATTGTATCTCGGATAAGACAGCAGATACGAAATCAGATTTTATGGAAAAAGTGGGCCTGTCACTGGGCTCATTTCGCATTTCAAGGTCAGCCATAGCACGTTTTCTAAGCGCGCAACCAACATCAAGTTTCTGAAATGTCTACATTAAGAATCGTTAGTGCGCGTGACTTTTCATCTAAAAGATTTTCTACATTTAGCTTCAACGAGTGGACTACAAAGCATCACACGGGTAGCAATGCAGCAAAAAAGTATGACTTTAAGGATTGTTGTTTGCATTCCACATATCTTAACAGTAGGCTTCAAGGAGATTGTGGAAGTGCCTTTGGCTCCGATGTATGCGCTAAAATGTTCCGTAAACCTTAAAGCCCATAGAATTCAAATACGCAAAACCATTTTAGAGGAGAGGCGAATCAGAATGGAATGCCGATTGAGCTTTGTTATATCGTTAAGACTATATTTTCAGGGATTATTTCTATAGTTCCTTGCTTGGAAATGTGTTTTGAAAGTTTTTGTCTCCCAACCCACGATGAAGAGTTATGATGCTCCTTTCAGAGCGTGAATTGGGCGCAGAGTAGCGACTTTGGTTGTGAATTCTGCGTTGTTGATGATCGTTCTGTATTGCTTTTTGCAATATTGAAGAAAGGAGTATGTTCTGAGTGGTGTTTGGTGTTTAAGACTCATTTGGAAGTTTTTTTTGGCGGGGTCTGTTTCTTCTATAAAGCTAACTTTGTTCACATGTGGAGTTTTGTGCAATGAGGTGTTACCGTATGTTGTGTAAAACAACAGTTGTGTTCAATCATGAGCATTTCTATCTGCTCACTCTCCAAATGTGGAACCATCTGCAGCTGTAGCCAATGATGGCCTAATGGATGTCATCATAAATCTGGGAACTCTACTTCATTCAAGGCTGGATGGTCCTAAATACAGACTCTTTCAGGACGAGGTGCTGATGCACAGGTTGGCCAAGAGAGAGTTAGCCTTGCAACGTCTTCTTTAACGTCTTCCCCCTTTAAGGTGGCCTAGTGTTGAAACAGATGTGGGGAACAAAGCCTCATGGATACCCCAGCCATGGAAGAACCTAAGTTCTTGGTTAAATAAAAGATAATTTCTGTTAACCCAGCTCCCGTCTCTCTTGTAGTTGTGTTTTGTGGAAGCTTAATCCTCTCCTCGTCTTGGGGCCCGTGTCACAGCGTCCTTTGTGTAAAGCGAACATTGTCTTATGCAAGATACAATACCACATCACTGCGAAAAGTTGACATGTTTGCAACGATGTGGTATTGTATCTCGGATAAGACAGCAGATACGAAATCAGATTTTATGGAAAAAGTGGGCCTGTCACTGGGCTCATTTCGCATTTCAAGGTCAGCCATAGCACGTTTTCTAAGCGCGCAACCAACATCAAGTTTCTGAAATGTCTACATTAAGAATCGTTAGTGCGCGTGACTTTTCATCTAAAAGATTTTCTACATTTAGCTTCAACGAGTGGACTACAAAGCATCACACGGGTAGCAATGCTGCAAAAAAGTATGACTTTAAGGATTGTTGTTTGCATTCCACATATCTTAACAGTAGGCTTCAAGGAGATTGTGGAAGTGCCTTTGGCTCCGATGTATGCGCTAAAATGTTCCGTAAACCTTAAAGCCCACAGAATTCAAATACGCAAAACCATTTTAGAGGAGAGGCGAATCAGAATGGAATGCCGATTGAGTTTTGTTATATCGTTAAGACTATATTTTCAGGAATCATTTCTATAGTTCTTTGCTTGGAAATGTGTTTTGAAAGTTTTTGTCTCCCAACCCACGATGAAGAGTTATGATGCTCCTTTCAGAGCGTGAATTGGGCGCAAAGTAGCGACTTTGGTTGTGAGTTCTGCGTTGTTGATGATCGTTCTGTATTGCTTTTTGCAATATTGAAGAAAGGAGTATGTTCTGAGTGGTGTTTGGTGTTTAAGACTTATTTGGAAGTTTTTTTTTTGGGGGTCTGTTTTTCATATAAAGCTAACTTTGTTCAAATGTGGAGCTTTGTGCAATGAGATGCTACCGTATGTTGTGTAAAACAACAGGTGTGTTCAATCATGAGCTTTTCTATCTGCTCACTCTCCAAATGTGGAACCACCTGCAGCTGTAGCCAATGATGGCCTAATGGATGTCATCATAAATCTGGGAACTCTACTTCATTCAAGGCTGGATGGTCCTAAATACAGACTCTTTCAGTACGAGGTGCTGATGCACAGGTTGGCCAAGAGAGAGTTAGCCTTGCAACGTCTTCTTTAACGTCTTCCCCCTTTAAGGTGGCCTAGTGTTGAAACAGATGTGGGGAACAAAGCCTCATGGATACCCCAGCCATGGAAGAACCTAAGTTCTTGGTTAAATAAAAGATAATTTCTGTTAACCCAGCTCCCGTCTCTCTTGTAGTTGTGTTTTGTGGAAGCTTAATCCTCTCCTCGTCTTGGGGCCCGTGTCACAGCGTCCTTTGTGTAAAGCGAACATTGCCTTATGCAAGATACAATACCACATCACTGCGAAAAGTTGACATGTTTGCAACGATGTGGTATTGTATCTCGGATAAGACAGCAGATACGAAATCAGATTTTATGGAAAAAGTGGGCCTGTCACTGGGCTCATTTCGCATTTCAAGGTCAGCCATAGCACGTTTTCTAAGCGCGCAACCAACATCAAGTTTCTGAAATGTCTACATTAAGAATCGTTAGTGAGCGTGACTTTTCATCTAAAAGATTTTCTACATTTAGCTTCAACGAGTGGACTACAAAGCATCACACGGGTAGCAATGCTGCAAAAAAGTATGACTTTAAGGATTGTTGTTTGCATTCCACATATCTTAACAGTAGGCTTCAAGGAGATTGTGGAAGTGCCTTTGGCTCCGATGTATGCGCTAAAATGTTCCGTAAACCTTAAAGCCCACAGAATTCAAATACGCAAAACCATTTTAGAGGAGAGGCGAATCAGAATGGAATGCCGATTGAGTTTTGTTATATCGTTAAGACTATATTTTCAGGGATCATTTCTATAGTTCTTTGCTTGGAAATGTGTTTTGAAAGTTTTTGTCTCCCAACCCACGATGAAGAGTTATGATGCTCCTTTCAGAGCGTGAATTGGGCGCAAAGTAGCGACTTTGGTTGTGAATTCTGCGTTGTTGATGATCGTTCTGTATTGCTTTTTGCAATATTGAAGAAAGGAGTATGTTCTGTTTGGTGTTTAAGACTTATTTGGAAGTTTTTTTTTGGGGGGTCTGTTTTTCATATAAAGCTAACTTTGTTCAAATGCAGAGCTTTGTGCAATGAGGTGCTACCGTATGTTGTGTAAAACAACAGGTGTGTTCAATCATGAGCGTTTCTACCTGCTCACTCTCCAAATGTGGAACCACCTGCAGCTGTAGCCAATGATGGCCTAATGGATGTCATCATAAATCTGGGAACTCTACTTCATTCAAGGCTGGATGGTCCTAAATACAGACTCTTTCAGGACGAGGTGCTGATGCACAGGTTGGCCAAGAGAGAGTTAGCCTTGCAACGTCTTCTTTAACGTCTCCCCCCTTTAAGGTGGCCTAGTGTTGAAACAGATGTGGGGAACAAAGCCTCATGGATACCCCAGCCATGGAAGAACCTAAGTTCTTGGTTAAATAAAAGATAATTTCTGTTAACCCAGCTCCCGTCTCTCTTGTAGTTGTGTTTTGTGGAAGCTTAATCCTCTCCTCGTCTTGGGGCCCGTGTCACAGCGTCCTTTGTGTAAAGCGAACATTGTCTTATGCAAGATACAATACCACATCACTGCGAAAAGTTGACATGTTTGCAACGATGTGGTATTGTATCTCGGATAAGACAGCAGATACGAAATCAGATTTTATGGAAAAAGTGGGCCTGTCACTGGGCTCATTTCGCATTTCAAGGTCAGCCATAGCACGTTTTCTAAGCGCGCAACCAACATCAAGTTTCTGAAATGTCTACATTAAGAATCGTTAGTGCGCGTGACTTTTCATCTAAAAGATTTTCTACATTTAGCTTCAACGAGTGGACTACAAAGCATCACACGGGTAGCAATGCAGCAAAAAAGTATGACTTTAAGGATTGTTGTTTGCATTCCACATATCTTAACAGTAGGCTTCAAGGAGATTGTGGAAGTGCCTTTGGCTCCGATGTATGCGCTAAAATGTTCCGTAAACCTTAAAGCCCATAGAATTCAAATACGCAAAACCATTTTAGAGGAGAGGCGAATCAGAATGGAATGCCGATTGAGCTTTGTTATATCGTTAAGACTATATTTTCAGGGATCATTTCTATAGTTCCTTGCTTGGAAATGTGTTTTGAAAGTTTTTGTCTCCCAACCCACGATGAAGAGTTATGATGCTCCTTTCAGAGCGTGAATTGGGCGCAGAGTAGCGACTTTGGTTGTGAATTCTGCGTTGTTGATGATCGTTCTGTATTGCTTTTTGCAATATTGAAGAAAGGAGTATGTTCTGAGTGGTGTTTGGTGTTTAAGACTCATTTGGAAGTTTTTTTTGGCGGGGTCTGTTTCTTCTATAAAGCTAACTTTGTTCACATGTGGAGCTTTGTGCAATGAGGTGTTACCGTATGTTGTGTAAAACAACAGTTGTGTTCAATCATGAGCATTTCTATCTGCTCACTCTCCAAATGTGGAACCATCTGCAGCTGTAGCCAATGATGGCCTAATGGATGTCATCATAAATCTGGGAACTCTACTTCATTCAAGGCTGGATGGTCCTAAATACAGACTCTTTCAGGACGAGGTGCTGATGCACAGGTTGGCCAAGAGAGAGTTAGCCTTGCAACGTCTTCTTTAACGTCTTCCCCCTTTAAGGTGGCCTAGTGTTGAAACAGATGTGGGGAACAAAGCCTCATGGATACCCCAGCCATGGAAGAACCTAAGTTCTTGGTTAAATAAAAGATAATTTCTGTTAACCCAGCTCCCGTCTCTCTTGTAGTTGTGTTTTGTGGAAGCTTAATCCTCTCCTCGTCTTGGGGCCCGTGTCACAGCGTCCTTTGTGTAAAGCGAACATTGTCTTATGCAAGATACAATACCACATCACTGCGAAAAGTTGACATGTTTGCAACGATGTGGTATTGTATCTCGGATAAGACAGCAGATACGAAATCAGATTTTATGGAAAAAGTGGGCCTGTCACTGGGCTCATTTCGCATTTCAAGGTCAGCCATAGCACGTTTTCTAAGCGCGCAACCAACATCAAGTTTCTGAAATGTCTACATTAAGAATCGTTAGTGCGCGTGACTTTTCATCTAAAAGATTTTCTACATTTAGCTTCAACGAGTGGACTACAAAGCATCACACGGGTAGCAATGCTGCAAAAAAGTATGACTTTAAGGATTGTTGTTTGCATTCCACATATCTTAACAGTAGGCTTCAAGGAGATTGTGGAAGTGCCTTTGGCTCCGATGTATGCGCTAAAATGTTCCGTAAACCTTAAAGCCCACAGAATTCAAATACGCAAAACCATTTTAGAGGAGAGGCGAATCAGAATGGAATGCCGATTGAGTTTTGTTATATCGTTAAGACTATATTTTCAGGAATCATTTCTATAGTTCTTTGCTTGGAAATGTGTTTTGAAAGTTTTTGTCTCCCAACCCACGATGAAGAGTTATGATGCTCCTTTCAGAGCGTGAATTGGGCGCAAAGTAGCGACTTTGGTTGTGAATTCTGCGTTGTTGATGATCGTTCTGTATTGCTTTTTGCAATATTGAAGAAAGGAGTATGTTCTGTTTGGTGTTTAAGACTTATTTGGAAGTTTTTTTTTGGGGGGTCTGTTTTTCATATAAAGCTAACTTTGTTCAAATGCAGAGCTTTGTGCAATGAGGTGCTACCGTATGTTGTGTAAAACAACAGGTGTGTTCAATCATGAGCGTTTCTACCTGCTCACTCTCCAAATGTGGAACCACCTGCAGCTGTAGCCAATGATGGCCTAATGGATGTCATCATAAATCTGGGAACTCTACTTCATTCAAGGCTGGATGGTCCTAAATACAGACTCTTTCAGGACGAGGTGCTGATGCACAGGTTGGCCAAGAGAGAGTTAGCCTTGCAACGTCTTCTTTAACGTCTCCCCCCTTTAAGGTGGCCTAGTGTTGAAACAGATGTGGGGAACAAAGCCTCATGGATACCCCAGCCATGGAAGAACCTAAGTTCTTGGTTAAATAAAAGATAATTTCTGTTAACCCAGCTCCCGTCTCTCTTGTAGTTGTGTTTTGTGGAAGCTTAATCCTCTCCTCGTCTTGGGGCCCGTGTCACAGCGTCCTTTGTGTAAAGCGAACATTGTCTTATGCAAGATACAATACCACATCACTGCGAAAAGTTGACATGTTTGCAACGATGTGGTATTGTATCTCGGATAAGACAGCAGATACGAAATCAGATTTTATGGAAAAAGTGGGCCTGTCACTGGGCTCATTTCGCATTTCAAGGTCAGCCATAGCACGTTTTCTAAGCGCGCAACCAACATCAAGTTTCTGAAATGTCTACATTAAGAATCGTTAGTGCGCGTGACTTTTCATCTAAAAGATTTTCTACATTTAGCTTCAACGAGTGGACTACAAAGCATCACACGGGTAGCAATGCTGCAAAAAAGTATGACTTTAAGGATTGTTGTTTGCATTCCACATATCTTAACAGTAGGCTTCAAGGAGATTGTGGAAGTGCCTTTGGCTCCGATGTATGCGCTAAAATGTTCCGTAAACCTTAAAGCCCACAGAATTCAAATACGCAAAACCATTTTAGAGGAGAGGCGAATCAGAATGGAATGCCGATTGAGTTTTGTTATATCGTTAAGACTATATTTTCAGGGATCATTTCTATAGTTCTTTGCTTGGAAATGTGTTTTGAAAGTTTTTGTCTCCCAACCCACGATGAAGAGTTATGATGCTCCTTTCAGAGCGTGAATTGGGCGCAAAGTAGTGACTTTGGTTGTGAATTCTGCGTTGTTGATGATCGTTCTGTATTGCTTTTTGCAATATTGAAGAAAGGAGTATGTTCTGAGTGGTGTTTGGTGTTTAAGACTTATTTGGAAATTTTTTTTTGGGGGGTCTGTTTTTCATATAAAGCTAACTTTGTTCAAATGTGGAGTTTTGTGCAATGAGGTGCTACCGTATGTTGTGTAAAACAACAGGTGTGTTCAATCATGAGCATTTCTACCTGCTCACTCTCCAAATGTGGAACCACCTGCAGCTGTAGCCAATGATGGCCTAATGGATGTCATCATAAATCTGGGAACTCTACTTCATTCAAGGCTGGATGGTCCTAAATACAGACTCTTTCAGGACGAGGTGCTGATGCACAGGTTGGCCAAGAGAGAGTTAGCCTTGCAACGTCTTCTTTAACGTCTCCCCCCTTTAAGGTGGCCTAGTGTTGAAACAGATGTGGGGAACAAAGCCTCATGGATACCCCAGCCATGGAAGAACCTAAGTTCTTGGTTAAATAAAAGATAATTTCTGTTAACCCAGCTCCCGTCTCTCTTGTAGTTGTGTTTTGTGGAAGCTTAATCCTCTCCTCGTCTTGGGGCCCGTGTCACAGCGTCCTTTGTGTAAAGCGAACATTGTCTTATGCAAGATACAATACCACATCACTGCGAAAAGTTGACATGTTTGCAACGATGTGGTATTGTATCTCGGATAAGACAGCAGATACGAAATCAGATTTTATGGAAAAAGTGGGCCTGTCACTGGGCTCATTTCGCATTTCAAGGTCAGCCATAGCACGTTTTCTAAGCGCGCAACCAACATCAAGTTTCTGAAATGTCTACATTAAGAATCGTTAGTGCGCGTGACTTTTCATCTAAAAGATTTTCTACATTTAGCTTCAACGAGTGGACTACAAAGCATCACACGGGTAGCAATGCTGCAAAAAAGTATGACTTTAAGGATTGTTGTTTGCATTCCACATATCTTAACAGTAGGCTTCAAGGAGATTGTGGAAGTGCCTTTGGCTCCGATGTATGCGCTAAAATGTTCCGTAAACCTTAAAGCCCACAGAATTCAAATACGCAAAACCATTTTAGAGGAGAGGCGAATCAGAATGGAATGCCGATTGAGTTTTGTTATATCGTTAAGACTATATTTTCAGGGATCATTTCTATAGTTCTTTGCTTGGAAATGTGTTTTGAAAGTTTTTGTCTCCCAACCCACGATGAAGAGTTATGATGCTCCTTTCAGAGCGTGAATTGGGCGCAAAGTAGTGACTTTGGTTGTGAATTCTGCGTTGTTGATGATCGTTCTGTATTGCTTTTTGCAATATTGAAGAAAGGAGTATGTTCTGAGTGGTGTTTGGTGTTTAAGACTTATTTGGAAATTTTTTTTTGGGGGGTCTGTTTTTCATATAAAGCTAACTTTGTTCAAATGTGGAGTTTTGTGCAATGAGGTGCTACCGTATGTTGTGTAAAACAACAGGTGTGTTCAATCATGAGCATTTCTACCTGCTCACTCTCCAAATGTGGAACCACCTGCAGCTGTAGCCAATGATGGCCTAATGGATGTCATCATAAATCTGGGAACTCTACTTCATTCAAGGCTGGATGGTCCTAAATACAGACTCTTTCAGGACGAGGTGCTGATGCACAGGTTGGCCAAGAGAGAGTTAGCCTTGCAACGTCTTCTTTAACGTCTTCCCCCTTTAAGGTGGCCTAGTGTTGAAACAGATGTGGGGAACAAAGCCTCATGGATACCCCAGCCATGGAAGAACCTAAGTTCTTGGTTAAATAAAAGATAATTTCTGTTAACCCAGCTCCCGTCTCTCTTGTAGTTGTGTTTTGTGGAAGCTTAATCCTCTCCTCGTCTTGGGGCCCGTGTCACAGCGTCCTTTGTGTAAAGCGAACATTGTCTTATGCAAGATACAATACCACATCACTGCGAAAAGTTGACATGTTTGCAACGATGTGGTATTGTATCTCGGATAAGACAGCAGATACGAAATCAGATTTTATGGAAAAAGTGGGCCTGTCACTGGGCTCATTTCGCATTTCAAGGTCAGCCATAGCACGTTTTCTAAGCGCGCAACCAACATCAAGTTTCTGAAATGTCTACATTAAGAATCGTTAGTGCGCGTGACTTTTCATCTAAAAGATTTTCTACATTTAGCTTCAACGAGTGGACTACAAAGCATCACACGGGTAGCAATGCAGCAAAAAAGTATGACTTTAAGGATTGTTGTTTGCATTCCACATATCTTAACAGTAGGCTTCAAGGAGATTGTGGAAGTGCCTTTGGCTCCGATGTATGCGCTAAAATGTTCCGTAAACCTTAAAGCCCATAGAATTCAAATACGCAAAACCATTTTAGAGGAGAGGCGAATCAGAATGGAATGCCGATTGAGCTTTGTTATATCGTTAAGACTATATTTTCAGGGATCATTTCTATAGTTCCTTGCTTGGAAATGTGTTTTGAAAGTTTTTGTCTCCCAACCCACGATGAAGAGTTATGATGCTCCTTTCAGAGCGTGAATTGGGCGCAGAGTAGCGACTTTGGTTGTGAATTCTGCGTTGTTGATGATCGTTCTGTATTGCTTTTTGCAATATTGAAGAAAGGAGTATGTTCTGAGTGGTGTTTGGTGTTTAAGACTCATTTGGAAGTTTTTTTTGGCGGGGTCTGTTTCTTCTATAAAGCTAACTTTGTTCACATGTGGAGCTTTGTGCAATGAGGTGTTACCGTATGTTGTGTAAAACAACAGTTGTGTTCAATCATGAGCATTTCTATCTGCTCACTCTCCAAATGTGGAACCATCTGCAGCTGTAGCCAATGATGGCCTAATGGATGTCATCATAAATCTGGGAACTCTACTTCATTCAAGGCTGGATGGTCCTAAATACAGACTCTTTCAGGACGAGGTGCTGATGCACAGGTTGGCCAAGAGAGAGTTAGCCTTGCAACGTCTTCTTTAACGTCTTCCCCCTTTAAGGTGGCCTAGTGTTGAAACAGATGTGGGGAACAAAGCCTCATGGATACCCCAGCCATGGAAGAACCTAAGTTCTTGGTTAAATAAAAGATAATTTCTGTTAACCCAGCTCCCGTCTCTCTTGTAGTTGTGTTTTGTGGAAGCTTAATCCTCTCCTCGTCTTGGGGCCCGTGTCACAGCGTCCTTTGTGTAAAGCGAACATTGTCTTATGCAAGATACAATACCACATCACTGCGAAAAGTTGACATGTTTGCAACGATGTGGTATTGTATCTCGGATAAGACAGCAGATACGAAATCAGATTTTATGGAAAAAGTGGGCCTGTCACTGGGCTCATTTCGCATTTCAAGGTCAGCCATAGCACGTTTTCTAAGCGCGCAACCAACATCAAGTTTCTGAAATGTCTACATTAAGAATCGTTAGTGCGCGTGACTTTTCATCTAAAAGATTTTCTACATTTAGCTTCAACGAGTGGACTACAAAGCGTCACACGGGTAGCAATGCTGCAAAAAAGTATGACTTTAAGGATTGTTGTTTGCATTCCACATATCTTAACAGTAGGCTTCAAGGAGATTGTGGAAGTGCCTTTGGCTCCGATGTATGCGCTAAAATGTTCCGTAAACCTTAAAGCCCACAGAATTCAAATACGCAAAACCATTTTAGAGGAGAGGCGAATCAGAATGGAATGCCGATTGAGTTTTGTTATATCGTTAAGACTATATTTTCAGGAATCATTTCTATAGTTCTTTGCTTGGAAATGTGTTTTGAAAGTTTTTGTCTCCCAACCCACGATGAAGAGTTATGATGCTCCTTTCAGAGCGTGAATTGGGCGCAAAGTAGCGACTTTGGTTGTGAGTTCTGCGTTGTTGATGATCGTTCTGTATTGCTTTTTGCAATATTGAAGAAAGGAGTATGTTCTGAGTGGTGTTTGGTGTTTAAGACTTATTTGGAAGTTTTTTTTTTGGGGGTCTGTTTTTCATATAAAGCTAACTTTGTTCAAATGTGGAGCTTTGTGCAATGAGATGCTACCGTATGTTGTGTAAAACAACAGGTGTGTTCAATCATGAGCTTTTCTATCTGCTCACTCTCCAAATGTGGAACCACCTGCAGCTGTAGCCAATGATGGCCTAATGGATGTCATCATAAATCTGGGAACTCTACTTCATTCAAGGCTGGATGGTCCTAAATACAGACTCTTTCAGTACGAGGTGCTGATGCACAGGTTGGCCAAGAGAGAGTTAGCCTTGCAACGTCTTCTTTAACGTCTTCCCCCTTTAAGGTGGCCTAGTGTTGAAACAGATGTGGGGAACAAAGCCTCATGGATACCCCAGCCATGGAAGAACCTAAGTTCTTGGTTAAATAAAAGATAATTTCTGTTAACCCAGCTCCCGTCTCTCTTGTAGTTGTGTTTTGTGGAAGCTTAATCCTCTCCTCGTCTTGGGGCCCGTGTCACAGCGTCCTTTGTGTAAAGCGAACATTGTCTTATGCAAGATACAATACCACATCACTGCGAAAAGTTGACATGTTTGCAACGATGTGGTATTGTATCTCGGATAAGACAGCAGATACGAAATCAGATTTTATGGAAAAAGTGGGCCTGTCACTGGGCTCATTTCGCATTTCAAGGTCAGCCATAGCACGTTTTCTAAGCGCGCAACCAACATCAAGTTTCTGAAATGTCTACATTAAGAATCGTTAGTGCGCGTGACTTTTCATCTAAAAGATTTTCTACATTTAGCTTCAACGAGTGGACTACAAAGCATCACACGGGTAGCAATGCTGCAAAAAAGTATGACTTTAAGGATTGTTGTTTGCATTCCACATATCTTAACAGTAGGCTTCAAGGAGATTGTGGAAGTGCCTTTGGCTCCGATGTATGCGCTAAAATGTTCCGTAAACCTTAAAGCCCACAGAATTCAAATACGCAAAACCATTTTAGAGGAGAGGCGAATCAGAATGGAATGCCGATTGAGTTTTGTTATATCGTTAAGACTATATTTTCAGGGATCATTTCTATAGTTCTTTGCTTGGAAATGTGTTTTGAAAGTTTTTGTCTCCCAACCCACGATGAAGAGTTATGATGCTCCTTTCAGAGCGTGAATTGGGCGCAAAGTAGCGACTTTGGTTGTGAATTCTGCGTTGTTGATGATCGTTCTGTATTGCTTTTTGCAATATTGAAGAAAGGAGTATGTTCTGAGTGGTGTTTGGTGTTTAAGACTTATTTGGAAATTTTTTTTGGGGGGGTCTGTTTTTCATATAAAGCTAACTTTGTTCAAATGTGGAGCTTTGTGCAATGAGGTGCTACCGTATGTTGTGTAAAACAACAGGTGTGTTCAATCATGAGCATTTCTACCTGCTCACTCTCCAAATGTGGAACCACCTGCAGCTGTAGCCAATGATGGCCTAATGGATGTCATCATAAATCTGGGAACTCTACTTCATTCAAGGCTGGATGGTCCTAAATACAGACTCTTTCAGGACGAGGTGCTGATGCACAGGTTGGCCAAGAGAGAGTTAGCCTTGCAACGTCTTCTTTAACGTCTTCCCCCTTTAAGGTGGCCTAGTGTTGAAACAGATGTGGGGAACAAAGCCTCATGGATACCCCAGCCATGGAAGAACCTAAGTTCTTGGTTAAATAAAAGATAATTTCTGTTAACCCAGCTCCCGTCTCTCTTGTAGTTGTGTTTTGTGGAAGCTTAATCCTCTCCTCGTCTTGGGGCCCGTGTCACAGCGTCCTTTGTGTAAAGCGAACATTGTCTTATGCAAGATACAATACCACATCACTGCGAAAAGTTGACATGTTTGCAACGATGTGGTATTGTATCTCGGATAAGACAGCAGATACGAAATCAGATTTTATGGAAAAAGTGGGCCTGTCACTGGGCTCATTTCGCATTTCAAGGTCAGCCATAGCACGTTTTCTAAGCGCGCAACCAACATCAAGTTTCTGAAATGTCTACATTAAGAATCGTTAGTGCGCGTGACTTTTCATCTAAAAGATTTTCTACATTTAGCTTCAACGAGTGGACTACAAAGCATCACACGGGTAGCAATGCAGCAAAAAAGTATGACTTTAAGGATTGTTGTTTGCATTCCACATATCTTAACAGTAGGCTTCAAGGAGATTGTGGAAGTGCCTTTGGCTCCGATGTATGCGCTAAAATGTTCCGTAAACCTTAAAGCCCACAGAATTCAAATACGCAAAACCATTTTAGAGGAGAGGCGAATCAGAATGGAATGCCGATTGAGTTTTGTTATATCGTTAAGACTATATTTTCAGGGATCATTTCTATAGTTCTTTGCTTGGAAATGTGTTTTGAAAGTTTTTGTCTCCCAACCCCCGATGAAGAGTTATGATGCTCCTTTCAGAGCGTGAATTGGGCGCAGAGTAGCGACTTTGGTTGTGAATTCTGCGTTGTTGATGATCGTTCTGTATTGCTTTTTGCAATATTGAAGAAAGGAGTATGTTCTGAGTGGTGTTTGGTGTTTAAGACTCATTTGGAAGTTTTTTTTGGCGGGGTCTGTTTCTTCTATAAAGCTAACTTTGTTCACATGTGGAGCTTTGTGCAATGAGGTGTTACCGTATGTTGTGTAAAACAACAGGTGTGTTCAATCATGAGCATTTCTATCTGCTCACTCTCCAAATGTGGAACCATCTGCAGCTGTAGCCAATGATGGCCTAATGGATGTCATCATAAATCTGGGAACTCTACTTCATTCAAGGCTGGATGGTCCTAAATACAGACTCTTTCAGGACGAGGTGCTGATGCACAGGTTGGCCAAGAGAGAGTTAGCCTTGCAACGTCTTCTTTAACGTCTTCCCCCTTTAAGGTGGCCTAGTGTTGAAACAGATGTGGGGAACAAAGCCTCATGGATACCCCAGCCATGGAAGAACCTAAGTTCTTGGTTAAATAAAAGATAATTTCTGTTAACCCAGCTCCCGTCTCTCTTGTAGTTGTGTTTTGTGGAAGCTTAATCCTCTCCTCGTCTTGGGGCCCGTGTCACAGCGTCCTTTGTGTAAAGCGAACATTGTCTTATGCAAGATACAATACCACATCACTGCGAAAAGTTGACATGTTTGCAACGATGTGGTATTGTATCTCGGATAAGACAGCAGATACGAAATCAGATTTTATGGAAAAAGTGGGCCTGTCACTGGGCTCATTTCGCATTTCAAGGTCAGCCATAGCACGTTTTCTAAGCGCGCAACCAACATCAAGTTTCTGAAATGTCTACATTAAGAATCGTTAGTGAGCGTGACTTTTCATCTAAAAGATTTTCTACATTTAGCTTCAACGAGTGGACTACAAAGCATCACACGGGTAGCAATGCTGCAAAAAAGTATGACTTTAAGGATTGTTGTTTGCATTCCACATATCTTAACAGTAGGCTTCAAGGAGATTGTGGAAGTGCCTTTGGCTCCGATGTATGCGCTAAAATGTTCCGTAAACCTTAAAGCCCACAGAATTCAAATACGCAAAACCATTTTAGAGGAGAGGCGAATCAGAATGGAATGCCGATTGAGTTTTGTTATATCGTTAAGACTATATTTTCAGGGATCATTTCTATAGTTCTTTGCTTGGAAATGTGTTTTGAAAGTTTTTGTCTCCCAACCCACGATGAAGAGTTATGATGCTCCTTTCAGAGCGTGAATTGGGCGCAAAGTAGCGACTTTGGTTGTGAATTCTGCGTTGTTGATGATCGTTCTGTGTTGCTTTTTGCAATATTGAAGAAAGGAGTATGTTCTGAGTGGTGTTTGGTGTTTAAGACTTATTTGGAAGTTTTTTTTGGGGGGGTCTGTTTTTCATATAAAACTAACTTTGTTCAAATGTGGAGCTACTGTATGTTGTGTAAAACAACAGGTGTGTTCAATCATGAGCATTTCTACCTGCTTACTCTCCAAATGTGGAACCACCTGCAGCTGTAGCCAATGATGGCCTAATGGATGTCATCATAAATCTGGGAACTCTACTTCATTCAAGGCTGGATGGTCCTAAATACAGACTCTTTCAGGACGAGGTGCTGATGCACAGGTTGGCCAAGAGAGAGTTAGCCTTGCAACGTCTTCTTTAACGTCTTCCCCCTTTAAGGTGGCCTAGTGTTGAAACAGATGTGGGGAACAAAGCCTCATGGATACCCCAGCCGTGGAAGAACCTAAGTTCTTGGTTAAATAAAAGATAATTTCTGTTAACCCAGCTCCCGTCTCTCTTGTAGTTGTGTTTTGTGGAAGCTTAATCCTCTCCTCGTCTTGGGGCCCGTGTCACAGCGTCCTTTGTGTAAAGCGAACATTGTCTTATGCAAGATACAATACCACATCACTGCGAAAAGTTGACATGTTTGCAACGATGTGGTATTGTATCTCGGATAAGACAGCAGATACGAAATCAGATTTTATGGAAAAAGTGGGCCTGTCACTGGGCTCATTTCGCATTTCAAGGTCAGCCATAGCACGTTTTCTAAGCGCGCAACCAACATCAAGTTTCTGAAATGTCTACATTAAGAATCGTTAGTGCGCGTGACTTTTCATCTAAAAGATTTTCTACATTTAGCTTCAACGAGTGGACTACAAAGCATCACACGGGTAGCAATGCTGCAAAAAAGTATGACTTTAAGGATTGTTGTTTGCATTCCACATATCTTAACAGTAGGCTTCAAGGAGATTGTGGAAGTGCCTTTGGCTCCGATGTATGCGCTAAAATGTTCCGTAAACCTTAAAGCCCACAGAATTCAAATACGCAAAACCATTTTAGAGGAGAGGCGAATCAGAATGGAATGCCGATTGAGTTTTGTTATATCGTTAAGACTATATTTTCAGGGATCATTTCTATAGTTCTTTGCTTGGAAATGTGTTTTGAAAGTTTTTGTCTCCCAACCCACGATGAAGAGTTATGATGCTCCTTTCAGAGCGTGAATTGGGCGCAAAGTAGTGACTTTGGTTGTGAATTCTGCGTTGTTGATGATCGTTCTGTATTGCTTTTTGCAATATTGAAGAAAGGAGTATGTTCTGAGTGGTGTTTGGTGTTTAAGACTTATTTGGAAATTTTTTTTTTGGGGGTCTGTTTTTCATATAAAGCTAACTTTGTTCAAATGTGGAGTTTTGTGCAATGAGGTGCTACCGTATGTTGTGTAAAACAACAGGTGTGTTCAATCATGAGCATTTCTACCTGCTCACTCTCCAAATGTGGAACCACCTGCAGCTGTAGCCAATGATGGCCTAATGGATGTCATCATAAATCTGGGAACTCTACTTCATTCAAGGCTGGATGGTCCTAAATACAGACTCTTTCAGGACGAGGTGCTGATGCACAGGTTGGCCAAGAGAGAGTTAGCCTTGCAACGTCTTCTTTAACGTCTTCCCCCTTTAAGGTGGCCTAGTGTTGAAACAGATGTGGGGAACAAAGCCTCATGGATACCCCAGCCATGGAAGAACCTAAGTTCTTGGTTAAATAAAAGATAATTTCTGTTAACCCAGCTCCCGTCTCTCTTGTAGTTGTGTTTTGTGGAAGCTTAATCCTCTCCTCGTCTTGGGGCCCGTGTCACAGCGTCCTTTGTGTAAAGCGAACATTGTCTTATGCAAGATACAATACCACATCACTGCGAAAAGTTGACATGTTTGCAACGATGTGGTATTGTATCTCGGATAAGACAGCAGATACGAAATCAGATTTTATGGAAAAAGTGGGCCTGTCACTGGGCTCATTTCGCATTTCAAGGTCAGCCATAGCACGTTTTCTAAGCGCGCAACCAACATCAAGTTTCTGAAATGTCTACATTAAGAATCGTTAGTGCGCGTGACTTTTCATCTAAAAGATTTTCTACATTTAGCTTCAACGAGTGGACTACAAAGCATCACACGGGTAGCAATGCAGCAAAAAAGTATGACTTTAAGGATTGTTGTTTGCATTCCACATATCTTAACAGTAGGCTTCAAGGAGATTGTGGAAGTGCCTTTGGCTCCGATGTATGCGCTTAAATGTTCCGTAAACCTTAAAGCCCATAGAATTCAAATACGCAAAACCATTTTAGAGGAGAGGCGAATCAGAATGGAATGCCGATTGAGCTTTGTTATATCGTTAAGACTATATTTTCAGGGATCATTTCTATAGTTCCTTGCTTGGAAATGTGTTTTGAAAGTTTTTGTCTCCCAACCCACGATGAAGAGTTATGATGCTCCTTTCAGAGCGTGAATTGGGCGCAAAGTAGCGACTTTGGTTGTGAATTCTGCATTGTTGATGATCGTTCTGTATTGCTTTTTGCAATATTGAAGAAAGGAGTATGTTCTGAGTGGTGTTTGGTGTTTAAGACTTATTTGGAAGTTTTTTTTTTGGGGGTCTGTTTTTCATATAAAGCTAACTTTGTTCAAATGTGGAGCTTTGTGCAATGAGGTGCTACCGTATGTTGTGTAAAACAACAGGTGTGTTCAATCATGAGCATTTCTACCTGCTCACTCTCCAAATGTGGAACCACCTGCAGCTGTAGCCAATGATGGCCTAATGGATGTCATCATAAATCTGGGAACTCTACTTCATTCAAGGCTGGATGGTCCTAAATACAGACTCTTTCAGGACGAGGTGCTGATGCACAGGTTAGCCAAGAGAGAGTTAGCCTTGCAACGTCTTCTTTAACGTCTCCCCCCTTTAAGGTGGCCTAGTGTTGAAACAGATGTGGGGAACAAAGCCTCATGGATACCCCAGCCATGGAAGAACCTAAGTTCTTGGTTAAATAAAAGATAATTTCTGTTAACCCAGCTCCCGTCTCTCTTGTAGTTGTGTTTTGTGGAAGCTTAATCCTCTCCTCGTCTTGGGGCCCGTGTCACAGCGTCCTTTGTGTAAAGCGAACATTGTCTTATGCAAGATACAATACCACATCACTGCGAAAAGTTGACATGTTTGCAACGATGTGGTATTGTATCTCGGATAAGACAGCAGATACGAAATCAGATTTTATGGAAAAAGTGGGCCTGTCACTGGGCTCATTTCGCATTTCAAGGTCAGCCATAGCACGTTTTCTAAGCGCGCAACCAACATCAAGTTTCTGAAATGTCTACATTAAGAATCGTTAGTGCGCGTGACTTTTCATCTAAAAGATTTTCTACATTTAGCTTCAACGAGTGGACTACAAAGCATCACACGGGTAGCAATGCAGCAAAAAAGTATGACTTTAAGGATTGTTGTTTGCATTCCACATATCTTAACAGTAGGCTTCAAGGAGATTGTGGAAGTGCCTTTGGCTCCGATGTATGCGCTAAAATGTTCCGTAAACCTTAAAGCCCACAGAATTCAAATACGCAAAACCATTTTAGAGGAGAGGCGAATCAGAATGGAATGCCGATTGAGTTTTGTTATATCGTTAAGACTATATTTTCAGGGATCATTTCTATAGTTCTTTGTTTGGAAATGTGTTTTAAAAGTTTTTGTCTCCCAACCCACGATGAAGAGTTATGATGCTCCTTTCAGAGCGTGAATTGGGCGCAGAGTAGCGACTTTGGTTGTGAATTCTGCGTTGTTGATGATCGTTCTGTATTGCTTTTTGCAATATTGAAGAAAGGAGTATGTTCTGAGTGGTGTTTGGTGTTTAAGACTCATTTGGAAGTTTTTTTTGGCGGGGTCTGTTTTTTCTATAAAGCTAACTTTGTTCACATGTGGAGCTTTGTGCAATGAGGTGTTACCGTATGTTGTGTAAAACAACAGGTGTGTTCAATCATGAGCATTTCTATCTGCTCACTCTCCAAATGTGGAACCATCTGCAGCTGTAGCCAATGATGGCCTAATGGATGTCATCATAAATCTGGGAACTCTACTTCATTCAAGGCTGGATGGTCCTAAATACAGACTCTTTCAGGACGAGGTGCTGATGCACAGGTTGGCCAAGAGAGAGTTAGCCTTGCAACGTCTTCTTTAACGTCTTCCCCCTTTAAGGTGGCCTAGTGTTGAAACAGATGTGGGGAACAAAGACTCATGGATACCCCAGCCATGGAAGAACCTAAGTTCTTGGTTAAATAAAAGATAATTTCTGTTAACCCAGCTCCCGTCTCTCTTGTAGTTGTGTTTTGTGGAAGCTTAATCCTCTCCTCGTCTTGGGGCCCGTGTCACAGCGTCCTTTGTGTAAAGCGAACATTGTCTTATGCAAGATACAATACCACATCACTGCGAAAAGTTGACATGTTTGCAACGATGTGGTATTGTATCTCGGATAAGACAGCAGATACGAAATCAGATTTTATGGAAAAAGTGGGCCTGTCACTGGGCTCATTTCGCATTTCAAGGTCAGCCATAGCACGTTTTCTAAGCGCGCAACCAACATCAAGTTTCTGAAATGTCTACATTAAGAATCGTTAGTGCGCGTGACTTTTCATCTAAAAGATTTTCTACATTTAGCTTCAACGAGTGGACTACAAAGCATCACACGGGTAGCAATGCTGCAAAAAAGTATGACTTTAAGGATTGTTGTTTGCATTCCACATATCTTAACAGTAGGCTTCAAGGAGATTGTGGAAGTGCCTTTGGCTCCGATGTATGCGCTAAAATGTTCCGTAAACCTTAAAGCCCACAGAATTCAAATACGCAAAACCATTTTAGAGGAGAGGCGAATCAGAATGGAATGCCGATTGAGTTTTGTTATATCGTTAAGACTATATTTTCAGGGATCATTTCTATAGTTCTTTGCTTGGAAATGTGTTTTGAAAGTTTTTGTCTCCCAACCCACGATGAAGAGTTATGATGCTCCTTTCAGAGCGTGAATTGGGCGCAGAGTAGTGACTTTGGTTGTGAATTCTGCGTTGTTGATGATCGTTCTGTATTGCTTTTTGCAATATTGAAGAAAGGAGTATGTTCTGAGTGGTGTTTGGTGTTTAAGACTTATTTGGAAATTTTTTTTTGGGGGGTCTGTTTTTCATATAAAGCTAACTTTGTTCAAATGTGGAGTTTTGTGCAATGAGGTGCTACCGTATGTTGTGTAAAACAACAGGTGTGTTCAATCATGAGCATTTCTACCTGCTCACTCTCCAAATGTGGAACCACCTGCAGCTGTAGCCAATGATGGCCTAATGGATGTCATCATAAATCTGGGAACTCTACTTCATTCAAGGCTGGATGGTCCTAAATACAGACTCTTTCAGGACGAGGTGCTGATGCACAGGTTGGCCAAGAGAGAGTTAGCCTTGCAACGTCTTCTTTAACGTCTTCCCCCTTTAAGGTGGCCTAGTGTTGAAACAGATGTGGGGAACAAAGCCTCATGGATACCCCAGCCATGGAAGAACCTAAGTTCTTGGTTAAATAAAAGATAATTTCTGTTAACCCAGCTCCCGTCTCTCTTGTAGTTGTGTTTTGTGGAAGCTTAATCCTCTCCTCGTCTTGGGGCCCGTGTCACAGCGTCCTTTGTGTAAAGCGAACATTGTCTTATGCAAGATACAATACCACATCACTGCGAAAAGTTGACATGTTTGCAACGATGTGGTATTGTATCTCGGATAAGACAGCAGATACGAAATCAGATTTTATGGAAAAAGTGGGCCTGTCACTGGGCTCATTTCGCATTTCAAGGTCAGCCATAGCACGTTTTCTAAGCGCGCAACCAACATCAAGTTTCTGAAATGTCTACATTAAGAATCGTTAGTGCGCGTGACTTTTCATCTAAAAGATTTTCTACATTTAGCTTCAACGAGTGGACTACAAAGCATCACACGGGTAGCAATGCAGCAAAAAAGTATGACTTTAAGGATTGTTGTTTGCATTCCACATATCTTAACAGTAGGCTTCAAGGAGATTGTGGAAGTGCCTTTGGCTCCGATGTATGCGCTAAAATGTTCCGTAAACCTTAAAGCCCACAGAATTCAAATACGCAAAACCATTTTAGAGGAGAGGCGAATCAGAATGGAATGCCGATTGAGTTTTGTTATATCGTTAAGACTATATTTTCAGGAATCATTTCTATAGTTCTTTGCTTGGAAATGTGTTTTGAAAGTTTTTGTCTCCCAACCCACGATGAAGAATTATGATGCTCCTTTCAGAGCGTGAATTGGGCGCAAAGTAGCGACTTTGGTTGTGAATTCTGCGTTGTTGATGATCGTTCTGTATTGCTTTTTGCAATATTGAAGAAAGGAGTATGTTCTGTTTGGTGTTTAAGACTTATTTGGAAGTTTTTTTTTTGGGGGTCTGTTTTTCATATAAAGCTAACTTTGTTCAAATGTGGAGCTTTGTGCAATGAGGTGCTACCGTATGTTGTGTAAAACAACAGGTGTGTTCAATCATGAGCGTTTCTACCTGCTCACTCTCCAAATGTGGAACCATCTGCAGCTGTAGCCAATGATGGCCTAATGGATGTCATCATAAATCTGGGAACTCTACTTCATTCAAGGCTGGATGGTCCTAAATACAGACTCTTTCAGGACGAGGTGCTGATGCACAGGTTGGCCAAGAGAGAGTTAGCCTTGCAACGTCTTCTTTAACGTCTCCCCCCTTTAAGGTGGCCTAGTGTTGAAACAGATGTGGGGAACAAAGCCTCATGGATACCCCAGCCATGGAAGAACCTAAGTTCTTGGTTAAATAAAAGATAATTTCTGTTAACCCAGCTCCCGTCTCTCTTGTAGTTGTGTTTTGTGGAAGCTTAATCCTCTCCTCGTCTTGGGGCCCGTGTCACAGCGTCCTTTGTGTAAAGCGAACATTGTCTTATGCAAGATACAATACCACATCACTGCGAAAAGTTGACATGTTTGCAACGATGTGGTATTGTATCTCGGATAAGACAGCAGATACGAAATCAGATTTTATGGAAAAAGTGGGCCTGTCACTGGGCTCATTTCGCATTTCAAGGTCAGCCATAGCACGTTTTCTAAGCGCGCAACCAACATCAAGTTTCTGAAATGTCTACATTAAGAATCGTTAGTGAGCGTGACTTTTCATCTAAAAGATTTTCTACATTTAGCTTCAACGAGTGGACTACAAAGCATCACACGGGTAGCAATGCTGCAAAAAAGTATGACTTTAAGGATTGTTGTTTGCATTCCACATATCTTAACAGTAGGCTTCAAGGAGATTGTGGAAGTGCCTTTGGCTCCGATGTATGCGCTAAAATGTTCCGTAAACCTTAAAGCCCACAGAATTCAAATACGCAAAACCATTTTAGAGGAGAGGCGAATCAGAATGGAATGCCGATTGAGTTTTGTTATATCGTTAAGACTATATTTTCAGGGATCATTTCTATAGTTCTTTGCTTGGAAATGTGTTTTGAAAGTTTTTGTCTTCCAACCCACGATGAAGAGTTATGATGCTCCTTTCAGAGCGTGAATTGGGCGCAAAGTAGCGACTTTGGTTGTGAATTCTGCGTTGTTGATGATCGTTCTGTATTGCTTTTTGCAATATTGAAGAAAGGAGTATGTTCTGTTTGGTGTTTAAGACTTATTTGGAAATTTTTTTTTGGGGGGTCTGTTTTTCATATAAAGTTAACTTTGTTCAAATGTGGAGCTTTGTGCAATGAGGTGCTACCGTATGTTGTGTAAAACAACAGGTGTGTTCAATCATGAGCATTTCTACCTGCTCACTCTCCAAATGTGGAACCACCTGCAGCTGTAGCCAATGATGGCCTAATGGATGTCATCATAAATCTGGGAACTCTACTTCATTCAAGGCTGGATGGTCCTAAATACAGACTCTTTCAGGACGAGGTGCTGATGCACAGGTTGGCCAAGAGAGAGTTAGCCTTGCAACGTCTTCTTTAACGTCTCCCCCCTTTAAGGTGGCCTAGTGTTGAAACAGATGTGGGGAACAAAGCCTCATGGATACCCCAGCCATGGAAGAACCTAAGTTCTTGGTTAAATAAAAGATAATTTCTGTTAACCCAGCTCCCGTCTCTCTTGTAGTTGTGTTTTGTGGAAGCTTAATCCTCTCCTCGTCTTGGGGCCCGTGTCACAGCGTCCTTTGTGTAAAGCGAACATTGTCTTATGCAAGATACAATACCACATCACTGCGAAAAGTTGACATGTTTGCAACGATGTGGTATTGTATCTCGGATAAGACAGCAGATACGAAATCAGATTTTATGGAAAAAGTGGGCCTGTCACTGGGCTCATTTCGCATTTCAAGGTCAGCCATAGCACGTTTTCTAAGCGCGCAACCAACATCAAGTTTCTGAAATGTCTACATTAAGAATCGTTAGTGAGCGTGACTTTTCATCTAAAAGATTTTCTACATTTAGCTTCAACGAGTGGACTACAAAGCATCACACGGGTAGCAATGCTGCAAAAAAGTATGACTTTAAGGATTGTTGTTTGCATTCCACATATCTTAACAGTAGGCTTCAAGGAGATTGTGGAAGTGCCTTTGGCTCCGATGTATGCGCTAAAATGTTCCGTAAACCTTAAAGCCCACAGAATTCAAATACGCAAAACCATTTTAGAGGAGAGGCGAATCAGAATGGAATGCCGATTGAGTTTTGTTATATCGTTAAGACTATATTTTCAGGGATCATTTCTATAGTTCTTTGCTTGGAAATGTGTTTTGAAAGTTTTTGTCTTCCAACCCACGATGAAGAGTTATGATGCTCCTTTCAGAGCGTGAATTGGGCGCAAAGTAGCGACTTTGGTTGTGAATTCTGCGTTGTTGATGATCGTTCTGTATTGCTTTTTGCAATATTGAAGAAAGGAGTATGTTCTGTTTGGTGTTTAAGACTTATTTGGAAATTTTTTTTTGGGGGGTCTGTTTTTCATATAAAGTTAACTTTGTTCAAATGTGGAGCTTTGTGCAATGAGGTGCTACCGTATGTTGTGTAAAACAACAGGTGTGTTCAATCATGAGCATTTCTACCTGCTCACTCTCCAAATGTGGAACCACCTGCAGCTGTAGCCAATGATGGCCTAATGGATGTCATCATAAATCTGGGAACTCTACTTCATTCAAGGCTGGATGGTCCTAAATACAGACTCTTTCAGGACGAGGTGCTGATGCACAGGTTGGCCAAGAGAGAGTTAGCCTTGCAACGTCTTCTTTAACGTCTCCCCCCTTTAAGGTGGCCTAGTGTTGAAACAGATGTGGGGAACAAAGCCTCATGGATACCCCAGCCATGGAAGAACCTAAGTTCTTGGTTAAATAAAAGATAATTTCTGTTAACCCAGCTCCCGTCTCTCTTGTAGTTGTGTTTTGTGGAAGCTTAATCCTCTCCTCGTCTTGGGGCCCGTGTCACAGCGTCCTTTGTGTAAAGCGAACATTGCCTTATGCAAGATACAATACCACATCACTGCGAAAAGTTGACATGTTTGCAACGATGTGGTATTGTATCTCGGATAAGACAGCAGATACGAAATCAGATTTTATGGAAAAAGTGGGCCTGTCACTGGGCTCATTTCGCATTTCAAGGTCAGCCATAGCACGTTTTCTAAGCGCGCAACCAACATCAAGTTTCTGAAATGTCTACATTAAGAATCGTTAGTGCGCATGACTTTTCATCTAAAAGATTTTCTACATTTAGCTTCAACGAGTGGACTACAAAGCATCACACGGGTAGCAATGCAGCAAAAAAGTATGACTTTAAGGATTGTTGTTTGCATTCCACATATCTTAACAGCAGGCTTCAAGGATATTGTGGAAGTGCCTTTGGCTCCGATGTATGCGCTAAAATGTTCCGTAAACCTTAAAGCCCACAGAATTCAAATAGGCAAAACCATTTTAGAGGAGAGGCGAATCAGAATGGAATGCCGATTGAGTTTTGTTATATCGTTAAGACTATATTTTCAGGGATCATTTCTATAGTTCTTTGCTTGGAAATGTGTTTTGAAAGTTTTTGTCTCCCAACCCACGATGAAGAGTTATGATGCTCCTTTCAGAGCGTGAATTGGGCGCAAAGTAGCGACTTTGGTTGTGAATTCTGCGTTGTTGATGATCGTTCTGTATTGCTTTTTGCAATATTGAAGGAAGGAGTATGTTCTGAGTGGTGTTGGGTGTTTAAGACTTATTTGGAAGTTTTTTTTGGGGGGGTCTGTTTTTCATATAAAACTAACTTTGTTCAAATGTGGAGCTACTGTATGTTGTGTAAAACAACAGGTGTGTTCAATCATGAGCATTTCTACCTGCTCACTCTCCAAATGTGGAACCACCTGCAGCTGTAGCCAATGATGGCCTAATGGATGTCGTCATAAATCCGGGAACTCTACTTCATTCAAGGCTGGATGGTCCTAAATACAGGCTCTTTCAAGACGAGGTGCTGATGCACAGGTTGGCCAAGAGAGAGTTAGCCTTGCAACGTCTTCTTTAACGTGTCCCCCCTTTAAGGTGGCCTAGTGTTGAAACAGATGTGGGGAACAAAGCCTCATGGATACCCCAGCCATGGAAGAACCTAAGTTCTTGGTTAAATAAAAGATAATTTCTGTTAACCCAGCTCCCGTCTCTCTTGTAGTTGTGTTTTGTGGAAGCTTAATCCTCTCCTCGTCTTGGGGCCCGTGTCACAGCGTCCTTTGTGTAAAGCGAACATTGCCTTATGCAAGATACAATACCACATCACTGCGAAAAGTTGACATGTTTGCAACGATGTGGTATTGTATCTCGGATAAGACAGCAGATACGAAATCAGATTTTATGGAAAAAGTGGGCCTGTCACTGGGCTCATTTCGCATTTCAAGGTCAGCCATAGCACGTTTTCTAAGCGCGCAACCAACATCAAGTTTCTGAAATGTCTACATTAAGAATCGTTAGTGCGCGTGACTTTTCATCTAAAAGATTTTCTACATTTAGCTTCAACGAGTGGACTACAAAGCATCACACGGGTAGCAATGCTGCAAAAAAGTATGACTTTAAGGATTGTTGTTTGCATTCCACATATCTTAACAGTAGGCTTCAAGGAGATTGTGGAAGTGCCTTTGGCTCCGATGTATGCGCTAAAATGTTCCGTAAACCTTAAAGCCCACAGAATTCAAATACGCAAAACCATTTTAGAGGAGAGGCGAATCAGAATGGAATGCCGATTGAGTTTTGTTATATCGTTAAGACTATATTTTCAGGGATTATTTCTATAGTTCTTTGCTTGGAAATGTGTTTTGAAAGTTTTTGTCTCCCAACCCATGATGAAGAGTTATGATGCTCCTTTCAGAGCGTGAATTGGGCGCAAAGTAGCGACTTTGGTTGTGAATTCTGCGTTGTTGATGATCGTTCTGTATTGCTTTTTGCAATATTGAAGAAAGGAGTATGTTCTGAGTGGTGTTTGGTGTTTAAGACTTATTTGGAAGTTTTTTTTGGGGGGGTCTGTTTTTCATATAAAGCTAACTTTGTTCAAATGTGGAGCTTTGTGCAATGAGGTGCTACCGTATGTTGTGTAAAACAACAGGTGTGTTCAATCATGAGCATTTCTACCTGCTCACTCTCCAAATGTGGAACCACCTGCAGCTGTAGCCAATGATGGCCTAATGGATGTCATCATAAATCTGGGAACTCTACTTCATTCAAGGCTGGATGGTCCTAAATACAGACTCTTTCAGGACGAGGTGCTGATGCACAGGTTGGCCAAGAGAGAGTTAGCCTTGCAACGTCTTCTTTAACGTCTTCCCCCTTTAAGGTGGCCTAGTGTTGAAACAGATGTGGGGAACAAAGCCTCATGGATACCCCAGCCATGGAAGAACCTAAGTTCTTGGTTAAATAAAAGATAATTTCTGTTAACCCAGCTCCCGTCTCTCTTGTAGTTGTGTTTTGTGGAAGCTTAATCCTCTCCTCGTCTTGGGGCCCGTGTCACAGCGTCCTTTGTGTAAAGCGAACATTGTCTTATGCAAGATACAATACCACATCACTGCGAAAAGTTGACATGTTTGCAACGATGTGGTATTGTATCTCGGATAAGACAGCAGATACGAAATCAGATTTTATGGAAAAAGTGGGCCTGTCACTGGGCTCATTTCGCATTTCAAGGTCAGCCATAGCACGTTTTCTAAGCGCGCAACCAACATCAAGTTTCTGAAATGTCTACATTAAGAATCGTTAGTGCGCGTGACTTTTCATCTAAAAGATTTTCTACATTTAGCTTCAACGAGTGGACTACAAAGCATCACACGGGTAGCAATGCAGCAAAAAAGTATGACTTTAAGGATTGTTGTTTGCATTCCACATATCTTAACAGTAGGCTTCAAGGAGATTGTGGAAGTGCCTTTGGCTCCGATGTATGCGCTAAAATGTTCCGTAAACCTTAAAGCCCATAGAATTCAAATACGCAAAACCATTTTAGAGGAGAGGCGAATCAGAATGGAATGCCGATTGAGTTTTGTTATATCGTTAAGACTATATTTTCAGGAATCATTTCTATAGTTTCTTGTTTGGAAATGTGTTTTGAAAGTTTTTGTCTCCCAACCCACGATGAAGAGTTATGATGCTCCTTTCAGAGCGTGAATTGGGCGCAGAGTAGCGACTTTGGTTGTGAATTCTGCGTTGTTGATGATCGTTCTGTATTGCTTTTTGCAATATTGAAGAAAGGAGTATGTTCTGAGTGGTGTTTGGTGTTTAAGACTCATTTGGAAGTTTTTTTTGGCGGGGTCTGTTTCTTCTATAAAGCTAACTTTGTTCACATGTGGAGCTTTGTGCAATGAGGTGTTACCGTATGTTGTGTAAAACAACAGGTGTGTTCAATCATGAGCATTTCTATCTGCTCACTCTCCAAATGTGGAACCATCTGCAGCTGTAGCCAATGATGGCCTAATGGATGTCATCATAAATCTGGGAACTCTACTTCATTCAAGGCTGGATGGTCCTAAATACAGACTCTTTCAGGACGAGGTGCTGATGCACAGGTTGGCCAAGAGAGAGTTAGCCTTGCAACGTCTTCTTTAACGTCTTCCCCCTTTAAGGTGGCCTAGTGTTGAAACAGATGTGGGGAACAAAGCCTCATGGATACCCCAGCCATGGAAGAACCTAAGTTCTTGGTTAAATAAAAGATAATTTCTGTTAACCCAGCTCCCGTCTCTCTTGTAGTTGTGTTTTGTGGAAGCTTAATCCTCTCCTCGTCTTGGGGCCCGTGTCACAGCATCCTTTGTGTAAAGCGAACATTGTCTTATGCAAGATACAATACCACATCACTGCGAAAAGTTGACATGTTTGCAACGATGTGGTATTGTATCTCGGATAAGACAGCAGATACGAAATCAGATTTTATGGAAAAAGTGGGCCTGTCACTGGGCTCATTTCGCATTTCAAGGTCAGCCATAGCACGTTTTCTAAGCGCGCAACCAACATCAAGTTTCTGAAATGTCTACATTAAGAATCGTTAGTGCGCGTGACTTTTCATCTAAAAGATTTTCTACATTTAGCTTCAACGAGTGGACTACAAAGCATCACACGGGTAGCAATGCTGCAAAAAAGTATGACTTTAAGGATTGTTGTTTGCATTCCACATATCTTAACAGTAGGCTTCAAGGAGATTGTGGAAGTGCCTTTGGCTCCGATGTATGCGCTAAAATGTTCCGTAAACCTTAAAGCCCACAGAATTCAAATACGCAAAACCATTTTAGAGGAGAGGCGAATCAGAATGGAATGCCGATTGAGTTTTGTTATATCGTTAAGACTATATTTTCAGGAATCATTTCTATAGTTCTTTGCTTGGAAATGTGTTTTGAAAGTTTTTGTCTCCCAACCCACGATGAAGAGTTATGATGCTCCTTTCAGAGCGTGAATTGGGCGCAAAGTAGCGACTTTGGTTGTGAATTCTGTGTTGTTGGTGATCGTTCTGTATTGCTTTTTGCAATATTGAAGAAAGGAGTATGTTCTGAGTGGTGTTTGGTGTTTAAGACTTATTTGGAAGTTTTTTTTTGTGGGGGTCTGTTTTTCATATAAAGCTAACTTTGTTCAAATGTGGAGCTTTGTGCAATGAGGTGCTACCGTATGTTGTGTAAAACAACAGGTGTGTTCAATCATGAGCTTTTCTACCTGCTCACTCTCCAAATGTGGAACCACCTGCAGCTGTAGCCAATGATGGCCTAATGGATGTCATCATAAATTTGGGAACTCTACTTCATTCAAGGCTGGATGGTCTTAAATACAGACTCTTTCAGTACGAGGTGCTGATGCACAGGTTGGCCAAGAGAGAGTTAGCCTTGCAACGTCTTCTTTAACGTCTTCCCCCTTTAAGGTGGCCTAGTGTTGAAACAGATGTGGGGAACAAAGCCTCATGGATACCCCAGCCATGGAAGAACCTAAGTTCTTGGTTAAATAAAAGATAATTTCTGTTAACCCAGCTCCCGTCTCTCTTGTAGTTGTGTTTTGTGGAAGCTTAATCCTCTCCTCGTCTTGGGGCCCGTGTCACAGCGTCCTTTGTGTAAAGCGAACATTGCCTTATGCAAGATACAATACCACATCACTGCGAAAAGTTGACATGTTTGCAACGATGTGGTATTGTATCTCGGATAAGACAGCAGATACGAAATCAGATTTTATGGAAAAAGTGGGCCTGTCACTGGGCTCATTTCGCATTTCAAGGTCAGCCATAGCACGTTTTCTAAGCGCGCAACCAACATCAAGTTTCTGAAATGTCTACATTAAGAATCGTTAGTGCGCGTGACTTTTCATCTAAAAGATTTTCTACATTTAGCTTCAACGAGTGGACTACAAAGCATCACACGGGTAGCAATGCAGCAAAAAAGTATGACTTTAAGGATTGTTGTTTGCATTCCACATATCTTAACAGTAGGCTTCAAGGAGATTGTGGAAGTGCCTTTGGCTCCGATGTATGTGCTAAAATGTTCCGTAAACCTTAAAGCCCACAGAATTCAAATACGCAAAACCATTTTAGAGGAGAGGCGAATCAGAATGGAATGCCGATTGAGTTTTGTTATATCGTTAAGACTATATTTTCAGGGATCATTTCTATAGTTCTTTGTTTGGAAATGTGTTTTAAAAGTTTTTGTCTCCCAACCCACGATGAAGAGTTATGATGCTCCTTTCAGAGCGTGAATTGGGCGCAGAGTAGCGACTTTGGTTGTGAATTCTGCGTTGTTGATGATCGTTCTGTATTGCTTTTTGCAATATTGAAGAAAGGAGTATGTTCTGAGTGGTGTTTGGTGTTTAAGACTTATTTGGAAGGTTTTTTTTGGGGGGTCTGTTTTTCACATAAAGCTAACTTTGTTCAAATGTGGAGCTTTGTGCAATGAGGTGCTACCGTATGTTGTGTAAAACAACAGGTGTGTTCAATCATGAGCTTTTCTACCTGCTCACTCTCCAAATGTGGAACCACCTGCAGCTGTAGCCAATGATGGCCTAATGGATGTCATCATAAATCTGGGAACTCTACTTCATTCAAGGCTGGATGGTCCTAAATACAGACTCTTTCAGTACGAGGTGCTGATGCACAGGTTGGCCAAGAGAGAGTTAGCCTTGCAACGTCTTCTTTAACGTCTTCCCCCTTTAAGGTGGCCTAGTGTTGAAACAGATGTGGGGAACAAAGCCTCGTGGATACCCCAGCCATGGAAGAACCTAAGTTCTTGGTTAAATAAAAGATAATTTCTGTTAACCCAGCTCCCGTCTCTCTTGTAGTTGTGTTTTGTGGAAGCTTAATCCTCTCCTCGTCTTGGGGCCCGTGTCACAGCGTCCTTTGTGTAAAGCGAACATTGTCTTATGCAAGATACAATACCACATCACTGCGAAAAGTTGACATGTTTGCAACGATGTGGTATTGTATCTCGGATAAGACAGCAGATACGAAATCAGATTTTATGGAAAAAGTGGGCCTGTCACTGGGCTCATTTCGCATTTCAAGGTCAGCCATAGCACGTTTTCTAAGCGCGCAACCAACATCAAGTTTCTGAAATGTCTACATTAAGAATCGTTAGTGCGCGTGACTTTTCATCTAAAAGATTTTCTACATTTAGCTTCAACGAGTGGACTACAAAGCATCACACGGGTAGCAATGCTGCAAAAAAGTATGACTTTAAGGATTGTTGTTTGCATTCCACATATCTTAACAGTAGGCTTCAAGGAGATTGTGGAAGTGCCTTTGGCTCCGATGTATACACTAAAATGTTCCGTAAACCTTAAAGCCCACAGAATTCAAATACGCAAAACCATTTTAGAGGAGAGGCGAATCAGAATGGAATGCCGATTGAGTTTTGTTATATCGTTAAGACTATATTTTCAGGGATCATTTCTATAGTTATTTGTTTGGAAATGTGTTTTGATAGTTTTTGTCTCCCAACCCACGATGAAGAGTTATGATGCTCCTTTCAGAGCGTGAATTGGGCGCAAAGTAGCGACTTTGGTTGTGAATTCTGCGTTGTTGATGATCGTTCTGTATTGCTTTTTGCAATATTGAAGAAAGGAGTATGTTCTGAGTGGTGTTTGGTGTTTGAGACTTATTTGGAAGTTTTTTTTGGGGGGGTCTGTTTTTCATATAGAACTAACTTTGTTCAAATGTGGAGCTACTGTATGTTGTGTAAAACAACAGGTGTGTTCAATCATGAGCATTTCTACCTGCTCACTCTCCAAATGTGGAACCACCTGCAGCTGTAGCCAATGATGGCCTAATGGATGTCATCATAAATCTGGGAACTCTACTTCATTCAAGGCTGGATGGTCCTAAATACAGACTCTTTCAGGACGAGGTGCTGATGCACAGGTTGGCCAAGAGAGAGTTAGCCTTGCAACGTCTTCTTTAACGTCTTCCCCCTTTAAGGTGGCCTAGTGTTGAAACAGATGTGGGGAACAAAGCCTCATGGATACCCCAGCCATGGAAGAACCTAAGTTCTTGGTTAAATAAAAGATAATTTCTGTTAACCCAGCTCCCGTCTCTCTTGTAGTTGTGTTTTGTGGAAGCTTAATCCTCTCCTCGTCTTGGGGCCCGTGTCACAGCGTCCTTTGTGTAAAGCGAACATTGTCTTATGCAAGATACAATACCACATCACTGCGAAAAGTTGACATGTTTGCAACGATGTGGTATTGTATCTCGGATAAGACAGCAGATACGAAATCAGATTTTATGGAAAAAGTGGGCCTGTCACTGGGCTCATTTCGCATTTCAAGGTCAGCCATAGAACGTTTTCTAAGCGCGCAACCAACATCAAGTTTCTGAAATGTCTACATTAAGAATCGTTAGTGCGCGTGACTTTTCATCTAAAAGATTTTCTACATTTAGCTTCAACGAGTGGACTACAAAGCATCACACGGGTAGCAATGCTGCAAAAAAGTATGACTTTAAGGATTGTTGTTTGCATTCCACACATCTTAACAGTAGGCTTCAAGGAGATTGTGGAAGTGCCTTTGGCTCCGATGTATGCGCTAAAATGTTCCGTAAACCTTAAAGCCCACAGAATTCAAATACGCAAAACCATTTTAGAGGAGAGGCGAATCAGAATGGAATGCCGATTGAGTTTTGTTATATCGTTAAGACTATATTTTCAGGGATCATTTCTATAGTTTTTTGCTTGGAAATGTGTTTTGAAAGTTTTTGTCTCCCAACCCACGATGAAGAGTTATGATGCTCCTTTCAGAGCGTGAATTGGGCGCAAAGTAGCGACTTTGGTTGTGAATTCTGCGTTGTTGATGATCGTTCTGTATTGCTTTTTGCAATATTGAAGAAAGGAGTATGTTCTGAGTGGTGTTTGGTGTTTAAGACTTATTTGGAAGTTTTTTTTGGGGGGGTCTGTTTTTCATATAAAGCTAACTTTGTTCAAATGTGGATCTTTGTGCAATGAGGTGCTACCGTATGTTGTGTAAAACAACAGGTGTGTTCAATCATGAGCATTTCTACCTGCTCACTCTCCAAATGTGGAACCACCTGCAGCTGTAGCCAATGTTGGCCTAATGGATGTCATCATAAATCTGGGAACTCTACTTCATTCAAGGCTGGATGGTCCTAAATACAGACTCTTTCAGGACGAGGTGCTGATGCACAGGTTGGCCAAGAGAGAGTTAGCCTTGCAACGTCTTCTTTAACGTCTTCCCCCTTTAAGGTGGCCTAGTGTTGAAACAGATGTGGGGAACAAAGCCTCATGGATACCCCAGCCATGGAAGAACCTAAGTTCTTGGTTAAATAAAAGATAATTTCTGTTAACCCAGCTCCCGTCTCTCTTGTAGTTGTGTTTTGTGGAAGCTTAATCCTCTCCTCGTCTTGGGGCCCGTGTCACAGCGTCCTTTGTGTAAAGCGAACATTGTCTTATGCAAGATACAATACCACATCACTGCGAAAAGTTGACATGTTTGCAACGATGTGGTATTGTATCTCGGATAAGACAGCAGATACGAAATCAGATTTTATGGAAAAAGTGGGCCTGTCACTGGGCTCATTTCGCATTTCAAGGTCAGCCATAGCACGTTTTCTAAGCGCGCAACCAACATCAAGTTTCTGAAATGTCTACATTAAGAATCGTTAGTGCGCGTGACTTTTCATCTAAAAGATTTTCTACATTTAGCTTCAACGAGTGGACTACAAAGCATCACACGGGTAGCAATGCAGCAAAAAAGTATGACTTTAAGGATTGTTGTTTGCATTCCACATATCTTAACAGTAGGCTTCAAGGAGATTGTGGAAGTGCCTTTGGCTCCGATGTATGCGCTAAAATGTTCCGTAAACCTTAAAGCCCATAGAATTCAAATACGCAAAACCATTTTAGAGGAGAGGCGAATCAGAATGGAATGCCGATTGAGTTTTGTTATATCGTTAAGACTATATTTTCAGGAATCATTTCTATAGTTTCTTGTTTGGAAATGTGTTTTGAAAGTTTTTGTCTCCCAACCCACGATGAAGAGTTATGATGCTCCTTTCAGAGCGTGAATTGGGCGCAGAGTAGCGACTTTGGTTGTGAATTCTGCGTTGTTGATGATCGTTCTGTATTGCTTTTTGCAATATTGAAGAAAGGAGTATGTTCTGAGTGGTGTTTGGTGTTTAAGACTCATTTGGAAGTTTTTTTTGGGGGGTCTGTTTCTTCTATAAAGCTAACTTTGTTCACATGTGGAGCTTTGTGCAATGAGGTGTTACCGTATGTTGTGTAAAACAACAGGTGTGTTCAATCATGAGCATTTCTATCTGCTCACTCTCCAAATGTGGAACCATCTGCAGCTGTAGCCAATGATGGCCTAATGGATGTCATCATAAATCTGGGAACTCTACTTCATTCAAGGCTGGATGGTCCTAAATACAGACTCTTTCAGGACGAGGTGCTGATGCACAGGTTGGCCAAGAGAGAGTTAGCCTTGCAACGTCTTCTTTAACGTCTTCCCCCTTTAAGGTGGCCTAGTGTTGAAACAGATGTGGGGAACAAAGCCTCATGGATACCCCAGCCATGGAAGAACCTAAGTTCTTGGTTAAATAAAAGATAATTTCTGTTAACCCAGCTCCCGTCTCTCTTGTAGTTGTGTTTTGTGGAAGCTTAATCCTCTCCTCGTCTTGGGGCCCGTGTCACAGCGTCCTTTGTGTAAAGCGAACATTGTCTTATGCAAGATACAATACCACATCACTGCGAAAAGTTGACATGTTTGCAACGATGTGGTATTGTATCTCGGATAAGACAGCAGATACGAAATCAGATTTTATGGAAAAAGTGGGCCTGTCACTGGGCTCATTTCGCATTTCAAGGTCAGCCATAGAACGTTTTCTAAGCGCGCAACCAACATCAAGTTTCTGAAATGTCTACATTAAGAATCGTTAGTGCGCGTGACTTTTCATCTAAAAGATTTTCTACATTTAGCTTCAACGAGTGGACTACAAAGCATCACACGGGTAGCAATGCTGCAAAAAAGTATGACTTTAACGATTGTTGTTTGCATTCCACATATCTTAACAGTAGGCTTCAAGGAGATTGTGGAAGTGCCTTTGGCTCCGATGTATGCGCTAAAATGTTCCGTAAACCTTAAAGCCCACAGAATTCAAATACGCAAAACCATTTTAGAGGAGAGGCGAATCAGAATGGAATGCCGATTGAGTTTTGTTATATCGTTAAGACTATATTTTCAGGGATCATTTCTATAGTTCTTTGCTTGGAAATGTGTTTTGAAAGTTTTTGTCTCCCACCCCACGATGAAGAGTTATGATGCTCCTTTCAGAGCGTGAGTAGGGTGCAAAGTAGCGACTTTGGTTGTGAATTCTGCGTTGTTGATGATCGTTCTGTATTGCTTTTTGCAATATTGAAGAAAGGAGTATGTTCTGAGTGGTGTTTGGTGTTTAAGACTTATTTGGAAGTTTTTTTTTGGGGGGTCTGTTTTTCATATAAAGCTAACTTTGTTCAAATGTGGAGCTTTGTGCAATGAGGTGCTACCGTATGTTGTGTAAAACAACAGGTGTGTTCAATCATGAGCTTTTCTACCTGCTCACTCTCCAAATGTGGAACCACCTGCAGCTGTAGCCAATGATGGCCTAATGGATGTCATCATAAATCTGGGAACTCTACTTCATTCAAGGCTGGATGGTCCTAAATACAGACTCTTTCAGGACGAGGTGCTGATGCACAGGTTGGCCAAGAGAGAGTTAGCCTTGCAACGTCTTCTTTAACGTCTTCCCCCTTTAAGGTGGCCTAGTGTTGAAACAGATGTGGGGAACAAAGCCTCGTGGATACCCCAGCCATGGAAGAACCTAAGTTCTTGGTTAAATAAAAGATAATTTCTGTTAACCCAGCTCCCGTCTCTCTTGTAGTTGTGTTTTGTGGAAGCTTAATCCTCTCCTCGTCTTGGGGCCCGTGTCACAGCGTCCTTTGTGTAAAGCGAACATTGTCTTATGCAAGATACAATACCACATCACTGCGAAAAGTTGACATGTTTGCAACGATGTGGTATTGTATCTCGGATAAGACAGCAGATACGAAATCAGATTTTATGGAAAAAGTGGGCCTGTCACTGGGCTCATTTCACATTTCAAGGTCAGCCATAGCACGTTTTCTAAGCGCGCAACCAACATCAAGTTTCTGAAATGTCTACATTAAGAATCGTTAGTGCGCGTGACTTTTCATCTAAAAGATTTTCTACATTTAGCTTCAACGAGTGGACTACAAAGCATCACACGGGTAGCAATGCTGCAAAAAAGTATGACTTTAAGGATTGTTGTTTGCATTCCACATATCTTAACAGTAGGCTTCAAGGAGATTGTGGAAGTGCCTTTGGCTCCGATGTATGCGCTAAAATGTTCCGTAAACCTTAAAGCCCACAGAATTCAAATACGCAAAACCATTTTAGAGGAGAGGCGAATCAGAATGGAATGCCGATTGAGTTCTGTTATATCGTTAAGACTATATTTTCAGGGATCATTTCTATAGTTCTTTTTTTGGAAATGTGTTTTGAAAGTTTTTGTTTCCCAACCCACGATGAAGAGTTATGATGCTCCTTTCAGAGCGTGAATTGGGTGCAAAGTAGCGACTTTGGTTGTGAATTCTGCGTTGTTGATGATCGTTCTGTATTGCTTTTTGCAATATTGAAGAAAGGAGTATGTTCTGAGTGGTGTTTGGTGTTTGAGACTTATTTGGAAGTTTTTTTTGGGGGGGTCTGTTTTTCATATAAAACTAACTTTGTTCAAATGTGGAGCTACTGTATGTTGTGTAAAACAACAGGTGTGTTCAATCATGAGCATTTCTACCTGCTCACTCTCCAAATGTGGAACCACCTGCAGCTGTAGCCAATGATGGCCTAATGGATGTCATCATAAATCTGGGAACTCTACTTCATTCAAGGCTGGATGGTCCTAAATACAGACTCTTTCAGGACGAGGTGCTGATGCACAGGTTGGCCAAGAGAGAGTTAGCCTTGCAACGTCTTCTTTAACGTCTTCCCCCTTTAAGGTGGCCTAGTGTTGAAACAGATGTGGGGAACAAAGCCTCATGGATACCCCAGCCATGGAAGAACCTAAATTCTTGGTTAAATAAAAGATAATTTCTGTTAACCCAGCTCCCGTCTCTCTTGTAGTTGTGTTTTGTGGAAGCTTAATCCTCTCCTCGTCTTCGGGCCCGTGTCACAGCGTCCTTTGTGTAAAGCGAACATTGTCTTATGCAAGATACAATAACACATCACTGCGAAAAGTTGACATGTTTGCAACGATGTGGTATTGTATCTCGGATAAGACAGCAGATACGAAATCAGATTTTATGGAAAAAGTGGGCCTGTCACTGGGCTCATTTCGCATTTCAAGGTCAGCCATAGCACGTTTTCTAAGCGCGCAACCAACATCAAGTTTCTGAAATGTCTACATTAAGAATCGTTAGTGCGCGTGACTTTTCATCTAAAAGATTTTCTACATTTAGCTTCAACGAGTGGACTACAAAGCATCACACGGGTAGCAATGCTGCAAAAAAGTATGACTTTAAGGATTGTTGTTTGCATTCCACATATCTTAACAGTAGGCTTCAAGGAGATTGTGGAAGTGCCTTTGGCTCCGATGTATGCGCTAAAATGTTCCGTAAACCTTAAAGCCCACAGAATTCAAATACGCAAAACCATTTTAGAGGAGAGGCGAATCAGAATGGAATGCCGATTGAGTTTTGTTATATCGTTAAGACTATATTTTCAGGGATCATTTCTATAGTTCTTTGCTTGGAAATGTGTTTTGAAAGTTTTTGTCTCCCAACCCACGATGAAGAGTTATGATGCTCCTTTCAGAGCGTGAATTGGGCGCAAAGTAGCGACTTTGGTTGTGAATTCTGCGTTGTTGATGATCGTTCTGTATTGCTTTTTGCGATATTGAAGAAAGGAGTATGTTCTGAGTGGTGTTTGGTGTTTAAGACTTATTTGGAAGGTTTTTTTTTGGGGGTCTGTTTTTCATATAAAGCTAACTTTGTTCAAATGTGGAGCTTTGTGCAATGAGGTGCTACCGTATGTTGTGTAAAACAACAGGTGTGTTCAATCATGAGCTTTTCTACCTGCTCACTCTCCAAATGTGGAACCACCTGCAGCTGTAGCCAATGATGGCCTAATGGATGTCATCATAAATCTGGGAACTCTACTTCATTCAAGGCTGGATGGTCCTAAATACAGACTCTTTCAGTACGAGGTGCTGATGCACAGGTTGGCCAAGAGAGAGTTAGCCTTGCAACGTCTTCTTTAACGTCTTCCCCCTTTAAGGTGGCCTAGTGTTGAAACAGATGTGGGGAACAAAGCCTCGTGGATACCCCAGCCATGGAAGAACCTAAGTTCTTGGTTAAATAAAAGATAATTTCTGTTAACCCAGCTCCCGTCTCTCTTGTAGTTGTGTTTTGTGGAAGCTTAATCCTCTCCTCGTCTTGGGGCCCGTGTCACAGCGTCCTTTGTGTAAAGCGAACATTGTCTTATGCAAGATACAATACCACATCACTGCGAAAAGTTGACATGTTTGCAACGATGTGGTATTGTATCTCGGATAAGACAGCAGATACGAAATCAGATTTTATGGAAAAAGTGGGCCTGTCACTGGGCTCATTTCGCATTTCAAGGTCAGCCATAGCACGTTTTCTAAGCGCGCAACCAACATCAAGTTTCTGAAATGTCTACATTAAGAATCGTTAGTGCGCGTGACTTTTCATCTAAAAGATTTTCTACATTTAGCTTCAACGAGTGGACTACAAAGCATCACACGGGTAGCAATGCTGCAAAAAAGTATGACTTTAAGGATTGTTGTTTGCATTCCACATATCTTAACAGTAGGCTTCAAGGAGATTGTGGAAGTGCCTTTGGCTCCGATGTATGCGCTAAAATGTTCCGTAAACCTTAAAGCCCACAGAATTCAAATACGCAAAACCATTTTAGAGGAGAGGCGAATCAGAATGGAATGCCGATTGAGTTTCGTTATATCGTTAAGACTATATTTTCAGGGATCATTTCTATAGTTCTTTGTTTGGAAATGTGTTTTGAAAGTTTTTGTCTCCCAACCCACGATGAAGAGTTATGATGCTCCTTTCAGAGCGTGAATTGGGCGCAAAGTAGCGACTTTGGTTATGAATTCTGCGTTGTTGATGATCGTTCTGTATTGCTTTTTGCAATATAGAAGAAAGGAGTATGTTCTGAGTGGTGTTTGGTGTTTGAGACTTATTTGGAAGTTTTTTTTGGGGGGGTCTGTTTTTCATATAGAACTAACTTTGTTCAAATGTGGAGCTACTGTATGTTGTGTAAAACAACAGGTGTGTTCAATCATGAGCATTTCTACCTGCTCACTCTCCAAATGTGGAACCACCTGCAGCTGTAGCCAATGATGGCCTAATGGATGTCATCATAAATCTGGGAACTCTACTTCATTCAAGGCTGGATGGTCCTAAATACAGACTCTTTCAGGACGAGGTGCTGATGCACAGGTTGGCCAAGAGAGAGTTAGCCTTGCAACGTCTTCTTTAACGTCTTCCCCCTTTAAGGTGGCCTAGTGTTGAAACAGATGTGGGGAACAAAGCCTCATGGATACCCCAGCCATGGAAGAACCTAAGTTCTTGGTTAAATAAAAGATAATTTCTGTTAACCCAGCTCCCGTCTCTCTTGTAGTTGTGTTTTGTGGAAGCTTAATCCTCTCCTCGTCTTGGGGCCCGTGTCACAGCGTCCTTTGTGTAAAGCGAACATTGTCTTATGCAAGATACAATACCACATCACTGCGAAAAGTTGACATGTTTGCAACGATGTGGTATTGTATCTCGGATAAGACAGCAGATACGAAATCAGATTTTATGGAAAAAGTGGGCCTGTCACTGGGCTCATTTCGCATTTCAAGGTCAGCCATAGCACGTTTTCTAAGCGCGCAACCAACATCAAGTTTCTGAAATGTCTACATTAAGAATCGTTAGTCCGCGTGACTTTTCATCTAAAAGATTTTCTACATTTAGCTTCAACGAGTGGACTACAAAGCATCACACGGGTAGCAATGCTGCAAAAAAGTATGACTTTAAGGATTGTTGTTTGCATTCCACATATCTTAACAGTAGGCTTCAAGGAGATTGTGGAAGTGCCTTTGGCTCCGATGTATGCGCTAAAATGTTCCGTAAACCTTAAAGCCCACAGAATTCAAATACGCAAAACCATTTTAGAGGAGAGGCGAATCAGAATGGAATGCCGATTGAGTTTTGTTATATTGTTAAGACTATATTTTCAGGGATCATTTCTATAGTTCTTTGTTTGGAAATGTGTTTTAAAAGTTTTTGTCTCCCAACCCACGATGAAGAGTTATGATGCTCCTTTCAGAGCGTGAATTGGGCGCAGAGTAGCGACTTTGGTTGTAAATTCTGCGTTGTTGATGATCGTTCTGTATTGCTTTTTGCAATATTGAAGAAAGGAGTATGTTCTGAGTGGTGTTTGGTGTTTAAGACTCATTTGGAAGTTTTTTTTGGGGGGGTCTGTTTCTTCTATAAAGCTAACTTTGTTCACATGTGGAGCTTTGTGCAATGAGGTGTTACCGTATGTTGTGTAAAACAACAGGTGTGTTCAATCATGAGCATTTCTATCTGCTCACTCTCCAAATGTGGAACCATCTGCAGCTGTAGCCAATGATGGCCTTATGGATGTCATCATAAATATGGGAACTCTACTTCATTCAAGGCTGGATGGTCCTAAATACAGACTCTTTCAGGACGAGGTGCTGATGCACAGGTTGGCCAAGAGAGAGTTAGCCTTGCAACGTCTTCTTTAACGTCTTCCCCCTTTAAGGTGGCCTAGTGTTGAAACAGATGTGGGGAACAAAGCCTCATGGATACCCCAGCCATGGAAGAACCTAAGTTCTTGGTTAAATAAAAGATAATTTCTGTTAACCCAGCTCCCGTCTCTCTTGTTGTGTTTTGTGGAAGCTTAATCCTCTCCTCGTCTTGGGGCCCGTGTCACAGCGTCCTTTGTGTAAAGCGAACGTTGTCTTATGCAAGATACAATACCACATCACTGCGAAAAGTTGACATGTTTGCAACGATGTGGTATTGTATCTCGGATAAGACAGCAGATACGAAATCAGATTTTATGGAAAAAGTGGGCCTGTCACTGGGCTCATTTCGCATTTCAAGGTCAGCCATAGCACGTTTTCTAAGCGCGCAACCAACATCAAGTTTCTGAAATGTCTACATTAAGAATCGTTAGTGCGCGTGACTTTTCATCTAAAAGATTTTCTACATTTAGCTTCAACGAGTGGACTACAAAGCATCACACGGGTAGCAATGCTGCAAAAAAGTATGACTTTAAGGATTGTTGTTTGCATTCCACATATCTTAACAGTAGGCTTCAAGGAGATTGTGGAAGTGCCTTTGGCTCCGATGTATGCGCTAAAATGTTCCGTAAACCTTAAAGCCCACAGAATTCAAATACGCAAAACCATTTTAGAGGAGAGGCGAATCACAATGGAATGCCGATTGAGTTTTGTTATATCGTTAAGACTATATTTTCAGGAATCATTTCTATAGTTCTTTGCTTGGAAATGTGTTTTGAAAGTTTTTGTCTCCCAACCCACGATGAAGAGTTATGATGCTCCTTTCAGAGCGTGAATTGGGCGCAAAGTAGCGACTTTGGTTGTGAATTCTGCGTTGTTGATGATCGTTCTGTATTGCTTTTTGCAATATTGAAGAAAGGAGTATGTTCTGAGTGGTGTTTGGTGTTTAAGACTTATTTGGAAGTTTTTTTTTTGGGGGTCTGTTTTTCATATAAAGCTAACTTTGTTCAAATGTGGAGCTTTGTGCAATGAGGTGCTACCGTATGTTGTGTAAAACAACAGGTGTGTTCAATCATGAGCTTTTCTACCTGCTCACTCTCCAAATGTGGAACCACCTGCAGCTGTAGCCAATGATGGCCTAATGGATGTCATCATAAATCTGGGAACTCTACTTCATTCAAGGCTGGATGGTCCTAAATACAGACTCTTTCAGTACGAGGTGCTGATGCACAGGTTGGCCAAGAGAGAGTTAGCCTTGCAACGTCTTCTTTAACGCCTTCCCCCTTTAAGGTGGCCTAGTGTTGAAAAAGATGTGGGGAACAAAGCCTCATGGATACCCCAGCCATGGAAGAACCTAAGTTCTTGGTTAAATAAAAGATAATTTCTGTTAACCCAGCTCCCGTCTCTCTTGTAGTTGTGTTTTGTGGAAGCTTAATCCTCTCCTCGTCTTGGGGCCCGTGTCACAGCGTCCTTTGTGTAAAGCGAACATTGTCTTATGCAAGATACAATACCACATCACTGCGAAAAGTTGACATGTTTGCAACGATGTGGTATTGTATCTCGGATAAGACAGCAGATACGAAATCAGATTTTATGGAAAAAGTGGGCCTGTCACTGGGCTCATTTCGCATTTCAAGGTCAGCCATAGCACGTTTTCTAAGCGCGCAACCAACATCAAGTTTCTGAAATGTCTACATTAAGAATCGTTAGTGCGCGTGACTTTTCATCTAAAAGATTTTCTACATTTAGCTTCAACGAGTGGACTACAAAGCATCACACGGGTAGCAATGCTGCAAAAAAGTATGACTTTAAGGATTGTTGTTTGCATTCCACATATCTTAACAGTAGGCTTCAAGGAGATTGTGGAAGTGCCTTTGGCTCCGATGTATGCGCTAAAATGTTCCGTAAACCTTAAAGCCCACAGAATTCAAATACGCAAAACCATTTTAGAGGAGAGGCGAATCAGAATGGAATGCCGATTGAGTTTTGTTATATCGTTAAGACTATATTTTCAGGGATCATTTCTATAGTTCTTTGCTTGGAAATGTGTTTTGAAAGTTTTTGTCTCCCAACCCACGATGAAGAGTTATGATGCTCCTTTCAGAGCGTGAATTGGGCGCAAAGTAGCGACTTTGGTTGTGAATTCTGCGTTGTTGATGATCGTTCTGTATTGCTTTTTGCAATATTGAAGAAAGGAGTATGTTCTGAGTGGTGTTTGGTGTTTGAGACTTATTTGGAAGTTTTTTTTGGGGGGGTCTGTTTTTCATATAAAACTAACTTTGTTCAAATGTGGAGCTACTGTATGTTGTGTAAAACAACAGGTGTGTTCAATCATGAGCATTTCTACCTGCTCACTCTCCAAATGTGGAACCACCTGCAGCTGTAGCCAATGATGGCCTAATGGATGTCATCATAAATCTGGGAACTCTACTTCATTCAAGGCTGGATGGTCCTAAATACAGACTCTTTCAGGACGAGGTGCTGATGCACAGGTTGGCCAAGAGAGAGTTAGCCTTGCAACGTCTTCTTTAACGTCTTCCCCCTTTAAGGTGGCCTAGTGTTGAAACAGATGTGGGGAACAAAGCCTCATGGATACCCCAGCCATGGAAGAACCTAAATTCTTGGTTAAATAAAAGATAATTTCTGTTAACCCAGCTCCCGTCTCTCTTGTAGTTGTGTTTTGTGGAAGCTTAATCCTCTCCTCGTCTTCGGGCCCGTGTCACAGCGTCCTTTGTGTAAAGCGAACATTGTCTTATGCAAGATACAATAACACATCACTGCGAAAAGTTGACATGTTTGCAACGATGTGGTATTGTATCTCGGATAAGACAGCAGATACGAAATCAGATTTTATGGAAAAAGTGGGCCTGTCACTGGGCTCATTTCGCATTTCAAGGTCAGCCATAGCACGTTTTCTAAGCGCGCAACCAACATCAAGTTTCTGAAATGTCTACATTAAGAATCGTTAGTGCGCGTGACTTTTCATCTAAAAGATTTTCTACATTTAGCTTCAACGAGTGGACTACAAAGCATCACACGGGTAGCAATGCTGCAAAAAAGTATGACTTTAAGGATTGTTGTTTGCATTCCACATATCTTAACAGTAGGCTTCAAGGAGATTGTGGAAGTGCCTTTGGCTCCGATGTATGCGCTAAAATGTTCCGTAAACCTTAAAGCCCACAGAATTCAAATACGCAAAACCATTTTAGAGGAGAGGCGAATCAGAATGGAATGCCGATTGAGTTTTGTTATATCGTTAAGACTATATTTTCAGGAATCATTTCTATAGTTCTTTGCTTGGAAATGTGTTTTGAAAGTTTTTGTCTCCCAACCCACGATGAAGAGTTATGATGCTCCTTTCAGAGCGTGAATTGGGCGCAAAGTAGCGACTTTGGTTGTGAATTCTGCGTTGTTGATGATCGTTCTGTATTCCTTTTTGCAATATTGAAGAAAGGAGTATGTTCTGAGTGGTGTTTGGTGTTTAAGACTTATTTGGAAGTTTTTTTTTGGGGGGTCTGTTTTTCATATAAAGCTAACTTTGTTCAAATGTGGAGCTTTGTGCAATGAGGTGCTACCGTATGTTGTGTAAAACAACAGGTGTGTTCAATCATGAGCTTTTCTACCTGCTCACTCTCCAAATGTGGAACCACCTGCAGCTGTAGCCAATGATGGCCTAATGGATGTCATCATAAATCTGGGAACTCTACTTCATTCAAGGCTGGATGGTCCTAAATACAGACTCTTTCAGTACGAGGTGCTGATGCACAGGTTGGCCAAGAGAGAGTTAGCCTTGCAACGTCTTCTTTAACGTCTTCCCCCTTTAAGGTGGCCTAGTGTTGAAACAGATGTGGGGAACAAAGCCTCGTGGATACCCCAGCCATGGAAGAACCTAAGTTCTTGGTTAAATAAAAGATAATTTCTGTTAACCCAGCTCCCGTCTCTCTTGTAGTTGTGTTTTGTGGAAGCTTAATCCTCTCCTCGTCTTGGGGCCCGTGTCACAGCGTCCTTTGTGTAAAGCGAACATTGTCTTATGCAAGATACAATACCACATCACTGCGAAAAGTTGACATGTTTGCAACGATGTGGTATTGTATCTCGGATAAGACAGCAGATACGAAATCAGATTTTATGGAAAAAGTGGGCCTGTCACTGGGCTCATTTCACATTTCAAGGTCAGCCATAGCACGTTTTCTAAGCGCGCAACCAACATCAAGTTTCTGAAATGTCTACATTAAGAATCGTTAGTGCGCGTGACTTTTCATCTAAAAGATTTTCTACATTTAGCTTCAACGAGTGGACTACAAAGCATCACACGGGTAGCAATGCTGCAAAAAAGTATGACTTTAAGGATTGTTGTTTGCATTCCACATATCTTAACAGTAGGCTTCAAGGAGATTGTGGAAGTGCCTTTGGCTCCGATGTATGCGCTAAAATGTTCCGTAAACCTTAAAGCCCACAGAATTCAAATACGCAAAACCATTTTAGAGGAGAGGCGAATCAGAATGGAATGCCGATTGAGTTCTGTTATATCGTTAAGACTATATTTTCAGGGATCATTTCTATAGTTCTTTTTTTGGAAATGTGTTTTGAAAGTTTTTGTTTCCCAACCCACGATGAAGAGTTATGATGCTCCTTTCAGAGCGTGAATTGGGTGCAAAGTAGCGACTTTGGTTGTGAATTCTGCGTTGTTGATGATCGTTCTGTATTGCTTTTTGCAATATTGAAGAAAGGAGTATGTTCTGAGTGGTGTTTGGTGTTTGAGACTTATTTGGAAGTTTTTTTTGGGGGGGTCTGTTTTTCATATAAAACTAACTTTGTTCAAATGTGGAGCTACTGTATGTTGTGTAAAACAACAGGTGTGTTCAATCATGAGCATTTCTACCTGCTCACTCTCCAAATGTGGAACCACCTGCAGCTGTAGCCAATGATGGCCTAATGGATGTCATCATAAATCTGGGAACTCTACTTCATTCAAGGCTGGATGGTCCTAAATACAGACTCTTTCAGGACGAGGTGCTGATGCGCAGGTTGGCCAAGAGAGAGTTAGCCTTGCAACGTCTTCTTTAACGTCTTCCCCCTTTAAGGTGGCCTAGTGTTGAAACAGATGTGGGGAACAAAGCCTCATGGATACCCCAGCCATGGAAGAACCTAAATTCTTGGTTAAATAAAAGATAATTTCTGTTAACCCAGCTCCCGTCTCTCTTGTAGTTGTGTTTTGTGGAAGCTTAATCCTCTCCTCGTCTTCGGGCCCGTGTCACAGCGTCCTTTGTGTAAAGCGAACATTGTCTTATGCAAGATACAATAACACATCACTGCGAAAAGTTGACATGTTTGCAACGATGTGGTATTGTATCTCGGATAAGACAGCAGATACGAAATCAGATTTTATGGAAAAAGTGGGCCTGTCACTGGGCTCATTTCGCATTTCAAGGTCAGCCATAGCACGTTTTCTAAGCGCGCAACCAACATCAAGTTTCTGAAATGTCTACATTAAGAATCGTTAGTGCGCGTGACTTTTCATCTAAAAGATTTTCTACATTTAGCTTCAACGAGTGGACTACAAAGCATCACACGGGTAGCAATGCTGCAAAAAAGTATGACTTTAAGGATTGTTGTTTGCATTCCACATATCTTAACAGTAGGCTTCAAGGAGATTGTGGAAGTGCCTTTGGCTCCGATGTATGCGCTAAAATGTTCCGTAAACCTTAAAGCCCACAGAATTCAAATACGCAAAACCATTTTAGAGGAGAGGCGAATCAGAATGGAATGCCGATTGAGTTTTGTTATATCGTTAAGACTATATTTTCAGGGATCATTTCTATAGTTCTTTGCTTGGAAATGTGTTTTGAAAGTTTTTGTCTCCCAACCCACGATGAAGAGTTATGATGCTCCTTTCAGAGCGTGAATTGGGTGCAAAGTAGCGACTTTGGTTGTGAATTCTGCGTTGTTGATGATCGTTCTGTATTCCTTTTTGCAATATTGAAGAAAGGAGTATGTTCTGAGTGGTGTTTGGTGTTTAAGACTTATTTGGAAGTTTTTTTTTGGGGGGTCTGTTTTTCATATAAAGCTAACTTTGTTCAAATGTGGAGCTTTGTGCAATGAGGTGCTACCGTATGTTGTGTAAAACAACAGGTGTGTTCAATCATGAGCTTTTCTACCTGCTCACTCTCCAAATGTGGAACCACCTGCAGCTGTAGCCAATGATGGCCTAATGGATGTCATCATAAATCTGGGAACTCTACTTCATTCAAGGCTGTATGGTCCTAAATACAGACTCTTTCAGTACGAGGTGCTGATGCACAGGTTGGCCAAGAGAGAGTTAGCCTTGCAACGTCTTCTTTAACGTCTTCCCCCTTTAAGGTGGCCTAGTGTTGAAACAGATGTGGGGAACAAAGCCTCGTGGATACCCCAGCCATGGAAGAACCTAAGTTCTTGGTTAAATAAAAGATAATTTCTGTTAACCCAGCTCCCGTCTCTCTTGTAGTTGTGTTTTGTGGAAGCTTAATCCTCTCCTCGTCTTGGGGCCCGTGTCACAGCGTCCTTTGTGTAAAGCGAACATTGTCTTATGCAAGATACAATACCACATCACTGCGAAAAGTTGACATGTTTGCAACGATGTGGTATTGTATCTCGGATAAGACAGCAGATACGAAATCAGATTTTATGGAAAAAGTGGGCCTGTCACTGGGCTCATTTCACATTTCAAGGTCAGCCATAGCACGTTTTCTAAGCGCGCAACCAACATCAAGTTTCTGAAATGTCTACATTAAGAATCGTTAGTGCGCGTGACTTTTCATCTAAAAGATTTTCTACATTTAGCTTCAACGAGTGGACTACAAAGCATCACACGGGTAGCAATGCTGCAAAAAAGTATGACTTTAAGGATTGTTGTTTGCATTCCACATATCTTAACAGTAGGCTTCAAGGAGATTGTGGAAGTGCCTTTGGCTCCGATGTATGCGCTAAAATGTTCCGTAAACCTTAAAGCCCACAGAATTCAAATACGCAAAACCATTTTAGAGGAGAGGCGAATCAGAATGGAATGCCGATTGAGTTCTGTTATATCGTTAAGACTATATTTTCAGGGATCATTTCTATAGTTCTTTTTTTGGAAATGTGTTTTGAAAGTTTTTGTTTCCCAACCCACGATGAAGAGTTATGATGCTCCTTTCAGAGCGTGAATTGGGTGCAAAGTAGCGACTTTGGTTGTGAATTCTGCGTTGTTGATGATCGTTCTGTATTGCTTTTTGCAATATTGAAGAAAGGAGTATGTTCTGAGTGGTGTTTGGTGTTTGAGACTTATTTGGAAGTTTTTTTTGGGGGGGTCTGTTTTTCATATAAAACTAACTTTGTTCAAATGTGGAGCTACTGTATGTTGTGTAAAACAACAGGTGTGTTCAATCATGAGCATTTCTACCTGCTCACTCTCCAAATGTGGAACCACCTGCAGCTGTAGCCAATGATGGCCTAATGGATGTCATCATAAATCTGGGAACTCTACTTCATTCAAGGCTGGATGGTCCTAAATACAGACTCTTTCAGGACGAGGTGCTGATGCACAGGTTGGCCAAGAGAGAGTTAGCCTTGCAACGTCTTCTTTAACGTCTTCCCCCTTTAAGGTGGCCTAGTGTTGAAACAGATGTGGGGAACAAAGCCTCATGGATACCCCAGCCATGGAAGAACCTAAATTCTTGGTTAAATAAAAGATAATTTCTGTTAACCCAGCTCCCGTCTCTCTTGTAGTTGTGTTTTGTGGAAGCTTAATCCTCTCCTCGTCTTCGGGCCCGTGTCACAGCGTCCTTTGTGTAAAGCGAACATTGTCTTATGCAAGATACAATAACACATCACTGCGAAAAGTTGACATGTTTGCAACGATGTGGTATTGTATCTCGGATAAGACAGCAGATACGAAATCAGATTTTATGGAAAAAGTGGGCCTGTCACTGGGCTCATTTCGCATTTCAAGGTCAGCCATAGCACGTTTTCTAAGCGCGCAACCAACATCAAGTTTCTGAAATGTCTACATTAAGAATCGTTAGTGCGCGTGACTTTTCATCTAAAAGATTTTCTACATTTAGCTTCAACGAGTGGACTACAAAGCATCACACGGGTAGCAATGCTGCAAAAAAGTATGACTTTAAGGATTGTTGTTTGCATTCCACATATCTTAACAGTAGGCTTCAAGGAGATTGTGGAAGTGCCTTTGGCTCCGATGTATGCGCTAAAATGTTCCGTAAACCTTAAAGCCCACAGAATTCAAATACGCAAAACCATTTTAGAGGAGAGGCGAATCAGAATGGAATGCCGATTGAGTTTTGTTATATCGTTAAGACTATATTTTCAGGGATCATTTCTATAGTTCTTTGCTTGGAAATGTGTTTTGAAAGCTTTTGTCTCCCAACCCACGATGAAGAGTTATGATGCTCCTTTCAGAGCGTGAATTGGGCGCAAAGTAGCGACTTTGGTTGTGAATTCTGCGTTGTTGATGATCGTTCTGTATTGCTTTTTGCGATATTGAAGAAAGGAGTATGTTCTGAGTGGTGTTTGGTGTTTAAGACTTATTTGGAAGGTTTTTTTTTTGGGGGTCTGTTTTTCATATAAAGCTAACTTTGTTCACATGTGGAGCTTTGTGCAATGAGGTGTTACCGTATGTTGTGTAAAACAACAGGTGTGTTCAATCATGAGCATTTCTACCTGCTCACTCTCCAAATGTGGAACCACCTGCAGCTGTAGCCAATGATGGCCTAATGGATGTCATCATAAATCTGGGAACTCTACTTCATTCAAGGCTGGATGGTCCTAAATACAGACTCTTTCAGGACGAGGTGCTGATGCACAGGTTGGCCAAGAGAGAGTTAGCCTTGCAACGTCTTCTTTAACGTCTTCCCCCTTTAAGGTGGCCTAGTGTTGAAACAGATGTGGGGAACAAAGCCTCATGGATACCCCAGCCATGGAAGAACCTAAGTTCTTGGTTAAATAAAAGATAATTTCTGTTAACCCAGCTCCCGTCTCTCTTGTAGTTGTGTTTTGTGGAAGCTTAATCCTCTCCTCGTCTTGGGGCCCGTGTCACAGCGTCCTTTGTGTAAAGCGAACATTGTCTTATGCAAGATACAATACCACATCACTGCGAAAAGTTGACATGTTTGCAACGATGTGGTATTGTATCTCGGATAAGACAGCAGATACGAAATCAGATTTTATGGAAAAAGTGGGCCTGTCACTGGGCTCATTTCGCATTTCAAGGTCAGCCATAGCACGTTTTCTAAGCGCGCAACCAACATCAAGTTTCTGAAATGTCTACATTAAGAATCGTTAGTGCGCGTGACTTTTCATCTAAAAGATTTTCTACATTTAGCTTCAACGAGTGGACTACAAAGCATCACACGGGTAGCAATGCTGCAAAAAAGTATGACTTTAAGGATTGTTGTTTGCATTCCACATATCTTAACAGTAGGCTTCAAGGAGATTGTGGAAGTGCCTTTGGCTCCGATGTATGCGCTAAAATGTTCCGTAAACCTTAAAGCCCACAGAATTCAAATACGCAAAATCATTTTAGAGGAGAGGCGAATCACAATGGAATGCCGATTGAGTTTTGTTATATCGTTAAGACTATATTTTCAGAGATCATTTCTATAGTTCTTTGCTTGGAAATGTGTTTTGAAAGTTTTTGTCTCCCAACCCACGATGAAGAGTTATGATGCTCCTTTCAGAGCGTGAATTGGGCGCAAAGTAGCGACTTTGGTTGTGAATTCTGCGTTGTTGATGATCGTTCTGTATTGCTTTTTGCAATATTGAAGAAAGGAGTATGTTCTGAGTGGTGTTTGGTGTTTAAGACTTATTTGGAAGTTTTTTTTTTGGGGGTCTGTTTTTCATATAAAGCTAACTTTGTTCAAATGTGGAGCTTTGTGCAATGAGGTGCTACCGTATGTTGTGTAAAACAACAGGTGTGTTCAATCATGAGCTTTTCTACCTGCTCACTCTCCAAATGTGGAACCACCTGCAGCTGTAGCCAATGATGGCCTAATGGATGTCATCATAAATCTGGGAACTCTACTTCATTCAAGGCTGGATGGTCCTAAATACAGACTCTTTCAGTACGAGGTGCTGATGCACAGGTTGGCTAAGAGAGAGTTAGCCTTGCAACGTCTTCTTTAACGCCTTCCCCCTTTAAGGTGGCCTAGTGTTGAAACAGATGTGGGGAACAAAGCCTCATGGATACCCCAGCCATGGAAGAACCTAAGTTCTTGGTTAAATAAAAGATAATTTCTGTTAACCCAGCTCCCGTCTCTCTTGTAGTTGTGTTTTGTGGAAGCTTAATCCTCTCCTCGTCTTGGGGCCCGTGTCACAGCGTCCTTTGTGTAAAGCGAACATTGTCTTATGCAAGATACAATACCACATCACTGCGAAAAGTTGACATGTTTGCAACGATGTGGTATTGTATCTCGGATAAGACAGCAGATACGAAATCAGATTTTATGGAAAAAGTGGGCCTGTCACTGGGCTCATTTCGCATTTCAAGGTCAGCCATAGCACGTTTTCTAAGCGCGCAACCAACATCAAGTTTCTGAAATGTCTACATTAAGAATCGTTAGTGCGCGTGACTTTTCATCTAAAAGATTTTCTACATTTAGCTTCAACGAGTGGACTACAAAGCATCACACGGGTAGCAATGCTGCAAAAAAGTATGACTTTAAGGATTGTTGTTTGCATTCCACATATCTTAACAGTAGGCTTCAAGGAGATTGTGGAAGTGCCTTTGGCTCCGATGTATGCGCTAAAATGTTCCGTAAACCTTAAAGCCCACAGAATTCAAATACGCAAAACCATTTTAGAGGAGAGGCGAATCAGAATGGAATGCCGATTGAGTTTTGTTATATCGTTAAGACTATATTTTCAGGGATCATTTCTATAGTTCTTTGCTTGGAAATGTGTTTTGAAAGTTTTTGTCTCCCAACCCACGATGAAGAGTTATGATGCTCCTTTCAGAGTGTGAATTGGGCGCAAAGTAGCGACTTTGGTTGTGAATTCTGCGTTGTTGATGATCGTTCTGTATTGCTTTTTGCAATATTGAAGAAAGGAGTATGTTCTGAGTGGTGTTTGGTGTTTAAGACTTATTTGGAAGTTTTTTTTTTGGGGGTCTGTTTTTCATATAAAGCTAACTTTGTTCAAATGTGGAGCTTTGTGCAATGAGGTGCTACCGTATGTTGTGTAAAACAACAGGTGTGTTCAATCATGAGCTTTTCTACCTGCTCACTCTCCAAATGTGGAACCACCTGCAGCTGTAGCCAATGATGGCCTAATGGATGTCATCATAAATCTGGGAACTCTACTTCATTCAAGGCTGGATGGTCCTAAATACAGACTCTTTCAGTACGAGGTGCTGATGCACAGGTTGGCCAAGAGAGAGTTAGCCTTGCAACGTCTTCTTTAACGCCTTCCCCCTTTAAGGTGGCCTAGTGTTGAAACAGATGTGGGGAACAAAGCCTCATGGATACCCCAGCCATGGAAGAACCTAAGTTCTTGGTTAAATAAAAGATAATTTCTGTTAACCCAGCTCCCGTCTCTCTTGTAGTTGTGTTTTGTGGAAGCTTAATCCTCTCCTCGTCTTGGGGCCCGTGTCACAGCGTCCTTTGTGTAAAGCGAACATTGTCTTATGCAAGATACAATACCACATCACTGCGAAAAGTTGACATGTTTGCAACGATGTGGTATTGTATCTCGGATAAGACAGCAGATACGAAATCAGATTTTATGGAAAAAGTGGGCCTGTCACTGGGCTCATTTCGCATTTCAAGGTCAGCCATAGCACGTTTTCTAAGCGCGCAACCAACATCAAGTTTCTGAAATGTCTACATTAAGAATCGTTAGTGCGCGTGACTTTTCATCTAAAAGATTTTCTACATTTAGCTTCAACGAGTGGACTACAAAGCATCACACGGGTAGCAATGCTGCAAAAAAGTATGACTTTAAGGATTGTTATTTGCATTCCACATATCTTAACAGTAGGCTTCAAGGAGATTGTGGAAGTGCCTTTGGCTCCGATGTATGCGCTAAAATGTTCCGTAAACCTTAAAGCCCACAGAATTCAAATACGCAAAACCATTTTAGAGGAGAGGCGAATCAGAATGGAATGCCGATTGAGTTTTGTTATATCGTTAAGACTATATTTTCAGGGATCATTTCTATAGTTCTTTGCTTGGAAATGTGTTTTGAAAGTTTTTGTCTCCCAACCCACGATGAAGAGTTATGATGCTCCTTTCAGAGCGTGAATTGGGCGCAAAGTAGCGACTTTGGTTGTGAATTCTGCGTTGTTGATGATCGTTCTGTATTGCTTTTTGCGATATTGAAGAAAGGAGTATGTTCTGAGTGGTGTTTGGTGTTTAAGACTTATTTGGAAGTTTTTTTTTGGGGGGTCTTTTTTTCATATAAAGCTAACTTTGTTCAAATGTGGAGCTTTGTGCAATGAGGTGCTACCGTATGTTGTGTAAAACAACAGGTGTGTTCAATCATGAGCTTTTCTACCTGCTCACTCTCCAAATGTGGAACCACCTGCAGCTGTAGCCAATGATGGCCTAATGGATGTCATCATAAATCTGGGAACTCTACTTCATTCAAGGCTGGATGGTCCTAAATACAGACTCTTTCAGTACGAGGTGCTGATGCACAGGTTGGCCAAGAGAGAGTTAGCCTTGCAACGTCTTCTTTAACGTCTTCCCCCTTTAAGGTGGCCTAGTGTTGAAACAGATGTGGGGAACAAAGCCTCGTGGATACCCCAGCCATGGAAGAACCTAAGTTCTTGGTTAAATAAAAGATAATTTCTGTTAACCCAGCTCCCGTCTCTCTTGTAGTTGTGTTTTGTGGAAGCTTAATCCTCTCCTCGTCTTGGGGCCCGTGTCACAGCGTCCTTTGTGCAAAGCGAACATTGTCTTATGCAAGATACAATACCACATCACTGCGAAAAGTTGACATGTTTGCAACGATGTGGTATTGTATCTCGGATAAGACAGCAGATACGAAATCAGATTTTATGGAAAAAGTGGGCCTGTCACTGGGCTCATTTCACATTTCAAGGTCAGCCATAGCACGTTTTCTAAGCGCGCAACCAACATCAAGTTTCTGAAATGTCTACATTAAGAATCGTTAGTGCGCGTGACTTTTCATCTAAAAGATTTTCTACATTTAGCTTCAACGAGTGGACTACAAAGCATCACACGGGTAGCAATGCTGCAAAAAAGTATGACTTTAAGGATTGTTGTTTGCATTCCACATATCTTAACAGTAGGCTTCAAGGAGATTGTGGAAGTGCCTTTGGCTCCGGTGTATGCGCTAAAATGTTCCGTAAACCTTAAAGCCCACAGAATTCAAATACGCAAAACCATTTTAGAGGAGAGGCGAATCAGAATGGAATGCCGATTGAGTTCTGTTATATCGTTAAGACTATATTTTCAGGGATCATTTCTATAGTTCTTTTTTTGGAAATGTGTTTTGAAAGTTTTTGTCTCCCAACCCACGATGAAGAGTTATGATGCTCCTTTCAGAGCGTGAATTGGGTGCAAAGTAGCGACTTTGGTTGTGAATTCTGCGTTGTTGATGATCGTTCTGTATTGCTTTTTGCAATATTGAAGAAAGGAGTATGTTCTGAGTGGTGTTTGGTGTTTGAGACTTATTTGGAAGTTTTTTTGGGGGGGGTCTGTTTTTCATATAAAACTAACTTTGTTCAAATGTGGAGCTACTGTATGTTGTGTAAAACAACAGGTGTGTTCAATCATGAGCATTTCTACCTGCTCACTCTCCAAATGTGGAACCACCTGCAGCTGTAGTCAATGATGGCCTAATGGATGTCATCATAAATCTGGGAACTCTACTTCATTCAAGGCTGGATGGTCCTAAATACAGACTCTTTCAGTACGAGGTGCTGATGCACAGGTTGGCCAAGAGAGAGTTAGCCTTGCAACGTCTTCTTTAACGTCTTCCCCCTTTAAGGTGGCCTAGTGTTGAAACAGATGTGGGGAACAAAGCCTCGTGGATACCCCAGCCATGGAAGAACCTAAGTTCTTGGTTAAATAAAAGATAATTTCTGTTAACCCAGCTCCCGTCTCTCTTGTAGTTGTGTTTTGTGGAAGCTTAATCCTCTCCTCGTCTTGGGGCCCGTGTCACAGCGTCCTTTGTGTAAAGCGAACATTGTCTTATGCAAGATACAATACCACATCACTGCGAAAAGTTGACATGTTTGCAACGATGTGGTATTGTATCTCGGATAAGACAGCAGATACGAAATCAGATTTTATGGAAAAAGTGGGCCTGTCACTGGGCTCATTTCGCATTTCAAGGTCAGCCATAGCACGTTTTCTAAGCGCGCAACCAACATCAAGTTTCTGAAATGTCTACATTAAGAATCGTTAGTGCGCGTGACTTTTCATCTAAAAGATTTTCTACATTTAGCTTCAACGAGTGGACTACAAAGCATCACACGGGTAGCAATGCTGCAAAAAGTATGACTTTAAGGATTGTTGTTTGCATTCCACATATCTTAACAGTAGGCTTCAAGGAGATTGTGGAAGTGCCTTTGGCTCCGATGTATGCGCTAAAATGTTCCGTAAACCTTAAAGCCCACAGAATTCAAATACGCAAAACCATTTTAGAGGAGAGGCGAATCAGAATGGAATGCCGATTGAGTTTTGTTATATCGTTAAGACTATATTTTCAGGGATCATTTCTATAGTTCTTTGCTTGGAAATGTGTTTTGAAAGTTTTTGTCTCCCAACCCACGATGAAGAGTTATGATGCTCCTTTCAGAGCGTGAATTGGGCGCAAAGTAGCGACTTTGGTTGTGAATTCTGCGTTGTTGATGATCGTTCTGTATTGCTTTTTGCAATATTGAAGAAAGGAGTATGTTCTGTTTGGTGTTTAAGACTTATTTGGAAGTTTTTTTTTTGGGGGTCTGTTTTTCATATAAAGCTAACTTTGTTCAAATGTGGAGCTTTGTGCAATGAGGTGCTACCGTATGTTGTGTAAAACAACAGGTGTGTTCAATCATGAGCATTTCTACCTGCTCACTCTCCAAATGTGGAACCGCCTGCAGCTGTAGCCAATGATGGCCTAATGGATGTCATCATAAATCTGGGAACTCTACTTCATTCAAGGCTGGATGGTCCTAAATACAGACTCTTTCAGGACGAGGTGCTGATGCACAGGTTGGCCAAGAGAGAGTTAGCCTTGCAACGTCTTCTTTAACGTCTTCCCCCTTTAAGGTGGCCTAGTGTTGAAACAGATGTGGGGAACAAAGCCTCATGGATACCCCAGCCATGGAAGAACCTAAGTTCTTGGTTAAATAAAAGATAATTTCTGTTAACCCAGCTCCCGTCTCTCTTGTAGTTGTGTTTTGTGGAAGCTTAATCCTCTCCTCGTCTTGGGGCCCGTGTCACAGCGTCCTTTGTGTAAAGCGAACATTGTCTTATGCAAGATACAATACCACATCACTGCGAAAAGTTGACATGTTTGCAACGATGTGGTATTGTATCTCGGATAAGACAGCAGATACGAAATCAGATTTTATGGAAAAAGTGGGCCTGTCACTGGGCTCATTTCGCATTTCAAGGTCAGCCATAGCACGTTTTCTAAGCGCGCAACCAACATCAAGTTTCTGAAATGTCTACATTAAGAATCGTTAGTGCGCGTGACTTTTCATCTAAAAGATTTTCTACATTTAGCTTCAACGAGTGGACTACAAAGCATCACACGGGTAGCAATGCTGCAAAAAAGTATGACTTTAAGGATTGTTGTTTGCATTCCACATATCTTAACAGTAGGCTTCAAGGAGATTGTGGAAGTGCCTTTGGCTCCGATGTATGCGCTAAAATGTTCCGTAAACCTTAAAGCCCACAGAATTCAAATACGCAAAACCATTTTAGAGGAGAGGCGAATCAGAATGGAATGCCGATTGAGTTTTGTTATATCGTTAAGACTATATTTTCAGGGATCATTTCTATAGTTCTTTGCTTGGAAATGTGTTTTGAAAGTTTTTGTCTCCCAACCCACGATGAAGAGTTATGATGCTCCTTTCAGAGCGTGAATTGGGCGCAAAGTAGCGACTTTGGTTGTGAATTCTGCATTGTTGATGATCGTTCTGTATTGCTTTTTGCAATATTGAAGAAAGGAGTATGTTCTGAGTGGTGTTTGGTGTTTAAGACTTATTTGGAAATTTTTTTTTGGGGGGTCTGTTTTTCATATAAAGCTAACTTTGTTCAAATGTGGAGCTTTGTGCAATGAGGTGCTACCGTATGTTGTGTAAAACAACAGGTGTGTTCAATCATGAGCATTTCTACCTGCTCACTCTCCAAATGTGGAACCACCTGCAGCTGTAGCCAATGATGGCCTAATGGATGTCATCATAAATCTGGGAACTCTAATTCATTCAAGGCTGGATGGTCCTAAATACAGACTCTTTCAGGACGAGGTGCTGATGCACAGGTTGGCCAAGAGAGAGTTAGCCTTGCAACGTCTTCTTTAACGTCTCCCCCCTTTAAGGTGGCCTAGTGTTGAAACAGATGTGGGGAACAAAGCCTCATGGATACCCCAGCCATGGAAGAACCTAAGTTCTTGGTTAAATAAAAGATAATTTCTGTTAACCCAGCTCCCGTCTCTCTTGTAGTTGTGTTTTGTGGAAGCTTAATCCTCTCCTCGTCTTGGGGCCCGTGTCACAGCGTCCTTTGTGTAAAGCGAACATTGCCTTATGCAAGATACAATACCACATCACTGCGAAAAGTTGACATGTTTGCAACGATGTGGTATTGTATCTCGGATAAGACAGCAGATACGAAATCAGATTTTATGGAAAAAGTGGGCCTGTCACTGGGCTCATTTCGCATTTCAAGGTCAGCCATAGCACGTTTTCTAAGCGCGCAACCAACATCAAGTTTCTGAAATGTCTACATTAAGAATCGTTAGTGCGCATGACTTTTCATCTAAAAGATTTTCTACATTTAGCTTCAACGAGTGGACTACAAAGCATCACACGGGTAGCAATGCAGCAAAAAAGTATGACTTTAAGGATTGTTGTTTGCATTCCACATATCTTAACAGCAGGCTTCAAGGAGATTGTGGAAGTGCCTTTGGCTCCGATGTATGCGCTAAAATGTTCCGTAAACCTTAAAGCCCACAGAATTCAAATACGCAAAACCATTTTAGAGGAGAGGCGAATCAGAATGGAATGCCGATTGAGTTTTGTTATATCGTTAAGACTATATTTTCAGGGATCATTTCTATAGTTCTTTGCTTGGAAATGTGTTTTGAAAGTTTTTGTCTCCCAACCCACGATGAAGAGTTATGATGCTCCTTTCAGAGCGTGAATTGGGCGCAAAGTAGCGACTTTGGTTGTGAATTCTGCGTTGTTGATGATCGTTCTGTATTGCTTTTTGCAATATTGAAGAAAGGAGTATGTTCTGAGTGGTGTTTGGTGTTTAAGACTTATTTGGAAGTTTTTTTTGGGGGGGTCTGTTTTTCATATAAAACTAACTTTGTTCAAATGTGGAGCTACTGTATGTTGTGTAAAACAACAGGTGTGTTCAATCATGAGCATTTCTACCTGCTCACTCTCCAAATGTGGAACCACCTGCAGCTGTAGCCAATGATGGCCTAATGGATGTCATCATAAATCTGGGAACTCTACTTCATTCAAGGCTGGATGGTCCTAAATACAGACTCTTTCAGGACGAGGTGCTGATGCACAGGTTGGCCAAGAGAGAGTTAGCCTTGCAACGTCTTCTTTAACGTCTTCCCCCTTTAAGGTGGCCTAGTGTTGAAACAGATGTGGGGAACAAAGCCTCATGGATACCCCAGCCATGGAAGAACCTAAGTTCTTGGTTAAATAAAAGATAATTTCTGTTAACCCAGCTCCCGTCTCTCTTGTAGTTGTGTTTTGTGGAAGCTTAATCCTCTCCTCGTCTTGGGGCCCGTGTCACAGCGTCCTTTGTGTAAAGCGAACATTGTCTTATGCAAGATACAATACCACATCACTGCGAAAAGTTGACATGTTTGCAACGATGTGGTATTGTATCTCGGATAAGACAGCAGATACGAAATCAGATTTTATGGAAAAAGTGGGCCTGTCACTGGGCTCATTTCGCATTTCAAGGTCAGCCATAGCACGTTTTCTAAGCGCGCAACCAACATCAAGTTTCTGAAATGTCTACATTAAGAATCGTTAGTGCGCGTGACTTTTCATCTAAAAGATTTTCTACATTTAGCTTCAACGAGTGGACTACAAAGCATCACACGGGTAGCAATGCTGCAAAAAAGTATGACTTTAAGGATTGTTGTTTGCATTCCACATATCTTAACAGTAGGCTTCAAGGAGATTGTGGAAGTGCCTTTGGCTCCGATGTATGCGCTAAAATGTTCCGTAAACCTTAAAGCCCACAGAATTCAAATACGCAAAACCATTTTAGAGGAGAGGCGAATCAGAATGGAATGCCGATTGAGTTTTGTTATATCGTTAAGACTATATTTTCAGGGATCATTTCTATAGTTCTTTGCTTGGAAATGTGTTTTGAAAGTTTTTGTCTCCCAACCCACGATGAAGAGTTATGATGCTCCTTTCAGAGCGTGAATTGGGCGCAAAGTAGCGACTTTGGTTGTGAATTCTGCGTTGTTGATGATCGTTCTGTATTGCTTTTTGCAATATTGAAGAAAGGAGTATGTTCTGAGTGGTGTTTGGTGTTTAAGACTTATTTGGAAGTTTTTTTTTTGGGGGTCTGTTTTTCATATAAAGCTAACTTTGTTCAAATGCGGAGCTTTGTGCAATGAGGTGCTACCGTATGTTGTGTAAAACAACAGGTGTGTTCAATCATGAGCTTTTCTACCTGCTCACTCTCCAAATGTGGAACCACCTGCAGCTGTAGCCAATGATGGCCTAATGGATGTCATCATAAATCTGGGAACTCTACTTCATTCAAGGCTGGATGGTCCTAAATACAGACTCTTTCAGTACGAGGTGCTGATGCACAGGTTGGCCAAGAGAGAGTTAGCCTTGCAACGTCTTCTTTAACGCCTTCCCCCTTTAAGGTGGCCTAGTGTTGAAACAGATGTGGGGAACAAAGCCTCATGGATACCCCAGCCATGGAAGAACCTAAGTTCTTGGTTAAATAAAAGATAATTTCTGTTAACCCAGCTCCCGTCTCTCTTGTAGTTGTGTTTTGTGGAAGCTTAATCCTCTCCTCGTCTTGGGGCCCATGTCACAGCGTCCTTTGTGTAAAGCGAACATTGTCTTATGCAAGATACAATACCACATCACTGCGAAAAGTTGACATGTTTGCAACGATGTGGTATTGTATCTCGGATAAGACAGCAGATACGAAATCAGATTTTATGGAAAAAGTGGGCCTGTCACTGGGCTCATTTCGCATTTCAAGGTCAGCCATAGCACGTTTTCTAAGCGCGCAACCAACATCAAGTTTCTGAAATGTCTACATTAAGAATCGTTAGTGCGCGTGACTTTTCATCTAAAAGATTTTCTACATTTAGCTTCAACGAGTGGACTACAAAGCATCACACGGGTAGCAATGCTGCAAAAAAGTATGACTTTAAGGATTGTTGTTTGCATTCCACATATCTTAACAGTAGGCTTCAAGGAGATTGTGGAAGTGCCTTTGGCTCCGATGTATGCGCTAAAATGTTCCATAAACCTTAAAGCCCACAGAATTCAAATACGCAAAACCATTTTAGAGGAGAGGCGAATCAGAATGGAATGCCGATTGAGTTTTGTTATATCGTTAAGACTATATTTTCAGGGATCATTTCTATAGTTCTTTGCTTGGAAATGTGTTTTGAAAGTTTTTGTCTCCCACCCCACGATGAAGAGTTATGATGCTCCTTTCAGAGCGTGAATTGGGTGCAAAGTAGCGACTTTGGTTGTGAATTCTGCGTTGTTGATGATCGTTCTGTATTGCTTTTTGCAATATTGAAGAAAGGAGTATGTTTTGAGTGGTGTTTAAGACTTATTTGGAAGTTTTTTTTTTTGGGGGTCTGTTTTTCATATAAAGCTAACTTTGTTCAAATGTGGAGCTTTGTGCAATGAGGTGCTACCGTATGTTGTGTAAAACAACAGGTGTGTTCAATCATGAGCTTTTCTACCTGCTCACTCTCCAAATGTGGAACCATCTGCAGCTGTAGCCAATGATGGCCTAATGGATGTCATCATAAATCTGGGAACTCTACTTCATTCAAGGCTGGATGGTCCTAAATACAGACTCTTTCAGGACGAGGTGCTGATGCACAGGTTGGCCAAGAGAGAGTTAGCCTTGCAACGTCTTCTTTAACGTCTTCCCCCTTTAAGGTGGCCTAGTGTTGAAACAGATGTGGGGAACAAAGCCTCGTGGATACCCCAGCCATGGAAGAACCTAAGTTCTTGGTTAAATAAAAGATAATTTCTGTTAACCCAGCTCCCGTCTCTCTTGTAGTTGTGTTTTGTGGAAGCTTAATCCTCTCCTCGTCTTGGGGCCCGTGTCACAGCGTCCTTTGTGTAAAGCGAACATTGTCTTATGCAAGATACAATACCACATCACTGCGAAAAGTTGACATGTTTGCAACGATGTGGTATTGTATCTCGGATAAGACAGCAGATACGAAATCAGATTTTATGGAAAAAGTGGGCCTGTCACTGGGCTCATTTCGCATTTCAAGGTCAGCCATAGCACGTTTTCTAAGCGTGCAACCAACATCAAGTTTCTGAAATGTCTACATTAAGAATCGTTAGTGCGCGTGACTTTTCATCTAAAAGATTTTCTACATTTAGCTTCAACGAGTGGACTACAAAGCATCACACGGGTAGCAATGCTGCAAAAAAGTATGACTTTAAGGATTGTTGTTTGCATTCCACATATCTTAACAGTAGGCTTCAAGGAGATTGTGGAAGTGCCTTTGGCTCCGATGTATGCGCTAAAATGTTCCGTAAACCTTAAAGCCCACAGAATTCAAATACGCAAAACCATTTTAGAGGAGAGGCGAATCAGAATGGAATGCCGATTGAGTTTTGTTATATCGTTAAGACTATACTTTCAGGGATCATTTTTATAGTTCTTTGCTTGGAAATGTGTTTTGAAAGTTTTTGTCTCCCAACCCACGATGAAGAGTTATGATGCTCCTTTCAGAGCGTGAATTGGGCGCAAAGTAGCGACTTTGGTTGTGAATTCTGCGTTGTTGATGATCGTTCTGCATTGCTTTTTGCAATATTGAAGAAAGGAGTATGTTCTGTTTTGTGTTTGAGACTTATTTGGAAGTTTTTTTTGGGGGGGTCTGTTTTTCATATAAAACTAACTTTGTTCAAATGTGGAGCTACTGTATGTTGTGTAAAACAACAGGTGTGTTCAATCATGAGCATTTCTACCTGCTCACTCTCCAAATGTGGAGCCACCTGCAGCTGTAGCCAATGATGGCCTAATGGATGTCATCATAAATCCGGGAACTCTACTTCATTCAAGGCTGGATGGTCCTAAATACAGACTCTTTCAGGACGAGGTGCTGATGCACAGGTTGGCCAAGAGAGAGTTAGCCTTGCAACGTCTTCTTTAACGTCTCCCCCCTTTAAGGTGGCCTAGTGTTGAAACAGATGTGGGGAACAAAGCCTCATGGATACCCCAGCCATGGAAGAACCTAAGTTCTTGGTTAAATAAAAGATAATTTCTGTTAACCCAGCTCCCGTCTCTCTTGTAGTTGTGTTTTGTGGAAGCTTAATCCTCTCCTCGTCTTGGGGCCCGTGTCACAGCGTCCTTTGTGTAAAGCGAACATTGCCTTATGCAAGATACAATACCACATCACTGCGAAAAGTTGACATGTTTGCAACGATGTGGTATTGTATCTCGGATAAGACAGCAGATACGAAATCAGATTTTATGGAAAAAGTGGGCCTGTCACTGGGCTCATTTCGCATTTCAAGGTCAGCCATAGCACGTTTTCTAAGCGCGCAACCAACATCAAGTTTCTGAAATGTCTACATTAAGAATCGTTAGTGCGCGTGACTTTTCATCTAAAAGATTTTCTACATTTAGCTTCAACGAGTGGACTACAAAGCATCACACGGGTAGCAATGCTGCAAAAAAGTATGACTTTAAGGATTGTTGTTTGCATTCCACATATCTTAACAGTAGGCTTCAAGGAGATTGTGGAAGTGCCTTTGGCTCCGATGTATGCGCTAAAATGTTCCGTAAACCTTAAAGCCCACAGAATTCAAATACGCAAAACCATTTTAGAGGAGAGGCGAATCAGAATGGAATGCCGATTGAGTTTTGTTATATCGTTAAGACTATATTTTCAGGAATCATTTCTATAGTTCCTTGCTTGGAAATGTGTTTTGAAAGTTTTTGTCTCCCAACCCACGATGAAGAGTTATGATGCTCCTTTCAGAGCGTGAATTGGGCGCAGAGTAGCGACTTTGGTTGTGAATTCTGCGTTGTTGATGATCGTTCTGTATTGCTTTTTGCAATATTGAAGAAAGGAGTATGTTCTGAGTGGTGTTTGGTGTTTAAGACTCATTTGGAAGTTTTTTTTGGCGGGGTCTGTTTCTTCTATAAAGCTAACTTTGTTCACATGTGGAGCTTTGTGCAATGAGGTGTTACCGTATGTTGTGTAAAACAACAGGTGTGTTCAATCATGAGCATTTCTATCTGCTCACTCTCCAAATGTGGAACCATCTGCAGCTGTAGCCAATGATGGCCTAATGGATGTCATCATAAATCTGGGAACTCTACTTCATTCAAGGCTGGATGGTCCTAAATACAGACTCTTTCAGGACGAGGTGCTGATGCACAGGTTGGCCAAGAGAGAGTTAGCCTTGCAACGTCTTCTTTAACGTCTTCCCCCTTTAAGGTGGCCTAGTGTTGAAACAGATGTGGGGAACAAAGCCTCATGGATACCCCAGCCATGGAAGAACCTAAGTTCTTGGTTAAATAAAAGATAATTTCTGTTAACCCAGCTCCCGTCTCTCTTGTAGTTGTGTTTTGTGGAAGCTTAATCCTCTCCTCGTCTTGGGGCCCGTGTCACAGCGTCCTTTGTGTAAAGCGAACATTGTCTTATGCAAGATACAATACCACATCACTGCGAAAAGTTGACATGTTTGCAACGATGTGGTATTGTATCTCGGATAAGACAGCAGATACGAAATCAGATTTTATGGAAAAAGTGGGCCTGTCACTGGGCTCATTTCGCATTTCAAGGTCAGCCATAGCACGTTTTCTAAGCGCGCAACCAACATCAAGTTTCTGAAATGTCTACATTAAGAATCGTTAGTGCGCGTGACTTTTCATCTAAAAGATTTTCTACATTTAGCTTCAACGAGTGGACTACAAAGCATCACACGGGTAGCAATGCTGCAAAAAAGTATGACTTTAAGGATTGTTGTTTGCATTCCACATATCTTAACAGTAGGCTTCAAGGAGATTGTGGAAGTGCCTTTGGCTCCGATGTATGCGCTAAAATGTTCCGTAAACCTTAAAGCCCACAGAATTCAAATACGCAAAACCATTTTAGAGGAGAGGCGAATCAGAATGGAATGCCGATTGAGTTTTGTTATATCGTTAAGACTATATTTTCAGGAATCATTTCTATAGTTCTTTGCTTGGAAATGTGTTTTGAAAGTTTTTGTCTCTCAACCCACGATGAAGAGTTATGATGCTCCTTTCAGAGCGTGAATTGGGCGCAAAGTAGCGACTTTGGTTGTGAATTCTGTGTTGTTGATGATCGTTCTGTATTGCTTTTTGCAATATTGAAGAAAGGAGTATGTTCTGAGTGGTGTTTGGTGTTTAAGACTTATTTGGAAGTTTTTTTTTTGGGGGTCTGTTTCTTCTATAAAGCTAACTTTGTTCACATGTGGAGCTTTGTGCAATGAGGTGTTACCGTATGTTGTGTAAAACAACAGGTGTGTTCAATCATGAGCATTTCTATCTGCTCACTCTCCAAATGTGGAACCATCTGCAGCTGTAGCCAATGATGGCCTAATGGATGTCATCATAAATCTGGGAACTCTACTTCATTCAAGGCTGGATGGTCCTAAATACAGACTCTTTCAGGACGAGGTGCTGATGCACAGGTTGGCCAAGAGAGAGTTAGCCTTGCAACGTCTTCTTTAACGTCTTCCCCCTTTAAGGTGGCCTAGTGTTGAAACAGATGTGGGGAACAAAGCCTCATGGATACCCCAGCCATGGAAGAACCTAAGTTCTTGGTTAAATAAAAGATAATTTCTGTTAACCCAGCTCCCGTCTCTCTTGTAGTTGTGTTTTGTGGAAGCTTAATCCTCTCCTCGTCTTGGGGCCCGTGTCACAGCGTCCTTTGTGTAAAGCGAACATTGTCTTATGCAAGATACAATACCACATCACTGCGAAAAGTTGACATGTTTGCAACGATGTGGTATTGTATCTCGGATAAGACAGCAGATACGAAATCAGATTTTATGGAAAAAGTGGGCCTGTCACTGGGCTCATTTCGCATTTCAAGGTCAGCCATAGCACGTTTTCTAAGCGCGCAACCAACATCAAGTTTCTGAAATGTCTACATTAAGAATCGTTAGTGCGCGTGACTTTTCATCTAAAAGATTTTCTACATTTAGCTTCAACGAGTGGACTACAAAGCATCACACGGGTAGCAATGCTGCAAAAAAGTATGACTTTAAGGATTGTTGTTTGCATTCCACATATCTTAACAGTAGGCTTCAAGGAGATTGTGGAAGTGCCTTTGGCTCCGATGTATGCGCTAAAATGTTCCGTAAACCTTAAAGCCCACAGAATTCAAATACGCAAAACCATTTTAGAGGAGAGGCGAATCAGAATGGAATGCCGATTGAGTTTTGTTATATCGTTAAGACTATATTTTCAGGAATCATTTCTATAGTTCTTTGCTTGGAAATGTGTTTTGAAAGTTTTTGTCTCCCAACCCACGATGAAGAGTTATGATGCTCCTTTCAGAGCGTGAATTGGGCGCAAAGTAGCGACTTTGGTTGTGAATTTTGCGTTGTTGATGATCGTTCTGTATTGTTTTTTGCAATATTGAAGAAAGGAGTATGTTCTGAGTGGTGTTTGGTGTTTAAGACTTATTTGGAAGGTTTTTTTTGGGGGGTCTGTTTTTCATATAAAGCTAACTTTGTTCAAATGTGGAGCTTTGTGCAATGAGGTGCTACCGTATGTTGTGTAAAACAACAGGTGTGTTCAATCATGAGCTTTTCTACCTGCTCACTCTCCAAATGTGGAACCACCTGCAGCTGTAGCCAATGATGGCCTAATGGATGTCATCATAAATCTGGGAACTCTACTTCATTCAAGGCTGGATGGTCCTAAATACAGACTCTTTCAGTACGAGGTGCTGATGCACAGGTTGGCCAAGAGAGAGTTAGCCTTGCAACGTCTTCTTTAACGTCTTCCCCCTTTAAGGTGGCCTAGTGTTGAAACAGATGTGGGGAACAAAGCCTCGTGGATACCCCAGCCATGGAAGAACCTAAGTTCTTGGTTAAATAAAAGATAATTTCTGTTAACCCAGCTCCCGTCTCTCTTGTAGTTGTGTTTTGTGGAAGCTTAATCCTCTCCTCGTCTTGGGGCCCGTGTCACAGCGTCCTTTGTGTAAAGCGAACATTGTCTTATGCAAGATACAATACCACATCACTGCGAAAAGTTGACATGTTTGCAACGATGTGGTATTGTATCTCGGATAAGACAGCAGATACGAAATCAGATTTTATGGAAAAAGTGGGCCTGTCACTGGGCTCATTTCGCATTTCAAGGTCAGCCATAGCACGTTTTCTAAGCGCGCAACCAACATCAAGTTTCTGAAATGTCTACATTAAGAATCGTTAGTGCGCGTGACTTTTCATCTAAAAGATTTTCTACATTTAGCTTCAACGAGTGGACTACAAAGCATCACACGGGTAGCAATGCTGCAAAAAAGTATGACTTTAAGGATTGTTGTTTGCATTCCACATATCTTAACAGTAGGCTTCAAGGAGATTGTGGAAGTGCCTTTGGCTCCGATGTATGCGCTAAAATGTTCCGTAAACCTTAAAGCCCACAGAATTCAAATACGCAAAACCATTTTAGAGGAGAGGCGAATCAGAATGGAATGCCGATTGAGTTTTGTTATATCGTTAAGACTATATTTTCAGGAATCATTTCTATAGTTCTTTGTTTGGAAATGTGTTTTGAAAGTTTTTGTCTCCCAACCCACGATGAAGAGTTATGATGCTCCTTTCAGAGCGTGAATTGGGCGCAAAGTAGCGACTTTGGTTGTGAATTCTGCGTTGTTGATGATCGTTCTGTATTGCTTTTTGCAATATTGAAGAAAGGAGTATGTTCTGAGTGGTGTTTGAGACTTATTTGGAAGTTTTTTTTGGGGGGGGTCTGTTTTTCATATAGAACTAACTTTGTTCAAATGTGGAGCTACTGTATGTTGTGTAAAACAACAGGTGTGTTCAATCATGAGCATTTCTACCTGCTCACTCTCCAAATGTGGAACCACCTGCAGCTGTAGCCAATGATGGCCTAATGGATGTCATCATAAATCTGGGAACTCTACTTCATTCAAGGCTGGATGGTCCTAAATACAGACTCTTTCAGGACGAGGTGCTGATGCACAGGTTGGCCAAGAGAGAGTTAGCCTTGCAACGTCTTCTTTAACGTCTTCCCCCTTTAAGGTGGCCTAGTGTTGAAACAGATGTGGGGAACAAAGCCTCATGGATACCCCAGCCATGGAAGAACCTAAGTTCTTGGTTAAATAAAAGATAATTTCTGTTAACCCAGCTCCCGTCTCTCTTGTAGTTGTGTTTTGTGGAAGCTTAATCCTCTCCTCGTCTTGGGGCCCGTGTCACAGCGTCCTTTGTGTAAAGCGAACATTGTCTTATGCAAGATACAATACCACATCACTGCGAAAAGTTGACATGTTTGCAACGATGTGGTATTGTATCTCGGATAAGACAGCAGATACGAAATCAGATTTTATGGAAAAAGTGGGCCTGTCACTGGGCTCATTTCGCATTTCAAGGTCAGCCATAGAACGTTTTCTAAGCGCGCAACCAACATCAAGTTTCTGAAATGTCTACATTAAGAATCGTTAGTGCGCGTGACTTTTCATCTAAAAGATTTTCTACATTTAGCTTCAACGAGTGGACTACAAAGCATCACACGGGTAGCAATGCTGCAAAAAAGTATGACTTTAAGGATTGTTGTTTGCATTCCACATATCTTAACAGTAGGCTTCAAGGAGATTGTGGAAGTGCCTTTGGCTCCGATGTATGCGCTAAAATGTTCCGTAAACCTTAAAGCCCACAGAATTCAAATACGCAAAACCATTTTAGAGGAGAGGCGAATCAGAATGGAATGCCGATTAAGTTTTGTTATATCGTTAAGACTATATTTTCAGGAATCATTTCTATAGTTCTTTGCTTGGAAATGTGTTTTGAAAGTTTTTGTCTCCCACCCCACGATGAAGAGTTATGATGCTCCTTTCAGAGCGTGAGTAGGGTGCAAAGTAGCGACTTTGGTTGTGAATTCTGCGTTGTTGATGATCGTTCTGTATTGCTTTTTGTAATATTGAAGAAAGGAGTATGTTCTGTTTGGTGTTTAAGACTCATTTGGAAGTTTTTTTGGGGGGGGTCTGTTTCTTCTATAAAGCTAACTTTGTTCACATGTGGAGCTTTGTGCAATGAGGTGTTACCGTATGTTGTGTAAAACAACAGGTGTGTTCAATCATGAGCATTTCTATCTGCTCACTCTCCAAATGTGGAACCATCTGCAGCCGTAGCCAATGATGGCCTTATGGATGTCATCATAAATATGGGAACTCTACTTCATTCAAGGCTGGATGGTCCTAAATACAGACTCTTTCAGGACGAGGTGCTGATGCACAGGTTGGCCAAGAGAGAGTTAGCCTTGCAACGTCTTCTTTAACGTCTTCCCCCTTTAAGGTGGCCTAGTGTTGAAACAGATGTGGGGAACAAAGCCTCATGGATACCCCAGCCATGGAAGAACCTAAGTTCTTGGTTAAATAAAAGATAATTTCTGTTAACCCAGCTCCCGTCTCTCTTGTTGTGTTTTGTGGAAGCTTAATCCTCTCCTCGTCTTGGGGCCCGTGTCACAGCGTCCTTTGTGTAAAGCGAACGTTGTCTTATGCAAGATACAATACCACATCACTGCGAAAAGTTGACATGTTTGCAACGATGTGGTATTGTATCTCGGATAAGACAGCAGATACGAAATCAGATTTTATGGAAAAAGTGGGCCTGTCACTGGGCTCATTTCGCATTTCAAGGTCAGCCATAGCACGTTTTCTAAGCGCGCAACCAACATCAAGTTTCTGAAATGTCTACATTAAGAATCGTTAGTGCGCGTGACTTTTCATCTAAAAGATTTTCTACATTTAGCTTCAACGAGTGGACTACAAAGCATCACACGGGTAGCAATGCTGCAAAAAAGTATGACTTTAAGGATTGTTGTTTGCATTCCACATATCTTAACAGTAGGCTTCAAGGAGATTGTGGAAGTGCCTTTGGCTCCGATGTATGCGCTAAAATGTTCCGTAAACCTTAAAGCCCACAGAATTCAAATACGCAAAACCATTTTAGAGGAGAGGCGAATCACAATGGAATGCCGATTGAGTTTTGTTATATCGTTAAGACTATATTTTCAGGGATAATTTCTATAGTTCTTTGCTTGGAAATGTGTTTTGAAAGTTTTTGTCTCCCAACCCACGATGAAGAGTTATGATGCTCCTTTCAGAGCGTGAATTGGGCGCGGAGTAGTGACTTTGGTTGTGAATTCTGCATTGTTGATGCTCGTTCTGTATTGTTTTTGCAATATTGAAGAAAGGAATATGTTCTGATGGGTGTTTGGTGTTTAAGACTTATTTGGAAGGTTTTTTTTGGGGGGGTCTGTTTCTCATATAAAGCTAACTTTGTTCACATGTGGAGCTTTGTGCAATGAGGTGTTACCGTATGTTGTGTAAAACAACAGGTGTGTTCAATCATGAGCTTTTCTACCTGCTCACTCTCCAAATGTGGAACCACCTGCAGCTGTAGCCAATGATGGCCTAATGGATGTCATCATAAATCTGGGAACTCTACTTCATTCAAGGCTGGATGGTCCTAAATACAGACTCTTTCAGTACGAGGTGCTGATGCACAGGTTGGCCAAGAGAGAGTTATCCTTGCAACGTCTTCTTTAACGTCTTCCCCCTTTAAGGTGGCCTAGTGTTGAAACAGATGTGGGGAACAAAGCCTCGTGGATACCCCAGCCATGGAAGAACCTAAGTTCTTGGTTAAATAAAAGATAATTTCTGTTAACCCAGCTCCCGTCTCTCTTGTAGTTGTGTTTTGTGGAAGCTTAATCCTCTCCTCGTCTTGGGGCCCGTGTCACAGCGTCCTTTGTGTAAAGCGAACATTGTCTTATGCAAGATACAATACCACATCACTGCGAAAAGTTGACATGTTTGCAACGATGTGGTATTGTATCTCGGATAAGACAGCAGATACGAAATCAGATTTTATGGAAAAAGTGGGCCTGTCACTGGGCTCATTTCACATTTCAAGGTCAGCCATAGCACGTTTTCTAAGCGCGCAACCAACATCAAGTTTCTGAAATGTCTACATTAAGAATCGTTAGTGCGCGTGACTTTTCATCTAAAAGATTTTCTACATTTAGCTTCAACGAGTGGACTACAAAGCATCACACGGGTAGCAATGCTGCAAAAAAGTATGACTTTAAGGATTGTTGTTTGCATTCCACATATCTTAACAGTAGGCTTCAAGGAGATTGTGGAAGTGCCTTTGGCTCCGATGTATGCGCTAAAATGTTCCGTAAACCTTAAAGCCCACAGAATTCAAATACGCAAAACCATTTTAGAGGAGAGGCGAATCAGAATGGAATGCCGATTGAGTTCTGTTATATCGTTAAGACTATATTTTCAGGGATCATTTCTATAGTTCTTTTTTTGGAAATGTGTTTTGAAAGTTTTTGTCTCCCAACCCACGATGAAGAGTTATGATGCTCCTTTCAGAGCGTGAATTGGGTGCAAAGTAGCGACTTTGGTTGTGAATTCTGCGTTGTTGATGATCGTTCTGTATTGCTTTTTGCAATATTGAAGAAAGGAGTATGTTCTGAGTGGTGTTTGGTGTTTGAGACTTATTTGGAAGTTTTTTTTGGGGGGGTCTGTTTTTCATATAAAACTAACTTTGTTCAAATGTGGAGCTACTGTATGTTGTGTAAAACAACAGGTGTGTTCAATCATGAGCATTTCTACCTGCTCACTCTCCAAATGTGGAACCACCTGCAGCTGTAGCCAATGATGGCCTAATGGATGTCATCATAAATCTGGGAACTCTACTTCATTCAAGGCTGGATGGTCCTAAATACAGACTCTTTCAGGACGAGGTGCTGATGCACAGGTTGGCCAAGAGAGAGTTAGCCTTGCAACGTCTTCTTTAACGTCTTCCCCCTTTAAGGTGGCCTAGTGTTGAAACAGATGTGGGGAACAAAGCCTCATGGATACCCCAGCCATGGAAGAACCTAAATTCTTGGTTAAATAAAAGATAATTTCTGTTAACCCAGCTCCCGTCTCTCTTGTAGTTGTGTTTTGTGGAAGCTTAATCCTCTCCTCGTCTTCGGGCCCGTGTCACAGCGTCCTTTGTGTAAAGCGAACATTGTCTTATGCAAGATACAATAACACATCACTGCGAAAAGTTGACATGTTTGCAACGATGTGGTATTGTATCTCGGATAAGACAGCAGATACGAAATCAGATTTTATGGAAAAAGTGGGCCTGTCACTGGGCTCATTTCGCATTTCAAGGTCAGCCATAGCACGTTTTCTAAGCGCGCAACCAACATCAAGTTTCTGAAATGTCTACATTAAGAATCGTTAGTGCGCGTGACTTTTCATCTAAAAGATTTTCTACATTTAGCTTCAACGAGTGGACTACAAAGCATCACACGGGTAGCAATGCTGCAAAAAAGTATGACTTTAAGGATTGTTGTTTGCATTCCACATATCTTAACAGTAGGCTTCAAGGAGATTGTGGAAGTGCCTTTGGCTCCGATGTATGCGCTAAAATGTTCCGTAAACCTTAAAGCCCACAGAATTCAAATACGCAAAACCATTTTAGAGGAGAGGCGAATCAGAATGGAATGCCGATTGAGTTTTGTTATATCGTTAAGACTATATTTTCAGGGATCATTTCTATAGTTCTTTGCTTGGAAATGTGTTTTGAAAGTTTTTGTCTCCCAACCCACGATGAAGAGTTATGACGCTCCTTTCAGAGCGTGAATTGGGCGCAAAGTAGCGTCTTTGGTTGTGAATTCTGCGTTGTTGATGATCGTTCTGTATTGCTTTTTGCGATATTGAAGAAAGGAGTATGTTCTGAGTGGTGTTTGGTGTTTAAGACTTATTTGGAAGTTTTTTTTTTGGGGGTCTGTTTTTCATATAAAGCTAACTTTGTTCAAATGTGGAGCTTTGTGCAATGAGGTGCTACCGTATGTTGTGTAAAACAACAGGTGTGTTCAATCATGAGCATTTCTACCTGCTCACTCTCCAAATGTGGAACCACCTGCAGCTGTAGCCAATGATGGCCTAATGGATGTCATCATAAATCTGGGAACTCTACTTCATTCAAGGCTGGATGGTCCTAAATACAGACTCTTTCAGGACGAGGTGCTGATGCACAGGTTGGCCAAGAGAGAGTTAGCCTTGCAACGTCTTCTTTAACGTCTTCCCCCTTTAAGGTGGCCTAGTGTTGAAACAGATGTGGGGAACAAAGCCTCATGGATACCCCAGCCATGGAAGAACCTAAGTTCTTGGTTAAATAAAAGATAATTTCTGTTAACCCAGCTCCCGTCTCTCTTGTAGTTGTGTTTTGTGGAAGCTTAATCCTCTCCTCGTCTTGGGGCCCGTGTCACAGCGTCCTTTGTGTAAAGCGAACATTGTCTTATGCAAGATACAATACCACATCACTGCGAAAAGTTGACATGTTTGCAACGATGTGGTATTGTATCTCGGATAAGACAGCAGATACGAAATCAGATTTTATGGAAAAAGTGGGCCTGTCACTGGGCTCATTTCGCATTTCAAGGTCAGCCATAGCACGTTTTCTAAGCGCGCAACCAACATCAAGTTTCTGAAATGTCTACATTAAGAATCGTTAGTGCGCGACTTTTCATCTAAAAGATTTTCTACATTTAGCTTCAACGAGTGGACTACAAAGCATCACACGGGTAGCAATGCTGCAAAAAAGTATGACTTTAAGGATTGTTGTTTGCATTCCACATATCTTAACAGTAGGCTTCAAGGAGATTGTGGAAGTGCCTTTGGCTCCGATGTATGCGCTAAAATGTTCCGTAAACCTTAAAGCCCACAGAATTCAAATACGCAAAACCATTTTAGAGGAGAGGCGAATCACAATGGAATGCCGATTGAGTTTTGTTATATCGTTAAGACTATATTTTCAGGGATCATTTCTATAGTTCTTTGCTTGGAAATGTGTTTTGAAAGTTTTTGTCTCCCAACCCACGATGAAGAGTTATGATGCTCCTTTCAGAGCGTGAATTGGGCGCAGAGTAGTGACTTTGGTTGTGAATTCTGCATTGTTGATGATCGTTCTGTGTTGTTTTTTGCAATATTGAAGAAAGGAATATGTTCTGAGTGGTGTTTGGTGTTTGAGACTTATTTGGAAGTTTTTTTTGGGGGGGTCTGTTTTTCATATAAAACTAACTTTGTTCAAATGTGGAGCTACTGTATGTTGTGTAAAACAACAGGTGTGTTCAATCATGAGCATTTCTACCTGCTCACTCTCCAAATGTGGAACCACCTGCAGCTGTAGCCAATGATGGCCTAATGGATGTCATCATAAATCTGGGAACTCTACTTCATTCAAGGCTGGATGGTCCTAAATACAGACTCTTTCAGGACGAGGTGCTGATGCACAGGTTGGCCAAGAGAGAGTTAGCCTTGCAACGTCTTCTTTAACGCCTTCCCCCTTTAAGGTGGCCTAGTGTTGAAACAGATGTGGGGAACAAAGCCTCATGGATACCCCAGCCATGGAAGAACCTAAGTTCTTGGTTAAATAAAAGATAATTTCTGTTAACCCAGCTCCCGTCTCTCTTGTAGTTGTGTTTTGTGGAAGCTTAATCCTCTCCTCGTCTTGGGGCCCGTGTCACAGCGTCCTTTGTGTAAAGCGAACATTGTCTTATGCAAGATACAATACCACATCACTGCGAAAAGTTGACATGTTTGCAACGATGTGGTATTGTATCTCGGATAAGACAGCAGATACGAAATCAGATTTTATGGAAAAAGTGGGCCTGTCACTGGGCTCATTTCGCATTTCAAGGTCAGCCATAGCACGTTTTCTAAGCGCGCAACCAACATCAAGTTTCTGAAATGTCTACATTAAGAATCGTTAGTGCGCGTGACTTTTCATCTAAAAGATTTTCTACATTTAGCTTCAACGAGTGGACTACAAAGCATCACACGGGTAGCAATGCTGCAAAAAAGTATGACTTTAAGGATTGTTGTTTGCATTCCACATATCTTAACAGTAGGCTTCAAGGAGATTGTGGAAGTGCCTTTGGCTCCGATGTATGCGCTAAAATGTTCCGTAAACCTTAAAGCCCACAGAATTCAAATACGCAAAACCATTTTAGAGGAGAGGCGAATCAGAATGGAATGCCGATTGAGTTTTGTTATATCGTTAAGACTATATTTTCAGGGATCATTTCTATAGTTCTTTGCTTGGAAATGTGTTTTGAAAGTTTTTGTCTCCCAACCCACGATGAAGAGTTATGATGCTCCTTTCAGAGTGTGAATTGGGCGCAAAGTAGCGACTTTGGTTGTGAATTCTGCGTTGTTGATGATCGTTCTGTATTGCTTTTTGCAATATTGAAGAAAGGAGTATGTTCTGAGTGGTGTTTGGTGTTTAAGACTTATTTGGAAGTTTTTTTTTTGGTGGTCTGTTTTTCATATAAAGCTAACTTTGTTCAAATGTGGAGCTTTGTGCAATGAGGTGCTACCGTATGTTGTGTAAAACAACAGGTGTGTTCAATCATGAGCTTTTCTACCTGCTCACTCTCCAAATGTGGAACCATCTGCAGCTGTAGCCAATGATGGCCTAATGGATGTCATCATAAATCTGGGAACTCTACTTCATTCAAGGCTGGATGGTCCTAAATACAGACTCTTTCAGTACGAGGTGCTGATGCACAGGTTGGCCAAGAGAGAGTTAGCCTTGCAACGTCTTCTTTAACGTCTTCCCCCTTTAAGGTGGCCTAGTGTTGAAACAGATGTGGGGAACAAAGCCTCGTGGATACCCCAGCCATGGAAGAACCTAAGTTCTTGGTTAAATAAAAGATAATTTCTGTTAACCCAGCTCCCGTCTCTCTTGTAGTTGTGTTTTGTGGAAGCTTAATCCTCTCCTCGTCTTGGGGCCCGTGTCACAGCGTCCTTTGTGTAAAGCGAACATTGTCTTATGCAAGATACAATACCACATCACTGCGAAAAGTTGACATGTTTGCAACGATGTGGTATTGTATCTCGGATAAGACAGCAGATACGAAATCAGATTTTATGGAAAAAGTGGGCCTGTCACTGGGCTCATTTCACATTTCAAGGTCAGCCATAGCACGTTTTCTAAGCGCGCAACCAACATCAAGTTTCTGAAATGTCTACATTAAGAATCGTTAGTGCGCGTGACTTTTCATCTAAAAGATTTTCTACATTTAGCTTCAACGAGTGGACTACAAAGCATCACACGGGTAGCAATGCTGCAAAAAAGTATGACTTTAAGGATTGTTGTTTGCATTCCACATATCTTAACAGTAGGCTTCAAGGAGATTGTGGAAGTGCCTTTGGCTCCGGTGTATGCGCTAAAATGTTCCGTAAACCTTAAAGCCCACAGAATTCAAATACGCAAAACCATTTTAGAGGAGAGGCGAATCAGAATGGAATGCCGATTGAGTTCTGTTATATCGTTAAGACTATATTTTCAGGGATCATTTCTATAGTTCTTTTTTTGGAAATGTGTTTTGAAAGTTTTTGTCTCCCAACCCACGATGAAGAGTTATGATGCTCCTTTCAGAGCGTGAATTGGGTGCAAAGTAGCGACTTTGGTTGTGAATTCTGCGTTGTTGATGATCGTTCTGTATTGCTTTTTGCAATATTGAAGAAAGGAGTATGTTCTGAGTGGTGTTTGGTGTTTGAGACTTATTTGGAAGTTTTTTTGGGGGGGGTCTGTTTTTCATATAAAACTAACTTTGTTCAAATGTGGAGCTACTGTATGTTGTGTAAAACAACAGGTGTGTTCAATCATGAGCATTTCTACCTGCTCACTCTCCAAATGTGGAACCACCTGCAGCTGTAGCCAATGATGGCCTAATGGATGTCATCATAAATCTGGGAACTCTACTTCATTCAAGGCTGGATGGTCCTAAATACAGACTCTTTCAGGACGAGGTGCTGATGCACAGGTTGGCCAAGAGAGAGTTAGCCTTGCAACGTCTTCTTTAACGTCTTCCCCCTTTAAGGTGGCCTAGTGTTGAAACAGATGTGGGGAACAAAGCCTCATGGATACCCCAGCCATGGAAGAACCTAAGTTCTTGGTTAAATAAAAGATAATTTCTGTTAACCCAGCTCCCGTCTCTCTTGTAGTTGTGTTTTGTGGAAGCTTAATCCTCTCCTCGTCTTGGGGCCCGTGTCACAGCGTCCTTTGTGTAAAGCGAACATTGTCTTATGCAAGATACAATACCACATCACTGCGAAAAGTTGACATGTTTGCAACGATGTGGTATTGTATCTCGGATAAGACAGCAGATACGAAATCAGATTTTATGGAAAAAGTGGGCCTGTCACTGGGCTCATTTCGCATTTCAAGGTCAGCCATAGCACGTTTTCTAAGCGCGCAACCAACATCAAGTTTCTGAAATGTCTACATTAAGAATCGTTAGTGCGCGTGACTTTTCATCTAAAAGATTTTCTACATTTAGCTTCAACGAGTGGACTACAAAGCATCACACGGGTAGCAATGCTGCAAAAAAGTATGACTTTAAGGATTGTTGTTTGCATTCCACATATCTTAACAGTAGGCTTCAAGGAGATTGTGGAAGTGCCTTTGGCTCCGATGTATGCGCTAAAATGTTCCGTAAACCTTAAAGCCCACAGAATTCAAATACGCAAAACCATTTTAGAGGAGAGGCTAATCAGAATGGAATGCCAATTGAGTTTTGTTATATCGTTAAGACTATATTTTCAGGGATCGTTTCTATAGTTCTTTGTTTGGAAATGTGTTTTGAAAGTTTTTGTCTCCCAACCCGCGATGAAGAGTTATGATGCTCCTTTCAGAGCGTGAATTGGGCGCAAAGTAGCGACTTTGGTTGTGAATTCTGCGTTGTTGATGATCGTTCTGTATTGCTTTTTGCAATATTGAAGAAAGGAGTATGTTCTGAGTGGTGTTTGGTGTTTAAGACTTATTTGGAAATTTTTTTTGGGGGGGTCTGTTTTTCATATAAAACTAACTTTGTTCAAATGTGGAGCTTTGTGCAATGAGGTGCTACTGTATGTTGTGTAAAACAACAGGTGTGTTCAATCATGAGCATTTCTACCTGCTCACTCTCCAAATGTGGAACCACCTGCAGCTGTAGCCAATGATGGCCTAATGGATGTCATCATAAATCTGGGAACTCTACTTCATTCAAGGCTGGATGGTCCTAAATACAGACTCTTTCAGGACGAGGTGCTGATGCACAGGTTGGCCAAGAGAGAGTTAGCCTTGCAACGTCTTCTTTAACGTCTTCCCCCTTTAAGGTGGCCTAGTGTTGAAACAGATGTGGGGAACAAAGCCTCATGGATACCCCAGCCATGGAAGAACCTAAGTTCTTGGTTAAATAAAAGATAATTTCTGTTAACCCAGCTCCCGTCTCTCTTGTAGTTGTGTTTTGTGGAAGCTTAATCCTCTCCTCGTCTTGGGGCCCGTGTCACAGCGTCCTTTGTGTAAAGCGAACATTGTCTTATGCAAGATACAATACCACATCACTGCGAAAAGTTGACATGTTTGCAACGATGTGGTATTGTATCTCGGATAAGACAGCAGATACGAAATCAGATTTTATGGAAAAAGTGGGCCTGTCACTGGGCTCATTTCGCATTTCAAGGTCAGCCATAGCACGTTTTCTAAGCGCGCAACCAACATCAAGTTTCTGAAATGTCTACATTAAGAATCGTTAGTGCGCGTGACTTTTCATCTAAAAGATTTTCTACATTTAGCTTCAACGAGTGGACTACAAAGCATCACACGGGTAGCAATGCAGCAAAAAAGTATGACTTTAAGGATTGTTGTTTGCATTCCACATATCTTAACAGTAGGCTTCAAGGAGATTGTGGAAGTGCCTTTGGCTCCGATGTATGCGCTAAAATGTTCCGTAAACCTTAAAGCCCATAGAATTCAAATACGCAAAACCATTTTAGAGGAGAGGCGAATCAGAATGGAATGCCGATTGAGTTTTGTTATATCGTTAAGACTATATTTTCAGGGATCATTTCTATAGTTTTTTGCTTGGAAATGTGTTTTGAAAGTTTTTGTCTCCCAACCCACGATGAAGAGTTATGATGCTCCTTTCAGAGCGTGAATTGGGCGCAGAGTAGCGACTTTGGTTGTGAATTCTGCGTTGTTGATGATCGTTCTGTATTGCTTTTTGCAATATTGAAGAAAAGAGTATGTTCTGTTTGGTGTTTAAGACTCATTTGGAAGTTTTTTTTGGCGGGGTCTGTTTCTTCTATAAAGCTAACTTTGTGCACATGTGGAGCTTTGTGCAATGAGGTGTTACCGTATGTTGTGTAAAACAACAGGTGTGTTCAATCATGAGCATTTCTATCTGCTCACTCTCCAAATGTGGAACCATCTGCAGCTGTAGCCAATGATGGCCTAATGGATGTCATCATAAATCTGGGAACTCTACTTCATTCAAGGCTGGATGGTTCTAAATACAGAGTCTTTCAGGACGAGGTGCTGATGCACAGGTTGGCCAAGAGAGAGTTAGCCTTGCAACGTCTTCTTTAACGTCTTCCCCCTTTAAGGTGGCCTAGTGTTGAAACAGATGTGGGGAACAAAGCCTCATGGATACCCCAGCCATGGAAGAACCTAAGTTCTTGGTTAAATAAAAGATAATTTCTGTTAACCCAGCTCCCGTCTCTCTTGTAGTTGTGTTTTGTGGAAGCTTAATCCTCTCCTCGTCTTGGGGCCCGTGTCACAGCGTCCTTTGTGTAAAGCGAACATTGTCTTATGCAAGATACAATACCACATCACTGCGAAAAGTTGACATGTTTGCAACGATGTGGTATTGTATCTCGGATAAGACAGCAGATACGAAATCAGATTTTATGGAAAAAGTGGGCCTGTCACTGGGCTCATTTCGCATTTCAAGGTCAGCCATAGCACGTTTTCTAAGCGCGCAACCAACATCAAGTTTCTGAAATGTCTACATTAAGAATCGTTAGTGCGCGTGACTTTTCATCTAAAAGATTTTCTACATTTAGCTTCAACGAGTGGACTACAAAGCATCACAAGGGTAGCAATGCTGCAAAAAAGTATGACTTTAAGGATTGTTGTTTGCATTCCACATATCTTAACAGTAGGCTTCAAGGAGATTGTGGAAGTGCCTTTGGCTCCGATGTATGCGCTAAAATGTTCCGTAAACCTTAAAGCCCACAGAATTCAAATACGCAAAACCATTTTAGAGGAGAGGCGAATCAGAATGGAATGCCGATTGAGTTTTGTTATATCGTTAAGACTATATTTTCAGGGATCATTTCTATAGTTCTTTGCTTGGAAATGTGTTTTGAAAGTTTTTGTCTCCCAACCCACGATGAAGAGTTATGATGCTCCTTTCAGAGCGTGAATTGGGCGCAAAGTAGCGACTTTGGTTGTGAATTCTGCGTTGTTGATGATCGTTCTGTATTCCTTTTTGCAATATTGAAGAAAGGAGTATGTTCTGAGTGGTGTTTGGTGTTTAAGACTTATTTGGAAGTTTTTTTTTGGGGGGTCTGTTTTTCATATAAAGCTAACTTTGTTCAAATGTGGAGCTTTGTGCAATGAGGTGCTACCGTATGTTGTGTAAAACAACAGGTGTGTTCAATCATGAGCTTTTCTACCTGCTCACTCTCCAAATGTGGAACCACCTGCAGCTGTAGCCAATGATGGCCTAATGGATGTCATCATAAATCTGGGAACTCTACTTCATTCAAGGCTGGATGGTCCTAAATACAGACTCTTTCAGGACGAGGTGCTGATGCACAGGTTGGCCAAGAGAGAGTTAGCCTTGCAACGTCTTCTTTAACGTCTTCCCCCTTTAAGGTGGCCTAGTGTTGAAACAGATGTGGGGAACAAAGCCTCATGGATACCCCAGCCATGGAAGAACCTAAGTTCTTGGTTAAATAAAAGATCATTTCTGTTAACCCAGCTCCCGTCTCTCTTGTAGTTGTGTTTTGTGGAAGCTTAATCCTCTCCTCGTCTTGGGGCCCGTGTCACAGCGTCCTTTGTGTAAAGCGAATATTGTCTTATGCAAGATACAATACCACATCACTGCGAAAAGTTGACATGTTTGCAACGATGTGGTATTGTATCTCGGATAAGACAGCAGATACGAAATCAGATTTTATGGAAAAAGTGGGCCTGTCACTGGGCTCATTTCGCATTTCAAGGTCAGCCATAGCACGTTTTCTAAGCGCGCAACCAACATCAAGTTTCTGAAATGTCTACATTAAGAATCGTTAGTGCGCGTGACTTTTCATCTAAAAGATTTTCTACATTTAGCTTCAACGAGTGGACTACAAAGCATCACACGGGTAGCAATGCTGCAAAAAAGTATGACTTTAAGGATTGTTGTTTGCATTCCACATATCTTAACAGTAGGCTTCAAGGAGATTGTGGAAGTGCCTTTGGCTCCGATGTATGCGCTTAAATGTTCCGTAAACCTTAAAGCCCACAGAATTCAAATACGCAAAACCATTTTAGAGGAGAGGCGAATCAGAATGGAATGCCGATTGAGTTTTGTTATATCGTTAAGACTATATTTTCAGGGGTCATTTCTATAGTTCTTTGCTTGGAAATGTGTTTTGAAAGTTTTTGTCTCCCAACCCACGATGAAGAGTTATGATGCTCCTTTCAGAGCGTGAATTGGGCGAAAAAGTAGCGACTTTGGTTGTGAATTCTGCGTTGTTGATGATCGTTCTGTATTGCTTTTTGCAATATTGAAGAAAGGAGTATGTTCTGAGTGGTGTTTGGTGTTTGAGACTTATTTGGAAGTTTTTTTTGGGGGGGGTCTGTTTTTCATATAAAACTAACTTTGTTCAAATGTGGAGCTACTGTATGTTGTGTAAAACAACAGGTGTGTTCAATCATGAGCATTTTTACCTGCTCACTCTCCAAATGTGGAACCACCTGCAGCTGTAGCCAATGATGGCCTAATGGATGTCATCATAAATCTGGGAACTCTACTTCATTCAAGGCTGGATGGTCCTAAATACAGACTCTTTCAGGACGAGGTGCTGATGCACAGGTTGGCCAAGAGAGAGTTAGCCTTGCAACGTCTTCTTTAACGTCTTCCCCCTTTAAGGTGGCCTAGTGTTGAAACAGATGTGGGGAACAAAGCCTCATGGATACCCCAGCCATGGAAGAACCTAAATTCTTGGTTAAATAAAAGATAATTTCTGTTAACCCAGCTCCCGTCTCTCTTGTAGTTGTGTTTTGTGGAAGCTTAATCCTCTCCTCGTCTTGGGGCCCGTGTCACAGCGTCCTTTGTGTAAAGCGAACATTGTCTTATGCAAGATACAATACCACATCACTGCGAAAAGTTGACATGTTTGCAACGATGTGGTATTGTATCTCGGATAAGACAGCAGATACGAAATCAGATTTTATGGAAAAAGTGGGCCTGTCACTGGGCTCATTTCACATTTCAAGGTCAGCCATAGCACGTTTTCTAAGCGCGCAACCAACATCAAGTTTCTGAAATGTCTACATTAAGAATCGTTAGTGCGCGTGACTTTTCATCTAAAAGATTTTCTACATTTAGCTTCAACGAGTGGACTACAAAGCATCACACGGGTAGCAATGCTGCAAAAAAGTATGACTTTAAGGATTGTTGTTTGCATTCCACATATCTTAACAGTAGGCTTCAAGGAGATTGTGGAAGTGCCTTTGGCTCCGGTGTATGCGCTAAAATGTTCCGTAAACCTTAAAGCCCACAGAATTCAAATACGCAAAACCATTTTAGAGGAGAGGCGAATCAGAATGGAATGCCGATTGAGTTCTGTTATATCGTTAAGACTATATTTTCAGGGATCATTTCTATAGTTCTTTTTTTGGAAATGTGTTTTGAAAGTTTTTGTCTCCCAACCCACGATGAAGAGTTATGATGCTCCTTTCAGAGCGTGAATTGGGTGCAAAGTAGCGACTTTGGTTGTGAATTCTGCGTTGTTGATGATCGTTCTGTATTGCTTTTTGCAATATTGAAGAAAGGAGTATGTTCTGAGTGGTGTTTGGTGTTTGAGACTTATTTGGAAGTTTTTTTGGGGGGGGTCTGTTTTTCATATAAAACTAACTTTGTTCAAATGTGGAGCTACTGTATGTTGTGTAAAACAACAGGTGTGTTCAATCATGAGCATTTCTACCTGCTCACTCTCCAAATGTGGAACCACCTGCAGCTGTAGCCAATGATGGCCTAATGGATGTCATCATAAATCTGGGAACTCTACTTCATTCAAGGCTGGATGGTCCTAAATACAGACTCTTTCAGGACGAGGTGCTGATGCACAGGTTGGCCAAGAGAGAGTTAGCCTTGCAACGTCTTCTTTAACGTCTTCCCCCTTTAAGGTGGCCTAGTGTTGAAACAGATGTGGGGAACAAAGCCTCATGGATACCCCAGCCATGGAAGAACCTAAGTTCTTGGTTAAATAAAAGATAATTTCTGTTAACCCAGCTCCCGTCTCTCTTGTAGTTGTGTTTTGTGGAAGCTTAATCCTCTCCTCGTCTTGGGGCCCGTGTCACAGCGTCCTTTGTGTAAAGCGAACATTGTCTTATGCAAGATACAATACCACATCACTGCGAAAAGTTGACATGTTTGCAACGATGTGGTATTGTATCTCGGATAAGACAGCAGATACGAAATCAGATTTTATGGAAAAAGTGGGCCTGTCACTGGGCTCATTTCGCATTTCAAGGTCAGCCATAGCACGTTTTCTAAGCGCGCAACCAACATCAAGTTTCTGAAATGTCTACATTAAGAATAGTTAGTGCGCGTGACTTTTCATCTAAAAGATTTTCTACATTTAGCTTCAACGAGTGGACTACAAAGCATCACACGGGTAGCAATGCTGCAAAAAAGTATGACTTTAAGGATTGTTGTTTGCATTCCACATATCTTAACAGTAGGCTTCAAGGAGATTGTGGAAGTGCCTTTGGCTCCGATGTATGCGCTAAAATGTTCCGTAAACCTTAAAGCCCACAGAATTCAAATACGCAAAACCATTTTAGAGGAGAGGCTAATCAGAATGGAATGCCGATTGAGTTTTGTTATATCGTTAAGACTATATTTTCAGGGATCGTTTCTATAGTTCTTTGTTTGGAAATGTGTTTTGAAAGTTTTTGTCTCCCAACCCGCGATGAAGAGTTATGATGCTCCTTTCAGAGCGTGAATTGGGCGCAAAGTAGCGACTTTGGTTGTGAATTCTGCGTTGTTGATGATCGTTCTGTATTGCTTTTTGCAATATTGAAGAAAGGAGTATGTTCTGAGTGGTGTTTGGTGTTTAAGACTTATTTGGAAATTTTTTTTGGGGGGGTCTGTTTTTCATATAAAACTAACTTTGTTCAAATGTGGAGCTTTGTGCAATGAGGTGCTACTGTATGTTGTGTAAAACAACAGGTGTGTTCAATCATGAGCATTTCTACCTGCTCACTCTCCAAATGTGGAACCACCTGCAGCTGTAGCCAATGATGGCCTAATGGATGTCATCATAAATCTGGGAACTCTACTTCATTCAAGGCTGGATGGTCCTAAATACAGACTCTTTCAGGACGAGGTGCTGATGCACAGGTTGGCCAAGAGAGAGTTAGCCTTGCAACGTCTTCTTTAACGTCTTCCCCCTTTAAGGTGGCCTAGTGTTGAAACAGATGTGGGGAACAAAGCCTCATGGATACCCCAGCCATGGAAGAACCTAAGTTCTTGGTTAAATAAAAGATAATTTCTGTTAACCCAGCTCCCGTCTCTCTTGTAGTTGTGTTTTGTGGAAGCTTAATCCTCTCCTCGTCTTGGGGCCCGTGTCACAGCGTCCTTTGTGTAAAGCGAACATTGTCTTATGCAAGATACAATACCACATCACTGCGAAAAGTTGACATGTTTGCAACGATGTGGTATTGTATCTCGGATAAGACAGCAGATACGAAATCAGATTTTATGGAAAAAGTGGGCCTGTCACTGGGCTCATTTCGCATTTCAAGGTCAGCCATAGCACGTTTTCTAAGCGCGCAACCAACATCAAGTTTCTGAAATGTCTACATTAAGAATCGTTAGTGCGCGTGACTTTTCATCTAAAAGATTTTCTACATTTAGCTTCAACGAGTGGACTACAAAGCATCACACGGGTAGCAATGCAGCAAAAAAGTATGACTTTAAGGATTGTTGTTTGCATTCCACATATCTTAACAGTAGGCTTCAAGGAGATTGTGGAAGTGCCTTTGGCTCCGATGTATGCGCTAAAATGTTCCGTAAACCTTAAAGCCCATAGAATTCAAATACGCAAAACCATTTTAGAGGAGAGGCGAATCAGAATGGAATGCCGATTGAGTTTTGTTATATCGTTAAGACTATATTTTCAGGGATCATTTCTATAGTTTTTTGCTTGGAAATGTGTTTTGAAAGTTTTTGTCTCCCAACCCACGATGAAGAGTTATGATGCTCCTTTCAGAGCGTGAATTGGGCGCAGAGTAGCGACTTTGGTTGTGAATTCTGCGTTGTTGATGATCGTTCTGTATTGCTTTTTGCAATATTGAAGAAAAGAGTATGTTCTGTTTGGTGTTTAAGACTCATTTGGAAGTTTTTTTTGGCGGGGTCTGTTTCTTCTATAAAGCTAACTTTGTGCACATGTGGAGCTTTGTGCAATGAGGTGTTACCGTATGTTGTGTAAAACAACAGGTGTGTTCAATCATGAGCATTTCTATCTGCTCACTCTCCAAATGTGGAACCATCTGCAGCTGTAGCCAATGATGGCCTAATGGATGTCATCATAAATCTGGGAACTCTACTTCATTCAAGGCTGGATGGTCCTAAATACAGAGTCTTTCAGGACGAGGTGCTGATGCACAGGTTGGCCAAGAGAGAGTTAGCCTTGCAACGTCTTCTTTAACGTCTTCCCCCTTTAAGGTGGCCTAGTGTTGAAACAGATGTGGGGAACAAAGCCTCATGGATACCCCAGCCATGGAAGAACCTAAGTTCTTGGTTAAATAAAAGATCATTTCTGTTAACCCAGCTCCCGTCTCTCTTGTAGTTGTGTTTTGTGGAAGCTTAATCCTCTCCTCGTCTTGGGGCCCGTGTCACAGCGTCCTTTGTGTAAAGCGAACATTGTCTTATGCAAGATACAATACCACATCACTGCGAAAAGTTGACATGTTTGCAACGATGTGGTATTGTATCTCGGATAAGACAGCAGATACGAAATCAGATTTTATGGAAAAAGTGGGCCTGTCACTGGGCTCATTTCGCATTTCAAGGTCAGCCATAGCACGTTTTCTAAGCGCGCAACCAACATCAAGTTTCTGAAATGTCTACATTAAGAATCGTTAGTGCGCGTGACTTTTCATCTAAAAGATTTTCTACATTTAGCTTCAACGAGTGGACTACAAAGCATCACACGGGTAGCAATGCTGCAAAAAAGTATGACTTTAAGGATTGTTGTTTGCATTCCACATATCTTAACAGTAGGCTTCAAGGAGATTGTGGAAGTGCCTTTGGCTCCGATGTATGCGCTAAAATGTTCCGTAAACCTTAAAGCCCACAGAATTCAAATACGCAAAACCATTTTAGAGGAGAGGCGAATCAGAATGGAATGCCGATTGAGTTTTGTTATATCGTTAAGACTATATTTTCAGGGATCATTTCTATAGTTCTTTGCTTGGAAATGTGTTTTGAAAGTTTTTGTCTCCCAACCCACGATGAAGAGTTATGATGCTCCTTTCAGAGCGTGAATTGGGCGCAAAGTAGCGACTTTGGTTGTGAATTCTGCGTTGTTGATGATCGTTCTGTATTCCTTTTTGCAATATTGAAGAAAGGAGTATGTTCTGAGTGGTGTTTGGTGTTTAAGACTTATTTGGAAGTTTTTTTTTGGGGGGTCTGTTTTTCATATAAAGCTAACTTTGTTCAAATGTGGAGCTTTGTGCAATGAGGTGCTACCGTATGTTGTGTAAAACAACAGGTGTGTTCAATCATGAGCTTTTCTACCTGCTCACTCTCCAAATGTGGAACCACCTGCAGCTGTAGCCAATGATGGCCTAATGGATGTCATCATAAATCTGGGAACTCTACTTCATTCAAGGCTGGATGGTCCTAAATACAGACTCTTTCAGTACGAGGTGCTGATGCACAGGTTGGCCAAGAGAGAGTTAGCCTTGCAACGTCTTCTTTAACGTCTTCCCCCTTTAAGGTGGCCTAGTGTTGAAACAGATGTGGGGAACAAAGCCTCGTGGATACCCCAGCCATGGAAGAACCTAAGTTCTTGGTTAAATAAAAGATAATTTCTGTTAACCCAGCTCCCGTCTCTCTTGTAGTTGTGTTTTGTGGAAGCTTAATCCTCTCCTCGTCTTGGGGCCCGTGTCACAGCGTCCTTTGTGTAAAGCGAACATTGTCTTATGCAAGATACAATACCACATCACTGCGAAAAGTTGACATGTTTGCAACGATGTGGTATTGTATCTCGGATAAGACAGCAGATACGAAATCAGATTTTATGGAAAAAGTGGGCCTGTCACTGGGCTCATTTCACATTTCAAGGTCAGCCATAGCACGTTTTCTAAGCGCGCAACCAACATCAAGTTTCTGAAATGTCTACATTAAGAATCGTTAGTGCGCGTGACTTTTCATCTAAAAGATTTACTACATTTAGCTTCAACGAGTGGACTACAAAGCATCACACGGGTAGCAATGCAGCAAAAAAGTATGACTTTAAGGATTGTTGTTTGCATTCCACATATCTTAACAGTAGGCTTCAAGGAGATTGTGGAAGTGCCTTTGGCTCCGATGTATGCGCTAAAATGTTCCGTAAACCTTAAAGCCCATAGAATTCAAATACGCAAAACCATTTTAGAGGAGAGGCGAATCAGAATGGAATGCCGATTGACTTTTGTTATATCGTTAAGACTATATTTTCAGGGATCATTTCTATAGTTCTTTGCTTGGAAATGTGTTTTGAAAGTTTTTGTCTCCCAACCCACGATGAAGAGTTATGATGCTCCTTTCAGAGCGTGAATTGGGCGCAGAGTAGCGACTTTGGTTGTGAATTCTGCGTTGTTGATGATCGTTCTGTATTGCTTTTTGCAATATTGAAGAAAAGAGTATGTTCTGTTTGGTGTTTAAGACTCATTTGGAAGTTTTTTTTGGCGGGGTCTGTTTCTTCTATAAAGCTAACTTTGTGCACATGTGGAGCTTTGTGCAATGAGGTGTTACCGTATGTTGTGTAAAACAACAGGTGTGTTCAATCATGAGCATTTCTATCTGCTCACTCTCCAAATGTGGAACCATCTGCAGCTGTAGCCAATGATGGCCTAATGGATGTCATCATAAATCTGGGAACTCTACTTCATTCAAGGCTGGATGGTCCTAAATACAGACTCTTTCAGGACGAGGTGCTGATGCACAGGTTGGCCAAGAGAGAGTTAGCCTTGCAACGTCTTCTTTAACGTCTTCCCCCTTTAAGGTGGCCTAGTGTTGAAACAGATGTGGGGAACAAAGCCTCATGGATACCCCAGCCATGGAAGAACCTAAGTTCTTGGTTAAATAAAAGATCATTTCTGTTAACCCAGCTCCCGTCTCTCTTGTAGTTGTGTTTTGTGGAAGCTTAATCCTCTCCTCGTCTTGGGGCCCGTGTCACAGCGTCCTTTGTGTAAAGCGAACATTGTCTTATGCAAGATACAATACCACATCACTGCGAAAAGTTGACATGTTTGCAACGATGTGGTATTGTATCTCGGATAAGACAGCAGATACGAAATCAGATTTTATGGAAAAAGTGGGCCTGTCACTGGGCTCATTTCGCATTTCAAGGTCAGCCATAGCACGTTTTCTAAGCGCGCAACCAACATCAAGTTTCTGAAATGTCTACATTAAGAATCGTTAGTGCGCGTGACTTTTCATCTAAAAGATTTTCTACATTTAGCTTCAACGAGTGGACTACAAAGCATCACACGGGTAGCAATGCTGCAAAAAAGTATGACTTTAAGGATTGTTGTTTGCATTCCACATATCTTAACAGTAGGCTTCAAGGAGATTGTGGAAGTGCCTTTGGCTCCGATGTATGCGCTTAAATGTTCCGTAAACCTTAAAGCCCACAGAATTCAAATACGCAAAACCATTTTAGAGGAGAGGCGAATCAGAATGGAATGCCGATTGAGTTTTGTTATATCGTTAAGACTATATTTTCAGGGATCATTTCTATAGTTCTTTGCTTGGAAATGTGTTTTGAAAGTTTTTGTCTCCCAACCCACGATGAAGAGTTATGATGCTCCTTTCAGAGCGTGAATTGGGCGCAAAGTAGCGACTTTGGTTGTGAATTCTGCGTTGTTGATGATCGTTCTGTATTGCTTTTTGCAATATTGAAGAAAGGAGTATGTTCTGTTTGGTGTTTGAGACTTATTTGGAAGTTTTTTTTGGGGGGGGTCTGTTTTTCATATAAAACTAACTTTGTTCAAATGTGGAGCTACTGTATGTTGTGTAAAACAACAGGTGTGTTCAATCATGAGCATTTCTACCTGCTCACTCTCCAAATGTGGAACCACCTGCAGCTGTAGCCAATGATGGCCTAATGGATGTCATCATAAATCTGGGAACTCTACTTCATTCAAGGCTGGATGGTCCTAAATACAGACTCTTTCAGGACGAGGTGCTGATGCACAGGTTGGCCAAGAGAGAGTTAGCCTTGCAACGTCTTCTTTAACGTCTTCCCCCTTTAAGGTGGCCTAGTGTTGAAACAGATGTGGGGAACAAAGCCTCATGGATACCCCAGCCATGGAAGAACCTAAGTTCTTGGTTAAATAAAAGATAATTTCTGTTAACCCAGCTCCCGTCTCTCTTGTAGTTGTGTTTTGTGGAAGCTTAATCCTCTCCTCGTCTTGGGGCCCGTGTCACAGCGTCCTTTGTGTAAAGCGAACATTGTCTTATGCAAGATACAATACCACATCACTGCGAAAAGTTGACATGTTTGCAACGATGTGGTATTGTATCTCGGATAAGACAGCAGATACGAAATCAGATTTTATGGAAAAAGTGGGCCTGTCACTGGGCTCATTTCACATTTCAAGGTCAGCCATAGCACGTTTTCTAAGCGCGCAACCAACATCAAGTTTCTGAAATGTCTACATTAAGAATCGTTAGTGCGCGTGACTTTTCATCTAAAAGATTTTCTACATTTAGCTTCAACGAGTGGACTACAAAGCATCACACGGGTAGCAATGCAGCAAAAAAGTATGACTTTAAGGATTGTTGTTTGCATTCCACATATCTTAACAGTAGGCTTCAAGGAGATTGTGGAAGTGCCTTTGGCTCCGATGTATGCGCTAAAATGTTCCGTAAACCTTAAAGCCCATAGAATTCAAATACGCAAAACCATTTTAGAGGAGAGGCGAATCAGAATGGAATGCCGATTGAGTTTTGTTATATCGTTAAGACTATATTTTCAGGGATCATTTCTATAGTTCTTTGCTTGGAAATGTGTTTTGAAAGTTTTTGTCTCCCAACCCACGATGAAGAGTTATGATGCTCCTTTCAGAGCGTGAATTGGGCGCAGAGTAGCGACTTTGGTTGTGAATTCTGCGTTGTTGATGATCGTTCTGTATTGCTTTTTGCAATATTGAAGAAAAGAGTATGTTCTGTTTGGTGTTTAAGACTCATTTGGAAGTTTTTTTTGGCGGGGTCTGTTTCTTCTATAAAGCTAACTTTGTGCACATGTGGAGCTTTGTGCAATGAGGTGTTACCGTATGTTGTGTAAAACAACAGGTGTGTTCAATCATGAGCATTTCTATCTGCTCACTCTCCAAATGTGGAACCATCTGCAGCTGTAGCCAATGATGGCCTAATGGATGTCATCATAAATCTGGGAACTCTACTTCATTCAAGGCTGGATGGTCCTAAATACAGACTCTTTCAGGACGAGGTGCTGATGCACAGGTTGGCCAAGAGAGAGTTAGCCTTGCAACGTCTTCTTTAACGTCTTCCCCCTTTAAGGTGGCCTAGTGTTGAAACAGATGTGGGGAACAAAGCCTCATGGATACCCCAGCCATGGAAGAACCTAAGTTCTTGGTTAAATAAAAGATCATTTCTGTTAACCCAGCTCCCGTCTCTCTTGTAGTTGTGTTTTGTGGAAGCTTAATCCTCTCCTCGTCTTGGGGCCCGTGTCACAGCGTCCTTTGTGTAAAGCGAACATTGTCTTATGCAAGATACAATACCACATCACTGCGAAAAGTTGACATGTTTGCAACGATGTGGTATTGTATCTCGGATAAGACAGCAGATACGAAATCAGATTTTATGGAAAAAGTGGGCCTGTCACTGGGCTCATTTCGCATTTCAAGGTCAGCCATAGCACGTTTTCTAAGCGCGCAACCAACATCAAGTTTCTGAAATGTCTACATTAAGAATCGTTAGTGCGCGTGACTTTTCATCTAAAAGATTTTCTACATTTAGCTTCAACGAGTGGACTACAAAGCATCACACGGGTAGCAATGCTGCAAAAAAGTATGACTTTAAGGATTGTTGTTTGCATTCCACATATCTTAACAGTAGGCTTCAAGGAGATTGTGGAAGTGCCTTTGGCTCCGATGTATGCGCTTAAATGTTCCGTAAACCTTAAAGCCCACAGAATTCAAATACGCAAAACCATTTTAGAGGAGAGGCGAATCAGAATGGAATGCCGATTGAGTTTTGTTATATCGTTAAGACTATATTTTCAGGGATCATTTCTATAGTTCTTTGCTTGGAAATGTGTTTTGAAAGTTTTTGTCTCCCAACCCACGATGAAGAGTTATGATGCTCCTTTCAGAGCGTGAATTGGGCGCAAAGTAGCGACTTTGGTTGTGAATTCTGCGTTGTTGATGATCGTTCTGTATTGCTTTTTGCAATATTGAAGAAAGGAGTATGTTCTGAGTGGTGTTTGGTGTTTGAGACTTATTTGGAAGTTTTTTTTGGGGGGGGTCTGTTTTTCATATAAAACTAACTTTGTTCAAATGTGGAGCTACTGTATGTTGTGTAAAACAACAGGTGTGTTCAATCATGAGCATTTCTACCTGCTCACTCTCCAAATGTGGAACCACCTGCAGCTGTAGCCAATGATGGCCTAATGGATGTCATCATAAATCTGGGAACTCTACTTCATTCAAGGCTGGATGGTCCTAAATACAGACTCTTTCAGGACGAGGTGCTGATGCACAGGTTGGCCAAGAGAGAGTTAGCCTTGCAACGTCTTCTTTAACGTCTTCCCCCTTTAAGGTGGCCTAGTGTTGAAACAGATGTGGGGAACAAAGCCTCATGGATACCCCAGCCATGGAAGAACCTAAGTTCTTGGTTAAATAAAAGATAATTTCTGTTAACCCAGCTCCCGTCTCTCTTGTAGTTGTGTTTTGTGGAAGCTTAATCCTCTCCTCGTCTTGGGGCCCGTGTCACAGCGTCCTTTGTGTAAAGCGAACATTGTCTTATGCAAGATACAATACCACATCACTGCGAAAAGTTGACATGTTTGCAACGATGTGGTATTGTATCTCGGATAAGACAGCAGATACGAAATCAGATTTTATGGAAAAAGTGGGCCTGTCACTGGGCTCATTTCACATTTCAAGGTCAGCCATAGCACGTTTTCTAAGCGCGCAACCAACATCAAGTTTCTGAAATGTCTACATTAAGAATCGTTAGTGCGCGTGACTTTTCATCTAAAAGATTTTCTACATTTAGCTTCAACGAGTGGACTACAAAGCATCACACGGGTAGCAATGCAGCAAAAAAGTATGACTTTAAGGATTGTTGTTTGCATTCCACATATCTTAACAGTAGGCTTCAAGGAGATTGTGGAAGTGCCTTTGGCTCCGATGTATGCGCTAAAATGTTCCGTAAACCTTAAAGCCCATAGAATTCAAATACGCAAAACCATTTTAGAGGAGAGGCGAATCAGAATGGAATGCCGATTGAGTTTTGTTATATCGTTAAGACTATATTTTCAGGGATCATTTCTATAGTTCTTTGCTTGGAAATGTGTTTTGAAAGTTTTTGTCTCCCAACCCACGATGAAGAGTTATGATGCTCCTTTCAGAGCGTGAATTGGGCGCAGAGTAGCGACTTTGGTTGTGAATTCTGCGTTGTTGATGATCGTTCTGTATTGCTTTTTGCAATATTGAAGAAAAGAGTATGTTCTGTTTGGTGTTTAAGACTCATTTGGAAGTTTTTTTTGGCGGGGTCTGTTTCTTCTATAAAGCTAACTTTGTGCACATGTGGAGCTTTGTGCAATGAGGTGCTACCGTATGTTGTGTAAAACAACAGGTGTGTTCAATCATGAGCTTTTCTACCTGCTCACTCTCCAAATGTGGAACCACCTGCAGCTGTAGCCAATGATGGCCTAATGGATGTCATCATAAATCTGGGAACTCTACTTCATTCAAGGCTGGATGGTCCTAAATACAGACTCTTTCAGTACGAGGTGCTGATGCACAGGTTGGCCAAGAGAGAGTTAGCCTTGCAACGTCTTCTTTAACGTCTTCCCCCTTTAAGGTGGCCTAGTGTTGAAACAGATGTGGGGAACAAAGCCTCGTGGATACCCCAGCCATGGAAGAACCTAAGTTCTTGGTTAAATAAAAGATAATTTCTGTTAACCCAGCTCCCGTCTCTCTTGTAGTTGTGTTTTGTGGAAGCTTAATCCTCTCCTCGTCTTGGGGCCCGTGTCACAGCGTCCTTTGTGTAAAGCGAACATTGTCTTATGCAAGATACAATACCACATCACTGCGAAAAGTTGACATGTTTGCAACGATGTGGTATTGTATCTCGGATAAGACAGCAGATACGAAATCAGATTTTATGGAAAAAGTGGGCCTGTCACTGGGCTCATTTCACATTTCAAGGTCAGCCATAGCACGTTTTCTAAGCGCGCAACCAACATCAAGTTTCTGAAATGTCTACATTAAGAATCGTTAGTGCGCGTGACTTTTCATCTAAAAGATTTTCTACATTTAGCTTCAACGAGTGGACTACAAAGCATCACACGGGTAGCAATGCTGCAAAAAAGTATGACTTTAAGGATTGTTGTTTGCATTCCACATATCTTAACAGTAGGCTTCAAGGAGATTGTGGAAGTGCCTTTGGCTCCGATGTATGCGCTAAAATGTTCCGTAAACCTTAAAGCCCACAGAATTCAAATACGCAAAACCATTTTAGAGGAGAGGCGAATCAGAATGGAATGCCGATTGAGTTCTGTTATATCGTTAAGACTATATTTTCAGGGATCATTTCTATAGTTCTTTGTTTGGAAATGTGTTTTGAAAGTTTTTGTCTCCCAACCCACGATGAAGAGTTATGATGCTCCTTTCAGAGCGTGAATTGGGTGCAAAGTAGCGACTTTGGTTGTGAATTCTGCGTTGTTGATGATCGTTCTGTATTGCTTTTTGCAATATTGAAGAAAGGAGTATGTTCTGAGTGGTGTTTGGTGTTTGAGACTTATTTGGAAGTTTTTTTTGGGGGGGTCTGTTTTTCATATAAAACTAACTTTGTTCAAATGTGGAGCTACTGTATGTTGTGTAAAACAACAGGTGTGTTCAATCATGAGCATTTCTACCTGCTCACTCTCCAAATGTGGAACCACCTGCAGCTGTAGCCAATGATGGCCTAATGGATGTCATCATAAATCTGGGAACTCTACTTCATTCAAGGCTGGATGGTCCTAAATACAGACTCTTTCAGGACGAGGTGCTGATGCACAGGTTGGCCAAGAGAGAGTTAGCCTTGCAACGTCTTCTTTAACGTCTTCCCCCTTTAAGGTGGCCTAGTGTTGAAACAGATGTGGGGAACAAAGCCTCATGGATACCCCAGCCATGGAAGAACCTAAATTCTTGGTTAAATAAAAGATAATTTCTGTTAACCCAGCTCCCGTCTCTCTTGTAGTTGTGTTTTGTGGAAGCTTAATCCTCTCCTCGTCTTCGGGCCCGTGTCACAGCGTCCTTTGTGTAAAGCGAACATTGTCTTATGCAAGATACAATAACACATCACTGCGAAAAGTTGACATGTTTGCAACGATGTGGTATTGTATCTCGGATAAGACAGCAGATACGAAATCAGATTTTATGGAAAAAGTGGGCCTGTCACTGGGCTCATTTCGCATTTCAAGGTCAGCCATAGCACGTTTTCTAAGCGCGCAACCAACATCAAGTTTCTGAAATGTCTACATTAAGAATCGTTAGTGCGCGTGACTTTTCATCTAAAAGATTTTCTACATTTAGCTTCAACGAGTGGACTACAAAGCATCACACGGGTAGCAATGCTGCAAAAAAGTATGACTTTAAGGATTGTTGTTTGCATTCCACATATCTTAACAGTAGGCTTCAAGGAGATTGTGGAAGTGCCTTTGGCTCCGATGTATGCGCTAAAATGTTCCGTAAACCTTAAAGCCCACAGAATTCAAATACGCAAAACCATTTTAGAGGAGAGGCGAATCAGAATGGAATGCCGATTGAGTTTTGTTATATCGTTAAGACTATATTTTCAGGGATCATTTCTATAGTTCTTTGCTTGGAAATGTGTTTTGAAAGTTTTTGTCTCCCAACCCACGATGAAGAGTTATGATGCTCCTTTCAGAGCGTGAATTGGGCGCAAAGTAGCGACTTTGGTTGTGAATTCTGCGTTGTTGATGATCGTTCTGTATTGCTTTTTGCGATATTGAAGAAAGGAGTATGTTCTGAGTGGTGTTTGGTGTTTAAGACTTATTTGGAAGTTTTTTTTTTGGGGGTTTGTTTTTCATATAAAGCTAACTTTGTTCAAATGTGGAGCTTTGTGCAATGAGGTGCTACCGTATGTTGTGTAAAACAACAGGTGTGTTCAATCATGAGCATTTCTACCTGCTCACTCTCCAAATGTGGAACCACCTGCAGCTGTAGCCAATGATGGCCTAATGGATGTCATCATAAATCTGGGAACTCTACTTCATTCAAGGCTGGATGGTCCTAAATACAGACTCTTTCAGGACGAGGTGCTGATGCACAGGTTGGCCAAGAGAGAGTTAGCCTTGCAACGTCTTCTTTAACGTCTTCCCCCTTTAAGGTGGCCTAGTGTTGAAACAGATGTGGGGAACAAAGCCTCATGGATACCCCAGCCATGGAAGAACCTAAGTTCTTGGTTAAATAAAAGATAATTTCTGTTAACCCAGCTCCCGTCTCTCTTGTAGTTGTGTTTTGTGGAAGCTTAATCCTCTCCTCGTCTTGGGGCCCGTGTCACAGCGTCCTTTGTGTAAAGCGAACATTGTCTTATGCAAGATACAATACCACATCACTGCGAAAAGTTGACATGTTTGCAACGATGTGGTATTGTATCTCGGATAAGACAGCAGATACGAAATCAGATTTTATGGAAAAAGTGGGCCTGTCACTGGGCTCATTTCGCATTTCAAGGTCAGCCATAGCACGTTTTCTAAGCGCGCAACCAACATCAAGTTTCTGAAATGTCTACATTAAGAATCGTTAGTGCGCGTGACTTTTCATCTAAAAGATTTTCTACATTTAGCTTCAACGAGTGGACTACAAAGCATCACACGGGTAGCAATGCTGCAAAAAAGTATGACTTTAAGGATTGTTGTTTGCATTCCACATATCTTAACAGTAGGCTTCAAGGAGATTGTGGAAGTGCCTTTGGCTCCGATGTATGCGCTAAAATGTTCCGTAAACCTTAAAGCCCACAGAATTCAAATACGCAAAACCATTTTAGAGGAGAGGCGAATCAGAATGGAATGCCGATTGAGTTTTGTTATATCGTTAAGACTATATTTTCAGGGATCATTTCTATAGTTCTTTGTTTGGAAATGTGTTTTGAAAGTTTTTGTCTCCCAACCCGCGATGAAGAGTTATGATGCTCCTTTCAGAGCGTGAATTGGGTGCAAAGTAGCGACTTTGGTTGTGAATTCTGCGTTGTTGATGATCGTTCTGTATTGCTTTTTGCAATATTGAAGAAAGGAGTATGTTCTGAGTGGTGTTTGGTGTTTAAGACTTATTTGGAAATTTTTTTTGGGGGGGTCTGTTTTTCATATAAAACTAACTTTGTTCAAATGTGGAGCTTTGTGCAATGAGGTGCTACTGTATGTTGTGTAAAACAACAGGTGTGTTCAATCATGAGCATTTCTACCTGGTCACTCTCCAAATGTGGAACCACCTGCAGCTGTAGCCAATGATGGCCTAATGGATGTCATCATAAATCTGGGAACTCTACTTCATTCAAGGCTGGATGGTCCTAAATACAGACTCTTTCAGGACGAGGTGCTGATGCACAGGTTGGCCAAGAGAGAGTTAGCCTTGCAACGTCTTCTTTAACGTCTTCCCCCTTTAAGGTGGCCTAGTGTTGAAACAGATGTGGGGAACAAAGCCTCATGGATACCCCAGCCATGGAAGAACCTAAGTTCTTGGTTAAATAAAAGATCATTTCTGTTAACCCAGCTCCCGTCTCTCTTGTAGTTGTGTTTTGTGGAAGCTTAATCCTCTCCTCGTCTTGGGGCCCGTGTCACAGCGTCCTTTGTGTAAAGCGAACATTGTCTTATGCAAGATACAATACCACATCACTGCGAAAAGTTGACATGTTTGCAACGATGTGGTATTGTATCTCGGATAAGACAGCAGATACGAAATCAGATTTTATGGAAAAAGTGGGCCTGTCACTGGGCTCATTTCGCATTTCAAGGTCAGCCATAGCACGTTTTCTAAGCGCGCAACCAACATCAAGTTTCTGAAATGTCTACATTAAGAATCGTTAGTGCGCGTGACTTTTCATCTAAAAGATTTTCTACATTTAGCTTCAACGAGTGGACTACAAAGCATCACACGGGTAGCAATGCTGCAAAAAAGTATGACTTTAAGGATTGTTGTTTGCATTCCACATATCTTAACAGTAGGCTTCAAGGAGATTGTGGAAGTGCCTTTGGCTCCGATGTATGCGCTTAAATGTTCCGTAAACCTTAAAGCCCACAGAATTCAAATACGCAAAACCATTTTAGAGGAGAGGCGAATCAGAATGGAATGCCGATTGAGTTTTGTTATATCGTTAAGACTATATTTTCAGGGATCATTTCTATAGTTCTTTGCTTGGAAATGTGTTTTGAAAGTTTTTGTCTCCCAACCCACGATGAAGAGTTATGATGCTCCTTTCAGAGCGTGAATTGGGCGCAAAGTAGCGACTTTGGTTGTGAATTCTGCGTTGTTGATGATCGTTCTGTATTGCTTTTTGCAATATTGAAGAAAGGAGTATGTTCTGAGTGGTGTTTGGTGTTTGAGACTTATTTGGAAGTTTTTTTTGGGGGGGGTCTGTTTTTCATATAAAACTAACTTTGTTCAAATGTGGAGCTACTGTATGTTGTGTAAAACAACAGGTGTGTTCAATCATGAGCATTTCTACCTGCTCACTCTCCAAATGTGGAACCACCTGCAGCTGTAGCCAATGATGGCCTAATGGATGTCATCATAAATCTGGGAACTCTACTTCATTCAAGGCTGGATGGTCCTAAATACAGACTCTTTCAGGACGAGGTGCTGATGCACAGGTTGGCCAAGAGAGAGTTAGCCTTGCAACGTCTTCTTTAACGTCTTCCCCCTTTAAGGTGGCCTAGTGTTGAAACAGATGTGGGGAACAAAGCCTCATGGATACCCCAGCCATGGAAGAACCTAAGTTCTTGGTTAAATAAAAGATAATTTCTGTTAACCCAGCTCCCGTCTCTCTTGTAGTTGTGTTTTGTGGAAGCTTAATCCTCTCCTCGTCTTGGGGCCCGTGTCACAGCGTCCTTTGTGTAAAGCGAACATTGTCTTATGCAAGATACAATACCACATCACTGCGAAAAGTTGACATGTTTGCAACGATGTGGTATTGTATCTCGGATAAGACAGCAGATACGAAATCAGATTTTATGGAAAAAGTGGGCCTGTCACTGGGCTCATTTCACATTTCAAGGTCAGCCATAGCACGTTTTCTAAGCGCGCAACCAACATCAAGTTTCTGAAATGTCTACATTAAGAATCGTTAGTGCGCGTGACTTTTCATCTAAAAGATTTTCTACATTTAGCTTCAACGAGTGGACTACAAAGCATCACACGGGTAGCAATGCAGCAAAAAAGTATGACTTTAAGGATTGTTGTTTGCATTCCACATATCTTAACAGTAGGCTTCAAGGAGATTGTGGAAGTGCCTTTGGCTCCGATGTATGCGCTAAAATGTTCCGTAAACCTTAAAGCCCATAGAATTCAAATACGCAAAACCATTTTAGAGGAGAGGCGAATCAGAATGGAATGCCGATTGAGTTTTGTTATATCGTTAAGACTATATTTTCAGGGATCATTTCTATAGTTCTTTGCTTGGAAATGTGTTTTGAAAGTTTTTGTCTCCCAACCCACGATGAAGAGTTATGATGCTCCTTTCAGAGCGTGAATTGGGCGCAGAGTAGCGACTTTGGTTGTGAATTCTGCGTTGTTGATGATCGTTCTGTATTGCTTTTTGCAATATTGAAGAAAAGAGTATGTTCTGTTTGGTGTTTAAGACTCATTTGGAAGTTTTTTTTGGCGGGGTCTGTTTCTTCTATAAAGCTAACTTTGTGCACATGTGGAGCTTTGTGCAATGAGGTGCTACCGTATGTTGTGTAAAACAACAGGTGTGTTCAATCATGAGCTTTTCTACCTGCTCACTCTCCAAATGTGGAACCACCTGCAGCTGTAGCCAATGATGGCCTAATGGATGTCATCATAAATCTGGGAACTCTACTTCATTCAAGGCTGGATGGTCCTAAATACAGACTCTTTCAGTACGAGGTGCTGATGCACAGGTTGGCCAAGAGAGAGTTAGCCTTGCAACGTCTTCTTTAACGTCTTCCCCCTTTAAGGTGGCCTAGTGTTGAAACAGATGTGGGGAACAAAGCCTCGTGGATACCCCAGCCATGGAAGAACCTAAGTTCTTGGTTAAATAAAAGATAATTTCTGTTAACCCAGCTCCCGTCTCTCTTGTAGTTGTGTTTTGTGGAAGCTTAATCCTCTCCTCGTCTTGGGGCCCGTGTCACAGCGTCCTTTGTGTAAAGCGAACATTGTCTTATGCAAGATACAATACCACATCACTGCGAAAAGTTGACATGTTTGCAACGATGTGGTATTGTATCTCGGATAAGACAGCAGATACGAAATCAGATTTTATGGAAAAAGTGGGCCTGTCACTGGGCTCATTTCACATTTCAAGGTCAGCCATAGCACGTTTTCTAAGCGCGCAACCAACATCAAGTTTCTGAAATGTCTACATTAAGAATCGTTAGTGCGCGTGACTTTTCATCTAAAAGATTTTCTACATTTAGCTTCAACGAGTGGACTACAAAGCATCACACGGGTAGCAATGCTGCAAAAAAGTATGACTTTAAGGATTGTTGTTTGCATTCCACATATCTTAACAGTAGGCTTCAAGGAGATTGTGGAAGTGCCTTTGGCTCCGATGTATGCGCTAAAATGTTCCGTAAACCTTAAAGCCCACAGAATTCAAATACGCAAAACCATTTTAGAGGAGAGGCGAATCAGAATGGAATGCCGATTGAGTTCTGTTATATCGTTAAGACTATATTTTCAGGGATCATTTCTATAGTTCTTTGTTTGGAAATGTGTTTTGAAAGTTTTTGTCTCCCAACCCACGATGAAGAGTTATGATGCTCCTTTCAGAGCGTGAATTGGGTGCAAAGTAGCGACTTTGGTTGTGAATTCTGCGTTGTTGATGATCGTTCTGTATTGCTTTTTGCAATATTGAAGAAAGGAGTATGTTCTGAGTGGTGTTTGGTGTTTGAGACTTATTTGGAAGTTTTTTTTGGGGGGGTCTGTTTTTCATATAAAACTAACTTTGTTCAAATGTGGAGCTACTGTATGTTGTGTAAAACAACAGGTGTGTTCAATCATGAGCATTTCTACCTGCTCACTCTCCAAATGTGGAACCACCTGCAGCTGTAGCCAATGATGGCCTAATGGATGTCATCATAAATCTGGGAACTCTACTTCATTCAAGGCTGGATGGTCCTAAATACAGACTCTTTCAGGACGAGGTGCTGATGCACAGGTTGGCCAAGAGAGAGTTAGCCTTGCAACGTCTTCTTTAACGTCTTCCCCCTTTAAGGTGGCCTAGTGTTGAAACAGATGTGGGGAACAAAGCCTCATGGATACCCCAGCCATGGAAGAACCTAAATTCTTGGTTAAATAAAAGATAATTTCTGTTAACCCAGCTCCCGTCTCTCTTGTAGTTGTGTTTTGTGGAAGCTTAATCCTCTCCTCGTCTTCGGGCCCGTGTCACAGCGTCCTTTGTGTAAAGCGAACATTGTCTTATGCAAGATACAATAACACATCACTGCGAAAAGTTGACATGTTTGCAACGATGTGGTATTGTATCTCGGATAAGACAGCAGATACGAAATCAGATTTTATGGAAAAAGTGGGCCTGTCACTGGGCTCATTTCGCATTTCAAGGTCAGCCATAGCACGTTTTCTAAGCGCGCAACCAACATCAAGTTTCTGAAATGTCTACATTAAGAATCGTTAGTGCGCGTGACTTTTCATCTAAAAGATTTTCTACATTTAGCTTCAACGAGTGGACTACAAAGCATCACACGGGTAGCAATGCTGCAAAAAAGTATGACTTTAAGGATTGTTGTTTGCATTCCACATATCTTAACAGTAGGCTTCAAGGAGATTGTGGAAGTGCCTTTGGCTCCGATGTATGCGCTAAAATGTTCCGTAAACCTTAAAGCCCACAGAATTCAAATACGCAAAACCATTTTAGAGGAGAGGCGAATCAGAATGGAATGCCGATTGAGTTTTGTTATATCGTTAAGACTATATTTTCAGGGATCATTTCTATAGTTCTTTGCTTGGAAATGTGTTTTGAAAGTTTTTGTCTCCCAACCCACGATGAAGAGTTATGATGCTCCTTTCAGAGCGTGAATTGGGCGCAAAGTAGCGACTTTGGTTGTGAATTCTGCGTTGTTGATGATCGTTCTGTATTGCTTTTTGCGATATTGAAGAAAGGAGTATGTTCTGAGTGGTGTTTGGTGTTTAAGACTTATTTGGAAGTTTTTTTTTTGGGGGTTTGTTTTTCATATAAAGCTAACTTTGTTCAAATGTGGAGCTTTGTGCAATGAGGTGCTACCGTATGTTGTGTAAAACAACAGGTGTGTTCAATCATGAGCATTTCTACCTGCTCACTCTCCAAATGTGGAACCACCTGCAGCTGTAGCCAATGATGGCCTAATGGATGTCATCATAAATCTGGGAACTCTACTTCATTCAAGGCTGGATGGTCCTAAATACAGACTCTTTCAGGACGAGGTGCTGATGCACAGGTTGGCCAAGAGAGAGTTAGCCTTGCAACGTCTTCTTTAACGTCTTCCCCCTTTAAGGTGGCCTAGTGTTGAAACAGATGTGGGGAACAAAGCCTCATGGATACCCCAGCCATGGAAGAACCTAAGTTCTTGGTTAAATAAAAGATAATTTCTGTTAACCCAGCTCCCGTCTCTCTTGTAGTTGTGTTTTGTGGAAGCTTAATCCTCTCCTCGTCTTGGGGCCCGTGTCACAGCGTCCTTTGTGTAAAGCGAACATTGTCTTATGCAAGATACAATACCACATCACTGCGAAAAGTTGACATGTTTGCAACGATGTGGTATTGTATCTCGGATAAGACAGCAGATACGAAATCAGATTTTATGGAAAAAGTGGGCCTGTCACTGGGCTCATTTCGCATTTCAAGGTCAGCCATAGCACGTTTTCTAAGCGCGCAACCAACATCAAGTTTCTGAAATGTCTACATTAAGAATCGTTAGTGCGCGTGACTTTTCATCTAAAAGATTTTCTACATTTAGCTTCAACGAGTGGACTACAAAGCATCACACGGGTAGCAATGCTGCAAAAAAGTATGACTTTAAGGATTGTTGTTTGCATTCCACATATCTTAACAGTAGGCTTCAAGGAGATTGTGGAAGTGCCTTTGGCTCCGATGTATGCGCTAAAATGTTCCGTAAACCTTAAAGCCCACAGAATTCAAATACGCAAAACCATTTTAGAGGAGAGGCGAATCAGAATGGAATGCCGATTGAGTTTTGTTATATCGTTAAGACTATATTTTCAGGGATCATTTCTATAGTTCTTTGTTTGGAAATGTGTTTTGAAAGTTTTTGTCTCCCAACCCGCGATGAAGAGTTATGATGCTCCTTTCAGAGCGTGAATTGGGTGCAAAGTAGCGACTTTGGTTGTGAATTCTGCGTTGTTGATGATCGTTCTGTATTGCTTTTTGCAATATTGAAGAAAGGAGTATGTTCTGAGTGGTGTTTGGTGTTTAAGACTTATTTGGAAATTTTTTTTGGGGGGGTCTGTTTTTCATATAAAACTAACTTTGTTCAAATGTGGAGCTTTGTGCAATGAGGTGCTACTGTATGTTGTGTAAAACAACAGGTGTGTTCAATCATGAGCATTTCTACCTGGTCACTCTCCAAATGTGGAACCACCTGCAGCTGTAGCCAATGATGGCCTAATGGATGTCATCATAAATCTGGGAACTCTACTTCATTCAAGGCTGGATGGTCCTAAATACAGACTCTTTCAGGACGAGGTGCTGATGCACAGGTTGGCCAAGAGAGAGTTAGCCTTGCAACGTCTTCTTTAACGTCTTCCCCCTTTAAGGTGGCCTAGTGTTGAAACAGATGTGGGGAACAAAGCCTCATGGATACCCCAGCCATGGAAGAACCTAAGTTCTTGGTTAAATAAAAGATAATTTCTGTTAACCCAGCTCCCGTCTCTCTTGTAGTTGTGTTTTGTGGAAGCTTAATCCTCTCCTCGTCTTGGGGCCCGTGTCACAGCGTCCTTTGTGTAAAGCGAACATTGTCTTATGCAAGATACAATACCACATCACTGCGAAAAGTTGACATGTTTGCAACGATGTGGTATTGTATCTCGGATAAGACAGCAGATACGAAATCAGATTTTATGGAAAAAGTGGGCCTGTCACTGGGCTCATTTCGCATTTCAAGGTCAGCCATAGCACGTTTTCTAAGCGCGCAACCAACATCAAGTTTCTGAAATGTCTACATTAAGAATCGTTAGTGCGCGTGACTTTTCATCTAAAAGATTTTCTACATTTAGCTTCAACGAGTGGACTACAAAGCATCACACGGGTAGCAATGCAGCAAAAAAGTATGACTTTAAGGATTGTTGTTTGCATTCCACATATCTTAACAGTAGGCTTCAAGGAGATTGTGGAAGTGCCTTTGGCTCCGATGTATGCGCTAAAATGTTCCGTAAACCTTAAAGCCCATAGAATTCAAATACGCAAAACCATTTTAGAGGAGAGGCGAATCAGAATGGAATGCCGATTGAGTTTTGTTATATCGTTAAGACTATATTTTCAGGGATCATTTCTATAGCTCTTTGCTTGGAAATGTGTTTTGAAAGTTTTTGTCTCCCAACCCACGATGAAGAGTTATGATGCTCCTTTCAGAGCGTGAATTGGGCGCAGAGTAGCGACTTTGGTTGTGAATTCTGCGTTGTTGATGATCGTTCTGTATTGCTTTTTGCAATATTGAAGAAAAGAGTATGTTCTGTTTGGTGTTTAAGACTCATTTGGAAGTTTTTTTTGGCGGGGTCTGTTTCTTCTATAAAGCTAACTTTGTGCACATGTGGAGCTTTGTGCAATGAGGTGTTACCGTATGTTGTGTAAAACAACAGGTGTGTTCAATCATGAGCATTTCTATCTGCTCACTCTCCAAATGTGGAACCATCTGCAGCTGTAGCCAATGATGGCCTAATGGATGTCATCATAAATCTGGGAACTCTACTTCATTCAAGGCTGGATGGTCCTAAATACAGAGTCTTTCAGGACGAGGTGCTGATGCACAGGTTGGCCAAGAGAGAGTTAGCCTTGCAACGTCTTCTTTAACGTCTTCCCCCTTTAAGGTGGCCTAGTGTTGAAACAGATGTGGGGAACAAAGCCTCATGGATACCCCAGCCATGGAAGAACCTAAGTTCTTGGTTAAATAAAAGATCATTTCTGTTAACCCAGCTCCCGTCTCTCTTGTAGTTGTGTTTTGTGGAAGCTTAATCCTCTCCTCGTCTTGGGGCCCGTGTCACAGCGTCCTTTGTGTAAAGCGAACATTGTCTTATGCAAGATACAATACCACATCACTGCGAAAAGTTGACATGTTTGCAACGATGTGGTATTGTATCTCGGATAAGACAGCAGATACGAAATCAGATTTTATGGAAAAAGTGGGCCTGTCACTGGGCTCATTTCGCATTTCAAGGTCAGCCATAGCACGTTTTCTAAGCGCGCAACCAACATCAAGTTTCTGAAATGTCTACATTAAGAATCGTTAGTGCGCGTGACTTTTCATCTAAAAGATTTTCTACATTTAGCTTCAACGAGTGGACTACAAAGCATCACACGGGTAGCAATGCAGCAAAAAAGTATGACTTTAAGGATTGTTGTTTGCATTCCACATATCTTAACAGTAGGCTTCAAGGAGATTGTGGAAGTGCCTTTGGCTCCGATGTATGCGCTAAAATGTTCCGTAAACCTTAAAGCCCATAGAATTCAAATACGCAAAACCATTTTAGAGGAGAGGCGAATCAGAATGGAATGCCGATTGAGTTTTGTTATATCGTTAAGACTATATTTTTGGGGATCATTTCTATAGTTCTTTGCTTGGAAATGTGTTTTGAAAGTTTTTGTCTCCCAACCCACGATGAAGAGTTATGATGCTCCTTTCAGAGCGTGAATTGGGCGCAGAGTAGCGACTTTGGTTGTGAATTCTGCGTTGTTGATGATCGTTCTGTATTGCTTTTTGCAATATTGAAGAAAAGAGTATGTTCTGTTTGGTGTTTAAGACTCATTTGGAAGTTTTTTTTGGCGGGGTCTGTTTCTTCTATAAAGCTAACTTTGTGCACATGTGGAGCTTTGTGCAATGAGGTGCTACCGTATGTTGTGTAAAACAACAGGTGTGTTCAATCATGAGCTTTTCTACCTGCTCACTCTCCAAATGTGGAACCACCTGCAGCTGTAGCCAATGATGGCCTAATGGATGTCATCATAAATCTGGGAACTCTACTTCATTCAAGGCTGGATGGTCCTAAATACAGACTCTTTCAGTACGAGGTGCTGATGCACAGGTTGGCCAAGAGAGAGTTAGCCTTGCAACGTCTTCTTTAACGTCTTCCCCCTTTAAGGTGGCCTAGTGTTGAAACAGATGTGGGGAACAAAGCCTCGTGGATACCCCAGCCATGGAAGAACCTAAGTTCTTGGTTAAATAAAAGATAATTTCTGTTAACCCAGCTCCCGTCTCTCTTGTAGTTGTGTTTTGTGGAAGCTTAATCCTCTCCTCGTCTTGGGGCCCGTGTCACAGCGTCCTTTGTGTAAAGCGAACATTGTCTTATGCAAGATACAATACCACATCACTGCGAAAAGTTGACATGTTTGCAACGATGTGGTATTGTATCTCGGATAAGACAGCAGATACGAAATCAGATTTTATGGAAAAAGTGGGCCTGTCACTGGGCTCATTTCACATTTCAAGGTCAGCCATAGCACGTTTTCTAAGCGCGCAACCAACATCAAGTTTCTGAAATGTCTACATTAAGAATCGTTAGTGCGCGTGACTTTTCATCTAAAAGATTTTCTACATTTAGCTTCAACGAGTGGACTACAAAGCATCACACGGGTAGCAATGCTGCAAAAAAGTATGACTTTAAGGATTGTTGTTTGCATTCCACATATCTTAACAGTAGGCTTCAAGGAGATTGTGGAAGTGCCTTTGGCTCCGATGTATGCGCTAAAATGTTCCGTAAACCTTAAAGCCCACAGAATTCAAATACGCAAAACCATTTTAGAGGAGAGGCGAATCAGAATGGAATGCCGATTGAGTTCTGTTATATCGTTAAGACTATATTTTCAGGGATCATTTCTATAGTTCTTTTTTTGGAAATGTGTTTTGAAAGTTTTTGTCTCCCAACCCACGATGAAGAGTTATGATGCTCCTTTCAGAGCGTGAATTGGGTGCAAAGTAGCGACTTTGGTTGTGAATTCTGCGTTGTTGATGATCGTTCTGTATTGCTTTTTGCAATATTGAAGAAAGGAGTATGTTCTGAGTGGTGTTTGGTGTTTGAGACTTATTTGGAAGTTTTTTTTGGGGGGGTCTGTTTTTCATATAAAACTAACTTTGTTCAAATGTGGAGCTACTGTATGTTGTGTAAAACAACAGGTGTGTTCAATCATGAGCATTTCTACCTGCTCACTCTCCAAATGTGGAACCACCTGCAGCTGTAGCCAATGATGGCCTAATGGATGTCATCATAAATCTGGGAACTCTACTTCATTCAAGGCTGGATGGTCCTAAATACAGACTCTTTCAGGACGAGGTGCTGATGCACAGGTTGGCCAAGAGAGAGTTAGCCTTGCAACGTCTTCTTTAACGTCTTCCCCCTTTAAGGTGGCCTAGTGTTGAAACAGATGTGGGGAACAAAGCCTCATGGATACCCCAGCCATGGAAGAACCTAAATTCTTGGTTAAATAAAAGATAATTTCTGTTAACCCAGCTCCCGTCTCTCTTGTAGTTGTGTTTTGTGGAAGCTTAATCCTCTCCTCGTCTTCGGGCCCGTGTCACAGCGTCCTTTGTGTAAAGCGAACATTGTCTTATGCAAGATACAATAACACATCACTGCGAAAAGTTGACATGTTTGCAACGATGTGGTATTGTATCTCGGATAAGACAGCAGATACGAAATCAGATTTTATGGAAAAAGTGGGCCTGTCACTGGGCTCATTTCGCATTTCAAGGTCAGCCATAGCACGTTTTCTAAGCGCGCAACCAACATCAAGTTTCTGAAATGTCTACATTAAGAATCGTTAGTGCGCGTGACTTTTCATCTAAAAGATTTTCTACATTTAGCTTCAACGAGTGGACTACAAAGCATCACACGGGTAGCAATGCTGCAAAAAAGTATGACTTTAAGGATTGTTGTTTGCATTCCACATATCTTAACAGTAGGCTTCAAGGAGATTGTGGAAGTGCCTTTGGCTCCGATGTATGCGCTAAAATGTTCCGTAAACCTTAAAGCCCACAGAATTCAAATACGCAAAACCATTTTAGAGGAGAGGCGAATCAGAATGGAATGCCGATTGAGTTTTGTTATATCGTTAAGACTATATTTTCAGGGATCATTTCTATAGTTCTTTGCTTGGAAATGTGTTTTGAAAGTTTTTGTCTCCCAACCCACGATGAAGAGTTATGATGCTCCTTTCAGAGCGTGAATTGGGCGCAAAGTAGCGACTTTGGTTGTGAATTCTGCGTTGTTGATGATCGTTCTGTATTGCTTTTTGCGATATTGAAGAAAGGAGTATGTTCTGAGTGGTGTTTGGTGTTTAAGACTTATTTGGAAGTTTTTTTTTTGGGGGTTTGTTTTTCATATAAAGCTAACTTTGTTCAAATGTGGAGCTTTGTGCAATGAGGTGCTACCGTATGTTGTGTAAAACAACAGGTGTGTTCAATCATGAGCATTTCTACCTGCTCACTCTCCAAATGTGGAACCACCTGCAGCTGTAGCCAATGATGGCCTAATGGATGTCATCATAAATCTGGGAACTCTACTTCATTCAAGGCTGGATGGTCCTAAATACAGACTCTTTCAGGACGAGGTGCTGATGCACAGGTTGGCCAAGAGAGAGTTAGCCTTGCAACGTCTTCTTTAACGTCTTCCCCCTTTAAGGTGGCCTAGTGTTGAAACAGATGTGGGGAACAAAGCCTCATGGATACCCCAGCCATGGAAGAACCTAAGTTCTTGGTTAAATAAAAGATAATTTCTGTTAACCCAGCTCCCGTCTCTCTTGTAGTTGTGTTTTGTGGAAGCTTAATCCTCTCCTCGTCTTGGGGCCCGTGTCACAGCGTCCTTTGTGTAAAGCGAACATTGTCTTATGCAAGATACAATACCACATCACTGCGAAAAGTTGACATGTTTGCAACGATGTGGTATTGTATCTCGGATAAGACAGCAGATACGAAATCAGATTTTATGGAAAAAGTGGGCCTGTCACTGGGCTCATTTCGCATTTCAAGGTCAGCCATAGCACGTTTTCTAAGCGCGCAACCAACATCAAGTTTCTGAAATGTCTACATTAAGAATCGTTAGTGCGCGTGACTTTTCATCTAAAAGATTTTCTACATTTAGCTTCAACGAGTGGACTACAAAGCATCACACGGGTAGCAATGCTGCAAAAAAGTATGACTTTAAGGATTGTTGTTTGCATTCCACATATCTTAACAGTAGGCTTCAAGGAGATTGTGGAAGTGCCTTTGGCTCCGATGTATGCGCTAAAATGTTCCGTAAACCTTAAAGCCCACAGAATTCAAATACGCAAAACCATTTTAGAGGAGAGGCGAATCAGAATGGAATGCCGATTGAGTTTTGTTATATCGTTAAGACTATATTTTCAGGGATCATTTCTATAGTTCTTTGTTTGGAAATGTGTTTTGAAAGTTTTTGTCTCCCAACCCGCGATGAAGAGTTATGATGCTCCTTTCAGAGCGTGAATTGGGTGCAAAGTAGCGACTTTGGTTGTGAATTCTGCGTTGTTGATGATCGTTCTGTATTGCTTTTTGCAATATTGAAGAAAGGAGTATGTTCTGAGTGGTGTTTGGTGTTTAAGACTTATTTGGAAATTTTTTTTGGGGGGGTCTGTTTTTCATATAAAACTAACTTTGTTCAAATGTGGAGCTTTGTGCAATGAGGTGCTACTGTATGTTGTGTAAAACAACAGGTGTGTTCAATCATGAGCATTTCTACCTGGTCACTCTCCAAATGTGGAACCACCTGCAGCTGTAGCCAATGATGGCCTAATGGATGTCATCATAAATCTGGGAACTCTACTTCATTCAAGGCTGGATGGTCCTAAATACAGACTCTTTCAGGACGAGGTGCTGATGCACAGGTTGGCCAAGAGAGAGTTAGCCTTGCAACGTCTTCTTTAACGTCTTCCCCCTTTAAGGTGGCCTAGTGTTGAAACAGATGTGGGGAACAAAGCCTCATGGATACCCCAGCCATGGAAGAACCTAAGTTCTTGGTTAAATAAAAGATAATTTCTGTTAACCCAGCTCCCGTCTCTCTTGTAGTTGTGTTTTGTGGAAGCTTAATCCTCTCCTCGTCTTGGGGCCCGTGTCACAGCGTCCTTTGTGTAAAGCGAACATTGTCTTATGCAAGATACAATACCACATCACTGCGAAAAGTTGACATGTTTGCAACGATGTGGTATTGTATCTCGGATAAGACAGCAGATACGAAATCAGATTTTATGGAAAAAGTGGGCCTGTCACTGGGCTCATTTCGCATTTCAAGGTCAGCCATAGCACGTTTTCTAAGCGCGCAACCAACATCAAGTTTCTGAAATGTCTACATTAAGAATCGTTAGTGCGCGTGACTTTTCATCTAAAAGATTTTCTACATTTAGCTTCAACGAGTGGACTACAAAGCATCACACGGGTAGCAATGCAGCAAAAAAGTATGACTTTAAGGATTGTTGTTTGCATTCCACATATCTTAACAGTAGGCTTCAAGGAGATTGTGGAAGTGCCTTTGGCTCCGATGTATGCGCTAAAATGTTCCGTAAACCTTAAAGCCCATAGAATTCAAATACGCAAAACCATTTTAGAGGAGAGGCGAATCAGAATGGAATGCCGATTGAGTTTTGTTATATCGTTAAGACTATATTTTCAGGGATCATTTCTATAGCTCTTTGCTTGGAAATGTGTTTTGAAAGTTTTTGTCTCCCAACCCACGATGAAGAGTTATGATGCTCCTTTCAGAGCGTGAATTGGGCGCAGAGTAGCGACTTTGGTTGTGAATTCTGCGTTGTTGATGATCGTTCTGTATTGCTTTTTGCAATATTGAAGAAAAGAGTATGTTCTGTTTGGTGTTTAAGACTCATTTGGAAGTTTTTTTTGGCGGGGTCTGTTTCTTCTATAAAGCTAACTTTGTGCACATGTGGAGCTTTGTGCAATGAGGTGTTACCGTATGTTGTGTAAAACAACAGGTGTGTTCAATCATGAGCATTTCTATCTGCTCACTCTCCAAATGTGGAACCATCTGCAGCTGTAGCCAATGATGGCCTAATGGATGTCATCATAAATCTGGGAACTCTACTTCATTCAAGGCTGGATGGTCCTAAATACAGAGTCTTTCAGGACGAGGTGCTGATGCACAGGTTGGCCAAGAGAGAGTTAGCCTTGCAACGTCTTCTTTAACGTCTTCCCCCTTTAAGGTGGCCTAGTGTTGAAACAGATGTGGGGAACAAAGCCTCATGGATACCCCAGCCATGGAAGAACCTAAGTTCTTGGTTAAATAAAAGATCATTTCTGTTAACCCAGCTCCCGTCTCTCTTGTAGTTGTGTTTTGTGGAAGCTTAATCCTCTCCTCGTCTTGGGGCCCGTGTCACAGCGTCCTTTGTGTAAAGCGAACATTGTCTTATGCAAGATACAATACCACATCACTGCGAAAAGTTGACATGTTTGCAACGATGTGGTATTGTATCTCGGATAAGACAGCAGATACGAAATCAGATTTTATGGAAAAAGTGGGCCTGTCACTGGGCTCATTTCGCATTTCAAGGTCAGCCATAGCACGTTTTCTAAGCGCGCAACCAACATCAAGTTTCTGAAATGTCTACATTAAGAATCGTTAGTGCGCGTGACTTTTCATCTAAAAGATTTTCTACATTTAGCTTCAACGAGTGGACTACAAAGCATCACACGGGTAGCAATGCAGCAAAAAAGTATGACTTTAAGGATTGTTGTTTGCATTCCACATATCTTAACAGTAGGCTTCAAGGAGATTGTGGAAGTGCCTTTGGCTCCGATGTATGCGCTAAAATGTTCCGTAAACCTTAAAGCCCATAGAATTCAAATACGCAAAACCATTTTAGAGGAGAGGCGAATCAGAATGGAATGCCGATTGAGTTTTGTTATATCGTTAAGACTATATTTTTGGGGATCATTTCTATAGTTCTTTGCTTGGAAATGTGTTTTGAAAGTTTTTGTCTCCCAACCCACGATGAAGAGTTATGATGCTCCTTTCAGAGCATGAATTGGGCGCAGAGTAGTGACTTTGGTTGTGAATTCTGCGTTGTTGATGATCGTTCTGTATTGCTTTTTGCAATATTGAAGAAAAGAGTATGTTCTGAGTGGTGTTTGGTGTTTAAGACTCATTTGGAAGTTTTTTTTGGCGGGGTCTGTTTCTTCTATAAAGCTAAATTTGTTCACATGTGGAGCTTTGTGCAATGAGGTGTTATCGTATGTTGTGTAAAACAACAGGTGTGTTCAATCATGAGCATTTCTATCTGCTCACTCTCCAAATGTGGAACCATCTGCAGCTGTAGCCAATGATGGCCTAATGGATGTCATCATAAATCTGGGAACTCTACTTCATTCAAGGCTGGATGGTCCTAAATACAGAGTCTTTCAGGACGAGGTGCTGATGCACAGGTTGGCCAAGAGAGAGTTAGCCTTGCAACGTCTTCTTTAACGTCTTCCCCCTTTAAGGTGGCCTAGTGTTGAAACAGATGTGGGGAACAAAGCCTCATGGATACCCCAGCCATGGAAGAACCTAAGTTCTTGGTTAAATAAAAGATAATTTCTGTTAACCCAGCTCCCGTCTCTCTTGTAGTTGTGTTTTGTGGAAGCTTAATCCTCTCCTCGTCTTGGGGCCCGTGTCACAGCGTCCTTTGTGTAAAGCGAACATTGTCTTATGCAAGATACAATACCACATCACTGCGAAAAGTTGACATGTTTGCAACGATGTGGTATTGTATCTCGGATAAGACAGCAGATACGAAATCAGATTTTATGGAAAAAGTGGGCCTGTCACTGGGCTCATTTCGCATTTCAAGGTCAGCCATAGCACGTTTTCTAAGCGCGCAACCAACATCAAGTTTCTGAAATGTCTACATTAAGAATCGTTAGTGCGCGTGACTTTTCATCTAAAAGATTTTCTACATTTAGCTTCAACGAGTGGACTACAAAGCATCACACGGGTAGCAATGCTGCAAAAAAGTATGACTTTAAGGATTGTTGTTTGCATTCCACATATCTTAACAGTAGGCTTCAAGGAGATTGTGGAAGTGCCTTTGGTTCCGATGTATGCGCTAAAATGTTCCGTTAACCTTAAAGCCCATAGAATTCAACGGCGCAGAGCAGCGACATTGGCTGTGGGTTCTCTATTGTTTTTGCAATTCCGAAGAAAGAAGTATGTTCTGTATGCTCTTTAGAGTTGAAATCTCATTTTGAAGTTGTTGATATTTTTGGGTCTGTAGCTCCTATAAAGCAGACTTTGTTAAAATGTGAAATTTTGTGCAATGAGGTGCTTCCACCTGCTCACTCTCCAAATGTGGAACCACCCACAGTTGTGGCCAATGATGGCTTAATGGACGTCATCATAAAATTCAGAACTCTGCTTTATTCAAAGCTGGTTGGTTCTGAGTACAGACTCTTTCATGGGAACTGGCTGAAGAGTAAGAAGACAGAGTTAGCCTTTGTAGGATTTGAGGGTGCACCAGACACAAATTAATCTTCCAGATGATTTGTTCAAACATAATTCCACACATAAAAACCCAATTCACTCCAGACACAAAATCAACAATTTATTTCCATAAACGAAGTGAGCTCCACCCACTAACGAAACCCCCAACTAAGTACTTTATGGCCTTGCAAAAGGAAGAGCGTTGTCAGCGCTAGGCCGTTTGTAAAAGACGGATTGGTTTGGAGAGGGCACAACTTAAACTACACCAAAATAACGGCAGAGATTATTTGATCCCCAAGACAAAGATCCAAAACATATCTTCTTCTTCTCACTGACCTTTGAATGAACTCTGAGTGACACAGAGCTGAAATCTACAAGAAGTTAAGTTTTCTTTCTTTCACTAAGTTCTTTTCTTTCCATTGAGCAACGACTTTACAGGTCTCTTCATCCACGAGACTTTCCATCCACCTGCCAACATGCCACGTGATTGGCTTTCCAAGACGTCTGTCAGACACAACAAGACGCCAGCGAATCAAAGAACCTGGGAAATCCCCTCTCCAGCAAGGACCAAGGGATCCCCATTTAAAGAAGACACAAACTAACGCAAGTAATACCTCCAGACTCTAACTGAACTGGTGGATGATGGTTCATTCAGGTCATGTCATGTACAGGATTGGGCTCCTGTCTGCCTCCTGTTTGTCCTTCTGACTGCTGTGCTCACGTGCGCTCTGCTTGCTTTTGAATCTTTATTTGATATCATTCCCTGTTGTTTAAACTGCTAAATATAATTTACCCATCACCATATATTGTCTAATATTGCCTACCACATTAAATCTGACACTGCTAGCTTTTAATCTAAATCACTATCACGCATTAACATTTCGCTAGCCTGTTAGCTTGCCATCTCTGCACTCGGGTCTCTTGTTTTCTGAGTTCATTAAACAACTGTGGTAAGTTGGATTAACCAACAAATATGGTAAGACATGTCTTCTTCTCCTGTCATTGTCACTTGCACTGCATGTTTCATGTTTAGTATATCTTTCTCCGTTGGCAAACAGGGCTTCACATGTGATAAATGTAAGGAGATAGTCAGGCTGACAGAAAAGATTTCAGAATTAGAGACACGCATCCACACTTTATTTGAGAGCAGTGAGAATGTAACAGCTTTAGACACTGCTTTGGATGTGAATAGTTTAGTGAACTCTGTACATTGACGGTGAGATGGCATAGTCGCGGATCAAAAAAACACTCTTCCCTTCCGATTAGAACATCAAACAGGTTCTCCCCACTCAGTGATGCACCCACTGAGAATCCTGTTGAAAGTGCCCTAGTTATCGGCGATTCTATTACACGGAACGTGAAAATAGAGACACCAGCCACCATAGTCACATGTTTACCGGGAGCCAGAGCGCCTGACATCAAAGCAAATTTAAAAGTGCTGGCTAATGCTAATCATAAATTCTCTAAGATTATTATTCACGTCGGCACAAATGATGTTCAACTTCGCCAGTCGGAGATCACCAAATTTAACATTAAAGAGGTGTGTAAACTCGCAAGTACGATGGCAGATGACGTTTTTTGCTCTGGTCCCCTCCCCGTTAAAAGGAGTGATGAGATACTTAGCAGACTATCATCACTCAATGGCTGGTTGTCTAAGTGGTGTCCGCAAAATAACATAGGGTTCATAGACAATTGGAAAAGCTTTTGGGGCAGACCTGACCTGTTGAAAAAAGATGGTATTCATCCTTCCTGGGATGGTGCCGCTCTTCTCTCTAGTAATTTGGCACATAGTCTTAGAGCTAAACATTGACTAACTGGGGCCCAGGTCAGGAAGCAGACGGACTGGCTTACCCGACCGCCTGCTAGCTGTCTCACGTCACAGAAGTCAGATAAATCCCAGCACATAGAGACTCTTTCACCTAGATATTATCACATAGAGACTGTGTCTGTTCCACGAATTAGTAAATACAAAAAACCATCAAAACCATTCAACGGTAAAAATTGAATTGATGTCCAACAAATAAACAACAGATATAATACAGATGATCAAATGATAAAGCTCGGGCTGCTGAATATTTGATCCCTTTCCTCAAAAGCGCTTATTGTTAATGATATGATTACAGATCATAACCTAGATGTGCTGTGTTTGACAGAAACCTGGCTAAAACCTGATGACTACATTACTTTAAATGAGTCCAAGATTATTGTTATAAACACGAGCCGCATCTGAAAGGTAAAGGGGGAGGTGTTGCTGTAATTTATAATAATATCTTCGGTATTACTCAGAAGTCTAGTTTCAAATATAATTCCTTTGAAGTTTTGGTGCTTTATGTAACGTTATGTAGTGAAATTGATAAATCCCATTTGACATTTGTGCTGGCTAGTGTATACAGGCCACCAGGGCACCATACAGACTTTACCAGAGAATTTGATTCTCTATCAGAGTTAGTACTGGCTGCAGATAAAGTCCTAATTGTTGGTGATTTTAATATCCATGTAGACAATGAAAAAGACGCATTGGGATTGGCATTTAGAGACATTCTAAACTCTATTGGAGTAAGGCAACACGTGTCAGGACCCACTCATCACCGTAATCATACGTTGGACCTGATACTGTCACATGGAATAAATGTTGATACCATTGAAATTCTGCAGCAGAGCGATGACATCTCAGATCATTACCTAGTATCATGTACACTTAATTTAGCAAAGGCTGCAAAGCCGCCCCCTCGCTTCAAATATGGCAGGACTATCACTGCTGCGACTAAAGATTTCTTTGTAAATAATCTTCCTCATCAGTTTCATCTCCTCAGCATCCCAGATAGCCTAGAGGAACTCGATGTTACAACAGAAACTATTGACTCTCTCTTTTCCAGCACTTTAGACACAGTTGCTCCCCGGCGCTTAAAGAAGATTAAAGAAAATAGTCCAACGCCGTGGTACAACGAGCACACCCGGGCCCTTAAAACAGCAGCCAGAAAAATGGAGCACAGCTGGAAGAAAACAAAACTAGAAGTTTTTCACATTTCGTGGAAAGAGAGCATGATTCCATACAGAAAGGCCCTAAAAACTGCTAGATCTGCTTATTTCTCGACTCTCTTAGAAGAAAACAAACACAACCCTAGGTATTTATTCGATACAGTGGCTAAATTAACCAAAGATAAAGCTTCACCTTCTGATGTTTGTAAACAGCACAGCAGTAATGACTTTATGAACTTCTTTACTTGTAAGATTGATAATATTAGGAAAAAAATTATAACCATGCAGCCGTCTACTACAGTATCACATCAGACAGTGCATTGTAGTGTCACTGAGGAAGAATTACATTCATTCACTGCTATAGAAGAAGAATTGGCTAAACTCGTTAAATCATCAAAATCAACATGTATGCTCGACTCCATACCGACTAAACTACTAAAAGAGATGCTTCCAGAGGTCATAGATCCTCTTCTTAATATCATTAATTCATCCTTGACATTAGGATATGTACCGAAAACTTTTAAGTTGGCTATTATTAAACCACTTATTAAAAAAACGCAACTTGATCCTACAAAATTTGTCAATTACAGGCCAATCTCAAATCTACCCTTTCTGTCAAAAATACTAGAAAAGGCAGTGTCCTCACAATTATGCTCCTTTTTAGAAAGAAATGGTATCTGTGAGGATTTCCAGTCAGGATTTAGACCGTATTATAGTACTGAGACTGCTCTCATTAGAGTTACAAATGATTTACTCTTATCATCCGATCGTGGTTGTATCTCTCTGTTAGTGTTACTCGATCTTAGCGCTGCATTCGATACTATCAACCACAACATTCTTTTGAATAGACTCGAAAATTATGTTGGCATTAGTGGAATTTCATTGGCATGGTTTAAATCATACTTATCTGACCGTTATCAGTTTGTAGCAGTAAATGAAGAGATGTCACACCGATCACAAGTTCAGTATGGAGTACCGCAGGGCTCAGTGCTAGGACCGTTGCTTTTCACTCTGTACATGCTACCACTGGGAGATATTATTAGGAAGCATGGCGTTAATTTTCATTGTTATGCTGACGATACTCAGCTCTATATTTCTTCACGCCCTGACGAAATTTACTAATTCACAAGATTAACAGAATGCATAGCTGATATAAAAAATTGGATGACTAGTAATTTCCTGCAACTTAATTCAGAAAAAACTTAATTTTTAATCATTGGACAAAAAAAAAAAAAAACTCCACAAGTAGTAACCTAGAATACTGTCTAACACTCGATGGCTGCTCTGTCAAGTCCTCGTCGTCAGTTAGGAACCTGGGTGTGCTCTTTGATACCAATCTCTCATTTGAAAGCCACGTTTCTAGCATCTGTAAAACTGCATTCTACCATCTTAAAAATATATCTAAATTACGGCACATGCTTTCAATGCAAAATGCTGAACAGTTGGTTCATGCGTTCATGACCTCAAGGCTAGATTATTGTAATGCTCTACTGGGTGGTTGCCCTGCTCGCTTAATAAATAAACTGCAGCTGGTCCAAAACGCAGCAGCTAGAGTTCTTACTAGAACCAGGAAGTATGACCATATTAGCCCGGTTCTGGCAACACTGCATTGGCTCCCTATTAAACATTGTATACATTTTAAAATCTTGCTAATTATTTACAAAGCACTAAATGGTTTAGCTCCCCAGTACTTGAGTGAGCTCTTAACGCATTATACTCCATCACGTCTATTGCGGTCTCAAAATTCTGGCCAGTTGATAATACCTAGAATATCAAAATCAACTGCAGGCGGTAGATCCTTTTCCTATTTAGCACCTAAACTCTGGAACAGTCTTCCTAGCATTGTTCGGGAAGCAGACACACTCTGTCAGTTTAAATCTAGACTAAAAACACATCTCTTTACTATGGCATACACATAAAACATTTTTAATTTCTATTATTCAAATCAGTTAAATGATTGTTTTAGGCTGCATTAACTAGGTCAGCCGGAACCGGGAACACTTCCAATAACACCTGATGTACTCGTTACATCATAAGAAGAATGGCATCTATGCTAATGTTAGTCTCTCTGTTTATCCCGAGGTTTACTGCAGTTCTGACCTGTAATGTGCCAGAATCATAATCATACACTATTTGTTCGTCGGCCAGAGGAGAACTGGCACCCCGACTGAGCCTGGTTTCTCCCAAGGTTTTTTTCTCCATTCTGGCCCTGAAGGAGTTTTGGTTCCTTGCCACTGTCGCCTTTGGCTTTTGGCTTGCTCATTTGGGGACACTTAAATTTCAACTATATTACTGATCTGCCTGCATTGACACTATATGATAACTGAAATGAGCTGGATGACATCACCGTTTTCACCAGAGCCGAATCAAATTCCGTTGCATTATTTTCCTGTTACCACTGTGAAGCTGCTTTGAAACAATTGCCCTTGTAAAAAGCGCTATATAAATAAAGGTGATTTGATTTTGATTTGAAACAGAATATAACGGACTGCAGACCAAACATTTGCTACAACTGCAACTACACCAAAATATTTGAATTATGGAGAATAATAACATTACAGAAAACAAAAAACGTAAACCAAGCTGGACTGAGGACGAACAGGCCATTTTTTTTAGAAGAATACGGTAAAAGAAAAAACACCATCAAAAGTCGATATAATCCGTCAGTCACTCGTGTGCACAAGGCGAAAGCCTGGCAGGAGATAACGGGAAAAATTAACTCAAGAAATCTTGCTGTCAAGCGCACAGTAGAGGAAGTCATGAAAAAGTATGAAAATGTAGTTGTTAGTTCGAGACATTGAAATTGGTACAAGAAGTATTAGGGAAGGATTCTCTGACTCTAGTCGGTATTGGCGTGCCTCAAAGCAGCTCGGGAAGCAGGTAAAATAATGCAGATGAGCGCTAACGCATTTTGTAAAATGTCTTTTGCTTTCAACGATGGTCATGATGTGAAGATAAAGAGTTTGGGTAAGTTGCTATAATAATAATTATAAATCTTTTTTTTTTAAGCCTACCCAACCCAAACTGGGAAAAAATTCCAGGAGCGACAAGCCCCACTCACACGCTGGGTTAACAGAAATTATCTTTTATTTAACCAAGAACTTAGGTTCTTCCAGGGCTGGGGTATCCATGAGGCTTTGTTCCCCACATTTGTTTCAACACTAAGAATTACAATTGACTTCAGCCACAGCCTTAGATGAAATCAACTGAAGATAAAAGAAGACATTAAATCTCTGAAGATCTCAGCAGAGGAGGATTAAACAACTCCACAAACAGCATTACCAGCTTCATGCATTACTAACCATATTGACTTTATTTCTGTCAGACGTCTACAGAAGCTCTTATTGAGAATTAACAGAGGTTTAACTCTAATGTGTTTCATTTGAAGTCACCATAACGGTGATCAGTGTTTACATTAGTTGGGCTCTTAATTCTTATTATATATTTGGCTTTTTTTGGTTGCTGTGAAGGTGTGTTTGTAAAACATATTTGCAGTAGCAAAAGAAGTTAATGCAAAATGACACTGGGTGATAGTCACTTGTTGATGTTTTATAATCGTTGTGAAACTGATGTCATTTGAATCTAACAATTGTGTTGTGCAATTAATATATTTATATTACAAACCCTGTGTTACTGCAGCATGAGATCCTGCAGTATTATAACAATCAGTTAGAAGATTTTAAAAACATGAGCACAAAAAGTTAATCTATGATGACATATACGGACATCAACAATTAGCATATGAATCTCAACAATGCTATTAAAAACGTGATTTTTCACCATTGTAATTCTGATTGAGAATATTTGCACATTGACACTGTTTTTTGTTAGACCTACATGCATGCTCTTTACACAGGTACACTGGAGTCTTGTGTTCATTAAGCATAAATACCGTTATGGAAGTTTGTTCAAGTAGACTAATTTATACACATGCACACACTCCTGAGTCAGACAGAAAGTGGATTTGAGTTATGGTCAGTCACAGAAAGAGAGGAATTGGTTTGGATTGTTCTTTTGGATTGTTTCAATAAACCTGTTTTCATAGCATATTGCATGGTGTGGCCGCTGTTTTTGCTTTTTTTGTGTAATTGTTACAACCTAAACCAGAACACCATGTATTTGACCAACTTATAAGGGCTGTGATATTCATGCAGAGGTTTGAATTTGTGGGTACTTTGTATAAAAGTTTGAGCACTCTAGCTCATGCCATCACATGAAAAAACATACATTCTTAAAGACCACTGTTATCCCACATTATACTTCAGTTTGTATGTGTATGCAAGGGGTTGCCGTGATTTTGTTATATATCAACAACATATTTTGTTGATCCTGGAACAACATTCTTGTACAAAAATGTAGTCCTATCCCTACCCCTAAACCTTAAACCCTACCCATAACTTATCCCTAAAATCAAAGGGAAATAATGAGTGAATAACACTGAAGCACATCCCTGGTTGTAAGGCTTGACATAAACTGTAAACCTGTCCCTCAAATCTGATTGGTTGATTGTAATGTTGTTCCAGGATCAACAAAGATGTTTATCCAGGAACATGTTCAGTTCACCGTACTCAGTTATGCATTCAGTGCATGACATATATTTCATCATCAGCAAAGCCAGATTTTTGTAACTGCATTCTCTGTTCACTCAGCTCATGCACAGCATCTTGAATTTATTCGCATTTTGACACTACACTGTAAAAGAAAATCAAAATTTTATGGAAAATAACCCTTTTTTTTTTTTTTTTTTACAGTAGTTTTCTTTTATTTTAAATTGTACTCAAAACTCTGTAAAATTACAAACAATATCTGTAAAATTAACAAAGCTGTTATTTGAAGTATTATGCCATTAATGACAAATTACAGTAATTCTCATTTTTATACAGAATTTGTCTTTTTCTGTTTTCTTACATCACATTCAAATGTATGTAAAACTACAAAAAATAATGTCTATAATAATTCGCAAAATCACCACCAGATGACACAAAGGGACAGTTGGCACCATTGCTCACTGTAAAAAACAAAAATGTTGACAGTCAAATGACTGCCAAAAAAACCTGTACAATTTAGGTAAAATATCCTAATTTAGACAAAGAGCAAAAACTTTCATCAAACAAATTATTATGAAAAATGACTGACAGCAACAGAACATTAAACACAAACATCTCTCAAGATCTCAGCATCTTCATTATTATATTTTTATTAAAGTTCTTATTGAGAACTAACAGAGCTTTAGATGTTAATGTTTTATTGAAAATAATAAAGTTTGAAGTCACCATTATGGTGATCAGTGTTTGCTTTAGTGGGGCTCTTGACACTTGGCTGTTTAACGTTATTTTTTTGTTCTGGTTGCTGTAACTGTGTGTTCCTAAAAGACTTTTGTTATGGCAAAACATGCAAGAGAAAATATGATCAGATGGAGTTGCTTACACGTTGGTGATGATATAGCAATCATGTAGTGGCCTGATTAACTGATCTCACAGAGAGTCAAATCTAAAAGAGTATATTAGCTGGTAAATTCACATTATTTACAACAGCATTGTGATATGCCGTCAGTGTTATGACAATCAGATATTCTGATTTTTTCAGCTGTGTCTTTTATGCCGTTTACACCTGGTATTAAGATGCGTTTTGGTTTGAATCAAGTAGTAGATGAGGCATCTCTGTTTTGATTATCGTTCTGAATATGATCCAGATGCAGTCTTTGACAAAAACGTTTTTTGCTCAGCTTTTTGTTCAAAATGTTTTTGTTTTTTTTAATTACACTTACCCACATTCAAGTGTTGATAAAAAAAAAGAATGCATAAAGCTAGAATAAAACGGTTTCTTCTAGCCCCATGCTCTGTTCTTTCTTTTCACATATTGCATGTTCAGATATGCAATATGTCAAAAGACAAAAAATTCTGGGGGCCATGAAAATTTTGTGAAAATAATCAAAAATGCTGGCGGTGGCTAGCAACTTTTTTTTTAAAAATGCTGGCGGGGGAAAGAGTAAATACCAGATGTAAACGGCCTTAGACACAGAGACACTAAGAAACAGCATATAAATATCAACAATGGTGACAATCAACAAAAAGCTTTTTTTGTGACGGTCAGAGTTGATCTGTTTATCTGAATATTAGACTCTGAATGAAACCACAAAACTACATGACTATATCATTACCAATAAATAGCCAACTCATCTGATCACATTTTCTCCTGCCATAACAAACGTGGTTTAAAACAGTTACAGTAACCAAAGAAAAACAAATGTTAAAAAGTTAAGGGTCAAGAGCCCAACTAAAGCAAACACTGATCACAATAATGGTGACTTCAAACATTATTATTTTCAATAAAACATCAACATCTAAAACTCTTTTGTGTTAAAGAATCAAACTGGATTGTAATAAGTGAAGATGCTATGATCGTGAAAGATTTGTTAGTGTTTAATATTCTGTTGGGATTTAAAGGGTTTCTGTTGTCTGAGCTTTATTGGTCACCATTGTGGTGAAGAGTAGAATTTGTGCTTCAGTCCAGGATGGGCCAGAAAACATTGACAATATGCTGTATGTTGCTTTATTTAAAGGCAGTAATTGTATAGTCATTAACACAGTGATGTCTATATACATTAGCATGCATGTATGTGTGCTATTATTAGCTAACAGTTAACGGCAAGAAATTTGCATTTTATAATGAAAGTGTTTGATCATAATAATTCAAGAAATACCTGTAAAATGTGTTTTTCTGTAAAACATGAAAAAAAAAATTGCGTGTCATTTAAATTAGGATATTTTACTTAAATTTTAAGTTTTTTGTTTGGCAGTCATTTGACCATTGTTTAAGATTTTTTTTAAAAGTCTAGTTTTTACACAGGGTGGCAAGGTGGCACATAGTTTTACATTCGAAAAAGAAACCGAATTGATGGAACAACAACAACAACAAACTCCTAGAGACGCAATACATTTAATCACTTATAACTTCTAAATAGAAACAGCGCAGTGGAAAAGGATAAAAATTTTCTTGTGTGCATGTGTTGACTGGCTGTGTTCGTGCATGCTATCAAATGGAGTATACTTTAAAAGGCTATGAGTTCGGCTGTACAGATACGCTAAGCATTTGCATTCAATCTGATGCATACTTTGACCTTTACTACAATTTTTTTTTTGTAAAGCTGTGTTAGTGTGCATTATGTAAATTAAATAAACTTGACTAATTAATAAGCTAAGAAAGTCCTAAGATTGACAGTGAGAGAATGTTTAACAATTACTCAACCCACAAATGGAACCAGCTTCCAGTGTCACCAGATGAGCCCCAACAGTATCCATATTAAATTCCAGGCTGACAACATACACCGATCAGGCATAACATTATTACCACCTTCCTAATATTGTGTTGGTCTCCCTTTTGCTACCAAAACAGCCCTGACCCATCGAGGCATGGATTCCACTAGATCCCTGAAGGTGTGCTGTGGTATCTGACACCAAGATGTTGGCAGCAGATCCTTTAAGTCCTGTAAGTTGTGAGGTGGGGCCTCCATGGATCGGACTTGTTTGTTCAGCACATCCCACAGATGCTCGATTGGATTGAGATCTGAGGAATTTGGAGGCCAAGTCAACACCTCAAACTCATTGCTGTGCTCCTCAAACCATTCCTGAAACATTTTTGCTTTGTGGCAGGGCGCATTATTCTGCTGAAAGAGGCCACAGCCACCAAGGAATACTGTTTCCATGAAAGAGTGTACATGGTCTGCAACAATGCTTAGGTAGGTGGTACGTGTCAAAGTAACAGCCACATGGATGGCAGCACCCAAGGTTTCCCAGCAGAACATTGCCCAAAGCATCACACTGCCTCCGCGAGCTTGCCTTCTTCCCATAGTGCATCCTGGTGCCATGTGTTCCCCAGGTACGCGACGCACACGCACCCGGCCATCCCTGTGATGTAAAAGAAAACGTGATTCAACAGCCCACACCACCTTCTTCCATTGCTCCGTGGTCCAGTTCTGATGCTCACATGCCCACTGTTGGCGCTTTCGGCGATGGACAGGGGTCAGCATGGGCACCCTGACTGGTCTGCGGCTATGCAGCCCCATACGCAACAAACTGCGATGCACTGTGTATTCTGACACCTTTCTATCAGAACCAGCATTAACTTCTTGAGCAATTTGAGCTACAGTAGCTCGTCTGTTTGATCGGACCACACGGGCCAGCCTTCGCTCCCCACGTGCATCAATGAGCCTTGGCCGCCCATGACCCTGTCGCCGGTTCACCACTGTTCCTTCCTTGAACCACTTTTGATAGATACTGACCACTGCAGACCAGGAGAACACCCCACAAGAGCTGCAGTTTTGGAGATGCTCTGACCAAGTCGTCTAGCCATCACAATTTGGCCCTTGTCAAACTCGCTCAAATCCTTACGCTTGCCCATTTTTCCTGCTTCTAACACATCAACTTTGAGGACAAAATGTTCACTTGCTGCTTAATATATCCCACCCACTAACAGGTGCCGTGATGAAGAGATAATCAGTGTTATTCACTTCACCTGTCGGTGGTCATAATGTTATGCCTGATTGGTGTATGATTACCTGTGCATTCTCACTAAATTTTAATCAAATAATGCAGTTCAATGTTTATTATTTCATTCAGTTCATGTTCTAATGTTTACAATCTTTCCTTTATATTGTGGTAATTCACAGCAAGAAAGAAGTTTTATATTTTGATTCTGAGATATCAATACATGGAATGGAACGACGTCTCAGAGGGCGTCTACTGCAACCACTCAATATATTAAACTATAGCAAAAGAGATGGTGAGGTGTGGCTGCAAAAGTTCATATGTACATGACAAAAGAAAACAAAAAGCCTCAAGGCAGTGTATACTGAGGTGAAGGATGCAGATATTCATGAAGGTGGACAATCAGATTTGCTCCACATTTTGCTGCGAGGTGAACACAGACTTAATTTTACACAGACACGTGTTTTCTGGTGCCATTTTAAATTGCTGGGCCATTTAAAACTCCTTCCACACAAGGAACACGAATAGGGTCTCACATCTGCATGACTTTTCAGGTGTATTTGTAAGTGTGATGGCAAAAGAAACTTTTTATTACACTGATCACAATTAAATCTCCTTCCACCAGAGTGAATGCGTAGGTGATTATTGAAGTTGCTACTTTTTCCAAATGTCTTGCCACACTCGGAACACTGCAATTTCTTTCCAGAATGAGTTTGCAAATGACGTTTCAGGTCTTTTTGATATGTGAAACTCATTTCACACTCAAGACATGTGAAAGGCTTTTCTCCAGTGTGAACTCTTATGTGAGTCTTAAGATTTCCTTTAAGTGTGAAACTTTTTCCACACTGAGGGCAGGTGAAAGGCTTCTCTCCAGTGTGAACTCTTACATGAACCTCAAGATTTGCTTTGTTTGTGCAACTCTTTCCACAGTGATGGCACATGAAAGGCTTCTGTCCAATGTGAGTTATTACATGATTCTTAAGGTGATTCCTGTCTGGGAAACTCATTCCACACTGGCGACATATTAAACAGTTCTCTCTTGAGTGAATCCTCATGTGGTAATTAAGATTTCCTTTACGTGTGAAACTCTTTCCACATTGAACACATATGAACGGCCTCTCTCCAGTGTGACTTCTCACATGGGCATTAAGTGTTGCTGTATATGTGAAACTTTTTCCGCACTGATGGCATGTGTAAGGCTTCTCTCCAGTGTGAAGTCTCATGTGAGTCTTAAGGCTTACTTTATGACTGAAACTCTTTTCACAGGAAGGGCATTTGAAAGGCTTCTCTCTGCTGTGAATTCTCATATGAGCCTTAAGATTTTTATTGAATTTGAAACCCCTTCCACACTGCTGGCATTTGAAAGGCTTCTCTCCAGAGTGAATTATCACATGCCTGTTAAGGCATTTCATGTCTGGGAAACTCTTTCCACACTGATGACATATATAACAGTCTTCTCTTGAGTGAATCTTCATGTGGCAATTTAGGGTTATTTTACGTGTGAAACATTTTCCACACTGAACACATATGAATGGCTTCTCTCCAGTGTGAACTCTCATGTGAGTCTTAAGATTTCCTTTTAGTGAGAAGCTCTTCCCACACACTTTGCAAGGGAAAGGGTTTTCTCCGGTGTGACTTCCCACGTGGGAATCAAGTGATGCTTTATATGTAAAACTCATTCCGCAATAAGGGCAAGTGTAAGGCTTCTCTCCCGTGTGAAGTCTCATGTGAGTCTTGAGGCTTACTTTATGACTGAAAATCTTTCCACAATGATGACATATTAAAACATTCTCTCTTGAGTGAATCCTCATGTGGTAATTAAGGGTTACTTTACGTGTAAAACTCTTTCCGCACTGATCACAGGTGAACGGCTTCACACCATTGTGAATATTCATGTGATACCTAAGGTTTGGTTCTGCTGTGAAGCTCTTTCCACACTGTTTGCAAGTGTAAGGCTTCTCTCCAGTGTGAATTCTCAAGTGGCTTTTAAGGTTTCCTTTTTGAGTGAAATGTTTTCCACACTGTTGGCAGCTGAAAGGCTTCTCTCCAGTGTGAATTCTCATGTGGACTTCAAGGTTTTGTTTTTGATTGAAACTCTTTCCACATTGACAGCAGGTAAAACAACTGCTAGTGTCAGTCTTCTGACCTCTTTTTGACTTCTTTCTGACTTCTTCTGAAGTATTTTCAGTCTGTATGGATTTTTCTCCAGTCATGAAATCATGATGTTTCTCATACTGATCTTTTTCTTCCATCAGTTCTTCACTTTCTTCTTTCAGTACAATCAGGTCTAAAGCAAAAAGACAAATACAAGTGAACACATTAGTTTAATAGCACAAAGCAATAGACATCAAAACCAACACAAAAGTATTAAAGCATCAAAACAATCATTTAACATAAAAACCTGCAGAAGAAACCCTGTCTTCCATATCAGGGTTTGGTCAGTAACTGTAAGACGATTGTAAGATCCCATGAGGTTGACCACAGAACTCTCTTAGGCACACTCAGTATGCATCCTCAAGAAAAGAAGATACCAAGGAAGTATACCAAATTTGGCCCTCTGACTGAGAGAGAAGATTTGCTCACTTCAGTAATTGCCAATGCAACCAGGAACCAGATGTACAAGGACAGTAAACTAATAGTACCCCTTTTCCACCAGCATGCTAGTTCAGAGTTAGTGCTAGTGCCGGTTCGGAGTTGGTTCGACTGACGAGCCTTCTAAGAACCGGTTTGCCTTTCCACATGTTAGAGAGCCACCACAGAGCCAGGTCTTACGTCACTGTATACGTCTCTTCTTTCTCAGCAATGCTAGCGAGGCAATGGGAAACACAAACACACCAGGCTTGTTTGAGATGCATTGGCGCTGCGCAGACTGATTAGCGTATGATATCAAAGTACTGCAAGAGCGATTCAAAAGCATAAGAAGTCATATGCTCTCGTTGTACTTTGATGTCATATGGCGATCGGTCTGCACAGCGCCGATGCATCTCGAACAAGCCTTCCATCAACAATGGCGAACGTTGCATTACTATTGATGCACAAGGCTTTGCGATCCTACATCCAACGCATTCGTGCAGCTCGCCGTAATTTGTATAGATGGAGATTACAATCGAGCAGCTATTAGCTCGATTAGCTGCTATTTCAAAAATGGCGGTCACAAGTTTGTGTTCGTCTTGTTGGTCACGGTAACCCCGCCCCCAGCCCCTGACGCAAGCGGTTCTTACTTCTAGACCAGCAATGTTTTGGTGCTACTTAAGAACCACTTTTCCTGGTTCAGAGCTGGTGCTTTGGGTGTCGAAAGAAAAATAACCGATTTGAAACTAGGCTCTGGCTCCGAACCAGCACTCAAACTGCCTTGGTGGAAAAGGGGTATAGGTGTGTTGACTTTGGCTGGAACCGATCTGTGAGAAGAAGTCAGAAATTTTCTGCTTCCTGTAGCGACGCAGGAAGTCATCTCTCATCAGTGAATCTGGCTAAGCGTAAAACAGCTGTGTCATCAGCTCGTGGTACTTTGACGGCATACGACACAGTGATGTGGCGTCAGACAAAATTTCGAACCGCTCTAAGGTTCTGGTTCTATAAGGCAGCATTGAGGCAGCGATGTCTCGTAAGATGTGAATGAAACCAAGCTTTTAACATTATAAATGAATTATATGTTTTATATACTGTCTTCCAGTCAGAGTAGGAAATTTCAAGATACGGGTCCAAAAATGCATGTGTATGAATTCTTTTTCTTTACATTTATAACATCATATAGTTTAACAATAACATGAGCAAGAGTACTGTTTTTTCGAATATCAGAACAATTGCAAATGTGATTGATTTCATACAACAGTTAAATAAACAAAAAGTTAATATTAAATTACATTTTATACACAACATTGATGTTTTCGCTCTATTTGAAATGACCATAAAAACAGTTCCAAACAGAACAGAACTGTTGCACTTCCCTGAGCAACACACAGCAGTGTTGCGCTTTGTTTTCCGTGTTTTTGATTCAGCTCAATGATTCAATGAGCCATTCATAAAGACGCTTCATTCCTGAATGAATCAGCCGGTTTGAATGAAGTGGTTGAATGAATGATTTAGTGACTCAATCATTAAGACTTTCTGACACCTATGCGGCTATAGAAAAAATATTGAAAAACTATGCGCCTATAGACTGAACACGTAATATGCATGCGCATGAAATTTTTTACGTTTTTACAAATTCGCGTTTTTGTAGTTTACACAGAGATGATAACGGTATTGTTTTCAAAAACTTGCACTTTTTTAAAATTTATTTGAATATTTAGTTTAAAATTTTAGTGTCCCCAACTGAGCAAGCCAAGCCAAAGGTGACAGTGGCAAGGAACCAAAACTCCATCAGGTGGCATAATGGAGAAAAATAAATCTTGGGAGAAACCAGGCTCAGTCGGAGTGCCAGTTCTCCTCTGGCCATCATGCCGTGTCGGTGAGGCAATTATTAGATAGGAATATTCGAAAGATCAGAGTCATCACGCTGGAGACGGTATATTGGGATGTCGTGTTGATAAGGCAATTTATTAGATAGGAATATTCGAAAAGATCGGAGTCATCATGCCGGGGACGGGTTTATTGAGGATGCCGTTTCTGTGAGGCAATTATTAGATAGGAATATTCGAAAAGATCGGAGTCATCACGCCGGGGACGGGTTTATTGAGGATGCTGTGTCGATGAGGCAATTTCAGTCTAATTGACACGGTCTCTGCAGACATTTCAGGGATGCGTTGGTCATGTCTGGGCGCAGGTCCACCATCTTATTTGGATACGGCCCAGATCCGGCTGACTGCAGTAAACCTCGGGATAAACAGAGAGACTAATATTAGCGTAGATGCCATTCTTCTTATGATGTAACGAGTACATCAGGTGTTATGGGAAGTGTTCCCGGTTCCCGGCTGACCTAGTTAATGCAGCCTAAAAATCATTTAACTGATTTGAATAGTATAAATTAAAAAATTTGTATGTGTATGCCATAGTAAAGAGATGTGTTTTTAGTCTAGATTTAAACTGACAGAGTGTGTCTGCTTCCCAAACAATGCTAGGAAGACTGTTCCAGAGTTTAGGTGCTAAATAGAAAAAAGGATCTACCGCCTGCAGTTGATTTTGATATTCTAGGTATTATCAATTTTGAGACTGCAATAGACGTGATGGAGTATAATGCGTTAAGAGCTCGCTCAAGCTCGGCTTGTGCTAGGCTTATGCGATCATATTGGCTGTGCGTTACTTATCTGTTGTCATTTGTTGTCCAAACTGTATGCTAATTATCAAAAATCTTTGACAATAGTGGTCCTGACAGAAGTATGTTAATGTTAGTATGATAACATTTTGTTTGTCAACTAAGTCTTTATGACCCTCTGTATATTATGAGGTTCAGAGTATTGTTATTGTAGCCTCTATGCATATTGCACAAACGGTGAATATAGCATTCATTGCATCCCTTTCCAAAAACCATTTATTTATGATGCATATTATTTGTCTGGTCATGTGATCTCAACATGTCTGTACACATAAGGCAACCCACTCCATGTAAAATAAAACTACTTTAATTAGGCCATAGGGCTGCATGATTAATCAAAATTAAACCGCTCACAATTTGGCAAAGGCTGCGATTTTTTTAATGCAGCGTTTATCAGTGAAGCATGGCTCTGTGATCAATAATAAATGCTGCTCCATCTGAAAGCTAGAGGGCGCTCTTGCGCAGAAACTCAGTAAGATAATGCATGTCAATCCAGGAAATCCCAATGGGCATCACACTATCTGTAGCTGAATAAACAGAAGATTGAAACACTTTGATTAAACATGACTAATAAACACAGGACTACGACAATATATGGTTTATCTGAGTTCTTCAAGCCTTCTCGGGTATTATCATGATAATAAAATATATTTATACTTCAATGCTAATCGACATAGCTTTTATCACTAGAATACTATGAAATAATGTTGTGTGCCTTATTCTGTGTGTAAACCGAACATCATCTCACAGAAGGATGCTCAACTGTCATTATGAAGTCAGTTTGGAATAAAAACATGGTATTAACTGTTGGACAAGAGGTTCATAAATGCTTCTCATGTTTGTAAAGATGTTTGACAGAAGCACAGAGCCGTGCTTCACTGACAAGCTGCACATAAAAAAATAAATAAAAAAATAATCACAGCCTTCGCGATTTAATAATCACAATAAGCCAAATCGGTTTAAGCGCAATTTCAGGTTAATTGCGATTACTCATGCAGCTCTATTAGGCCACTCATATGACATTCTTCAGAAACATAATTCATTTCTGAAGAGAGAAACATTTTAATAAGGATCAAATGACTGAGTTCATCTTTGAGAATGAAACCAACCTGTTTGTTCATCAGTATCTTCATGTTTCACTCTGAATGCTTCTTCAATCTTCATGTCTTCACTCTCCTCTTTAATAAACGCCATCTTTATAATAGTGTGTCACGTGGATCTCAGCTGCTTCACCAGTTGTTTTTCCTGTGTTTGGACACTCTGTCATGTTTAAGATGAGAATAATTGAAGGGATAGTTCACCCAAAAATGAAAATTAGCCCATGATTTACTCACCCTCAAGCCATCCTAGGTGTATATGACATTCTTCTTTCAGACGAATACAATCAGAGTTATATTAAAAATGTCCTGGCTAATCAAGCTTTATAATGGCAGTGAATGGGAGCCCAAAATTTTAAGACCAAAAAGTGCATCCATCCATTGTAAAAAAATAATCCACACGGCTCCGGGGGGTTAATAAAGGGCTTCTGAAGAAATATATCCATATTTAACACGTTATAAAGTAAAATATCTAGCTTCCGCCAGACCGCCTTCCGTATTCAACTTATGAAAAAAGCGCAAATAACGCGACGTATGATATAGGACATAGCATAAGTGTTTTGAACTGCGAGAGGCGTTACACTTTCTGAGTACTTTGAATACGGACGGCAGTCTGGTGGAAGCTAGATAATTTATAAATATGGATATTTTTCTTACAAAAATGCATCTCTTCGCTTCAGAAGGCCTATATTAGTCCCCCGGAGCCGTGTGGATTACTTATATAATGGATGGATGCAATTTTTTGGGCTTCAAATTTTGGGCTTCAAATTTTGGGCTCCCATTCACTGCCATTATAAAGCCAGGACAAGTTTTAATATAACTCTGATTGTATTCATCTAAAAGAAGAATGTCATATACACCTAAGATGGCTTGAGGGTGAGTAAATCATGGGGAAAGTTTCGTTTTTGGGTGATCTACCCCTTTAACAGAAAGAAAAATAAATCCAAACTAAATATATTGGTGCGTCTCAAGCAGCTCCTAGTTCAGTAGTCAGAGCACTGGCAAGGGAGTCAGTCAGAGTGATAGTTGATAGTCTTGAATGGTCTGATTATCCAAGCCCTCCCAAAAAAACTCTCAAAACTAGCACTTCAAATTAATAAAAGACAACAAATTATACAGGCGCTTCATATTTATTGAAATTGGTATTTAATGATTTGTACATACATTTACAAGATCACATTTTCATGAAAACATTTGCAACTTCATTGTAATCACACATTGTAAAAGTTGCATTTACACCATTTGGAGTAGCAGGTGTCATCGGTGTGTTGCGTTTTGCAAAGCACTTCGAAACAGTGATTCATTTTGCCAAGCAATTCATCCAATCGATTTGAAAAACTCTGGTGTTATGGTTTAACTGGTGTCCATGTCAAGTTATAACTTCGACTGCAGATGAAAATAATTGGTCCCATATTCATAAATTCCAAAAAACCTGTGCGATACGTGCAACCTGTGCCTTGGTTGCATTTGTTCAAGTAGTTTTATCTTTGTCTGACCTCTTTGCCAACACAAACCTCAGGCAAACGGAGTTCCTTTATCATAACAGATTGTTTGCTTAGCCTTTTGTTCTTCATTGTACTTTTTAACTTTCTCACCCTCTTCTGTCAGGAGAAGAGTCTCAGATATACACTACCAGTCAAAAGCTTGGAAACGGTACTATTTTGATTGTTTTTGAAAGAAGTCTCTTCTGCGCACCAAGGCTGCATTTATGTTATTAAAAATACAAAAAAAGCTGTAATATTGTGAAATATTATTAAAATGTAAAATAACTTTTCTATTTGAATATATTTTAAAATGTAATTTATTCCTGTGATCAAAGCTGAATTTTGAGCATCACTACTCCAGTCTTCAGTGTCACATGATCCTTCAGAAATCATTCTAATATGATGATTTGCTGCTCAAGAAACACTTATGATTATTATCAATGTTGAAAGCAGTTGTGTAAAAAAATTTTCTTTGATGAATAGAAAGTTCAAAAGAACAGTATTTATCTGAAATAGAAAGCTTTTGTAACATTGTACTATCATTCAAAAGTTTTGGGTTGGTAAGAATTTTTTTTTTTTTTTTTGGGGGGGGAAAGAACTTGAAGAAATTAATACATTTATTCAGTGACAGTGACAGTATAGACATTTATAATGTTGCAAAAGCTTTATATTTCAGATAAATGCTGTTCTTTTGAACTTTCTATTCATTAAATAATCCTGAAAAAAAATTGTACACAACTGTTTTCAACATTGATAATAATAATAAATGTTTCTTGAGCAGCAAATCGGCATATTAGAATGATTTCTGAAGGATCATGTGACTCTAAAGACTGGAGTAATGATGCTGAAAATTCAGCTTTAAATCACAGAAATAAATTGCATTTTAAAATATATTCAAATAGAAAAAAAATATTTTAAATTGTAAAAATATTTCACAATAATACTGTTTTTGCTGTGCTTTGGATCAAATAAATGCAGCCTTGGTGAGCAGAAGAGACTTCTTTAAAAAAAAATCAAAATAGTACAGTTTCCAAACTTTTGACTGGTAGTGTAGATATAGGCAAATTAAAATGAAGACATCGTCTCATCAAGAGATATGCTGATGAATATCCACATTCAAGAGGTGTACTATGTTTAGTCCCATATAAAAACTACTTCCACCATCTCTTGCTTTTGCATCAATCAATCTTAAGTATTCCAACAGTACTGTATATCCAACAGTCCAATATTTGGATACAACAGTTATGATGTCCTGATTAATTCCAGGCCAATACATAACATCACAATTTCTCCATTTATACTTTTCAATTCCTAAATGGCCTTCATGGTTCTCATACTTTTCGGGAATCACAGTTTTAAATCACAGTTGTATAAAACTTCATCACACAGATCATTTAAATCCTAAATTCCTAAACATTTGCAACACAATTTCAGTTGCAATACAGCTTTACACCCGACCAACCGTTCATAGTAGAATGTTTCACCTGCGTAAGCATTTGATTTTGTTTTGTCTCTTTGCGGATCATTTTCATCTTGGTATCAGCAACAGGTAAGGCTTCTACAACCATGTCCACATATGCTTGGATGTCTTCTGTCAACTTTTCACAAGAGGATGCAGTTTGATCAACTGCTCTGGACAAGGCACCCGCCGTACACATTAATTTGCCTGGTGTATAAAACACAGTTAGTGCATAACATTGCAATTAGGGTTGCTCATAACTAACATGTTAACTGTTAACCGACAGTAATCATTTTGACTGATTAATACTATCGATTAAATTGTTTAAAAAGTAATTTAAGTCATTTTTCAAGATATTTTGAAAACATTTGCTGCATGGTTAAAAAGATATGCTACATATATAAAATTTAGTTTTTAAGTCACATTTTGTTATTACATTCAGAAACAACGTATAGGCCTACCGGTAAATAAAGCGAAATGTTTACAAACATAATAAACATACCTATACACTATTTTAGTTCCTCTCACTCCACAACAAATCTTTTCAGCTTAACGGTATTCAAAAAAGAACGAATGAAAAAATAAAAGTAGCTATATAAACGTAAATCCAGAACTAATTAATTTAAAGCGAAACTGAAACAGAAACCAGCATTGGGCTCACATAGCCTACCTCTCTCAATCGGCACGAATCCAAATATGGATTTCCATATTTGCGATGGATTTGGATGCTAAACTACTGTATTGTTCCGAATATAAGAATGTTTTTTCTTATAAATACATCTGAAAAAAACAGTTGTGTCTTATATTCAGGGTCTAGACTTTTGCATGTCAACAATACACCCACAACAATAGGTAGCACCAAATTCGCATAAAACGAGTGTGCCAAGAAATACGGTGTGTCAGAGTGTAATGTTAGAAGATCGCAAGTGCAAAAAGACAGGCTTATTAAAAACACTAACAGCCAAAAAAAAAAAAAAGAAAAGAAAGAAAGAAAAAGTACCTATAGGGACAGAGTGCATTTAGGCCATGCCCACACCGGGGGGGCAATCCAACCCTCTCCATTGACTTTGTATTGCGTGAAGCGGCCTCCTTGTCATTTCTGACTTATAACAATCAACAGAGCAATGTCTAAAAGCTGCCATGTGACAGGGTGTACAGCAAACAAGCTAAAAAAACCCAGAACTACGTTTGTATAAGCTGTTGACCCAAAAAAAACCCCGAGCGTTTAAGGAGACAAAAGTGGATACAGGCAATAAGACGTGAAGCATCAGCAGGAAGAATGGGTAAATTGTGGGATCCTGACACTCAGTATGCCTACGTGTGCAGTAAACATTTTGTCACTAACCGCGTTTTTTTTTTTATTACAGATTTGCGCAAAAAACTTTTGCGATATTTTCTAAATGTCGATAAAAAACTATTGCAAAATGACGGCGTTTCCATTAACCGATGTTATGCGACTAAAACTTATTTTTTTCCTCTCGCGATAAGTCGTTCCAAAAATTATGCCACATATGTTGGGTTTATGTATATCCCAGCCACCGCACTAGCCGATCTTTTTAATGGAAGGAGACGTAGGCGTGTTATCCGAGCATTAATGGCAAGGAAAGCACCTTATACTTGGGAGTGGCCACGGGAGTGAGGTGTTTGTGGGTGTTTCTCCCTCATATCTGCTTCAAGGTCTTAATGAAAATTTGTGGCATTTCTTTGTTGTTTAGAATCCAGTATTCCTGTAATTCTATTGTCTTTTATGAGTTTAATAAAGAACTCTGTCTCGTCTTCTGTCCAAACATACCGTCATCTTTAAAGAATGATCGACTTTTACGTACGCCAGGTGACCTGTAAATGCGAAAAAACTGTTTCCATTGCAGTTTTGTGAGAATGTCCTTTTTTGAATTGCCTGAAAAACCACCTCATGCGAGCGTAAAAACTTTTTTACGATATATGGGAGTTTTTTGCGAAATTGACGCGTATTTTTAATTTCAATTTGCGCAATTTGAAGGTTAATGGAAACGCGGCTACTGGTAAGTCAAATATCCAAATGTCAGTGTTATATATTATATTTTAGCATATCCTGTCGCCGATTACGTTCCCCTCCAGTGGGCATAGTTCTCAGAGTTATATGACACATTGCGCTCTGTCTCAATTGCCTGTATCCACTTTTGTGTTTTTAATCGCTCGTTTTTTTTTAGGTTGACAGCATATAAAAACTTATTTCTGGGTTTTTTTTTAGCTTGTTTGGTGTACACCCTGTCACATAACAAAAAACAGAACAATGTCTAAAAGCTGCTATAAGTCAGAAATTACAAGGAGGCCGCTTCACGCAATACAAAGTTGGGCATGGCACGCTTCACAAATACGTATACAAACGCGCTTGCCTATAGGCTAAACATGCCGTTGCCGTTTTCGCAGATTCGCCTTTTTTGGTGGTGGTATAGTTTCAAAACTATGTCAAAACCTATTTCATGGTTTGCGTTCTCGGGCCACCAAGTGCTGTTGCCGTGCGGATGGGCGTCCGGAACGCATTGGGGGTTTTCTGTTTTAGCTGAGAATGGTGTTGTTTAAGTGGCACCAAATTAAATAACTAATCAGTTTTTACAACAGAAATTAATCAATCAAAAGCTTACTTTAGCTTTTTTTCTAAAGCTAAATTAATTTCCTATTATCACTTTGAAGCAATCTGTATTGTAAAAAGCGCTATGTAAATGAAGGTGACTTGACAAAGTCAATGGAGAGGGTTGGATTGCCCTGGATTAGCATTTTTAATAAGCCTGTCTTTTTGCACTTGCGATCTTCTAACATTACACTCTGACACACCGTATTTCTTGGCACACTCGTTTTACGCGAATTTGGTGCCACCTATTGTTGTGGGTGTATTGTATTCAACTACAATAAGATTTCACTTCTACTGTTAATGAAATTTTGGTAGGCTACATGGTTCTCACTATGAGATGGATAGCCTAATTGTTATATAATTCAGATGGGCTACAGGTTATTTTTATGGTATGCCAAAAAGTGTTTATTTTTAAAAAAAAATTTTTTTAAATTTTACCAGTATGTATCATACTTTAAATACAAAAATCTTTACATGAAAAATATGCAATATGAAAATTATTTTTATAAAAAAAAAGCATTATCTTTATAAAAATTCAAAGATTTGGTCTTCAAAAATGTAAATCTTGAAAAAGGGTCAATCTTATAATCAGGGTCGTCTTATATTCGGAACAATGCAGTATTATAGTAGGGTTGCCCCCCCCAATAGTCGACTAAGCGTTAATTTACATTTTTTTATTTTTTTTTATTTTTTAATGGGTCCATTTACAGAGACCATTCTAATTAAATTTTATTCTAATTTAATATAATCTTGTCAGTTACCGATTAATAATCAGTTAACAAGCTTCGGTTGTCGGTTAGGGAATAAATAGAAAATCCCTAGAGGGGTCATAGAATTTAAAGATCAGGGTAGTGCTGCATCTGTCATTTGTAAGCTTTTACTTAAATTGGAATGTAAAGTCCATACTAGAGGCATAGTAACTAATACTAGATAGTTTATAATTATCTCTGTACTTAATTTGGTATACTTTCTTCGGTTGCACAATTTCTTCTTAAGGCAGAACGTAGCTAGTAGGTTGTAAACTTTGAAATGATGTGAATTTCAGTTAATCCTTGGTTCTAACCTTTTTTTTGCCTCACATTAGTGGTAAAAATAAGTTTCTACTTAATCATGAATAATGTAATAGGTATACTGATACAAAAAACAATCAAAATGACATTTATTTGTCATATGACTGATTTTACTTGACACATACAACATGGACCAATGCACACAAAGGCACAGTGTTTAGGACGGGTTAGTGTTGAAGAGCTGCTAACAAAGTAATTTATTCATATAATGTTCTCTCTCAAAGTGTAAGTGGGTGTAAATGCTAGAATTATCATTTATGTCTAAAGGATTTAAGTTTGCCAGGTAAAACAAAAGTTTATTGATGCAATTCAGCCAGTCTGCTATTTTATTACAAAAAGTACACCTTACTCTGTACTCTTAGCTCTGTTCCATACATTTTCTCTGATTTATGATCACCATCAATTGCACATAAATACATAAGAAATCTTTGTTTAAATTGTCTCGAATTCTCAGCTACATTGTTGTATAGTTGAAACTTTGGCGGTGGCTGCAAACCTTCCATATCCTCTGTATTTTCTTGCTACACGTGTGTGTAATCCACAAAATTTTCTTCTTAACTTTATATCCTTAACATCCAAGCATTCCTTTCAACCACTTCTGGCACCATGTTTTTGGTTTTTCCTTTGGTGTAGGTCCAATAAACTCACAACTTAACTTAAAGAGGAACACAGAAACATCAAAATGCAGTGAAATAGTGGCCACCACGCACACTAGGCTGTCATCTCCCGTTTACATTCTCTGCACATGTACCCATATATAACAGACAGGGTTGCCACCAGTGTTGGGGAAAGTTACTTTGAAAAGTAATGCATTACAATATCGCGTTACTCCCTTAAAAAGTAACTAATTGCATTACTTAGTTACTTTTTAAGAAAAGTAATGCATTACATTACTTTTTCTCACCTGGGCTGAGCTTCTTTTTTTTTTTAATATCAAAAAAGTTCTATTTCTGGGCAAATGTAAAGGGCCTTTCACATCAAAATTGAAATAATTATGCTGAAGGAAATGCAAATTCACGCGTATACAGTACACCTTTCAGCTGTGTTGCCATTCTGGATAGCAGAAGAATAGAATGCAGGATAAAAAAAGTTTAACACTTATTTCACTAATAAAAACAAAAAATTTAAAGTATTTTTTGCTTATAGTTTTACTGAATCATCGAATACCATCAGCAAGTACATTTGCCAATAACATGAGATTAAATGCATAAAAATATTTGTTTTATTTAAAATGTAATTTTTGGACAATATATCGTTTTAGCATCGATATCACGATGTGCGCATTCGCGATACTCACATCGCAGGATGTGCGTTGTCGAGCATAGGGATCGTAGTTGATCCGTGACCCATAAGGGCCAGCTGCTCCCCGGTTCAAAACTCACATGTGATTCGCAGATTAATTGTAAAGTTTAGCCATCATAGAGTGAAAGTTTATCATTTGTTTTTTAAGTCGAGTTAGGCATCAAGCGCAAGAGGACTCGCACACACAAAACCGCGCAGACAGCACGTGTACGTTGAATTCATTGTGCGCACAGAAAACAGCGTGCAGGCATTTTAACTTCATTTTCTTTTGAGCTTAAACGGACACGTGCACGCAAAATGAAGTCAAAATGCCCGTCTCGGCGAGTATCCTCGTAAACAAAGTCGGTTATGTGTTGTAAACAATTGAGAAAGGAAACGGATGCGTGTCATTTATATTAGGTCTGTGCATTTGTCTTGTGAAAGTGAAAGCAGCTGTCTGTCACCAATGTTATTCAAACAACAAAAGAGAAAGAGAAAATTACTTTTGTAGCTTTAACAAAGATAAATTGTATTAATTGTGTAATTTTATTTATACAGTGAAGACTGTTATTTTACATTTGATTATTAAATTTCTGTCCCTGAATACTGTTAGATCTACCTGAAAAACATAAAGCACTGCTTATTTCAATATTATCTTTCTTCTATTGTATTTATCTATGCTTGTAATTTGTTTATTATTTTCTATGCAGAATTCACTCCCCTACAAAATCACCCCAATTATTCTTGAATGATTCATTCTTTTCAAATAGAGCTATTCAAATCATCTGGTGAAATTGTTTTATATCGTAATATACACTCACCTAAAGGATTATTAGGAACACCTGTTCAATTTCTCATTAATGCAATTATCTAATCAACCAATCACATGGCAGTTGCTTCAATGCATTTAGGGGTGTGGTCCTGGTCAAGACAATCTCCTGAACTCCAAACTGAATGTCACAATGGGAAAGAAAGGTGATTTAAGCAATTTTGAGCGTGGCATGGTTGTTGGTGCCAGACGGGCCGGTCTGAGTATTTCACAATCTGCTCAGTTACTGGGATTTTCACGCACAACCATTTCTAGAGTTTACAAAGAATGGTGTGAAAAGGGAAAAACATCCAATATGCGGCAGTCCTGTGGGCGAAAATGCCTTGTTGATGCTAGAGGTCAGAGGAGAATGGGCCGACTGATTCAAGCTGATAGAAGAGCAACTTTGACTGAAATAACCACTCGTTACAACCGAGGTATGCAGCAAAGCATTTGTGAAGCCACAACACGCACAACCTTGAGGCGGATGGGCTACAGCAGCAGAAGACCCCACCGGGTACCACTCATCTCCACTACAAATCGGAAAAAGAGGCTACAATTTGCACAAGCTCACCAAAATTGGACAGTTGAAGACTGGAAAAATGTTGCCTGGTCTGATGAGTCTCGATTTCTGTTGAGACATTCAGATGGTAGAGTCAGAATTTGGCGTAAACAGAATGAGAACATGGATCCATCATGCCTTGTTACCACTGTGCAGGCTGGTGGTGGTGGTGTAATGGTGTGGGGGATGTTTTCTTGGCACACTTTAGGCCCCTTAGTGCCAATTGGGCATCGTTTAAATGCCATGGCCTACCTGAGCATTGTTTCTGACCATGTCCATCCCTTTATGACCACCATGTACCCATCCTCTGATGGCTACTTCCAGCAGGATAATGCACCATGTCACAAAGCTCGAATCATTTCAAATTGGTTTCTTGAACATGACAATGAGTTCACTGTACTAAAATGGCCCCCACAGTCACCAGATCTTAACCCAATAGAGCATCTTTGGGATGTGGTGGAACGGGAGCTTCGTGCCCTGGATGTGCATCCCACAAATCTCCATCAACTGCAAGATGCTATCCTATCAATATGGGCCAACATTTCTAAAGAATGCTTTCAGCACCTTGTTGAATCAATGCCATGTAGAATTAAGGCAGTTCTGAAGGCGAAAGGGGGTCAAACACAGTATTAGCATGGTGTTCCTAATAATCCTTTAGGTGAGTGTATATAGCAGAAAAACAAAATATCGCAATGTAAGTTTTTTCCAATATTGTGCAGCCCTAGTTTGCATAGTATTCTGAATTTATTCATTTTGAGAAATACTTAATCTGATTTGTACAAGTGAGATGAGTAAATGCATGCTCAGATTTAGTCTAGAACTACACTGTTAAACCTTGCTGTAAAAAAATGGCCAAATTCTGACAGTAACATACTATTTTTCATGAAAACAGTAATTTACCGTAGAAACAATGCATTCTGGGTCATATTTGTCGTTTACGAGAAAATAGCCTACAGGAATATACTGTGAGTTAGCAGCGCTCAAAGTCGACACTCAGAGGCTGTGTTCTCAATCACATCCTATACCCTCATTCACTATTCCCTACACTAGCTCACTAATATAGTCCACTTGATAGAGTGAATGAAAAGAAGTGAATGAACATGAACACCTGACAAGCAGAATCACTAAAGGACAGAGAAACAAGAACAGAAAAAAGAGAAGAGACGAGCAGACACACAAGAACTACAACTGAGTTAAGCCACACTGAGTTTACAAACCAGTTTGACATGATTTCTTTCATACATGTACAAAAGTTCTTGTTGAGCTTTAGCAGAGATTTAGAAATAATAAGTTTGTAGTCACCATTATGGTGATCAGTGTTTGCATTAGTTGAGCTCTGACCCTTGATTCTTTAGTATTAGTTTTTCTCTGACTGCCATGACAGTGAGTTTGTAAAGCACATTTGTTATGGCAAAAAAAAAAACCAAGTGAAAGTTGATCAGGTGTTTTTGGCTGTTGTGACGATGCCATAATCATCACGCACTCTTCTGATTCAGTGTTCTCTTTCTGTGTCTAATCTTTGATTTTATATTTATTGATTATAGTTTCTATGTGATTCTACAGCATGAGACCCAGCAATGTTTCAATAATCAGTTATATTGAAGATTTTGAAATCATACAGTGCATAAAACATTTTGAGCTCCTGTTATGCATTGGTGATATAACCATCAAACGGTCTCTTGATTCACTGATCTCATCCAGTGTTTAATCTTTTATCAAAAGTCAAACTTATATTTTACAGTACCACCACTGTGAAACTACAGCAAGAGTTCCAGCAGGAATCAGTTATAATAGCAGAGACATCAACAATCAGCATATGAATCTCAACAATGGCGACAATCAAAAGCTTTATGTCGCAATGCATGCTGGGCGCCAGCATAGTACAAAACTCCCAGCATGCACTGCAGCATGAATAAATTATGAAGCTCAATTATAGTTTTTTTTATTGCCACCATTGTTGAGATTCATGTGCTGATTTTTGATATCTGTATATGTATAAATGACACTGTAGCTGTGTTTTATTGTGCATGATTTTTTTTAATGCCATTATAACTGATTCCTGCTGGAACTCTTGCTGTAGTTTCACAGTGGTGGTACTGTAAAATATAAGTTTGACTTTTGATAAAAGATTAAACACTGGATGAGATCAGTGAATCAAGAGACCGTTTGATGGTTATATCACCAATGCATAACAATCAGCATTAAATGATCAATGATTTTCTTTAGACAGTTAAACACAGTTAAAGCAGCCAAATAAAAAAAAACTGATGTTAAAATGTCAAGGGTCAAGAGCTCAACTAAAGCAAACATTAATCTCCATAACTGTGACATCAAAACCAAGCATTTTCAATTCAACGTCAACATCTGAACCTCCATTAATTCTCAATAAGAACTTCTGTAGATGTGTGACAAAAACAAAGTCAAACTGGTTAGTAATAATGTGTAATGACTGGAAGCCAGTTGTAGTTCTTGTGTTCCTCCGTCTTTCAGTGATTCTGCTTGTTAACAGCAGGTGTTCATCATTAATGCTCAATCATCACTTAATTAATCACTTAATTATCTCACTGCAACACAGGGTGAATGTTACTTTTACTCTTTGTAGTGTGGACACTACATGATGTTCCTCTGGGGTTGAAAGGGTTAAAGGTGTAAGTTAAAACGACACACCCACGACATGTATTTTAACAATAATAAACTGTAAGTTAAAAAACAGTTATATACTGGCAACACTGTTGCCAGCAGTTTACCATAAAAATTGAGTTTTGTGTGTCACCATTGTGCTAAAGAGTAGAGCCTGTGCTTCAGTCCAGCAGAAGACCAAGAGAGACTGATGATATGCTGCATGTTGCTTTATTTAACAGATGGTGATTGTATAGTTGCTGATGCAGGGAAAGTCTTTTTATTTAAAATATTTGTTAGTGGACTCAAATGAAATTTATTCACGGTAATAATATACTGACATTACTAGCGCATTATAAATATTTTTTTTTACATTTAAATGGCAGTTGGTCAATTTAAGGCAGTTGGTTTCTGCAAATGAAATGAGTTTCACTCGAGTTTTAATTTAGTGCATGGTATTTTTACAGTAACATACTGTAAAGTAGATTACAGTAAATAACTGGACAATTAACAGTCAATTACTGGCAACAGTGTTGCCAGTATTTTACTGTAAAAAATCCTGGTAAGGTCTAACAGTGTACAATAAGCATCATGTTTACAGCGCACACAACGCCTTTGCACTTACTCCTGATTCCTCTCAACATGGGGACAGGAGAGCTGTCAGTCAATAAATGAGAAAACAAAGTAACTTTCAAATTTACAACAAAATAGCTGAGTTACTTTTTTAAAATAATGCATTACTTTACTAGTTACTTAAAGGGTTAGTTCACCCAAAAATGAAAATTAGCCCATGATTTACCCCCCCTTAAGTCATCCTAGGTGTATATGACATTCTTCTTTCAGACGAATACAATCGGAGTTATATTAAAAATGTTTTATAATGGCAGTGAATGGTAGTTTCTGTATGTGTCTGTTTTTGAAGTCCATAAAAGTGCATCTGTCCGTCATAAAAGAAATCCACACGGCTCTGGGGGGGTTAATAAAGGCCTTCTGAAGCGAATCGATGCGTTTGTGTTAGAAAAATATCCATATTTAAAACTTTATAAAGTAAAATAACTAGCTTCCAGCAGACAGCAAAAGAATAACAACTGAACTGACGCATGCGCAGAGGTTTTGCTCTATAATATAACTCCGATTGTATTCGTCTGAAAGAAGAATGTCATATACACCTAGGATGACTTGAGGGTGAGTAAATCATGGGCTAATTTTCATTTTTGCGTGAACTATCCCTTTAAAAAAAAAAAAAAGCTGAACTCAAGTTACTTGTAATGCATTACCCCCAACACTGGTTGCCACTGCCTAATAAAAACAAACCACTATCAGTAAAGGTGCCATTGTCAAAAATAAGTGATTGCATTACCTCTAATGACAGAAGTGTGTTTATCAAAATAAACGCCTATAAATATTTCCTTGTTACGAGGTTCAAATTCATCCATTTAAAATGTGAAGTCAACCCAATGTTCAAGCTTATCTAGATGAGCTATTAGACAGCAAGCAAAAACAGATTTTCGATGTTCAAATCATTATAGGTCTGCATTGTTTCATTAGGGCAACGGGCTCGAGACAATCAGCTTGTGAGGATCAGGCACACTAAAATGATATTTTCTCATCAAAAAGCTGTTCCCCCAAACATTATGCATACATACAGCCTACTTCATAAATCTTGCTGTTGTACAGCCACACAATAATAAAATATCCAGGGAAACGAGTCACATCTGTGTGCAGCTTTTTTCCATTTACTTTATTATAATAAATGACTTAATTCAAAGACGCATGCTATTTGGGGGAGCAGCGTTTTGATGAGAAAAGGTAGAAGAAAGTGTGTCATACTCCAGCTGCAGAACCGCAGCGCCAGCAGCCACAGAACGGAAGTGAGGGGCGGAGCTTATACAGTCTTAATAGAGTTGCGCCATCTATACAATAGAGCTGCACGATTCCGGATAAATTGAGAGTTTAAAATTGAGATCGCGATTCTGAAGAAAAAAAAACACTGTTCTGACAAAATGTTCATTGCTTCAGTCTATTTAAAAAATACATTAATTTGAACGAAATAATTAAAAATTAAGTTGAATGAAGGAGTGATGCCTCATTCATAAAGACTTTTAAAGACCCTCTCATTCATTAACATGGGCAGCGACAAAATACAAGCTGCTCACACTCCGCTGACGCCTCTGACGCGAAATAGCCATGGTTTATTATATATGAGAATTTATTATACATTGGAATCAATATCTACTATATTTAATAACAATACTTTTAAATGAGGTCACTTTTCAATTCATACAAGCTTAAGATATTGTGATGTAAAATGAGCAATTTTTGTTGTTAGTTCACACTGTAACTAATGAGAACAAATAGTACTTCTAACTTTTAAATTAGTGTTATTAAATGTGTAACTGTACTGTAAAATGTATCCCATTTGACTATTATGTGATAATATTATTTCTTTCATGTTCATGTGTTGTTACAAATAGTACTTAAAGAAAGGGAGTATGGGCATTTATTTAATGTCAAATATATCATATGAAATTCAAAATGAACTTTTAATGCAAAGCCTCAATATGAAAACCACTAAGACATTTGACAACAGAACAAGTTGAGCTGACTGTAATATTTATGTCATGATGTGGAACTAATTTATATATTAAGTGTTTATCTGCTAAAAATATATGATCTGTGCATTTTTATTTCTTTTTTTAAAGCTTAAATTTGTTGTCATTTTATTTTATAAAAATGTTCCTGTGCTCAGTCCAATTACTATTCGGATTGGGTGTTGTAAATTGGCTTTGCAATGAAGTAATTGTATGATTTGTATTTAGTATTAAGGAATATAAATTAAGAACGCTCAGTTTTTTTGTGTGCAATTGTCAGTAAATGTATTATTCATATTAATTTCATTTTCAGGGATGACTGAGGTCTTTCTGCATAAATGGCATGATACAGTGGGCTTAGGAGTCAGCAGTTTTTGTGTTTTAAGTTGATTATTTGTTATGTTAGGGTTTATTTTTATTTTTTTTGCTGTTTATATATTTCTTTAAATTATTATTTTAGCCATATTTTACTAATTAAATGTCTTATTGGTTTTTATATAGAGAAATGCACAATTCACTGGTTCAAGACGTTGTATTATTTTGAATTTCATATGATTAAGTACACAGTATATTTGACAGTAAACGTCACATACATACTCTGTGTTTTTAAGTACTATTTGTAAAAACAAGAACATGAAAGAAACAATATCACATAATACAGTCAAATGGGATTATTTCACAGTAGTTACACATTCAACAATATATTTTTAAAATGAAAAAGTTGTATATCATTGAACTAACAGTGAGGAGAGTTAAAGATACTAATAATTTTTTTTTTTGGTTAGTTTAATGATTATGAACACAAATTAAACCACTATTAGTTAATGAAACCACAAAGCGTGCACAGAGGTATGTATAAACAATTATGTAATTTTATTGTAACTATATGTAGAATAAAACTATGTGACTATGATTATGTTTCTGTGACAGCTCGAGGGTTTGCGATTTCAGCAATACAGACGACAACGAGAGTCGATTCCTGTGCTGGAGTAGACTCCAACAATAGGGCTATTAAAGGGATAGTTCACCCGAAAAAGAAAATTAGCCCATGATTTACTCACCCTCAAGTCATCCTAGGTGTATATGACATTCTTCTTTCAGACGAATACAATCAGAGTTATATTAAAAAAATGTCCTGGCTCTTCCAAGCTTTATAATGGCAGTGAATGGGTGTTTTTTGTTTTGAAGTCCATAAAAGTGCATCTATCCATCATAAAAGTGTTCCACACGGCTCCGGGGGTTAATAAAGGCCCTCTGAAGCGAAGCGATGCGTTTATGTAAAAAAAAAAATCCATATTTAAAACTTTACAAACTGTAATCTCTAACTTCCACTAACTGTCGTACGCGTGTTCACAAGAAACTGGCGTTCCAGCGTATGACAGTTAGCTACTGGGCTAATTTTCATTTTTCGGTGAACTATCCCTTTAAGAGTCGAGGAATTTCATCTTTTGGAGTCGACTCCCCAATTCTGTAGCTGCCGGATGAGACAGCAGCTGCCGTTACACTTGATGAAATCACAATTAAACGTTCTCACTACATGATGCTGGTATTATAGTAGAGATCAGAAAAATCTAAAATAATAGCAACATCATATAGTGAGAAAATCTAAATTTTAATGGACATATTGCGCAGGTTTTTCAGAACTGATGAACATCCGGCCGATCGTTCACATCTGCATTAGAAGTTACAATGAACACGGACACCAGTTAAACCTTAACAACGTTTCTCCCATCTCTAATTGCCAGTGCCCGAATTCGTGTATAATGTAAAGTGATTCCTGATACAGGGAGTACTAAGTATAGGGAGCGAAATGAGACGCACCTTTTGTATTACTCATGGATGCGCTTTACTCACAAAAACACTGTTCACAAATGTTAGATAAAGCATTACAATCTTACATGCCATAATAAATATTTTAATTGATTATTTTGTAATAATTAATCAATTGAACGATTTGTATAGATTTAAGCACCGTAAATGCTTTAAAAGCCACAAACCTTTCTTCAGCCGAATCACAGCAGACGCAGGACCGCGACGCAGCCTTATGACGTCACAACGCCTGAATAAAATACAATTTTTCTTTACATGCTGCTGTTTCTAAAATCACAAATATGGATAGAAATGTACATACAAAATAATAAAATATATTTAAAATTAATTTTAAATCAATTAAGTTTATTTCTTGCTGAAATACATATTTAAACACGTTGTTCAATGATGTGCAGAAAATATAAAAACTACAGAAGAGTGTGAGATTCTGTCCATTAAAGGCAAAACTGTGATGTTTAGGTGCAGAAATAATTTATACCAGGGCTCAGGAACCATTCCTCAAAACAAGCTTTTTTTTTTTCATTTTAGTTTGATGCATTTTTATGATACTGTATGCAAAAACAAGGTTTGTCAAAAAAACAATCTTTATTAGGGCCACAGACTACTTTAAAGTTACAGTGAAAAGAAAGTCACAATAGTCTTTTATTCTCTACTGTGACGTATATATACATGTGAAGCGGCTTGTCAAACAACAAAAAAGGTGCGTTTGACTTTGGCTGTGGCTGGATGTAACCGATCCGCGAGAGTTGCCGCTTACACCGTGTCTACCATAGACTGTAAAAAAAGATGGACGACGCACCTTCACTCTCTTCTGTTGAAGTGAAGCCACCAGTGTCTAAAGTGACATCTTGGGTCTCGAGTCTGTGCTGCGATATCAAGGTCCCACCCATACTCCCGCCGGCCTAATTAACAACTTTTTGTGAAATGAACATTTATGGAAATGTAGAAATTAAAGTTTAAGTTCCGATCTCCTCCCGAAGTTCCCGAAAAATGTCGCCTCAGTGACTACTTCACTCTGAGAAGCTGTCAATCTCAGGCGATCAAGACGCGTTGGCTTCAGTTTTCAGGACTCGTGTGGCATACTTGGGCTGCATCCGAAAACTGGAAAATGCTGCCTTCGGAGGACGCATTTCAAGGTAGGAAGGCATCAAGGCACGTCTGAATCCAATGTTAGCTTCACTTCCTGTCTCCTGAGATACCTTCATCTGATCGAGTTTTGAAGGCAGCATAGATGTATCTTTCGCTGCCTTTGATATCCCACAATCCTATGCGTTCCATTCAGTGACAGTTGAGCTAAAAAAGAAAGATGGCGTCTGAAAGTTGCGGTTGCTGGTCAGTTTGTGTGTAAATGTACCTTTTTGACCAACGTTTTCCACTTCTGATGTCATTTCTAGCGAGAAACTGTAATAATTAGATATTCGCTTAGTTACCACCAAAGCTCGCGCTATTTTGCTGTAGATCATTACACTAGCTGCGTTTCCATTACCCTTCAAAATGACCAAACTGAAATTGCGAATTGAAAATACGCCCAATGGAAACATGCCAATTTCGCAAAAACTATATATCATAAACAAGTTTTTACGCTCACATGAGGTGGTTTTTCAGGCAATTCGAAAAAGGAAATTTTCGCAAAACTGCAATGGAAACAGTTTTTTCGCATTTACAGGTCACCTGGCGTACGTAAAAGACAATCATTCTTTAAAGATGACGGTATGTTTGGACAGAAGACGAGACAGAGTTCTTTATTAAACTCATAAAAGACAGGAATTACAGGAATACTGGATTCTAAACAACAAAGAAATGCCACAAATTTTCATTAAGACCTTGAAGCAGATATGAGGGAGAAACACCCACAAACACCTCACTCCCGTGGCCACTCCCAAGTATAAGGTGCTTTCCTTGCCATTAATGCTCGGATAACACGCCTGCGTCTCCTTCCATTAAAAAGATCGGCTAGTGCGGTGGCTGGGATATACATAAACCCAACATATGTGGCATAATTTTTGGAACGACTTATCGTGAGATGAAAAAAATAAGTTTTAGTCGCATGACATCGGTTAATGGAAACGCTGTCATTTCGCAATAGTTTTTTATCGACATTTAGAAAATAACGCAAACGTTTTGCGCAAATCTGTAATGGAAACGCGGCTGCTATTACGCTGCCTCAGAAGTCTGTCTGAAATCATTTTCTTGAGGTGCCTTCATGCACAAACGCTGCCTTACAAGTCATTGCCTGATAAGGCAGCGAGGCAACAAGTCAACTGCCTAGGTTTTCGGACGCAGCCTTGGTGTCTACCGACTGAGCAAAGGGACGATCAAAAGACGTCACTCCGACGTCTTTGTCGCACGTTGAAAAGATGTCCCCTGAGGAGCCAGAAGGAAAGTTTTTATGACGTTGCATTATAAATATGCAAAAGCAGCCAGTTGTCATACACCAAGTACACATTTATTAGTGCTGTCAACGTTAGCGCGTTAACATATCAGATTAATTTTTTCCAGTGTAATGCGTTTATGTTATAAATATTTAATGCAATTTTGTATTTATTTAAGAGCAGTCTTAAATAAACGTAAAGAGTGTGAGGCGTGAGATCCGCGTCACGTGCAGCATGTCATTAATGTTAATCAAAGAACAAAGGTAACAGAGAAAAATACTCACTGCTCTTGACTAAAGAACTTGTGTAGCTTTAATAATGATTAATCTATATTTAATTTATAATTTATGCAGTGAAGACTGTTTGATAACTTTATTCAATTTCTGGGTATAGGTATAGGAAGGGCACAGGTAAATATTACATTTATTATGGGTTTATGTGAGTATTGTTTTAAGTTCACTTAAATTAAAAGTTGTTATATTTTTTGGAACCTAATACATGTTAAAATTGATAGCTTTCAATTACACTGTAATGCTGAATGGCCATAATTAATGTTTAAAATTGGGGGGAGAGGGGACATCAGCTGTATTAGTATCAGTGATACTGGCCTTCATTCATAAAAATATACCATTTAAGTATTTAAAATATACTGTCTTTATGTTGTTGAGATTAATTGTGAAATTATTACATTGTAAAATCTATTAAACACGTATATTTTAAAATTAGTGCTGTCAAAACGATTAATCGCGATTAATCGCATCCAAAATAAAAGTTTGTGTTTACATAATATATGTGTGTACAGTGTATAATTATTATGTATATATAAATACACTTATTCATGTATATATTTTAAAAAATATTTATACTGTATATATATTTATATAATTTATATATATTATATATATATATATATATATATATAAATATAAGAAATGTTTCTTAAAAATATAAATGCATGTGTGTGTATTTAAATATACATAATAATTATACACAGTACACACATATATTATGTAAACACAAACTTTTATTTTGGATGCGATTAATCGTGATTAATTGATTTGACAACACTATTAAAAATGTTAATGTTTTAATTGCAATTAATCACAGAAAAAAATTGTGATTAATCTGGTTATTTTTTTAACCGATTGACAGCACTAATTTATATATTAAGAAAATGGCAAGGTTTGGATCCCTTTTACATCCTAACTTCCTAGTACTGTACCAACTGTACTCTAGAGGTGTGTATTTTTACTTGCCTCATGATTTATATTAACAATAAGTGGCATGACATCTGATGTACAGAAGCCAATGGCACGTCACTATGCTTATACACACGGTACATCCGGTGGCATATCCGATCTTTATTGGCATGTGCTTGTGGATAGTGGCATGTGTCATTTAAAGGGATAGTTCACCCCAAAATGAAAATGTTTTCATTGCTTAATCACCATCAAGTTGTTCCAAACCTGTATGAGTTTCTTTCTTCCGTTGAACACAAAAGAAGATATTTTAAATTATGTTGGTAACTAGACAGTTGACGGCACCCATTGACTTCCATAGTAGGAAAAAAAAATACTGGAAGTCAATGGATGCCATCAACCTGCATCTGTGGAGTGTCTCTCTACTAATTGTGAAGCTGCAAGTTTAATTACTTATAAAACAGCGATGTTACGTATTTGGTGCTGAGAAATATAATGTAGCGATTCAAGGGTATTTATTAGGGCTGTCGATTTAACGCGTTAATTCGATTAATTAGTTACGGTAAAAGAGTGCAGATGAGAGGGGGAATCCGGAGAGAACAAGGAAGAGGAACAGGGAGAGGGAGAGGGAGAGGAAGAGGAGGGGTAGGACATGCACAAAGAAGACAACCAAATCTGTGTAACAAAATTCGTGCTACAATTGTGGACCATGTAATAAACCACCGACTATCACTGAGGGAGGCTGGAGTGAGAGTACAGCCTAACCTAAGCAGGTACACGGTGGCATCAATAGTTCTGACATTTCGTCAAGAGCACAGGTGAGAAACTTTTATCTTCTGTCAAAAGAAAATCCATAGCTTACTGCATGTACTGTATCAACAGTTTTGGTATCTATTCCTGTATCATTTTACAGTAAGCTACATGTATTTTGTTTGGCCAACATAGGATTGAACGTTGAGAACACCAAGGAGGGAGGGGCCCCATATTCACACAGGAGCAAGAGAGAGAGATCATAAACCTTGTTTTGGCCAATAATGCAATCAGACTTAGAGAAATTCAAGCCCATATTGTCAATCATCACCCAATTTTCAATAATGTCCAACAGGTCTCTCTGTCAACAATAGCCCTTATCCTTAAAAAAAAGTTCTGATGAAACAACTGTATAAAGTGCCATTTGAAAGAAATTCAGACAGGGTGAAAGTCCTGCGGCGTGAATATGTGGTGGTACGTTTTGTTCACTGACTGTAGTATTGTGTACTGCACACATAACCTTTTTACTGTACATATCATTTTACTGTATAGCAGACCTACAATATATTGATCTACACAATGTGATCTTTTGCTGTATTTCAGAGGGTTTTGCAAATGGATGCGGAGGAAGTCCCACCTGAGTTTATATACATTGATGAGGCTAGATTTAACCTGACAACAGTGAGAAGCAGGGGAAGAAACATCACTGGCCACAGGGCTATTGTCAATGTACCAGGGCAACCAGGGGGTAACATTACCCTTTGTAACCTAGAATACTCTCTAACACTTGATGGCTGCTCTGTCAAGTCCTCGTCGTCAGTTAGGAATCTGGGTGTGCTCTTTGATACCAATTTTTCATTTGAAAGCCACGTTTCTAGCATCTGTAAAACTGCATTCTTCCAAAATATATCTAAATTACGGCACATGCTTTTTTTAATGCAAAATGCTGAACAGTTAGTTTACAGTGCGTTCATGACTTCAAGGTTATTGTAATGCTCTACTAGGTGGTTGCCCTGCTCGCTTAATAAATAAACTGCAGCTGGTCCAAAACGCAGCAGCTAGAGTTCTTACTAGAACCAGGAAGTATGACCATATTAGCCCGGTTCTGGCAACACTGCATTGGCTCCCTATTAAACATAATTTTTACATTTTAAAATCTTGCTAATTACTTACAAAGCACTAAATGGTTTAGCTCCCCAGTACTTGAGCGAGCTCTTAATGCATTATACTCCATCACGTCTATTGCGGTCTCAAAATTCTGGCCAGTTGATAATACAAACCCGATTCCAAAAAAGTTGGGACACTGTACAAATTGTGAATAAAAAAAGGAATGCAATAATTCACAAATCTCATAAACTTATATTTTATTCACAATAGAATATAGATAACATATCAAATGTTGAAAGTGAGACATTTTGAAATGTCATGCCAAATATTGGCTCATTTTGGATTTCATGAGAGCTACACATTCCAAAAAAGTTGGGACAGGTAGCAATAAGAGGCCGGAAAAGTTAAATGTACATATAAGGAACAGCTGGAGGACCAATTTGCAACTTATTAGGTCAATTGGCAACATGATTGGGTATAAAAAGAGCCTCTCAGAGTGGCAGTGTCTCTCAGAAGTCAAGATGGGCAGAGGATCACCAATTCCCCCAATGCTGCGGTGAAAAATAGTGGAGCAATATCAGAAAGGAGTTTCTCAGAGAACAATTGCAAAGAGTTTGAAGTTATCATCATCTACAGTGCATAATATCATCCAAAGATTCAGAGAATCTGGAACAATCTCTGTGCGTAAGGGTCAAGGCCGGAAAACCATACTGGATGCCCGTGATCTTCGGGCCCTTAGACGGCACTGCATCACATACAGGAATGCTACTGTAAAGGAAATCACAACATGGGCTCAGGAATACTTCCAGAAAACATTGTCGGTGAACACAATCCACCGTGCCATTCGCCGTTGCCGGCTAAAACTCTATAGGTCAAAAAAGAAGCCATATCTAAACATGATCCAGAAGCGCAGGTGTTTTCTCTGGACCAAGGCTCATTTAAAATGGACTGTGGCAAAGTGGAAAACTGTTCTGTGGTCAGACGAATCAAAATTTGAAGTTCTTTTTTTGAAAACTGGGACGCCATGTCATCCGGACTAAAGAGGACAAGGACAACCCAAGTTGTTATCAGCGCTCAGTTCAGAAGCCTGCATCTCTGATGGTATGGGGTTGCATGAGTGCGTATGGCATGGGCAGCTTACACATCTGGAAAGGCACCATCAATGCTGAAAGGTATATCCAAGTTCTAGAACAACATATGCTCCCATCCAGACGTCGTCGTCTCTTTCAGGGAAGACCGTGCATTTTCCAACATGAAAATACCAGACCACATACTGCATCAATTACAATATCATGGCTGCGTAGAAGAAAGATCCGGGTACTGAAATGGCCAGCCTGCAGTCCAGATCTTTCACCCATAGAAAACATTTGGCGCATCATAAAGAGGAAGATGCGACAAAGAAGACCTAAGACAGTTGAGCAACTAGAAGCCTGTATTAGACAAGAATGGGACAACATTCCTATTCCTAAACTTGAGCAACTTGTCTCCTCAGTCCCCAGACGTTTGCAGACTGTTATAAAAAGAAGAGGGGATGCCACACAGTGGTAAACATGGCCTTGTCCCAACTTTTTTGAGATGTGTTGATGCCATGAAATTTAAAATCAACTTATTTTTCCCTTAAAATGATACATTTTCTCAGTTTAAACATTTGATCTGTCATCTATGTTGTATTCTGAATAAAATATTGAAATTTGACTTCCACATCATTGCATTCTGTTTTTATTCACAATTTGTACAGTGTTTGTACCGGGTTTGTACCTAGAATATCAAAATCAACTGCAGGCGGTCGATCCTTTTCCTATTTAGCACCTAAACTTTGGAACAGTCTTCCTAGCATTGTTTGGGAAGCAGACACACTCTGTCAGTTTAAATCTAGACTAAAAACACATCTCTTTACTATGGCATACACATAAAACATTATCAATTTATATTATTCAAATCAGTTAAATGATTGTTTTAGGCTGCATTAACTAGGTCAGCCGGAACCGTGAACACTTCCCATAACACCTGATGTACTCGTTACATAAGAAGAATGGCATCTACGCTAATGTTAGTCTCTCTGTTTATCCCGAGGTTTACTGTAGTCAGCCGGATCCGGGCCGTATCCAGATCAGATGGTGGACCTGCGCCTAGACATGACCAACGCATCCCTGAAGTGTCTGCAGAGACCGTGTCAACTAGACTCTCCTCTGTGACGGCCTCATCAGCATGACATCCTCAACAAACCTGTCTCCGGCATGATGACTCCGATCTTCAATCAGATGGAACTGGACAAATATTCTGAATATTCCAATCTAATATGACTTCTGACTTGTAATGTTGCCAGAATCATAATCATACACTATTTGTTCATCGGCCAGAGGAGAACTGGCACCCCGACTGAGCCTGGTTTCTCCCAAGGTTTTTTTCTCCATTATGTCACCTGATGGAGTTTTGGTTCCTTGCCACCGTCACCTCTGTTGCCTTTGGCTTTTGGCTTGCTCAGTTGGGGACACTTAAATTTCAACTATATTACTGATCTGCCCACATTGACACTATATGATAATTGAACTGAGCTGGATGACATCACTGTTTTCTCCAGAGCGGCTGTACAGTCGAATCAAATTCTGTTGCATTATTTTCCTGTTAACACTGTGAAGCTGCTTTGAAACAATTGCCATTGTAAAAAGCGCTATATAAATAAAGGTGACTTGACTTGACCCTTTGTGCTGCTATTACACAGAATGGTGTCCTCCACCGCCATGCCAACTTGGGTCCTTACAACACTGTCCTCATTCTTACATTTTTAGACAGATTACACAATATTATCACAGCAGCAAACCAAAGGGATTGACAAATACATTGTCGTCTGGGACAATGTAGCTTTCCATTGTTCTGCTCTGGCCCAAAACTGGTTTCATCAACACCCACAATTTACAGTTCAATACCTTCCACCATACTCCCCTTCCTAAACCCCATCGAGGAGTTCTTCTCAGCATGGCGGTGGAAGGTTTATGATCTCCGGCCCTATGTCCAGATGCCCCTCAATCAAGCTATGGAGGAAGCATGTGATCAAATTGAAGCAGCATCCATACAAGGATGGATTCGTCACTCCAAAAGATTCTTCCCACGTTGCCTTGCAAATGAAAATATAGCCTGTGATGTTGACGAGGCCCTGTGGCCAGATCCAGCTAGGCGGAGAGATGTTTATGTTTTTTTTTATTTCTTTTTATTCGGTACTGAACTGGATATGTAATTTATGTTACAGTATTACTGTAAACTTACAGTACAATGGTACGTTCAGTAATACTGTATGAAAACTGAAAAATGTTTTGTTACGAATGTTTTGTTGAAATGTTCGGTATTGACTGACTTGAGTACATGAAAAGAAATTAGTCATTTCATTAGTCTGCACAATTGGTGTCATGTGGTGTTGGTGAATTTAATTTTACACTTTGTGTAAATGCTAAAAGTGTTTTAGGTTGAGCACAGGAGTGTTTAACTGATTCAAACAGAATCAGAACATGTGACAGTTGTGTTTATTTAATGACAACAAAATAAGGTTTTTATAAGACATTGTATAGTTTTGACAAAAGTGTTCCATTTTGCAAATTATCTGAGGTGTTGTGCTACTTTGGTGTAGTGTTGAGCTAATTGTGTGAAGGGGTTTGAAAAACCGGGACCTGTTTTCAAAATTGTGCTTAAGAAATTGAAAAAAACTGTAATTAATCGCCACATCGTTAATTAGATTAAAAAATGTAATCGCTTGACAGTCCTAGTATTTATTGATAAAAGTCAAACAAATTTCTGTTCTCATGAATGTTTCTGTGTGCATAGCACGATCTCCAGTCTCTATGTGCAAGTGTGTGTGTGTGTGTTTGTGCATGTTTTCTTGTGTGTTGAAATGAAGGCAGCACATTAACATTAAGCAGTGTTTAAACTGACTGAAACTATACCTGTGCATTCAATGGTTTAAACGCACATTTTAAAACCAATCAGAATTAAGTATTCAGACAGATTATGGGATAATTAGAAATAAATAACATAAACGCTATCTGCTATGTTGATCCTACATAAACAATGACTCTAGCCTAGAAGACTCAGAAGGACTGGTCTAGGAAAGATACAGCCTCATTTGAGAAGCACCCATAACTCAAGACTCAAAATGGATACCTCATTTTGCACTGAGGAAAGACCAACATGGATTGAAACATCTGACCTTTTGCACATTTTGTCACAGTCTGTGCTTACCTTGAATTTCTTTGTAAATATGTGTGGTCTCCAGAGCCATCTTGTCTTTTTTTCCTTTTTCCCTTCATGTTGAATTGGGCCATGAGACAATTACTGAAATTTCCATTACAAATTTAAGTCAATATTTTAATTGATCACTGATCATGGGCTTATAGAAATAGTTCACAAAAAAATGAAAATGATCCCATAATTTCCTCAACCTTCCTAGGTACACTTTTCTTCTTTCAGCCAAACACCATCGGAGCTATATTAAATAATATCCTGTCACAAATTAAAAGTCTAAAACAAGAAGTTTTAAATCCAGTACTTATACTATACAGCATATCCCCCTACTCTTATGAATCATTATAGTATTACAGCATCAGATTTTATGCCTGAGAATTTAACCCTTTAGTGTCAAGGATCGCCGACGGCCCCAGATTACTGTTGTTCAACATTCACTGCTTGTTAAAACATCATCTGGACAAACTGAGTATCATTACAAAGATTAAAGACTCCAGCTTCGATATTTGACCACTGTTTATGATAAAACTGGGTTGCAGTGACATTAATTTCTTAATTTATGTAAGGAGTGCAAAATAATCGATCTGTAATGTAAGATATTTTGAATCGAATATCACACGCAAATGAATTCTCTCTCATCTGCTGCGGTTCATTTGTGTCCACACAGCTGCAATGAACAGCATTTTCTATGGCTCTTAGTTCAAAAGTGCGCATATTTGGAGAAATATTGATTTATTATCACGTTTGCAAAATATTTCATCATACAGAATACCATTTCTATTCATTTCCCACTGAATTATCCGATCTAAAGAGCTAAAACAGTGTACATAGCTCTCTCTCTCTTCCTGATTTGCATCAGATATGAGTCATCACGCGCTCATTCGATGTCTGGAGCTGTCAATCATCTTACGTGACTCAATACTGCCCTCCTGCATGACGCTGTCCTCTGTTCACTTGCTTGAAGAACAAACCAATTCTACATTTCTACACGTGAAATATGAAGCTAATAAACACACGATAACTATAGCATAAGGTTTTTGTGTGATTTTCACGTGATTTCGGCTATTTTTATATCAATATGGATGTTTACATTATAAATGCTAAGCAGGTGTAGCGATGAGCTCCATATAAAATGCTAAATATAACATGTTTTAACATCATATGAATGAAATCCCCATTAGACCGCGACAGGAAGCTGATACAAACACTCGATGGTGGTCTAAAGTGAAATTTTGAGTGAAAGTCTAATTTTAATCTTTTAATTGTGTTATGTAGCTTAATGCTAACTGTAGCTCTAATGCACCTGTTGCACCAGGAGCTATATATATTTCACGATCTGTTTTGTTACAATAATTTATATAAGGTCTCAAGAATATGCTTTTTAGTTTGTTTTGTAGAAAGACTTCAGATAATATGTGGATTACTATATGTGGTTTTAATGGGTAAGCCTTCATGCCAGAAAAAAGGCTAATGGCTGAATACAAACAAAAGAATAACGATAAAAGAATAATGAGGGCTCATACCGACAAATGTGTAAAATGTTCGTCACTTGAGAACAATAGAGCATGAATTGAGCTGTTCTCCTCGCCAGACATTAGACAAAAGACTGCAAATGGGTGTTTACAGGGCAACAACATATTGCATTAGCATCTTTATCAACCTTCTCTAAAAACTCCCCTGACATGGTCTTACAAAATGCTTCATAAAATTCATAATTTTAGAGATATCATCTTCAGATTTGAAATGAAGCATGACCACACTTGTAGCTTCACTTTAGTTGTGGTTATAAGTTGTTATGCTATATTTATACATTTAAAAATATATTCTTAATATTTTTTAGAATATAGCCTATATAGCTCCATATTAATAACAATCTGAGTCTTCAGCTGTAAACTCTCAAGTGTTGGCTTTCTCAATATATGTTGGTTATATGTCTATTCAGAATGATTTATGAGCAGCAGCCTTTTTTATTTTGGGTATGTCAAAATGCCCCACTTGCCAAAATAGGGGGTGAAAGGTAAAGGGTTAATGAAAACCACGAAAACATGCAATTTATTCAAAGTTTTCCAAATATTTCCAAATTGTCTATAAAAGTGTATGTATCCATCATAAAAGTGCTCCACACGGCTCCGGGGGTTAATAAAGGCCTTCTGAAGCGAAGTAAAGCGTTTGTGTAAGAAAAAAATATTTAAAACTTTACAAACTGTAATCTCTAACTTCCGCTATCTGTCGTACGCGCGTTCACGAGAGACTGGCGTTACAGCGTATAAAGTAAGACGCAGGCGTAGCGTAAGTTCCGGTGATGAACGTGGAAACCAGAGGATATAGAGCAAAACAAAACTTGGTTCTCGCGAGAACTAGCATATCCTCACCGGAGCATCCTACGTCATACGCTGGAACGTCAGTCTCTCGTGATAGCGATTGTGGGGCCAGCGCATGCTGAGACACACTGTGCGCAGATATCGCCAACTTTCTGCAGAGTCAATAGCTACAGACCTCCAAACTTCGTGTGGCCTTCAGATTAGCTCAAGAACAGTGCGTATAGAGTTTCATGGAATGGGTTTCCATGGCCGAGCAGCTGCATCCAAGCCTTACATCACCAAGTGCAATGCAAAGTGTCGGATACAGTGGTGTAAAGCACGCCGCCACTGGACTCTAGAGCAGTGGAGAGTTGTTCTCTGGAATGACAAATCACACTTCTCTGTCTGGCTAGCCGATGGACAAGTCTGGGTTTGGCGGTTGCCAGGAGAACGGTACTTGCCTGACTGCATTGTGCCCAGTGTAAAGTTTGGTGGAGGGGGGATTATTTCGTGGGGTTGTTTTTCAGGGGTTGGGCTTGGCCCCTTAGTTCCAGTGAAAGGAACTCTTAATGCTTCAGCATACCAAGACATTTTGGACAATTTCATGCTCCCAACTTTGTGGGAACAGTTTGGGGATGGCCCCTTCCTATTCCAACATGACTGCGTACCAGTGCACAAAGCAAGGTCCATTAAGATATGGATGAGTGACTTTGCTGTAGAGGAACTTGACTGGCCTACACAGAGTCCTGACCTCAACCTTATAGAACACCTTTGGGATGAATTAGAGCGGAGACTGCGAGCCAGGCCTTCTCGTCCAACATCAGTGCCTGACCTCACAAATGCGCTTCTAGAAGAATGGTCAAATATTCCCATAAACACACTCCTAAACCTTGTGGAAATCCTTCCCAGAAGAGTTGAAGCTGTTATAGCTGCAAAGGGTGGGCCAACTCCATATTATACCTTACGGATTAAGAATGGGATGTCATGAAAGTTCATGTGCATGTAAAGGCAGGCATCCCAAAACTTTTGGCAATATAGTGTATCAATGTGATTCCGAGATGAAGGCCATAATACTAATGTTGTCCACTAGAGGGAGCCACATGATAGCAAATCCTTTAAGATCTCGGTTTAAAGACGGTTAATTATTTAATAAATTGACTTGTAGTAAAAAATTGCATATGAATTCATTATAGTTTCATAAAGTTTAATAAAGCCCAGTGTAATAAGTTGGTAAGACTGTGCTCTCCAAAATACCATTAATTTTTTTATCTTAATTTGAATGATTGACAACATATTTGTCAAGTTGCCAGACATGACTAATGTGTGTCCAACTGAAGAAGAGACTATATTATTTGTCTATTTAAAATACAGTACATATAGTAATACTTCCATAAAGAAACACTTAAATACTATATAAAGAATATTTTATTTGAAAAGAGATATGTCTATTGTATAACTATATCATCTACACAAGCCATTTTGTTTAGTTTTATGACCTTTTAATAATAATATTTTAGCTCTTTCATGTTCTCCAATAAATCCATGAACTGCTTGTGGTAAAAATATCTGCATATGTTGTTGCCTAAAGACTTACTGTAATTCTACTAATATAATCTACTAATATAATTTTTTTTTTTTTTTTTAATTCTTATTAAGGTGATGCAATGCAAGTTATGCAAATTTGAACACCCTGCTCTAGAGGTCCTTTTCAAACATTACTGATTGCGACACTACCAAGGAATAAACAGCCAACTTCACTGCCTCTACACCAATTGCATCTGCTCCTTTAAAACCACTGGTGCATTGAAGTCTCACCTGTCAAGATCACACAAGCGCACATCTTCACTTGACAGTCACTTAACATTTAATTGTGAATTGTGTGACTTTAAGGAAATTTGTAAATCATCTGATTACTTTAACAATATTAGGAGCCATTTAAAAAATCATGAAACCGTGAGGTGCTCTTTTAGCCAGTGTGATTTTAAAACAAATCTGATTTCATCATTCAGTGGTCACAGAAGTTGAAAACATTGCAACTTTTCCATTACAGACAGAGCAAAAATTGTTATTCAAAATGCAGAACCAGAGGACAGTCATTCACAAATTGTCCAGTCATTTCTTGGTGTCCTCTTGATGTGTGTCTTGATGAGACAACAGACTCTGGGTTAGAATCAGTAGATTATCAACCGTTTAAAAAATGGAAATTGGCCTCTTTGTTGCTACACATGCAACGGTTTTGCATATTTCAAAGAGTGCAACGCAACAGATACTTGGTGAAGTGAGTGATATTGTTTCATTGTCTCAATGTGCTTCAAAACAGTCAATCAAAAACATTCTGAGAAAGTATGAAGGGCTCATTGTACACTCACCTAAAGGATTATTAGGAACACCTGTTCAATTTCTCATTAATGCAATTATCTAATCAACCAATCACATGGCAGTTGCTTCAATGCATTTAGGGGTGTGGTCCTGGTCAAGACAATCTCCTGAACTCCAAACTGAATGTCAGAATGGGAAAGAAAGGTGATTTAAGCAATTTTGAGCGTGGCATGGTTGTTGGAGCCAGACGGGCCGGTCTGAGTATTTCACAATCTGCTCAGTTACTGGGTTTTTCACGCACAACCATTTCTAGAGTTTACAAAGAATGGTGTGAAAAGGGAAAAACATCCAGTATGCGGCAGTCCTGTGGGCGAAAATGCCTTGTTGATGCTAGAGGTCAGAGGAGAATGGGCCGACTGATTCAAGCTGATAGAAGAGCAACTTTGACTGAAATAACCACTCGTTACAACCGAGGTATGCAGCAAAGCATTTGTGAAGCCACAACACGCACAACCTTGAGGCGGATGGGCTACAACAGCAGAAGACCCCACCGGGTACCACTCATCTCCACTACAAATAGGAAAAAGAGGCTACAATTTGCACGAGCTCACCAAAATTGGACAGTTGAAGACTGGAAAAATGTTGCCTGGTCTGATGAGTCTCGATTTCTGTTGAGACATTCAGATGGTAGAGTCAGAATTTGGCGTAAACAGAATGAGAACATGGATCCATCATGCCTTGTTACCACTGTGCAGGCTGGTGGTGGTGGTGTAATGGTGTGGGGGATGTTTTCTTGGCACACTTTAGGCCCCTTAGTGCCAATTGGGCATCGTTTAAATGCCACGGCCTACCTGAGCATTGTTTCTGACCATGTCCATCCCTTTATGACCACCATGTACCCATCCTCTGATGGCTACTTCCAGCAGGATAATGCACCATGTCACAAAGCTCGAATCATTTCAAATTGGTTTCTTGAACATGACAATGAGTTCACTGTACTAAAATGGCCCCCACAGTCACCAGATCTCAACCCAATAGAGCATCTTTGGGATGTGGTGGAACGGGAGCTTCGTGCCCTGGATGTGCATCCCACAAATCTCCATCAACTGCAAGATGCTATCCTATCAATATGGGCCAACATTTCTAAAGAATGCTTTCAGCACCTTGTTGAATCAATGCCACGTAGAATTAAGGCAGTTCTGAAGGCGAAAGGGGGTCAAACACAGTATTAGTATGGTGTTCCTAATAATCCTTTAGGTGAGTGTATATGTTCCAGTATCTCAAACTCTACAGGTTTTACTGAACTGGGATGATGTCTTTGAACAACTTGTTTTTGATGACGGCACTTTTGCTGGGCAGTACAGGTCTTTTCATGATGGGGAGTACTTCAAAACAAACAGACTTTTAAGGAAGCAAAACTGCATATCTTTGGGTGCTTATATTGATGACCTAGAAATTTGCAATCCATTAGGAACTTCTAGAAAGATCCACAAAATAACTGCAGTTTATTGGGTGGTACTTAATTTGCCAGTTCCGCTCAAGTCTTTTCACAAATCATCTTGCTCTTTTAGGGAAAACTGATCACGTGAAATAATTTGGTTATGATAAATTCTTCGATACTTTTCTAAAGGATTTAAAGACTCTTGAACAGGATGGTGTACATGTCAAAGCACTAGATGAACAGTTGAAAGGAACACTGTTTTGTTTATGTGCGGACAATCTTGCAGCACATGGACTAGCTGGCTTTCCGCCTGATCGTCTGCATTATTTTTTGGAGGGAATTGTCCCAGTTGAGTTGTGTTTTTGTTTGAAGGAGTTGATCTCCCAAAAATACTTCACTCTCGATGTTCTTAACGCAACGATCAAGGCTTTTCCTTTTAAGGACTCTGATAGAGTAAACGAGCCAAAGACAATTGACACAGCCAGTCTTAAGAAGGGAAGCATATGTGGGAACGGGCATGAAAATTGGGCCTTACTATGTCTGTTGCCATTTATAATTTGTAATCCATTAGGAACTTCTAGAAAGATCCACAAAATAACTGCAGTTTATTGGGTGGTACTTAATTTGCCAGCCCAGTTCCGCTAAAGTCTTTTCACAATTCATCTTGCTCTATTAGGGAAAACTGATCCCGTGAAATAATTCGGTTATGATAAATTCTTTGATTCTTTGACTCTTGAACAGGATGGTGTACATGTCAAAGCACTTGATGAGCAGTTGAAAGGAACACTGTTTTGTTTATGTGCGGACAATCTTGCAGCACATGGACTAGCTGGCTTTCAGGAAAGCTTTTGTGTTGAACACTTTTGTCAGTTTTGCTTAGCTAACAAACATGCCTTATGTCTGAGAATGAGGCTCCTTGGGATATATTGATGGATTTAAGAGACATTGTTGAGTTTGTTGTATCACCAAAGTTATCCGATGCTTCTCTATGTTTTTTAGAGAGACAATTGATGGATCACAGGGACTTGTTACTCAACACATTTCCTGATTTACCACTAAAGCATCACTAGGTTGAGCATTATCCCCATTTAATCAGTTGCTTTGGGCCATTGTCAGAGCTTTGGACCATGAGATTTGAGGCCAAGCACAGCTTTTTTAAAAAGGTTGTACATGACGTTCACAATTTCAAGAACATTCTTGTTACCTTGGCCACAAAACACCAGCTCACAATGGCCCACTACTTTGATGGGCCAAGTTTCTCTCCCCCTTTGCACGTTGAAAAACTAAAAGTTGTTAAAATCAGTACATTGGTTGCAGCAGTCAAAAATGAAGTGCTACAAACATACCCGCATAGAGAGATGGTATCTCTAGCTGCAAGTGTGAAATTTAAAGAGATCCACTACAAGGAAGGCATGGTTTAATCAGCTGGGGAGTGCAGTGGTTTGCCAGAGTTTCACAGAATAATGTGAAGAGAGATAGTGACTCTTGCTCTACGATTGTTAAAAGTCTACAGATCAAGAAGTGGAGCCCTGGGAAAAGAGATCCAGAAACTATTGGACCAACTTGACCAATAGGTAACTCATTTATTGTGGACAACAACATTAGTTGCCTCCTAATTTTAAATGCATAATAGGTTCTAACAAACATAACTGCATATCATAAATAGTGAACAGTTCTAGGCTGCATTTCCCAAAAGCATTGTAAGCCTAAATTGATCGTAGAGACCATTGGTGGCAATTGTTCTATGATCAATTTAGGCTTACAATGCTTTTAGGAAACGCAGCCCTAGACATTTGTGATTTTAGTGCGTTTGTTTTTTAGTACATTTCAGACCACTGATATCGTAGCACACTGGAAATCCACAGCACTTTGCAGCCTTCCCTTGTTGCTAAAAGAAAAAACAGACTGCCTTCTGAGGACATGCCTGGTAATATTTTCAGCTGATTTGTCATGCCAAATATGGTTGTTTTGTAGAGATGCTAGTGACGATGTAGCCTTCGTTACATTTAAATTTATGTATTTTGCAGACAATAAATGCTGAATGGCAATCAATAATATACTATTTAGAAAGTGTAGCCTTTTTTAGTTGTCAAAAGTTTAAGGCTAAGATATATGACAAACTGTAGGACTGGGTGATATGACTACAACTCTAGAAAAAAAAAAATTAAGAGACCACTGCAAAATGATCAGTTGAGTAAACTCTAAAAAAATTCCTGAAGCTAGTTGCCCTAAACTTTTGTAAACTTAAATTTCTATGTTAGGAAAACTCCATATTCTAGTCGACTAAACTTAAAAATGGGAGTTTAAGTTTGTTCAACTTAATATATTATGTTGATTGAACATGCATGCAACTTGAATTGTTAAAGGGGTCATGAATTGAGAAATCAGCTTTCCCTTGAGTTTGTTATATAAAAGGTCATGGTAATATAAGAATATCCTGTTAGTTTCAGAGCTGAAAACTTCCTTGTTAGTCAAAGAAAAGCTTTTATTGACAGCTGGCTCAGCAAACGATCAATCTGCGAATGTTCTTCCCTCTGACTTCAGAGTGCAGTGAAACGCCGCCTTAACCGAAGAAGAAGAACACCTAATTCTGTAGCCCGGCCCACCGACTCGCGCCTGACATGTTATAGATAAATAACATAGGCCTACGTGGAGCTAAACTGGATCAAACTTCCAAGCAATAAACATGCCGCATAAGCTTCATTCGGATTCCAATATTAGCAATGTATGGTTGAACTTTATTTTTAATGAAGTTCCAGCTCACACATTGCGCCTTTGTTCGCTTCATTTCACTGTGGATTCGTTTGTAAACAAGAGACTGGATTTGCAGACAGGATGAAATTAAAAAACTATGCTGTGCCTCCTGGATCCGACAGGAATGGTGCAACACACTTATGTGAGTAAAAAAATGTTTTTTATATGTGATAGTATTGCATTAGAGATCGTTTGATATCTACTGATTATGTATACGTGCCTAACTAAACATAACTTACCACACTGTCACAGGCTGGAGTATCCTTTGTATTTGAGGTGTTGTTGGTTCATTGTCCTGCGATTCAGAATCAGACTAGAACATGTATGGGCCAGGGCTCGCAAAGCCAGACATCCTGGGGCTAACGTTAATGTGTTTTCCAGTCGCTACCAAAATGTATCACCGGCCTGCCCGACGGGCTATCTTAAATAGTGAAATAACATTCCTTTCTTGATGTGCGTTGTTCACTCTCTTGACTTGATATTTGAAGGAAAAATACAATCACGGAAGTTTTGAACATGCTGATTTGTCTGCAATGAAGTTTTGCTGATGCACGCACTTAGCTTGCGTGTGTGTGTTAGTGATGCACGGTTCTCGGTTATATCCACCAGTGTGTGTGTGTGTTAGTGATGCGGTTCGCAGTCCAATTAATTGCGGGTGGATGAGAGATAAATCATTGTGTTTGTTTGATAAAGACACTTTGCGCATTCCTCGCCTCCTCGCGGTGCAATTAGAGAATGTGGCAGAAGTAGAGTGATGATAGACCAAGGGGGAGCCGGTGGGACGAAGGAACCCGGTGACGCCGCTAGGCCGAGGGTCTCCGGTGGAGCCGAAGATGGGAGGAGCCAGGGCGAAGTCGACAGACCGAGACAGAGCAAACAGGTCGAAGGCAAGATGTGGAGCCACAGGATCCTCTCGAATGGGCACTGCAGGTGGATGCACGGCCTGCGGCTCGATGTCACAGGGACTCCCTGTAGACGGCGTAGAGCAGGGCTATTCAATTGGCGGCCCGTGGTCCAAATCCGGACCAATCATCTCCACCCGGCCCGAGGGCACCCCAACCTCCCTCCTCTTTTCCTGGTGGTGCGGCTAAATTTGGTTAGATATGTGGCTGCAGTGGCACCTCCAGCTGTACGGCTATACGCACTATGTGTACCATGCACGCTCTGACTGACCTGACAAACAGTTTCTGAGGTAATAATTCAGCAGTTATTATGTGTGTCCCGTATTTCTGTCGACTGAACCTACAGAATTGCATAACAGTCTGAAACGATTCGGATTTGTTCGGACCGCTCTGTCACTGAATCATCTGAAGCGATTTCTCGGTCAGTAACAATAAATAGAGAACAAATAGCACTGTTTTCAGTTGTTTCATTAGTTTACTTTGAACTACGCAGCATGGCCCAGTGGATAATGGAGCGCACGCTTAAAGAAGTTGCCTTTACTCCCGGTCCCGGGCACCATTATTAAACAGCGTTGTGACATCCAGTGGGAAACGTTTGAATTTAACACACACCTCTCTGTTACAAACCACAAATCACTCGATGATTAAACTAGTTTTAAATCGGATGAAACAGCCTCAACATTCCCAACAAGACCGATGAGGAAAACAGGAGAAACATTGTGCCATGTACAAAGTTAGAAAACTTTTAAATCTCCAAATCGCCACCCTTACAAACATTTACCATGAATGCACTGTAGTAATTTACCATGGTATGGGCTGAAATGTGGAATATTTATATTGAATACTATGTTGTAGTCATTTTGTATTATATTTATTAGGTGGGTAGGGGAATATATTCATTTTACAAATTCATTTTTCACAAATTTATTTTCACAAAAATATTTTTGTTATAAAATTATGTCAGTTTCTTTGTGAAGGTGTGTATAGTTTTTACTATGGTTACCAAGTCTCACTGTCAGAATATTTTCATTTAAGCCTATAATAATTATAAATAAAATTATTCGTGCCAATGGATATGAGCTTGTATAATTCATAATACTTTTTTTAGGTTTACTTAAGCTTATTTAAGTAAACCTAAAAAATTTTAAGTAAAACCCCCTTCCCCTCCCCTCCCCTCCCCTCCCCTCCCCTAAAATTACTCTTACTATCCTTAATTGGTGTTGTTATTATGCATTTTAGGCTAAGTATGTGTATTCTGCTAATGTATGTGTTGCAAGTGTAATTGTTTATAGTTGTGTAGTATATAATAGGTTTTTATATAGTTAAGATGTGTGGAAATTACTGTGTTGAGACTGCGGAACTTTTGGGGGTTTTTAAAATTGTGCAGAACAAACCCGCACCCTGTTATAAAGCACATACAAACAGTATTAGTTTAATTTAACATGAATAGTTAGTATGTTACTACATTGAAAGCAATAACAATGTTTTGATAAGGGCGGTCTGCCCGCCCTTGTCCAGGTGACGTTCTTCATGAAGTAGCGGTGCATGACCAAGTAGAGTTATAGTCAGCGTAGCTCGCAGCGACATCTATTGGTGAAAATAATCACTACATGATTATCCTATCCTATAACCAGCAGGTTGCTATATGTTGGTCTGGCTTTTTTGCAGTGTTTATTTGTTGTTTTGAACGAGCTGTAAAACGGGGACGTTTCCGTGGATAGCTCCATACTGGGACAGAACACAAAAAACCAAGACTGTCCCTGAAAAAACTGGGACGTCTGGTCACATTATCTTATTGATTGGCCAGAGCATCAATGGAAAAGAAATTAGAACACCTCTTCATTAAAAAAAATAATAAAAAAATGTTGCATTGATGGCATTGATGGTTCATGTTCATTATTTTAATTCAATTCTTTATTTAACCAGGTTAAAAACTCATTGAGATAAAATCTCATTTTCAAGAGTGACCTGGCCAAGGAAGCAGCTATAATAACATAAACATACAGATACAAGTAAGATGGAATTAGACCACAAATAGACCTATAAATGTATTTGTTCAGACCTTGTTGGTTTGAGCAAATGCATTAATCTTCATTCAAATTAAAATTAAATTTCATGGCAAACATTTGTCTTTGTGTGAACAGGACTTTACACAAACATCCACATAAGAATTAAGGGTCTCTTTTGTATATTGTTGTAAAAAAATATTTTTTCGTTAGCCCCTACGAGCAATGTGAAAGAATAGATAAATTCCAACACTAGTTAAATTTCCTCATTAAAAACCCTACAAGCTAAGATATTTCATATCATGTAACATGTATTTAAAAAATGTGTTTTATGAAGAATTCAAATCTGACTACCCACTGACATATGTTTTATTATTTTTGTGTTTTCTGTATGTTAAGTATTAGCTCATGAACAGGACTTTTGTTTTGGTCTGACGATGTGACGTCATAAGGCGGCGCCGCGCTCCTGCGTCAGTGATTCGGCTGAAGAAAGGTTTGTGTTTAAGCATTTAAAATGTTTAAATCGATGAATTAAAATTTTAGATAAAATTATTATTATTATTATTACATGAACTTAATTATTTATTATTGAATGAAATTGTGTAATGCTTTATCTAACAATAATGAACATTATGTTTGTGATCAAAGTACGTGCACATGAGTAACTGAAAAACGAGGCTGTTTGTTACTTATTGAAGCGTGAACCTCACTTTAAATGACACAACGCTTGCTTAAGCCATTGTCTATGGCGGAATACTAAATCCAGCATTTCTCCGCTAGGTTTGCCACCTTAAGTGTGCAAAATAAGGGACACCTTTTCAAATAAAGAATAAGACAGAACTGATTGTTTCAACACATGACAACTTGAAGTTCAACAATAAAACATGAGAACAAGTATGTGAGCTTGCCACAGAATACATTTTATTAATTTTTAAAGATATGTCTGTGCGCCATTAGCAGTCATTCTGCCTGGAACCAGTAATCACTTTTAGACAATCCTGCTGCTGGGAGGTTTTTATTTGTTTACTTAAATTAAGACTACTTTATGTAAATATTTGTCCCATTTTTAACTAAATAAACTACTTTTTAAAACTATATAACAAATAGGATGATTTTTTTATTTTTTTATTTATGGAGATGATCAAATTATTAAAAGATTTGTGAGTTATAGAGCACAGAAGAACCCAGTGAGATAAAGGGAAGTTTCTGTCAAACAAATTAATTGTATTAAAAGGGCAGCTATAAAAAAAAAAAACCACTGTTGAGCAGCAAACAGGTATTTAAAACTGCTGGTGTCTCTGGAGTCCCATGAACCTCTCCATGCAGGCTGGCAGTTCTGCGTAAAGTTGCATTTCTTTCATCCCTAACTAAAGATCACAAAGAGAAGTGTTGCATTAAAAAAATGATACAGTAAAAAGTGCTGAATATTTGGATTTCGCTAGAGGAGTACCTCTACTATAATGTCTGCTATAATACTTTAACGCACCCTGTGTGATGGCAGAGAAACGGCGGCCCAAAATGGGCTAAAAGCATGATACGGCTCATTGTGTATTGCTTTAGATGCCAAGTTATGGTTCATAAAAAATGAATGGTGCAGTAAAAAGTGTTAAAAATTTGGATTTTCGTTACAGCTGTACTTCTGCTACAATGACTAGGGCTGTCATGATTCCTCGATTAAATTCGAATATTCGATTATAAAAAAATCCTCGATTGCAATTTACCAGTGTTGAGTAACCGGCAAAATACCGGAAGTGGCACATTCCACGGGAGTCCATGAACCGCTTTATTAGACTGTTTTCTACGGCTGCACAATGTATTTAAACCATTTAAAAACAATCAATAGCATAGTGCTGTTGTGAATTCACAAAGGCTGCAATTTAATATGTCCTGCGGTGTTTAATATATATATATGCGCTTTAATTATTTACATGCGTGTAGGTTATGTGCGTCTCGGAGAGGCTCCGTTCACCGTAAAAGCTGCTGTCCACACAAACTGTTGTCATTTACACGTGTCCATCTCTGCATATGCTGTGAATTTGTTTATAACATTCATCTGGGAACGCAATGTGCGCCATTTCATCAGATTTGTAAGGTAAATCATTTATAAACCTATGTCAACTGCAGAATACATCAATATGTCTCTAAATATGCGAACTGTTCATCGTGATTTCAAAATAAAAGTTTAAACCCTCGCTCTGAGTTTGCATGTTTTGATGTCCACATGTTCTTGTTCAAGAAATTACAGTAGCTGTAGCATTTCTATCGTAAAGAAATATTATTGCCTCGTTATCATATATGTATTTTTAAGTGTTTTTAAAGGTTTAGGTGTTTGCTTAGGTCTTTTTTTTTTACCACAAAAAAATTATCCGATTAATCGTTAAAATAATCAACAGATTACTCTGTTACCAAAATAATCGTTAGTGACAAGCCTAGTCTCGCGTAGCCAGACCTTCAGACTGATGGCAAAAGGTCTGGACTCTTTCGCAGCTTTCATTTGTCAAGGACCGCCCAAGAGGACGTTTGACTGACATGTAACGCTTGCCAATCACAGTTCGTTTTGTTCCGCGTCATGTTTAGGGGTGTGAAAATTTAAAGTCGATGTCCCTGCAATAACAGACCGGCGTGCATCTATAAATTATTCATTCAAGAACGTTGTGCAAGTTTACAGCAACAATGGATCCGCGAACTTCAACTAAACTGGATTTTCAAAAGTATGTGATCCTTGTAACACTACTATAATGCCCATGTTTGTTTTAATGCATCCTCAGACAACCGAGAAATCCCGCTTGATGGCGCAATAGGCGGCTCGATATGCATTGTCCCATATAAAAATGTAACGGTCAATTAAACATAGTAAAATGTGCTAAAAATTTGTATTTCACAAGATCATTACACCCTTTATTAAATCATTTTTAGGGATGTAACGCATCCTAACAGGTGGCGGAGAAATGCTGAATTTAGTCTTTCAATTCTAACAGCGCTTATTGCGAGCAGAGCTATAGACAGAGGGCTTAAGAAAGTGTTGTGTTATTTAAAGCGACGGTTCAATAAGTAACAAACAAATAAGAAGCTGGATTCAGCTTTGTGGAGTATGAGTGGACCACAAGCAGGAACACTAAGGGTGCTTTCACACTTGGATTGATCGTCTGGTCCGAACCCGAGTTCGATTGCTCCCGCTCCTCTGCCCTCGCTGGATTGTGTTCACATTGTGTTATTTGGGTCTGAACCGCGGTGCGTTTGCATCATCAAAGCAGCGGCTGTTTACACGTTTACCAACGCAGGAGAAGGCGGCAAAATCCATAGAGTTGCTCACCTCACTTTTATATTTTGTTTTTTGAACCTTTTCATATAATGGCACTTGAGCCTATATCTGCTGCGAATATACGGCAAATGTTCTAAAGAACGCGGGAGTCCATTTCTGCTGAATGCGAGCAGAAGAGAGATATTCTGCATTCACTACATTGTCAGTCACGTTAGTTCAGGAAACTGAGTGAGACACACAAACACACAGTTTTATCAAATCATGTCATCAATAGCAGTGCACTTCTGTGATTTAGTATGATTGCATTTATTTCAGCGGCAAACCGCACCAGAGTTCGCATGAACTGTACCCCAGACCACCCTTTTTATCTGGACTTTGATACGGTTCACGAGTGCGCATCCGAGTTCGGAAAACAGCAAACCGAACTCTGACACCAGTCGACCCTGGGTGCGCACCAAAAGTGCTCGTGTGAAAGCACCCTAAGCACAATGTGTTGGAGCACAGCATACAAGACTGTTTTATATAGTTTAGAAATAGTCAAGTTTAGGGTAAACAAATAAATGTAAAAATATTATTTTGCAATTTAGGATCATTAACTCTCACTCTGACTCTCTTGCCAGTGTGCTGACTACTAAACTAGGGAGCTGATTGAGACGCACCCAGAGATTTAGTTCGCATTTATTTTTCTTTCTGTTAATTATTCTCATCTTAAACATGACAGAGTGAAGTCAACTCCTGGTGAAGCAGCTGAGATCCACGTGACACTATTATAAAGATGGCGTTTATTAAAGAGGAGAGTGAAGACATCAAGATTGAAGAAGTATTCAGTTTGAAACAAGAAGATACTGAGGAACAAACAGGTTGGTTTCATTCTCAAAGCTGAATGAATTAAAATGCCTCAACAGAAATTAATGATATTGTCCTAATTAAAGCAGCTTTATTTGACATGAAGCGGCTCCCTCAGGTGGGCAGACATGTTGAGATCACATGACTAGATAAATACCAATGCTGCCTTCAAATGCACCTGAGAAGATCCTACTTGCAAGTTGGGCATTCATTAAATGTAAGTTTAATTTTTGTAACACTAAACCCAATATCTATTTCTGAACTGAAAACGATAAAAACCATTCATTTATATCACTTAATTATGCAACAGCATCTAAAAAAACCTTTAACATTCCATTTACATACTATTTGCTCTAAATCAACTTTGTTTCTTCTAATCCTCTAAAGTATCATCCTAGTTTTATATATTGTTTAGCGTGGCAACGAATGACTATTTTGCTAAAAGATTAATCTGTTGATTTAAGGGTGCTCCGATCAGGTTTTCACTGGTTTATTATTAGGGATGGGTATCGTTAAGGTTTTAACGGTATTACTACTCTTACCGATACTGCTTATCGATCCGGTACTTTAATGGTATTCTAATCGGTTCTTTTTGTTGTATTTTTTAATAAAAAAAAACTAAAAAACAAATTGAGAACATAATTAACATTGCTTTATAATCTGAAATGTAAAATAAACTGCAATATTTGAAGTTGAACAAAACAAATAAACATTTAGGCGTTATTTGTGTTTTATATGCATAAGATAAGATACAGCAAGAACAAAGAAACAAAGGGCCACATAAATACAATAAATATACAATAAAACAAAGATACAAATTAAATACAATGCTTTAATTTAAAGAAGGTCTACTAACATACTGTTCAGGTAAGCAATATGGCCTACAAAAGAAATCTAATAAAGTAATCAAATGTAAAATAACTGCATAGTTTTCACTGTATAAATTGATAGATTAATGACTATTAAAGCTAAAGTTATTCATTCAAGAGCTGTGAGTATTTTCTCTGCGCCTTTTGTTTGATTCACATTAATGGCTCAGTCGTCAGCAGGTTTATTAGACTGCTGCCCCTTTAAGACCGAATGCAGATCTAATAATATCATATTCTCCCATTTCTCCAAACTATTTACACACATTTAAGTGTTTAAAGTGATTACTCTCCAGTACGGTAATTTTGACATATTTTGTGTATATTTGATGGTTTACGCGCACACGAAGCCTAAAGTATAATGTGCAAGTCAGTCCGTTTCGCAGTGCACACACACATAAGCCACCTTAAAGTTGGAAACAGCTTCTCTTGAGTGGATTATTGTGCTTTAAATAGCTATTTTTTTTAAAGACGTCCCGCAATTTAGCAACAGTACACTGCATTTTACAACAATCACCGATTGTCCTGATTCTGACATTAAGTTTGGGTTTTAGGGAGGAACCAATGCTCACAGCTGTGAAGGGAAGGAAGTTGCGCTAGACGGAACGTGGCTAGTTTTTAATAATTTTACCTACTATCTTTTTATAATCCCTGGAAGCCGAAATCGAAAATAAAATTAGATTAATATCACAGGCCTAAAGTGTAACTTTTGTTTAGTTCTCTTGGCCATCTCATTAAGCAGGGACTGTCGTGTTGTGCGCGCTGTAGCTCCGCGTGAGAGATCTCTCTCTCTTCTGGATTGCGAATAGCAAAAATGCATCACAGACAAATGGTTTAATATTAATGCATATAGAAACGGCTGGCAAGATAGAATTTGCAAGATAACGTCTATATATCAATAATAAATAGTGAGTGCATTTTCTTAATTTCTCCAGTACCAACAGCAGAACCGTTAGCATCGGAGCTTATCGATACTGCGGTCTTTCATAATTTAGCACCAGGGCTCATTTAATACCGGGTTTCGGTACCCATCCCTAGTTATTATTGTACTCTAGCCCGGTGGAGCCCGTCGCTGATCTTTTCATATTTGCCACACTTCTCACGGATGGTCTGAGCAAGCATCTTTTGCATCGTAAAAATGTGATCAGCAAGCTGAGAAACCATGTATAGAATCAAAGGTATTAATTTTCAACTGGTTCTGATCAGTGGCCGATCATTCAAAACTACTTATGAAAAGGTTTTTCGTATCCATATTTGACCTCAAAGCATATAAGCTCCTGACCCTGATTATCCAGATCTTCTGCACAGATTTCAGATCCTTCACCTTCAAGGTTTCTTTCCTCTGCATGTCCCATCAAGTACCTTCTTTGTGCTCCAGGAGCTCAGCGTTTCTCAGTACTTCGAGTTTGAGGCTGTTTAAATGGCTCCTTCCCATTGCAATGCGGCCCGCTCAGAATAAGCAAGGGACCTCTTTTCATCAAAAATACACTGTAAAAAAAATCCTGTAAAATTTACAGTAAAAACTGGCAGCTGTGGTTGCCAGAAAAAAGTAAATTTAACAAGAGCACCCAGAACTGATATGAAAAGCAAATACACTTTTTATGTAAACACCACAAACATAGTAAATGCATACTTTGGACAACCATATTCCTGTCCTTAAAACAGCAGTAAACGAATGTGCTCCTTGTTGGCTTCAAGTTGCAGAACAAACATTTTAAATAATTACAATCTTTACCAGAAAGCTACACATTCAATAACCTGAACAAGACAGCACATCATTATATTAACAGAATGGATTAATCATGAACCAAATGCTTAGAAAGCATAAACATGCATACAGCTTTTAACAATGCATTCTCCATTCTTTGTTCTGCTGAACACAAAGGAAAGTATTTTGAAGAATGTTTGTAACCAAACAGTTTTGAGGCACCATTGACTTCCACAGTATTTTTTTCCCCTTACTATGGAAGGCAGTGGTGCCCCACAACTGTTTAGTTACAAACATTCTTGGGTAAGTGAATCACTTCTTCTTGACAAAGTACTTGATGTAAAGAGCAACATCATAAGACAACACGCCTTCAAAAATATTGTGACCAAGGCAAGGTGGCAAGCCAGGTTTGGCACACTTTAAAGTTCTTCAAAGAGTTTGAACTTTATGCCTTGAACTTCTGTTGCATTTTCGGTCTGTAATTGGTTAACAGCAGCACTTGTAGCCCTCAGCAGTGCGTCGCGGACCACATAAATTTGGGTCAACACTCTGGAATTCATGTCGAGTAATTAGACAGTACTTGCAAAAATAGCTGGACTGATTAAAATTTTCGGTGAATCCACCAATGCATTGGGATCCCAAATAGTCTCCAGCAATGCAGTGAAGAGTGCCTTTTATAACAGATTGATCTGAAAAAGTAATTCCATTCCTTTCAGGTCTGCTACTAGCCGGATGAAGTCTTTCTCTCTGCACAACATAACCAGCTGCATATGTTCTGTGTTTGACCTGAGATGGCAAATTAACAAGAGAGAGGTATACAGCCAAAATTTTGTGTTTCTTTTGTGCAGACCCTAAAGGGTTAACCACCTCAAAAGCATCCTGATAGAGCAATAGCTGGAGGCTTGGGTAGTCTTGAGAGTTTTTTTCAGGCAGGTGCACCGAAATGCAATTTCTCCCAACAACAATTTAACAGACACTTCAGTGTCTCTTTCACAGGTACATAGTATGCAAATTGCACTGTCCGATTCTCATCTCTACCTAAAAGTATTCTTTTTGGTTCAACATATTTGAATATTTTTTTAAAGGTCTGACTCCTTGAATACTCTGTTCACATATACTATATTGCCAAAAGTTTTGGGACACCTGCCTTTACATGCACATGAACTTTAATGACATCCCATTCTTAATCTGTAGGTTTTAATATGGAGTTGGCCCACCCTTTGTAGCTATAACAGCTTCAACTCTTCTGGGAAGGCTTTCCACAAGGTTTAGGAGTATGTTTGTAGGAATTTTTGACCATTCTTCTAGAAGCACATTTGTGAGGTCAGGCACTGATGTTGGACGAGAAGGCCTGGCTCTCAGTCTCCACTCTAATTCATCCCAAAGGTGTTCTATCAGGTTGAGGTCAGGACTCTGTGCAGGCCAGTCAAGTTCCTCCACAGCAAACTCGCTCATCCATGTCTTTATGGACCTTGCTTTGTGCACTGGTGCGCAGTCATGTTGGAACAGGAAGGGGCCATCCCCAAAGTGTCCTCAACAAAGTTGGGAGCATGAAATTGTCCAAAATGTCTTGGTATGCTGAAGCATTAAGAGTTCCTTTCATTGGAACTAAGGGGCCAAGCCCAACCCCTGAAAAACAACCCCACACCATAATCCCCCCTCCACCAAAATGTCTTGGTATGCTGAAGCATTAAGAGTTCCTTTCACTGGAACTAAGGGGCCAAGCCCAACCCCTGAAAAACAACCCCACACCATAATCCTCCCTCCACCAAACTTTACACTTCATTCCATGAAGCTCTCTACACACTGTTCTTGAGCTAATCTGAAGGCCACACAAAGTTTGGAGGTCTGTAGCTATTGACTCTGCAGAAAGTTGGCGACTTATGCACACTATGCGCCTCAGCATGCGCTGACCGCCCCGCTTTTACGCGGCCTTTCACTTCGTGGCTGAGTTGCTGTTGTTCCCAATTGCTTCCACTTTGTTGTAATACCACTAACAGTTGACCGTGGAATATTTAGTAGTGAGGAAATTTCACAAATTGACTTATTGCACAGCTGGAAACCTATCATGGTCCCACGCTTGAATTCACTGAGCTCCTGAGAGCGACCCATTCTTTCACAAATGTTTGTAGAAGCAGTCTGGATGCCTAGGTGCTTGATTTTATACACCTGTGGCCATGGAAGTGATTGGAACACCTGAATGCAATGATTTGGAGGGGTGTCCCAATACTTTTGGCAATATAGTGTAGGTCAAATGTAAAAATATATATATTTTACATTGATAATAAATCAGCATATTAGACTGATTTCTGAAGAATCATGTGACACTGAAGACTGGAGTAATGATGCTGAAAATTCAGCTTTGATCACAGGAATAAATTATATTTTAATGTATATTAATTGAAAACGATTATTTTAAATTGTAATATATTACTGTTTTTTTCCTGTATTTGATCAAATAAATGCAGGCTAGCATAAGAGACTTCTTTCATAATACTGCATAATTATCAAAAATGGTAATATAATAAAGTCTTTACAAGTCACCATTTCGCCAGCATACACTTCACATTATAGGCCTGTAGGTGGCACTTGGGCTTCATTACCTATGATAGTTTCATCAAATAGTAAACAGTGTTTCAATATACATAAATACAAGTGAATTGAACATTACTTACCTTTTGGTGCTGCAGTGTTTTGTAGTTAGTTAACATTCATTTTCTCAGGGATGCAATTTGATTTATAAAACGAGACAAACCGCAGATTCAGATCGCTCCACAAATGTAAGTTCGTCTGTCCATGTAATTTTGGAAGACGCGGACGCATCTTGGACGATGTGGGCGTCTAGGAGAGTTGAAATCAGGTCAACTTTATGGTAATGAGCTATGACGCGGTTTGGCGGCAACCAATCGGAATGTAGAAGTGCTCCGCTTTAGAGGATTCCAGATAACGCGGTCCTGTAAACTTGGGTTCCGACCACATTAGTTCCCAAGCAAAATGGAGACGAGGTTGATCATTGCTGTGGCAGGTTTGATAAGAAGGCGCGCAGCACTATTTATAAGCGACATTTTTGCTTGTTTTCCAGTGGGAATGCAATTAATTTGTTCAAAACAACACAGATTTGACCAGTTGCATTAAGGCTACACTTCAACCAGGACAGTTGTTGTAATGTAGGCTGCACACAAATTAATGTTAATGTTAATTAAAGACCAAGGCTAGTAAACCTCTCCTATAAACTGCATGTTGAAATTAGACTAGCACTTAACCATGAACACAAGCCACACCACACAATGGCTTTTAATTGGTTTATTTCATTAGCAAACATGTGACTATAATTAAGTTCTTTCCATCTATCTTTTTTTTTTTTCTTACAGATTTAAAAGATTTCATGAGGTTAACTTCTACCCTACTTGTGGTCAGTCTGCACAAATACCGATCAACATGCTTGTTTGCTTTGCGGCCCCTTTAAATAAAGGTTAAAAAAAGACCAAGCATTCGATCTACATCAGCGCGTCCACAAATCTTTCTACAGCATTGTTGGCAGGGCAGCCAGAGCGAATTTTGACGCTCTCGCCAGCGGCGGTGTGAACGCACAGTAACATTTACAGATACATCAAACTGTATCCTTATGAGTTAGTATATGTTAGTGCTTAATGAGTTGTGCTTAATATGGTGTATTCTCATGTTTTAAACTGCTTGGTTAAAGTGCTTGGGTTATTTAATACTGTAAACTGACGTGACTGATGGATGTATTTCCACTGCATGCAGACATGGTTAATTGATAATGAAATTTGTTAATGATTATTTGCATTATCATTTATTATTTAACAATATTATCAATTAGTTGATACTGCCCTAATATAAACACACTGAACTGACTTAGTGCTGTTCTCCTGGGTCAAGCTGTGTTTTTGTCTGATAAACGGTTTAACATCTGCCAGCTTGAAAGTTTTGGGACGTGTCCTAAAGAAAACAAAGAGTTAACAGTATTGATAAGAGGTTTTGACATTACAGAAAACACCTCTTTCAGTAGCTTTGTCTGTATAGGATTTAGCATACATGTTGCTGGTTTTGATGCTTTAAATGTCTAAATGTTTTGATGTATGTTGCTGTGGGTCATTACACTGAGGATAACTTGTATTTGTCTCTTTTTTTCCTTAGACCTGATGCTGCTAAAAGAGGAGAGTGAAGTACTGAATGAAATTGAAGAGAAAGTTCAAATTGAGAAACATCATGATTTCATAAGTGGAGAAACATCTTGCTCACAGACTGTAAAGAATTCCTTACGAAACAGAGCTCAGAAGACAGCAACTAAAAGTTATTTCTCCTGCTTTGAGTGTGGAAAGAGTTTCAGTCAACATGGCGACCTCAAAGTCCACATGGGAATTCACAATGGAGAGAGCCCTTTCACCTGCCAACAATGTGGAAAAGGTTTCACTGAAAAAGGAAGTCTTAAAAGGCACATGAGAATTCACACTGGAGAGAAGCCTTTCGCCTGCCAGCAGTGTGGAAAAAGTTTCTCTCAAAATGGAAATCTTAAAGTCCACATGAAAATTCACACTGGAGAGAGCTCTTTCACCTGCCAAAAGTGTGGAAGAAATTTCACCCAAAAAGCAACCCTTAACAGGCACATGAGAATTCACTCTGAAGAGAAGCCTTACACCTGCAAACTGTGTGGAAAGAGCTTTAAAGTAGAACTAAACCTTAGGTGTCACATGAGAATTCACACTGGAGAGAAGCCTTACACATGTGATCAGTGTGGAAAGAGTTTCAGATGTAAAGTAACCCTTAATTGCCACATGAGGATTCACTCAAGAGAGAACTGTTTTATGTGTCATCTCTGTGGAAAGAATTTTACACTTAAAGGAAACCTCAAGACTCACATGAGAATTCACACCGGAGAGAAGCCTTTCACATGCCATCACTGTGGAAAGAGTTTCAGACATAATGTAAGCCTCAAAACTCACATGAGACTCCACACTGGAGATAGGCTTTTCAGGTGTCTTCAATGTAAAAAATGTTTCACATATCAAAGAGACCTGAAACGTCATTCGCAAACTCATTTTGTGAAGAAATTACAGAGTTCTGAGTGTGACAAAGGGTTTAGAAAAAAGAGCAATTTTAAAAATCACTTGAGCGTTCACTCTGGAGGAAGGCCATTTAATTGTGATCAGTGTGATAAAAATTTTATTTTGCCATCACACTTACAGATGCACTTGAAAACACATGCGGATGTGAGACCCTATTCGTGTTCCATGTGTGGAAAGAGTTTCAAATGGCTCGGCAATTTAAAATGGCACCAGAAAACACGTATCTGTGTAAAATTAAGGCTACGTTCACACCGCAGCTGAATGTGAGCCAAATCTTTGACTCAAATATGATCTGTGGTGGGACAAGCAAAACACACACTGTGGGTGCAACATCAGGCCTCAAAAAGGCGTTTATTTAACATAAAATAAAACTGAGACGTGTCCAAATAAACAGGGGATCTGGTGCCCTCACCATGCTGGGGAATTGTAAACGAGGGGCAGTGTTCAGTCAGGATTGGTTTAGGTAAGAGGACGGGGTCTGATGGCCACACATGCAACCCTCTCTCTGGTCCGGGGTGTGAGGGGCAGTGGCTTCTTTCAAGCGACTCTTCCCAGTGGCCACGGTATGTGAGGGGGAATGGCGGCCCGGCATCCTAGCCCCTCAGTGGCAACACGCATGCTTCCAATCCAGACCGTGGGGCAGTCTCTTTCCCTTATGGTGTCCTCGTGGGTAGTGCGGAGGATTCCTGCGCCACTGAGTACTCAAGTTGCCGAATGGCTAGGATGTCAGCCTGCCATTCCCCCTGACACGCTGCAGCCCCAGGGATAAATAAATGCCTCTCTGAGATCCCCCCCACAGACCTTAATGTGGCTCGTATTAGATTTTTTCCATGTCTTTTATTTGCATCCTTCACTTTATTTTGCCTTGAGGCTGTTTATTTTCTTTTGTGATGTACATATGAACTAATGTGGCCACACCTGATAATTTCCTTGCTATAGTTTTAAATACTAAGTGATGCCTTCTAATACTGATTATATAGAGGTCTCCCTTAAATATTTGATTACGTTTAATATCTCGGAATCAAAAGATTCTAGGTTTAAAAAAACATGTCTTGTGGTAAAATTCAACTGTGTAAATGGAAGATTATCAATAAAATTACAAACTGAATGAGACCTTGAACATTGCACTGCATTATTCAGTTCATCTTTAATTAGAGAAAATGTCTACTGTTGGGGCTCATTTGATGACTGATGATCTGGAAGCTGGTACCAGCTGCGGGGATCTCGCCATTGATCCTAGGTGTTTGTAGCTTATTCAATTACGGCTGTTTCACACTGCAAGCTTGAGCGGTGCGTGAGCAGCGCATATTTTTTCCGCCGTGCAAGTTAACAAATGAGTGCATTCACACCGGGAGCAGGAGCAATCTGTCTGTTTTTGCTGCGCTGCTTACGCTCGATTAAAGTGACTTGATGGACAAAATAAGTATGATTTTATGCAAAAAGTGATAAAAATGCACAGAATAAGCATGTCTAGTGTGTTTTAACAAGAATTGTAGTGTCAGAAAAGTATTTTTGATTTACAATTCATGTTGTCAGCATTCCATTTCTTGCCAAATGTAATTTCATGTGGAAAAAGTTTAATACCATGCCAATTATGGCACTAACTAGACTACGCCACCCCGGAAATTGGCCGGGGACCCACAGATACATCAAGTACACAAAGCACACAGAGTCAGATATCAGACAATGATGGAAGTTTCACACAATTTATTCAAAATCACCATATGATTAATTAAAAAACTAGTCTTTAATATAGAAACATTAAAATGGATCAACCATAAAACACACACACACACACAACGTTACCACTTCAGAACCTGGGGGGTTTGTCCTGCCACACCACACCACCCGTTGTGAACACTGCAGACTGTCAGCCGAACCACCACCACACCCAGAGGACTCTGGCTAGTACTGGTACCCCAAATTCTGAAGGGAAGAGAAAACAAAACAATATGAGACACAATCAAACAAACACATACACTTTCCACGTAATGGTATGTCAATGAAACACTTATCACGTGCTGCCAGAAGGAACCAGTCTTTCACACAATAATGGCAACCGCTCACCTGTAAATGCCGCATCGACACGACATCCTCATTAAACCTGTCTCCGGCGTGATGACTCCAATCTTTCGAATAATCTTAAGAATATCTTTCAATCTAATATGACTTCTGACCTGTAATGTTGCCAGAATCATAATCATACACTATTTGTTCGTCGGCCAGAGGAGAACTGGCACCCCGACTGAGCCTGGTTTCTCCCAAGGTTTTTTTCTCCATTATGCCACCTGATGGAGTTTTGGTTCCTTGCCACTGTCGCCTTTGTCTTTTGGCTTGCTCAGTTGGGGACACTTAAATTTCAACTATATTACTGATCTGCCCGCATTGACACTATATGATAATTGAAATTAGCTGGATGACATCACTGTTTTCACCAGAGCGGCTGTACAGCCGAATCAAATTCTGTTGCATTATTTTCCTGTTACCACTGTGAAGCTGCTTTGAAACAATCGGCATTGTAAAAAGCGCTATATAAATAAAGGTGACTTGACTAGCTGGTGCTCATTGACTGTTGTCAGCACAGTGTCAGCCTGTTAAGTGTCATTTCAAATTGCATTACAAAAGAACAGTCAAAGCACAGGAAGAAACAATTTCCAAACAAAAAGAAATCCAGAGAAACAAAATAGCTAAACAAAACATTCACTATGAAACACAATAGTAGTGACAACATGTAGCTTCTCGTCACTGTACCCCACCTCAAGTCCAAAGGTCAATGAATACTTGAAAGTACTAAATTTGAATGCGTCCCCACAGGCTGTAAAGGCGATATCGTTCTGGTCGTCTAGTAGATCCTCCTTCACTGAAATGAGATTGTCAAGCTATTGAATTAGAGCTACATACAGATCTGCAGCAAATGTGCAGTTCGGGTAAGAGGCAGAAGAGTGGTCGAAGACGACAGCTTGCAGGTGAAAACACAATCCAAGCAGTCCAAAAGCATTCCAGTTCCCCACTCAGTACCACACACAGATAATGGTAAACGAAGATCGTATCAAGCTTAACAGCGTCCACAAAGCCTGATGCAACACCTCCTGGCCCCTGTGTCACTATTAAAATATAACACATTTTAAAATTTAAAAGAGAAATTACCGTCTCGTTGACCATGGCATAAAATATGTATAACATACCTGTGGATGGTGACTCGCACCACACAGCGCACTCGATGGCGTGCAAGTTAAAGGCTCACAAAAATCAACATTCGCCCAACGTGTCTGCCTTTCTCCTCAGCCACACTGTAAGTTAAATGAGTCCCAGATTACCCATCCTGACATAAAACGTTCATAATGCATCTGCCACCAGTAGCTCTTACCTCCTGGACATAAACACGGCGCACCAGAAATGACATCACTTCCAGGACCCTGAATGACGCGCTTAGTTAGATGTCAGTTTCATCTCCTTTTATGTCCGCGGAACATACCATATTTGGCCCTAATACTTGTAATGGCTGACCGCATCACCACATTCATATGTTTTTAGCAATTAAATGCTAAATGCTTTGTTATAGCTTTACTACTTTTGTGGTGTAGTGGGCTAAACCACTGATCTGATAAGCAGAGGTTGCTGGTTCGATCTCCACAGCCGCCGCCACCACCAGTGTGTCCTTGAGCAAGGCACTTTACTCCAGGTGTTCAAGATACTACTATAATATAAATGCATACATACAAACCCGATTCCAAAAAAGCTGGGACACTGTACAAATTGTGAATAAAAAAGGAATGCAATAATTTACAAATCTCATAAACTTATATTTTATTCACAATAGAATATAGATAACATATCAAATGTTGAAAGTGAGACATTTTGAAATGTCATGACAAATATTGGCTCATTTTGGATTTCATGAGAGCTACACATTCCAAAAAAGTTGGGACAGGTAGCAATAAGAGGCCGGAAAAGTTAAATGTACATATAAGGAACAGCTGGAGGACCAATTTGCAACTTATTAGGTCAATTGGCAACATGATTGGGTATAAAAAGAGCCTCTCAGAGTGGCAGTGTCTCTCAGAAGTCAAGATGGGCAGAGGATCACCAATTCCCCCAATGCTGCGGCGAAAAATAGTGGAGCAATATCAGAAAGGAGTTTCTCAGAGAAAAATTGCAAAGAGTTTGAAGTTATCATCATTTACAGTGCATAATATCTTCCAAAGATTCAGAGAATCTGGAACAATCTCTGTGCGTAAGGGTCAAGGCCGGAAAACCATACTGGATGCCCGTGATCTTCGGGCCCTTAGACGGCACTGCATCACATACAGGAATGCTACTGTAATGGAAATCACAACATGGGCTCAGGAATACTTCCAGAAAACATTGTCGGTGAACACAATCCACCGTGCCATTCGCCGTTGCCGGCTAAAACTCTATAGGTCAAAAAAGAAGCCATATCTAAACATGATCCAGAAGCGCAGGCGTTTTCTCTGGGCCAAGGCTCATTTAAAATGGTTTGTGGCAAAGTGGAAAACTGTTCTGTGGTCAGACGAATCAAAATTTGAAGTTCTTTTTGGAAAACTGGGACGCCATGTCATCCGGACTAAAGAGGACAAGGACAACCCAAGTTGTTATCAGCGCTCAGTTCAGAGGCCTGCATCTCTGATGGTATGGGGTTGCATGAGTGCGTGTGGCATGGGCAGCTTACACATCTGGAAAGGCACCATCAATGCTGAAAGGTATATCCAAGTTCTAGAACAACATATGCTCCCATCCAGACGTCGTCTCTTTCAGGGAAGACTGTGCATTTTCCAACATGACAATGCCAGACCACATACTGCATCAATTACAACATCATGGCTGCGTAGAAGAAGGATCCGGGTACTGAAATGGCCAGTCTGCAGTCCAGATCTTTCACCCATAGAAAACATTTGGCGCATCATAAAGAGGAAGATGCGACAAAGAAGACCTAAGACAGTTGAGCAACTAGAAGCCTGTATTAGACAAGAATGGGACAACATTCCTATTCCTAAACTTGAGCAACTTGTCTCCTCAGTCCCCAGACGTTTGCAGACTGTTATTAAAAGAAGAGGGGATGCCACACAGTGGTAAACATGGCCTTATCCCAACTTTTTTGAGATGTGTTGATGCCATGAAATTTAAAATCAACTTATTTTTCCCTGAAAATGATACATTTTCTCAGTTTAAACATTTTGATATCTATGTTGTATTCTGAATAAAATATTGAAATTTGAAACTTCCACATCATTGCATTCTGTTTTTATTCACAATTTGTACAGTGTCCCAACTTTTTTGGAATCGGGTTTGTACTTAAAGGGTTAGTAAGGTTAGGTGGAGGGGTGGAGGGATGGAGGGTCTGCCCCCAATTTCCCCATCCATGGCACTATACCATTTCCAGGATGCTGCTGTGGGCTCCTCATCCTCAGTGCTCACACCAGTCTGTGGAGTCATTTTAATAGCACAATGTCATTTGATATCTGTATTAGAAGTAAGGAAATGATCTTACTTCATATTTTTGTTTCAGGTTTTCCCATTTCTTTTTCACAAATACCACCGTCACCTTTCCTTGCAGGCCCTGCTCCACCACAAAAGCTCTGTAGCAAATGGACAGAAATCAAGAATCAGAAAAGTGCTGTAATAACTCTGTTTGAAATTAAAATAAACTACAACTTAATATTTAAATCGATTTTTTATTAATTTCTGTAGTATACTCATTCAAAGCCTTCGATGGCAGCATTTCGCTTCATTAGCCACTCTTCACCAGATAACCACCAAATTTATCAACAGTGCAAATGGACAAATAAAAGAGATAACTTATGTTTAGTTACTTTATGTAAATTTGTTTATTTACATTCAACTAATGTAAGCAGTGTTGACAACAGTGAATTATACATAATAGCACACATGCATCACTACAACAGATGTCTATTTCATGTTGTGATGTGCTCATCTGCAATACTTATCGAAGATTTTCCGGTCAGATGTTTAAATAGACATTTAGTAAGCGTCTTTAAGATAAGAACTTTTGACAATATAGTGTATATATATATATACACTCACCTAAAGGATTATTAGGAACACCATACTAATACTGTGTTTGACCCCCTTTCGCCTTCAGAACTGCCTTAATTCTACGTGGCATTGATTCAACAAGGTGCTGAAAGCATTCTTTAGAAATTTTGGCCCATATTGATAGGATAGCATCTTGCAGTTGATGGAGATTTGTGGGACGCACATCCAGGGCACGAAGCTCCCGTTCCACCACATCCCAAAGATGCTCTATTGGGTTGAGATCTGGTGACTGTGGGGGCCATTTTAGTACCGTGAACTCATTGTCATGTTCAAGAAACCAATTTGAAATGATTCAAGCTTTGTGACATGGTGCATTATCCTGCTGGAAGTAGCCATCAGAGGATGGGCACATGGTGGTCATAAAGGGATGGACATGGTCAGAAACAATGCTCAGGTAGGCCGTGGCATTTAAACGATGCCCAATTGGCACTAAGGGGCCTAAAGTGTGCCAAGAAAACATCCCCCACACCATTACACCACCACCACCAGCCTGCACAGTGGTAACAAGGCATGATGGATCCATGTTCTCATTCTGTTTACGCCAAATTCTGACTCTACCATCTGAATGTCTCAACAGAAATCGAGACTCATCAGACCAGGCAACATTTTTCCAGTCTTCAACTGTCCAATTTTGGTGAGCTCGTGCAAATTGTAGCCTCTTTTTCCTATTTGTAGTGGAGATGAGTGGTACCCGGTGGGGTCTTCTGCTGTTGTAGCCCATCCGCCTCAAGGTTGTGCGTGTTGTGGCTTCACAAATGCTTTGCTGCATACCTCGGTTGTAACGAGTGGTTATTTCAGTCAAAGTTGCTCTTCTATCAGCTTGAATCAGTCGGCCCATTCTCCTCTGACCTCTAGCATCAACAAGGCATTTTCGCCCACAGGACTGCCGCATACTGGATGTTTTTCCCTTTTCACACCATTCTTTGTAAACTCTAGAAATGGTTGTGCGTGAAAATCCCAGTAACTGAGCAGATTGTGAAATACTCAGACCGGCCCGTCTGGCACCAACAACCATGCCACGCTCAAAATTGCTTAAATCACCTTTCTTTCCCATTCTGACATTCAGTTTGGAGTTCAGGAGATTGTCTTGACCAGGACCACACCCCTAAATGCATTGAAGCAACTGCCATGTGATTGGTTGATTAGATAATTGCATTAATGAGAAATTGAACAGGTGTTCCTAATAATCCTTTAGGTGAGTGTATATATATATGTATATATATATATATATATATATGTATGTATATATATATATATATATATATATATATATATACACAGTGGGGAGAACAAGTATTTGATACACTGCCGATTTTGCAGGTTTTCCTACTTACAAAGCATGTAGAGGTCTGTAATTTTTATCATAGGTACACTTCAACTGTGAGAGACGGAATCTAAAACAAAAATCCAGAAAATCACATTGTATGATTTTTAAATAATTAATTTGCATTTTATTGCATGACATAAGTATTTGATCACCTACCAACCAGTAAGAATTCCGGCTATCACAGACCTGTTAGTTTTTCTTTAAGAAGCCGTCCTGTTCTCCACTCATTACCTGTATTAACTGCACCTGTTTGAACTCGTTACCTGTATAAAAGACACCTGTCCACACACTCAGTCAAACAGACTCCAAACTCTCCACAATGGCCAAGACCAGAGAGCTGTGTAAGGACATCAGGGATAAAATTGTAGACCTGCACAAGGCTGGGATGGGCTACAGGACAATAGGCAAGCAGTTTGGTGAGAAGGCAACAACTGTTGGTGCAATTATTAGAAAATGGAAGAAGTTCAAAATGACGGTCAATCTCCCTCGGTCTGGGGCACCATGCAAGATCTCACCTCGTGGGGCATCAATGATCATGAGGAAGGTGAGGGATCAACCCAGAACTACACGGCAGGACCTGGTCAATGACCTGAAGAGAGCTGGGACCACAGTCTCAAAGAAAACCATTAGTAACACACTACGCCGTCATGGATTAAAATCCTGCAGCGCACGCAAGGTCCCTCTGCTCAAGCCAGCGCATGTCCAGGCCCGTCTGAAGTTTGCCAATGACCATCTGGATGATCCAGAGGAGGAATGGGAGAAGGTCATGTGGTCTGATGAGACAAAAATAGAGCTTTTTGGTCTAAACTCCACTCGCCGTGTTTGGAGGAAGAAGAAGGATGAGTACAACCCCAAGAACACCATCCCAACCGTGAAGCATGGAGGTGGAAACATCATTCTTTGGGGATGCTTTTCTGCAAAGGGGACAGGATGACTGCACCATATTGAGGGGAGGATGGATGGGGCCATGTATTGCGAGATCTTGGCCAACAACCTCCTTCCCTCAGTAAGAGCATTGAAGAAGTGTGGGGAAACACACAGCCAGGGCAACTAAGGAGTGGCTCCGTAAGAAGCATCTCAAGGTCCTGGAGTGGCCTAGCCAGTCTCCAGACCTGAACCCAATAGAAAATCTTTGGAGGGAGCTGAAAGTCCGTATTGCCTAGCGACAATGGAGGAGTGGGCCAAAATCCCTGCTGCAGTGTGTGCAAACCTGGTCAAGAACTACAGGAAACGTATGATCTCTGTAATTGCAAACAAAGGTTTCTGTACCAAATATTAAGTTCTGCTTTTCTGATGTATCAAATACTTATGTCATGCAATAAAATGCAAAATAATTACTTAAAAATCATACAATGTGATTTTCTGTATTTTTGTTTTAGATTCCGTCACTCACAGTTGAAGAGTACCTATGATAAAAATTACAGACTTCTACATGCTTTGTAAGTGGGCAAACCTGCAAAATCGGCAGTGTATCAAATACTTGTTCTCCCCACTGTATACACTATATTGCCAAAAGTATTGGGACATCCCTCAAAATCATTGAATTCAGGTGTTCCAATCACTTCCATGGCCACAGGTGTATAAAATCAAGCACCTAGGCATGCAGACTGCTTCTACAAACATTTGTGCCACGTAAAATCACAGAGCGGGGTCAGCGCATGCTGAGGCGCACAGTGCGCAGAAGTCGCCAGCTGTCTGCAGAGTCAATAGCTACAGACCTCCAAACTTCATGTGGCCTTCAGATTAGCTCAAGAACAGTGCGTAGAGAGCTTCATGGAATGGGTTTCCATGGCCGAGCAGCTGCATCCAAGCCTTACATCACCAAGTGCAATGCAAAGCGTCAGATGCAGTGGTGTAAAGCCACTGGACTCTAGAGCAGTGGAGACGTGTTCTCTGGAGTCACGAATCACGCTTCTCTGTCTGGCAATCCGATGGACGAGTATGGGTTTGGTGGTTGCTAGGAGAACGGTACTTGACTGACTGCTTTGTGCTAAGTGTAAAATTTGGTGGAGGAGGGATTATGGTGTGGGGTTGTTTTTCAGGGATTGGGCTTGGCCCCTTAGTTCCAGTGAAAGGAACTCTTAAGACCCCGCGGGAACCCTGCTAGGTATTATACAGAATAACAAGTACACTCTAGGCAAAGTATCAAAACACGCCTTTATTGGCATTGAACATGTTTTTGAAAATGGTTGCCACAGGTTGCCAGTTGGCGGAAAACACCGCATATTGCTGCCATGGAAGCCAGCAAACAAACAGGGTCAGTGATTGCAGATTCTACCTGAACTAAAAAGCCTCGAAATCCATCTAAAATCTCTATGAACGGAAGCACATTAAAATGCGGATAAATCAACTCATCAACTTACAGTGTGTAAGTCTCCTCACCTTCCATTTTCAATTGCGCTCGTTCCTGTTGCGTGTCCTTAAACTGGCAACCCGCGTGAGCGTCGAGTCTGAGGAGGGGGGAGGGGTAAACTATATTTTTAATTTGGACTGCAGTATCCATTTCAACCACTAGCTGTCATTCCTAAATACAGCACCTTTAACATTTAGGAAAATAAAGATATAAATAGACTGCCTTAGAAGTCTGTCTGAAATCAGTTTCGTGAGGTGCCTTCATGCACAAACGCTGCCTCACAAGTCATTGTCTGATAAGGCAGTGAGGCAACAAGTCAGTTGCCTAGGTTTTCAGACGCAGCCAAGGAGTTGTTCACTGTGAATCAGTTTCTTGTTCTGTCCTTTCACTGTCACAACAAGGACACATGTAAACAGGGCTCCACCTAGTGGTAAGTACCAGCATACATCACAGTTCCTTTACACAAATTACTTGGGACTGTCACAAAGCTTGTGAAGGAAGTCTGGCAAGAATGTCAGGATTTCTTCAGACAATCCTCATCTTCATTACAGCAACCTCTGCCACCCTCTGCACAATATAGAGGAGCTTGAGAGTGCTGAGGAAATTTTACAATCCGAGGAAGCAAGACAAATAATGGTAATAATTAAAAATTCTTTTTCTATGGAAAATTTATATGGAAATGTCCTGAAGCTAATGCGCACACGCAATCCTAAACGTCTCAGAACAATGCTTGTTTCTATAGAAACCAGAGCCACTGCAGCTGCAGTGACGCGATGACTTTCCTAATCAACTATTGGCTCTTTCATTTAGAAGCCGGGGCTTGTTCGCCATATTGGGCATTGCACTTTCTCCCATTCATAAGTAATCGGAGTGCACCGTCTTCCTATATATAAAGTGTTAGGTTTAAACGGAATGCCCTAAGCTCTTGATCACTTGGAATCTGCTATCGGAGTTGCTGTTGTGACAGTAAAAGGAACTCTTAATGAAGTGAATAAAGTGTGGGGATGGCCCCTTCCTGTTCCAACATGTTTGCGCACTAGTGCACAAAGCAAGGTCCATAAAGACATGGATGAGTGAGTTTTCTGTGGAGGAACTTGACTGGCACAGAGTCCTGACCTCAACACCTTTGGGATGAATTAGAGCGGAGACTGCGAGCCAGGCCTTCTCGTCCAACATCAGTGCCTGACCTCACGAATGCGCTTCTAGAAGAATGGTCAAAAATTCCCATAAACACACTCCTAAACCTTGTGGAAATCCTTCCCAGAAGAGTTGAAGCTGTTATAGCTGCAAAGGGTGGGCCAACTCCATATTAAACCTTACGGATTAAGAATGGGATGTCATTAAAGTTTATGTGCATGTAAAGGCAGGCGTCCCAAAACTTTTGGCAATATAGTGTATTTTAGGGGTTTTTTTTGTGCAAAAAAAAACTTGATTAAAATAAATGAACCTCAAGGAACATATAAATATCCATGTCATGACCCCTTTAAAAAGCTATGTGTTCGTCTGTTTTTATTTTTGGCTTTAACAACAATTTTTAAAATTAAATTAACTTCACTAATTAAGCTAGAAACACTTAGGATCTAGCTTTGTGCACTAGTGTTACCAGATGAGCCATAACAGTAGCCAAATTAAATCCAGAATGACAACATATGCTTACTTGCGCATTCTCTCACTAAAGCTAAATAAAATAATGCAGTGCAATGTTCATCATTTCATTCAGTTTATGACCTTTTTTATTTACATTCTTTCATTTACATTGTGGCATTTTCCAGCAAGACACAAGTTTAACTAACATTTTGATTCTGAGGTATCAATAAGTAGAATGAAGCATTGCCGCTAAACAAACGAAATTAGAGGGCATCCACCATGCTCAATATTTTAAAATATAGCATAGAATCAAAAAGGTATTTAGTAAAGATTGTAAATAAAATAAGTGGTCATGAAGTTAGACAATCAGATTGGACACATTTAGCTATGTAGTCACTATAGCCTTAGTTTCACACAGTTACATACTTTCCAGTGCCTTTTTAAATTGCAGAGCCATTTAAAACCCTTTTCGCACTAGGAACACAAACAGGGTCTCACATCTTCATGACTTTTCAGGTGTATCTGTAAGTTTGACAGCAAAAGAAAACTTCTTGCTACACAGATAAGAGTTACATTTTCTTTATTCAAGAGTGAATGTGCAGGTGATGTTTGAAATAGCCTTTTTTTCTCTAAACATCGTCACACTCTGAATTTTGACATTTCTTTTTCAGAATGAGTTTGCAAATGGCGTTTCAGGTCTTTCTGATATGCAAAACTCTCTTCACACTCAAGACATGTGTAAGGCTTTTCTCCAGTGTGAACTCTTATGTGAGTCTTAAGATTTCCTTTAAGTGTGAAACTCTTCCCACACTGAGGGCAGGTGAAAGGCTTCTCTCCAGTGTGAACTCTTACATGATCCTCAAGGTTTGTTTTGTTTGTGCAACTCTTTCCACAGTGATGGCACATAAAAGGCTTCTGTCCAGCGTGAGTTATTACATGATTCTTAAGATGATTACTGTCTGTGAAACTTCTTTCACACTGCTGACATTTTAAACGGTTCTCTCTTGAGTGAATCCTCACATGGCGAATAAGATTTTCTTTACATCGGAAACATTTTCCACACTGATCACATGTGAAAGGCTTCTCTCCAGTGTGAATTCTCATGTGACCCTTAAGACTTTCTTTTTGTGTGAAGCTCTTCCCACACAGTTTGCATGTGTAAGGGCTCTCTCCAGCATGACTTCTCATGTGGGAATCAAGGGTTGCTTTACGTGTAAAACTCTTTCCACACTGAACACATATATACGGCTTCTCTCCAGTGTGAACTCTCATGTGCGTCTTAATATTTGCTTTTTGAGAGAAGCTCTTCCCACACAGTTTACAGGTGTGAGGGCTCTCTCCAGTGTGATTTCTCATGTGGGAATTAAGGCCTTTTTTCTGTGAAAAACACTTTCCACACTGAGGGCATGTGTAAGGCTTCTCTCCAGTGTGAACTCTCATATGAGTCTTTAGATTTCCTTTTCGATTGAAACTTTTTCCACACTGTTGGCAGGAGTAAGGCTTCTCTCCCGTGTGAATTCTCATGTGGACATTAAGGCTTCCTTTTTCATTAAAACATTTTCCACATTGTTGGCAGGTGTAAGGGCTCTCTCCAGTGTGAATTCTCATGTGGACTTGAAGGTTTCCTATTCGATTAAAACTTTTTCCACACTTTTGGCAGGTGAAATACCTTCTAGTTGCTGTCTTTTGGGCTCTTTTTAGTGAGGAAGTCTTTTCAGTCCGTGAGCATTTAAAATATTTTTTTCCAGTTATGAAATCATGATGTTTCTCATTCAGATGTTTCTTTTCCATTTCATTCGGTTCTTGACTCTCCCCTTTCAGCAACATTAAGTCTAAGGCAAAAAGACAAATACAAGTTAACCCCAGTTTAATAGCATAAAAAGCAACAGACATTAAAACATTTAGACATTTAAAGCTTTAAAACTAACTAAATATATGATATATCCTACTCCCACTAAGTTACTGAAAGAGGTGCTACCTGTAATCTCAGAGCATGTCCTAATAAAATTACAATATGGCAGAAAAAAACTTCACCCAGAAGTACTGGTTACTTGTACAAGGCTAACTTTTAAAATGTATTCCACTAGAGATTATAGAATATATGCTGTAAAATGTAATCTGTAACATATTTCATTCGATTATTCAAGGCGAATAACAATCTGAATACTTTGAAATACTTCTCCAAAACAGGCTGATTTTTTTTGTTTAAAAAGTATAAACAATTGAAGAAAATCAGCCAGTGTTGCTTCTCAAGTAAGTTTATCCCATTTAAAGTTTTTTTTGTTTGTTTTTTGTAGAGCCCGACCGATTTATCGGTCTGTCGATTTTATCGGCCGATATGAGCCTGTCGCAGATATATCGGCATCGGCGTATATGCCACCGATATGAACACGTGCCCAAGCGTGTCTACGCATCTCACAGCGCGCGAATATTCACACAAAATTAAGTAAAAATGCCGGTCTTGTCGAGTATCATCGTAAACATAGTCCGTTATGTCTTAAGTGAACGTAAACATGAAATTTGCACCCCCAGCGTTTAAGTTTCATGGCCCACAGAATATCTTGTATGAATATCTGAACATGCAATATATCAAAAGAAAGAACAGACCCTCTGTTTTATTCTGGCTTCATGCATTCTTTTTTATCAACACTAGAATGTGGGTACGTTTCATGAAAAAAAAGCAACATTTTGAGGAAAAAGCTGAGAAAAATCGCGTTTTTAACAAAGACTAACTTACATACAGATGGGATTCAGATCGGTGATCAAAACACAGATGGAGTAACAGATCGAGTCCATCAACACCCCCAAAGCATCACAGTCCTGGGTCAACATTTCATTCAATAACATTAGCAATAACAATTTTGATTTATAAGCTGTTTAATGTTGATGATCGCGTTATTTTACATACGCATCTGCTTATATGAGATCGTTCGTTTCTGCTTCTTCTTCGCCTGTGTTTTGATCAGGAGATTCTGTACTGGTTCAGGAGATGCGTAATAGCACCCCCTTACCGTATAACAGTGAAAACATGGAAATCATCAATGGCAGGGAAGCGTTTTCTCTTAAAAGACGAGATAACAAAAGACAGAAAAAAAATAAATAAAAAAAATCACTCACTGCTCTTGACTGAATAAATTTTATAATGGTTAATCTATATTTATACAGTGAAGACTATGAAGTGATATTTTACATTTGATTACTATTTCTGTTGCCTACCTGAAAATCTAGTTTAGACCTACATGAAAAACCTGAAAAGAACTTTTTCATTTGTATGTTTGTTCTGTTGTATTTATGTACAATGTATGTATATTATGTACATACTGTATTATATAAACAGTACCAGTCAAAAGTTTGGACACACCAATGGGAAAGTGTGTCCAAACTTTTGACTGGTACTGTACTATAATATACACAAAGAATACCGGCCGATATATCGGTATCGGAATTTTTTTACTCCCTAATATCGGTATCGGCCCCCAAAAACCCATATCGGTCGGGCTCTAGATTTTTGTCAAATGTCTTATTATTATGGTAGGCTACTATTACAACCAATTATCATAATCAACTACTCAGTGTTGAGGGAGCCCTGTATAATTAATTAGACTGTCAGGTCCGCTGGTTTCCTTCTTGTGAAGTTAGTGGCGCGCATCACAAAAATGAATTGAAACTCATTCTTGTTTTGGGTTGGGCCATAGATCGTCTTTTTTTCTTTTGCTTTTTTCCCCTGTTGTGGTGGTTAGTAAACAGCGTTGCATTACAGCACACGCCCCCCTCTGGATTGAAGTGTGGATCGCCTGTGACTGACTGTGTTCGTCGTCTGACTGTATGCACCGAACAGTGACACCCATACCGTGAACGTCGGGACGAATACATGTACTGTTACACCCCTGCTGTCCACATTACATTACTTTATAACATTACTTTTAATTTACTTAAAAAAAAAAAATTATTTAAGTACTGAATTAAAATTCTCTCTCCTCAATAACAATCATAGCACAGGAACAGACGTCAAAAAGATTAATCTGGATTAGAATAAGCAATATTACACTAAAAAAGGCACTAAGGAGATCAACAAAAGTAATGCTGTTTGCAAAATAAGCCATGCCAAAATCAAATATTCAAGAAACACATTTAATCTAAAAGCACACTAATAATTTAGCTTCTCGTCTTCCCTGCCAATCCGACTCTACAGCACGATTTAATCCAGCTAGGTTAATCATCAATTACCCCATCAAGATCGGCCAGAAATCTTGGAGTAATCTTTGAGGACCAACTGACCTTCAAAGACCACATTGCAAAGACAAGCTCGGTCATGCAGGTTTGCACTACACAACATCAGGAAGATCAGGCCTTTCCTAACTGAGCATGCAACACAACTTCTCGTCCAGGCCCTGGGGCCTGATGTATAAACGTTGCGTAAGCACAAAAAAGGCATTGAAATGTGCATACGCATTTTTCCACGCACATATCGGGATTTATAAAAAATAAACTAGCCGTAAATAAACTAGCACTGTAAGGGTGGTTCGCCTACAGTGGTTCAGGCTGCAGGGTTAACGAATGACTAAAGAAACGTTATCAGCAAGATTGTAGAAAACTGTACATTTCTCATCTATTACCACCCACTGCAACTTATACCAATGACGGAAATAAGCGCAGTAACACTTTTACTGGAGCAAGTGAAGTAATCTGAATTATTTAAATTCTGTTTTACATCTGATATACACATTTAGATTAAGTATGCCACTCTCATTAATGGAGTTAAGCATTGAAACCATGAAATTATTATCCAGAAGTTACAACTTTTTTTATATTAATTTAAAAAGAAATATTTGCAGTGGATGCGCTGCTTTTGAGCACTTTTCCTGTGGCATGCTGTGTTTGAATGATTTAACTTGCGAGGATTGATTGGCGCATGATAATTCCCCTTTAAATTCTGTTCTAAATAGCAGAACTCATGTTCTGAGAAAATATTTTCGCGCAAATAATGATCAATGATGCGCACTTGTCTCTGTCTAAGCAGAGCAACATAATTGTATAATGACAGACACCGAAGGACTCGCTCAGTGATCGACCGGTCCATTGGCCTGGTCCATTTGAATAAGTCCAATGACACTGTAAAAACTCTGCAGCACACAGCTGTGCTGTTGGTGTCGAGCACAGACAGACAGTAGCCCAATGGTAACCATTTTTATGGTCTTCCCAATATTATGAAAAATACCATTATATTGGAAAGATATTTGAAGGAAACGGTAAGATTTTAATTTTTTTTAAATATTTTGTCAGTGACGAGTCAGACAATTATTTACACTGCATGAAACTAGGCATATCAAACTAGGCAACATCCTAAAACATATGTTTACCTTATAGGCAAAACTGCATAAATTTTACTTATTTGAAGCTATTAAAAATACTACTTAGCCAGTGGAAAGATTGAGAATAACTCTTCTCTAAAAACTTTCGCAATGTATTTTATACAATTTTGATTTAGCCTATTTATTCTAAAACAAGGCAATACTGAATGATTTTTAGCAATGTAATGTGACGGCACATAGTCCGTATCTCATATTTTCCTCATGTCTTGTACCGTTAAACATGGTGTCACGTGGATGGAAATATGCATGGAAATGATATGCAGATTAGATTATGCATAGTAAAACTAGACGTTGTAAGCTCCATATATGGTTATTTCGGGAAGGAGATGCATGTCCGCACAATCTTCCGCTGTCTGGGTTTTATGAAGGGAATTTTGCGCAGGTTCTGGCGTAGGTTTCATCACTTTTAGGATGAAATCTACGGAAAGTTTTATACATGAGGCCCCTGGTCTTTTCTAGGCTTGATTAATGCAATGCTCTTCTGGCTGGACTTCCATCATATGCAATTAAACCTCTACAAATGATTCAGAACACTGCAGCACCTTGCATTTTGTTTTCAACGAGCCCAAAGGGGCCCACGTCAGACCTCTCTTTATCTCTCTGCACTGGCTACCACTTGCTGCTCGCATCAAGTTCATCAAGGTATTGACGCTTGCTTACAGATCCACCACAGGCTCAGCACCCACATACTTCCACTCGCTCTTACGAGTCTACATCCCTACCAGAAACCTACAATCTGTATTCAACTTACGAAGAAAGTGTAGCGCCTCTTGCAGTTCAAAATGCTTATGCTGCGTCCGACGTCATTGTAGCACCAGTTACGCTTTTTTACGCTACGTCACCGTTGTGCCAGTTACACTTTTTTTACGCTACGTCCGACGTCATCGTTGTGCCAGTTACGCTTTTTTATGCTATGTCCGACGTCATCGTAGCGCCAGTTACGTTTTTTTTTACGCTATGTCCAACGTCATCGTAGCGGCAGTTACACTTTTTTACGCTACGTTCGACGTCATCGTAGCGCCAGTTACGCTTTTTTACGCTACGTCCGACGTCATCGTTGTGCCAGTTACGTTTTTTTACGCTACGTCCGATGTCACCGTTGTGCCAGTTACACTTTTTTTACGCCATCGTAGCGGAAGTTACGCTTTTTTACGCTACGTCCGACGTCATCAGTGTGCCAGTTACGCTTTTTTACGCTACGTCATCGGTGTGCCAGTTACGCTTTTTTATGATGGCTTGAGGGTGAGTAAATTATGGGATAATTTTCATTTTTGGTTTAACTATCCCTTTAAAGCCTGTACAAAAACTAATTGGGAATCATGTATCAAACAGTATGCATTTAATTTATTAATAACTTTTGTATGGTTCTGGTTACTTGGCTGTTTCCTTATAAAGGTAAAAAAAATTCAAGACTTTAAAGAATGTACGCCAGGCATCTGCAATTGATCGCTGTTGGGCAATTAATGTAGAAATTCGCTTTATGCAGAATAAATAGTTAAAGGGATAGTCCACCCAAAATTGACAATTCTGTCATTTACTCACCCTCAATTTGTTCAAAATCTGTATGAATTTCTTTCTTCTGCTAAACATAGTAGAAGATAATTTGAAGAAAGTTTGTAACCAAAAAGTTGATGGTAGCCATTAAATCCATTGTATGGAGAAAAAAAAAAAAAAAATACTATGAAAGTCAATGGGGCCCACCCACTGTTTGGTTACCCACATTCTTCAAAATATCTTCTTTTTGTTTAGCAGAAGAAAGAAACTATTACAGGTTTGGAACAACTTGAGGGTGAGTAAATAATGACAGACTTCATTTTTGGATGAACTATCCCTTGTTTTCAATTCAGAAGTTGACATTGGGTTTAATATTACACATAATTGTTTAGTTTTATTTGGCTACATATGTATTATTTCATGCATGACATGTCATAATAACGAATGTCCAACTTGGAAATAGGAGCTTGTCAGATACACTTGAAGACAGCATTAGTATTTGTCTGGTCATGTGATCACAACTTGTCTGTCCACATATGGGGCCATGTCAAATAAAACCATATGACATCTTCAAATTATCATTTTTTTCTTAAGATGGAAACATTTTAATAAGGTTTTTCAAAATCAGTTTTGAGAATGAAACCAACCTGTTTGTGTCTCAGTATCTTCTTGTTTCACTCTGAATGTTTCTTTAATCTTGATGTCTTCACTCTCCTCTTTAATAAACTCCATCTTTATAATAGTGTCACGTGGATCTCAGCTGCTTCACCAGGAGTTTTTCTTCGTGTTTTGACACTCTGTCATGTTTAAGATGATATAATTAACAGATAAGAAAAATAAATCCAAACTAAATCGCTTCTTGTTTAACGTTACAATATACCGGAATGAGACGTATGCTACCTTTTCGGTTACTCCTGTGTGTATGCTCTTTACTCAAATATTAATAATTTCATTAACGTTAGATAAAGCATTACAACGTCACTTTCAACAACAGTTCAGTTTACAGACACTGTAAAAAAAAAACTATAACTTTGATTGAAGTTTGTACTAATTTAGTTTGTATCGATTTAATACGTTAAATGCTTAATAACACAAACCTTTCTTCTTCCAAAACACACCAGACGCAGAACCGCGGCGCAGCCTTATGACATCATACCTCCGGACCAAAATAAAAGTCCTTCTCAGGAGCTGCTCTCTAGAACAGTCTAAAACACAATAATAAGAAATTCTGAATTTATTTCTTGGTGAAAATAATAAATGTTGTCCAATGATGTGCTGAAAATATAAATGACCAAAGAAAGCGTGTGAGATTATGTCCTTGTGTGGGTTGTAATGTGTGGGTTCAGAAACCATTTGGGGTCAGGAAACAAACCATTATTACAAGCCATATTTTGTTGTACGAAAGAGCCACATCAAAACTGGATATTTATTATTGTATAAAAAGCAAGGTGTCAATAAACTATTAAGGTCACTATATGCAACAATCAATAAATAACATGTTGCAATATGTTATTAATTGTGCAGTATTAATTAATTGATTTGAATGATTTCCTCATTACGTCATTACTTAGTGTGCATTCAGGTTTCCAGTTTTCTCTACCATTAGACTGAGGACATCCAGCTGTCCCTGTAATTCAAATGGCTAAATAAATATACCAAACAATTTTTCTATTTGAAAATAATTCTGTGAGGATTGTTTAGTGGTTGGGTTAGGGTTATGAGATATAAAATATCATTAGCTCAGTATAAAAACCATTACGCAAAATTTCTCACAATGATACAATGTTCTGGAGTCGGACAGTGACAGGTAGAGGACTGGTGACGTTCAGGGCAGCAGTTCAGGGAGCCAGGGAGGATCGGCCATTGCGGCAAGCACATGTCGTCACCATTGCAGCAAGCTAGCTTGGAATATGGAAAAGCTTACATTCAGAGTCTGGAAATAGTGACATTACTTTTTTGTCTGGAGAAAAGATTACAAGAACACTGTTGTCAAATGGTTGTGGCATACTTTAATCTGGCATTACATGGTTTGCCAATCCATATCCCTTTGATCCCAATATACATTATACCCACCTATCAAAAATCTTTAACTGAATGACCTTACGTGAATTCTTGTGACAACATATATCATAAAATATAATCGTATCTGAATAGAGCTTCATATGCATAGAGCGGTTTAGTCTGAAATTTTCTGAAGAGACACGATCACGTCATGATGAACAGATTTAATTTGAGCTTTTATTCACATATAAACATTTATAATGCACACAATCATATGGATGAGCTCGATTCATATAGTGTTTTTACCTGAAAAGAGAGGAGAAATAGAACTTGACCATTTAAAGAAGAAAAAACTGGCACTAGAGATAGAGTTGCTTCGAAAGGAACTTCAGAGTAAGTGCTAATACACTATTTCACACAGAGTACTATTGTTGACCTTACATTATATCTCTCATTGCAGGCAGAAGATGACTGATTACTGGCTATTCTTTACAAAGAATAATTGAAATAAAATTCTTAAGAGACTAAGCATATTTGTCTTGTCTTTTATTAAGCACTTATCAAAAACAGTTCTGTCCCGTGCAGCTCTGCCACCTAGGTTGGTCCAAGTGCACTGGCTGGAGGTCATCATCAGGCTGCACCTTCACCACAGGGGTCCTCTCCTTTCTGATGGTGGCAATGTTGTGTAATACAGCACATGCAACAATAAGTCGCAGGCCCTGTCAGGTGCAACCTTCAGACTTTTCAGACACTGAAATCTTCCCTTTAGTTGTCCAAAGGTCATTTCAATGCGTGCCCTTGTCCTGGCTAGAGCTGCATTGTAACGGGTTTGTGGTCCAGGGTTTGGGTCATGGAATGGCGTCATAAAATACTGCCTGCAGGCATAGCCCCTGTCTCCAAGCAGGATCCCGTCGTAATCACCTGTATAATGGAAAAATTCTGTTCTGTTAGGCCCAGCATAAGTTTATGTAATACAGTGAGCTTGACATTTATATTTTACCCCTTAACATGTTCAAATAATGTGCATAAATGTGAGGGGAATGGGATGGGAATGTGTGTGCAGTCTATGGCACTAATCACGTTAGGGAAGCCTGGGGGACACATAAGTCATACTTAATGGCATGGTCATGATTGCATGATCTTCATTAACAATTATAATGTACCTGCAATGACCCTGTTTTAAGGGTCTTAACTGTCTTAAGTGGTTTGGAAATACCACAAAAACCCCTAAAAACTGCTTGAGTGCCAAGTAAACTTTGCGAATGGCACAACAGACGGCACTTTTCACCAAGTTCTCTGCATCTCCAATAGTGTAAAGGAAAGTGCCACTCGCAAAGAACTTCAGGCCAATGCACAGTCTGTGCTGTTGTTAAAGTCTGACTTCGACCAGTTTTAATATGTAGTTCCAACAAATTAATGATGTAAATAACACCCTCACAAGAAAAATGATATCTCTCAAAAAGTATACTATCACGCTGCACTAAAGGATCTTGTCTATCCCACAATACGTGGTTAATTCGAAAAGCTCTGCAAATTATCGTTGCACCTTCCGCAACAGGTTTCTGTGGTAAAAACAGACAAGACATGGCTGCGACAGACTTCCTGTATCACCTCCACTTAAGCCGCAAGCTAATCTTGTTTACATGAAATTAGGGCTGCAACAACTAGTCGATAAAATCGATAATAATCGATAATGAAAATCATCAACAACGATTCTCATTATCGATTAGTCGGGTCTGCTCTCTGTACGCAAAGCTTCCACCAGTCGCGCCAAATAACAACACTGAATAACGCATTTCTATGGACAAAATGCATCTAAAAATAGTGGAGTGTAAACAGAGCAAGCTGCTGCTGGAAAGGTACATGATCCAAGTGCCCAAAACATAATTCTGTATTTTAAGCTTCAAGCGAATGCATTAGCGTTTAACAGTAAAGGAGCAGTAACTGTAAACGATAACAGCGTGTAATTGAATATAAATGTAAGACGTTTCTTATAGCCTATTTAAAGGATTAAGAAATGGCAGTAACAGGTTACGCGTGTGTGTGTGTTCCTGCAGAACATTCCTCTTATCTGCTAACACTGAGTTTGTGATTTGTTTTGTTTTTCTTTAACATCATTTTAATGTAGGGATTTAAACTGTCCTTTTGCTTAGCAACTTTTGCACATCATGTATAGCACAAACATACCCTGTTAATTAACCATGGTTTTATTATAGTAAAGCCATGTTTTTATTATAGTAAAACCATGTTTTTTTGGCATATTGATTACCATTTGTATAAGCACACAAATATCATATAGGTAAACTATGGATTTGAAGCAAAACCATGGTTAATTTGTGGTTACCATGGAATAACTACAATAACCCTGTTATTTATTTATAAAATTTTTTTGCTTGTTTTATTTGTTGTAAAACCCTGGTTAATTTTTGTAAGGTATATTCACTATGTATGTTTTCATAGCACTCAGCTGACATGTTTGTTTGAAGGACAGCGTTGGGCAGGATGTGGAATAGTGTGTTTTGTCAATAAAATAAAAAATGGGCTTTTTATCCGATTAATCGATCAATCGGAAAAATAATCGGCCAACTAATCGATTATCAAAATAATCGTTAGTTGCAGCCCTACATGAAATAAGCCTGCTCCCGAGCAGGTTTAAGCTTACAGACCTGTTGCTATGACAGCAAGTCCAGGATGAGCGACGAAGAACCAAACAATCCAAGATCATGCCAAATTGTCAACAACATTAAAATCCAGCTAACTGAGTTAGCAATGTACAAAGAATGGACCCCTGCTTAACATTTCTCATGTAAAAATCCTTTATTCTTTTAAAAATAGCACAAATCAAATTACATACAAATCATATGCTGTCGTAATCATAGCGTGAATTCAGGGTGATTGGGACACTTTTTCCAAGTCATCTCAATGGCAAAAATTGTCCCAAACCCCCTGTGTTCACCCTATATTTATTAGCTTTATGTTTAGAAATGTTTCTCTTGGTTAGTAGCCTATATACGGAACAGAACTCCAGAAGTGTAGTGGAATCTTTATCAGAAGTGACAGAGTGGGTCAAGATATATATATACATTGATGCCTCATTAGCAGCTGTTTCAATGAGCCGCTACACATTAGCCGTCCGCCTTATTGGAACGGTCAAAGCCAGTCCGTAAACACCCAAGAGCAAGTTGTGTGTCTGCAAGCGTAGTTACTGTATATGCATCAGGGGTGTAAAAAGTACTCAAAAATTATACTACCTAATTTCATTATACTACCTGATGAATAGGTACAACAGCAGGGAATGTGAGCAGAGACTTCCTGGTGTCTGAAACACAGGCCAGATATCCATCCAGCTGTCTGCTGGCCTCGTTTGCTTCAAAGAAGCAAAGAAATCTTCATCATCAGATGAACTGTTGAGCAATTCCTTACAGTGGTCCAAGGGCTCCAAATGCTGTCTGATGTAGTCCAGGCCTACATGCAAGTGAAGAGACACAGAAAGGTTTGGTTGAGAAAAGGGGAAAAATAAACAACCTTTAGTACTACTTTAATGGGTTTTGTCGTTAACTACATTTACATCTTACATCTGCATATGATTTTTTTCCCCATATGGACAAAACCATGCAAATCCCATATATTATCATACATTTGAACAGTGTCCAAGTCACATAAAATATGCGTTTCAAGGTACACTGAGGTAAGACTACAGCCTTTTGCATGAATACTGTACATCAATACTCATATTGAGATTACATCCCAAGAACAGGCTACAATGTTCATAAAAGGTGTACTTGTTTTAGTGGAAAGAACCATGTTATGATGTTGGCTTTCAGATTTAAGTATGCAAAAAAGTCAGCTCAGTTACATTGGTATGGCTCAGAAATTCCTAAAACTTCAATATTTTCTTCAGTTTAAGCTGCTTCTGTTAATTTATCTTGTTTGGTGGTGTTTTCATCATTCGTCCAAGCTGCTGTTATGACCTCAGAATCCTCAAACATTTACTTGAAGCGTGTTTTGATCCTCTGTTAAAGGGCATCCACAAGTGGGCCACAGTACCTGAGAGAATGCTTGAGTCGCTGAAATTTCAAGCTTAAATGATGGACACTTGGCAGCAGCCACCCCAGCTGCGTATTTGTTTCAGCTTGCAAGATGTTCAGCGCTTGTGCACCTGGACTCATTGTGTTGGCCCACTTTGACAAGAACAGCATTTCTGCTGGATTAAACCTGCAAGAGAAATTGGCATGATTAAAGATTATACATCAACCAAAATTGTTTACTACAATAGAATAGAAAAACAATTACCATTGGAACATCAAGAGAGGTGCATATATTCCTAAGTGCACCTTCTCCTGCTTCCTTGCAAATTTTGAGGATTCTGTCAACAGCCATAAATGTTGAATTTCATCATGTTTGGTTTGGCTTTAATAGGGGCTCTCGCACCGGAGGAACCTTTTCATTGTTCCTAGAATAGGAACTACTTTTGGGGGAACTAATTTAGGTCCTACTTCAGAGTAGGGTCTAGCCCAGCACAATAGGAACTACCAGTGATGTAAGTGTATGCTGATTGGCCGAACGCACACAAAACACCAGCACAAACATTTTTACACACACAGATTATAGTCTATATATTAACTCCAGAAACTCTGGATGAACATGGAAAACGTCTCGGTTACGTATGTAACCCTCGTTCCCTGAGGAAGGAACGGAGACGTAACGTCAGTGACTGACGAATGGGGGTTTCGCCTAGAAGCCTATCATCTTCGAGATCTAGAAAACGCCCAATGGCAGTGCCAATGCCATGGGCATGCGGAATTTGCATAGCGTAACTCCGCCCCACAGTGTGGGTATATAAGGAAGTACGCTGGCAACATCGCATTATGTTTACCTGCTGAGGAGCCAAGACTGAACTCCCGGCCGTTCCAGCGGTACAGCGGAAGTGGCAGAGGGACGTTACGTCTCCATTCCCTCCTCAGGGAACGAGGGTTACATACGTAACCGAGACGTTCCCTTTCGTTCAGTCACTCCGAGTGACTGACGAATGGGGGTCCCAATGTAATCACGCCACTCGGCTGTCATCCAGTGCCCTGCGTAAGCGAGCTCCCTGTCGTAAGCTAGTACGGACGAAGGACTCCCACTTAACACAGGAATACCAAGGTAAACTGGGAAGCATATTCCAGGTGGAAGTATGCGCCAAGCGCCTACCCGTAGGAAGGATTTAAGGATACACATATGACCCGCTAGGGGCTGCATATGGAAGAACTCTGGGGTAACCAGCCGAAGGTGGAAGAATTTTACCCCCAGGGGAGGCAAGCTTGCCGAGGGAAATACATATGCTCAGAGAGGCTTACAGTGGAAATACACATGTGTGGGACGCCCAAGGGGGGAACCATGCACACAGTGCTTCAGGGAAACTACCTGAGGAAAATATTGCACGTATCCAGTCCGTGGAGTGGAATGGCGAGCAAGCGAAGACACCTGAGCCTAGTCCATTACCGGCCACTAGTAGAGGCGAGTACATGAGAGGACACTGGCTCCACTCATAGAAGATCATAGAATCTGGCGAATGTGTCGCCCAGTGTCGCCCAGCCTGCAGCTCTGCAGATGTCAGATGCCATGCGCTAAAGCCCAAGAGGAGGCCACACTCCGGGTGGAGTGTGCCCGGACCCCTAGGGGGCATGGGCGCCCCAGCGTCTGGTAAGCCAAGACAATGGCGTCCACTATCCAGTGAGACAACCTCTGCTTGGAGAGAGCCTTTCCATTCAGCTTCCCACCATAACAGACAAAGAGCTGGTCTGAGGTCCTGAAACACTGCTTTCTGTCTACGTAAGCACGGCGGGCGCGTACTGGACAGAGCAGTGCCAAGGCTGGGTCTGCCTCCTCCAAAGGCAGCGCTTGCAGGTTCACCACCTGGTCCCTGAACGGAGTGGTGGGAACCTTGGGCACATATCCAGGCCGGGGTCTCAGGATCACGTGAGAGTTGGCCGGCCCGAATTCCAGGCATGCTTCGTCAACCGAAAATGCCTGCAGGTCCCCTACCCTCTTGATGGAGGCCAAGGTGATCAGGAGCGCTGTCTTCATAGACAGGAACTTAAGCTCGACTGACCGCAATGGCTCGAAGGGAGCCCTCTGCAGAGCACTTAAGACTACTGAGAGGTCCCAAGAGGGTACGAGGGGAGCGCGAGGAGGATCCTCGCTCCCCTCAGGAACCTGATGACCAGGTTGTGCTGACTTACCTTTTTTGTCTCCACAAGGTCGTGGTAGGCTGATATAGCGGCCACATAAACCTTGAGGGTGGAAGGAGACAGCCTTCGTTCCAACCCTTCCTGGAGGAATGCGAGCACGGCTCCGATCGGGCATTTCCAGGGGTCTTCTAGGCGAGAAGAACACCAGGTGACGAAGAGGTTCCACTTCAACGTATAGGCGTGTCGAGTAGACAAGGCCCTAGCGGAAGTGATGGTAGCCACCACCTGCGGTAGTAGGGTACTCAAACCTGCCGCGTCTCATCCAGGAGCCACACGTGGAGGTTCCAAAGATCGGGAGGCGGGTGCCAAAGGGTGCCCCGTCTCTGAGAAAGGAGGTCCTTCCTCAGAGGAATCGACCAGGGAGGGGCTGTCGCAAGGAGTACGAGTTCGGAGAACCAGGTCCGGCCGGGCCAATACGGGGCGACCAAAAGGACCTGCTCCTTGTCCTCCCTGATCTTGCACAGAATCTGTGCGAGAAGGCTCACTGGGGGAAACGCATACTTGCGGAGGCCCCGCGGCCAGCTGTGCGCCAGAGCATCCGTGCCGAGGGAGCTTTCTACGGCCCGTAGAAAGCTGAGGTTCGACCACGGGGTGAGGGTCTGCAGGCAGGCCCGAGTCACTGGGACCCAGAGCGTGCCCGACTGCCATGCCCATCTCGGGACTCGATCGCGAAGCCAGTGCTGAAGCGGTCTCATATGAAGAAATCTGAGCGGCGTTACTACGGCTGCAGATGCCATATGCCCAAGGAGCCTCTGAAATAACTTCAGTGGAACCGCACTCTTGCTCTCGATTTGACAGAGGCAAGTCAGCAGTGACTGCGCGCGCACTCGTAAGCTGCGCGCACATGGCGACCGAGTCGATACTGAGAAAAGAGATCCTCTGCACTAGCAGAGTTTGCTCTTTTCCCAGTTGACCCAAAGGCCCAGACGGGCTAAGTGCTGGAGCACCAGGTCTCTGTGTTCACACACCTGCTCTCGAGAGTGACTCAGGAACAGCCAGTCGTCGAGGTAGTTCAGGATGTGAACCCCGTGTTGCCTGAGTGGCACAAGGGCTGCCTCGACAATCTTCGTAAAGACGCAAGGGGACAGAGCTAGCCCGAATGGGAGGACCGCGTACTGATATGGAAGTAGGCGTCCTTCAGGTCAATCGCTGCAAACCAATCTACTAGACAAACGCATTCGAAAAGGCGCTTCGCTGTCAACATCCTGAACGGAAGCCTGTGAAGGGATCGGTTCAGGACGCACAGGCCCAGGATCGGTCGTAACCCACCGGTTTCTTGGTACAATGAAGTAAGGGCTGTAGAAGCTGGACTTCATTTCGGCTGGAGGGACAGGCTCGATCGCACCCTTCGCCAGCAGGGTAGCAACCTCCGCACGCATGACCGGGGCATAGGGCCCCACCATGGTGTATCGGACTCCCTGGAACAGGGAGGAGCCTGAGCGAACTGAATTGCATAGCCGAGCCTGATGGTCTTCGCGACCCAGCGGGACAGTCCGGGAAGCTCTAGCCAGGCTCCCAAAAACTGCACCAGTGGGGTCATGCGAACCACAGACGTACCCCGGGTGGGGCAGCGAGGCGACGTGACTGGCCCAGACGTGGGAGGCATAGCGTCCCGGTGTGGGGGCACGGTCATCAGCCGCGTCTTGACAGGAGACCAGGGAAGGACGTGTGTTCCACTGGGGTCTGCTCTAAGAGGAGACTGGCGTGGCCCGGGGACGGCGCACACTGCCGTGCATGGTCTCTGGGTGCTCAGGGATGGGTGAGTTAGTTCTTCCTTAACCGAAGATTCTCCCCCGGCCCGGGGGAAGGAGTGGCCCTGCTACCACCTCCTTGAAAGAACTGCCCATCCCTGAGCTGTCCACGTCAGGAGCGCCGCTTAGCCTGGCGTTAGGCAGGCTGTGGGGCTGGGGAGTGGACGGGGACGTCTTCCTGCGACCACCTCCACTGCTGGGGCCGGGCGGGAGGGGTAGAAGCTGCAGGAGGGCGCCCTCGGCGGCAAGCAGACTGAGGTGACTGAGCCGGCAGCTGAGTAAGGCAGCAGCTGGCCGCCGGGGCAGCACATGTTTAATGGCCTCAGTCTGCTTCTGGGCGGCCGAGAACTGTTGGGCAAACTGTCAGCCTCTCTCATATCGACCAGGCTGAGCCACATCTCTCCTGGACCACAGCTGTGGACATCACCTGAGCCAGGGAGCGCACGGTCACCTTCGTCGCCCGGAGGGCGAGGTCGGTGGTGGCACGCGGCTCATTCAAAGCCCTGGGACAGCTCTACCCTCGTGCATGCCGCGAGCATCCTGGAGGATGGCCATGGCGTGCTGGGAGCCGGCGGCCTGCCCCGCAGCTCTGTAGTCCCTCGCCACCGAAGTAGACGAGAACCTACATGCCTTGGAGGGGTGCTTAGGATCACCACGCCCCATTGAAGCACTCTGTGCAAGAGGGGGGGTGTGGCCCAAGGAATGATCGTCGGGGTTAATGCCACACCGCAGCCCTCAGGTCACCCTGGCCACCAGCCAACGGGGACTTCCAGGACCGTGTGACCTCCTCATGTACCTCGGGAGAGAAAGTAATTGGGGGCGGGGCCCGACAGCTGTCAGGACACGCCACGCCCAAAGACCAATCATCCCCCGAGATGACATGGCTGTCAACTCCGGGTCAGACTCGGGCAATGCTGGCACGCCCGAAGGCGGCAGCATAACCGAATCCTCATCCGCAGAGTACTCCAGCACACCTTGAGATGCGGCGATTGACATCTCATCGACATCTGGAGCGCCGAACGGAACACGCGGGGCGTCCGCAGACGGTCCCGCTATTTCAGTCCGACCACTCGCGGGTAGCGGTGTGCGAGAGGGGGAGTGTGGCCCGAGGAATGATCGTCGAGATTTATTCCACACCGTAACCCTCAGGTCACCCTGGCCACCAGCCAAAGTACCATCTCTCTCGGAGACGGTAGATTGGGGTGTGGCAGAGGGGACTCTCTTTCCTTTACGGAGGTCATTGAGTCTCGACCGCAACATCACGATGGTCATGTTCCCGCAGTGAGAACATGACTCATCCACAAACGCTGCTTGAGTGTGCTGAAGCCCAAACACATCAAGCAGTGATTGTGCCCATCAGATGGCAACAGAGATCGACCGCACCCAGAAGTGCACGGGCAAACCGTCTTTAAAAAGACGTGCCACGCGCAACCTCTTTTTGTGAGAGAAAGCCCTGCAGAGTGCTGAAGCGCCCAGGGAACACACACACAGCTGTTGCAGATCACTGCACAGATCAGCAGGCAGGCAGTATGCGATCGCTGGAACGCGCCGTCACACCAACACCGACTGGAGAGCTGCTTGTCTCAAAGAAGCTTGACGATATACTCAAAAGGCTTAAGGAGTGAAGAGATAGATGCTCTTGGCTCCGAAGCAGAAACATAATGCGATGTTGCCAACGTACTTCCTTATATACCCACACTGTGGGGCGGAGTTACGCTATGCAAATTCTGCATGCCCATGGCATTGGCACTGCCATTGGGATTTTTCTAGATCTCGAAGATGATAGGCTTCTAGGCGAAACCCCCATTCGTCAGTCACTGACGTTACTCGGAGTGACTGAACGAAAGGGAACAGTGATAGATGGACCTCTCAACCTTTACGCTAAAAAGAAAATCCAATGCAACTTTGAGGGGACCAAGCAAAACATGATTATGTATTTCTGCTTAGCTAACGACTTTGGACATTAACCACACGGCAAACGCTAATACTTTTTCATATACTCTCTACTTTCTTTGTATAACAGTTCTATCCAATAACATATTAGACAGGACTGTTAAACAGATCGTAAACTAATAAAGACTGAGAATGTGAGAGCTGTGTGTGCTCAGGCTCTGGCGTTCTCAGCGGCGTCAAAATAAAGGTCCGCCGCACAGTCAAAATAAAAGTCACAACAACAAACGCAGTTCATACTACCTGGTGCGAAAGCCCCTTAAGATGAAATCTGCTTTCTGCTTCAGCTGCTAGAGCTGATCTGCTACTTTAATTCCATAAAGCATGGCACTTGGCAAAGACAGATCTGTAGAGTTTCTTGTAGGGTTTGCTTTTGAGAGCTTGTTGGGCATCAACACTTGAGACTAGGTTAAGTATGTGGAAGGCACAACTTTGATGTTTTGGTAGCTGGAATTCAAAGCCATCATCTTGGTCCAGGAGTAGAGAGTCATCTTGGAATTCCACACTGTATCTTCCCTCATCACAGTCTTCAGAATCAGTATTGTCATTTCACACTTGTTTTTCTCTGTCACAATATCATTGTTTTCTACTTCAAAAACTCTGAAAGTCTTCAGGAAGTTGGAACCACTGTCTGTGGTGGATGTCACTTATAGCAGTGGCCAAGTATGTTAAAAGTATGAGAGCCCTTCCCAGCAGAATGTCTTTTAAGACTTTCAGGGTTTATCCAGTGAGTAGTTACACCAATGAATGATTTTTCCTGTGTTTTACTGTGGTTGATGGCACTGATGAGAACACCGAGGCTAATTAGGCCCTTGTTTTTAGGGTTGTCGGTCTGCAGGGTCACTGGAAGACCCCATTCATTTTCTTTCACTCGTACTTTGTCACCTCAAACCCAAAAAAGTTTGTTAATTCATGCATTACATGCACTGCATGAATGAGGCATCAAATTTGTTTGTCTGACCATGGATGGACATGTCTCTAATGTCACCATGTGCACCATGCTTAGGTGCCAGCTAAGACTGAACCTTAAGCCACTGAAAGTCTACTTTGCCCATCCATCTACTGGGGAGCGAGTGTTTGTGATTATAGATGCTTGACACATGCTGAAGCTAACACAAAACATGCTGCTGGCATACAGTCCCATAATAAATGCTTCTGGTCAAGTTAAAGCCCGGGATACACTGCATGATTTTAGCAATCCTATAAGATCATTACAAATCACACTGTCCAACATGGATCTATTAAACTCGGGTACGACATGTATGTAGACTGTACGATGATGACACCTATTGACTCGTAGGCTACGATGCAAGTTTCTATAGAAGAATAAAACGTCATCAGCATGCGCTGGTGGTAAACAAAAAGACCATGATAAATCACACTTTGGCAGTTGTAGTTTTTATGTGTGCTGAAAAAAAGAGGACGTGGCAAAAGAGGAAGGGAAAAGAGCTTGAGGTAAGCAGTTTTAAGTTTTAGCACCATGTCGCATTGATTTCATGTCGCATTTTTATTGGCTGGTCGGTAGACGTAGGCCGTAGCAGCAAACACACTGTGCGGTGATCATGCTGAATTTCTGACACTGTCAGAAAATGATCGTGGGCTGTCTTTGATCGTGGGCTATCTTTGATCGTGGGTCTCAAGACCGTGACAACAGCCGTCTTTGAACCTCTCTCATTGTACGACATAGGACCACCGATTAGGCGCCACGATCACAGAAATCATCACGATTGTTTCACGATGGCAATCTTTCATCTGGGACAGCTGAAAATCATGCAGTGTATCCCGGGCTTAACTGGAACTATATTGCTGATTTATATGATGATCCATTACTACTACTACTAACAAACCAATTGAATTGTGCTTATGCCCAGTTTAATTTAAATGTAATTTATTCCGCCAATAAGAATTGTTTTACATACAATATATAATTAATCAAACATGTTTATTGGTCTCATCAATTACCACAACGCACAGCACCTTGACCTGTGCCTGAGACAAATTATAACAATCACTTGAAGAAAATGGAGGAACACGATTCAGCTGCGAGCACGGCCCAAGCTCATTCACAGGATCAAGAGCACCCGTGGCCGTACCTTAGTGGATTCTATTCCTTTAGTAGCGTTAATAAGGATTCATACAGAATAAAATATATCCTTTGTCTCCCACTCACAAAGGACATTTCTGCCTTAAAAAATTCTCCATCAAATCTAAAGAAACATATTGAGGTTATTTTGTTTTACTGCTGAAAAATTGAACATCTATTTTTTTTTCCGTTTATCTGTTTTGACCTTTAGCATCAAACTGTTCATCAGTGTAGCATGTTGGCTAAAGCATGCGATTGAGGGTATTTTTGCCACTAGAAGAAATGGCATCTAAAAAAGTTAGGTGTATCATTACATAAACAATTAACTCTAGGTGTCATTAGAACCCACCACATGGATACAGGGAAATCACATGAATAGTGTATGGTTTGTGTGACATGAGAGCGTCAAATTAATTGCAGCAACTGTTGTCAAAATTACTGTACCGAAATTTATGGGGTCAGGTCGTAATCCAGTCGTGTTCTACAGTTATTAACTGAGCAATAGAGCGCAGCAGTATGGCTCTGGATTGTACGTATGGATCAACAATTTTTTTTACATTATAAAATTTATAATTGACTGTAAATGGCTCAGTTTTATTGATGCTCTTACTAGGTAGTGCATAAGTGTACAATGTTATTACAATATTATGTTGCATACCAATATAAAGACTTGATAGTTATTTTAATTTATTTGTTTTGTATTTATTTTTTGCAGAGAATGCACCCACATTACCTCAAAAACTACTCTAAATTGACATCTGTGGCACAGAAGAGAAAGATGGGGACCTTCATCCACACTTCCAGCTGCAAGCAACTGAAAGTCAACTGGCTTCCCAGTCAAACATGTGTCTCAGGTCAATGTCAACAAGGCTATATTGGGTACATCGTTCAAGGACTTCATCCTTTCAGCATTGTTGATCTCCCATCATTAAAAGAGATGATTAGTACACTGCAGCCTGGCACTTCTATCATTACAAGGCATCATTTATGCTCCAAGATAACTGAAGCTGCTCTGATCATGAAACAGAAAGTGACTGCTGCCGTGAGTTGAATCAGAGCGTGAATTGGGCGCAGAGCAGCGACTTTGGTTGTGAATTCTGCACTGTTAGACCTTACCAGGCTTTTTTACAGTAAAATACTGGCAACACTGTTGCCAGTAATTGACTGTCAATTTTAACAGTTGTTTACTGTAATCTACTTTACAGTATGTTACTGTAAAAATACCATGCACTAAATTAAAACTTGAGTGAAACTCATTTCATTTGCAGAAAACAACTGCCTTAAATTGACCACCTGCCATTTAAATGTAAAAAAGATATTTATAATGCGCTAGTAATGTAAGTATATTATTACCGTGAATACATTTCATTTGAGTCCACTAACAAATATTTTAAATAAAAAGACTTTCCCTGCATCAGCAACTATACAGTCACCGTCTGTTAAATAAAGCAACATGCAGCATATCATCAGTGTTTCTAGGTCTTCTGCTGGACTGAAGCACAGGCTCTACTCTTTAGCACAATGGTGACACACAAAACTAAATTTTTATGGTAAACTGCTGGCAACAGTGTTGCCAGTATATAACTGTTTTTTAACTTACAGTTTATTACTGTTAAAATACATTTCGTGGGTGTGTCGTTTTAACTTACACCTTTAACCCTTTCAACCCCACAGGAACATCATGTAGTGTCCACACTACAAAGAGTAAAAGTAACATTCACCCTGTGTTGCAGTGAGATAATTAAGTGATTAATTAAGTGATGATTGAGCATTAATGATGAACACCTGCTGTTAACAAGCAGAATCACTGAAAGACAGAGGAACACAAGAACTACAACTGGCTTCCAGTCATTACACATTATTACTAACCAGTTTGACTTTGTTTTTGTCACACATCTACAGAAGTTCTTATTGAGAATTAATGGAGGTTCAGATGTTGATGTTTAATTGAAAATGCTTGGTTTTGATGTCACCGTTATGGAGATTAATGTTTGCTTTAGTTGAGCTCTTGACCCTTGACATCATTTTTTTTTTTTGGCTGCTTTAACTGTGTTTTTGCAAGCCACATTTGTTATGGCAAAAGAAAAATCATTGATCATTTAATGTTGATTATTATGCATTGATAATATAACCATCAAACAGTCTTTTGATTCACTGATCTCATCCAGTGTTTAATCTTTTATCAAAAGTCAAACTTATATTTTACAGTACCACCACTGTGAAACTACAGTAAGCGTTCCAGCAGGAATCAGTTATTGACTTTTAAAAAAAAAAAAATCATGCACAATAAAACAGCTACAGTGTCGTTTACACATACACAGATATCAAAAGTCAGCACATGAATCTCAACAACGGCGGCAATAAAAAAAAAAACTATAATTTAGCTTCATAATTTATTCATGCTGCAGTGCATGCTGGGAGTTTTGTACTATGCTGGCGCCCAGCATACATTGCAACATGAAACTTTTGATTGTCGCCATTGTTGAGATTCATATGCTGCTTGTTGATGTCTCTGTGTGTTGTGATGCAGAAGCTTAAAATGTTTTATGCACTGTATGATTTCAAAACCTTCAATATAACTGATTACTGAAATATTGCTGGGTTTCATGCTGTAGAATTACATAGAAACCATAAACAATAAATAAAAAACAGCCATAAAATCAAAGATTAGACACAGAAAGAGAACACTGAATCAGAAGAGTGCGTGATGGTCATGGCATCATCACAACAGCCAAAAACACCTGATCAACTTTTACTTGGCTTTTTTTTTTGCCATAACAAATGTGTTTTTACAAACTCACTGTCATGGCAGCCAGAGAAAAACTAATGTTAAAAAATCAAGGGTCAGAGCTCAACTAATGCAAACACTGATCACCATAATGGTGACTACAAACTTTATTATTTCTAAATCTCTGCTAAAGCTCAACAAGAACTTTTGTACATGTATGAAAGAAATCATGTCAAACTGGTTTGTAAACTCAGTGTGGCTTAAGTCAGTTGTAGTTCTTGTGTGTCTGCTCGTCTCTTCTCTTTTTTCTGTTCTTGTTTCTCTGTCCTTCAGTGATTCTGCTTGTCAGGTGTTCATGTTCATTCACTTCTTTTCATTCACTCTGTCAAGTGGACTATATTAGTGAGATGCTTCCACCTGCTCACTCTCCAAATGTGGAACCACCCGCAGCCCTTCATTCAAGGCTGGATGGTCCTAAATACAGACTCTTTCAGGATGAGGTGCTGAGGCACAGCTTGGCCAAGAGAGATAGCCTTGCAATGTCTTCTTTAATGTCTTTGCTTTTTTCTGTTTTGTCTTCCCCTTTTAAGGTGGTCTAGCGTTGAAACAGATATGGGGAACAAAACCTCATGGACACCCCAGCCCTGGAAAAACCTAAGTTCTTGGTTAAATAAAAAATATTTTTTGTTAACCCAGCTCCCGTCTCTCTTGTGGTTGTGTTTTGTGGAAGCTTAATCCTCTCCTCGTCTTGGGGCCCGTGTCACAGCGTCCTTTGTGTAAAGCAAACATTGTCTCATGCAAGATACAATACCACATCACTGCGAAAAGTTGACATGTTTGCAGCGATGTGGTATTGTATCTCGGATAAGACAGCAGATACGAAATCAGATTTTATGGAAAAAGTGGGCCTGTAACTGGGCTCATTTCGCATTTCAAGGTCAGCCATAGCACGTTTTCTAAGCGCGCAACCAACATCAAGTTTCTGAAATGTCAACATTAAGAATCGTTAGTGCGCGTGACTTTTCATCTAAAAGATTTTCTACATTTAGCTTCAACGAGTGGACTACAAAGCATCACACGGGTAGCAATGCTGCAAAAAAGTATGACTTTAAGGATTGTTGTTTGCATTCCACATATCTTAACAGTAGGCTTCAAGGAGATTGTGGAAGTGCCTTTGGCTCCGATGTATGCGCTAAAATGTTCCGTAAACCTTAAAACCCACAGAATTCAAATATGCAAAACCATTTTAGAGGAGAGGCGCATCAGAATGGAATGCTGATTGAGTTTTGCTAAAGATTAAGATTATTTTGTTAAGATTATATATTTTTTTTTTTTTAGAGATCCTTTCTATAGTTCTTTGTTTGGAAATGTGTTTTGAAAGTTTTTGTTTCCCAACCCACGATGAAGAGTTGTGATGCTCCTTTCAGAGCGTGAATTGGGTGCAGAGTAGCGACTTTGGTTGTGAATTCTGCGTTGTTGATGATCGTTCTGTTTTGCTTTTTGCAATACTGAAGAAAGGAGTATGTTCTGAGTGGTGTTTGGTGTTTAAGACTCATTTGGAAGTTGTTTTTTTGGGGTCTGTTTCTCCTATAAAGCCAACTTTGTTCAAATGTGGAGCTTTGTGCAATGAGGTGCTACCGTATGTTGTGTAAAACAACAGATGTGTTCAATCATGAGCATTTCTACCTGCTCACTCTCCAAATGTGGAACCACCTGCAGCTGTAGCCAATGATGGCCTAATGGATGTCATCATAAAACTGGGAACGCTACTTCTTATATGCTGCTCTTAAAGCAGGAGTTATACCGTGTCTACGTAGACTAGACGCAATCTTTTATCGCGTCGCGTCGCATTTACTGTCTGGAATTTGAGTCGCTGCTCTCAGGGCTGCAGTACTCAATAGATTTATATTACTGTGTTATTTTTAGTGAACTATATTCTGTTCTCAGGGCTGCAGTACTCAACAGGTTCATATTACTGTGTTATTTTTAGTGAACTATATTCTGCTCTCAAGGCTGCAGTACTCAATAAATTCATATTACTGTTTTTTTTAGCAAAATGGCTCGATAGCGGCACCTACAAAATTTCAATTAAGCACAGTTCGCGCTACGTTTCACGTACAAGTATGAAATTCGGTTTCCCGCCGGTTTTCCTAAAGCCACCGGGTGCAAAGGCCCTTTCATCGCTGCTTGCAGCTTTAATTTTATCTTAATATTTGATGCTTTAAGATCGGTGCCAATGTTCTCCATAGGCAATGCTAATGTTTTCCAATGTTTTACTATCAGCTTATCCCTCTGCCTTCAAGGAGCATTTCTTTCTGAGAAAAATGAATGGTAAGTATGCATTTTCTTTTGTTATGTGCATGTGCTTTTAAGTTAGCGAGGCTACCTGTATACAATGTATCTTTATAAACAATAAAGGGAAAAGGGTGTAAAGTACAAGAGTACTTTATTGGCCTGTATTTTCTGTAGAAAATGTTATTCTGTGATCTTTGCACATTATTTTAACAAAAATATAGAATACTAAAACAATAGTTTAAAAACATTTAAATAAGAGGAAAATAATAATTTATGCAGTTTTACAAATTATGAAGTCTGGAGGACTGCATGGAAGAGGCATTGGAAGGATTGGACCCTATCCACTTTACATGAAGAGTTTTGAATCCCTCGTAGAAAACAACGAAGTATCTGATGAGGTAACATTTCTCTTGTATTTTATAATTCAACTTGTCTGTAAGAAATGTTTTAAAGAGAAAGTTCACCCTCGAGCTGCACGATTCTGCTCTCAGGGCTGAAGTACTCAATAGGTTCATATTACTGTTATTTTTAGTGTACTATATGCTGCTCTTAGGGCTGAAGTATTCGATAGGTTTATATTACTGTTATTTTTAGTGAACTATATTCTGCTCTCAGGGCTGCAGTACTCAATAGATTCATATTACTGTTATTTTTAGTGAACTATATGCTGCTCTCAGGGCTGCAGTACTCAATAGATTAATTTTACTGTTATTTTTAGAGAACTATGAGCTTTTGAAAGCTTGAACTCATAAAATTCTCAAAACAAGTTTACTATCACTTTTAGTATTTGTAATTTAGTGCTTTTTCCTAATTTTTTTTTCTCTTTGTTCTTTGGTTGATGCCTCAGATAATGGATGCCTTGTTCCATCTGTTTAGCAGGGTAAGATGTTAACTAAACTAATTTGAACACTTTCTATATAAGGGGAAGACACCAGTCTACCTTCAGTGCCATCATCCTACAGATGTGTGTGCTAACATAAATCTAACACACCTGAGTATTTTATTATGTATCGTGAAAATGTCAACGTATTATGATATATATTTTCGATATGGCCCACCCCTACACTGTTAAACCTTGCTGTAAAAAAATGGCCAAATTCTGACAGTGACATACTATTTTCCATGAAAACAGTAATTTACCGTAGAAACAATGCATTCTGGGTCATATTTGTCGTTTACGAGAAAATAGCCTACAGGAATATACTGTGAGTTAGCAGCGCTCAAAGTCGACACTCAGAGGCTGTGTTCTCAATCACATCCTATACCCTCATTCACTATTCCCTACTCTAGCTCACTAATATAGTCCACTTGATAGAGTTAATGAAAAGAAGTGAATGAACATGAACACCTGACAAGCAGAATCACTGAAGGACAGAGAAACAAGAACAGAAAAAAGAGAAGAGACGAGCAGACACACAAGAACTACAACTGACTTAAGCCACACTGAGTTTACAAACCAGTTTGACATTATTTCTTTCATACATGTACAAAAGTTCTTGTTGAGCTTTAGCAGAGATTTAGAAATAATAAAGTTTGTAGTCACCATTATGGTGATCAGTGTTTGCATTAGTTGAGCTCTGACCCTTGATTCTTTAGTGTTAGTTTTTCTCTGGTTTCCATAACAGTGAGTTTGTAAAGCACATTTGTTATGGCAAAAAAAAAGCCAAGTTAAAGTTGATCAGGTGTTTTTGGCTGTTGTGACGATGCCATAATCATCACGCACTCTTCTGATTCAGTGTTCGCTTTCTGTGTCTAATCTTTGATTTTATGGCTGTTTTATATTTATTATAGTTTCTATGTGATCCTACAGCATGAAACCCAGCAATGTTTCAGTAATCAGTTATATTGAAAGTTTTGAAATCATACAGTGCATAAAACATTTTGAGCTCCTGCATCACTTCAACACACAGAGACATCAACAATCAGCATATGAATCTCAACAATGGTGACAATCAAAATTTCATGTCGCAGTGCATGCTGGGCGCCAGCATAGTACAAAACTCCAAGCATGCACTGCAGCATGAATAAATTATGAAGCTAAATTATAGTTTTTTTTTTATTGCCACCATTGTTGAGATTCATGTGCTCATTTTTGATATCTGTGTGTGTGTGTGTAAATGACACTGTAGCTGTGTTTTATTGTGCATGATATTTTTTTTACTCCATTATAACTGATTCCTGCTGGAACTCTTGCTGTAGTTTCACAGTGGTGGCACTGTAAAATATAAGTTTGACTTTTGATAAAAGATTAAACACTGGATGAGATCAGCGAATCAAGAGACCGCTTGATGGTTATATCATCAATGCATAACAATCAGCATTAAATGATCAATGATTTTTATTTTGCCATAACAAACGTGGTTTGCAAAAACACAGTTAAAGCAGCCAAACTAAAAAAACTGATATTAAAAGGTCAAGGGTCAAGAGCTCAACTAAAGTAAACATTAATCTCCATAACGGTGACATCAAAACCAAGCATTTTCAATTAAACGTCAACATCTGAGCCTCCATTAATTCTCAATAAGAACTTCTGTAGATGTGTGACACACTGTTGCCAGCAGTTTACCATAAAATTGAGTTTTGTGTGTCACCATTGTGCTAAAGAGTAGAGCCTGTGCTTCAGTCCAGCAGAAGACCAAGAAACACTGATGATATGCTGTATGTTGCTTTATTTAACAGACAGTGACTGTATAGTTGCTGATGCAGGGAAAGTCTTTTTATTTAAAATATTTGTTTTTGGATTCAAATGAAATTTATTCATGGTAATAATATACTTATGTTACTAGCGCATTATAAATATATATTTTTTTACATTTAAATGGCAGTTGGTCAATTTAAGGGAGTTGGTTTCTGCAAATGAAATGAGTTTCACTTGAGTTTTAATTTAGTGCATGGTATTTTTACAGTAACACTGTAAAGTAGATTACAGTAAATAACTGTACAATTGACAGTCAATTACTGGCAACAGTGTTGCCAGTATTTTACTGTAAAAAAGTCTGGTAAGGTCTAACAGTGTACCTAAGAGTACTTTCAATACAAGAATTATTGGAATAGTACCAGCAACACTTGTGAATGAAGAGATCAAAGTGGTCAGAAAATGGTCTCTCCATTCACAAGTGTTGCTGGTACTGTTCAAATAATTATTTCGCTTTTTTCCATGCACCTTGTTGATCTTGTGAAGTTGCACCAAAAGTTGCACTTGTTTAAAACATCTGTAGTACTTGAATAATTATTTGGAAAATTATTGTCAATACCTTTAAAATTTTCATTTAGAAGCGGCCAAATGTTTTGGCCATTAATAATCAGACCCTGGGTCACATTCTGGAGGGTGACGCCCAGGCAAGGAGCAGTTATTTTACGAAGGTAAGAAGTACCCTGACAAAACTTGAAAAGCCAGTTCTTACCAGTGTTACGGGTATAACTAATATAGACAAATATTCATTGCTAGTCTCACACAATAGTTGTTAATTTGCTCATACTGAATTAAAGATATTACATACAATTTATTTTTACATACATTTAATTTTTCTCTCCTTTTAAGAAGAACATATTTGAAAATAAAACTGAGGTTGTTGGTCCCTTTTTGGAGGATGGGAATCATTGGACTTTTTTTGTAAGTTACTCACCAAGTAACTATGTGCATACTATAAACATGTCAGGCATATTGGCTCCTAGTGTAACATACTTGTTTTTTTCTAGCACTGCAGCATTGTTGATCGTACAATTACATACCTTAATTCACTTGGGGAAACAGATGAACAGTATAACAAAATAGCAGAAAACTGGAGGTACAGGCATTTTTTCCCCCAAAAAACAAATCTACATTTTTGTTTTTCTATATAAACTTTATTTTACACATCTACTTAACATATTTTTCCTTTATCTACATTTCAGCACATTTGCTGCATCAAAAGGCTTCCAGGGGCCATGGAAAAGAGTACTCAGGAAACATAGCTTCCAGCATGATATCATTTCATGTGGTGTTTTCACAGCTGTGGTAAAATGCTTTTAATTTATTATTATTCATATTATTACTACTACTACAAATCATTGTCAGTTTTTTGGATCATGAAACTCTTGTCATTTGTAATGATATTGTATATATTCCATATGACTAATTGGTTTATTGGTTTTAGATAGAATGGCCTTTTCATTCTACCACAAAATTCCAGTTGATTATGGCATTGAACTAATCATTCTTTTGGGAACACCTTTAGTTTGCTGAGGCCATTCTTGGAGGCTCAGGGGGGTACCTTGTGTGCTCTCCTATTCAGGAAGAGAGGGAGCGTCTGGGGACATTTCTTTTTAGTTCACTTGGTAAGTACCATGCCCATGTATGAATTTAGAGTTCCTATTGGTTGTTTCCTGTTGAAAGATTAACAATGCAGCAAATATGTTTCCTATGTGTTTTAGATAAGTCAGGTATTTGTGGTATCTGTCACCACAAGGTACCCAGGAAGAACAAGGCAAGTGACGCAAATTACATTTTAAATATTAAAAATTAAAATTAGATTCTAAGCTTAAACAGATGTTTCTCCAGTGGTCTTTTGATCTAGTACACCAGATCAAATTGTCTAATTAGTTGGAGAGTAAAAAATAAATGCAATAAATAAATGTTCCTCAGGAATTGGATAACCTTGATCTAACCTTTTTTCATGCAAATGATCTTTCTAGGAAAAATGTTCAACCTGTTTAGTAAATATCCATAAAAAGTGTCTACCTGGGAAACAAGAGGATGCAAAGTGTCTTTTTTGCAAAGGTAGCAAATTTTGGATTAAATGACCCTTGTAACTACATTATAAAATAATCCTTCTAATATTGCATAGTTTAGGGTTAGTTCACCCAAAAATGAAAATTCAGTCATTAATTACTCACCCTCATGTCGTTCCACACGCGTAATGCTGAGTTCACACTGCCCGACTGTAACCCCGATTTTCATTTGCTGACAGGTTTTGTGAAATCGCCGCAAATCCTGAAATCATAGGCAAATCAGTGCTCGTGCATGCGAGTGACAATCACGCAGTGTGAATTATGAAAGCTGCGATCCGAGAGAGTCGCCGATGCCTGTGAGATATTTGGCATGCTAAATATCTGGACTTATCGGTGATTCAAAATCCTGCTGTGCGAAATGTGTTCTGACTGAAAATTACATCAGCGATGATCTACAGCCAACGAAAGAGCAAGATACAGGGCAGCGGGAAGTTCGGGGAGGAGTTATAGACCACAATATCAGTATTTTGATAGATATATTTACAATTATATAAAACAGAAACAAAGCACAAACATTTGCTTAACCAGCTGCAACAGCAGCACATTGCAAAATTATTTATTTGCCTCCAACTCTCTGCAGAATACACAATCCTTGCTCCCTGTGTCTCCCCAGCCATTTCCTCCGCCATAATCTGTTTTCTTTTTCTCCTTTTCGCTACACATCAGCACACAGACAATTTGGATCACAAGCTTTCTGCAGTTTATCATTTTTAATAACAATTCCAGTCTCGAGCGAGAACTCCGGTCTGACACGCGTGATCTCACGTTGTTTCCTTGTCACATCTCGCGTGTTTGGTTGTGAAACGTAGTTTGCGTAGTTTTAGAGTTGTCGGCGATTCTTCCTATGGTAATAGTCAATGCTTTCTGGGCATTGAAAGTGTTAATTATCTTGCTGTCAATGGAGGCCTCACTGAGCCATCAGATTTAATCAAAAATATCTTAATTTGTGTTCCAAAGATGAGTGAAGGTCTTATGGGTGTGGAGCTACTTAATGACAGAAATTTCTTTTTAGGGCAAACTAACCCTATATGGCATTTTACATTTTTAGAGGCTGATAAACTATTATTAAAATTCACTAATAGATAGTCTGTTTTCTGTTCATTTAATATTATGTCTAAATACATGAATTATGTTAGAAGACAGCTCAGAAGAAAGAAACAAAGAACCTGAGGGACAAGACAGCTCAGTAGAAAGTAACAAAGAACCTGAGGGACAAGACAGCTCAGTAGAAAGTAACCAAAACAAAGAACCTGAGGGACAAGACAGCTCAGAAGAAAGAAACGAAGAACCTTAGGGACAAGACAGCTCAGAAGAAAGTAACAAAGAACCTGAGGGACAAGACAGCTCAGGAGAAAGTAACCAAAACAAAGAACCTGAGGGACAAGACCGCTCAGAAGAAAGTAACAAAGAACCTGAGGGACAAGACAGCTCGGAAGAAAGTAACAAAGAACCTGAGGGACAAGACAGCTCAGAAGAAAGAAACGAAGAACCTGAGAGACAAGACAGCTCAGGAGAAAGTAACAAAGAACCTGAGGGACAAGACAGCTCAGAAGAAAGTAACAAAGAACCTGAGGGACAAGACAGTTCAGGAGAAAGTAACAAAGAACCTGAGGGACAAGACAGCTCAGGAGAAAGTAACCAAAACAAAGAACCTGAGGGACAAGACAGCTCAGAAGAAAGAAACGAAGAACCTGAGGGACAAGACAGCTCAGAAGAAAGTAACAAAGAACCTGAGGGACAAGACAGCTCAGGAGAAAGTAACCAAAACAAAGAACCTGAGGGACAAGACAGCTCAGAAGAAAGAAACGAAGAACCTGAGGGACAAGACAGCTCAGAAGAAAGTAACAAAGAACCTGAGGGACAAGACAGCTCAGTAGAAAGTAACCAAAACAAAGAACCTGAGGGACAAGACAGCTCAGAAGAAAGAAACGAAGAACCTGAGAGACAAGACAGCTCAGGAGAAAGAAACAAAGAACCTGAGGGACAAGACAGCTCAGAAGAAAGAAACGAAGAACCTGAGGGACAAGACAGCTCAGAAGAAAGTAACAAAGAACCTGAGGGACAAGACAGCTCAGGAGAAAGTAACCAAAACAAAGAACCTGAGGGACAAGACAGCTCAGGAGAAAGAAACGAAGAACCTGAGGGACAAGACAGCTCGGAAGAAAGTAACAAAGAACCTGAGGGACAAGACAGCTCAGCAGAAAGAAATGAAGAACCTGAGGGACAAGACAGCTCAGAAGAAAGAAACAAAGAACCTGAGGGACAAGATAGCTCAGAAGAAAGTAACAAAGAACCTGAGGGACAAGACAGCTCAGTAGAAAGTAACCAAAACAAAGAACCTGAGGGACAAGACAGCTCAGAAGAAAGAAACAAAGAACCTGAGGGACAAGAAAGCTCAGAAGAAAGTAACAAAGAACCTGAGGGACAAGACAGCTCAGGAGAAAGTAACAAAGAACTTGAGGGACAAGACAGCTCAGAAGAAAGTAACCAAAACAAAGAACCTGAGGGACAAGACAGCTCATGAGAAAGAAACGAAGAACTTGAGGGACAAGACAGCTCAGAAGAAAGAAACGAAGAACCTGAGGGACAAGACAGCTCAGAAGAAAGTAACAAAGAACCTGAGGGACAAGACAGCTCAGAAGAAAGTAACGAAGAACCTGAGGGACAAGACAGCTCAGGAGAAAGTAACCAAAACAAAGAACCTGAGGGACAAGACAGCTCAGAAAAAAGTAACAAAGAACCTGAGGGACAAGACAGCTCAGAAGAAAGTAACAAAGAACCTGATGGACAAGACAGCTCAGGAGAAAGAAACGAAGAACCTGAGGGACAAGACAGCTCATGAGAAAGAAACGAAGAACTTGAGGGACAAGACAGCTCAGAAGAAAGAATCGAAGAACCTGAGGGACAAGACAGCTCAGAAGAAAGAAACAAAGAACCTGAGGGACAAGACAGCTAAGAAGAAAGAAATGAAGAACCTGAGGGACAAGACAGCTCAGAAGAAAGTAACAAAGAACCTGAGGGACAAGACAGCTCAGTAGAAAGTAACCAAAACAAAAGAACCTGAGGGACAAGACAGCTCAGAAGAAAGTAACAAAGAACCTGAGGGACAAGACAGCTCGGAAGAAAGTAACAAAGAACCTGAGGGACAAGACAGCTCAGAAGAAAGAAACGAAGAACCTGAGAGACAAGACAGCTCAGGAGAAAGTAACAAAGAACCTGAGGGACAAGACAGTTCAGGAGAAAGTAACAAAGAACCTGAGGGACAAGACAGCTCAGGAGAAAGTAACCAAAACAAAGAACCTGAGGGACAAGACAGCTCAGAAGAAAGAAACGAAGAACCTGAGGGACAAGACAGCTCAGAAGAAAGTAACAAAGAACCTTAGGGACAAGACAGCTCAGTAGAAAGTAACCAAAACAAAGAACCTGAGGGACAAGACAGCTCAGAAGAAAGAAACGAAGAACCTGAGAGACAAGACAGCTCAGGAGAAAGAAACAAAGAACCTGAGGGACAAGACAGCTCAGAAGAAAGAAACGAAGAACCTGAGGGACAAGACAGCTCAGAAGAAAGTAACAAAGAACCTGAGGGACAAGACAGCTCAGGAGAAAGTAACCAAAACAAAGAACCTGAGGGACAAGACAGCTTAGGAGAAAGAAACGAAGAACCTGAGGGACAAGACAGCTCGGAAGAAAGTAACAAAGAACCTGAGGGACAAGACAGCTCAGTAGAAAGAAATGAAGAACCTGAGGGACAAGACAGCTCAGAAGAAAGAAACAAAGAACCTGAGGGACAAGATAGCTCAGAAGAAAGAAATGAAGAACCTGAGGGACAAGACAGCTCAGAAGAAAGTAACAAAGAACCTGAGGGACAAGACGGCTCAGTAGAAAGTAACCAAAACAAAGAACCTGAGGGACAAGACAGCTCAGAAGAAAGAAACAAAGAACCTGAGAGACAAGACAGCTCAGGAGAAAGAAACAAAGAAGCTGAGGGACAAGACAGCTCAGAAGAAAGTAACAAAGAACCTGAGGGACAAGACAGCTCAGGAGAAAGTAACAAAGAACCTGAGGGACAAGACAGCTCAGAAGAAAGAAACAAAGAACCTGAGGGACAAGACAGCTCAGAAGAAAGAAACGAAGAACCTGAGGGACAAGACAGCTCAGAAGAAAGTAACAAAGAACCTGAGGGACAAGACAGCTCAGGAGAAAGTAACCAAAACAAAGAACCTGAGGGACAAGACAGCTTAGGAGAAAGAAACGAAGAACCTGAGGGACAAGACAGCTCGGAAGAAAGTAACAAAGAACCTGAGGGACAAGACAGCTCAGTAGAAAGAAATGAAGAACCTGAGGGACAAGACAGCTCAGAAGAAAGAAACAAAGAACCTGAGGGACAAGATAGCTCAGAAGAAAGAAATGAAGAACCTGAGGGACAAGACAGCTCAGAAGAAAGTAACAAAGAACCTGAGGGACAAGACGGCTCAGTAGAAAGTAACCAAAACAAAGAACCTGAGGGACAAGACAGCTCAGAAGAAAGAAACAAAGAACCTGAGAGACAAGACAGCTCAGGAGAAAGAAACAAAGAAGCTGAGGGACAAGACAGCTCAGAAGAAAGTAACAAAGAACCTGAGGGACAAGACAGCTCAGGAGAAAGTAACAAAGAACCTGAGGGACAAGACAGCTCAGAAGAAAGAAACAAAGAACCTGAGGGACAAGACAGCTCAGAAGAAAGAAACGAAGAACCTGAGGGACAAGACAGCTCAGAAGAAAGTAACAAAGAACCTGAGGGACAAGACAGCTCAGGAGAAAGTAACCAAAACAAAGAACCTGAGGGACAAGACAGCTTAGGAGAAAGAAACGAAGAACCTGAGGGACAAGACAGCTCGGAAGAAAGTAACAAAGAACCTGAGGGACAAGACAGCTCAGTAGAAAGAAATGAAGAACCTGAGGGACAAGACAGCTCAGAAGAAAGAAACAAAGAACCTGAGGGACAAGATAGCTCAGAAGAAAGAAATGAAGAACCTGAGGGACAAGACAGCTCAGAAGAAAGTAACAAAGAACCTGAGGGACAAGACGGCTCAGTAGAAAGTAACCAAAACAAAGAACCTGAGGGACAAGACAGCTCAGAAGAAAGAAACAAAGAACCTGAGAGACAAGACAGCTCAGGAGAAAGAAACAAAGAAGCTGAGGGACAAGACAGCTCAGAAGAAAGTAACAAAGAACCTGAGGGACAAGACAGCTCAGGAGAAAGTAACAAAGAACCTGAGGGACAAGACAGCTCAGAAGAAAGTAACCAAAACAAAGAACCTGAGGGACAAGACAGCTCAGAAGAAAGAAACGAAGAACCTGAGGGACAAGACAGCTCAGAAGAAAGAAACGAAAAACCTGAGGGACAAGACAGCTCAGAAGAAAGTAACAAAGAACCTGAGGGACAAGACAGCTCAGGAGAAAGTAACCAAAACAAAGAACCTGAGGGACAAGACAGCTCAGAAGAAAGAAACGAAGAACCTGAGGGACAAGACAGCTCAGAAGAAAGTAACAAAGAACCTGAGGGACAAGACAGCTCAGAAGAAAGTAACAAAGAACCTGATGGACAAGACAGCTCAGGAGAAAGAAACGAAGAACCTGAGGGACAAGACAGCTCATGAGAAAGAAACGAAGAACTTGAGGGACAAGACAGCTCAGAAGAAAGAAACGAAGAACCTGAGGGACAAGACAGCTCAGAAGAAAGTAACAAAGAACCTGAGGGACAAGACAGCTCAGAAGAAAGAAACGGAAACAAAGAACCTGAGGGACAAGACAGCTTAGGAGAAAGTAACCAAAATGAAGGAATTCGGGAAGAAAGCAGCTCAGGACTCAACCAAGTTCAGACAGGTAAAGTTTTAAGTAGGATCTTGGACAAATACAAACTTGCTTAAAAATTTGTGGACACTTTGTCCTTTGTCCACTTTGACCTTTGTACTGTTACTTTTCTTTTTCTTTTTTTTTAATTCACTCTTCCAGGGGGATTCCTGGTGGAAAGTGTTTTAAAAGTTAAAAAAGTTTTAAAAAAGAGAGAAAAAAAGTCTATTTCTTTAAATGGGTTATTAATTATAGCAAATTATGCTGTATATCAGTTATTTTAAAAATCAAGTTAATTATCTTATTGCCATGGTTTAAATCCTTCTTTCTTTTGTATTCGGATGCATCTAAAGATAACTTTTTTAAAAGATAAAGCACCTCTGCCTTTTCAAGGATCATTATAATGTACATAACACATTGATATTTCAGATACCTGGTCACATCAGATGAACTACAGAGGAGGTGCTCTCCTCCAGAGAGTTACTCTGCAAACACTGTAGTGGCTTATCTACGGAAGGCCAAGGGACAAAAAAAGAAAATTACAGAGAAGTTGGCGGAGTTGGAGGTGAACCCCTCAAAACACACAAAGTTAACTTCACAGTGCTCAAAACTTTGTGAAGGTAAAAATATAGTAGTAGTAATAACTTTAAAGGGAATTCTGAGACCAGTATCCTTGTTTTGTGGTTTTGAATCATTGAATCATGTTTCTTTATAATAGTACAATTTTATAACAATATAACTTCCACTGAAATTCCACATTACTTATAACTTTTACTATGTATAAATAAAAAGTAAATATAATCGTAGACAAGTTGTCTTGCCACTATGGGGTGTTCAGTTGTATCAAAATAGGTCAATATATTATGTTAATAGCCCCTTTTGCTATGTTGTTTTACAACCAGTTTTGGAATATACACACTGTCCACTTTAATAGGAACCCCTGTACACCATCTCCTTCATACAGTCATACAATCAGCCAATCATGTGGCAACTGCACCCTGCATAAAATCATACATATACAGGTCAAGAGCACATCAATCATCGGAATGGGGAAAATGTGATCTCGGTGACTTTAACTCTGGCATGGTTTTTTGGTTCTAGATGGGCTGATTTGAGTTTCAGTATTTCAGAAACTATGGATCTCCTGAGAATTTCACACACAACACAGAATAGTGGGGTGGGGTTTGGGGGGCAGCAACTCATGATCACTCTTTATAACTGTGGTGAGCAGAAAATCATCTTAGCATGCATAAGACATTGAACCTTAAAGTGGATGGGCTATAACAGCAGCCAAGAATAAGAATCTGCAGATTTCATGGGCACAGACTCCCTGGATGGTTGAAGACTGAAAAAGGTGATAATTTTTTTTCTAATTTTCAACTGTACAGTTTCTGTGCCTAAGATTAGGCATTTCCACCCCATAATTATTGCTTATTTAATAGTTTTTGTACCATTCTGTGCAAACTCAGAGACTTTTGTGTGAGAAACATCCCAGTAGATCAGCAGGTTCTGAAATATGGCACCAACAACCATGCCACGGTTATTGTTTTGTTGATTCTGATAGTTGATGTGAACATCAATAACCGGAGCTCTTGAATTGTATCTCACTGCAACACGGGGTGAATGTTACTTTTACTCTTTGTAGTGTGGACACTACATGATGTTCCTGTGGGGTTGAAAGGGTTAAAGGTGTAAGTTAAACGACACACCCACGAAATGTATTTTAACAGTAATAAACTGTAAGTTATAAAACAGGTATATACTGGCAACACTGTTGCCAGAAGTATACCGTAAAAATTGAGTTTTGTGTGTCACCATTGTGTCTAAAGAGTAGAGCTTGTGCTTCAGTCCAGCAGAAGACCAAGAAACACTGATGATATGCTGCATGTTGCTTTATTTAATAGACGGTGACTGTATAGTTGCTGATGCAGAAAAATTCTTTTTATTTAAAATATTTGTTAGCAGGCTCAAATGAAATTTATTCACGGTAATAATATACTCACATTGCTAGCGCATTATAAATAATAATTTTTTTTACATTTAAATGGCAGTTGGTCAATTTAAGGCAGTTGGTTTCTGCAAATGAAATGAGTTTCACTCGAGTTTTAATTTAGTGCATGGTATTTTTACAGTAACATACTGTAAAGTAGATTACAGTAAATAACTGTACAATTGACAGTCAATTACAGGCAACAGTGTTGCCAGTATTTTACTGTAAAAAAGCCTGGTAAGGTCTAACAGTGTAGCAGTCGAATCAAAATACAAACGATCCGATATTTAGACGATGATTATTAAGTTAGTTTTGTGCATTTTCAATGTTCCCCAATTATCTTAGTACACTTTACAGGCTGTTTATCTCTGAATTTTAACAAAATATATCGTAAATTCACTTACCTTACAAAACTTCCATCAACAGTCGATTAACGTATCTGTAGAATCTCTCCAATTAAAAAAAAAAAAAAAACCTTGATCCCGCCTCTGCTTCAACTTCATTGGTTGAATCTGTAAACCAATCATTTTACTTTCTGCCCTCAGAACATGTTTGAGTAAGTAAAACTCCTATCTGCTGTTTTGTGGGAGCTTAAACCTCTCCTCGTCTTGGGGCCCGTGTCACAGCGTCCTTTGTGTAAAGCGAACATTGTCTTATGCAAGATACAATACCACATCACTGCGAAAAGTTGACATGTTTGCAACGATGTGGTATTGTATCTCGGATAAGACAGCAGATACGAAATCAGATTTTATGGAAAAAGTGGGCCTGTCACTGGGCTCATTTCGCATTTCAAGGTCAGCCATAGCACGTTTTCTAAGCGCGCAACCAACATCAAGTTTCTGAAATGTCTACATTAAGAATCGTTAGTGCGCGTGACTTTTCATCTAAAAGATTTTCTACATTTAGCTTCAACGAGTGGACTACAAAGCATCACACGGGTAGCAATGCTGCAAAAAAGTATGACTTTAAGGATTGTTGTTTGCATTCCACATATCTTAACAGTAGGCTTCAAGGAGATTGTGGAAGTGCCTTTGGCTCCGATGTATGCGCTAAAATGTTCCGTAAACCTTAAAGCCCACAGAATTCAAATACGCAAAACCATTTTAGAGGAGAGGCGAATCAGAATGGAATGCCGATTGAGTTTTGTTATATCGTTAAGACTATATTTTCAGGGATCATTTCTATAGTTCTTTGCTTGGAAATGTGTTTTGAAAGTTTTTGTCTCCCAACCCACGATGAAGAGTTATGATGCTTCTTTCAGAGCGTGAATTGGGTGCAGAGTAGTGACTTTGGTTGTGAATTCTGCGTTGTTGATGATCGTTCTGTATTGCTTTTTGTAATACTGAAGAAAGGGGTATGTTCTGAGTGGTGTTTGGTGTTTAAGACTCATTTGGAAGTTTTTTTTTTGGGGTCTGTTTCTCCTATAAAGCCAACTTTGTTCAAATGTGGAGCTTTGTGCAATGAGGTGCTACTGTATGTTGTGTAAAACAACAGATGTGTTCAATCATGAGCACTTCTATCTGCTCACTCTCCAAATGTGGAACCACCTGCAGCTGTAGCCAATGATGGCCTAACGGATGTCATCATGAAACTGGGAACTCTACTTCACTCAAGGCTGGATAGTCCTAAATACAGACTCTTTCAGGACGAGGTGCTGATGCACAGGTTGGCCAAGAGAGAGTTAGCCTTGCAACGTCTTCTTTAACGTCTTCCCCCTTTAAGGTGGCCTAGCGTTGAAACAGATGTGGGGAACAAAGCCTCATGGATACCCCAGCCCTGGAAGAACCTAAGTTCTTGGTTAAATAAAAGATAATTTCTGTTAACCCAGCTCCCGTCTCTCTTGTGGTTGTGTTTTGTGGAAGCTTAATCCTCTCCTCGTCTTGGGGCCCGTGTCACAGCGTCCTTTGTGTAAAGCGAACATTGTCTTATCCAAGATATAATACCATATCACTGCGAAAAGTTGACATGTTTGCAGCGATGTGGTATTGTATCTCGGATAAGACAGCAGATACGAAATCAGATTTTATGGAAAAAGTGGGCCTGTCACTGGGCTCATTTCGCATTTCAAGGTCAGCCATAGCACGTTTTCTAAGCGCGCAACCAACATCAAGTTTCTGAAATGTCTACATTAAGAATCGTTAGTGCGCGTGTGACTTTTCATCTAAAAGATTTTCTACATTTAGCTTCAACGAGTGGACTACAAAGCATCACACGGGTAGCAATGCTGCAAAAAAGTATGACTTTAAGGATTGTTGTTTGCATTCCACATATCTTAACAGTAGGCTTCAAGGAGATTGTGGAAGTGCCTTTGGGTCCGATGTATGCGCTAAAATGTTCCGTAAACCTTAAAGCCCACAGAATTCAAATACGCAAAACCATTTTAGAGGAGAGGCGAATCAGAATGGAATGCCGATTGAGTTTTGTTATATCGTTAAGACTATATTTTCAGGGATCATTTCTATAGTTCTTTGCTTGGAAATGTGTTTTGAAAGTTTTTGTCTCCCAACCCACGATGAAGAGTTATGATGCTCCTTTCAGAGCGTGAATTGGGCGCAGAGTAGTGACTTTGGTTGTGAATTCTGCGTTGTTGATGATCGTTCTGTATTGCTTTTTGTAATATTGAAGAAAGGGGTATGTTCTGAGTGGTGTTTGGTGTTTAAGACTCATTTGGAAGTTTTTTTTTTGGGGGTCTGTTTCTCCTATAAAGCCAACTTTGTTCAAATGTGGAGCTTTGTGCAATGAGGTGCTACTGTATGTTGTGTAAAACAACAGATGTGTTCAATCATGAGCACTTCTATCTGCTCACTCTCCAAATGTGGAACCACCTGCAGCTGTAGCCAATGATGGCCTAACGGATGTCATCATGAAACTGGGAACTCTACTTCACTCAAGGCTGGATAGTCCTAAATACAGACTCTTTCAGGACGAGGTGCTGATGCACAGGTTGGCCAAGAGAGAGTTAGCCTTGCAACGTCTTCTTTAACGTCTTCCCCCTTTAAGGTGGCCTAGCGTTGAAACAGATGTGGGGAACAAAGCCTCATGGATACCCCAGCCCTGGAAGAACCTAAGTTCTTGGTTAAATAAAAGATAATTTCTGTTAACCCAGCTCCCGTCTCTCTTGTGGTTGTGTTTTGTGGAAGCTTAATCCTCTCCTCGTCTTGGGGCCCGTGTCACAGCGTCCTTTGTGTAAAGCGAACATTGTCTTATCCAAGATATAATACCATATCACTGCGAAAAGTTGACATGTTTGCAGCGATGTGGTATTGTATCTCGGATAAGACAGCAGATACGAAATCAGATTTTATGGAAAAAGTGGGCCTGTTACTGGGCTCATTTCGCATTTCAAGGTCAGCCATAGCACGTTTTCTAAGCGCGCAACCAACATCAAGTTTCTGAAATGTCTACATTAAGAATCGTTAGTGCGCGTGTGACTTTTCATCTAAAAGATTTTCTACATTTAGCTTCAACGAGTGGACTACAAAGCATCACACGGGTAGCAATGCTGCAAAAAAGTATGACTTTAAGGATTGTTGTTTGCATTCCACATATCTTAACAGTAGGCTTCAAGGAGATTGTGGAAGTGCCTTTGGCTCCGATGTATGCGCTAAAATGTTCCGTAAACCTTAAAGCCCACAGAATTCAAATACGCAAAACCATTTTAGAGGAGAGGCGAATCAGAATGGAATGCCGATTGAGTTTTGTTATATTGTTAAGACTATGTTTTCAGGGATTATTTCTATAGTTCTTTGCTTGGAAATGTGTTTTGAAAGTTTTTGTCTCCCAGCCCATGATGAAAAGTAATGATGCTCATGGGGCAACCATTTTGCAAGACAGAATATAGCTGATCAACAAGACAGAGTGAAATGCTCATATTGCTGTCTGTTGTAGGGCCCAGTCATCTGTAACAAACTGAAGATTCAGAGGGTCAAATCTAAACCACTTTAATACAAACTCTCAGGAACTGGCAGGGAAACTACACATTAACACAACAATACATAACAGTGACTGGTCCAAGACTGAATGTGAGAGTGCAACTTAAGTAGAGAACACAAACTAGATAATAGATTAAACACAGCTGAACTGAACTAACTAACGAAGGTAACCATTGTAACAAAGCAGTGGCGGTAAACTGAACAAAGGAACCAATCAAACACAAGTAAAACAGATACAACTCTGACAATTGTCTATGTTAGTGTGTGTGTCTATCTATGTGTATGTTTTATTACATTTGGCATGGATCATGCATATAGCTATTGCAGAGAAATACACTGAATTCCATTAAACTTTTATTTGTGTTATTCTATACTTTTTCAGGTAAAGTCTGTGGGATCTACTGGACAGTCATGTCATGGAAATTTTGGCTATGTTTGCCCCTGTGTGGGACTCGGAAAGAGTGTGAGTCTGCAGTACAACATTTACCATTTCCCAGTCACTGTTGATTGTGTGGGCTGTAATTGCGTTATAGCTCTGCGTATCCCTATAAGTCCAACCGTCTGCTGTTATGGGGATGCTTTTTGGTTCTTAAGAGTCCGTAAAACTTTGACCTTAGACTCTTTGTAGAGGTTCTGGACCACCGTCTCAGTAAGAGGGAGGCTCAGCGTCCCCCGGCGAACAGTCGATATAGGCCTAATTGCTGAACAGTTGGGTAAATACAACATGATTAAATGTAGGGCCATATTTTAACGATCTAAGCCCATGGTCTAAAGCGCACGGCGCAGGTACACTTAGGGCATGTCCGAATCTACTTTTGCTAGTTTAACGACAGGACAAACGGTCGGCGCATGGTCTAAAAGGGTTGTCCCTATTCTCTTAATGAGTAATGGGTGTGTTTTGGGTGTAACGTGCAATAAACCAACCAGAGTCTCATCTCCCATTCCCTTTAAAAGGCAGTTGCGCTCACGCCATGGCGGATTCGATATTTACATGGCGGAATTTGCAAGCGGAAAAACTGAAAGCTTCTCTAGCGAGGAAACGGATCTGCTCGTTATTACTGCAAATAGGTAGGCTAATTCTGATACATGCAATGACTATCCATTATGACATGTAGGCATTTTTATATTTATGTACACAATAATAATCTTTTACATTTTAATCCTTTAATTTTTCATATTTAAAAATGTTTGTGTGCTGCTGCGTGTTCCTGTGTGTGTAATAAGCAAAGTGTACGCGCGCCTATAGGCTTATATTACTAACGCGCTCTTTAAATAACAAAAAAAATATTGCAGTCTATTTCAGTTGCCTTAAAATAGCAACGTGCCAACAATCGTCACACCTCGTTTTCAGAGTTTTTAGATTTGCTATTTAAACAACGTGGCGCTGGACGTGAAAATGATAACTGCGTCGGGTTGAAATTAGCAAAAAGGCATTGCGCCGCATGTATGATAGGGCCCATGGAGTTAAGGCAGCATCAAAACGTTAAAAAAAACGCATGTATTTGTTATATAGGTCACATTTATGGACGTCGCTCTCAAATGTATACTACTGCTATCACAATATAAGGCAAAAATGTCATTTTTATTTGTAATTTAATGCACAAATAAATGCGAATTCTGTTCATTTGTACTCAAAACCAGGTGCCATTTTGCCTTTTGTTTGGTTGTGTGTAAGAGAAAAACGCACAAGATATAGAAACTTCAATGCCCTGTAGATGGCGATATGCTTCTTTTGTAACAGAAATAAACTGCTGCAGAAAAACTTAGGTGGCATGCAAAATGTAGTGTAATTACGTTACTCATTACAAATGTATTGGAGTAAAGAGTACATATACTCAAAGTACAAAGTAGCCAAAAAGATACAGTGGGGAGAACAAATATTTGATACACTACCGATTTTGCAGGTTTTCCTACTTACAAAGCATGTAGAGGTCTGTAATTTTTATCATAGGTACACTTCAACTGTGAGAGACGTAATCTAAAACAAAAATCCAGAAAATCACATTGTATGATTTTTAAATAATTAATTTGCATTTTATTGCATGACATAAGTATTTGATCACCTACCAGCCAGTAAGAATTCCAGCTCTCACAGACCTGTTAGTTTTTCTTTAAAAAGCCCTCCTGTTCTCCACTCATTACCTGTATTAACTGCACCTGTTTAAACTCGTTACCTGTATAAAAGACACCTGTCCACACACTCAATCAAACAGACTCCAACCTCTCCACAATGGCCAAGACCAGAGAGCTGTGTAAGGACATCAGGGATAAAATTGTAGACCTGCACAAGGCTGGGATGGGCTACAGGACAATAGGCAAGCAGTTTGGTGAGAAGGCAACAACTGTTGGCGCAATTATTAGAAAATGGAAGAAGTTCAAGATGACGGTCAATCTCCCTCGGTCTAGGGCATCATGCAAGATCTCACCTCGTGGGGCATCAATGATCATGAGGAAGGTGAGGGATCAGCCCAGAACTACACGGCAGGACCTGGTCAATGACCTGAAGAGAGCTGGGACCACAGTCTCAAAGAAAACCATTAATAACATACTACGCCGTCATGGATTAAAATCCTGCAGCGCACGCAAGGTCCCCCTGCTCAAGCCAACGCATGTCCAGGCCCGTCTGAAGTATGCCAATGACCATCTGGATGATCCAGAGGAGGAATGGGAGAAGGTCATGTGGTCTGATGAGACAAAAATAGAGCTTTTTGGTCTAGAAAGGAGGAGGATGAGTACAACCCCAAGAACACAATCCCAACTATGAAGCATGGAGGTGGAAACATCATTCTTTGGGGATGCTTTTCTGCAAAGGGGACAGGACGACTGCACCGTATTGAGGGGAGGATGGATGGGGCCATGTATCGCGAGATCTTGGCCAACAACCTCCTTCCCTCAGTAAGAGCATTGAAGATGGGTCGTGGCTGGGTCTTCCAGCATGACAACGACCCGAAACACACAGCCAGGGCAACTAAGGAGTGGCTCCGTAAGAAGCATCTCAAGGTCCTGGAGTGGCCTAGCCAGTCTCCAGACCTGAACCCAATAGAAAATCTTTGGAGGGAGCTGAAAGTCCGTATTGCCCAGCGACAGCCCCGAAACCTGAAGGATCTGGAGAAGGTCTGTATGGAGGAGTGGGCCAAAATCCCTGCTGCAGTGTGTGCAAACCTGGTCAAGAACTACAGAAAACGTATGATCTCTGTAATTGCAAACAAAGGTTTCTGTACCAAATATTAAGTTCTGCTTTTCTGATGTATCAAATACTTATGTCATGCAATAAAATGCAAATTAATTACTTAAAAATCATACAATGTGATTTTCTGGATTTTTGTTTTAGATTCCGTCTCTCACAGTTGAAGAGTACCTATGAGAAAAATTACAGACCTCTACATGCTTTGTAAGTGGGCAAACCTGCAAAATCGGCAGTGTATCAAATACTTGTTCTCACCACTGTATAAGAACAGTAACTAATTACATTTGCTCAAATACTTTACACCACTGAATCAAACACCTGAACAAGCTAATCAATGTCTTCAGGATTACTAGAACATTACAGGCAGGCGAGTGGCCCTCCATGACCGAAGTTGCCCATTCCTGATATAGATCTATGAAGATTTTAAGACTATTCAATAATGACCTTAAAAAATTTGTATTAACCAATTCAATATAACAAAAAGGTGTTCTGAAACAGTGTGCATTGTGTTCACTGAATCCAATGATACCATTTTATTTTTAGAGCTGCTTTACAGCAGAATCGACCTCTGTTTGCATCATTGAATCATTATTTTCCTTTTTATCCCTGTAAAGCTGCTTTGAAAAATCTGTATTGCATTAAGCACTATATAAAAAAAGGTGACTTGACTTCACTTGACTGTGTAAAAGAAATCAACTGGACTAATTGAATAAGCTACAAACAACTAGGATCAATGGCAAGACCAGCTTCCAGATGTCATCAAATGAGCCCCAACAGTAGACATTTTCTCTAATTAAAGATGAATTCAATAATACAGTGCAATGTTCATTGTCTTATTCAGTTAGTCATTTTATTGATAATCTTTCATTTACACAATGGAATTTCACCACAAAACTTTTTTTTAAATCCAAGATATTAAACTGAATCAAATATTTAAGACATGCCTCTATATAAATCACAATTAGGCATTAGTATTTAAAACTATAGCAAAGGAAATTATCAGGTGTGGCCACATTCATATGTTCATATGTACATCACAAAAGAAAATAAACAGCCTGAAGGTCAAAGTAAAAATTGAAGGCTGCAAATAAAAGACATGGAAAAAAGTGTTGTAGAAGTGTCACCTGTTCAGACAAGTATCTAATACAAGCCACAAAAAGGTCTGTGGGGGGGATGAGCAAGACAGACACAGTGTGTGGCGCAGATCTCAGAGAGGCATTTATTTATCCCTGGGGCCGCAGTGTGTGAGGGGGAATGGCAGGCTGACATCCTAGCCAGTCAGCGGCAAAACGTGTACTTCCCATCCGGCGACTCGAGCACTCAGCGGCGCAGGAATCTTCCACACTACCTTCCTGGACCCACAGGACACCAGCAGGGAAAGAGACTGCCGTGAGTGCTTGAGTCGTCAGACCCACGTCTGGATTAGAACCATGTGTGTTGCCGCTGATGGGCCACCGACCCTGTCCTCTTACCTGGACCAATCCTGACTGAAAACTGCCCCTCCTTTACAATTCCCCAGCATGGTGAGGGCACCAGATTTCCTGTTTATTTGGACACTTTTCACTTTTATTTTTATGTTAAATAAATGCCTTTCTGAGGCCTGATGCCACACCCACTCTGTGTCTTGCTCTTCCCACCACAGATCATGTGAACAGTCTCACCAAATCATATTTGAGCCAAAAGATTTGGCCCACATTCAGCTGCGGTGTGAACGTAGCCTTAATTTTACACAGATACGTGTTTTCTGGTGCCATTTTAAATTGCCGAGCCATTTAAAACTTTTTCCACACATGGAACACGAATAGGGTCTCACATCCGCATGTGTTTTCAAGTGCATCTGTAAGTGTGATGGCAAAATAAAATTTTTATTACACTGATCACAATTAAATGGCCTTCTTCCAGAGTGAACGCTCAAGTGATTTTTAAAATTGCTCATTTTGTCACACTCAGAACTCTGTAATTTCTTTACAGAATGAGTTTGCGAATGACTTTTCAGGTCTCTTTGATATGTGAAACTCTCTCCAATGTGGTCTCTCATGTGAGTTTTGAGGCTTACATTATGTGTGAAACTCTTTCCACAGTGATGGCACATAAAAGGCTTCTCTCCAGTGTGAAGTCTCATATGAGTTTGGAGGCTTACTTTATGTCTGAAACTCTTTCCACAGTAATGGCATGTGAAAGGCTTCTCTCCAGTGTGAACTCTCATGTGAGTCTTCAGATTTCCTTTATGTGTAAACTTCTTTCCACAGTGATGGCACATCAAAGGGTTTTCTCCAACATGAGTTTTAACGTGCCTCCTAAGGTTGTTCCTGTTTGGGAAACTCCTTCCACACTGATTACACACAAAACAGTCTTCTCTTGAGTGAATCCTCATGTGATAATCAAGGGATTCTTTACGTGTGAAACATTTCCCACACTGAACACATATGAACTGCTTCTCTCCGGCGTGAATTCTCATGTGAGTCTTAAGATTTCCATTGTGTGAAAAGCTCTTTTCACACAGTTTGCATGTGTGAGGGCTCACTCCAGTGTGAATTCTCATGTGGGAATCAAGGGTTGCTTTATATGTGAAACTCTCTCCGCACTGAGAGCACGAGTAAGGCTTCTCTCCAGTGTGAATTCTCATGTGAGTCTTAAGGCATTTACTGAATTGGAAACTTCTTTTACACTGGTCACATTTAAAAGTCTTTTCTCCGGCATGAATTGTTTTTACGTGCATGTTAAGGCATTGCTTATCTGGGAAATTCATTCCACACTGCTGACATATAAAACAGTCCTCTCTTGAGTGAATCCTTATGTGGCAATTAAGGGTTACTTTACATCTAAAACTCTTTCCACACTGATCACATGTGTAAGGCTTCTCTCCAGTGTGAATTCTCATGTGATACTTAAGGTTTAGTTCTGCTTTAAAGCTATTTCCACACAGTTTGCAGGTGTAAGGCTTCTCTTCAGAGTGAATTCTCATGTGCCTGTTAAGACTTCCTTTTTGAGTGAAACTTCTTCCACATTGTTGGCAGGAGTAAGGCTTCTCTCCAGTATGAATTCTCATGTGCCTTTTAAGACTTCCTTTTTCAGTGAAACCTTTTCCACATTGTTGGCAGGTGAAAGGGCTCTCTCCATTGTGAATTCCCATGTGGACTTTGAGGTCGCCATGTTGACTGAAACTCTTTCCACACTCAAAGCAGGAGAAATAACTTTTAGTTGCTGTCTTCTGAGCTCTGTTTCGTAAGGAATTCTTTACAGTCTGTGAGCAAGATGTTTCTCCACTTATGAAATCATGATGTTTCTCAACTTTAACCTTCTCTTCAATTTCATTCAGTACTTCACTCTCCTCTTTTAGCGGCATCAGGTCTAAGGAAAAAAGAGACAAATACAAGTTATCCTCAGTGTAATGACCCACAGCAACAGACATCAAAACATTTAGACATTTAAAGCATCAAAACCAGCAACATGTATGCTAAATCCTATACAGACAAAGCTACTGAAAGAGGTGTTTTCTGTAATGTCAAAACCTCTTATCAATACTGTTAACTCTTTGTTTTCTTTAGGACACGTCCCAAAACTGTCAAGTCAAGTCACCTTTATTCATATAGCTCTTTCTACAATACAGATTGTTTCAAAGCAGCTTTTCAGTGATAACAGGAAAATAATGCAACAAAGTTTGTTTCGACTGTACAGCAGATCTAGAAGAAAATAATGTCATAGTCCAGCTTAAGTAAATTCAGTGATGGTTCATTTCTGTTGTAAAAAAGTTAATTTAGTTCATTTATCTATACAGCCGCTCTGGGGAAAACAGTGATGTCATTGTCCAGCACAGTTCAGTTCTCATAGAATGGTGTCAATGCAGGCAGATCACTAATATTGTTGAATATTAAGTGTCCCAACTAGACTCTCCCCCGTGAAGGCCTCATCGACACAACAGCCAGTGGCACAGATCCTCAACAAACCAGTCTCCATACCGGCGTGATGACTCAGATCTTCAACCAGATGGAACTGGATAAAGATTCTGAATGATCCAATCCAATCTGACTTCTGACCTGTAATGCTGCCTGAATCATAATCATACACTGTTCGTTTCGTTAGCCCCCCGACTGAGCCTGGTTTCTCCCAAGGTTTTTTTCTCCATTCTGTCACTTGATGGAGTTTTGGTTCCTTGCCACTGTCGCCTTTGGCTTTTGGCTTGCTTAGTTGGGGACAGTGGAAAAAAGTTGCCTGTAATGTGTTGCCTTATATCCAGTAGTTCCTCTCTGGTGAAACTGATAGGGAAAAAAATGACTAAACACAAAACAAACAAATAAAAATAGCAAAATAATTGTAGAGCTCCTCATCGAGGCAGCCGTTCGTGGCACCATCTGTATATATTTGGTGAAAAGAGGTCCTTTTTTTTTTTGTCTGAGCCGCGTTACAATGGGAAGAAAGGAGCAAGATTCCATTTAAACAGCCTCAAACTCGAAGTACTGAGAAACACTGAACTCCTTGAGCACCAAGAAGGTTCTTGTCTGGGACACAGAGAGGAAAGAAATCTTAAAGGTGAATGATCTGAAATCTATGCAGAAGATCTGGATAATCTGATACATGCAGTCAGAGGATCCCTGAAGAGAAGACTCTGAAGTTGGCGCAGAAGGTCTTGAAAGTGGGGGGCACACGCTCTGTGCAGTTTCCAAACTCTCAGAAATTCCCTTCTTGCAGTTTTGAGTAATACAATTGTCTGTAAAAATCTGTCTTTTTTTTGTGACTTCCGCCACATTATTTTTCCTGGGAGTCCTAAGGAATTTATTATCATTCACAAGTGTGGCATCTTTTTTGTTGTCCACAGAAACCTGATCCAATTCAAGTGAAACATGGTGTGGAAAGGTTTTGCCATCCTGTTTGCCTGCTGTTCACTACAATGTAAATATCTTATGTAGCGTTTGAAGAGCAGTACTAAATGACATTGTTCTTGAGCATCAATGAATCTGTCTGTGCTTTTGTTTTTCTTTATTATCATTTTTAATTTAGTGATTTAGCTTCTGCTTTAAATGGTAGGCAAGCAGTTTTATTGTAGAATATATATAGTTTATATTTTTAAAAATGTGTATATATTTTAAACATTTTTTGCACATAATATATTGCATAGATTACAGAGATACATTCACTTCTTTTGTTTTCATAGCATTCAACTGCCACATTTGTTTGGAGGACAACACTGGCCAGGATGTGGAATGACAATATATAATAATAATAATAAATAATAATCAATAGATTAATCTGTTATCAAAATAGTTCATAACTAAATAATAAAATCATTAGTTGCCGCCATAACAATATCAAAACTAGGATGATACTTTAGAGGATTAGAAGAAACAAAGTTGATTTAGAGCAAATAGTATGTAAATGGAATGTTAAAGGTTTTTTTAGATGCTGTTGCATAATTAAGTGATATAAATGAATGGTTTTTATCGTTTTCAGTTCAGAAATAGATATTGGGTTTAGTGTTACAAAAATTAAACTTACATTTAATGAATGCCCAACTTGCAAGTAGGATCTTCTCAGGTGCATTTGAAGGCAGCATTGGTATTTATCTAGTCATGTAGTCTCAACATGTCTGCCCACATGAGGGAGCCGCTTCATGTCAAATAAAGCTGCTTTAATTAGGACAATATCATTCATTTCTGTTGAGGCATTTTAATTCATTCAGCTTTGAGAATGAAACCAACCTGTTTGTTCCTCAGTATCTTCTTGTTTCAAACTGAATACTTCTTCAATCTTGATGTCTTCACTCTCCTCTTTAATAAACGCCATCTTTATAATAGTGTCACGTGGATCTCAGCTGCTTCACCAGGAGTTGACTTCACTCTGTCATGTTTAAGATGAGAATAATTAACAGAAAGAAAAATAAATGCGAACTAAATCTCTGGGTGCGTCTCAATCAGCTCCCTAGTTTAGTAGTCAGCACACTGGCAAGAGAGTCAGAGTGAGAGTTAATGATCCTAAATGGCAAAATAATATTTTTACATTTATTTGTTTACCCTAAACTTGAGTATTTCTAAACTATATAAAACAGTCTTGTATGCTGTGCTCCAACACATTGTGCTTAGGGTGCTTTCACACGAGCACTTTTGGTGCGCACCCAGGGTCGACTGGTGTCAGAGTTCGGTTTGCTTGGATGATGTCAACGCTGTTTTCCGAACTCGGATGCGCACTCGTGAACCGTATCAAAGTCCAGATAAAAAGGGTGGTCTGGGGTACAGTTCATGCGAACTCTGGTGCGGTTTGCCGCTGAAATAAATGCAATCATACTACATTACAGAAGTGAACTGCTATTGATGACATGATTTGATAAAACTGTGTGTTTGTGTGTCTCACTCAGTTTCCTGAACTAACGTGACTGACAATGTAGTGAATGCAGAATATCTCTCTTCTGCTCGCCTTCAGCAGAAATGGACTCCCGCGTTCTTTAGAACATTTGCCGTATATTCGCAGCAGATATAGGCTCAAGTGCCATTATATGAAAAGGTTCAAAAACCAAAATATAAAAGTGAGGTGAGCAACTCTATGGATTTTGCCGCCTTCTCCTGCGTTGGTAAACGTGTAAACAGCCGCTGCTTTGATGATGCAAACGCACCGCGGTTCAGACCCAAATAACACAATGTGAACACAATCCAGCGAGGGCAGAGGAGCGGGAGCAATTGAACTCGGGTTCGGACCAGATGATCAATCCAAGTGTGAAAGCACCCTTAGTGTTCCTGTTTGTGGTCCACTCATACTCCACAAAGCTGAATCCAGCTTCTTATTTGTTTGTTACTTATTGAACCTTCCCTTTAAATAACATGACGCTTCCTTAAAGGGATAGTTCACCCAAAAATGAAAATTAGCCCATGATTTACTCACCCGATTGTATTCATCTGAAAGATGAATGTCATATACACCTAGGACGACTTGAAGGTAAGTAAATCGTGGGCTAATTTTCATTTTTGAGGTGAACTACCCCTTTAAGCCCTCTTTGTCTATGGCTCTGCTCGTAATAAGTGCTGTTAGAATTGAAAGACTAAATTCAGCAATTCTTCGTCACCTATAATGATGCCATAAATCCGTCAAAATGATTTAATAAAGGGTGTATTGATCTTGTAAAATAAAAGCATATTTTATTGTACCAATATTGTTTAATTTGACCTTTAAATTTTTATATGGGACAATGCATACCGAGCCGCCATCAGGTGGGATTTCTTGGCTGTCCGAGGATGCGTTAAACCAGACATAAGGACATTATAGTAGAGCTCTATATAATTATAGCTCCAACAAAATCCAGATTTTAAGCACTTTTACTGCACCATTCATTTTTTTATGAACCATAACTTGGCATCTAACGCAATACACAATGATTATACATAAATATTATGCTTTCAGTAGATTTTGGGGAGCCGTTTCTCGGCCATCACACAGGGTGCGTTAAAGTGGACATAAGGACATTATAGTAGAGGTACTCCTCTAACGAAATCCAAATATTCAACACTTTATACTGTACCATTTTTTATGGCTTCCCTTTTAATACAATTTGTTTGTTTAACAGAACCTTTATCTGACCGGGTTATTCTGTGCTCTGTCACTCACAAATCTTTTGATAATTCAATAATCTCCATTCAGTTTTCCTAAAATATCTTTTTTATACATTTTGCATAACATTGCAACATTTCATGCTTTTCATCTTCAGAAAGATTTTTTTCCTCCCTGTTACGTCCAAGGACGTATTTATTTATTATTATTATCATCATCATTATTATTCTTTTCTTCTGATGAACCTCTTTGATTTGCTTAAAGGATTAGTTCACTTCAAAATGAAAATTTCCTGATAATTTACTCACCCCTATCTCATCCAAGATGTTCATTTCATTCTTTCTTCAGTCGAAATGAAATGAAGTTTTTTTTAAGGAAAACATTCCAGGATTTTTCTCCATATAATGGACTTTGATGGCAACCAACAGGTTGAAGGTCCAATGCAGTTTCAAAGGGCTTCAAAGGCTCTGCACGATCCCAGCCGAGGAATAGGGTCTTATCTAGCGAAGCCATCAGTCATTTTCTAAAATAAAATAAAAATGTATATACTTTTTAACCTAAATTGCTCATCTTGCACAGCTCTGCAGTGCGGTGAGTGCACCATGGATTACGTAATCACGTCGGAAAGGTCACACTAGACATAGGCAGAAGTACTGCCCCCGTGTTTACAAAGCGCACGTGCGAAGACTAATACAAACCCTTTAGCAAAAAAAAAAAAAAAGATAAAACAACTATGTCGGACGATTTTGAAGTTGGAGATGGAGTTTTTTTGGTAAAGGGCGTTTGTATTAGTCTTCGCACGGTCGCTTTGTAAACACGGGGGCGGTACTTCCGCCTACGTCTAGTCTAGCGTGACCTTTCTGTCGTAATTACGTAATCCGTAGCATGTCGCAGAGCAGCGCAAGATGAGCAATTCAGGTTAAAAAGTATAAACATTTTTATTTTATTTTTTTTAAATGACCGATGGTTTCGCTAGATAAGACCCTATTCCTCGGCTGGGATCGTGCAGAGCCCTCTGAAGCCCTTTGAAACTGCATTGATTTGGACCTTCAACCCGTTGGTTGCCATCAAAGTCCATTATGTGGAGAAAAATCCTGGAATGTTTTCCTCAAAAAACTTAATTTCTTTTCGACTGAAGAAAGAAAGACATGAACATCTTGGATGAGATGGGGGTGAATAAAAATATCAGGAAATTTTCATTTTGAAGTGAACTAATCCTTTAATAATGTGGAACAACCTCTTTAGGAAGGGTTTCCATTTACCTAAGAATATCAGGAACTGCTTTACCAGTTATCTAAAAGATATGGTGTATATATATATACAGCTCTGGAAAAAATTAAGAGACCACTTAACATTGATTTCTCAATGTTAAGTGGTCTCTTAATTTTTTCCAGAGCTGTATCAGGGGCGTTTCCTCCAAGGAGGCAAGGGAGGCAGTGCCTCCTCAAAAAACCTGGATGAGAAAATAATTGATATTACAAAAATAAAACAAAGCAAATATTACAAAATTTGACGGTTACAATTGTAAAAGGCACTCATTTTTATAAAGTAATACTGTCCAACAGCAACACCCGCAGGTGAAGTTACAGCAGGAGGTGCGCCTCCTCTTTCCCCATTTTAAAGCAGATACCCTAAAGCGTGCGCTGAATTTTGTGCTAGGTAATTGAAATGAATATAGAAAAGTCAAGTGAGAGGAGACAATGCCTCCATCGTGCTATGATTGGATATGATGGGTTATAATTGGATATGATTGGTTCAACAATGCTTGTGCGGTTCGTGCGCTTTCACGGATCGGCCTGAATGAAGACAATGATGCGTTAATGGGAAGACCAATAAAAAAGTAAGTAAACAACACAGCCATTTAGACATCACCGCATTATGTCACGTCAAAATCAAACTTGAAATGACCTGAAAACATGATGACTGTGGGGTTTTAGTGAGCAAACAGCTTGGGGAAATTAAAGGTACATCGTCGTGTCTGTGTACATGTACAAGCTTGATGATATATTAAATAAGTTGACTATTAAAAAGAAAAGCTGAACATTAGTTCACAAATAATATATATTGTTTAAACTGTTACTGCATTTAGTTATTATTTTAGAATAAATATTAAAAATGTGTAAAAACTTGATGAAATGTATACTTGATTTTAATAAATAGAACATAATATAAAGGTACAAAATAGAACAGAATTTGGTCTCTTTTTATGTAATGTTTATTTAACCAGGAAAATTAAGTGTAACAGGGACATAAATTAACAAAACGTGAGGACTTTGCCTCAATTCAAAACACCACCGCACACCTATATATATATATATATATATATATATATATATATAATCTTATATCCTATTTATGACATAAACAAAGAGTTTATTTTAGAGTTAGTTTATTTAGTTAAAAATGGGACAGAAGTAGTCCTAATTTAAATCAACAAATTAAAAATTCCTCCCATCCAGGTAACAGCTGCAGGATTGTCTAAAAGTGATTACTGGTTCCAGACAGAATGACTGCTTAAGGCGTAGAAACATATCTTTAAAAATTATTAAAATAATCAAATTAAATCTAAAATATGTTCTGTTGCAAGCTGTCCTGTTGAAACAATCAGTTCTCAATTGTTTTGCTTTTTATTTGGGTCCTTGACGTCTGGCATTGTTCTGCCACCCCTTGTTATTTTTGCACATTGAAGGTGGCAACCCTATACCCTTAAGGTAGCGGAGATATGCTGAATTTAGTCTTTCAATTCTAACAGCCATAGACAATGGCTTAAGGAAGCGTTGTGTCATTTAAAGTGAGGTTCACGCTTCAATAAGTAACAAATAGCCTCGTTTTTCAGTTACTCGTGTGCACGCACTTTGATCACAAACATAATGTTCATTAATGTTAGATAAAGCATTACACAATTTCATTCAATAATAAATAATTTAACAGTTCTTGTACAAAAAAAAAAAAAAAAAAAAAAACTATAGTTAGATATCTAAAAGGTATGTATCGATTTAGACATTTTAAATGCTTAAAAACACAAACCTTTCTTCAGCCGAATCACTAACGCAGGGGAGCGGCGCAGCCTTATGACGTCATATCGCCAGACCAAAATAAAAGTCATGTTCATGCGCTAAAACCAGTGCATAAAACTTTACTTACAGAAAACACACAACATAATAAAACTTATGTCAGTGGGTAGACAAAGACAAGTGATCAGCATGAAATTTCAGTGGGATAAACGATTTAAATTGAATGAACAGGAGTTAATGCATCAATTATAACAAATATCAGTCAAATACTGATCACAAATCAAGCAATTGAAATACAAATCAAATACTGAAACCAACAAAACAAGAAAAGTGACAGATTCTTTAAATATTATGATTTTTTTCCCACAGTAATACCACTTATGCATAATGTTTTCCTTTGTATGTGTTTGTTATCTTTTTTTTGTTTGTTTGTAAAACTTTACATAAGGATTTGATTCTATTCCTGTAGAGGTTCTACCTGTTTATTGTTTGATGCATAATAATATTACATAAAAAAAATCTGTGCAGAAGAAATGTTTGTTTTTAAGTATTTAAGTGTATTTAAGTATTTTTTTTAACAATTTGTACAATAATGTGAAATTAATTAAGAAGTTTTTTTTTTTACTTTATTAAATCATTTCAAATAACAAACAGGCACTGACATATTATCATATATTAAATTATATTAAACAATATAATAACAACAAAAACAAAAAAATACAAAAACATAAAAAGCAAATTATAATAGATTTAATTACTGGCAATGTATATGGGGGTTAATCCATATATATTACCAGTAATTTAGAGAGTTTTAAGGCACTCCTCTTTTTTAAAATTGTTTTTTGTTGTCAGAATAATTGTATTTTAATTAATTGTATTGTATTTTCTTATCCAAAACGGAGCAGGACTTTTATTTTGGTTTGGCGATATGACGTCATAAGGCTGGACCGCGACACGCTCATTCGTCTAGATTCAGAAGAAGAAAGGTTTGTGTTTTAACGCATTTTAAGTGTTTGTCAATACAAATCGTTAGAAAGTTTACAGTTTTATATTAACTTTGAAAAATTAGTAACTGAAGGAATTGCATGTTATTGCACATAATACTCATTCTTTATCTAAAATTAACGAACAGTATTTGCGTCTCGTCGAGTCTCATTTCTCTTCCCCTATATCACAAATCATAAACACAAATTCGGTCACTGACAAATAGTGATGGGAGAAACGGAGCTCTTCGGAACAGTTGAACCAATTGCTTCGCAAAATTACTCACTTAAATCGCATGATCACATACTGTTCAAAACCGTGAACATGGAACAAAAGAGCACAAACGTTTAATGAGAACTTTTATAAACTGATTGCAAATGTTTTTATGAAAGTGGAATCTACTGAAGAGTTTTTGAGGAGTGCTTGGCTAATCAGGTTATTTATGACCATCATCACTAACTGTCTCCCTTGCCAGTGTGCTGACTACTGAACTAGGGAGCTGATTGAGACTCACCCAGAGATTTAGGTTGGATTTATTTTTCTTTCTGTTAATTATTCTCATCTTAAGCAGGACAGAGTGTCCAAACACAGAAAAACTAGCTGATATCCACGTGACACTATTATAAAGATGACGTTGATTAAAGAGGAGAGTGAAGACATCAAGATTGAAGAAGTATTCAGTTTGAAACAAGAAGATACTGAGGAACAGACAGGTTGGTTTCATTTGATCCTTATTAAAATGCCTCTACATAAAATAATGATATTTTTGAAGAATGTCACGCTTTGCATTCGTTGTCTGTAAGCGAGTTTTCTTTTTATCCTCAAGCGCTTATTGTTTTAAACTAGAGATGGAATGGTATGAAAATTTCATATTACGATTATAGTGACCAAGATGATCAGTTTTATATTTGAAAATCAACAAACAACAAATAAAATGAGCAGCTTTATGCACTTTTTTTTAAAGCATAAACATTAAATTATATGACCGTCATCAATAGCAACGCTTTATAAGACAGCCACTGTCATTTATATAAGATCAGTGAACGTATGTATCTATGTATTTATGTATCACCGTGAACACGCTGTCTCGTTTAATTTCAAATGCAACTTGCCGTCTTGCGTCTCAGTTTTTGATTGTATTGAAAATGAAATCAGAAGACTTTAGTATTAATACTAGGGGTGTGATGAGACCGTTCACGAGACGAGACGAGATTGGGTTCACCAGACAAGATTTTTACACAGTATTTTTAAGAAATCCTCAATGACGAAATACATGACTAGAAAAATAGTCTGCAGGTGCATTTGAAATGTTTTAACTCGTCTTGTAATGAATGTCATTTCAGTTCTATTTTGAGTATGAATTATCATATGCAGTAATGATCGTGATGCTCCTTTCCACAAATTGATCATAGAAATATGTTTAAGTAAAAATTAATAACAGTTTTCTTATAGTCTTATTAAAGGGGTCATGAACTGGCTTTTTAAAAAAAATGTATACTGTTGTCTGAGGTCAACTTATGACGTTCGCATGGTTTTTACATTCAAAAACATAATGAATAAGTAATAGGTTATTTTCTACCCTGGTTTTGAGCCTAGCTCTTGGAACGATTTTTATGGGCGTGCCGCACTAAAGACTTGGAAATAAACGCCCACTGCTATGATTGGATAACAGTTTTGCATAATAATGAGTTTCGACTCCCCAGTCAGTACACGTGGGGAATTGTTTTGAAAACTTCCGATGTGGAAAAACAGCAACCGGAATGATTCGCCCACAGGGCTCGCAAAATGTCTTTATCAAACAAACACAATGATTTATCTCTCATCCACCCGCAATTAATTGGAGTGTTATTTTTTATTACTTGGCCCGTCCGATTGGTGGATATAACCGTGAACCACACGCACACTCACTGCAGACAGATCAGCATGTTCAAAACTTCCGCAATTGTATTTTTCCTTCAAATATAAAAGTCAAGAGAGTGAACAACGCACACCAAGAAAGGAATGTTATTTCACTATTTAAGATAGCCCATCGGGCAGGCCGGTGATACATTTTGGTAGCCCGACTGGAAAACACATTAGCCCCGGGACGTCGGGCTAGTGATTTTGCGAGCCCTGGGCCCATAAATGTTCGACCCAGAGTCTGATCCCGAATCGCAGGACAATGAACCAACAACACCTCAAATACAAAGGATACTCCAGTCTGTGACCGCGTGGTCGTTAATTATGTTTAGTTAGACATACACATATCAGTAGACATCAAACGATCCATAACAATGCAATACTGTCACATATAAAAAAAAAAAAATTATTCACATAAGTGTGTTGCAACATTCCTGTCGGATCCAATATAGAAGGCACAGCATCAGTTTTTTTAATCTCATTGTTTACAAAAGAAGCCGCCGAAAACGCAATGTCCACATGAGCTGGAACTTCATTAAAGATAAAGTTCAACCGCATTCCTAATATTGGAATCCAAAGGAAGCTTATGCAGTGACTGTGTTCGTCCACAACGAGGCACTGCACATGAGTAGCTCGATCCTGTTTAGCTCCACTTAGGCCTATGTTATTTACCTATCACATGTCATGTGCAAATCGGTGGGCGGGGCTACAGAATTACGCGTTCATCTTGAGGCGGTGTTTCACTGCACTCTGACGTCACAGGGAAGCACATTCGCAGATCTCTCGTTTGATGAGCCAGCTGTCAATAAAAGCTTTTATTTGACTAACAAGGAAGTTTTCAGCTCCGAAACTTACAGGATATTCTTATATTACGATGAGCTTTTATATATCAAAAGCTCAAGGAAAAGTTGATTTCTCAATTCATGACCCCTTTAAGTGCAAACAAAATAATTGCAACCAAGTACTATCTCAATATTCAAAGTGCAAATAGAGAGCAAATTTTTCTTCAAGCATGATGCAGAGCTAAGTGATGGTTACAGCTACACAGCCCAGCCTAAGATAGCTTTCATATTGGGAGATACATGCATCAGGGAGACGCTTTCACGAAATCGTGTTTGAATGCACACTCAAGTTTACTCTGCTTGTTTCCAATACCTTACACACACCACTTGAATCTCCCATAAAATAAAGTTTAAAAAGGTTGAAGCAAATTACAAGGGTGTTCGCAGTGCGCTTTTTACACAGTAGTTTCGCATCATTAAAGCATTCTGAGGTGCAAGTACATTTAAGCACTTATGTGGACTCGCAACCAAATGTACAAGCACTCTTCAGCGCTCTTCTTCGTAAGCATTTGAGCGTGTGGTTAAAAACTAGCCTACAGTGCCATCTGCTGTTAAAAACTAAGCTCAGAATCGATTGGAGAGTGAGTCACGATGCATAGCGGAAATCTCAGAATCGTTCCACATATTGTGATGCATCGATTTATTGTCCCAGCCCTAACCTCAGATTTAGTCCTCTTAGAAGGCTGAAAAATCTCCTGAGCACTTGTACTGCCTTTCATCATGTCTTCTCGTACAAAATACAATGTTGCATGCTGCGCCTGCGTCAGACTGATGCTGGCTGGACAGGATTTACCATGAGTTTTCAAAATCACGCTAGTCAAACACGGTTTTAATAATTACATTTTAAATGATATCTATCCGGTTTATTTTGAACCCGGTAAAACCATTCCTATATCAAACTGATCTCTTGTAAACACGGCTTTGTTTCCAGACAGACTGATTGAGAACACCTGTGTGCCCTTTACTCCTGTAAATACTTCCTTTTAAAAGGAAAACATTTGAAAAATTTGGGTGGGCAGTGAAGGATCATCTTAATGCCATCTCACACCAAGTTTTGACGGTCAGCAATTGGCCAAATTCATCGTTAAGTGATGGTCAGCTTATTTTTTGCAGTGTGTTCCATACCATCAACACCAGTCGGACTCCGTCGTAGCTTTTCGGCCTGTTGAATCGGCATCAAGCAGCCAGTGAGACAGATCACTCTGATTGGCTATTCAGCTTAGGCCTGATCAGATCAGGTATCGGCTCCGATACTGCCATTTTTGCCGGATCGGGTATCGGTCAGACAAGACCGATCCAAATCCGATGTTGTGCGTAACATTGTGTTATTATTGTTAAGCCCCACAAAAGGCACAACAACATTAAAAAGCACCATTATCACCATTTCGTGTGCTATATTCCAAGTGTTCTGAAGCCATTCCATAGTTTAATGCGAGGTAGAGATTAGGGATGTCAATTTACATAAATTCCCATGATCGATTGTCGTTTAAATTAACAATCAATTGATCGATTAATTGTTAGCCTTAATACTGCAATACGTGTCTACAACAGTGGCTTATAGCCAACAGCACACAGGGTGTGCACATGCTGCTCAAAACACCATGTTCCTCACCAAGTAAGGGTTTTTAATCTAAAGAAAGGGCTAGTAGGATTGTAAAAGGAGTCGATGTTATTGATCATTTAATTAAATTACTTGTTTAATAATCAAATATAACCTCTAATACAATGTGTCACGAACGCCACCTCAGATCTGTTAAGCTTGGTACATACTCCGCAAGAACAAAGAAATTTGTTTGTTTTCTCGAGGTGGCAAGAACAAAGTTCGTTCTGTCCAGGACATTCCATACTTCACAAGAAAAGCAGGTGCTGAATTTCTGGGGAGTCGTCAGAGGCCCCGCCCACTGCAGCACACGTGACGCTGACACGTGAAGCATTGTGGGAATCAATCAAAACAACAATACAGTGAAAGCACAATAGCAATAGCGGAGATGGCACTTTTTGGGTTGATGATGGAAGAGGAGGAGGAGGAGAACAACTTTTTTGAAGCGGAGGAAGAAGATGATTTATTGCTGCTATCTGTGATTGCTGAGGAGATGAGACAAAAACATAGGTGGCATGTTTAACCACTGAATACGACCCGAGTTGAGCAGGGCGAGTTCGGTTTATTGATTCAACAGATGCGGGAGATGGACGACGAGATGCACTTTTCTTATTTCTGGATGTCGGCCAGTCGTTTTGACGACCTTGTCCGTAGAATCACGCCGTTCATTCAGCATGCACCCACACACAGTATGCCGATCTCTACCCAGGAGAGATTAGCAGTCACGCTGCAAATATTAGCTTCTGGGAGCTCACAAAACAGTATGGCTGCTAGCTACAAAATGGGATCGACAACTGTGTGCTCAATTGTCTTCGAGGTGACCAAGGCAATCTGGCTGGCCTTGAAGGATGACGTTGTGGCCTCTCCATCACCGGCACAGATGGTTGATATTGCCCAGGACTTTTGGAGGTTGTGGCACTTTCCCAATTGTGTTGGGGCTATTGATGGGAAACATATAAAAATCAAAGCCCCACCAAGAGCGGGAACTGACTTTTTTAATTATAAAGGTCAGCACTCTGTTGTTTTGATGGCTGTGTGTGACGCACGATATAGGTTCACGATGGTTGACGTCGGGGCCTATGGCAAAGAGAGCGATGGTGGAGTGTTTGAGCAGAGCTGCTTTGGGTCTGCTCTGAAGAATGGGCAACTTCCTTTGCCACCACCAGCACATCTCCCTGGCACGACCATCAAGACTCCACATGTGTTTGTGGGAGATGCTGCATTTCCCCTGCATGTCAACCTCATGCGTCCCTATTCAGGTATGTTGCGATTAATGTAATATCAAAATGTCAAAAGAAACATAATTTAAATTAATTCCAAATTGGTGTAATCAATAAAAAGGTGTATGCTAACATAAAACACGTTTACTGCCAGAATTCCTGTTTTGAAACTTGACTGCTATATACCAGTGGTTACCAAAGTGGAGTCGGGAGCAAAATGGGATGTAATTTAACCACTTAGGCCTATAACATTTACCATCTACAGAAATTATCAATCAATGCATGGCCATCACTTTATCTAATTTCGGCACCGCAGCAAAGGACAGCTCCACCTCCCTTGGCAGCTGTCCCCTGCGCACCACCAGTGCCTCTCAATATTATTATTATTATTATTACCCTCATGGTTAAACTTTCCTCAAAATTTCTCTAGCTGTATTTTATCTAAGATGGTTACATTACTGTGCTAATGAAAATTAATGATCTGCAAACTCACAACACGTCACATCGCGGCACACGTAGGCTTGTAGATCTGCTATTTACACTATACTTTTGTTAAAATGGGGGACTGCGGCCCTATACATATAAAGAGGGGGGTCCTTGACTTAAAAATGTTTGAAAGCCACAGTTACTGTGTATACTGTTAGACTCATACTGGAACGTGTTGTGACTACAAAATAGGTATGAAATAATACATGCCATTTTTTGTTTGTCTATTTTGTACAGATCGCGATCTCGCAGTGAAGGAGCTGATCTAAAATTACCGCCATTCTCGTGCCCGGCGAGTAATTGAAAATGCGTTTGGCATCTTAGCAGCAAGATGGAGGATCCTTGGCCGGCCAATAGAGTGTTTGCCAGATAAGGTCGGGATGTGGTCAAGGCCTGTGTTGTCCTCCACAACTACCTTGCCTGCACAGATGCTGCTAATGCTCCAGCTGCAAGATACATCCCTGCAAACTTTACAGACTCAACCGCGGTTTCTGGAGTGCTGCAGCGTGGAGAGTGGAGGAGACAGGTCGAAGGAGACAGCAATCTCATGGACCCAGTTAGATTGTCAGGAGCCTGAACATCTCGGGCAGCCCATGTCACAAGAAAAGACTTCTGTGACTTCTTTCAGAGGGGGTGTCAACAATAGCCAGAGGAGATAAACAATATTAAAGGTGCAATATGTAGGATTTTTGCAGTAAAATATCCAAAAACCACTAGGCCAGTGTTATATATTTTGTTCAGTTGAGTACTTACAATATCCCAAATGTCTCCAACTATTTGTAAATCGTGAGAAAATTGTGATTTTAACCAAGGAACTGGGACGTGTGAGGGAGTCGCCTGTCAATAGCGTCATATCCGCGTTACCCTCGGTTTCCACTTTTACAGCCGTAGAAACCAAGGCAACAGACGTGGCCAACTGCGTAATGTCTAGCGGCACGCTGTTGTAGTTTCGTTCAAAGTATGGACCATGGCAAGTAGACTATCAGTATGATGTTCTAATGTTGATGTAACTTACTGCTAGTCACTGCTCATTCACTGTGTCATCAATCTATGCCTTTGTTATTGTTTTAAAGAGGTTAGCGACCCTAGCTGCGAAAATATACATATTGTAGCTTTAATAACAAGGGGTGAAATAATTCTCATGGCAGAGATGGAGTACTCAAGTCCTGGACTCGAGACTCAAGTCGAGTCATCAGGCCCATTTTTGTGACTCGAGGGTAAGCCTCAATGACTTGACTTGGACTTGCTTTTTTGTAATTCGGACTCGAACTTGGACTCGTTTATTCTCAGACACAAGGACTCGTGACTTGATTCAGACTTGTGAACTGATGACTTGGACTTAGACTCGGACTTGAGCACAATGGACTCACAAGTCACGCTGTTGCATGTGGTCATAGCGATCTTATTTAACTCCCAACCCCTAAATGTGACCCAGAAGTTGAGCCTAAATAAATAAATTTTAAAAATATAGGCTACAGCCTTAATTGATATGCCATAATCAAAACTCAGTTAAAAGTCTTGTCATGAAATAGGCTTATACAAAACTAAAATCCCAATCAATTTGTCAGTTTTCAGATTTGTAACTAACTTGGACTTGACTTGGACCTTTCTTTAGTTACTCGGCCCTTTCTTTAGTGACTCGGACTTGCAGTTTAACTAAAGATGACTTGGACTCGACTTGAAATTTTTTGGATGACTCGGACTTGGACTTTAAGTGATGATGACTCAACTCGGGCTAGTCTTTGGTGACTTGGACTTGGACTCGAACACTGAGGACTTGAAAGTGACTTGGACTCAAAAACTGATGACTAATTCAGCACTTTTTTATTATTATTATTTTAATATCGAATCTGTACTCTGTATCGGCCGATACTAAATAGCAGGTATCAGAGGCGTAAAAGGCAGATCGGAGCATCCCTAGTTATGGGGTGTGGGTGGTTACTCGTTGGTCTCCCCCTGCCCCCCCCTCTTTTTCTTGCTTCATTCAGTTATGTGGGGAAAAGAATGTGTAAAAAGAAGTGCAGACAGTGTTTTCTCTTTAATGTTTGTCTGTTTTTTTTTTTATATCTGTATAATAAAAATTGTGTGGAAAAAAAAAAAAAAAAAAAACCTTGCAACTTAACTGCAATATAAGAATAAGAGAATCCAGAGAGTATGTATAAGATATACATCTGTCATTTGAACAGCATGAATAAATATTGCACTAATCATATTTGTTCACTGAATTTTCCTGTCAAAATAAAATGTTTATTTGCAACAAAATAAAAATGTTGTGTGGAAATATAAGAGGAATTATATAATCATCATAACAGCTAAGTATTAATGATGATGTCCCCCAGGGGAAGCATATATAAGGAGAAAAGGACCTAATACTGAACCATGTGGCACTTCTCTGTGCTGTGATGGGACTTAAATTCTGACTGAAATTCTTGACAAATCGAGACACTTTTTCCTAATATTTTGATTTGAGAGGTTTGTAATGAACCAATTCTCCTGGGTCAAACTGTGGTTTTGGTAAGGAGTTACTAGCTTGAACACTTTATTTAGAACACATTCTGAAAACTAAGAAAATATTGAGTTAAAAATATTGAGATAGAAAAATAAGAGGTTTTGGGATTATAGGAAACTCCTATTCATGTTGTTGGTTTCAGTGCTTTAAGTGTCTAAATGTTTTAACATCTGTTGCTTTTGTGCCATTAAATTGAGTTTTTTGTCTCTTCATCTTAGACCTGATGCCACTGAAAGAGGAGAGTGAAGTACTGAATGAAATGGAAGAGAAAGATCAGTATGAGAAACATCATGATTTCATGACTCCCGAAAATTCCATGCAGACTGAAAAGACTTCACAAAAAAGAGCTCAGAAGACTGACCCTAACAGTTGTTTCACATGCTTTAGGTGTGAAAAGAGTTTTAATCAACAGGAAGACCTAAACGTCCACATAAGAATTCACAAAGGAGAGAAGCCTTATACCTGCCGATACTGTGGAAAAGACTTCCCTAAAAATGCACCTCTTAAAAGCCACGTGAGAGTTCACACTGGAGAGAAGCCTTTTACCTGCCAAGAGTGTGGAAGAAGTTTTGCTCAAAAATCAAGCCTTACCAAGCACATGAGAATTCATACTGGAGAGAAGCCTTACACCTGCAAACTGTGTGGAAAGAGCTTTACGTGGAGCGTAAGCCTTGCAAATCACATGAACTTTCACAGTGGAGTAAAGCCGTTCACATGTGATCAGTGTGGAAAGAGTTTCAGGCGTAAGAAAACCCTTAGTTCCCACATAAGAGTTCACGCAAGAGAAGACCGTTTTATATGTCATGAGTGTGGAAGGAGTTTCTCAGACATGACACGCCTTAACAAGCATGTAGTAATTCACTCTAAAGAGAAGCTTTTCAAATGCCAACACTGTGAAAAGAGATTTAGATTTAAAGTAGGCCTTAAGGTTCACATGAGAATTCACACTGGAGAGAAGCCTTACACATGTCATCACTGTGGAAAGCGTTTCAGATTTAATGAAAGTCTTAAGACTCACATCAGACTTCACACTGGAGAGAAGCCTTACACATGTTCCCAGTGCGGAGAGAGTTTCAAATATAAAGCAACCTTTAAATCCCATATGAGAAGTCACACTGGAGAGAACCCATACACCTGTAAACTGTGCGGGAAGGGTTTCACACAAAAAGGAAATCTTAAGACTCACATGAGAGTTCACACCGGAGAGAAACCATTCAAATGCATTCAGTGTGGAAAATCTTTCACACGTAAAGAATCTCTTAATTACCACCTGAGGATTCATTCACAAGAGGACTGTTTTAAATGTCAGCAGTGTGGAAAGAGTTTCCCAGACAGAAAAAACCTTAAGAGGCATGTAATAATTCATACAGGAGAGCAGCCTTTCACGTGCCAGCACTGTGGAAAGAGTTGCAGATTCAAAGGAAACCTTAAGAGTCACATGAAAATTCACACTGGAGAGAAGCCTTTCATCTGCCCTCAGTGTGGAAAGAGTTTCACATTTAAAGGAAACCTTGAAGTTCACATGAGAGTTCACACTGGAGAGAAGCCTTTTACATGTCTTCAGTGCAAGAAGAGTTTCACATATCAAAAAGATTTGAAACGTCATTCACAAATTCATTGTGGAAAGAAACTGCAGTGTTCTGAGTGTGGAAAGGGGTTTAGAAAAAGGAGCAATTTCAAAAATCACCTGTGCGTTCAATCTGAAGGAAGGTCATTTAATTGTGATCAGTGTAATAAAAAGTTTCTTTTGCCATCACACTTACAGATACACCTGAAAAGTCATGTGGATGTGAGACCCTATTCGTGTTCTTTGTGTAGAAAGAGCTTTAAATGGCCCAGTAATTTAAAATGTCACCAGAAAATGCGTGTCTGTGTGAGATCGAGGCTACGTTCACGCCACAGATGAATGTGTGCCAAATATGATTTTCTGCTCAAATTATAATTTTTTGGTGAGGCATTTTTTTATTTTTTTGTCATTTACATTGGAATGCCCGACCATCTCCTATGCTATAGCTTCCTATATTGAGTGATTGTGGAAGACTGACTCTAAATTCAGTTGTTTGGAGGCATCTCTCATGTTTAATACCTTGGAATCAAAATGTTAGATACATTTCTGTCTTGCTGGGAAATGCCACAATGTAAATGAAAATTAAAATAAAAGGACAAACTTAGTGGAATTGTGAATATTTTACTGGATTGATTTATTTATTTTTGAAAGAATCCACTGGTTGTCAATCAGGGCTCCGTTCTTCATATGTGGATTACTCAGTTAGCTGGATTCCACTGTTGACTATTCGACATGATCATGAGGCCTGTTGCATGAAGCTAGCTGAACAAACTCTGAGTTTCAGAGTAGGTTTAGAGTTGACAAATCCATACAAATCCAAGCTGGTTTAGATCCGGTTCAGCAGTCTCACAATGCTCTGCATTAAACCCGAGTTGACAGAATGTTTATACAGAGTTTGCAATTAACTCTGGAGCACGTGCACCTGAAAGTGTGTCGTGCAGCCAACAACCAATCACATGGACCATGGAGAGCGTCAGTTTGATTCACTTCTCACAAGAGAGCCGGAGCAATTCACTTCTCTGCTGAAGATTAAGAGGTTGTTATGAAAAATATCATGAAATTAAACACATTTACAAGGCAGGAATAAACACTTCTGCTGCACCTAAAGTTTGAGAAGGCAACTGAAAAAAAAATTCAATGCAACTATATCAATGCAAGTCAAACAATGTATAGGTTTGCAAAAAGCTCAAAATAATACACATAAGCTTAATCTGTTTAAAAGCTTTATATGTTAAAGATTGTATTTATATATATTTACGTTAATTTAATAAAGTTTAATATTGTAAATTAATATAATTATATGAATATATTATATGAATTATACATAATTACAAATCACAATATACAAAGTAAATGTAATAAATAATTAGCAGAAAAAGATGGGCAAGTTTGTCCCTAAAATTCTTTCACTCTAAACTGCTTTCATTTGGAGTGAGAGATACAGGGGGAGTGGCTTTATTCCAGCAGATACATGTCACTTTACTCACAGCTGATTGGTCTATTTTTGGTTTGCGATCTCTAACCCAGAATAAAACCTGCTCCGGAGCAGGTTAGCCATGCAGCATAAGTTACCATGGCGATGAATCCCGCTAAAAACCAGTCCACCTTCTTGAGCCCAAAAAAACAGAGTTTGCTCAAACTTATCTCAAACTTACCTGGGTAGCAGCTGAAACCGGCTTCATGCAACAGGCCACAGGATTGTTAAATTCTTCGAAGCTCGTCCCAGAGTTGCTGTCATAGCACCAGGTCTGTAAGCTCAAACCTGCTTGGGAGAAGCTTATTTTATGTAAACAGGATTAGATTGCATCTTTTTAAGCAGAGGTGATACTTAAAGTCTGTCTCAGCCACTGCTACTTGCTTACAAGTGTACCAGGAACAATAATTTATAATAATAGTAATTTAAAAACTAATTTAAAAATAATGTTATAATATTGTATAGTCTACTCACTGAGAGATTTATTCATGAGGGAATAATTACCTGATAATTTTAATGGGGGTTTTACACACATGATTAATTTGAACAGCTATTATGGGATTGGCTTGATGCAGTGCAGGGGATGCAGATATATTATTTAAAAAATGTTGTTTGCTGTGCCATTAGAAAAATGTTCTTGACCCTTAAAAATAAATTAATGCTGTCACATGAATCTGGTTCACAGGTAAAATTAAATGAATTGCTAATTACAATATTGAAATAAAAATGTAAAGTCTGTACAAATACTATATACTCTGCAGAGTTTAGCAGAGTAGAGGCTAAAGAGGCCCTCCACAATTGAATTTGAGGATTTTTTTTTTTTTTACAAAAAATAAATAAAAAATATTTGACATACTGTTGTATGATTCTAATCAAGATCAGCGTTGGGGAACATTACTTTTAAAAGTAATGCATTACAAGATTGTGTTACTCCCTAAAAAATAACTAATTGTGTTATTTTTTTATGGAAAGTAATGTTACATTACTTTTGCGTTACTTTTTCTTATGTGAGCTGGGCTTGCTTGTTTGTAATAACAACAAAGAAGTTCTATTTTTGGCAAATGTAAAGGCCCTTTCACACCAAAAGTGAAATGAATAAGCCTCAGGATGAAAGAAATGCAAATTCATGCATGTACAGTAGAGGGCGCAGTTAAAAAAAAACATTAAAAAATAATCTCTGTATTGGTCATAGCACAATTAGTTTACATGGTTATAAAAATAAAAGCTATACATAACCTGCAGGGAACGTTCTGGGAAGGTTTTCTTTAAACCTCCCTGCAGTGTTCTGGGAAGGTTCTTGTAACCAAAAACTAACCTACAGAGTACGTTCCTAGATCGTTCTTATTTGTTCTTATCTGTCTCTGAAGAGTGTCTTCTAAAACGAGTGGCAAAACCTGTCTGAAGAGTGTTGGTGTGACGGCACATGCAGCGGTGGTCGCAAGCATTGCTCAAACAACTGCTGTTTTCACAGCATTGAGAGGGAGCGTCTTCAAAGAGTTGGCTGTGTTATTCAGCGTGAGGATCGGTGATGGCGTTCCGTGTTTGAGTGTACACAGCAGGATTACACTATTTCCCTGTCTGTGTACCGCGGCCATCCCTGAGTGCTTCAGCACTAAGTAAGCGTTCATTTTCCCTAAAAGAGTGACACGGGTGTGACACTGCGTCTTTTTCAAGATGTCCCGTGCGTTTCTGGATGCGGTCGTTCCCTGTCGCCAGACGACGGTCACTATTGTTTTTCTCTCGTGTTCGGGCATTCAGCACGCTGAGGCAGCTTGCTGCTGGAACATGACTATCTCGGCGTTAAGGTCGAGACTCACATACCTCAGAGAAGGTGGAGTCCCCTTACCTATACCCCGATCTAGTTTTGTTTCTGCTGGCCAGCAGAAACAGGCTACTTCGGCGAATAGCCAGGGTGACCTGAGGATTACGGTCAGGGCTTCCCCGCCGAGGCAATCTCCATGGGCCCCTCACCCCTCTGTAACGGCGCAGCCGGTGGAGCTTCCAAAAGAGCGTCCTGGGCCTCCTCAAAGTGGACGTCCAGCCGTTTCTTTTGGGGCTCCGGTCGACGAACAGATGTCGATCGCTGCATCGAAGGGGGAGTTTCAGTCATCTGGGGATGAAGACTCGGCTGCATAGCAGCCTTCCGGGCAGGTAGCGTTGCCCAGAGCCCTACCCAGAATTGACGGCTATGCTATCCCGGGCCGCCGAAAGGGTAGGGCTCGTGTGGAATCCTCCACCGTTTCCTGTGGAATCCTCCACCGACCTGACCCAGAGCTCGTGAAAGAGCTCCATGCGGCGATGGACCTCGCCCTCCAGTTCGCCTGGCGTCCTCCCAAGCTCAGGGGCGTTCACCTCTGTGCTGAAGGAGGGTGCCCCTGTCTTAAGGGTGGAGATCGCAGTCCTACTGGCGAAGGACGTGATAGAGCCGGTCGATATCCAGCTGATATGAAGACGGGCTTCTACAGGATGCCTCTGCCACCGGCTGGGGGGGCCACGTACAACGTGCATGCAGTCTCGGGTCTGTGGACAGGGCCTCAACTGCCTCGAGTTGTTAGCAGTATGTCTTGCGCTGGGCCGCCTCAAATCACTGCTACTAGGCAAGCACGTACTGGTCCGTACGGACAACACTGCGGCCGCTGCGTACATCAACGGACAAGGTGGTCTACGCTCCCGTTGCATGTCACAACTCGCCCGCCATCTCCTCCTTTGGAGTCAGAAGCATCTGAGGTCACTTCACGGCCCTCACAATCTGGGCTTACTCAACCGTGCAGCCAACGAGCTCTCACGACAGCAAGTGCTTCCGGGAGAGTGGAGACTCCACCCCCAGGTGGTCCAGCTGATTTGGAGGCACTTCGGAACTGCACAGGTAGACCTATTTGCCGCCCCGGACAGGTTGCACTGCCAGTTGTTTTACTCCCTGACCGAGGGGACCCTCGGCACTGATCCACTGGCACACAGCTGGTCCCGGGGCCTGCACAAGTATGCGTTTCCCCCAGTGAGCCTTCTCGTACAGACATTGTGCAAAGTCAGGGAGGACAAGGAGCAGGTCTTGCTAGTTGCACCGTATTGGCCCAACCGGACCTGGTTCCCAGAACTAATGCTCCTCGCAACAGCACCTCCTTGGCCCATTCCTCTGAGGAAGGACCTGCTTTCTCAGAGACGGGGCACTCTCTGGCACCCACGTCCAGACTTCTGGAAACTTCATGTCTGGTCCCTGGACGGGACGCGGAGGTTCTAGGTGATCTACCCCAAGCAGTGGTAGACACCATCCCTTCAGCTAGAGCCCCCTCTACGAGGCGCCTCTATGCTTTCAAGTGGAACCTGTTCATTGAGTGATGTTCTTCCCGCCAGGAAGACCCCCGAAAGTGTTCGATCAGTTCTGTGCTCTCCTTCCTGCGAGATGGGTTGGAGCGAAGACTGTCTCTCTCCACCCTCAAAGTGTATGTTGTCGCTATCGGCGCACATCACGATGCAGTTGATGGTAAGTCCTTGGGGAAGCACAATCTGATCGTCAGGTTCCTGAGGGGGGCGAGGATTAAAGGGGTAGGAGACCTGCACGCATTTTCGGTCAACGAATCGTGACTAGAATTTGGGCCGGCTAACTCTCACGTGATCCTGAGGCCCCTTCAGGGACCAGGTGGTGAACCTGCAAGCATTGCCCTCGGAGGAGGCAAACCCAACCCTGGCTTTTCTCTGTCCTGTCCACGCTCTGTGGTTATACGTGGACAGTGACACTCAACACGTTCGCTAGATTCTATAGCCTCTGTGTAAAGATTGTTTCTTCCCTGGTGTTAGCTTCAAATAGCCAGTAACATCAAAGTGCCCGTTCCAGTGTCGGCTTGCTGCACCATTCCCCTCCCCATGGACCGGATACGTGCCCTTATATTCTCCAGTAGAGTTCCCCAGTTGGCGAACCCTGTCGAGCTCCTCCGTCACCCGTGGCAGTTAGACGTTGCGGAGCGTCTGACGCCAGGCCTAACACTTGTATGCATTGGTGGAACCTGTGCTAGGCTGGATCCCATATGTTGTGACTCCTACGGCGGTCCCATATGTGTATTCTTTCATGGTCTCTGACCGGTGTTGTCGCCCTCCTAACATGGCCGGAGCCACCCCAGAGACATTCCATATGTTGTACTGCCCTAACTGATCAGTCCATATGTGTAACTTCCACATGATACCTCTCTTCGGGCAGGATGTGGCTTCCGCAGCGTTCCCTTCCCCTGGAAGGGGCACGCTTTCCCAGTGTTATCCAATAGTCTCACTGAATGAGTCATGCGGAACGCAGTGATTGACACTCTCTGCCCCAAGTATAGGGGGTCTGAGAGACTTACGCAGGGCACTGGAAGTGGCAGTAACCGTGGCATTTTCCATAGGGATCCCAAAACGTCGGTGACATTCCAAAGTAACGTTAAACATGACCAACTGAAAGGGAACGTCTCGGTTACGTAAGTAACCCTCGTTCCCTGGAGGAGGGAATGGAGACGTTACGTCCCGTCGCCACAGTTGCTGTACCACCTCTGTACAGCCGAAACAAAGTGTGCTGCATCCACTTCCGTATTTATACCCGCGCTGCGGCCCGGAGCATGAGATGCAAATCTTGCATGCCAATGTGCATTGGCTCGTTCTGTATACACTCAAAGCTGATAGGGGCTCCCAGAGGTGATCCCAATACGTCGGTGATCCCAATATGTCCAGGGAACGAGGGTTACATACGTAACCGAGACGATTTTATTACAACCTTTGTTTGGATAGGAGTCTATCAGCTTGGCATATCATGACTTGGGAATATTTTCCCACACATTGTCATGCTGAAAGGTGAAAGGTGTTCATTTTCAGCTTTCGACTGGTACTGTTGTTGGAGCTATTCATGATTCCTTTCACCTTCACTAAATCCCCAGTTCCAGCTAAAGAAAAGCAGCCTCAAAGCATGATGCTGCACCACTATGCTTCACCATGGGTATGCTGTTATTTTGCTGATGTGTTGTTCCTTTTACAATTTTGGCCAAAAAGTTCAATCATGGTTTTGTCAGACCATAACAAATTTTTGCACATGCTTTTAGGAGATTGAATATATATGTGTATGTTGCAGTTACTGCTGTTGATGTTAAGGCTGGGGTAATTCTAACTATATACTGTTGGTAGTTTAATCCACTGTAATGCATCATGCTCTATGAGATCATCATATGCTTGTCCTATAAGAATCACATAGGCCTTCTTTTAGCTGTCAGCCAAATGTAGTGGAGAAAAAGTGCAATATTTGCCTCTGAAATGTAGTGGACTAGAATCTGGAGATAAGTACCTTAATACATGTAAATGTACTTATATTCAACCAATGTCAGTTGGTGTGCTAAGCATTAAAATAACTGTCCCCCATTCTGATGAAAATGCCTATAGTGTGAGCATAAACATGTGCATGAACGAGCAGTTTATTCCTGTTTGTCTCCCACAGAGAAATAGTCAACCATAGAAAAAGTAATGACAACAAAACATCAGTCCAGTCCAGAAATTCACAATAAAAGGAAAAGCAGGCCAAACCCCAAATTCCTGTATGCCAGTGATGATGGACCATCTACCGCGAAAAAGGTTATATCAGAATATAACGCAAATGCAAATGTAAATGCAAATGCAAATGCAAATTAATTACTTAAAAATCATACAATGTTATTTTCTGGATTTTTGTTTTAGATTCCGTCACTCACAGTTGAAGAGTACCTATGATACAAAGTACAGACTTCTACATGCTTTGTAAGTGGGCAAACCTGCAAAATCGGCAGTGTATCAAATACTTGTTCTCCCCACTGTACATTACAAATGTAAATAAATTTGCTGCTTTCTATAAAAGTGTTGCTTAAAAGTGAAATAAAACAAAATCCTATTTATTAATAACTTTCCAAATTAATGACGAAATTCAGAAATTAAATTATAATGAATCATCTAAATTGGAAATTACAAAATTATCTGCAATCATTCCCAAGATCCTGACACAGAATACTGATTACCAGCACATGCAGCTCATTCCCTCACCAATCACCTCTGCATATAAGCACCAGTGTTGCCAACTTAGTGGCCGTTTCTCAATACCAAGTTCGCAGACTCCAGACTTGCATCCTTGCAAGTTCGGACTTGGCAAGTTCGACTCAGAAGAACGAACTCCTGAGGACGGGAGGACACGAGTCCAGGCATTCTACAAATGGAACAGCTGAGCGTACTTGATAGCATCACTCAGCACGTCTTGGCAATAAATGCTTACTTTAATTAACTTCATTGTATATCTTTTCGTTTTTTTATTTTTAATGTATTAAACATATTAGTATTAACACTAATTAACGTATTAACATGTGCCTACTCTGATTATTTTCACTTTATATTTATTAATACAATGTAATATGATATTAAACAACTGCCTCTTTTTATTTTAAAACTATTAAACATTTTAATATGTGGTTCAGGTAACATTTGCCTACTCTGATTATATTCACTTATACACAAAACTAAATATGTGAAAAAACTGCCTTTTTTACTTGGTATATATAAATAAAAAGTAGTAATAATAATAATGTAAGTACATCATATTTTATAATTATATTTCTGAGGTGTTTCAAATATATATAAATAATCTCTTCACTCATATAAGCACCTTATGAACAGATTACATAAAATACTAACTCACAAAAGTTATAATGTTAACTTTTGCAGCGATGTCCTATGAGACTACATTAGATTTTTCTATGTGTACCAAATAAACTGACAAGTACAATAGAGGCCTGACAGTTAATAACATTGAAATGTATTATTCTACACACCTTTCATTTGTCTTTTTGGTGCTCAAATAAGAGGTTGATACTCTGGTGAACAAGCTTTGTACAGTTAGGTGCACATCATATTACCGCAGTAACACAAACAGGACATTTTATGTCTATAATAATCATATAGGTTACAACTTTTAGACTCTGGGAAGACCGAAATCAAGTATAAACAAATACCTCACCAAACAGATCAAATGTTAGAGGTAAATTTAATTCCGGCAGACTTCATCAATTAATTTCAGACAATATGTTTAAAACACAATTGAATAAATATAGTAATAAATACATTAAATATAATAAAAACATGTAAAAAAGCAATAAATATAATAAATACATAATTCAACAACAGTAAAAACATTCTAAATTTATATATTATCTGTATATTTTAACAGGAACAAAGTCCCACTCAAAGGTATTCGCAGATCAATGACCAGGCACCTATCCTGATCAAGTTTTTTTCTGGAGAAGATTTGAAACCAGCCTTTAGACTCTCCAGGAACAGCATCAACATGCTCGTCCAGATGCTGCCCCGTCAAAAAGCCCATGGATGGAGCCATGAAATTGAAGTGCTGGTTACAGTTTATTGGCTTGCCTGTGGAGCGTCCTACAGGGTCACCTCAGACACCTTCAGCATGCCACTTTCAACGGTTTATAGGACTGTTCACAACGTTGTGGAGGAGATGATGACCATCCTCCACAAAGTTATTAATTTCCCAAAAGCAGAGGAGATGGAGGAGGTGGGGGCCAGCTTTGCTCGCCTTGCTGGCCATGAGGCATTCCGCTGTGCTGCTGGTGCCATCGATGGGTGTCACATCAGGATTCTTCCTCCTGCAGAGCCACAAAAAAAGTGTTACATAAACAGAAAGATTTTTCCTTCCATCATTCTACAGAGCACTTGTGATGCCAAGGGCGCATTTATAGATGTGTACATTGGCAATCCAGGATCCGTACATGATGCCCTTGTCCTGCGCAGATCACCAATGTACCAGCAGGCTCTGTATCTACCAGCTGGATACTGTCTCTTAGGAGATGGTGGATACCCATGCTTGCAGCATCCCATTGCAATCATGACACCATACCGCCAGCCTGTCGCAAGTAAGAACACTTTTTTGTGTCAGACACACACATACACACACAAAGATACAGCAAATTGTTACTTTCATGACTTTGCAATACACCACACATTTTCTACACGATTTTTGATTAACAGGCCAAGTTGAAGCCTGATACAACAGGCATCATGCACAAGCAAGAAACATCATCGAGCGCACCTTCGGGATGTTAAAGACGCGCTGGCGTGCAATTTTCTTGAGGGTCCTGGAGATCAGGCCACTGTTCACCCCAAAGGTGATTGGTGCCTGTTGCATCCTCCACAACATTTGCGTGATGGGAGGTAATCTCCTGGAGGAGGAGGAAAGCCATGGACAAGATGACAGCGAGGATGACATGGAGAATGCAGCAGCGGATGAGAGTATTTGAAACATTATTTTTGTATTTTATTATTATTTACACATTTATTCAGAATTTGTTAACAAGTTTTTCAAACAGAGACAGGTATCTCTCCGCTCTGGCGGTTGCTGCCCTCTCTCTTTCTCTTCCTCTCTCACCACTGCTTCTCTCTCCCTCTCCTCTTCCCTCTCTGCCTGTTCTTTTAGAAAATCAAAAAGAGCCTGACTGTCCCTCTGCCTCTTTCTTGACTGCTGGCTGCTCCTGGTTTCCTCAGAAGAGGTAGAAGCCAGTGTGCTGACTGAGCCACCTGTAGTGGCAGTCAGGTTCGATTCAACAACTAGGGGCAGACTAATTGAGTGCTGCCCCTGGAGTGCAGCATCCATTGCAGTGTACCACTGCCAGGTGGCAGCAGTCACACTGCCGGCTTCTACCCCTTTTCCTGTGGGTGAGTACCTAAGTTCCTGAAATAAAGTAAAAATCTGTCATGTACTCACCTTCAAGTTGTTCCACACCTGTATACATTGATTTGTTTTGCTCTACACAAAGGATGATATTTTGCAGAATATTTGTAACCAAAATTATGTAAGTCAGTGGTGCCCTAGAACTCTTTGGTTACAAATATTCTGCAAAATATCCTTTGTGTAGAGCAAAACAAATAAATGTATAGAGGTGTGGAACAACTTGAGGGTGTGTAGATGAAAGAATTTTCATTTTGGGGTGAACTATTCTTTTTACAGTGTCAGAGTAAACTTTGCAAGATAAAATGTAAGGGCCAATGCATCCATGTTAGGTTTCATATATGTGCTAGTCTTTACACAAATCGGCTCTTTTAGTAACAGAAACCAGAGAAACAGGCAGATGACCTTGTATTTATCTTTTAAGTTGTTCCACTTCTTCTTCGCCTGTTTGGCAGTTATGGCCAAACCAGAAGTGGAAATTAAGTGCCTAGGCAAAATAAAACCATAAAGATTGTCATGATGCCACTTCAATAACATATTCGTTTTTATGGATGAAGACTGTCCAAATCTAGCTGCAACCTTCAGACATACAGCGAATGATACAAGCACTCAAAATCAATACTCCCATCCACTTTTGGAGGAGTTGCGCCTCCCAGTGAAAAGGCTTTCGTTGGCCGCCAGCCATTCTGTCAGGGCCTGAGATTCCTCAGCAGTCCCTTGATAAAAAAAATAATGCTTAATTTAAGTTTTAATGAACCATAATACAATTCTAAAAGAATTTGGTACAAAAATTAAATAAAGACAAGCAAACATTTTGGTCAAAACTACAACAGCACTCTAGAATAAGGTTTACGTTGGATAAAAGTAGTTAGGAAACTTTTCCCTCAGCCAAAACTATTTGTGTGGGAAATATAAATAGATTCACGAGACTAACGATTGCCCGTCAGATATACCCAAAACCCGGTAGATATATACCAAATACGAATTGTATCTTATGTGGTTCACTACAGGAGCACTATAGGCAGCAGCATATTTTAGGAGGACTTGCTGCCTTTGGCAGGTACACAAGCGCTAACTGCCATGTGATCGACAGGATCTCTCAACTCCGAAATTGTCTGAGGAAATATTCTAATAGGGGCTAACCTTAAAATTTGACTTTTTGGACAAACCTCAGTTCTGCTTCTTCTTTGTTTTATTTTTAATGAATTCCCAGATAGCAAGAAATCATTGAAACAATGCTGAGTCAACACTGATGTGTCAGCGCTAATTGCATTAAATTAACATTACAAAGTGATGTTGGTTTAGTATCACTTTTGCACCAGCAAATAATGTTGAAACAATGGTGAGATTTCAACAACAAAAAAACTATGATAATGTCATTAGCCAGGTTTCCATCCAAGGATTTTTTTGCGAAAAAAAGATTTAAGTGCATCAAAATGTTTAACGATATAGCTGATGGAAATGGCAATTATCTATCATTGTTGTCACAATCTTTTTCCGTTTAACTTTAGCGTATAAATTCTATGTCGATACTTCAAATGTTGCAAAAAACTAGTTTGGAAACACTTTTTGTAGATAAAATGGCTTTAACGCAAAGAAATGTGGCATCACATGACAGAATTAGCCTATACAGCGTCCACGCTCGTGGCGTTGCTCCCGTTAAAGCTCTGTTTCTTTAGTACAAAGGCGCATTAAATCTATTATTATTAAATTGTATATTAAATTATTTTATTACTATTGGTAAGAATAAGACATTACCTCTCAAACATATTTTTTGTAATTTTGTCTGTTTCTTACAATCTAATAAAAGTTAATCAGAAAAATAATAGCTAATTGCAGCAGTTTCTGAATATTGCTTGATCAAGTATTGATCCAAATAGTCTTTATAACGAAGTACAAAAAACATGACACTTGTTCATAAAAATAACTTTATGTATAAAATTTAATAATATATAATAAAGTTTCGTTTCAAAATGGATGATGAAAATATAGCGCCTTGAAAATCTTGCCAGTTCGTCAAAAATTAAAATGGGGCATCTTTCAAACGAACTGAAGGCTAATGGAGTTTCCAGTACTGACAAAAAGAAAGGTAAAATAAACAACATGTTACTTCGGTACATTTACATTTACATTTATTCATTTAGCAGACGCTTTTATCCAAAGCGACTTACAACTGAGGAATACAGGAAGCAATCCGTCATGAAGAAGCGAAAAATCACAAAAAGTGCCTGAAATACTTCGTTTTGGGCATTACCCAGAGCAGCACAAGCTAGAATAGGAAGGAAAGAAAGAGAAAAGTAGATTTTTTTTTAATTTTTTTTTAAAGATGAGGTTAAGTGCTCGCGGAAGAATAAATATCTGAATAAATAAAATTAATGCCATAAAATCACAATTTCATGGGCAGGATCTGGCTACTTGACAAATGAAAATCACAGACATCACACTTGTTAATAAAATAATTTTATAAATACAATTTATTAATATGTAATACAATTTTATCTAAAACTAATTAGGAAAATAAAGTGGGTTGAATCCAAAAAAGCTCTAAAAGAATTTTAGAATTGTTAAGACGGTAGCTCTATAGACCATTTAAAAAAGTTAAATATAGGCCAACACAAATAAAAAGTTTAGGTTACAGCTGCATCTGTCTCTGAGAAAAAAAACAATATCAGCGATTTGATGTTTTTGATCGTTTTGATGTTATTGAACTCTGAAACCAGAACAAATAACTTATTTGGTTTGAATGATCCTAATACATGCGTTCTCGGTCACGTCAAACCGCGACTGGCTTGACTGCATGTTGTTGCAAGGCATATTGTTGCTATATGACCGAACATTTTACTGTACCAATCTTTTTTATGGATCCTAAAATTTTGTATACAGGACAAATGAGCTGCCCTGTGCACAAACCCATGGGCCTCTTCACATAGAGGCAGTTACATGCAGTCCTGTCAGACAAGCTGTCCCACTTCGCCGCGATCTTCTGATTAATATTTCCTTATTTAGTAATAGGCCTATTATTCGTGAAAAGTAAACAGTAAACTGGCGAATTTCAATTGTCTCATTACTCTCTGCATTTTACAAATATTTGGAATGCGAAAGATACAAAATAATTTGCGATATACGTGAAATGATGTATGGAAACTACTCGAGGGCAGATTTATGCGACAATGCATTTTTTTTTAGGGATGACGTCATTACGCACACCATTTTATCGGTAAAATGCCAATTGGATGAAAACAGGCTGGAGACAGCAAATTTCGAAATCTTTTTTTTTTTTTTTTACACATATTCACTTTGTCGATAACAAAACGTGCAAAAAGTGGATGGAAACTTGGCCATTGAATCAACATTATGAAGTGATGTTGGCTCTGAAGGGTGTGGATTCTGAAATCCACTGCCGCTTCAATATACAGTATATATATATATATATCCTAATGAAATTTATAACCAAAGCCTTAATCAATATTTATCCTCCTACATATTAACTGCAAACTATTCTTCAGTAAAATTTTTCTTTAATTAATCGCACTCCTGACTCTTGGTCTTCATTCTTCACATCTGGTCTTGAGTCCTAAACTGTTGTTCCCCAACAGTTCAATATGCAATTAATGTTGAAAAAATGGTGAGAAAATGGTGACAAAAAAATCAATGATAATGTCACTGAATCAACGTTATGAAGTGATGTTGGTTCAATGTCATTTTTGCAACCGCAATTAATGTTGAAACAAAGATCAGATTTCAACAACAACAAAAAATCAATGGTAATGCCACTGAATCAACATTACACTACGATTGATTCTACAACACTGCTGTTAAATCATCATTGAAATTATAAAAAATAATCAATGGTAATGTTGTTGAATCAATGCTACACTATGATCGATTCCACATCACCGATGTTGAATCAATATTGAAATACTGAGCCATAACTGACGAAAATAACCGTCAACTTTACTCTTCCGGTCAAATATTGCGCTGCAAACATCAGTAACAGCTTTAAATTGTTAATTCCGGCAAATTACCATGGTATAAACGGGATAATCCACGGCTAGCTGTGCACTAAACTTTTTTATTTTAATGCACTCGGCTTTGCATCAGGCGGTTCTTTGCCTTCTCGTCGTGCATTAAAATCGTTTAATGCACAGATAGCCGAGGATTATCCCTTACTTGATCAATGTTACAATGTGATGTTGATTCTAAATCACCTTTGTTGAAACTGAAATGTAATATCAATATAAAACTATGTTGCCATCTGTTGTGCCAAGTTAATGTTGAAACAACATTCTTATTTCAGTACACTTCAATGGTACGTCATCAAAAGGAAAGTTGAATACAGAAGGCGGTCCGCCGGAAGCTAGATATTTTACTTTATAATGTGTTAAATATGGATATTTTTCTTACAAAAACCCATCGATTCGCTTCAGAAGGCCTTTGTTAACCCCCCGGAGCCGTATGGATTACTTTTATAATGGATGGATGCACATTTTTGGGCTTCAAATTTTGGGCTGCCATTCACTACAATTATAATGCTTGGAAGAGCCAGGACATTTTTTTAATATAACTCCGATTGTATATGTCTGAAAGAAGAATGTCATATACACCTAGGATGGCTTGAGGGTGAGTAAATCATGGGGTAATTTTCATTTTTGGGTGAACTATCCCTTTAACATGCGAATTAAACTCTCAGAATTTGGAAACAGTTTATTCACATACTTAGGAAAAATGTATTGCTCAGTGGTTGCTTTTCCTAAGCTCATGAGACTTAGTTGTGATTCTCATATTATCTCTCATTTCAGTATCAACAGTTTCAGATGTTTCTCCTAAAATTCCTTAGGAGAAATAAGAGTAGACACAACTGAGACATGAGAAATATTTGAGAGAAAAGGAGTTAAAACTGAGAATGTGGTGGAAGAAATATAGAACATCTCTTTATCGTCTTGCTGCTATCTCTTTCAAGACTCCATTATAGGAATATTTTATTGCTCAGAGGTTGCTCTTTCTAAGCTCATGAGACTTAGTTGTGATTCTCATTTATCTCTCATTGTAGAATCAACAGTGTCTCAGATGTTTCTCTTCAAATTCCTTAGGAGAATTAAAAGTAGATATGAGAAATATCTGAGAGAAAGTCCAAAATGAGAAACATGGGAGATCTCTTTATTGTCTTGCTGTAATCTCTTTCAAAGGGTTTTGTTTTCTTTTTTATGACATTTGGGTTTTTCACCTTTAATGGACAGGACCATAGGATGAGAGACCGGAAACAATGGGAAAGGCGAGAAGGGAACAGGAGCAGGAAAGTACCTTTAACTGGGACTCAAACTGCTGTCTGAGGTGCTGCTGTGCCTCAATATTGATGTGCTGTCCACAAGGCTATGGCTCTGACAGAGCTTTCCCTAAGCTCAGGACACTAAGGGCTGATTATCTTATAGGTCTCATTTAGGTATCAGCTTTGCCTTCTGGTGCCGGTTGCATAAACTTAGCATAGTTGCATAACTTAAGAACTTAAGAACTGTAAATTATGAACTACTTTGACTAAGTAGTAGTTAACCAAAGGGTAATCAGTCTTACCTTTCCCAATTAAAATTAAACAGATCTACCTTTTTATGTAACTGACTTAAATAAGTTATTACCAGGTTTGGGGGGAAAAATAATTCATGACTAACTTTTAAGACTAGTCTAAGAAGTTTTTGCAACCAACCCCAGATTTCTTAAATTTTATTTTAGGAGAAACATGTTACATTTAAAATTTTTACTAATATTGTGAATACTGAAACTTTGAACTACTGAAAGCATTATGGGTTTCAGAATATCAAGGGTTATTCATTTAAATGTATCTTCAATGCCCTGCATTGAATATGCAGTGCTTATTCCAAACAAGGGATTAGACAAGTGTACAATGTTTAGTCTAGATAAATTCTTTCTATATAACAAATTTAATACTATAGTGTACCAGTGCTTCATGGTTGCTGCATAACCTTTTTGTTCTTCGTTTAACATTGTAAAGTTTGTCTTGTACAACCCATTTTGCATGCATGTAAACATAGGTTATGATTGTTTTGCTCATTGTGCAGCAAAACAATGCATGTATTGTGCTTGATTGAAATGGTGTGGATGAATGACATAAAAGCTACCCACAGGGAAGAAAAAAAACCTTTAACAATTCAAATGTTTCTGCGAGACATAAATGAGGTTACATTAACATCAAATGGAGACTTTTCTTGAGTCTCCTGTTTCTCACACTTGTCTCCTGAGACAAAAACTCTAACATTCTCACATTTTCTCAACAACATCACACACTGTGCTCAGACTTTTCTCCTCAGCTAGAAACACTGGAGCTCTCACACTTGTCTTCTCTGAAGTTTCATAAGAGATCTCAATAACATCACACACTGTGCTCAGACTTTTCTCCTCAGCTAGAAACACTGGAGCTCTCACATTTGTCTACTCTAAAGTTTAGAAGAGATCTTAACAACATCACACACTGTGCTCAGATTTTTCTCCTTAAACTAAAGACTCTGAACCTCTCACATTTATCTCCTCTAAAGTTTAGAAGAGACCTCAGTAACATCACGTACTGTGCTCAGATTTTTCTCCTTAGTTAAAGACTCCAATGGTCTAACACTTGTCTCCTCTAAAGTTTAGATGAGATCTCAACAACTTTACAAAGTGTGCACCAATAAGAAACGTCTTGGTTACGTATGTAACCCTCGTTCCCTGAGGAGGGAACGGAGACGTAACGTCAGTGACTGGCGAATGGGGGTTTCGACCTAGAAGCCTATAATCTTCGAGATCTAGAAAACGCCCATTGGCAGTGCCAATGCCATGGGCATGCGGAATTTGCATAGCGTAACTCTGCCCCACAGTGTGGGTATATAAGGAAGTACGCTGGCAACATCGCATTAACATCGCGTTATGGCACCTAGCCTAACACGAGGGCCTGGCCGAGGGGGCAGACGCACTGGTGTCGGCATCGACAGTGCTGGAGGAACTCAGGCCTTCAGGGAAACTACCTGAGGAAATATCGCATGTATCCAGTCCATGGAGTGGAATGGCGAGCAAGCGAAGACACCTGAGCCTAGTCCATTACCGGCCACTAGTAGAGGCGAGTACATGAGAGGACACTGGCTCCACTCGGAGATTATAGAATCTGGCGAATGTGTTGGGTGTCGCCCAGCCTGCAGCTCTGCAGATGTCTGTTAGCGAGGCGCCATGCGCTAAAGCCCAAGAGGAGGCCACACTCCGGGTGGAGTGCGCCCTGGCCCCTAGGGGGCATGGATGCCCCAGCGTCTGGTAAGCCAAGACAAGGGCGTCCACTATCCAGTGAGACAACCTCTGCTTGGAGAGAGCCTTTCCCCTCAGCTTCCCACCATAACAGACAAAGAGCTGGTCTGAGGTCCTGAAACACTGCGTTCTGTCTACGTAAGCACGGAGGGCGCGTACTGGACAGACCAGTGCCAAGGCTGGGTCTGCCTCCTCCAAAGGCAGCGCTTGCAGGTTCACCACCTGGTCCCTGAACGGAGTGGTGGGAACCTTGGGCACATATCCAAGCCGGGGTCTCAGGATCACGTGAGAGTAGGCCGGCCCGAATTCCAGGCACGCTTCGTCAACTGAAAATGCCTGCAGGTCCCCTACCCTCTTGATGGAGGCCAAGGCGATCAGGAGCGCTGTCTTCATAGACAGGAACTTAAGCTCGACTGACCTCAATGGCTCGAAGGGAGCCCTCTGCAGAGCACTTAAGACTACTGAGAGGTCCCAAGAGGGTACGGGGGGAGCGTGAGGAGGATTCAGTCTCCTCGCTCCCCTCAGGAACCTGATGACCAGGTCGTGCTGACTTACCTTTTTCGTCTCCACAAGGTTGTGGTAGGCTGATATAGCGGCCACATAAACCTTGAGGGTGGAAGGAGACAGCCTTCGTTCCAACCCTTCCTGGAGGAATGCGAAGGCCCAGACGGGCTAAGTGCTGGAGCACCAGGTCGCTGTGTTCGCACACCTGCTCTCGAGAGAGACTCAGGAACAGCCAGTCGTCGAGGTAGTTCAGGATGCGAACCCCGTGTTGCCTGAGGGCTGCCTCGACAATCTTCGTAAAGACGCGAGGGGACAGAGCTAGCCCGAATGGGAGGACCGCGTACTGATATGGAAGTAGGCGTCCTTCAGGTCGATCGCTGCAACCAATCTACTGGACGAACGCATTCGAAAAGCCGCTTCGCTGTCAACATCCTGAACGGAAGCCTGTGAAGGGATCGGTTCAGGACGCACAGGTCCAGGATCGGTCGTAACCCACCGGTTTTCTTGGGTACAATGAAGTAAGGGCTGTAGAAGCCGGACTTCATCTCGGCTGGAGGGACAGGCTCGATCGCACCCTTCGCCAGCAAGGTAGCAACCTCCGCACACATGACAGGGGCGTTGGGCCCCCCCATGGTGTGGCGGACTCCCCGGAAGCGGGGAGGAGCCTGAGCGAACTGAAACTGATGGTCTTCTCAACCCAGTGGGACAGTCCGGGAAGCTCTAGCCAGGCTCCCAAAAACTGCACCAGCGGGGTCGTGCAGACCACAGACGTACCCCGGGTGGGGCAGCGAGGCGGCGTGACCGGCCTGGACGTGGGAGGCGTAGCGTCCTGGTGTGGGGGCACGGTCGTCAGCCGCGTCCTGACAGAGGAGACCAGGGAAGGACGCGCGTTCCACTGGGGTCTGCTCTAAGAGAAGACTGGCGTCAGAGAGGGACGAGAGTGGCGTGGCCCGGGGGCGGCGCACACTGCCGTTGGTCTCTGGGTGCTCAGGGATGGGTGAGTTAGTTCTTCCACCTAGGGTGCTGCTGACCTGGGGGCCAGCAGCTGAACAGAAGATTCTCCCCCGGCCCTCCACTGGGGGAAGGAGTGGCCCTGCTACCAACTCCTTGGAAGAACTGCCCATCCCTGAGCTGTCCGCGTCAGGGGTGCCGCTAGCCTGGCGTTAGGCGGGCTGCGGGGCTGGGAGCGGACGGGGGCGTCTTCCTGCGACCACCCCTACGGCACGGCCCGGAAAGGGCGGCGGAAGGGTCGAAGCCGCAGGAGGGTGCCCTCGGTGGCAAGCAGATTGAGGCGACTGAGCCGGCGACTGAGTAACAGCCGCCGGGGCAGTACATGTTTAATGGCCTTAGTCTGCTACTGGGCGGCCGAGAACGGTTGGGCGCAGTTCTTGGCCGTGCCGCCGAAGAGGCCAGCCTGGGATATGTGAGCGTTGAGGAACCGGGTTCGCTCAGCCTCTCTCATATCGACCAGGCTGAGCCCCGTCTCTCCTGGACCACAGCTGTGGACATCACCTGACCCAGGGAGTGCACGGTCACCTTCGTCACCCGGAGGGCGAGGTCGGTGGCGGCACGCAGCTCATTAAAAGCCCTGGGACAGCTCTACCCTTGTGCATGCCACGAGTATCCTGGCCTGGTAGACCTGAAGGATGGCCATGGCGTGCTGAGAGGCGGCGGCCTGCCCCGCAGCTCTGTAGTCCCTCGCCACCAGAGTAGACGAGAACTACAGGCCTTGGAGGGGTGCTTAGGATCACCACGCCACATTGAAGCACTCTGTGCAAGAGGGGGGGTGTGGCCCCTAGGAATACTCGTCGGGGTTTATGCCACACCGCAGCCCTCAGGTCACCCTGGCCACCAGCCAAACATCCCATCACGTGGAGGGGATAACTGGGGTGTGGCAGAGAGAACTCTCCCTCCATACGGGGGTCATTGAGTCTCGACCATGATTGCAACTGAGCGTCAACAGGGGGGACCCCAGTGTACCCTTGGCCACGGCCCCATCGAGGGCAGAGAAGGCGGCCGAACGGTCGCGGGAAAACAACGGAGACTTCCAGGACCACATGACCTCCTCATGTATCCCGGGAGAGAAAGTAATTGGGGGCGGGGCCCAACAGCTGTCAGGAAGCGTCGCACCCAAAGACCAAACATCCCCCGAGATGACATGGCTGTCAACTCCGGGTCGGACTCGGGCAATGCTGGCATGCCCGAAGGCAGCAGCATAGCCGAATCTTCATCCCCAGAGGACTCCAGCCCACCTTGAGATGCGGCGATCGACATCTCATCGCCAACTGGAGCGCCGAACGAAACACACGGGGTGTCCGCAGACGGTCCCACTGCTTCAGTCCAATCACTCGCAGGTAGCGATGTGCGAGAGGGGGGTGTAGCCCGAGGAATGATCGTCGGGGTGATTTCACACCGTAACCCTCGGGTCACCCTGGCCACCAGCCAAAGTACCATCTCTCTCGGAGATGGTAGATTGGGGTGTGGCAGAGGGGACTCTCTTTCCTTGCGGAGGTCATTGAGTCTCGACCGCAACATCGCGATGGTCATGTTCCCGCAGTGAGAACATGACTCATCCACAAACGCTGCTTGAACGTGCTGAAGCCCAAACACGTCACGCAGCGATTGTGCCCATCAGATGGCAACAGAGATCGACCGCACCCAGAAGTGCACGGGCAAACCGTCTTTAAAAAGACGTGCCACATGCGAGCTCTTTTGTGAGAGGGAGCTTCACAGCGAAGCGCCCAGGGAACGAATACCAGCTGGATGCAGATCACTGCACAGATCAGCAGGCAGGAAGTAAACACTCGCTGGAACGCGCCGTAACACCAACACCGACTGGAAAGCTGCTCGTCTCGAAGAAGCTTGACGATATACTCAAAAGGTTTAAGGAGTGAAGAGATAGATGCTCTTGGCTCCGAAGCAGAAACATAATGCGATGTTGCCAACGTACTTCCTTATATACCCACACTGTGGGGCGGAGTTACGCTATGCAAATTCCGCATGCCCATGGCATTGGCACTGCCATTGGGCGTTTTCTAGATCTCGAAGATGATAGGCTTCTAGGCGAAACCCCCATTCGTCAGTCACTGACGTTACTCGGAGTGACTGAACGAAAGGGAACAAACAAATAGTCCATCATTTCAGGGTTTAAACCTATATTAAGAGTGAAAATATGCAGAAATATAGTTAACGTTACTGTTAATTGTTGATACAATAAGAAAGCTGTACAGTTTATGTGCATAGGGCACATCATTTGTTTGACAAATGTGAGAGCACCAGAGTCTTTAGCTAAGGAAAAAAAGGTGTGATGTTATTGAGATCTTTTATGAAACTTTAGAGGAGACAAAAGCGAGAGTTCCAGAGACTCTACCTGAGGAGAAAAGTCTGAGCACAGTGTGTGATGCTGTTGAAATCTCTTATGAAACTTCAGAGAAAACAAGTGTGAGACCATTGGAGTCTTTAGTTTAGGAGAAAAGTCTGAGCACAGTGTGTGTTGTTGTTGAGATCTCTTCTGAATCTTTAAAGGAGACAAATATGAGCAATCCAGTCTCTCTAGCTAAGGAGTAAAATCTGAGCACAGCATGTGATGTTGTTGAGATCTCTTCTAAAACTTTAAAGGAGACCATTGTGAGAGTGCTAGAGTTTTTGTCTCAGGAGACAAGTGTGAGAAACAGGAGACTCAAGCAAAAGTCTCCATTTGATCTTAAACTAACCTTATTTTTTTCTAGGAGAAACATTTGATATGTTAAAGAGATCTCACTTTGGATTTTTCTTTCCTATGGGTTATGGCACGTTGTGACCATTTGTGCATGTAAACCGAGTTTAGACCCTTCTGTGTTAAACAGTTATAAACCAAAGGTGCCTTTTTAGAAAAATGCTGGAGAAGGTAGTTCTTTAACCAACTTTCAGCATTTTTAAATAAAAATAAATTTTTGGATCTCAGCATAGTACAGAAACTACCCTTCTCAAGGTGACCAATGACTTGCTGTTGTCGGTAGATTCTGGGAACTGTACTGCTTTAGTGCTGCTTGATCTTAGTGCAGCTTTCAATACAGTGGATCATGGGATTCTCCCGAACGTTTGAGTCAGTGGTTGGGCATTAGGGGGGTTGTATTAAAGTGGTTCTCATCATATTTACAGGGGAGAACCTTTGCGGTGGAAATAGGGATCTCTATTTCCTCCTATTGTCCCATCGTTTCTGTGGTTCCTCAAGGTTTGTGTCTTGGCCCTGTCTTATTTTCCTTATGCTCCCTCTGGGATTCATCTGTCAAAAACATGGTGTGGCATACCACTGTTATGCAGATGAGACCCAGTTGTATTTTCCTTTGAAATCTAATGACAACTCGAAATGGTCAGTTTTGCTTGACTGTCTGGACGAAATAAAGCTGTGGATAACATCAAGTTTCCTACAGCTGAACGAGTCTAAATATGAAGTGGTGATTTTGCCCCATCGAAGCTAGCCAAACAACTTTCACTTGATCTGGGCCCTTTAGCCTTTAATGTTAATACTCAGGTGAGGAACCTTGGTGTGATTTTCAATTCCGAATTGAAATTAGATAAACAAATAAATGCTGTGCTAAAGGGTAGCTTTTGTCAATTGAGGGGTATTGCCAAATTGAAAGGCTTCTTGTCTTTTAAAGATATGGAAACTGATCCACGCATTAATTTCATCCAGATTGGATTATTGTAATTCTCTATATTTGGGGTTGTCTAAGAATTAGCTTTTCACGACTGCAGCTGGTGCAGAATGCAGCGGCCAGACTGTTGACTGGCACCAGAAAATGTTCCAGTATCTCTCCGGTGCTGGCTTCATTGCACTGGCTCCCTGTTGAGTATAGGGTGCAATACAAGGTCCTTTTAATGGTTTTTAAAAGGCTTACATGGGCTTGCCCCTGTATATATCTCTAGTTTGTTACAGCATCATTGTGCTGCTAGACCCCTAAGATCATCTCAAAGTTTTTCTTTAAACTTTCCAAAATCTCGGTTAAAAACTAAGGGAGATTGCATCTTTGCAGTGGCAGCACCGCGTCTTTGAAATAGCCTCCCTCGACATATTAAATCCTGTGACTCCATTGAGTGTTTTAAATCTATGTTGAAGACTATTTCTTCTCTGCTGCTTTTAACTGTTCTTAACTATATGTGGTTTGTATGTGTTTTGTAACAAACTTGTGTTGTTTTTAAACGTGCTTTAGAAATAAAATGATTGATTGATTGATGTAAAACACCATGGCATTATGCATTGTCTGACCTTGGCACACAATTCTTCCAACATATAGCCCTTGACATTCAAACGGAATTCGAGTTTAAACTCTAGCCATAGTCATTTGCGCGTAGGCATAGCAGCCGTTTAAGCCCCCATATGAGATATTTCATCATTTCTCCTGCGTCTCCTCGCAGCATTTAATAAAACGATGTCCAACAACACAAATAACTCTCTCCCAAGCAATGGGCTCCATCAAGAGCTTCCCTCAACAAGAGGTTCCCTCAATGTGCAAAACTTAGTCGTAATGGATGGAAATGCGCAATGATTCACCTTTTCTTTTCTTTGCAAATTGAATTTATGCCGAAAATCAAAGCTGCGCTTGCATCCCTTCTCGTTCTGTTCAAAAGATCAAAATCACTTCCCAGGTAATTCTAGAGATGACTTTAATATTAATAAGAAATTAACAGACAAAACATGGTAAAAACATGTCTAATTTCTGGGAATGATAGCACAGCAGCATGTTACAGGGAGCACTATGTGTGTTCATCATTATGAATTTGCAGTGCAGATACGATTTCAAAAGTGTCAAAAAGATGACTCTTCAACAGTTTAAGTTTGTATTCGACCGATTCAATCTGGCTTCGGAATTTTAGAACACCAATTTTTAGAATGATCAGCAACAATTCAGATGCAATGCTAGTCCGAAGTATTATGAATGAATGATTCAGTCACAATTTTTTTTCCTAATAAATTCACTAGGAGTTTCTTCTGTAAACATGTTTCCATCACAGTTTATGTGCATTTATTTTTGTCGAATAATATGCTAAATGATCTACATAAAGCAAGTGTACAAGTTTTATTTTGGAGATTTTGTTCACATCTTGTGCAATATACAAAAATATGCATATAGTTTTTCAGAAAATCATTAAAGATGCGTATTATGCGACCCCTTTTAAAATACTACTTACATTACTCCAAAAGCCAAATTAATCCCATTATAAATTTCAGAAAAACAATCTCATATAACAAAAGTTTTATAAAAGTTTTTATAGCCTATTTTTTTTTGTCATGCGTTGGAAATGCGAATAGCGGTCAAATCCAATTGATCATCGCCAAAACATGGCATGGAACATGGCTTTGTAGCGGCATTTCTTCCACTTCTTAATACTTTTTTGTACATTTAACATGGATATAGCAAGTTATTGATAAAATTATCATTATTATACTTAATCTTCCTGAACATATGTACACAGGTCATAACATAAATATCTTTCAGTGGTGTATGAGATGGGGGATCCCCCAAATGAGGTGCCGAATGAGGATCTGATTTCGTGGGTCCAGATCCAGATTCCAGATCCGGCTTGTTCCGGCACAAATTAAGCCCTGGGTGTAGGAGAACTCTGCGTTGCTGAGGGGCACCAGCGAGAGAGAAGGGCACTGTATTTTATTATGCAGATGCACTCCTCAACAAAATCGACCCAATCATTGTAGAATAATTATTTCTTTCCAAATATAGCCATTCAAGTCATCTAGTAAAAATTCGTAATACATATTGCAGAAAAACTAAATATCGCAACGTCAGTTTTTTTCCAATATTGTGCAGCCCTAATCTATTGTATGTGTTAGTCATTGCTTTTGTCCATCCTTAAAAACTTTTATAGAGCAGTGCAATCTGCAGGGCAAAAAAGAAATGGGAGAACCTTAAGCAAAAGTACAAAGTAAGTAATTTTTTGTTTACTTTTTTATTTTTGAACAATGTTTTAATGCTATTCATGTGTGTACTTTGCTTGTTACAGTACCTCAGCACAGCGGGTGGGGACCTCACAGCAGCATCCTCGAAGTGGTATGGGGTGATGGATGCTGCATTAGGCTCTAAGCCGTCCATGACCCCACCACTTCTCATACAGTGTGGCAGCAAGGATGTTGTTGATCATTCCTCACTCTCTATTGCTGGCCCATCTGGCCATCTAATGGAGGTCCTTGACAAAATACATTCCAAAAATATCTTTTTATTATTCTTTTTATGGTTTTATACATAACATATTTTTTCATTATTTATAGACTGTTTTTTACCTTGTTTTTGCTATGAAGGTGTGTTGATGCTGATATGGCACACAACAAAGTACTTGAAATACAAACCCGATTCCAAAAAAGTTGGGACACTGTACAAATTGTGAATAAAAAAGGAATGCAATAATTTACAAATCTCATAAACTTATATTTTATTCACAATAGAATATAGGTAACATATCAAATGTTGAAAGTGAGACATTTTGAAATGTCATGCCAAATATTGGCTCATTTTGGATTTCATGAGAGCTACACATTCCAAAAAAGTTGGGACAGGTAGCAATAAGAGGCCGGAAAAGTTAAATGTACATATAAGGAACAGCTGGAGGACCAATTTGCAACTTATTAGGTCAATTGGCAACATGATTGGGTATAAAAAGAGCCTCTCAGAGTGGCAGTGTCTCTCAGAAGTCAAGATGGGCAGAGGATCACCAATTCCCCCAATGCTGCGGAGAAAAATAGTGGAGCAATATCAGAAAGGAGTTTCTCAGAGAAAAATTGCAAAGAGTTTGAAGTTATCATCATCTACAGTGCATAATATCATCCAAAGATTCAGAGAATCTGGAACAATCCCTGTGCGTAAGGGTCAAGGCCGGAAAACCATACTGGATGCTCGTGATCTTCGGGCCCTTAGACGGCACTGCATCACATACAGGAATGCTACTGTAATGGAAATCACAACATGGGCTCAGTAATACTTCCAGAAAACATTGTCGGTGAACACAATCCACCGTGCCATTCGCCATTGCTGGCTAAAACTCTGCAGGTCAAAAAAGAAGCCATATCTAAACATGATCCACAAGCGCAGGCGTTTTCTCTGGGCCAAGGCTCATTTAAAATGGACTGTGGCAAAGTGGAAAACTGTTCTGTGGTCAGACGAATCAAAATTTGAAGTTCTTTTTGGAAAACTGGGACGCCATGTCATCCGGACTAAAGAGGACAAGGACAACCCAAGTTGTTATCAGCGCTCACTTCAGAAGCCTGCATCTCTGATGGTATGGGGTTGCATGAGTGCGTGTGGCATGGGCAGCTTACACATCTGGAAAGGCACCATCAATGCTGAAAGGTATATCCAAGTTCTAGAACAACATATGCTCCCATCCAGACGTCGTCTCTTTCAGGGAAGACCTTGCATTTTCCAACATGACAATGCCAGACCACATACTGCATCAATTACAACATCATGGCTGCGTAGAAGAAGGATCCGGGTAATGAAATGGCCAGCCTGCAGTCCAGATCTTTCACCCATAGAAAACATTTGGCGCATCATAAAGAGGAAGATGCGACAAAGAAGACCTAAGACAGTTGAGCAACTAGAAGCCTGTATTAGACAAGAATGGGACAACATTCCTATTCCTAAACTTGAGCAACTTGTCTCCTCAGTCCCCAGACGTTTGCAGACTGTTATAAAAAGAAGAGGGGATGCCACACAGTGGTAAACATGGCCTTGTCCCAACTTTTTTGAGATGTGTTGATGCCATGAAATTTAAAATCAACTTATTTTTCCCTTAAAATTATACATTTTCTCAGTTTAAACATTTGATATGTCATCTATGTTGTATTCTGAATAAAATATTGAAATTTGAAACATCATTGCATTCTGTTTTTATTCACAATTTGTACAGTGTCCCAACTTTTTTGGAATCGGGTTTGTACAATAATATAAATGAAGTTCCAAGTTGTTGTATTGTCAATAACATTCAAGATGACTGGAAAATGAGTGAATGCAACTGAGAACGATGACTGCAGAAGTGCAGGAAATTAGTGAAAAGTCTATTAAGAATTGCCCCGCCTCAAAAACCTTTTGCCCCGCCTGTTTTTTATTTATTTATTTATTTTTTGCTTTGGCAAAATGGTACTCAAACCAGTCAAGTAATGTTTACTTAGGTTTCCTGAGTAACGAAGGCATAGTATGCAAATAGTTCAGATTACTAAATTGCTTTAAGTTCAACAAATTATCGGACATTAAGTAAAGTTAACTAAAAAGTCTTAGTAAGAACAACTGTTGGATTTTACAGTGTATAAAAAAAACGATCAATAAACAATATAGTGTCATGCAAGTGTCCTCTCTTTCTTTTCTGATGTACAATATTTAATTAAAATTGTGAAATATTTAAGCTTAAGTCTTAAAGAAAAGCAAGTTTTTCAGTTCTTTTACTGATATTAACAATAACAACAAACTATACTAATCAATTAAATATTACAAATTATTTAGAAAATATTTAATATAATATTTTAGGATAATATAAATAAATTTTAAGTATAGTGAACTTACAACATTTGCATTATGCCTATACGTTTTGATATTAAAATGTTTTAAGTTTGTAATGCATTGCATACATACAGTATTGTGCAAAAACATCAGCAACATTCTCTGCACATTACACTTGTGAGTGGCAGATCTGCGCCAACACCCTCTTTCTTGTCTCATCAATACGCTAGTAAGCATTTCTAGAACAAATATAATAAGCAATGTAGGGCAAAAAATGTAAGGAATGTAAGAATGTTGATTGTCTGGATGATTGTCAGCAGATGTAAGGATGAACGTAACTATGCAACAAATAGGTCTATTTAACGTAGACCCAATTTTTGACATGGTAGTGTGTCCCAAAACGTGCATACTCTTCTGCTACACACGCAAAAGTATGTACTTTTTCTTCACAAAAAGAGTACATACTTTTAGGGCGTAGTATAAGCAGGTGAATTGGGACGCAGCACGTCTTTACACTTCAAGTCACCTTTATTTATGAAGCACTTTTTACAATACAGATTGTTTCAAATCAGCTTCACAGTGATAACAGGAAAATAATGCACAAAATTTGTTTTGGCAGTACAGCAGATCTAGAAGAAAATAGTGTCATAGTCTAGCTTAAGTAAGATCAATGATGGTTCATTTCTGTTACAGCCGTATTACATCTATACTGCCGCTCTGGAGAAAACAGTGATGTCATCATCCATCTCAGTTCAGTTCTCACACAATGGTGTCAGTGGCAGATCAATAATATTGTTGAATATTTAGTGTCCCCAACTAAGCAAACCAAAAGCCAAAGGCGACAGTGGCAAGGAACCAAAACTCCATCAGGTGACAGAACGGAGAAAAAAACCTTGGGAGAAACCAGGCTCAGTCGGGGGGCCAGTTCTCCACTGGACAACGAACAAACAGTGTATGATTATGATTCAGGCAGCATTACAGGTCAGAAGTCAGATTGGATCGGAACATTCAGAATATTTATCCAGTTCCATCTGGTTGAAGATCGTTCATAAAGCTCACCTGGGCTCCTGTGTCTAAAATAACACTGACAGGATAACTGATTATGGTACATTTCAGCAGAAACGTTTCCCTTACATGCTGAGTATGGTTAGTATGGAAAAACTGGTTTGGTTGGTATGATTTTTTTTTTTTTAAATCTGGCTGCAGCATGAAGAATTTCATATTTGGACCGTTGCTTTACTTAGATCCCTTTGCAGTTGTCAACCCTGATTTCCCTGAACTTTGGCTTCCGAAGGCCCTCTGCATCACACATAAAACAATGGCTGCAAGCTGTCACATTTTTCTCTGTACAATTTGGGTATCATCACTTTCATTGTTTTTGGTGAGGACATCTATTTAAAGAGGACTATGGTTTTGTCCTGACCTGTGTTGATGTGGTTGATAATGGGTCTGAGACTGCACCTGGTACTGTGGCATGGCAGACTTTTGGAATGGCTTTGAATGCTGAAACTCAGTTTCTGTAGTTGTAAATGTCATTTGTTTGTTGTTCTCTGTCATCATGCCAAGAATTAGGAAGTTTTGTCATTCCAGACTGTTTCAGAAAATCAAATGCAGTAGTTCTTCTATTTGTCCTCCCAGCTGTTGATGGTCTTGTATTTTGTAATCTCATCCCCTTTCGTTATTTCTTTAGCCCAATTGTCATAATTAAATTAGGTGCCGTGTGTATGAACTACCTTATGACACCTTATGGCCCAACTGGCATTACATCTCGCTTCATTTTTTATTAAATATTTTATTAGATCAGGGTTTCATCAGAAATATTGTGGTATGAGAGGCAGGGCTGACAGGTCTGCAAAACAAAACTAGCCCAATTCCAGTCAGAGCTTAACTAATCATCAAGCTCATGTGAAATAGTACACACCTGTGTTCCCCTGTTGTGACTCTGATTAACTCCAAATAACTCAGCTGTAAGATTTTTGTGACATCTTTTGTGACATCTTGGTTGCATGCTACTACAAGACCCATGGCAAATATCCATTTAGTTATAGACCCATCACAGATAGCAAACTTACTGTGGCCCAGATCCGGCCCACACTTGACACTTTCCTCTGGCCCACATACCACATGGAATGATGGTACTTGGGCGGTCTGTTCCTGTTTGCCAGATTTGGGCCAAAAGCAAGCCATAGTAATGCTGCATGTCAGCCATGAACAAAACAAGTAAAGCAGAACTGGCCCAAATCTGGTCAACAGTTCATTTTAATTACGGCCCAGATCCAACACCTTGCTCTGGCCCACCAACCACATGGAATGATGGCTTTTGAGTGGTCCGCTCCTGTTTGCCAGATCTGGGCCACAAGCAAGCCTTAGCAATGCTAATGTAAGCCACTAACAAATCAAATAAACCAGAACTGACCCTAATGTGGGTCACAGTTGATTTTTATTCTAATCCTGGTCTTTCCCACATTCCTCATGTGGCCCACATGCTGCATAGAATGGTGACATTTTGGCTTTACAGGTATAAACATGAAAATAATGATTTAATTATTCAAAGAGCTCTAATTATATAAAGCAGCTCTAAAAAGAAAAGTGTCATTGTTCAGCTGAAGTCAGTTCAGTGTTGATTCAATAACTGTGTAAAGTTTATCAATTATGAAATCAGTTCAATTATAATTCATTATAAATTAAATAATTCAATATAAAGTTCATTATAAAGCAGCTCTGCAGAAAACAGTGATGTCATTGCCCAGCTCAGTTCAGTTCTCATCCGATAGTGTCAGTGCAATCAGATCACTAATATTGTTGAATATTAAGTGTCCCCAAATAAGCAAGCCAAAGGCGACAGTGGCAAGGAACCAAAAATGTTAGAAATGTAAGAATGTTAGCGAAGAATAAACCAAATAAACCATTATATATAAACCCCCCAATAACCAAAACAAGCAAGTACAATTGCTTGAATGAGGCCACAGCCACCAGGGAATACAGTTTCCATGAAAGGGTGTACATGGTCTGCAACAATGCTTAGGTAGGTGGTATGTGTCAAAGTAACATCCACATGGATGGCAGGACCCATGGTTTCCCAGCAGAATATTGCCCAAAGCATCACACTGCCTCTGCCGGCCATAGTGCATCCTGGTGCCATGTGTTCCCAAGGTAAGCGACGCACACGCACCCGGTCATCCACGTGATGTAAAAGAAAACATGATTCATCAGACCAGACCACCTTGATATTATGTTCACTGAATTGAGAAATAAAATTTTCCTTGAACTTTTGACATTTAAGAGGTCATCATAGGGCTGGGCGATATGGCCAAAAAAATCATATCTCGGTATTTTTTGGTTGAATGGCGATACACGGTATATATCCCGGTATTTTCTCTGTTTTTCTATTTGGATTAAAAAAAAATCTGTATAAAAAAATCTTTAATAATAATTTTATTTCACATCCTGCCCAGTGATGTCCTAAAAACAATGTTGATATTGAAGGCTATAAACAAATACAGTGAATGTAATGTAGGCTATGCAATACATTATGTGCAAAAAGGGAGTTTACAATCTAAAGACAAAATTAATAATTTTGTTTTTAGATAATTATTAATAATTTTGTTTTTAAATTCACTAAACTAAAAATGAAAATAAAAACAAAAGCATATTAGCCTATATTACCCCTTTATAATGGTCACTTTCATAAAAATATACTTACTTGTAGGTTTAAAATTCCACATATGGCACATTTATTGTCCAACAAATATTTTAGAAATATGTATACTTTAGTCAGAATTATTGCGTTTCTATTCTATTGCGCGCCGTCTGTTTGCCGCGCATGCGCGTGGCGGCGCTCATTCACGGAAGCCTGAATTTTAGAGGAGATTCACTTGCAGAAGGCTCGTCCTCTCCTGACAGCAAAATGGACATATTTGCATGACTTTCTAACATTTACAGATGGAGAATATACCTGTGAAATGTAAGTTATGCACTGAGGAAAGCACCACATTTCAAACGCATTAAACACCGCAAGTATTTATCTGTCTGTCAGCACAAGCCTATCTCTCAGAGCATCTGACAGGGCAAGCTGCTTTAAATTATACGCGTTAACTATATCTTACCAGTTATTTTGAAGCCCTTAATATAAAGCATGTGTCATGTTTAGGACAAATTGTATCATGCACTTTCCCTGCATCAGCTCACTCTGCGTACTCCGCTATTTTTCAAATGCGCTCGTATCAATCTACTGTATATCGATATGAACGCTATTGCCTCATTCCATATCGTCTCTAAAAAATATATCGATATATTGTACAAACTCGATATACTGCCCAGCCCTAGGTCATCATACATAAGAATATCCTGTAAGTTTCAGAACTGAAAACTTCCTTGTTAGTCAAAAACAGCTTTTATTGTAACCAAACCCAGAGAACGATTTATTGTGGAATGTGCCTATAATAGATAGGTGAAAGACCGCCTCTGCAGAAGAAAATCAATGCCTACTTCATCATTGATACTTTGGCCCCGCCCACTGGCGTGTTAAGCCCAAAGTATACTTTGGCGTTCGCATATGCGCACTGTCCGGGCGTTTACACCGAAGTCTCACAGCAGATACGCCCCTTCAAACAGACTGTTCAAATCAGAGTGCTAAAATCAGGGTAGGAAAAATGCCTTTTATTTCTAAATTATGTCTTTTTTTTTTAAAAATCATACTAACTTTATAAGTGCACCCTAGTAAACATTATAAAACAATGCAGTTAATGACTCCTTTAACTACTCATGATCACCTTTACTAGAATTTCTCTGGTTCTTTTGTATTTATTGTGGTAAATTTTGACCAAAGCCCTATTCGCAAATTAGTATTACCTGGTGACCTCTAGCAATTTGTAATAATTGCGGAGGTTGTCTGTGATCTCAGTCCCATGCAAATCGACCATGTCTGTTATTTGTAAAGTAAAAATTCCCCTGCAAATGACCTACCATATTTCGCCGAACACTGAGGTCCTGTGATAATATTAGTCCCGTGCGAATCGGCAAGTCTGTGATTTGGCCAGGATTTGGCAATTATTTTTATTACTGTAAAAAATCAAAATGATGGTGGAGCGGTGCCATGGTGGGAAAGTGATGTAGGCTAACCAGTTGTGGCTGAACACCAGTAACACCAGCAACCAACTATCGCAGCAAGCCTAGATAACATGTATAGCAGCATGCGGTAAGGAACATTCTGCTGTTTATGACGTATCATACAGCTATACCTATAACGACAAAACATTTCCGAGTCTTGACATCATAACCGGGAGATAAGTCAGTAAATTCGAGTAAAATCACAGGCTTCGCTTATCCTGTGCAAATTCGCCACACAAAATTCAGATGTGGGGGGGTAATTTCTAAATCACACAAGGTCCCCAGATAATACTAATCCCATGCGAATAGGGCTTGATTTGACTAATTTAGAATAGATAATCTGTTAATGGGAATAGATTTTCACTAAAGATTTATATTACAACTGTGGAATGATGTACAGTAACTATAGTTTCTCTAGTTTGACCTATCATGGCACTTTGATTTAGAAAATCTAATTTTCTTTGATTTAGAAAATTCTGTCAAACTGAAGTTTTTAGGTGCTTAAATAAAATACATTATATACTATGTAAACAAGTAACTGTTAACTAGGCTATTACTTTATTGCAGCTATGTTATCAACACGTGTGGATGATACCACAAAAGACCATTTTGCAAAAATAAACAAACAAATAAATAACAAAATCTCATGAGGGAGCATGCCCCAGGACCCCGCTAAACGGTTTACACTTAGCGTTTTACTATGGTAGACGTGGGAGCCTATGGTCGTTAAAGTGACGGTGGTGTCTTCAAAGAGGGCGCCTTCGGCTCCAGACTCCTGGAGGGCAAGCTAGGACTACCAAGGCCAACCACTCTGCCAGGTACAGATGTCATGGCCCCCTACACATTTGTGGGCAATGCAGCATTCCCGCTGCACTGCAGCTTGATGCGTCTATTTCCTGATGAGTATACTTGTAAATATCGATTGTGTAAATGTTTGGTTATATACACATAACATGTTTTCATTATCTTTAATCTTGTTTGACCCAGGCTCAAACCTACACCTTGACGAGCCGTCATTCACGGGCACGAAGAACCATCGAGAATGTGTTTGGGATCTTGGCTTCTCGGTGGAGAATCTTTTGCTGGCCTATTGACTGTAGTACAACGAACACTGTACACATAGGGAAAGCTTGCGTCGCATTGCACAATTTCTTGACCTGTACAGATGCTGCAAAAACCCTGGGAGTACCAAATACAGTACATTCCTGCCAATTATACAGACACCACAAAGTTCATTGGAGACGTTCGTCCGGGGGAGACACTAATCTCCTAGACCCGAAGAATCTATCCCCTGCCAAAGCAACACATCTGCTTTGCTTGCAAGGCAGAATTTCAAAAACTTTTTCCAAGTGCAGCTAGGACAAGTACCGTGGCAAGAGGGAATAGTGAGAATGGGTCTACTCAATTAGAAGTCAACCAGCTTTAACTGAACTATTACTATTGGTTTGTCATTGCCATCACTTTTTATGTAATAATGTATAAATTAATAATAAAATAAAACATTTCAATACCAGTTGTTTTGTACACGTGTTTTATTGTGCAAAAATGCAATGAAAGTGTTTATGCACACATGGTATTGTAAACTTTACATGTACAGTGGGGAGAACAAGTATTTGATACACTGCCGATTTTGCAGGTTTTCCTACTTACAAAGCACGTAGAGGTCTGTAATTTTTATCATAGGTACACTTCAACAGTGAGAGAAAAAATCTAAAACAAAAATCCAGAAAATTACATTGTATGATTTTTAAATAATTAATTTGCATTTTATTGCATAAGTATTTGATCACCTACCAACCAGTAAGAATTCCGGCTGTCACAGACCTGTTCGTTTTTCTTTAAGAAGCCCTCCTGTTCTCCACTCATTACCTGTATTAACTGCACCTGTTTGAACTCGTTACCTGTATAAAAGACACCTGTCCACACACTCAACCAAACAGACTCCAACCTCTCCACAATGGCCAAGACCAGAGAGCTGTGTAAGGACATCAGGGATAAAACTGTAGACCTGCGCAAGGCTCGGATGGGTTACAGGACAATAGGCAAGCAGCTTGGTGAGAAGGCAACAACTGTTGGCGCAATTATTAGAAAATGTAAGAAGTTTAAGATGACGGTCATTCTCCCTCGATCTGGGGCACCATGCAAGACCTCACCTCGTGGGGCATCAATGATCAAGCATGTCCAGGCCCGTCTGAAGTTTGCCAATGACCATCTGGATGATCCAGAGGAGGAATGGGAGAAGGTCATGTGGTCTGATGAGACAAAAATAGAGCTTTTTGGTCTAAACTCCACTCGCCGTGTTTGGACTAAGAAGAAGGATGAGTACAACCCCAAGAACACCATCCCAACCGTGAAGCATGGAGGTGGAAACATCATTCTTTGGGGATGCTTTTCTGCAAAGGGGACAGGACGACTGCATCGTATTGAGGGGAGGATGGATGGGGCCATGTATCACGAGATCTTGGCCAACAACCTCCTTCCCTCAGTAAGAGCATTGAAGATGGGTCGTGGCTGGGTCTTCCAGCATGACAACGACCCGAAACACACAGCCAGGGCAACTAAGGAGTCGCTCCGTAAGAAGCATCTCAAGGTCCTGGAGTGGCCTAGCCAGTATCCAGACCTGAACCCAATAGAAAATCTTTGGAGGGAGCTGAAAGTCCGTATTGCCCAGCGACAGCCCTGAAACCTGAAGGATCTGGAGAAGGTCTGTATGGAGGAGTGGGCCAAAATCCCTGCTGCAGTGTGTGCAAACCTGGTCAAGAACTACAGGAAACGTATGATCTCTGTAATTGCAAACAAAGGTTTCTGTACCAAATATTAAGTTCTGCTTTTCTGATGTATCAAATACTTATGTCACGCAATAAAATGCAAATTAATTACTTAAAAATCATACAATGTGATTTTCTGGATTTTTGTTTTAGATTCCTTCACTCACAGTTGAAGAGTACCTATGATAAAAATTACAGACTTCTACATGCTTTGTAAGTGGACAAACCTGCAAAATCGGCAGTGTATCAAATACTTGTTCTCCCCACTGTAAATAAAGTGCACAGCAGAAAAAAGTCGATGACAGTAAGTACCGAAATAAAGATAACTGTGGTATATTAAGTACCTACACACAGGATATATTAAGGTTAAAAAAATCCTATATAGTCTGATTTTGGTTTCAGTGCAGTTTATTAGGAAGATGCAGATTCGCACTCCTCCATTTGCCACTTTAAGAGAACTTGCGAGATTACCAAACAGGCGTGGGCTTTGTTCCTGTTTGACAGTTTCGCCAGCGTCCTCCCGACCATCTTGCCAAAACAAAACGTCATCATCGTAAATGCCCTTCTCTTCGTCGTACTTGCTCAACCGGGCCATAATTGCTTCTTGTACCGGTGTGAGCTGGTCCCTCTTCCGTTTCTTTGAAACAAGTGGAGAGGGTGACGAGGAGCCAGTTGAAGGCTCAGAAGACAATGGGGATGGGGGTGGTAAAGGGGATGTGGACGGGGGAGTGACCTCCATGTCACTGGTACATGGGCCCAGGGCAATGCACTCGAGGCTCAGCGTGATGACAGGGTCGGTGTGATCACTGCACTCATTCTGAAACAAGAATAAAAAGGATCAGAAATGCATGGTACCGCCAGCAAAACACCAGCCATAGCATATTGATGTAAAAAACATTTAAACTTAAGTATTTGCACAAAACTGTTGAAGCTGCTCAGTAACAACTTTTGTCTTCAGAAGTTCAAAATATACTTGTTTCAATGTGTTTGTAGTGCAACTTGTACAAAAAAAAGTTACTTTAACAAAGGTACAATCTATTTACAAGCTATTTTTTTTTTTATTTTCCTAAAAATATCGTCACGATTCACCATGAGAGTGCCCCGGATTACCACCAGAGGGCACTCCACCCCAGACTGTCATTCCATCAAAGACTACATTACCCATAATCCTTTGCCCAGACTCATCAGCACTCATTGTTTACACCTGTGTCTCATTTACCTCATTGCCTATATCTAGCCTGTTCACCCTGTCATTCACTGCAAGGTTTTGTATGTTGTTGCACTGCATCTCTGAGCATTTCCCTGGTTCTTGTCTCTTGGTTTTTTGGATTTCATGCCTATTCTTGGATTACCCTTTTGCCTGTGTCCCCTGCCTTGTTTGCCTGTTTGGATTGCCTGCCTGGAGATTGACCTATTGCCTGTACTTTGGATTACGTGTCTGGATTGTCCCTCTAATAAAAGCTGCATTTGGATCTCCAACCTTTTAAAGTCTCGGAGCAGTATGTAACAATATGACTGCTGCCCAGTAGCAAAAGTGTAGCAGAAGTTTTGTGTTCAGAACTTGGGGAATGTTGTCAGGGGGTATTCCTGAATTGTTTTGTTAAATTTTTGTTCAAATTTCTTGTCAGTGTTTTTATGACAACTGAAGGGTGCGGATTCTGAAAACCACTGTGCTTCAATTATATTTATATATATATATATATTACTAATTAAATTTATAATCAAAGCATGAATCCTATATTATTTTAATGGTTTTTAATGACTCTTTCCAGTTATGATATTACTTAATCAATAGAACCACTGATTGTTTGTTCCTTTTATATATGTTTTCTAAAGTTTGTATTTGGTCTCTGAGGAGTGACTGAGGGTCTGGCCTAGGGATGTGTGATGTCGCTAAACACTTGATAGCAGAACGTGTTGTCGTGTATGTGGATTTTGGAGGTATCACACACCCCTAACATGCCAGGAGTGCAGTAACAGTGCTTATTCACTTAGCCCGGCTTCCAGAGATGAAATTGGATTTGTCTTTCATTTTATATTATAATTTATTCATTTCATATTTTCTTTTACTGAAACACTAAAGATTTATGGTGAATATTGTCTGTACCTCTTACTGAGAGAAACCACATGTTATCAGTATGTTTTGGGAAACTTTCTGGTCAGAACTGGAGCTCAATCAACTCCAACCTTGGAGAAACTGTGTATCTGTGTATGTGCGTAGTATTCTGTGTTACAGATCAGTATTGAAGGTGTACAATGGGCATCCTAGGGAGAGTGACAGGATGTTGTTCTGGACAAGCTGGCGCCTAATTCCGGGGTGAAAACGTCAACAAGTGATCTATGGACACGTGAATCTGATTAACTGACAATGTGTGGAAATTTACTATGACTATCTATTTTCTCTTATCAGAATTATTCCACCTGAAGTAATGATGTGGCTATACCTTGAAAACAGTATAACTGTTGAGAAATTGTATGTACGAAATCTGGTAGAGGAAGCGCGTACTACGAACTCCTTGTGAGACTTGAAGCTGGCTTCTGCTGATGAAACTGCAAACTATTCTTCAGTAAATTTTTCTTTAATTAATTGCACTCCTGACTCTTGGTCTTCATTCTTCACAACTGGTCTTGGGTCCTAAACTGTTATCACCTAACACAACTGATTAATAAAAACCTCGCGGATATGTTCTCCCTCGTTGACTTTGTGGAGTTTGAACCCATTGATCTGTTCCTGTGGCTACTCAAGTATTCAAGTAACTCTCTGAGTGTAGTGGGGGTGTTGATGAATTGCAGATTGAAGTTCTCAGAAGTTGTGCAGCACAATACATGCTGTGACAATGTATTTTATGTTGCTTGTCCTTGAGTCATTCCTTTCATCCCTTCTGCCCTTAAGCCATCCAAATGCATGCTTCACATGGATGCAAAGCAGTTGCTGTGCCTTCAGGGAAAGGCTTCATAACATTGTTGCTTAAGCTGTATGCAGAGTCAGCCATAATCAGAACGGGTATATCAACCCCGTCAATCTTTCTTGTTATTTTTCTAAAGAATGATCCATTCTCAAGCTTTTGGGAGAGGTGAGAACATTCAAACACGAAAGCATTGTTGCATTTCCCTGGCCAGCTAACATCGATGTCAAGGAACTTGTAATTGCAGTCTACAAGGCCTTGAAGCAGCACACCGTACCAACATTTAAGCTTGGGATAGTCAGTGTGGTATGCTGAAGGTGCAATGATGGGGATGTGTGTGCTGTCTATGGAACCACCACACATTGGGAATCCAGTCTTGCTTTCAAAGCCATCAATGATAGCTTGCATATCTGCCTCATTTTTTGGCCTCTTCAAGTTCTCTGTATTGCTCTGCAAACTTCAACAGTTAGTTTCGACATCACATTCAGTTTGTTTTACTTCAGCTGTGCCTTTTGCATCAACATCCCGGAAATACAGTTCAATTCAGTTTGATTTTGTGAACTGGCTAATATCCTAGATAAATATATATAAATAATAAATAAAATACATACAAATAATTTTATATTCTTGTGACCCAAACTCGATGGAGTAAAACAATTTCACAGTATTGTTTTACATATAGACTCGTCAAAGATGTGTTAACATCTATCAATGCATAGAAAGATCTTAAATTTGTGATGTTTAATAACGTCATTATTTTTAGAACAATTTGATCTACTAAAAAAAAACTATAAAACAATTAATTATAAAAGGCAACTCAAACCCAACAAGGTTTCATTTCTGAAATTACTTCTTTGAAATGAAATCTGACTCTTTATACAGTGTTGTAAACTGATTCAGAAGTTTGACCTAAATATATCTGCACATTACCAACATAACTACAAAGGTCAACTAATTCCCTTAAGCAAAGTACATTTTTTAAACTCACAAAACCAGCTTAAAGCATCTAAAAACTATTCCACCCTTAATTTTTACATATATGATTCTGTAAATATCCCAATAATTAAGAGAAGATAAATATAGCCTATACATATGCTAGATTAAATGTGATGGGATGTAAAAAAAAAAAAAAAAAAAAAAAAAAATTACTGAAACTATATTTAAGTTAAAGTATTCGTATTGTGATAAAATCTTGTACATATTTAAAAGTCCAAGCAGCTAACCAATAACAGACAAGTAAAATGTAAATAAATAGAATCAAATAGAATTTCTTGAAGTATGATGCACCTGTTTAACTGCAATTTCCTCAATGTCCTAACCACATATTACTGTAGCTCTGAAACCAATATGCTGAAATATGAATTTGTTAAATTCTGAAACATTGGTTCTTTTTTTAATTCTCTGACGCTTGAACATAACTGCTTTAAGCCTGATCCCAAATCGTGTTTTAATCAAGTCCTTCTTCAAAAGTTATTAAAATGTATTGTTTTGGGTTAAATCAATTGTGGTGACTCGAGACATATCATTATAGGGCAAATAGAGTTACACGATACATTTCATATTTGAATTGATTTTATTAGTTAAAGAACATGATTTTACGTTCACCTCAGTAAAGATCAGTGAAATGTGTATTTTGAAGGTCTAAATCGGGGGTTCTGAACTCTGGCTCTCGAGAGCCACTTTCCTTTTAGTTTTTTCCTATTTAGTTTAGGCAGAAATGTAGAAAGATGTGAGCACTAGCCATTTAACTAACTACTGTACTACATAATTATATACCTGTTGCTGGTGTTACAGTGCTGAATAAAGGATCTGAATACGTGTCTAAAGAAAAATTTAAAATTGTTTAAATAATGAAAACCTTTTTTGCGAATTTTGCAAAAAAGTCAAAATTGTTGTTTTTTGTGTTAAGTTATGAATTATGCATCGACTGAGTGTGAACAAAAACTGGTACTATGTTAAAAAGGTTAAGGATGCAAAAGGGCAAGTAATACAGGTTTCTGTCATATTTTAAATGCCACAACTGTTGAAATACTGGCAACATTTTTTTTCTATAGAACGATTTCCTTCTATAGAAATCATTATATATGACGGTATATGAAAGTTATGTGACATGTGACATATTATGTGACAAAACCCTTCCCCCTATACGGTACAGAACAGTATAAATACTGACAATAACTGTAGCTATCATTTGTTCCAAAAACTGCAGGAGGGGATTTAGATGCTTGCACTTGTTCTTTAGAAGCATCAGGTTTTTTTGTTGGACATTTTTGGTAAGATTCATTTCCTCATAACAAATCAGAGCCAATACCTTCTTACAGTTATGCTTAATCAATATTAATGATAAGAAAATGTCTTACAAGTTATCCCAACAGATATTGTGGGTGTCATAGTTGTTAGCAGTGTTTAAGATTCTTTCGTTTTTTTACTTTAAAGAACACATCGTGACCGACAACAAAAAGGATGGGGAAACCTGTCCCATTACATGTTGTAGCACTGCTGTTTCTTCTTGCCAGTAAGTCAGAAATATTAATTTTATAAATGTAATAAATAAAATGTTAAAAACAAATGTGAAAAAAAATATCAATCTTAAATTCATAAAGGTGAATAATGAAATTAATAAAAAAAATACTGATGAAAATATTATTGAAAAATATGTAAAACATTATTCATAAAATAAAATATCCTCTATATAATGTAATTTATATAAATTCCATTTGTTGTTAAGGAGTTTGATTGTCAAAAAATAACTAATTATGCACTTTTAATAGTAATTGTCTGAAACAAAATTGTCTGTTCTCCTGCAGGTGAAATGACGAAGGCGCAAGGTAATGACAATATAATAGTTAGTGGTACTTGCAAAGTATCACTTCTTTTTCTTTTCATCTCCTTCTCCTCGTTTGTGTCCAAAATTGTCACTCATTTTCATTCTCATTCTTCTTCTTCTTCCATACAACTGTTGGCATCAAACCAGTCCCACAATTTTTTTGTTGTACACCCATGAATAAGGTGTCAAATTGTTTGGCTTAATGAGGAGAATTCTTCTATTGCTTTTATAAGCAAATATTAACATATAATATTTATAAGCAAATATTAATATATAATATAATATATTAACATATTTCTAGTGGGTGGAAAATATTCATACACTATACAAGAGGTCTTCAACCCTGCTCCTTAGGACCCACTGTCCAGCAAATTTTATTTCTAAACTGTTTGATTAGCTGCTACAGTTGTGTTTGATTAGGATTAGAGCTAAACTCTGCAGGACAGTGGGTCCCCAGAAGCAGGTTTGAAGGCCTCTGCACTATACACTATGCACTTATACACTGTGTACTATGTACTTATCTGTGTAGTGTATAAATGTTATAAGGTTATTTTGTCATTCAACATCGGAGTCCTTTAGCCCCTCCCCCTCCACTACGTAATTGAGCCCTGAGCTGTTTTCTGAGCCCTGGAGGTGTTTTGACATGCCCTGACATTTGAGCTTATTTCTGTTACTTGTAACATTTTCATGGCTAAAGTCTGATTACACTGTATTCAGCACAAACCCTGCTACAATAATATGTGAGCAGCATGTATGTAAAAGTTTGTAGTTTTGAGAAAATTACGTTTATGCGTGGTATGTGAAAAAAAAATATTTTTTAAGTCACTGAAATAAGGCCATAAAATCCATGCTGAATATTTGTTCACAAGACTTTTGAAAACTGGATCACTAGAATTTTTGCTTCAAGACGATGTAAAAATCACTCTGGCCACTCAGTCACATAAAACAATATATTGATTTAAAATTTGTAAGACCTGTTTTGTGTAAGGAAGGCTTATGCGGGGAGGGCGTGAATCATCATGAATATTGATGTTTTTCACACCTGGAAAGACAAAGACCCTCCCCTGATGGCCCCATAAGATGAATGGGACTGTGAGGGAACTAGAACAAAGAAAATGAAGAGATTAAAAGAATGGCTTTATGAATTGTTTGCAGTTATTTACAACACAACATAATCCAAATATACACAACGAAGGACAAAAAGTGGAACAAAAATAAGGGACAATCGTAATTCTTTATAAGGGACACTCAAAATATTTGTACTGTACCACACAGTGTATGTCATTTCAGTGTCTGCAGTTAAGTGTGTGTATAAAAGGCTCTCAGATATAAACACATTTGATTTGCTCAACCTATTAATGCACAATGTAATCCTAAAAAGAATTTTAACATCATAGAAATGAATGTCAATTGTTACACACAAACCATTTAAAGCTTTTGTAGCATTATACACTGCCGTTGAAAAGTTTGCAGAAGAATGATGAAGATGATGCTTTGTTTTGAGGTGATGGGGGGCCTTTACAGTTTCGCATTCCTTCACGTGGACGATTTGCATGTGAATCGCTTTGCATGCGTGGGTGTGGTCACATTAAAGATAATGAGGCTCCGCTTAAGGAACTGTACCTTTCGCTGTTTTCATACGGATTACATAAACAGAGAATATTTGTTTTTTATATAAATTACAATTCATTTCAATTATTCATTTAAAAGTAGACATTCCAAGCTTTATAAAGAGATATCTGCCGTGTCTGTGTGGCAAGTATTCGCTGAGTTACAGCTCATTTTCAGACGCATTTCAGAGTAGACTTCACGGGGAGACAGACGAGAGAATGCGCATCCTGTTTGTTTTCTTTATTTAGCGAAAAGCACAAAATTTAGTTTTTATTTTGAGTGTACATAAATAAAAGAAGACACTTTAAGCTTTGTAAAGACATATCTTTCATGTCTGTGAGGCCAAAAATGACAGAGTATTTTAAGTTGTTTTACACTGTCATGAGGAAAAATCAAGCAAAACGTGAGGGTAACGCCACTTTGACTGTCAGAAAGAAGTTTGCTGCGGAACCCGGGCTCGGAAAAAGTGCACATCGAGGGCGCATACCGACCACAAAGGGGGCACCTGCGAGCACCCTTCTGAAACTAAAATGACAAATGGGACACCCTATGGTCTCGTGGAATTAATGGACACGCGCACGTGGCAGCCATTGTAAGTCCACAAGACCGAAAGTGCATATGAAGTGTGCCATTTGGGACAGGACCATCGGGGGGTTGCGTTTGAGCGCAATCACAATGCCGGCTCAACATCGTGATGTCTGTCAGCCATTGGCAATGGATGATGGCATCGCCTATCGGCCCAACACTAATCTCCAGATAAAACTTTTTGCATTATTTTTTGCACTTTTTGCATTATTTTCCTGTTATCATTGTAAAGCAGCTTTGAAACAATCTGTATTGTAAAAAGCGCTATATAAATAAAAAATAAAGGTGATAAGAATTTCCTGGAGAATTTTGGGTCTTGTAGTCAATTTCCTAGCCATGCAAGAGAGTAATAAAGGGTAGACAAAGGGTCAGAGTTAAGGGGTGGCTATAGCCACTGTTGACTTAAGCTTGGCAACAACTTTGGCCACCCCATACACAATTGCAGTTCTATCTCTTTTTTATTGACCAGAATTTAGGGTACCACTTTATATTGGGGTCTTTAACTACTATGTACTAACATTTAAATTAATTATTTGATACAATGCACTTATTGCATGTTTTTTCATTGTAATTATATTTTACAGCTGTAATTCATTTCTGTATTTGAGGCTTCCCTTACTCCTTAACCCACACTTAACGTACCACTAAACCTTCCCTAACTTTACCCTTATCCCACCTCAATAGCAACAAAAGTGGTTTGCAATACCACATGAACACAATAAGTGCATTGTACTTATGTTGTGTTCGTGGGAAGAATTGTATTGTTGACTACCATTTTGAAGTGTTGTGTAATGACGTATGTGTGTGAGAACGGAAGTGATGAGTAAACAAAATGGATGCAGTTCGCTACTCCTGTCTCGTGTGCTTTATTACTCCTGATAGACACCAGAACTTAATTTTTATGTGAGTACATAGTAGTTAAGGACACTGAATTTAGTTTATTAGAGGGGGAACCACAACACACAGGAGTTCCTTTTCGTAGGGAATTCAAAGCTGTAGTCGCTGACACTATGGGTAACGTTGTGTCTGAAGCACGTGTGAAATCACGGCAATACATTTGGCTACGGCAGTCACATGATGTCACTGGCACATGCATTAAATGTCATAGGCTCTTTTGTCTTCAGGAAGTCAATTTGTTTGGAGTTTGTATGTGTCTGTCTAGAAATCAAAAAATATTATGGCAAACACTAGGAGTAAAGCTTTTAGAGCTTGTACTTCATGTCCCCATTTTATTATGGGAGATGACATGCACAATCTCTGTCATCTTTTTGGGAGTGGAGCTCCTCGATCACCATGTTAAGGGTCAGGGATTGTGGAGGGAAACACGTGTATTTGGCTCACGTAGTAACCTCTACTGCAGGGGTGCCCAATCCTGCTCCTGGAGATCTACCTCCTGCAGAGTTCAGACCCAACCCTAATCTAACACACCTGTGTGTAATTACCAAGTGCTCCTGAAGAGCTTATTTAGCTGGTTCAGTTGCGTTTGACCAGAGTTGGAGCTGAACTTTGCAGAAAGGTAGATCTCCAGGAACTGGATTAAGAATCCCTGCTCTACTGCTTCAAATTGCTTGAATGTGGAGGGACTGCATGAGCACGGATATGAGAAAATGTCCTGAATTAAAGAGGCGCTCGTGAGCTATCTCTCAGCTGGTGTGGCATCTTCTCTGAAACCTCCAGTGTTGCCCTCTAAACATGTCAGATTACATTCAGATTGGTTGGCAAGGCCTACATACCGGCAGGTCAGGTTAGTGGAGCCCTGCACACTATGCCAGTGTTGCAGGCCTACCAGACTGACCTCCTGATGAACCTGGATCAAGGGGAGGGACTGCCTCCAGAGGCAGCCCTCAAACTCTGCAGAGCCACAGTGAAACGAAGTTCAGGGAAGAAGGAGGTGGGAACCGGCAAACGTTAGACGTTAGTAAATGACAAAATAAACAAACAACAAATTGAAAATAAAGCGGCAGCTCCTCACTCCTCCATTTATCTTCCTGGAGCTCCTCAATGGGACTTGAGACCGGTGTGGCAGGCAGGAGATGCTCATTAACACCTGTGCCTCGCTCCGGTCCCACTGCTATCGGCCCTGCCCTGCTTGCCACACACCCCCATCGCTCTGAGGTGAAAATGTCAGTTCTTTCTTTAACCATGAATAGGGTGCCGCCGGCCGTGAGGCCAGCGGCGGAAGGGTAAAACCAAGGATTCTCCCCCGGCCCTCCAACGGGGGAAGGAGTGGTCCTGTTACCATCTCCTGGGAAGAACCGAAGTTCACCTCCGAGCTGCCCGTCTCAGGAACGCCGCTTGGCCTGGCGTTTGGCAGGCTTAGGGGTGGAGCTCCTCTGCACCGCGGCCCGGGTGAAGGCTGCTGCTGGGGCCGGGCGGGAGCCGCAGGGGGGCACCCTCGACAGGGAGCAGACTGAGGCGTCTGAGCCAACGGCTGGGTGGAGGCAGCAGCTGGCCGCCGGGGCAGAATGTTTTATCGCCTCAGTTTGCTTCTGCGCGGCCGAGAACTGTTAGGTGAAGTCCTCGACCGCCCCGCAGAAGAGCCCAGCCTGAGAGATAGGGGAGTTGAGGAACTTAGTCCGCTCAGCCTCCCGCATATCTGCCAGGTTGAGCCATAAGTGACGCTCCTGGACCACACAAGTGGACATCACCTGACCCAGAGAACGCGCAGTAACCTTCATCGCCCGGAGGGTGAGGTTGGTTGCTGTGCGTAAGTGCCGGGTCAGCACTACCCTCGTGCATGCTTCTGAGCACCTTTGCCTGATGGACCTGCAAGATGGCCATAGCATGCAAGGCGGACGCGGCCTGACCCGCAGCTCTGTAGGCTTTGGCCACGAGAGTAGAAGAAAACCTACAGGCCTTGGACGGGTGCTTTGGGTCACCACACCAGGTGGAGGTGCTCTGAGGGCATAACTGCATCGCTACAGAGCGCTCTACTGGAGGAGGCCGTCGAGCGATCGCGAGAAGTTAACGGGAACTTCCACAATTTCGTGACCTCCTTATGCACTTTTTGGGAAGAACGGAACTGGAGGCGGGTGCTGACGAGCGTCAGCATGGGCTGTGCCCAAGAACCAATCATCCAGCCTTGAGCGCTCAGGACATGGCGGAGGGTTCCACTCAAGCCCGATGCTCTCAGCTGCCCGGGCAAGCATGGGCGGCAGATCCGGATCAGACTCGGGCAATGCTGGCACTCCCGAAGGTGGCAGCACAGCCGAATCCTTATCTCCGGAGGAATCCAGCCCACCTTGCGATGCGGCGGTCAACATAGCGTCATCCACTGGAGCCCTGAATGAAAAGTTAGGTCTATCACGAGAGGGTCCAGAGCCTTCACCTGCCAGCTCCACGAGTTGCGCTGTGCAAGAGGGGGGTGTGGCCTGAGGAAGACTCATCAGGTTGTTCCACACCGTGGCCCTCAGATCACCCTGGCCACCAGCCAAAGTATTCCCTCGTGAAGAGGAAATAGATTGCGGTGTGGCAGAGGGGACTCTGCCTCTACGGAGGTCATTGAGTCTTGTTCGCAACAGCGCAATGGTCATGTTCCCACAGTGAGAACATGAGTCATCCACAAACGCCTGACTCAGCGTGAACTAAGCCCAAACACGCAAGGCAGCGCTCGTGCCCGTCAGACGGATTCACCAATCGACTGCACCCAGAAACACATGGGCGAGACATCTTGAAAAAGACGTGCCACGTGTACCTCTTTTATAAGAGGAATACTCTGCAGAAATGCCAAAGCGCCCAGGGAGAACACACACACTCTGTGACAGATCACTGCACAGATCAGACAGGAATGCGGAACTCGCTGTCACACCAACACACTGAAGAGTCGCTCGTCTTAGAGGAGAAGCTCAGAAGGCAAGTAAACACTTGGCTCCGAAGCAGAAACATAATGCGAGATTGCATGTGCGGCTCCTTATATACCCATGCGGTGGGGCGGAGTTGCGATATGCAAATTCCACAGACCCATGGCATTGTTTTGCCATTGGTTCGTTTTGTAGAACTTGAAGGTGATAGGCTTGTAAGCGAAACCCCCATTCCGTAAGTCACTGACGTAACGTGTAGTGACTGACTGAAAGGGAACCAGGTTTGTTGTGCCTACTTGTAGCACCAAAAATGTGGTACTTAGAGATCAATATGACTAATAATAATTATGATTATTATTAGTAGTACTAAATAACTAACTAATTATTACTTTAGTAATAACACTATTTCATTATAAAAAATACATATAAAAATTTTTACTTTACTGAAAACTTTTTTATGGGGAAATGCAGGTGGCCTATAACTAAATAATTAGAAATGAACACTTCATTAGAGAAATATATATTGATTATCATATATTGACTTCACAGAAGTAATATGACCTATGGAAATCCCTAATAGCTGAATAAGAGGAAGATAGAAACACTTTGACTTATTAAATACGAAGACAATAAACACGACTGCGACAATATATGGTTTATCTGTGTTCTTCAAGCCATTTTGGGTATTTTCATAAGAATAAAGTATATTTATAATGCAATGCTAATTGACATAGCATTAATTACAGTATAGAATACTTCAAAATAATATACTGTCTGCCTCATTCTGTGATAAGAAGCCACTTAAAATCCCAAATGGAAGTTATTTCAAACAATTATGATGTTATGAAGTGAGTTTGGAGTAAAAACTTGGTGTGTTTTGCTTTTCAAATGCACATCGAAAGTGACTCAATCTAGAGACCTGCTGATTTTTCTGTCCCGCTCCCACAAAATTATACATTTCCTTCTCCCGCTCCCAACATTCATGTTTTGTCCTGCTCCCACCTGCAAAAAAAGTATAAATAGTTTTTTTTCTGTACGTCCATGAAATGTAATTTCAAGTAGTTTCAAGTAATTTAACATAAAAACAATCAAGTGCATGGTTTGGCTTGGTAGAATGTGCCCAAAGTGCTCTCCCTTAATAATTCCTAAAAAGCTCAGTTCAGCGTGATCTCACAAAGCTCTGTTATCAATGAAGCTGACAGCACAATGAATCTTTCATAATGTCTACACATTTTCCTTGTTATAATCTGAGGATTTGCCAGCATGCAGAATTCAGCACTGAACAAAAACTCACTTTGAGCGGTGAGTGGATTCTACTTTGAGGGTGTTTCTAATACTGCGTCTAAAATTTACATCTTTCTCTCTTTTCACTGTCGTTATCAATCTCACTCTATTTTTTCCCTCTTTTTAAAAGTTGTGAAATCACGATTGTGGAGTTTTTCTTTTGCTATCTGAGCAAATAGTGACACAAAAAATATATTTAATGTATACTCTCATTCAACGCTATAAAAGTTAACCCAACTATGACGACTTCCGCTCTGAGAAACCCGGAAATGTGAAAAGAGTCTATTTTGCAGGAGTCCCGCAAATCGGTTTATTCTCCCGCAACCCGCACACACACAAGTAAGTACCTTACCGCCCGCGCCCCGCACTCGGCCATCAAATCTAGTCCCACGCCACACTCTATTGCGTTGGGTCCCGCGAGTCCTGGGTGCAGGTCTCTAACTCAAACTGCACATTATAAACATCTACATTTGCAGATTATAAACATCTACGAGCAGATATTTACGAACACAGTATTTCACAGTAAACACTGGTCTAAACATTCTAATATTCATCATGTTACAGTGTAAACACTCATATTACTTTTATATCATATTGCGTTTTATATGATAAAAACGTACACATAAAAACGTGTCGTACCACATTTAGATATATTTAGACATTTAGCAATGAAAGGTTGCCTACCTGCCTATATAGCCTATTTCATAATTCAACATGTTTCAGTTGATTTCATAAATTTCAGTCTGGCAATAGTCCAACTAGTAAAATGTGTACAAGTTTATGTTACAATAACACATTTACTAATATAAGTAAGAATAAAGTACTTACTGATGGTATCCTCCGTTGGATCAAGCCATGCATCGAGTTCTTCTTCTGAGGTAAATTCAAGGCCTATTCCTCACAGTGCGTATTATTCTTCCAAACTCAAAGAAAAGTAGATGAACCTGATGAAGCTTGATGGTTTGCTTATCGAGGTGATGGGGGCGTTTACAGGTTTGCGTGCCTCACATGGACGATTAATGTGTGAATAGGCTGCGCAGGTATGGACACATTAAAAATAATGAGCAGTAAAAAAACTGTACCTCTTGTTGGTTTCATATTGTCACCTTCCTAAAATAATTGCCTAAGTCATTTTTTGACAAAAATGCATAAGTCAAGTATTTTTTGCACAAGTCATCTCCTCATGATGCTGGCCACCTCTGGTAAAGTCACCCACATCCTCAGTTGAACAGATCATGCAATTCTACCCCTGTAGTATAATGGCCTATGTCAAGAGTGCCGTTTTATTTTGCCTAAGTCAAAAGACAATGAGACGTAAGCAATTTTACAAGCTTTTCAAGAAGAACGACAATCTACTCAACCTCTGAAGTTATTGGTTCAGTTTTTTGTGTTTTCTGAGAAGCCTGAAAAAATGACATGGGCAATTATTTTAGGAAGGTGACGATATGGATTACATAAACAGAATATCTGTTTTCGATATTAATTACTTCATTTAGAAGTAGACACTTTCTGAAGACATATCTCTCATGTCTGTGTGGCAAGTATTCGCTTAGTTTCGGTTCATTTTTTAAATGTTTTTCAAAAAGTTCACATAGACTGAAAGCGCACCCTGTTTGTTTTCTTTATTTTACAGAAGCACAAAGTTTTGTTGTTATTGTGAGTGTACACACATAAAAGTAGACACAACAGTTTCGAATTATGTATAACACCAAAATTTTTAGTATTTTGAGTCTCTTTCGCATTGACAAGAAAAAAAGCAAGCTGGTGCAACCTTTAACCCCTGCTGTTTAACAAATGGTTTAATGATGTGTACCTGGGTGCCATACCCTTAGGTTTATTTATCTAATGACCTAAACTATCTATGTGTGCCTCAGCCTATATGGCTCAAGTTTATTTAGAAAATGTGTGTTGTTAACCAATAGGATATAACGTTGCAAGCTAATAGCGATGTGAGAAAATAACCCCAAAACAACTGAACAAGTAGGTTTTTAAAAAAAAAAAAAAAAAAAATACAACAGAATTAAGTTTGCAATACCATAAAACTATAAAAAAGTTAAAATAAACAAAATAAATTAAAAATAAGAATATCAAACAGTATAAACAAAGTCTGGCAAAGCCAAAACAGTGCAATATCTCAGATATAAAGTATGATTTATCAGTATTTTTCTACAGTAAGTATGTGTTTGTGAATCTGGTAGTGACAGGTACTGTATGTGTTTAAACTAGTGCTGTCAGCGTTAACGCATGCGATTAATTTAAAGTCCTTAACGCGTTAAAATAATTGAACGTAATTAACGCAAATAAATTACAGAAGTGCGTGAAGCTGCGTCATTAACGTAATTTTCGTCACGCAGTTAGATGATCTTAGAGGTCTGGAGTTTATCACAATCACACTGAGCATCTACAAGCACCTGTAACCCTGGGAGGAGGACATTTCCATTCTAACTCTTTAACCCGATTCTGCTTCTCTGTTTGTGATCAGGCCATTTTAAGCCGTTAAACTCTGGGAAAGTGTTCAGTGATCCAGTAATTGAATTCATTCAAACAGTCCAAAACAGCGCTAATGTAAAGAAGGCCAGGCTGATTACATCAGAGATATCAGAGAGAATAGAGACTAACATCGCGTTTTTAGTGAATTATTTATTCCAGTGTGTGCTTTGCTTTAAAACACGAGCTTTGTCGTATTCTGCGATTTGTTTATGAAGAGCTCAATTTTGGTGACCTACAGGAGTCGTACAGTAAGCGCGTGAGAGTCTGTTATATTGATGCGCAAAGAAAAAACCATGTATGTGCGCGCTCTAGATCACTGATCGCACGCTGCATTCATGTACAGACACATTTCAGTACATTCGCGTTGTTTCCACACACACTCAGGAACTTGGATAATGTTTGATTTGTCATGTGCACATTGCATAAACCTACGATTGCTAAACACAACAGTCAAGTCAAAGCGGTTGATTTCGGAGTTTTTTTGCCGTCTCCGTGTGGTCCTGTTCGGTATCGTAGCTTGACGTCTAAAATGAAAATGATTGTTGTTGTTGCTCTGTACACATACTATACACTGTGAATTCTGTAAAGTTTTTTTCTGTAATGTTTTTTTCATGGGTGCTTAGGTGTATAAATGTATTATATAATAGAATTATATGGACTCCTTATATTTGGTTATTTGGTGTCCTTTTGGAGTCTCCCATGATCCTTGAAGCTTGCAGAAAATAGAGTTTTGTGAGAGTCACCATTCAATCTGATTGTTTACGTTGCTGGATATAGCAAATGATGACAAAATGAATGTGTTTAACGAGATAAATGGCCTATGCTTAATTTTATGATAAGTGTGCGATTAATCACGATTAATCACGCAACAAAAGTGCGATTAATCACGATAAAAAAAATTTATCAATTGACAGGCCTAGTTTAAACACTCGAATAGTGAGGAAGAATGGTTTGATTCAAAGCAGTTATTGCTCTTGGGAAAACACTGTTAATCTGGTGGTGTGGGCATAAAGGGCCATATAGGACCTTCAAGAAGGAATACATTCAAACAGATGGTGGCATGGGTTTGTATGATCTTGGCAGACGTTTATTTGTGCATGGACTGTATCTGTATGATCCTCTAAGGCTGGCAGGTGAATCCCAATAATCCTCGGTGCGCTATGGCTGTGGTTCTCAACTTCGGTCCTGGGGACCTACTGCTATGCATGTACATTTTGTCACTCTTATCTGTCACTGGGTTCAGTTCATGGAGCTCTTTCCTAGAGCTGATGATCTGAATTTTAAATAAAGAAGACATACAAAATGTGCAGAGCAGTGGGTCCGCAGGACAGAAGATGAGAAAAACTGCGCTATGGACAATCTTTGTCTGTGACAAGATATTCAAACTTTTTTTTTTACCAGTACCAGTTGTGAGCTTATGTTTCTGTAAAAGAATCAAACAATTCACTGGCACTTATGCTTTTCCTTGTGCCAGCTAATTTCCTGCCGTTTGGGGATGGTGACGTAGTAAACCCCATTTCAGATGATGGAAGCTCTGAAGCCATTTACTTGCAGCAGCCTTTCAAATACTTTGGACGTGTATACAATCAGATCTATGTAAGCATTGGACTTTTTCTTTTTGGTTGAGGATGTTTTTCCATTTATTACATCATCAATTAATTATGCATCAATAATTTTTTTGTCAAATTCTTTTTAGTAAAGAGAGCTTTCTCCTGTTTAAGTTTACAATTGGATGTTTCAAACATCTTTGTAAAATGAATTATACTTTTGACTGGCAGCAGATAATTCTACAGCAATTTGATTTGAATTTTAGGTGAACAACAATGGTCACCTGACATTTACTCAACCACTATCTGCCTTCGTCCCTTATTCGAATGCTGGAATAGACATCATTGCTCCTCTGTGGACTGACCTTTTCAATGTAAATGGTGGAACAATCTCCTATAGAGAGGACACAAGCAGTGCTGCACTGGCACAAGTCACTGAAGCTGTTCACCAATATTTCCCTAATGTTCCTTTCGCTGCTTCATCAGCCTTTGTGGCTACCTGGGACAGTGTGCCATACATCACTGGTGGAGGGGTAAATCCTAATCTCGGATTTTTGATGAATGCTCTATGTGTGTTTTTGGTTATGAATGTTCTCAATTGTTCAATTTTTTTTTTTTTTTTTAAGTCGGTTACTTTCCAAGTGGTTTTAGTCTCCAATGGTGAACGCTCTTTCATCCTGATCAACTACGGTGATATTGCAGAAACAGGACAAGTTTGGCTGGTGAGTCAAGTGAAGATCCAAACACATTTTACAAATAGCAGAAATAAACGACTTACTAACAAGCAAGAGAGGGTTGTTTTGGGACAGGATTTGACTGCATCTTTAAATCCTTTTTTCTTTTTCTTTTTTACTTTTACAGGCTGGTTATGACACAGTGGACTCTGTCAATTCTTTCACAATTCCAGCAGCCAGTGCCCCAGAACTCTCGTCCAGCAGTAATATCAATGTGGATGGTCGCTGGTCTTTCCGCGTTGATGGATCACCAAACTGTAAGCCAAAGAGTCGCCTGTTTGTCTGCAACATGATCCTCAAACTATTAACCAGTACCGTTTTTATGAGCTTATATTCCTTCGGAAATACTAAACAATTCACTGGCACTTATACTTTTCCTAGTGCCAGCTAATTTCCTGCCATTTGGGGATGGAGACGTAGTAAACCCCATTTCAGATGATGGAAGCTCTGAAGCCATTTACTTGCAGCAGCCTTTCAAATACTTTGGACGCGAATACAATCAGATCTATGTAAGCATTGGATTTTTGGTAACACTTTATAATAACTGCACGCTATGAAGCATTAGTAAATAGTTAATTCATCATTCATAAAGCATTAATAGACATTAATAAGCAGTTTATAAATATCTTGTTGGATGCTCCTATCTCTCCTACTGGCCTCTTCGGCGACTCAGTAAACACAGTCGTTGAGAGGTTCCAGGAGGCGAAAAAACAGGCAGCGGTGTTTCAAAAGTTCCTCCCACGTAAATCTCTTGTCTCTGGGGCTGCTGGGCGGGAACAGCCGAGTACGTCCTCCTCGTACAGAGCGCAGCAGAAAGCGAGTGTTGCTTCCCGAGCCCCCCCACAGAGAGACTGAGGGTCAGGGCAGCGCTCGCAGCCGAGGTCTTTCCAGGGTAAAACAGATCTGAGGACTGTTATTATCTCCAGGAAGGCCTCAGCGAAGAAGTCCTGACGCCAGAAGGGTCAGGCTTCAGATGGCAGTCCCCTCCGGAGGGAGTCGGTGTTCACCGCATTACTCGGTGCACGTCTCCCTTTGGTGCCATCAGGGGGCCGTTCTGCCAACCCTGCCACCTCGTGTGCTTCAGGGCGCAGCGGTCCTCAGCGAGCACATCTCCGTGTCCGCCCGGAAACGTAGCGGCGCGGGGAAGTTTGCTCCCTCCAAGGAGGGCTCTAGAGGGGTCAGTTCGGTTGCTCCCTGCCGGTTTGCCGCTTCAGGGCACCGAGGTGACCGTTCAACAAACACCAGAGGCCAGCCTCGAAAGGCTGGTTCCCATAGCAGATTTTTTGGCAGCGTGGAAACTTCTGCCAAACATATCTCATTGGGTCCTGCAGACAGTAGAAAAAGGGTACAGAATTCAATTTGGGTCTCACCCGCCCAAGTTCAACAAGGTGGTGCCCACACTGGTCAACCCCGAGTAGGCTCTGGTTATGGAACAAGAGGTAAAGACTCTCTTACGAAAAGAGGCTATAGAAAGGGTCCCTCCCCACAGCAGAGAGTCGGGGTTTTACAGCCGGTACTTTATAGTTCCAAAGGAGGATGGAGGGTTGCGTCCTATTCTAGATCTGCGCCAATTAAATTGCGCTGTCAAGAGGCTAAAATTCTAAATGTTCACTCTAAAACAGATCGTGTGTCAGATCAGGTCTGAGGACTGGTGTGTCACAATACACAATGCATTTAAAGGATGCATACTTCCATATCTCCATCCTTCCTCAGCACAGGAAGTTCCTCAGGTTTGCTTTCGGGGTCGAAGCATACCAATATCGGGTTCTTCCGTTCGGCCTAGCGTTATCTCCCCGCACTTTCGCGAAGTGCGTGGCTGCAGCTCTGGCTCCATTGAGACTCCAGGGAATCCGTGTTCTGAACTATATAGACGATTGGCTCATTCGAGAGAGTTGGCGATTCAGCATCGAGATGCTGTTCTCGCGCACATGAGAGTGTTGGGGCTAAGGCTAAATGTAAAGAAAAGTGTGTTATCTCCACTCCAGAGGACCACTTTTCTAGGCGTAGTTTGGGATTCTAAGACCATGAGGGCTCATCTAGCGCCCGCTCGGGTAAAAGCGATTCTCATAGCCGTAAACAAAGTGAAGCTAGGCCAGTCACTTAATGTGAAACAGTTTCAGAGACTGTTAGGTCTGATGGCAGCTGCGTCCAACGTGATACCTCTTGGCCTGCTGTACATGAGACCTTTGCAGTGGTGGCTCAAAACCAAGGGGTTCTCCCCAAGGGGAAATCCATTTCGCATGATCAAGGTCACGCGGCGATGCCTTTGTGCCTTGGTTATGTGGAAGGATCCTTGGTTCCTGTCCCAGGGACTGGTGCTGGGGGCTCCTTGTCGTCGCCTGATGCTAACGATGGATGCATCCCTCACCGGCTGGGGGGCGATCATGAGAGGTCGCTCGGTTCAGGGTCTGTGGAGCGGCCATCAGCTGTCCTGGCACATAAACCAGTTGGAGATGATGGCCGTGTTTCTGGCACTCAGACACTTTCTCCCAGACCTGAGGGGCCACCATGTGTTGGTCCGCACGGACAACACAGCGGTGGTCTCTTTCATAAACCATCAAGGGGGTCTGCGCTCACGCTCACTGTGCAAGCTGGCACACTGGATCCTCTTGTGGGCCCAGGGGGAGTTACTATCAGTCAAAATGGTATACATTCCGGGGCATCTGAATCAGGGGGCAGATTTCCTGTCGAGACAGGGACCGATACACGGGGAGTGGAGACTCCACCCAGAGGTGAGGTGAGAGCGCTTCGGGCGAGCTCAGGTGGATCTGTTTGCGTCTCTAGAAACGACTCACTGTTCTACTCCCTCACACATCCAGCCCCTCTGGGGTTGGATGCCATGTTACAGACGTGGGCGAGGCTGCGTCTGTACGCCTTTCCCCCGGTGGCACTGCTCCCAGGAGTTCTGGAGAGAGTACGTCGGGACGGGGTTCGTCTGTTATTAATAGCCCCGTTCTGGCCGGGCCGAGTATGGCTATCAGACATAGTGTCTCTCCTCGAAGGCCCCCCATAGGAGATTCCAGTCAGGAGGGACCTTCTCTCTCAAGGGAGGGGTTCAGTTCTTCACCCACACCCAGAGTTAAATGGAAACTATGGGCCCAGCTCGTAGATTCAGGTCTCTCTACTGAGGTAGTAGAGACTATACTTCACTCCAGAGCTCCTTCTACGAGGAGGCTTTATGCCCTTAAATGGAGAGTATTTGTCTCATGGTGTACAAGCCGGATGTTGAACCCAGCTAGCTGCCCGGTTGGTTCAGTACTGGAGTTTTTGCAAGACAGATTCTCGTCAGGGTTATCATCTTCCACCCTGAAGGTGTACGTGGCGGCCATTTATGCTTATCACACTCCTTTGGAGGGTGCATCTGTGGGAAGACACCCGTGGGTAACTCGCTTCCTCCGTGGTACTCTGAGGCTAAGGCCTGTGGCACGCTCGAGGGTGCCGACATGGGATCTGGCCGTAGTTTTGGAAGGCCTAGCTCTGGCTCCCTTTGAGCCTATTGAAGAGGTCCCGGAGAAGTTTCTCACTCTCAAGATGCTGTTCCTCTTAGCTATCTCGTCTCTCAAAAGAGTGCGAGATTTGCAAGCATTGTCGGTTTCTCCCTCCTGTCTTGAATTCGCGCCAGGTATGGTAAAAACATTCTTGTTTCCTAAAGAAGGATATGTGCCTAAGGTCCCCACCAATGTGGCAGGCCCTATAATGCTGCAGGCCTTTTCTCCGCCTCCGTTTCGGAACCCAGACCAGGAGAAATTAAATCTGCTCTGCCCAGTGAGGGCACTTGATGCTTACGTCCACAGGCCTGCCCTGTGGCGCAAATCAGATCAACTGTTTGTGTGCTTTGGGTCCACTAGTAGGGGGAACCCTGCATCTAAGCAGACATTAATTAAGTGGATAGTTGAGACCATATCAATTGCTTATGAGTCGGCCGGTCAACCTTCACCTCTAAGGGTCCGAGCCCATTCGACTCGGAGTATGGCTGCCTCTAGAGCCATGCTTTCGGGGGTATCCCTTCAGGAAGTGTGTGATGCGGCAGGTTGGTCCTCACCGCACACCTTTGTGAGATTTTATAATCTGGATATGGCTTCGACTCCAGGGTCTCGAGTGCTTGTGGTATAGTGTGCGCTACGATTTCACACAGACAGGCACTTGGCATTATGGCGGCGTGGGTATTGAGTTCCTGCAGCGCTTTGACGCAGCGCGAGTTCCCTTGAAAGGGAACGTCTCAGGTTACGTATGTAACCATGGTTCCCTGAGAGGGAACGAGACGCTGTGTTGCTTTGCCATACTCCGGGCATGCCTGTGACCGACTTGCTTCGACATATTAGAAGCTGACACTGTTTGGTTCAGGGGTGCTTTATAGTTTCCTGGTCAATGACGTCACCCGCCTATGACGTCCCGTTACGCCATTGGACTGATTTCACTAGTGCTTCACGACGCAATCACGCAGGGGCGTTCCCGCAGCGCTTTGACGCAGCGTCTCGTTCCCTCTCAGGGAACCATGATATGTTTTCTCCTGTTTAAGTTTACAACTGGTTGTTTTTTAAACGTCTTTGTTAAATGAATGATACTTTTGACTGGCAGCAGATAATTCTACAGCAATTTCATTTTAATTTTAGGTGAACAACAATGGTCACTTGACATTTACTCAGCCACTATCTGCCTACGTCCCTTATCTGAACTCTGGAATAGACATCATTGCTCCTCTGTGGACTGACCTTTTCAATGTAAATGGCGGAACAATCTCCTATAGAGAGGACACAAGCAGTGCTGTACTGGCACAAGTCACTGAAGCTGTTCACCAATATTTCCCTAATGTTCCTTTCACTGCTTCATCAGCCTTTGTGGCTACCTGGGACAGTGTGCCATACATCACTGGTGGAGGGGTAAGTCCTAATCTCGGATTTTTGATGAATGCTCTATGTGTGTTTTTGGTTATGAATGTTCTCAATTGTTCAATTTTTTTTTTTTTTTTTTAAGTCGGTTACTTTCCAAGTGGTTTTAGTCTCCAATGGTGAACGCTCTTTCATCCTGATCAACTACGGTGATATTGCAGAAACAGGACAAGTTTGGCTGGTGAGTCAAGTGAAGATCCAAACACATTTTACAAATAGCAGAAATGAACGACTTACTAACAAGCAAGAGAGGGTTTTTTTGGAACAGGATTTGACTGCATCTTTAAATCCTTTTTTCTTTTTCTTTTTTACTTTTACAGGCTGGTTATGACACAGTGGACTCTGTCAATTCTTTCACAATTCCAGCAGCCAGTGCCCCAGAACTCTCATCCAGCAGTAATATCAATGTGGATGGTCGCTGGTCTTTCCGCGTTGATGGATCACCAAACTGTAAGCCAAAGAGTCGCCTGTTTGTCTGCAACATGATCCTCAAACTATTAACCAGTACCGTTTTTATGAGCTTATATTCCTTCAGAAATATTAAACAATTCACTGGCACTTATACTTTTCCTAGTGCCAGCTAATTTCCTGCCATTTGGGGATGGAGACGTAGTAAACCCCATTTCAGATGATGGAAGCTCTGAAGCCATTTACTTGCAGCAGCCTTTAAAATACTTTGGACGCGAATACAATCAGATCTATGTAAGCATTGGATTTTTGGTAACACTTTATAATAACTGCACGCTATGAAGCATTAGTAAATAGTTAATTCATCATTTATAAAGCATTAACAGATATTAATAAGCAGTTTATAAATACAGCTATAAATGCTTTATTCCTGATTTATACGCATATCTATAATGTATTTAATAATTGTATTTTCATACTTTATTAATGATCAATTTACTTTGTACCATTTCTAAATCAAGTATTACATTATTTACAAACCAGTTAATTAGAAATTGTCAGTGGTTCATAAGATCATTTAGAAAGCGTAAGTAAAGGATTAATAAACTATTTAAATATACATTTATACATCTTATTATTTAGACATATAGATATAGTTACTCAGTGTGTTAATAAATGCTTTATTTACATGTATTCCTACTGTAGTTCATGATTAATTCAGGTAGTTATAAAACATTTAGTAGTTGCCAGTTAACTATTTTTGTGAGCTCATCTAAAGTGAGGACTATTTACGCCTCGTAAAGCTTTAACAAAGGAGATTTAAAGGCTCAGTTATCTTCGAAAACAGAAAAAGGAAACAAACACAACAGAGTGATACAGAACATAGACATGTTTATTTCAAGATGCAAAAAATGAAACTGTACAACTGGTAACTTGATATAAAATGAAAAATAAACCTCTTCAATGTCATAGAAAAATAAAATTCCTGTACACCTCCAGAAAACATAACTGTGCAGTAAAATGAAACTAAGCCTTTGCAAGCTGATATAAAAAATTAATTTCTGTAAAGTGTAAACATTGCTGAATAAAAATTTACCAGTGGATTACACTGGATTACAGGAGTGCCAAAATACAACAAAATAAAATTTGTATAAAACAATAATAATATAATAAAATATTTTGCAGTGTCAAAACTACCTCAGTACTAACTTTCAAACATTAGAGAATGGCAGTGCAGAAGAAAACTGAGCCTTTAAATCTCCTTTGTAAAAGCGTTACGAGGCATAAATAGACCTCACTTTAGATGAGCTCACAAAAATAGTTAACTGACAACTACTAAATGTTTTATAACTACCTGAATTAATCATGAACTACAGTAGGAATACATGTTAATAAAGCATTTATTAACACACTGAGTAACCATTTCCAAATGTCTAAATAAAAATATGTATAAATGTACATTTAAATAGTTTATTAATCCTTTACTTACACTTTCTAAATGATCTTATGAACCACTGACAACTTCTAATTAACTGGTTTGTAAATAATGTAATACTTGATTTAGAAATGATAAATTGATCATTAATAAAGTATGAAAATACAATTATTAAACACAATATAGATATGCTTATAAATCAAGAATAAAGCATTTATAGCTGTATTTATAAACTACTTATTAATGTCTATTAATGCTTTATAAATGATGAATTAACTATTTACTAATGCTTAACTAATGCTTAATAGTGTGCAGTTATTATAAAGTGTTACCGGATCTTTTCTTTTTGATTGAAGATGTTTTACCATTTATTACATCATCAATAAATTATGCATCAACACTTTTTTTTTTGTGAAATTCTTTTCAGTAAAGAGAGTTTTCTCCTGTTTAAGTTTACAACTGGATGTTTTTTTGAACGTCTTTGTAAAATGAATTATACTTTTGACTGGCAGCAGATAATTCTACAGGAATTTGATTTTTGAATTTTAGGTGAACAACAATGGTCACCTGACATTTACTCAACCACTATCTGCCTTCGTCCCTTATTCGAATGCTGGAATAGACATCATTGCTCCTCTGTGGACTGACCTTTTCAATGTAAATGGTGGAACAATCTCCTATAGAGAGGACACAAGCAGTGCTGTACTGGCACAAGTCACTGAAGCTGTTCACCAATATTTCCCTAATGTTCCTTTCACTGCTTCATCAGCCTTTGTGGCTACCTGGGACAGTGTGCCGTACATCACTGGTGGAGGGGTAAGTCCTAATCTCGGATTTTTGAGGAATGCTCTATGTGTGTTTTTGGTTATGAATGTTCTCAATTGTTCAATTTTTTTTTTTTTTTTTAAGTCGGTTACTTTCCAAGTGGTTTTAGTCTCCAATGGTGAACGCTCTTTCATCCTGATCAACTACGGTGATATTGCAGAAACAGGACAAGTTTGGCTGGTGAGTCAAGTGAAGATCCAAACACATTTTACAAATAGCAGAAATGAACGACTTACTAACAAGCAAGAGAGGGTTTTTTTGGAACAGGATTTGACTGCATCTTTAAATCCTTTTTTCTTTTTCTTTTTTACTTTCACAGGCTGGTTATGACACAGTGGACTCTGTCAATTCTTTCACAATTCCAGCAGCCAGTGCCCCAGAACTCTCATCCAGCAGTAATATCAATGTGGATGGTCGCTGGTCTTTCCGCGTTGATGGATCGCCAAACTGTAAGCCAAAGAGTCGCCTGTTTGTCTGGAACCTGATCCTCAAACTGTTAACCAGTACCATTTTTGAGCTTATAGTCCTTCGGAAATACTAAACAATTCACTGGCACTTATACTTTTCCTAGTGCCAGCTAATTTCCTGCCGTTTGGGGATGGAGACGTAGTAAACCCCATTTCAGATGATGGAAGCTCTGAAGCCATTTACTTACAGCAGCCTTTCAAATACTTTGGACGGGAATACAATCAGATCTTTGTAAGCATTGGATTTTTTCTTTTTGGTTGAAGATGTTTTACCATTTATTACATCATCAGTTAATTATGCATCAACAATTTTTTTGTCATTCTTTTCAGTAAAGAGAGTTCCCTTTCAAGGGAACTCGCGCTGCGTCAAAGCGCTGCGGGAACGCCCCTGCGTGATTGCGTCGTGAAGCACTAGTGAAATCAGTCCAATGGCGTGGCGGGAGGTCATAGGCGGGTGACATCATTGACCAGGAAACTATGAAGCACCCCTGAACCAAACAGTGTCAGCTTCTGTTGTCTTCAGCAAGCGCTCTCTGTTGAAATCGTTTGTCTAAAAGTGTGTGTGTCTCTCTGTAAAAAGAAAAATATAAGAAAATGGCGAATAAGCAGCAATTTAGGCAGTGTGTGCCTCCTTGCCCTCGTTTTCTTACGGGTGGGGACACACATTTGCTATGTGTTGTTTGTTTGGGACCGGAGCATGCTCAGGCAGCCCTCGAGGGGGCTGGTTGTGAGCATTACGAGCGGTTGTCAATGAAAACGCTCCGGTCTCACCGGGTGCTCTTCGGCTCGTGTTCCCCAGGACTTGGGTCCCGCTGCTGCTGAGGCACAGCGAAGGCTCGCGTCTTGGGGTTCACAAATGGATCTAGCAGCGGGGTTAGAGACGGGCGATGCCCTTTCTCTGCCCTTACCTGCTAGACCCAGCGTTTCAGTTCACGAGTCAGAAGCACGCTCTGTGGTTACTGAAGCGCAGGTGCAGCAGCCTTCCAGTTCTGAGGAACTGGATGTTGTGAGCCTAGATCATGTTGATGAGGATTCGCCACCTCATACACACGCTCACGAGGAGCTTATGGAGGTTGTGACTCGTGCTGTAGCCAGGTTGAACATAGATTGGCCAGCTGAGGAGCAGGTGGTTCGTCAGGACAGTAAATTAGACGAACGCTTTTTACCATCCAGATCACAACCTCCAAAGCGGGGCTTGCCGTTCTTCCCTGATCTCCACACTGAGGTGGTGAGATCATGGAGAAGACTGGCTTCATACAGAGTATTCAGTCCCACAACGTCAGCATATTCATATATAATGGGACTGAAACAACACGGTTATGCAGCGATGCCTCAGGCACTTGCGAGCTATCTCTCTCCTGAGTCTGCATTGTCGCTGAAAGCCCCGCAGCTACCCACTAAGCCAGTAAGAGCAACATCAGCTTTAGTGGGCGTACTCAGCAGCCGCTTGTCTACACACTATGGCGGTACTACAGGCTTATCAGGCTGACCTGCTGAAAGACATAGATGATGAGTGTGAGGAAGTGGGACATGAAACGGATCGCGGAGATCAGGAGAGCCGCTGATCTGTCTCTCCAGGCGACCAAGGAGACGGCCAAATCTATCGGCCGTTCTATGGCAGCCCTGGTAGCTACGGAGAGACACCTATGTCTGAATCTATCTGACATCAAAGATAGAGATAAAAAGTTCTTGTTGGATGCTCCTATCTCTCCTACTGGCCTCTTCGGCGACTCAGTAAACACAGTCGTTGAGAGGTTCCAGGAGGCGAAAAAACAGGCAGCGGTGTTTCAAAAGTTCCTCCCACGTAAATCTCTTGTCTCTGGGGCTGCTGGGCGGGAACAGCCGAGTACGTCCTCCTCGTACAGAGCGCAGCAGAAAGCGAGTGTTGCTTCCCGAGCCCCCCCACAGAGAGACTGAGGGTCAGGGCAGCGCTCGCAGCCGAGGTCTTTCCAGGGTAAAACAGATCTGAGGACTGTTATTATCTCCAGGAAGGCCTCAGCGAAGAAGTCCTGACGCCAGAAGGGTCAGGCTTCAGATGGCAGTCCCCTCCGGAGGGAGTCGGTGTTCACCGCATTACTCGGTGCACGTCTCCCTTTGGTGCCATCAGGGGGCCGTTCTGCCAACCCTGCCACCTCGTGTGCTTCAGGGCGCAGCGGTCCTCAGCGAGCACATCTCCGTGTCCGCCCGGAAACGTAGCGGCGCGGGGAAGTTTGCTCCCTCCAAGGAGGGCTCTAGAGGGGTCAGTTCGGTTGCTCCCTGCCGGTTTGCCGCTTCAGGGCACCGAGGTGACCGTTCAACAAACACCAGAGGCCAGCCTCGAAAGGCTGGTTCCCATAGCAGATTTTTTGGCAGCGTGGAAACTTCTGCCAAACATATCTCATTGGGTCCTGCAGACAGTAGAAAAAGGGTACAGAATTCAATTTGGGTCTCACCCGCCCAAGTTCAACAAGGTGGTGCCCACACTGGTCAACCCCGAGTAGGCTCTGGTTATGGAACAAGAGGTAAAGACTCTCTTACGAAAAGAGGCTATAGAAAGGGTCCCTCCCCACAGCAGAGAGTCGGGGTTTTACAGCCGGTACTTTATAGTTCCAAAGGAGGATGGAGGGTTGCGTCCTATTCTAGATCTGCGCCAATTAAATTGCGCTGTCAAGAGGCTAAAATTCTAAATGTTCACTCTAAAACAGATCGTGTGTCAGATCAGGTCTGAGGACTGGTGTGTCACAATACACAATGCATTTAAAGGATGCATACTTCCATATCTCCATCCTTCCTCAGCACAGGAAGTTCCTCAGGTTTGCTTTCGGGGTCGAAGCATACCAATATCGGGTTCTTCCGTTCGGCCTAGCGTTATCTCCCCGCACTTTCGCGAAGTGCGTGGCTGCAGCTCTGGCTCCATTGAGACTCCAGGGAATCCGTGTTCTGAACTATATAGACGATTGGCTCATTCGAGAGAGTTGGCGATTCAGCATCGAGATGCTGTTCTCGCGCACATGAGAGTGTTGGGGCTAAGGCTAAATGTAAAGAAAAGTGTGTTATCTCCACTCCAGAGGACCACTTTTCTAGGCGTAGTTTGGGATTCTAAGACCATGAGGGCTCATCTAGCGCCCGCTCGGGTAAAAGCGATTCTCATAGCCGTAAACAAAGTGAAGCTAGGCCAGTCACTTAATGTGAAACAGTTTCAGAGACTGTTAGGTCTGATGGCAGCTGCGTCCAACGTGATACCTCTTGGCCTGCTGTACATGAGACCTTTGCAGTGGTGGCTCAAAACCAAGGGGTTCTCCCCAAGGGGAAATCCATTTCGCATGATCAAGGTCACGCGGCGATGCCTTTGTGCCTTGGTTATGTGGAAGGATCCTTGGTTCCTGTCCCAGGGACTGGTGCTGGGGGCTCCTTGTCGTCGCCTGATGCTAACGATGGATGCATCCCTCACCGGCTGGGGGGCGATCATGAGAGGTCGCTCGGTTCAGGGTCTGTGGAGCGGCCATCAGCTGTCCTGGCACATAAACCAGTTGGAGATGATGGCCGTGTTTCTGGCACTCAGACACTTTCTCCCAGACCTGAGGGGCCACCATGTGTTGGTCCGCACGGACAACACAGCGGTGGTCTCTTTCATAAACCATCAAGGGGGTCTGCGCTCACGCTCACTGTGCAAGCTGGCACACTGGATCCTCTTGTGGGCCCAGGGGGAGTTACTATCAGTCAAAATGGTATACATTCCGGGGCATCTGAATCAGGGGGCAGATTTCCTGTCGAGACAGGGACCGATACACGGGGAGTGGAGACTCCACCCAGAGGTGAGGTGAGAGCGCTTCGGGCGAGCTCAGGTGGATCTGTTTGCGTCTCTAGAAACGACTCACTGTTCTACTCCCTCACACATCCAGCCCCTCTGGGGTTGGATGCCATGTTACAGACGTGGGCGAGGCTGCGTCTGTACGCCTTTCCCCCGGTGGCACTGCTCCCAGGAGTTCTGGAGAGAGTACGTCGGGACGGGGTTCGTCTGTTATTAATAGCCCCGTTCTGGCCGGGCCGAGTATGGCTATCAGACATAGTGTCTCTCCTCGAAGGCCCCCCATAGGAGATTCCAGTCAGGAGGGACCTTCTCTCTCAAGGGAGGGGTTCAGTTCTTCACCCACACCCAGAGTTAAATGGAAACTATGGGCCCAGCTCGTAGATTCAGGTCTCTCTACTGAGGTAGTAGAGACTATACTTCACTCCAGAGCTCCTTCTACGAGGAGGCTTTATGCCCTTAAATGGAGAGTATTTGTCTCATGGTGTACAAGCCGGATGTTGAACCCAGCTAGCTGCCCGGTTGGTTCAGTACTGGAGTTTTTGCAAGACAGATTCTCGTCAGGGTTATCATCTTCCACCCTGAAGGTGTACGTGGCGGCCATTTATGCTTATCACACTCCTTTGGAGGGTGCATCTGTGGGAAGACACCCGTGGGTAACTCGCTTCCTCCGTGGTACTCTGAGGCTAAGGCCTGTGGCACGCTCGAGGGTGCCGACATGGGATCTGGCCGTAGTTTTGGAAGGCCTAGCTCTGGCTCCCTTTGAGCCTATTGAAGAGGTCCCGGAGAAGTTTCTCACTCTCAAGATGCTGTTCCTCTTAGCTATCTCGTCTCTCAAAAGAGTGCGAGATTTGCAAGCATTGTCGGTTTCTCCCTCCTGTCTTGAATTCGCGCCAGGTATGGTAAAAACATTCTTGTTTCCTAAAGAAGGATATGTGCCTAAGGTCCCCACCAATGTGGCAGGCCCTATAATGCTGCAGGCCTTTTCTCCGCCTCCGTTTCGGAACCCAGACCAGGAGAAATTAAATCTGCTCTGCCCAGTGAGGGCACTTGATGCTTACGTCCACAGGCCTGCCCTGTGGCGCAAATCAGATCAACTGTTTGTGTGCTTTGGGTCCACTAGTAGGGGGAACCCTGCATCTAAGCAGACATTAATTAAGTGGATAGTTGAGACCATATCAATTGCTTATGAGTCGGCCGGTCAACCTTCACCTCTAAGGGTCCGAGCCCATTCGACTCGGAGTATGGCTGCCTCTAGAGCCATGCTTTCGGGGGTATCCCTTCAGGAAGTGTGTGATGCGGCAGGTTGGTCCTCACCGCACACCTTTGTGAGATTTTATAATCTGGATATGGCTTCGACTCCAGGGTCTCGAGTGCTTGTGGTATAGTGTGCGCTACGATTTCACACAGACAGGCACTTGGCATTATGGCGGCGTGGGTATTGAGTTCCTGCAGCGCTTTGACGCAGCGCGAGTTCCCTTGAAAGGGAACGTCTCAGGTTACGTATGTAACCATGGTTCCCTGAGAGGGGACGAGACGCTGTGTTGCTTTGCCATACTCCGGGCATGCCTGTGACCGACTTGCTTCGACATATTAGAAGCTGACACTGTTTGGTTCAGGGGTGCTTTATAGTTTCCTGGTCAATGACGTCACCCGCCTATGACGTCCCGTTACGCCATTGGACTGATTTCACTAGTGCTTCACGACGCAATCACGCAGGGGCGTTCCCGCAGCGCTTTGACGCAGCGTCTCGTTCCCTCTCAGGGAACCATGATATGTTTTCTCCTGTTTAAGTTTACAACTGGTTGTTTTTTAAACGTCTTTGTTAAATGAATGATACTTTTGACTGGCAGCAGATAATTCTACAGCAATTTCATTTTAATTTTAGGTGAACAACAATGGTCACTTGACATTTACTCAGCCACTATCTGCCTACGTCCCTTATCTGAACTCTGGAATAGACATCATTGCTCCTCTGTGGACTGACCTTTTCAATGTAAATGGCGGAACAATCTCCTATAGAGAGGACACAAGCAGTGCTGTACTGGCACAAGTCACTGAAGCTGTTCACCAATATTTCCCTAATGTTCCTTTCACTGCTTCATCAGCCTTTGTGGCTACCTGGGACAGTGTGCCATACATCACTGGTGGAGGGGTAAGTCCTAATCTCGGATTTTTGATGAATGCTCTATGTGTGTTTTTGGTTATGAATGTTCTCAATTGTTCAATTTTTTTTTTTTTTTTTTAAGTCGGTTACTTTCCAAGTGGTTTTAGTCTCCAATGGTGAACGCTCTTTCATCCTGATCAACTACGGTGATATTGCAGAAACAGGACAAGTTTGGCTGGTGAGTCAAGTGAAGATCCAAACACATTTTACAAATAGCAGAAATGAACGACTTACTAACAAGCAAGAGAGGGTTTTTTTGGAACAGGATTTGACTGCATCTTTAAATCCTTTTTTCTTTTTCTTTTTTACTTTTACAGGCTGGTTATGACACAGTGGACTCTGTCAATTCTTTCACAATTCCAGCAGCCAGTGCCCCAGAACTCTCATCCAGCAGTAATATCAATGTGGATGGTCGCTGGTCTTTCCGCGTTGATGGATCACCAAACTGTAAGCCAAAGAGTCGCCTGTTTGTCTGCAACATGATCCTCAAACTATTAACCAGTACCGTTTTTATGAGCTTATATTCCTTCAGAAATATTAAACAATTCACTGGCACTTATACTTTTCCTAGTGCCAGCTAATTTCCTGCCATTTGGGGATGGAGACGTAGTAAACCCCATTTCAGATGATGGAAGCTCTGAAGCCATTTACTTGCAGCAGCCTTTAAAATACTTTGGACGCGAATACAATCAGATCTATGTAAGCATTGGATTTTTGGTAACACTTTATAATAACTGCACGCTATGAAGCATTAGTAAATAGTTAATTCATCATTTATAAAGCATTAACAGATATTAATAAGCAGTTTATAAATACAGCTATAAATGCTTTATTCCTGATTTATACGCATATCTATAATGTATTTAATAATTGTATTTTCATACTTTATTAATGATCAATTTACTTTGTACCATTTCTAAATCAAGTATTACATTATTTACAAACCAGTTAATTAGAAATTGTCAGTGGTTCATAAGATCATTTAGAAAGCGTAAGTAAAGGATTAATAAACTATTTAAATATACATTTATACATCTTATTATTTAGACATATAGATATAGTTACTCAGTGTGTTAATAAATGCTTTATTTACATGTATTCCTACTGTAGTTCATGATTAATTCAGGTAGTTATAAAACATTTAGTAGTTGCCAGTTAACTATTTTTGTGAGCTCATCTAAAGTGAGGACTATTTACGCCTCGTAAAGCTTTAACAAAGGAGATTTAAAGGCTCAGTTATCTTCGAAAACAGAAAAAGGAAACAAACACAACAGAGTGATACAGAACATAGACATGTTTATTTCAAGATGCAAAAAATGAAACTGTACAACTGGTAACTTGATATAAAATGAAAAATAAACCTCTTCAATGTCATAGAAAAATAAAATTCCTGTACACCTCCAGAAAACATAACTGTGCAGTAAAATGAAACTAAGCCTTTGCAAGCTGATATAAAAAATTAATTTCTGTAAAGTGTAAACATTGCTGAATAAAAATTTACCAGTGGATTACACTGGATTACAGGAGTGCCAAAATACAACAAAATAAAATTTGTATAAAACAATAATAATATAATAAAATATTTTGCAGTGTCAAAACTACCTCAGTACTAACTTTCAAACATTAGAGAATGGCAGTGCAGAAGAAAACTGAGCCTTTAAATCTCCTTTGTAAAAGCGTTACGAGGCATAAATAGACCTCACTTTAGATGAGCTCACAAAAATAGTTAACTGACAACTACTAAATGTTTTATAACTACCTGAATTAATCATGAACTACAGTAGGAATACATGTTAATAAAGCATTTATTAACACACTGAGTAACCATTTCCAAATGTCTAAATAAAAATATGTATAAATGTACATTTAAATAGTTTATTAATCCTTTACTTACACTTTCTAAATGATCTTATGAACCACTGACAACTTCTAATTAACTGGTTTGTAAATAATGTAATACTTGATTTAGAAATGATAAATTGATCATTAATAAAGTATGAAAATACAATTATTAAACACAATATAGATATGCTTATAAATCAAGAATAAAGCATTTATAGCTGTATTTATAAACTACTTATTAATGTCTATTAATGCTTTATAAATGATGAATTAACTATTTACTAATGCTTAACTAATGCTTAATAGTGTGCAGTTATTATAAAGTGTTACCGGATCTTTTCTTTTTGATTGAAGATGTTTTACCATTTATTACATCATCAATAAATTATGCATCAACACTTTTTTTTTTGTGAAATTCTTTTCAGTAAAGAGAGTTTTCTCCTGTTTAAGTTTACAACTGGATGTTTTTTTGAACGTCTTTGTAAAATGAATTATACTTTTGACTGGCAGCAGATAATTCTACAGGAATTTGATTTTTGAATTTTAGGTGAACAACAATGGTCACCTGACATTTACTCAACCACTATCTGCCTTCGTCCCTTATTCGAATGCTGGAATAGACATCATTGCTCCTCTGTGGACTGACCTTTTCAATGTAAATGGTGGAACAATCTCCTATAGAGAGGACACAAGCAGTGCTGTACTGGCACAAGTCACTGAAGCTGTTCACCAATATTTCCCTAATGTTCCTTTCACTGCTTCATCAGCCTTTGTGGCTACCTGGGACAGTGTGCCGTACATCACTGGTGGAGGGGTAAGTCCTAATCTCGGATTTTTGAGGAATGCTCTATGTGTGTTTTTGGTTATGAATGTTCTCAATTGTTCAATTTTTTTTTTTTTTTTTAAGTCGGTTACTTTCCAAGTGGTTTTAGTCTCCAATGGTGAACGCTCTTTCATCCTGATCAACTACGGTGATATTGCAGAAACAGGACAAGTTTGGCTGGTGAGTCAAGTGAAGATCCAAACACATTTTACAAATAGCAGAAATGAACGACTTACTAACAAGCAAGAGAGGGTTTTTTTGGAACAGGATTTGACTGCATCTTTAAATCCTTTTTTCTTTTTCTTTTTTACTTTCACAGGCTGGTTATGACACAGTGGACTCTGTCAATTCTTTCACAATTCCAGCAGCCAGTGCCCCAGAACTCTCATCCAGCAGTAATATCAATGTGGATGGTCGCTGGTCTTTCCGCGTTGATGGATCGCCAAACTGTAAGCCAAAGAGTCGCCTGTTTGTCTGGAACCTGATCCTCAAACTGTTAACCAGTACCATTTTTGAGCTTATAGTCCTTCGGAAATACTAAACAATTCACTGGCACTTATACTTTTCCTAGTGCCAGCTAATTTCCTGCCGTTTGGGGATGGAGACGTAGTAAACCCCATTTCAGATGATGGAAGCTCTGAAGCCATTTACTTACAGCAGCCTTTCAAATACTTTGGACGGGAATACAATCAGATCTTTGTAAGCATTGGATTTTTTCTTTTTGGTTGAAGATGTTTTACCATTTATTACATCATCAGTTAATTATGCATCAACAATTTTTTTGTCATTCTTTTCAGTAAAGAGAGTTCCCTTTCAAGGGAACTCGCGCTGCGTCAAAGCGCTGCGGGAACGCCCCTGCGTGATTGCGTCGTGAAGCACTAGTGAAATCAGTCCAATGGCGTGGCGGGAGGTCATAGGCGGGTGACATCATTGACCAGGAAACTATGAAGCACCCCTGAACCAAACAGTGTCAGCTTCTGTTGTCTTCAGCAAGCGCTCTCTGTTGAAATCGTTTGTCTAAAAGTGTGTGTGTCTCTCTGTAAAAAGAAAAATATAAGAAAATGGCGAATAAGCAGCAATTTAGGCAGTGTGTGCCTCCTTGCCCTCGTTTTCTTACGGGTGGGGACACACATTTGCTATGTGTTGTTTGTTTGGGACCGGAGCATGCTCAGGCAGCCCTCGAGGGGGCTGGTTGTGAGCATTACGAGCGGTTGTCAATGAAAACGCTCCGGTCTCACCGGGTGCTCTTCGGCTCGTGTTCCCCAGGACTTGGGTCCCGCTGCTGCTGAGGCACAGCGAAGGCTCGCGTCTTGGGGTTCACAAATGGATCTAGCAGCGGGGTTAGAGACGGGCGATGCCCTTTCTCTGCCCTTACCTGCTAGACCCAGCGTTTCAGTTCACGAGTCAGAAGCACGCTCTGTGGTTACTGAAGCGCAGGTGCAGCAGCCTTCCAGTTCTGAGGAACTGGATGTTGTGAGCCTAGATCATGTTGATGAGGATTCGCCACCTCATACACACGCTCACGAGGAGCTTATGGAGGTTGTGACTCGTGCTGTAGCCAGGTTGAACATAGATTGGCCAGCTGAGGAGCAGGTGGTTCGTCAGGACAGTAAATTAGACGAACGCTTTTTACCATCCAGATCACAACCTCCAAAGCGGGGCTTGCCGTTCTTCCCTGATCTCCACACTGAGGTGGTGAGATCATGGAGAAGACTGGCTTCATACAGAGTATTCAGTCCCACAACGTCAGCATATTCATATATAATGGGACTGAAACAACACGGTTATGCAGCGATGCCTCAGGCACTTGCGAGCTATCTCTCTCCTGAGTCTGCATTGTCGCTGAAAGCCCCGCAGCTACCCACTAAGCCAGTAAGAGCAACATCAGCTTTAGTGGGCGTACTCAGCAGCCGCTTGTCTACACACTATGGCGGTACTACAGGCTTATCAGGCTGACCTGCTGAAAGACATAGATGATGAGTGTGAGGAAGTGGGACATGAAACGGATCGCGGAGATCAGGAGAGCCGCTGATCTGTCTCTCCAGGCGACCAAGGAGACGGCCAAATCTATCGGCCGTTCTATGGCAGCCCTGGTAGCTACGGAGAGACACCTATGTCTGAATCTATCTGACATCAAAGATAGAGATAAAAAGTTCTTGTTGGATGCTCCTATCTCTCCTACTGGCCTCTTCGGCGACTCAGTAAACACAGTCGTTGAGAGGTTCCAGGAGGCGAAAAAACAGGCAGCGGTGTTTCAAAAGTTCCTCCCACGTAAATCTCTTGTCTCTGGGGCTGCTGGGCGGGAACAGCCGAGTACGTCCTCCTCGTACAGAGCGCAGCAGAAAGCGAGTGTTGCTTCCCGAGCCCCCCCACAGAGAGACTGAGGGTCAGGGCAGCGCTCGCAGCCGAGGTCTTTCCAGGGTAAAACAGATCTGAGGACTGTTATTATCTCCAGGAAGGCCTCAGCGAAGAAGTCCTGACGCCAGAAGGGTCAGGCTTCAGATGGCAGTCCCCTCCGGAGGGAGTCGGTGTTCACCGCATTACTCGGTGCACGTCTCCCTTTGGTGCCATCAGGGGGCCGTTCTGCCAACCCTGCCACCTCGTGTGCTTCAGGGCGCAGCGGTCCTCAGCGAGCACATCTCCGTGTCCGCCCGGAAACGTAGCGGCGCGGGGAAGTTTGCTCCCTCCAAGGAGGGCTCTAGAGGGGTCAGTTCGGTTGCTCCCTGCCGGTTTGCCGCTTCAGGGCACCGAGGTGACCGTTCAACAAACACCAGAGGCCAGCCTCGAAAGGCTGGTTCCCATAGCAGATTTTTTGGCAGCGTGGAAACTTCTGCCAAACATATCTCATTGGGTCCTGCAGACAGTAGAAAAAGGGTACAGAATTCAATTTGGGTCTCACCCGCCCAAGTTCAACAAGGTGGTGCCCACACTGGTCAACCCCGAGTAGGCTCTGGTTATGGAACAAGAGGTAAAGACTCTCTTACGAAAAGAGGCTATAGAAAGGGTCCCTCCCCACAGCAGAGAGTCGGGGTTTTACAGCCGGTACTTTATAGTTCCAAAGGAGGATGGAGGGTTGCGTCCTATTCTAGATCTGCGCCAATTAAATTGCGCTGTCAAGAGGCTAAAATTCTAAATGTTCACTCTAAAACAGATCGTGTGTCAGATCAGGTCTGAGGACTGGTGTGTCACAATACACAATGCATTTAAAGGATGCATACTTCCATATCTCCATCCTTCCTCAGCACAGGAAGTTCCTCAGGTTTGCTTTCGGGGTCGAAGCATACCAATATCGGGTTCTTCCGTTCGGCCTAGCGTTATCTCCCCGCACTTTCGCGAAGTGCGTGGCTGCAGCTCTGGCTCCATTGAGACTCCAGGGAATCCGTGTTCTGAACTATATAGACGATTGGCTCATTCGAGAGAGTTGGCGATTCAGCATCGAGATGCTGTTCTCGCGCACATGAGAGTGTTGGGGCTAAGGCTAAATGTAAAGAAAAGTGTGTTATCTCCACTCCAGAGGACCACTTTTCTAGGCGTAGTTTGGGATTCTAAGACCATGAGGGCTCATCTAGCGCCCGCTCGGGTAAAAGCGATTCTCATAGCCGTAAACAAAGTGAAGCTAGGCCAGTCACTTAATGTGAAACAGTTTCAGAGACTGTTAGGTCTGATGGCAGCTGCGTCCAACGTGATACCTCTTGGCCTGCTGTACATGAGACCTTTGCAGTGGTGGCTCAAAACCAAGGGGTTCTCCCCAAGGGGAAATCCATTTCGCATGATCAAGGTCACGCGGCGATGCCTTTGTGCCTTGGTTATGTGGAAGGATCCTTGGTTCCTGTCCCAGGGACTGGTGCTGGGGGCTCCTTGTCGTCGCCTGATGCTAACGATGGATGCATCCCTCACCGGCTGGGGGGCGATCATGAGAGGTCGCTCGGTTCAGGGTCTGTGGAGCGGCCATCAGCTGTCCTGGCACATAAACCAGTTGGAGATGATGGCCGTGTTTCTGGCACTCAGACACTTTCTCCCAGACCTGAGGGGCCACCATGTGTTGGTCCGCACGGACAACACAGCGGTGGTCTCTTTCATAAACCATCAAGGGGGTCTGCGCTCACGCTCACTGTGCAAGCTGGCACACTGGATCCTCTTGTGGGCCCAGGGGGAGTTACTATCAGTCAAAATGGTATACATTCCGGGGCATCTGAATCAGGGGGCAGATTTCCTGTCGAGACAGGGACCGATACACGGGGAGTGGAGACTCCACCCAGAGGTGAGGTGAGAGCGCTTCGGGCGAGCTCAGGTGGATCTGTTTGCGTCTCTAGAAACGACTCACTGTTCTACTCCCTCACACATCCAGCCCCTCTGGGGTTGGATGCCATGTTACAGACGTGGGCGAGGCTGCGTCTGTACGCCTTTCCCCCGGTGGCACTGCTCCCAGGAGTTCTGGAGAGAGTACGTCGGGACGGGGTTCGTCTGTTATTAATAGCCCCGTTCTGGCCGGGCCGAGTATGGCTATCAGACATAGTGTCTCTCCTCGAAGGCCCCCCATAGGAGATTCCAGTCAGGAGGGACCTTCTCTCTCAAGGGAGGGGTTCAGTTCTTCACCCACACCCAGAGTTAAATGGAAACTATGGGCCCAGCTCGTAGATTCAGGTCTCTCTACTGAGGTAGTAGAGACTATACTTCACTCCAGAGCTCCTTCTACGAGGAGGCTTTATGCCCTTAAATGGAGAGTATTTGTCTCATGGTATACAAGCCGGATGTTGAACCCAGCTAGCTGCCCGGTTGGTTCAGTACTGGAGTTTTTGCAAGACAGATTCTCGTCAGGGTTATCATCTTCCACCCTGAAGGTGTACGTGGCGGCCATTTATGCTTATCACACTCCTTTGGAGGGTGCATCTGTGGGAAGACACCCGTGGGTAACTCGCTTCCTCCGTGGTACTCTGAGGCTAAGGCCTGTGGCACGCTCGAGGGTGCCGACATGGGATCTGGCCGTAGTTTTGGAAGGCCTAGCTCTGGCTCCCTTTGAGCCTATTGAAGAGGTCCCGGAGAAGTTTCTCACTCTCAAGATGCTGTTCCTCTTAGCTATCTCGTCTCTCAAAAGAGTGCGAGATTTGCAAGCATTGTCGGTTTCTCCCTCCTGTCTTGAATTCGCGCCAGGTATGGTAAAAACATTCTTGTTTCCTAAAGAAGGATATGTGCCTAAGGTCCCCACCAATGTGGCAGGCCCTATAATGCTGCAGGCCTTTTCTCCGCCTCCGTTTCGGAACCCAGACCAGGAGAAATTAAATCTGCTCTGCCCAGTGAGGGCACTTGATGCTTACGTCCACAGGCCTGCCCTGTGGCGCAAATCAGATCAACTGTTTGTGTGCTTTGGGTCCACTAGTAGGGGGAACCCTGCATCTAAGCAGACATTAATTAAGTGGATAGTTGAGACCATATCAATTGCTTATGAGTCGGCCGGTCAACCTTCACCTCTAAGGGTCCGAGCCCATTCGACTCGGAGTATGGCTGCCTCTAGAGCCATGCTTTCGGGGGTATCCCTTCAGGAAGTGTGTGATGCGGCAGGTTGGTCCTCACCGCACACCTTTGTGAGATTTTATAATCTGGATATGGCTTCGACTCCAGGGTCTCGAGTGCTTGTGGTATAGTGTGCGCTACGATTTCACACAGACAGGCACTTGGCATTATGGCGGCGTGGGTATTGAGTTCCTGCAGCGCTTTGACGCAGCGCGAGTTCCCTTGAAAGGGAACGTCTCAGGTTACGTATGTAACCATGGTTCCCTGAGAGGGAACGAGACGCTGTGTTGCTTTGCCATACTCCGGGCATGCCTGTGACCGACTTGCTTCGACATATTAGAAGCTGACACTGTTTGGTTCAGGGGTGCTTTATAGTTTCCTGGTCAATGACGTCACCCGCCTATGACGTCCCGTTACGCCATTGGACTGATTTCACTAGTGCTTCACGACGCAATCACGCAGGGGCGTTCCCGCAGCGCTTTGACGCAGCGTCTCGTTCCCTCTCAGGGAACCATGATATGTTTTCTCCTGTTTAAGTTTACAACTGGTTGTTTTTTAAACGTCTTTGTTAAATGAATGATACTTTTGACTGGCAGCAGATAATTCTACAGCAATTTCATTTTAATTTTAGGTGAACAACAATGGTCACTTGACATTTACTCAGCCACTATCTGCCTACGTCCCTTATCTGAACTCTGGAATAGACATCATTGCTCCTCTGTGGACTGACCTTTTCAATGTAAATGGCGGAACAATCTCCTATAGAGAGGACACAAGCAGTGCTGTACTGGCACAAGTCACTGAAGCTGTTCACCAATATTTCCCTAATGTTCCTTTCACTGCTTCATCAGCCTTTGTGGCTACCTGGGACAGTGTGCCATACATCACTGGTGGAGGGGTAAGTCCTAATCTCGGATTTTTGATGAATGCTCTATGTGTGTTTTTGGTTATGAATGTTCTCAATTGTTCAATTTTTTTTTTTTTTTTTTAAGTCGGTTACTTTCCAAGTGGTTTTAGTCTCCAATGGTGAACGCTCTTTCATCCTGATCAACTACGGTGATATTGCAGAAACAGGACAAGTTTGGCTGGTGAGTCAAGTGAAGATCCAAACACATTTTACAAATAGCAGAAATGAACGACTTACTAACAAGCAAGAGAGGGTTTTTTTGGAACAGGATTTGACTGCATCTTTAAATCCTTTTTTCTTTTTCTTTTTTACTTTTACAGGCTGGTTATGACACAGTGGACTCTGTCAATTCTTTCACAATTCCAGCAGCCAGTGCCCCAGAACTCTCATCCAGCAGTAATATCAATGTGGATGGTCGCTGGTCTTTCCGCGTTGATGGATCACCAAACTGTAAGCCAAAGAGTCGCCTGTTTGTCTGCAACATGATCCTCAAACTATTAACCAGTACCGTTTTTATGAGCTTATATTCCTTCAGAAATATTAAACAATTCACTGGCACTTATACTTTTCCTAGTGCCAGCTAATTTCCTGCCATTTGGGGATGGAGACGTAGTAAACCCCATTTCAGATGATGGAAGCTCTGAAGCCATTTACTTGCAGCAGCCTTTAAAATACTTTGGACGCGAATACAATCAGATCTATGTAAGCATTGGATTTTTGGTAACACTTTATAATAACTGCACGCTATGAAGCATTAGTAAATAGTTAATTCATCATTTATAAAGCATTAACAGATATTAATAAGCAGTTTATAAATACAGCTATAAATGCTTTATTCCTGATTTATACGCATATCTATAATGTATTTAATAATTGTATTTTCATACTTTATTAATGATCAATTTACTTTGTACCATTTCTAAATCAAGTATTACATTATTTACAAACCAGTTAATTAGAAATTGTCAGTGGTTCATAAGATCATTTAGAAAGCGTAAGTAAAGGATTAATAAACTATTTAAATATACATTTATACATCTTATTATTTAGACATATAGATATAGTTACTCAGTGTGTTAATAAATGCTTTATTTACATGTATTCCTACTGTAGTTCATGATTAATTCAGGTAGTTATAAAACATTTAGTAGTTGCCAGTTAACTATTTTTGTGAGCTCATCTAAAGTGAGGACTATTTACGCCTCGTAAAGCTTTAACAAAGGAGATTTAAAGGCTCAGTTATCTTCGAAAACAGAAAAAGGAAACAAACACAACAGAGTGATACAGAACATAGACATGTTTATTTCAAGATGCAAAAAATGAAACTGTACAACTGGTAACTTGATATAAAATGAAAAATAAACCTCTTCAATGTCATAGAAAAATAAAATTCCTGTACACCTCCAGAAAACATAACTGTGCAGTAAAATGAAACTAAGCCTTTGCAAGCTGATATAAAAAATTAATTTCTGTAAAGTGTAAACATTGCTGAATAAAAATTTACCAGTGGATTACACTGGATTACAGGAGTGCCAAAATACAACAAAATAAAATTTGTATAAAACAATAATAATATAATAAAATATTTTGCAGTGTCAAAACTACCTCAGTACTAACTTTCAAACATTAGAGAATGGCAGTGCAGAAGAAAACTGAGCCTTTAAATCTCCTTTGTAAAAGCGTTACGAGGCATAAATAGACCTCACTTTAGATGAGCTCACAAAAATAGTTAACTGACAACTACTAAATGTTTTATAACTACCTGAATTAATCATGAACTACAGTAGGAATACATGTTAATAAAGCATTTATTAACACACTGAGTAACCATTTCCAAATGTCTAAATAAAAATATGTATAAATGTACATTTAAATAGTTTATTAATCCTTTACTTACACTTTCTAAATGATCTTATGAACCACTGACAACTTCTAATTAACTGGTTTGTAAATAATGTAATACTTGATTTAGAAATGATAAATTGATCATTAATAAAGTATGAAAATACAATTATTAAACACAATATAGATATGCTTATAAATCAAGAATAAAGCATTTATAGCTGTATTTATAAACTACTTATTAATGTCTATTAATGCTTTATAAATGATGAATTAACTATTTACTAATGCTTAACTAATGCTTAATAGTGTGCAGTTATTATAAAGTGTTACCGGATCTTTTCTTTTTGATTGAAGATGTTTTACCATTTATTACATCATCAATAAATTATGCATCAACACTTTTTTTTTTGTGAAATTCTTTTCAGTAAAGAGAGTTTTCTCCTGTTTAAGTTTACAACTGGATGTTTTTTTGAACGTCTTTGTAAAATGAATTATACTTTTGACTGGCAGCAGATAATTCTACAGGAATTTGATTTTTGAATTTTAGGTGAACAACAATGGTCACCTGACATTTACTCAACCACTATCTGCCTTCGTCCCTTATTCGAATGCTGGAATAGACATCATTGCTCCTCTGTGGACTGACCTTTTCAATGTAAATGGTGGAACAATCTCCTATAGAGAGGACACAAGCAGTGCTGTACTGGCACAAGTCACTGAAGCTGTTCACCAATATTTCCCTAATGTTCCTTTCACTGCTTCATCAGCCTTTGTGGCTACCTGGGACAGTGTGCCGTACATCACTGGTGGAGGGGTAAGTCCTAATCTCGGATTTTTGAGGAATGCTCTATGTGTGTTTTTGGTTATGAATGTTCTCAATTGTTCAATTTTTTTTTTTTTTTTTAAGTCGGTTACTTTCCAAGTGGTTTTAGTCTCCAATGGTGAACGCTCTTTCATCCTGATCAACTACGGTGATATTGCAGAAACAGGACAAGTTTGGCTGGTGAGTCAAGTGAAGATCCAAACACATTTTACAAATAGCAGAAATGAACGACTTACTAACAAGCAAGAGAGGGTTTTTTTGGAACAGGATTTGACTGCATCTTTAAATCCTTTTTTCTTTTTCTTTTTTACTTTCACAGGCTGGTTATGACACAGTGGACTCTGTCAATTCTTTCACAATTCCAGCAGCCAGTGCCCCAGAACTCTCATCCAGCAGTAATATCAATGTGGATGGTCGCTGGTCTTTCCGCGTTGATGGATCGCCAAACTGTAAGCCAAAGAGTCGCCTGTTTGTCTGGAACCTGATCCTCAAACTGTTAACCAGTACCATTTTTGAGCTTATAGTCCTTCGGAAATACTAAACAATTCACTGGCACTTATACTTTTCCTAGTGCCAGCTAATTTCCTGCCGTTTGGGGATGGAGACGTAGTAAACCCCATTTCAGATGATGGAAGCTCTGAAGCCATTTACTTACAGCAGCCTTTCAAATACTTTGGACGGGAATACAATCAGATCTTTGTAAGCATTGGATTTTTTCTTTTTGGTTGAAGATGTTTTACCATTTATTACATCATCAGTTAATTATGCATCAACAATTTTTTTGTCATTCTTTTCAGTAAAGAGAGTTCCCTTTCAAGGGAACTCGCGCTGCGTCAAAGCGCTGCGGGAACGCCCCTGCGTGATTGCGTCGTGAAGCACTAGTGAAATCAGTCCAATGGCGTGGCGGGAGGTCATAGGCGGGTGACATCATTGACCAGGAAACTATGAAGCACCCCTGAACCAAACAGTGTCAGCTTCTGTTGTCTTCAGCAAGCGCTCTCTGTTGAAATCGTTTGTCTAAAAGTGTGTGTGTCTCTCTGTAAAAAGAAAAATATAAGAAAATGGCGAATAAGCAGCAATTTAGGCAGTGTGTGCCTCCTTGCCCTCGTTTTCTTACGGGTGGGGACACACATTTGCTATGTGTTGTTTGTTTGGGACCGGAGCATGCTCAGGCAGCCCTCGAGGGGGCTGGTTGTGAGCATTACGAGCGGTTGTCAATGAAAACGCTCCGGTCTCACCGGGTGCTCTTCGGCTCGTGTTCCCCAGGACTTGGGTCCCGCTGCTGCTGAGGCACAGCGAAGGCTCGCGTCTTGGGGTTCACAAATGGATCTAGCAGCGGGGTTAGAGACGGGCGATGCCCTTTCTCTGCCCTTACCTGCTAGACCCAGCGTTTCAGTTCACGAGTCAGAAGCACGCTCTGTGGTTACTGAAGCGCAGGTGCAGCAGCCTTCCAGTTCTGAGGAACTGGATGTTGTGAGCCTAGATCATGTTGATGAGGATTCGCCACCTCATACACACGCTCACGAGGAGCTTATGGAGGTTGTGACTCGTGCTGTAGCCAGGTTGAACATAGATTGGCCAGCTGAGGAGCAGGTGGTTCGTCAGGACAGTAAATTAGACGAACGCTTTTTACCATCCAGATCACAACCTCCAAAGCGGGGCTTGCCGTTCTTCCCTGATCTCCACACTGAGGTGGTGAGATCATGGAGAAGACTGGCTTCATACAGAGTATTCAGTCCCACAACGTCAGCATATTCATATATAATGGGACTGAAACAACACGGTTATGCAGCGATGCCTCAGGCACTTGCGAGCTATCTCTCTCCTGAGTCTGCATTGTCGCTGAAAGCCCCGCAGCTACCCACTAAGCCAGTAAGAGCAACATCAGCTTTAGTGGGCGTACTCAGCAGCCGCTTGTCTACACACTATGGCGGTACTACAGGCTTATCAGGCTGACCTGCTGAAAGACATAGATGATGAGTGTGAGGAAGTGGGACATGAAACGGATCGCGGAGATCAGGAGAGCCGCTGATCTGTCTCTCCAGGCGACCAAGGAGACGGCCAAATCTATCGGCCGTTCTATGGCAGCCCTGGTAGCTACGGAGAGACACCTATGTCTGAATCTATCTGACATCAAAGATAGAGATAAAAAGTTCTTGTTGGATGCTCCTATCTCTCCTACTGGCCTCTTCGGCGACTCAGTAAACACAGTCGTTGAGAGGTTCCAGGAGGCGAAAAAACAGGCAGCGGTGTTTCAAAAGTTCCTCCCACGTAAATCTCTTGTCTCTGGGGCTGCTGGGCGGGAACAGCCGAGTACGTCCTCCTCGTACAGAGCGCAGCAGAAAGCGAGTGTTGCTTCCCGAGCCCCCCCACAGAGAGACTGAGGGTCAGGGCAGCGCTCGCAGCCGAGGTCTTTCCAGGGTAAAACAGATCTGAGGACTGTTATTATCTCCAGGAAGGCCTCAGCGAAGAAGTCCTGACGCCAGAAGGGTCAGGCTTCAGATGGCAGTCCCCTCCGGAGGGAGTCGGTGTTCACCGCATTACTCGGTGCACGTCTCCCTTTGGTGCCATCAGGGGGCCGTTCTGCCAACCCTGCCACCTCGTGTGCTTCAGGGCGCAGCGGTCCTCAGCGAGCACGTCTCCGTGTCCGCCCGGAAACGTAGCGGCGCGGGGAAGTTTGCTCCCTCCAAGGAGGGCTCTAGAGGGGTCAGTTCGGTTGCTCCCTGCCGGTTTGCCGCTTCAGGGCACCGAGGTGACCGTTCAACAAACACCAGAGGCCAGCCTCGAAAGGCTGGTTCCCATAGCAGATTTTTTGGCAGCGTGGAAACTTCTGCCAAACATATCTCATTGGGTCCTGCAGACAGTAGAAAAAGGGTACAGAATTCAATTTGGGTCTCACCCGCCCAAGTTCAACAAGGTGGTGCCCACACTGGTCAACCCCGAGTAGGCTCTGGTTATGGAACAAGAGGTAAAGACTCTCTTACGAAAAGAGGCTATAGAAAGGGTCCCTCCCCACAGCAGAGAGTCGGGGTTTTACAGCCGGTACTTTATAGTTCCAAAGGAGGATGGAGGGTTGCGTCCTATTCTAGATCTGCGCCAATTAAATTGCGCTGTCAAGAGGCTAAAATTCTAAATGTTCACTCTAAAACAGATCGTGTGTCAGATCAGGTCTGAGGACTGGTGTGTCACAATACACAATGCATTTAAAGGATGCATACTTCCATATCTCCATCCTTCCTCAGCACAGGAAGTTCCTCAGGTTTGCTTTCGGGGTCGAAGCATACCAATATCGGGTTCTTCCGTTCGGCCTAGCGTTATCTCCCCGCACTTTCGCGAAGTGCGTGGCTGCAGCTCTGGCTCCATTGAGACTCCGGGGAATCCGTGTTCTGAACTATATAGACGATTGGCTCATTCGAGAGAGTTGGCGATTCAGCATCGAGATGCTGTTCTCGCGCACATGAGAGTGTTGGGGCTAAGGCTAAATGTAAAGAAAAGTGTGTTATCTCCACTCCAGAGGACCACTTTTCTAGGCGTAGTTTGGGATTCTAAGACCATGAGGGCTCATCTAGCGCCCGCTCGGGTAAAAGCGATTCTCATAGCCGTAAACAAAGTGAAGCTAGGCCAGTCACTTAATGTGAAACAGTTTCAGAGACTGTTAGGTCTGATGGCAGCTGCGTCCAACGTGATACCTCTTGGCCTGCTGTACATGAGACCTTTGCAGTGGTGGCTCAAAACCAAGGGGTTCTCCCCAAGGGGAAATCCATTTCGCATGATCAAGGTCACGCGGCGATGCCTTTGTGCCTTGGTTATGTGGAAGGATCCTTGGTTCCTGTCCCAGGGACTGGTGCTGGGGGCGCCTTGTCGTCGCCTGATGCTAACGATGGATGCATCCCTCACCGGCTGGGGGGCGATCATGAGAGGTCGCTCGGTTCAGGGTCTGTGGAGCGGCCATCAGCTGTCCTGGCACATAAACCAGTTGGAGATGATGGCCGTGTTTCTGGCACTCAGACACTTTCTCCCAGACCTGAGGGGCCACCATGTGTTGGTCCGCACGGACAACACAGCGGTGGTCTCTTTCATAAACCATCAAGGGGGTCTGCGCTCACGCTCACTGTGCAAGCTGGCACACTGGATCCTCTTGTGGGCCCAGGGGGAGTTACTATCAGTCAAAATGGTATACATTCCGGGGCATCTGAATCAGGGGGCAGATTTCCTGTCGAGACAGGGACCGATACACGGGGAGTGGAGACTCCACCCAGAGGTGAGGTGAGAGCGCTTCGGGCGAGCTCAGGTGGATCTGTTTGCGTCTCGAGAAACGACTCACTGTTCTACTCCCTCACACATCCAGCCCCTCTGGGGTTGGATGCCATGTTACAGACGTGGGCGAGGCTGCGTCTGTACGCCTTTCCCCCGGTGGCACTGCTCCCAGGAGTTCTGGAGAGAGTACGTCGGGACGGGGTTCGTCTGTTATTAATAGCCCCGTTCTGGCCGGGCCGAGTATGGCTATCAGACATAGTGTCTCTCCTCGAAGGCCCCCCATAGGAGATTCCAGTCAGGAGGGACCTTCTCTCTCAAGGGAGGGGTTCAGTTCTTCACCCACACCCAGAGTTAAATGGAAACTATGGGCCCAGCTCGTAGATTCAGGTCTCTCTACTGAGGTAGTAGAGACTATACTTCACTCCAGAGCTCCTTCTACGAGGAGGCTTTATGCCCTTAAATGGAGAGTATTTGTCTCATGGTGTACAAGCCGGATGTTGAACCCAGCTAGCTGCCCGGTTGGTTCAGTACTGGAGTTTTTGCAAGACAGATTCTCGTCAGGGTTATCATCTTCCACCCTGAAGGTGTACGTGGCGGCCATTTATGCTTATCACACTCCTTTGGAGGGTGCATCTGTGGGAAGACACCCGTGGGTAACTCGCTTCCTCCGTGGTACTCTGAGGCTAAGGCCTGTGGCACGCTCGAGGGTGCCGACATGGGATCTGGCCGTAGTTTTGGAAGGCCTAGCTCTGGCTCCCTTTGAGCCTATTGAAGAGGTCCCGGAGAAGTTTCTCACTCTCAAGATGCTGTTCCTCTTAGCTATCTCGTCTCTCAAAAGAGTGCGAGATTTGCAAGCATTGTCGGTTTCTCCCTCCTGTCTTGAATTCGCGCCAGGTATGGTAAAAACATTCTTGTTTCCTAAAGAAGGATATGTGCCTAAGGTCCCCACCAATGTGGCAGGCCCTATAATGCTGCAGGCCTTTTCTCCGCCTCCGTTTCGGAACCCAGACCAGGAGAAATTAAATCTGCTCTGCCCAGTGAGGGCACTTGATGCTTACGTCCACAGGCCTGCCCTGTGGCGCAAATCAGATCAACTGTTTGTGTGCTTTGGGTCCACTAGTAGGGGGAACCCTGCATCTAAGCAGACATTAATTAAGTGGATAGTTGAGACCATATCAATTGCTTATGAGTCGGCCGGTCAACCTTCACCTCTAAGGGTCCGAGCCCATTCGACTCGGAGTATGGCTGCCTCTAGAGCCATGCTTTCGGGGGTATCCCTTCAGGAAGTGTGTGATGCGGCAGGTTGGTCCTCACCGCACACCTTTGTGAGATTTTATAATCTGGATATGGCTTCGACTCCAGGGTCTCGAGTGCTTGTGGTATAGTGTGCGCTACGATTTCACACAGACAGGCACTTGGCATTATGGCGGCGTGGGTATTGAGTTCCTGCAGCGCTTTGACGCAGCGCGAGTTCCCTTGAAAGGGAACGTCTCAGGTTACGTATGTAACCATGGTTCCCTGAGAGGGAACGAGACGCTGTGTTGCTTTGCCATACTCCGGGCATGCCTGTGACCGACTTGCTTCGACATATTAGAAGCTGACACTGTTTGGTTCAGGGGTGCTTTATAGTTTCCTGGTCAATGACGTCACCCGCCTATGACGTCCCGTTACGCCATTGGACTGATTTCACTAGTGCTTCACGACGCAATCACGCAGGGGCGTTCCCGCAGCGCTTTGACGCAGCGTCTCGTTCCCTCTCAGGGAACCATGATATGTTTTCTCCTGTTTAAGTTTACAACTGGTTGTTTTTTAAACGTCTTTGTTAAATGAATGATACTTTTGACTGGCAGCAGATAATTCTACAGCAATTTCATTTTAATTTTAGGTGAACAACAATGGTCACTTGACATTTACTCAGCCACTATCTGCCTACGTCCCTTATCTGAACTCTGGAATAGACATCATTGCTCCTCTGTGGACTGACCTTTTCAATGTAAATGGCGGAACAATCTCCTATAGAGAGGACACAAGCAGTGCTGTACTGGCACAAGTCACTGAAGCTGTTCACCAATATTTCCCTAATGTTCCTTTCACTGCTTCATCAGCCTTTGTGGCTACCTGGGACAGTGTGCCATACATCACTGGTGGAGGGGTAAGTCCTAATCTCGGATTTTTGATGAATGCTCTATGTGTGTTTTTGGTTATGAATGTTCTCAATTGTTCAATTTTTTTTTTTTTTTTTTAAGTCGGTTACTTTCCAAGTGGTTTTAGTCTCCAATGGTGAACGCTCTTTCATCCTGATCAACTACGGTGATATTGCAGAAACAGGACAAGTTTGGCTGGTGAGTCAAGTGAAGATCCAAACACATTTTACAAATAGCAGAAATGAACGACTTACTAACAAGCAAGAGAGGGTTTTTTTGGAACAGGATTTGACTGCATCTTTAAATCCTTTTTTCTTTTTCTTTTTTACTTTTACAGGCTGGTTATGACACAGTGGACTCTGTCAATTCTTTCACAATTCCAGCAGCCAGTGCCCCAGAACTCTCATCCAGCAGTAATATCAATGTGGATGGTCGCTGGTCTTTCCGCGTTGATGGATCACCAAACTGTAAGCCAAAGAGTCGCCTGTTTGTCTGCAACATGATCCTCAAACTATTAACCAGTACCGTTTTTATGAGCTTATATTCCTTCGGAAATACTAAACAATTCACTGGCACTTATACTTTTCCTAGTGCCAGCTAATTTCCTGCCATTTGGGGATGGAGACGTAGTAAACCCCATTTCAGATGATGGAAGCTCTGAAGCCATTTACTTGCAGCAGCCTTTCAAATACTTTGGACGCGAATACAATCAGATCTATGTAAGCATTGGATTTTTGGTAACACTTTATAATAACTGCACGCTATGAAGCATTAGTAAATAGTTAATTCATCATTTATAAAGCATTAACAGATATTAATAAGCAGTTTATAAATACAGCTATAAATGCTTTATTCCTGATTTATACGCATATCTATAATGTATTTAATAATTGTATTTTCATACTTTATTAATGATCAATTTACTTTGTACCATTTCTAAATCAAGTATTACATTATTTACAAACCAGTTAATTAGAAATTGTCAGTGGTTCATAAGATCATTTAGAAAGCGTAAGTAAAGGATTAATAAACTATTTAAATATACATTTATACATCTTATTATTTAGACATATAGATATAGTTACTCAGTGTGTTAATAAATGCTTTATTTACATGTATTCCTACTGTAGTTCATGATTAATTCAGGTAGTTATAAAACATTTAGTAGTTGCCAGTTAACTATTTTTGTGAGCTCATCTAAAGTGAGGACTATTTACGCCTCGTAAAGCTTTAACAAAGGAGATTTAAAGGCTCAGTTATCTTCGAAAACAGAAAAAGGAAACAAACACAACAGAGTGATACAGAACATAGACATGTTTATTTCAAGATGCAAAAAATGAAACTGTACAACTGGTAACTTGATATAAAATGAAAAATAAACCTCTTCAATGTCATAGAAAAATAAAATTCCTGTACACCTCCAGAAAACATAACTGTGCAGTAAAATGAAACTAAGCCTTTGCAAGCTGATATAAAAAATTAATTTCTGTAAAGTGTAAACATTGCTGAATAAAAATTTACCAGTGGATTACACTGGATTACAGGAGTGCCAAAATACAACAAAATAAAATTTGTATAAAACAATAATAATATAATAAAATATTTTGCAGTGTCAAAACTACCTCAGTACTAACTTTCAAACATTAGAGAATGGCAGTGCAGAAGAAAACTGAGCCTTTAAATCTCCTTTGTAAAAGCGTTACGAGGCATAAATAGACCTCACTTTAGATGAGCTCACAAAAATAGTTAACTGACAACTACTAAATGTTTTATAACTACCTGAATTAATCATGAACTACAGTAGGAATACATGTTAATAAAGCATTTATTAACACACTGAGTAACCATTTCCAAATGTCTAAATAAAAATATGTATAAATGTACATTTAAATAGTTTATTAATCCTTTACTTACACTTTCTAAATGATCTTATGAACCACTGACAACTTCTAATTAACTGGTTTGTAAATAATGTAATACTTGATTTAGAAATGATAAATTGATCATTAATAAAGTATGAAAATACAATTATTAAACACAATATAGATATGCTTATAAATCAAGAATAAAGCATTTATAGCTGTATTTATAAACTACTTATTAATGTCTATTAATGCTTTATAAATGATGAATTAACTATTTACTAATGCTTAACTAATGCTTAATAGTGTGCAGTTATTATAAAGTGTTACCGGATCTTTTCTTTTTGATTGAAGATGTTTTACCATTTATTACATCATCAATAAATTATGCATCAACACTTTTTTTTTTGTGAAATTCTTTTCAGTAAAGAGAGTTTTCTCCTGTTTAAGTTTACAACTGGATGTTTTTTTGAACGTCTTTGTAAAATGAATTATACTTTTGACTGGCAGCAGATAATTCTACAGGAATTTGATTTTTGAATTTTAGGTGAACAACAATGGTCACCTGACATTTACTCAACCACTATCTGCCTTCGTCCCTTATTCGAATGCTGGAATAGACATCATTGCTCCTCTGTGGACTGACCTTTTCAATGTAAATGGTGGAACAATCTCCTATAGAGAGGACACAAGCAGTGCTGTACTGGCACAAGTCACTGAAGCTGTTCACCAATATTTCCCTAATGTTCCTTTCACTGCTTCATCAGCCTTTGTGGCTACCTGGGACAGTGTGCCGTACATCACTGGTGGAGGGGTAAGTCCTAATCTCGGATTTTTGAGGAATGCTCTATGTGTGTTTTTGGTTATGAATGTTCTCAATTGTTCAATTTTTTTTTTTTTTTTTAAGTCGGTTACTTTCCAAGTGGTTTTAGTCTCCAATGGTGAACGCTCTTTCATCCTGATCAACTACGGTGATATTGCAGAAACAGGACAAGTTTGGCTGGTGAGTCAAGTGAAGATCCAAACACATTTTACAAATAGCAGAAATGAACGACTTACTAACAAGCAAGAGAGGGTTTTTTTGGAACAGGATTTGACTGCATCTTTAAATCCTTTTTTCTTTTTCTTTTTTACTTTCACAGGCTGGTTATGACACAGTGGACTCTGTCAATTCTTTCACAATTCCAGCAGCCAGTGCCCCAGAACTCTCATCCAGCAGTAATATCAATGTGGATGGTCGCTGGTCTTTCCGCGTTGATGGATCGCCAAACTGTAAGCCAAAGAGTCGCCTGTTTGTCTGGAACCTGATCCTCAAACTGTTAACCAGTACCATTTTTGAGCTTATAGTCCTTCGGAAATACTAAACAATTCACTGGCACTTATACTTTTCCTAGTGCCAGCTAATTTCCTGCCGTTTGGGGATGGAGACGTAGTAAACCCCATTTCAGATGATGGAAGCTCTGAAGCCATTTACTTACAGCAGCCTTTCAAATACTTTGGACGGGAATACAATCAGATCTTTGTAAGCATTGGATTTTTTCTTTTTGGTTGAAGATGTTTTACCATTTATTACATCATCAGTTAATTATGCATCAACAATTTTTTTGTCATTCTTTTCAGTAAAGAGAGTTCCCTTTCAAGGGAACTCGCGCTGCGTCAAAGCGCTGCGGGAACGCCCCTGCGTGATTGCGTCGTGAAGCACTAGTGAAATCAGTCCAATGGCGTGGCGGGAGGTCATAGGCGGGTGACATCATTGACCAGGAAACTATGAAGCACCCCTGAACCAAACAGTGTCAGCTTCTGTTGTCTTCAGCAAGCGCTCTCTGTTGAAATCGTTTGTCTAAAAGTGTGTGTGTCTCTCTGTAAAAAGAAAAATATAAGAAAATGGCGAATAAGCAGCAATTTAGGCAGTGTGTGCCTCCTTGCCCTCGTTTTCTTACGGGTGGGGACACACATTTGCTATGTGTTGTTTGTTTGGGACCGGAGCATGCTCAGGCAGCCCTCGAGGGGGCTGGTTGTGAGCATTACGAGCGGTTGTCAATGAAAACGCTCCGGTCTCACCGGGTGCTCTTCGGCTCGTGTTCCCCAGGGCTTGGGTCCCGCTGCTGCTGAGGCACAGCGAAGGCTCGCGTCTTGGGGTTCACAAATGGATCTAGCAGCGGGGTTAGAGACGGGCGATGCCCTTTCTCTGCCCTTACCTGCTAGACCCAGCGTTTCAGTTCACGAGTCAGAAGCACGCTCTGTGGTTACTGAAGCGCAGGTGCAGCAGCCTTCCAGTTCTGAGGAACTGGATGTTGTGAGCCTAGATCATGTTGATGAGGATTCGCCACCTCATACACACGCTCACGAGGAGCTTATGGAGGTTGTGACTCGTGCTGTAGCCAGGTTGAACATAGATTGGCCAGCTGAGGAGCAGGTGGTTCGTCAGGACAGTAAATTAGACGAACGCTTTTTACCATCCAGATCACAACCTCCAAAGCGGGGCTTGCCGTTCTTCCCTGATCTCCACACTGAGGTGGTGAGATCATGGAGAAGACTGGCTTCATACAGAGTATTCAGTCCCACAACGTCAGCATATTCATATATAATGGGACTGAAACAACACGGTTATGCAGCGATGCCTCAGGCACTTGCGAGCTATCTCTCTCCTGAGTCTGCATTGTCGCTGAAAGCCCCGCAGCTACCCACTAAGCCAGTAAGAGCAACATCAGCTTTAGTGGGCGTACTCAGCAGCCGCTTGTCTACACACTATGGCGGTACTACAGGCTTATCAGGCTGACCTGCTGAAAGACATAGATGATGAGTGTGAGGAAGTGGGACATGAAACGGATCGCGGAGATCAGGAGAGCCGCTGATCTGTCTCTCCAGGCGACCAAGGAGACGGCCAAATCTATCGGCCGTTCTATGGCAGCCCTGGTAGCTACGGAGAGACACCTATGTCTGAATCTATCTGACATCAAAGATAGAGATAAAAAGTTCTTGTTGGATGCTCCTATCTCTCCTACTGGCCTCTTCGGCGACTCAGTAAACACAGTCGTTGAGAGGTTCCAGGAGGCGAAAAAACAGGCAGCGGTGTTTCAAAAGTTCCTCCCACGTAAATCTCTTGTCTCTGGGGCTGCTGGGCGGGAACAGCCGAGTACGTCCTCCTCGTACAGAGCGCAGCAGAAAGCGAGTGTTGCTTCCCGAGCCCCCCCACAGAGAGACTGAGGGTCAGGGCAGCGCTCGCAGCCGAGGTCTTTCCAGGGTAAAACAGATCTGAGGACTGTTATTATCTCCAGGAAGGCCTCAGCGAAGAAGTCCTGACGCCAGAAGGGTCAGGCTTCAGATGGCAGTCCCCTCCGGAGGGAGTCGGTGTTCACCGCATTACTCGGTGCACGTCTCCCTTTGGTGCCATCAGGGGGCCGTTCTGCCAACCCTGCCACCTCGTGTGCTTCAGGGCGCAGCGGTCCTCAGCGAGCACGTCTCCGTGTCCGCCCGGAAACGTAGCGGCGCGGGGAAGTTTGCTCCCTCCAAGGAGGGCTCTAGAGGGGTCAGTTCGGTTGCTCCCTGCCGGTTTGCCGCTTCAGGGCACCGAGGTGACCGTTCAACAAACACCAGAGGCCAGCCTCGAAAGGCTGGTTCCCATAGCAGATTTTTTGGCAGCGTGGAAACTTCTGCCAAACATATCTCATTGGGTCCTGCAGACAGTAGAAAAAGGGTACAGAATTCAATTTGGGTCTCACCCGCCCAAGTTCAACAAGGTGGTGCCCACACTGGTCAACCCCGAGTAGGCTCTGGTTATGGAACAAGAGGTAAAGACTCTCTTACGAAAAGAGGCTATAGAAAGGGTCCCTCCCCACAGCAGAGAGTCGGGGTTTTACAGCCGGTACTTTATAGTTCCAAAGGAGGATGGAGGGTTGCGTCCTATTCTAGATCTGCGCCAATTAAATTGCGCTGTCAAGAGGCTAAAATTCTAAATGTTCACTCTAAAACAGATCGTGTGTCAGATCAGGTCTGAGGACTGGTGTGTCACAATAGATTTAAAGGATGCATACTTCCATATCTCCATCCTTCCTCAGCACAGGAAGTTCCTCAGGTTTGCTTTCGGGGTCGAAGCATACCAATATCGGGTTCTTCCGTTCGGCCTAGCGTTATCTCCCCGCACTTTCGCGAAGTGCGTGGCTGCAGCTCTGGCTCCATTGAGACTCCAGGGAATCCGTGTTCTGAACTATATAGACGATTGGCTCATTCGAGAGAGTTGGCGATTCAGCATCGAGATGCTGTTCTCGCGCACATGAGAGTGTTGGGGCTAAGGCTAAATGTAAAGAAAAGTGTGTTATCTCCACTCCAGAGGACCACTTTTCTAGGCGTAGTTTGGGATTCTAAGACCATGAGGGCTCATCTAGCGCCCGCTCGGGTAAAAGCGATTCTCATAGCCGTAAACAAAGTGAAGCTAGGCCAGTCACTTAATGTGAAACAGTTTCAGAGACTGTTAGGTCTGATGGCAGCTGCGTCCAACGTGATACCTCTTGGCCTGCTGTACATGAGACCTTTGCAGTGGTGGCTCAAAACCAAGGGGTTCTCCCCAAGGGGAAATCCATTTCGCATGATCAAGGTCACGCGGCGATGCCTTTGTGCCTTGGTTATGTGGAAGGATCCTTGGTTCCTGTCCCAGGGACTGGTGCTGGGGGCTCCTTGTCGTCGCCTGATGCTAACGATGGATGCATCCCTCACCGGCTGGGGGGCGATCATGAGAGGTCGCTCGGTTCAGGGTCTGTGGAGCGGCCATCAGCTGTCCTGGCACATAAACCAGTTGGAGATGATGGCCGTGTTTCTGGCACTCAGACACTTTCTCCCAGACCTGAGGGGCCACCATGTGTTGGTCCGCACGGACAACACAGCGGTGGTCTCTTTCATAAACCATCAAGGGGGTCTGCGCTCACGCTCACTGTGCAAGCTGGCACACTGGATCCTCTTGTGGGCCCAGGGGGAGTTACTATCAGTCAAAATGGTATACATTCCGGGGCATCTGAATCAGGGGGCAGATTTCCTGTCGAGACAGGGACCGATACACGGGGAGTGGAGACTCCACCCAGAGGTGAGGTGAGAGCGCTTCGGGCGAGCTCAGGTGGATCTGTTTGCGTCTCTAGAAACGACTCACTGTTCTACTCCCTCACACATCCAGCCCCTCTGGGGTTGGATGCCATGTTACAGACGTGGGCGAGGCTGCGTCTGTACGCCTTTCCCCCGGTGGCACTGCTCCCAGGAGTTCTGGAGAGAGTACGTCGGGACGGGGTTCGTCTGTTATTAATAGCCCCGTTCTGGCCGGGCCGAGTATGGCTATCAGACATAGTGTCTCTCCTCGAAGGCCCCCCATAGGAGATTCCAGTCAGGAGGGACCTTCTCTCTCAAGGGAGGGGTTCAGTTCTTCACCCACACCCAGAGTTAAATGGAAACTATGGGCCCAGCTCGTAGATTCAGGTCTCTCTACTGAGGTAGTAGAGACTATACTTCACTCCAGAGCTCCTTCTACGAGGAGGCTTTATGCCCTTAAATGGAGAGTATTTGTCTCATGGTGTACAAGCCGGATGTTGAACCCAGCTAGCTGCCCGGTTGGTTCAGTACTGGAGTTTTTGCAAGACAGATTCTCGTCAGGGTTATCATCTTCCACCCTGAAGGTGTACGTGGCGGCCATTTATGCTTATCACACTCCTTTGGAGGGTGCATCTGTGGGAAGACACCCGTGGGTAACTCGCTTCCTCCGTGGTACTCTGAGGCTAAGGCCTGTGGCACGCTCGAGGGTGCCGACATGGGATCTGGCCGTAGTTTTGGAAGGCCTAGCTCTGGCTCCCTTTGAGCCTATTGAAGAGGTCCCGGAGAAGTTTCTCACTCTCAAGATGCTGTTCCTCTTAGCTATCTCGTCTCTCAAAAGAGTGCGAGATTTGCAAGCATTGTCGGTTTCTCCCTCCTGTCTTGAATTCGCGCCAGGTATGGTAAAAACATTCTTGTTTCCTAAAGAAGGATATGTGCCTAAGGTCCCCACCAATGTGGCAGGCCCTATAATGCTGCAGGCCTTTTCTCCGCCTCCGTTTCGGAACCCAGACCAGGAGAAATTAAATCTGCTCTGCCCAGTGAGGGCACTTGATGCTTACGTCCACAGGCCTGCCCTGTGGCACAAATCAGATCAACTGTTTGTGTGCTTTGGGTCCACTAGTAGGGGGAACCCTGCATCTAAGCAGACATTAATTAAGTGGATAGTTGAGACCATATCAATTGCTTATGAGTCGGCCGGTCAACCTTCACCTCTAAGGGTCCGAGCCCATTCGACTCGGAGTATGGCTGCCTCTAGAGCCATGCTTTCGGGGGTATCCCTTCAGGAAGTGTGTGATGCGGCAGGTTGGTCCTCACCGCACACCTTTGTGAGATTTTATAATCTGGATATGGCTTCGACTCCAGGGTCTCGAGTGCTTGTGGTATAGTGTGCGCTACGATTTCACACAGACAGGCACTTGGCATTATGGCGGCGTGGGTATTGAGTTCCTGCAGCGCTTTGACGCAGCGCGAGTTCCCTTGAAAGGGAACGTCTCAGGTTACGTATGTAACCATGGTTCCCTGAGAGGGAACGAGACGCTGTGTTGCTTTGCCATACTCCGGGCATGCCTGTGACCGACTTGCTTCGACATATTAGAAGCTGACACTGTTTGGTTCAGGGGTGCTTTATAGTTTCCTGGTCAATGACGTCACCCGCCTATGACGTCCCGTTACGCCATTGGACTGATTTCACTAGTGCTTCACGACGCAATCACGCAGGGGCGTTCCCGCAGCGCTTTGACGCAGCGTCTCGTTCCCTCTCAGGGAACCATGATATGTTTTCTCCTGTTTAAGTTTACAACTGGTTGTTTTTTAAACGTCTTTGTTAAATGAATGATACTTTTGACTGGCAGCAGATAATTCTACAGCAATTTCATTTTAATTTTAGGTGAACAACAATGGTCACTTGACATTTACTCAGCCACTATCTGCCTACGTCCCTTATCTGAACTCTGGAATAGACATCATTGCTCCTCTGTGGACTGACCTTTTCAATGTAAATGGCGGAACAATCTCCTATAGAGAGGACACAAGCAGTGCTGTACTGGCACAAGTCACTGAAGCTGTTCACCAATATTTCCCTAATGTTCCTTTCACTGCTTCATCAGCCTTTGTGGCTACCTGGGACAGTGTGCCATACATCACTGGTGGAGGGGTAAGTCCTAATCTCGGATTTTTGATGAATGCTCTATGTGTGTTTTTGGTTATGAATGTTCTCAATTGTTCAATTTTTTTTTTTTTTTTTTAAGTCGGTTACTTTCCAAGTGGTTTTAGTCTCCAATGGTGAACGCTCTTTCATCCTGATCAACTACGGTGATATTGCAGAAACAGGACAAGTTTGGCTGGTGAGTCAAGTGAAGATCCAAACACATTTTACAAATAGCAGAAATGAACGACTTACTAACAAGCAAGAGAGGGTTTTTTTGGAACAGGATTTGACTGCATCTTTAAATCCTTTTTTCTTTTTCTTTTTTACTTTTACAGGCTGGTTATGACACAGTGGACTCTGTCAATTCTTTCACAATTCCAGCAGCCAGTGCCCCAGAACTCTCATCCAGCAGTAATATCAATGTGGATGGTCGCTGGTCTTTCCGCGTTGATGGATCACCAAACTGTAAGCCAAAGAGTCGCCTGTTTGTCTGCAACATGATCCTCAAACTATTAACCAGTACCGTTTTTATGAGCTTATATTCCTTCGGAAATACTAAACAATTCACTGGCACTTATACTTTTCCTAGTGCCAGCTAATTTCCTGCCATTTGGGGATGGAGACGTAGTAAACCCCATTTCAGATGATGGAAGCTCTGAAGCCATTTACTTGCAGCAGCCTTTCAAATACTTTGGACGCGAATACAATCAGATCTATGTAAGCATTGGATTTTTGGTAACACTTTATAATAACTGCACGCTATGAAGCATTAGTAAATAGTTAATTCATCATTTATAAAGCATTAACAGATATTAATAAGCAGTTTATAAATACAGCTATAAATGCTTTATTCCTGATTTATACGCATATCTATAATGTATTTAATAATTGTATTTTCATACTTTATTAATGATCAATTTACTTTGTACCATTTCTAAATCAAGTATTACATTATTTACAAACCAGTTAATTAGAAATTGTCAGTGGTTCATAAGATCATTTAGAAAGCGTAAGTAAAGGATTAATAAACTATTTAAATATACATTTATACATCTTATTATTTAGACATATAGATATAGTTACTCAGTGTGTTAATAAATGCTTTATTTACATGTATTCCTACTGTAGTTCATGATTAATTCAGGTAGTTATAAAACATTTAGTAGTTGCCAGTTAACTATTTTTGTGAGCTCATCTAAAGTGAGGACTATTTACGCCTCGTAAAGCTTTAACAAAGGAGATTTAAAGGCTCAGTTATCTTCGAAAACAGAAAAAGGAAACAAACACAACAGAGTGATACAGAACATAGACATGTTTATTTCAAGATGCAAAAAATGAAACTGTACAACTGGTAACTTGATATAAAATGAAAAATAAACCTCTTCAATGTCATAGAAAAATAAAATTCCTGTACACCTCCAGAAAACATAACTGTGCAGTAAAATGAAACTAAGCCTTTGCAAGCTGATATAAAAAATTAATTTCTGTAAAGTGTAAACATTGCTGAATAAAAATTTACCAGTGGATTACACTGGATTACAGGAGTGCCAAAATACAACAAAATAAAATTTGTATAAAACAATAATAATATAATAAAATATTTTGCAGTGTCAAAACTACCTCAGTACTAACTTTCAAACATTAGAGAATGGCAGTGCAGAAGAAAACTGAGCCTTTAAATCTCCTTTGTAAAAGCGTTACGAGGCATAAATAGACCTCACTTTAGATGAGCTCACAAAAATAGTTAACTGACAACTACTAAATGTTTTATAACTACCTGAATTAATCATGAACTACAGTAGGAATACATGTTAATAAAGCATTTATTAACACACTGAGTAACCATTTCCAAATGTCTAAATAAAAATATGTATAAATGTACATTTAAATAGTTTATTAATCCTTTACTTACACTTTCTAAATGATCTTATGAACCACTGACAACTTCTAATTAACTGGTTTGTAAATAATGTAATACTTGATTTAGAAATGATAAATTGATCATTAATAAAGTATGAAAATACAATTATTAAACACAATATAGATATGCTTATAAATCAAGAATAAAGCATTTATAGCTGTATTTATAAACTACTTATTAATGTCTATTAATGCTTTATAAATGATGAATTAACTATTTACTAATGCTTAACTAATGCTTAATAGTGTGCAGTTATTATAAAGTGTTACCGGATCTTTTCTTTTTGATTGAAGATGTTTTACCATTTATTACATCATCAATAAATTATGCATCAACACTTTTTTTTTTGTGAAATTCTTTTCAGTAAAGAGAGTTTTCTCCTGTTTAAGTTTACAACTGGATGTTTTTTTGAACGTCTTTGTAAAATGAATTATACTTTTGACTGGCAGCAGATAATTCTACAGGAATTTGATTTTTGAATTTTAGGTGAACAACAATGGTCACCTGACATTTACTCAACCACTATCTGCCTTCGTCCCTTATTCGAATGCTGGAATAGACATCATTGCTCCTCTGTGGACTGACCTTTTCAATGTAAATGGTGGAACAATCTCCTATAGAGAGGACACAAGCAGTGCTGTACTGGCACAAGTCACTGAAGCTGTTCACCAATATTTCCCTAATGTTCCTTTCACTGCTTCATCAGCCTTTGTGGCTACCTGGGACAGTGTGCCGTACATCACTGGTGGAGGGGTAAGTCCTAATCTCGGATTTTTGAGGAATGCTCTATGTGTGTTTTTGGTTATGAATGTTCTCAATTGTTCAATTTTTTTTTTTTTTTTTAAGTCGGTTACTTTCCAAGTGGTTTTAGTCTCCAATGGTGAACGCTCTTTCATCCTGATCAACTACGGTGATATTGCAGAAACAGGACAAGTTTGGCTGGTGAGTCAAGTGAAGATCCAAACACATTTTACAAATAGCAGAAATGAACGACTTACTAACAAGCAAGAGAGGGTTTTTTTGGAACAGGATTTGACTGCATCTTTAAATCCTTTTTTCTTTTTCTTTTTTACTTTCACAGGCTGGTTATGACACAGTGGACTCTGTCAATTCTTTCACAATTCCAGCAGCCAGTGCCCCAGAACTCTCATCCAGCAGTAATATCAATGTGGATGGTCGCTGGTCTTTCCGCGTTGATGGATCGCCAAACTGTAAGCCAAAGAGTCGCCTGTTTGTCTGGAACCTGATCCTCAAACTGTTAACCAGTACCATTTTTGAGCTTATAGTCCTTCGGAAATACTAAACAATTCACTGGCACTTATACTTTTCCTAGTGCCAGCTAATTTCCTGCCGTTTGGGGATGGAGACGTAGTAAACCCCATTTCAGATGATGGAAGCTCTGAAGCCATTTACTTACAGCAGCCTTTCAAATACTTTGGACGGGAATACAATCAGATCTTTGTAAGCATTGGATTTTTTCTTTTTGGTTGAAGATGTTTTACCATTTATTACATCATCAGTTAATTATGCATCAACAATTTTTTTGTCATTCTTTTCAGTAAAGAGAGTTCCCTTTCAAGGGAACTCGCGCTGCGTCAAAGCGCTGCGGGAACGCCCCTGCGTGATTGCGTCGTGAAGCACTAGTGAAATCAGTCCAATGGCGTGGCGGGAGGTCATAGGCGGGTGACATCATTGACCAGGAAACTATGAAGCACCCCTGAACCAAACAGTGTCAGCTTCTGTTGTCTTCAGCAAGCGCTCTCTGTTGAAATCGTTTGTCTAAAAGTGTGTGTGTCTCTCTGTAAAAAGAAAAATATAAGAAAATGGCGAATAAGCAGCAATTTAGGCAGTGTGTGCCTCCTTGCCCTCGTTTTCTTACGGGTGGGGACACACATTTGCTATGTGTTGTTTGTTTGGGACCGGAGCATGCTCAGGCAGCCCTCGAGGGGGCTGGTTGTGAGCATTACGAGCGGTTGTCAATGAAAACGCTCCGGTCTCACCGGGTGCTCTTCGGCTCGTGTTCCCCAGGGCTTGGGTCCCGCTGCTGCTGAGGCACAGCGAAGGCTCGCGTCTTGGGGTTCACAAATGGATCTAGCAGCGGGGTTAGAGACGGGCGATGCCCTTTCTCTGCCCTTACCTGCTAGACCCAGCGTTTCAGTTCACGAGTCAGAAGCACGCTCTGTGGTTACTGAAGCGCAGGTGCAGCAGCCTTCCAGTTCTGAGGAACTGGATGTTGTGAGCCTAGATCATGTTGATGAGGATTCGCCACCTCATACACACGCTCACGAGGAGCTTATGGAGGTTGTGACTCGTGCTGTAGCCAGGTTGAACATAGATTGGCCAGCTGAGGAGCAGGTGGTTCGTCAGGACAGTAAATTAGACGAACGCTTTTTACCATCCAGATCACAACCTCCAAAGCGGGGCTTGCCGTTCTTCCCTGATCTCCACACTGAGGTGGTGAGATCATGGAGAAGACTGGCTTCATACAGAGTATTCAGTCCCACAACGTCAGCATATTCATATATAATGGGACTGAAACAACACGGTTATGCAGCGATGCCTCAGGCACTTGCGAGCTATCTCTCTCCTGAGTCTGCATTGTCGCTGAAAGCCCCGCAGCTACCCACTAAGCCAGTAAGAGCAACATCAGCTTTAGTGGGCGTACTCAGCAGCCGCTTGTCTACACACTATGGCGGTACTACAGGCTTATCAGGCTGACCTGCTGAAAGACATAGATGATGAGTGTGAGGAAGTGGGACATGAAACGGATCGCGGAGATCAGGAGAGCCGCTGATCTGTCTCTCCAGGCGACCAAGGAGACGGCCAAATCTATCGGCCGTTCTATGGCAGCCCTGGTAGCTACGGAGAGACACCTATGTCTGAATCTATCTGACATCAAAGATAGAGATAAAAAGTTCTTGTTGGATGCTCCTATCTCTCCTACTGGCCTCTTCGGCGACTCAGTAAACACAGTCGTTGAGAGGTTCCAGGAGGCGAAAAAACAGGCAGCGGTGTTTCAAAAGTTCCTTCCACGTAAATCTCTTGTCTCTGGGGCTGCTGGGCGGGAACAGCCGAGTACGTCCTCCTCGTACAGAGCGCAGCAGAAAGCGAGTGTTGCTTCCCGAGCCCCCCCACAGAGAGACTGAGGGTCAGGGCAGCGCTCGCAGCCGAGGTCTTTCCAGGGTAAAACAGATCTGAGGACTGTTATTATCTCCAGGAAGGCCTCAGCGAAGAAGTCCTGACGCCAGAAGGGTCAGGCTTCAGATGGCAGTCCCCTCCGGAGGGAGTCGGTGTTCACCGCATTACTCGGTGCACGTCTCCCTTTGGTGCCATCAGGGGGCCGTTCTGCCAACCCTGCCACCTCGTGTGCTTCAGGGCGCAGCGGTCCTCAGCGAGCACGTCTCCGTGTCCGCCCGGAAACGTAGCGGCGCGGGGAAGTTTGCTCCCTCCAAGGAGGGCTCTAGAGGGGTCAGTTCGGTTGCTCCCTGCCGGTTTGCCGCTTCAGGGCACCGAGGTGACCGTTCAACAAACACCAGAGGCCAGCCTCGAAAGGCTGGTTCCCATAGCAGATTTTTTGGCAGTGTGGAAACTTCTGCCAAACATATCTCATTGGGTCCTGCAGACAGTAGAAAAAGGGTACAGAATTCAATTTGGGTCTCACCCGCCCAAGTTCAACAAGGTGGTGCCCACACTGGTCAACCCCGAGTAGGCTCTGGTTATGGAACAAGAGGTAAAGACTCTCTTACGAAAAGAGGCTATAGAAAGGGTCCCTCCCCACAGCAGAGAGTCGGGGTTTTACAGCCGGTACTTTATAGTTCCAAAGGAGGATGGAGGGTTGCGTCCTATTCTAGATCTGCGCCAATTAAATTGCGCTGTCAAGAGGCTAAAATTCTAAATGTTCACTCTAAAACAGATCGTGTGTCAGATCAGGTCTGAGGACTGGTGTGTCACAATAGATTTAAAGGATGCATACTTCCATATCTCCATCCTTCCTCAGCACAGGAAGTTCCTCAGGTTTGCTTTCGGGGTCGAAGCATACCAATATCGGGTTCTTCCGTTCGGCCTAGCGTTATCTCCCCGCACTTTCGCGAAGTGCGTGGCTGCAGCTCTGGCTCCATTGAGACTCCAGGGAATCCGTGTTCTGAACTATATAGACGATTGGCTCATTCGAGAGAGTTGGCGATTCAGCATCGAGATGCTGTTCTCGCGCACATGAGAGTGTTGGGGCTAAGGCTAAATGTAAAGAAAAGTGTGTTATCTCCACTCCAGAGGACCACTTTTCTAGGCGTAGTTTGGGATTCTAAGACCATGAGGGCTCATCTAGCGCCCGCTCGGGTAAAAGCGATTCTCATAGCCGTAAACAAAGTGAAGCTAGGCCAGTCACTTAATGTGAAACAGTTTCAGAGACTGTTAGGTCTGATGGCAGCTGCGTCCAACGTGATACCTTTTGGCCTGCTGTACATGAGACCTTTGCAGTGGTGGCTCAAAACCAAGGGGTTCTCCCCAAGGGGAAATCCATTTCGCATGATCAAGGTCACGCGGCGATGCCTTTGTGCCTTGGTTATGTGGAAGGATCCTTGGTTCCTGTCCCAGGGACTGGTGCTGGGGGCTCCTTGTCGTCGCCTGATGCTAACGATGGATGCATCCCTCACCGGCTGGGGGGCGATCATGAGAGGTCGCTCGGTTCAGGGTCTGTGGAGCGGCCATCAGCTGTCCTGGCACATAAACCAGTTGGAGATGATGGCCGTGTTTCTGGCACTCAGACACTTTCTCCCAGACCTGAGGGGCCACCATGTGTTGGTCCGCACGGACAACACAGCGGTGGTCTCTTTCATAAACCATCAAGGGGGTCTGCGCTCACGCTCACTGTGCAAGCTGGCACACTGGATCCTCTTGTGGGCCCAGGGGGAGTTACTATCAGTCAAAATGGTATACATTCCGGGGCATCTGAATCAGGGGGCAGATTTCCTGTCGAGACAGGGACCGATACACGGGGAGTGGAGACTCCACCCAGAGGTGAGGTGAGAGCGCTTCGGGCGAGCTCAGGTGGATCTGTTTGCGTCTCGAGAAACGACTCACTGTTCTACTCCCTCACACATCCAGCCCCTCTGGGGTTGGATGCCATGGTACAGACGTGGGCGAGGCTGCGTCTGTACGCCTTTCCCCCGGTGGCACTGCTCCCAGGAGTTCTGGAGAGAGTACGTCGGGACGGGGTTCGTCTGTTATTAATAGCCCCGTTCTGGCCGGGCCGAGTATGGCTATCAGACATAGTGTCTCTCCTCGAAGGCCCCCCATAGGAGATTCCAGTCAGGAGGGACCTTCTCTCTCAAGGGAGGGGTTCAGTTCTTCACCCACACCCAGAGTTAAATGGAAACTATGGGCCCAGCTCGTAGATTCAGGTCTCTCTACTGAGGTAGTAGAGACTATACTTCACTCCAGAGCTCCTTCTACGAGGAGGCTTTATGCCCTTAAATGGAGAGTATTTGTCTCATGGTGTACAAGCCGGATGTTGAACCCAGCTAGCTGCCCGGTTGGTTCAGTACTGGAGTTTTTGCAAGACAGATTCTCGTCAGGGTTATCATCTTCCACCCTGAAGGTGTACGTGGCGGCCATTTATGCTTATCACACTCCTTTGGAGGGTGCATCTGTGGGAAGACACCCGTGGGTAACTCGCTTCCTCCGTGGTACTCTGAGGCTAAGGCCTGTGGCACGCTCGAGGGTGCCGACATGGGATCTGGCCGTAGTTTTGGAAGGCCTAGCTCTGGCTCCCTTTGAGCCTATTGAAGAGGTACCGGAGAAGTTTCTCACTCTCAAGATGCTGTTCCTCTTAGCTATCTCGTCTCTCAAAAGAGTGCGAGATTTGCAAGCATTGTCGGTTTCTCCCTCCTGTCTTGAATTCGCGCCAGGTATGGTAAAAACATTCTTGTTTCCTAAAGAAGGATATGTGCCTAAGGTCCCCACCAATGTGGCAGGCCCTATAATGCTGCAGGCCTTTTCTCCGCCTCCGTTTCGGAACCCAGACCAGGAGAAATTAAATCTGCTCTGCCCAGTGAGGGCACTTGATGCTTACGTCCACAGAGCTGCCCTGTGGCGCAAATCAGATCAACTGTTTGTGTGCTTTGGGTCCACTAGTAGGGGGAACCCTGCATCTAAGCAGACATTAATTAAGTGGATAGTTGAGACCATATCAATTACTTATGAGTCGGCCGGTCAACCTTCACCTCTAAGGGTCCGAGCCCATTCGACTCGGAGTATGGCTGCCTCTAGAGCCTTGCTTTCGGGGGTATCCCTTCAGGAAGTGTGTGATGCGGCAGGTTGGTCCTCACCGCACACCTTTGTGAGATTTTATAATCTGGATATGGCTTCGACTCCAGGGTCTCGAGTGCTTGTGGTATAGTGTGCGCTACGATTTCACACAGACAGGCACTTGGCATTATGGCGGCGTGGGTATTGAGTTCCCGCAGCGCTTTGACGCAGCGCGAGTTCCCTTGAAAGGGAACGTCTCAGGTTACGTATGTAACCATGGTTCCCTGAGAGGGAACGAGACACTGTTGCTTTGCCATACTCCGGGCATGCCTGTGACCGACTTGCTTCGACATATTAGAAGCTGACACTGTTTGGTTCAGGGGTGCTTTATAGTTTCCTGGTCAATGACGTCACCCGCCTATGACGTCCCGTTACGCCATTGGACTGATTTCACTAGTGCTTCACGACGCAATCACGCAGGGGCGTTCCCGCAGCGCTTTGACGCAGCGTCTCGTTCCCTCTCAGGGAACCATGGTTACATACGTAACCTGAGATGTTTTCTCCTGTTTAAGTTTACAACTGGTTGTTTTTTAAACGTCTTTGTTAAATGAATGATACTTTTGACTGGCAGCAGATAATTCTACAGCAATTTCATTTGAATTTTAGGTGAACAACAATGGTCACTTGACATTTACTCAGCCACTATCTGCCTACGTCCCTTATCTGAACTCTGGAATAGACATCATTGCTCCTCTGTGGACTGACCTTTTCAATGTAAATGGTGGAACAATCTCCTATAGAGAGGACACAAGCAGTGCTGTACTGGCACAAGTCACTGAAGCTGTTCACCAATATTTCCCTAATGTTCCTTTCACTGCTTCATCAGCCTTTGTGGCTACCTGGGACAGTGTGCCATACATCACTGGTGGAGGGGTAAATCCTAATCTCGGATTTTTGATGAATGCTCTATGTGTGTTTTTGGTTATGAATGTTCTCAATTGTTCAATTTTTTTTTTTTTTTTTTTAAGTCGGTTACTTTCCAAGTGGTTTTAGTCTCCAATGGTGAACGCTCTTTCATCCTGATCAACTACGGTGATATTGCAGAAACAGGACAAGTTTGGCTGGTGAGTCAAGTGAAGATCCAAACACATTTTACAAATAGCAGAAATGAACGATTTACTAACAAGCAAGAGAGGGTTTTTTTGGAACAGGATTTGACTGCATCTTTAAATCCTTTTTTCTTTTTCTTTTTCTTTTTTACTTTTACAGGCTGGTTATGACACAGTGGACTCTGTCAATTCTTTCACAATTCCAGCAGCCAGTGCCCCAGAACTCTCATCCAGCAGTAATATCAATGTGGATGGTCGCTGGTCTTTCCGCGTTGATGGATCACCAAACTGTAAGCCAAAGAGTCGCCTGTTTGTCTGCAACATGATCCTCAAACTATTAACCAGTACCGTTTTTATGAGCTTATAAACAATTCACTGGCACTTATACTTTTCCTAGTGCCAGCTAATTTCCTGCCATTTGGGGATGGAGACGTAGTAAACCCCATTTCAGATGATGGAAGCTCTGAAGCCATTTACTTGCAGCAGCCTTTCAAATACTTTGGACGCGAATACAATCAGATCTATGTAAGCAGTGGATTTTTTCTTTTAGTTTGAAGATGTTTTACCATTGATTACATCATCAATTAATTATGCATCAACAATTTTTTGTCATTCTTTTCAGTAAAGAGAGTTTTCTCCTGTTTAAGTTTACAACTGGTTGTTTTTTAAACGTCTTTGTAAAATGAATAATACTTTTGACTGGCAGCAGATAATTCTACAGCAATTTGATTTGAATTTTAGGTGAACAACAATGGTCACCTGACATTTACTCAACCACTATCTGCCTTCGTCCCTTATTCGAATGCTGGAATAGACATCATTGCTCCTCTGTGGACTGACCTTTTCAATGTAAATGGTGGAACAATCTCCTATAGAGAGGACACAAGCAGTGCTGTACTGGCACAAGTCACTGAAGCTGTTCACCAATATTTCCCTAATGTTCCTTTCGCTGCTTCATCAGTCTTTGTGGCTACCTGGGACAGTGTGCCATACATCACTGGTGGAGGGGTAAATCCTAATCTCGGATTTTTGATGAATTCTCTATGTGTGTTTTTGGTTATGAATGTTCTCAGTTGTTTACTGTTTTTTGTTTGATTTTTGAAGTCGGTTACTTTCCAAGTGGTTTTAGTCTCCAATACTGAACACTCTTTCATCCTGATCAACTACGGTGATATTGCAGAAACAGGACAAGTTTGGCTGGTGAGTGGAGTGAAGATCAATACATATTTTACAAATAGCAGAAATGAATGACAAGAAATTACGGTAACACTTTAGAATAATGGTCCGTCATTAATAAGTAACTATGCCGGAAGTAATGCAGGACTAATGAGTAGTACTACATTAACACTTCAGCTACTACTATTAATTAATATAGAAACAAGCTTAACTAATCAGTAAGTAATATCAAATTTAGGAGATAGTTCCATATTATGTTATCAATACTTAATGACATTAGCCTTATTAATAACTATAAACTAACTGACAAATTGTAAAGAAAATTATCATGTGTCTGAGACGTAATCAGTCATCATTTTTACTCTGAATAAAAACTTAAAATGCATCACTAATACTTAAGTGTTACCTAGTCAGTATGCAGGAACTACTAGTGACTTGGACCACTCACTTTAAAATAATGGTCCAGGTCACTAGTAGTTCCTGCATAGTGACTAGGTAACACTTTAGTAATTAGTAATGCATTTTATGGCCACGTTGAGAGTAAAAAAGGCAATTGCTCACATCTCAGACACGTTAATGTTGTGATTAGTAATTAATTCGTAATTTTTTTTATAATTTGTCATAGTTACCTATTAGTTCTTAGTGATGCCAATCCCATTCAGTAATTATTGATTACCTGATAAGGAACTATCTTAGTCCTAATTTTGATATTACTTACTGATTAGTTAAGCTTGTTTCTATATTAATAGTAGTAGCTGAAATGTTAATGTAGTACTACTCGTTAGTCCTGCATTACTTCCGGCATAGTTACTTATTAATGACGGACCATTATTTTAAAGGGTTACCGAAATTACTTAAGGTCAAATTCATGCTTTACTAATAAGCAAGAGATAGTTAATTTGGAACAGAATTTGATTGCATCTTTAAATTATTATTATTATTTTTTTTTTTTACAGGCTGGTTATGACACAGTGGACTCTGTTAATTCTTTCACAATTCCAGCAGCCAGTGCCCCAGAACTCTCGTCCAGCAGTAATATCAATGTGGATGGTCGCTGGTCTTTCCGCGTTGATGGATCACCAAACTGTAAGCCAAAGAGTCGCCTGTTTATCTGCAACATAATCATCAAACTGTTAACTAGGGATGCACCGATAGGATTTTTTGGGGCCAATACTGATATCGAATTATTGGCCGATGCCGATAGGCTACCGATATTTGTCACTTGCCCTCTTAATTGAAATTTTGTCATTAAAATAGAGTGCTTTGATCATGTTTTAAATCAGCAAAGTTAAAAAAAAACAAAAAAAAACATACATTAACTTAGCCTACTAGCTAGTTTATTACTGCATTATCAAATAATTTCTAATGAACATAGACTGGATCCATTTAACATTAAGAAGGCCAACATATATAAATACAACAGAACAAGATACATATGAAATAAACAGTGCTTTTTAAGTAGGTTTAATGTTAAATATATTCTTCATTGTATAAATTAAATACATATATTATTATTACATTGAGACGTAGCTAAATTCTACTGTACAACATTAATATATTTCTGTCACAATTACTTTGTTAAACTGAACTTTTATTTTGACGGGTTGCCGTGAAGACCTTCGAGTTCCTGTGTGTGTGTTTATGATATGACGATAGATTTTGTCGAATGAAATAGTGATGCAAAGTCCGATTCATTTCCATGAACCGGTTCTTTTCGGACAGTTCGGCTCAATGAACCGGTTCAAAAAGCCGATTCATAGGTTCCTGATGTCATCAATCATTATGCAATGATGTCACTATGCATTTCTTTTATGCTTTTTTATGCATTTCTCAGTGTCATGTGATATCAAGGAAACATTCAAATAAAGTAATCTGTGTCAATGCATATTGAAACAATTTTATTTGCCTGAGTGCATTTTGCTGATTATTGCCTTTCATTCACTTAAGTTAATGGTGTTTGTGGTTACAGTTTCATTCGCGGATCCTTTATGTCGGATACGATTGACCAATATTGAGTAGCCTAGACATGCATAAATGCGGATATGTTACATGTCTAAAGTAGCCTATATAGAAAGAATAAACCAGTCTTATAAACTTATAAATTTTGCTTAACTTAAAATATAATCTGCATGCACAATAAACTACAGTAAAATGTATTTACATCTCTCGACAGAAAGGTTTTTGCAGGTTTTAATAAAATGTTATTTAATAACAGTAGTCATAATAACCATATTTCCAGGACGTGCCTCAGACTTGCGTTGCCAACTCAATCATCAGAATCCTTGGTAATCCTCGGCAAACTTCGACAGATGTTTGAACCGGCTCATTCGGTTCTTTTTTAGTCGGACGTGCTACTTCGGCTTTTGCCTCTTGCCTCATCAACCCGGAACTAAAGTTCGATTCAGTTCGATTAATGAACCGGCTCAACCGGTTACTTGCTGAGAACCGGCTCAAAAGAACGAGTCGTTCAAGAACCGAACATCACTAGAATGAAACGGTAAAATGCTCATGAAGTGACTGGAGATGCATTCATGTCCTCATATATTGAGGCGGCAGAGGCTGAAAAACACAGCGAGTTTCAGTGTGTGTGTGTATGTGAGGTAAATGAAACCGCGCGTCTGCGCCATTCATTCACACAGACACAGAAACATGCAGGACTCATATTTAAACAGTCTTTTTGCGGCTTATTATTCAGAGACACTAGTATATATCGCAATTTGATTGAAGTGTACTGACCTACGTTTTCAAAATCAAAACTTTGACAAATTCCGTGACATTCCGTGTTATGCAGTAATTCCGTTTTTATGACTGGATTCTGTCTGCGTTTTCGCGTCGCAGAAATGAATCCTTATGAAAGTTATTTAGTCAAGAATAGTGAGCGATTCTTTTGTTGTTTGATTAATATTAAAACGCAGGCAACAGCGCAGCGGGAATATTACATTATAATCATGGATTATGCAGCAGACATTATACAGCTCAGTGCCTTCACGCAGTTAATTAATAAACCATTGGTTTGTTATATCGGCCTTTTTCATGCTATAGCCGATATGCCGATGGTTGTAAATTGATCAAAAACCGGCCGATAAATATCGGCGGCCGATACATCGGTGCATCTCTACTGTTAACCATTACCATTTTTGATCTTATATTCCTTTGGAAATACTAAACAATTTACTGTCACTTCTGCTTTTTCTTGTGCCAGCTAATTTCCTGCCGTATGGGGATGGAGACGTAGTAAACCCCATTTCAGATGATGGAAGTTCTGAAGCCATTTACTTGCAGCAGCCTTTCAAATACTTTGGACGCGTATACAATCAGATCTATGTAAGCAGTGGACTTTTTCTTTTTGGTTGAAGATGTTTTACCATTTATTACATCAATAAATTATGCATCAACACTTTTTTGGTGAAATTCTTTTCAGTAAAGAGAGTTCCCTTTTCGAATTGGGGATCGCTTTCAGAGACCAATCTACTTTGAGTGTAACTAAACGAGCCAATGAACATTGGCATGTGGTTCACGCATTCCACGCTCCTCCCCGCAGCGCGAATATAAATAAGGAAGTGGAAGCGCTGCATATTTGCTTTCTGCTCCGGAGCCAAACGACTGCTGTTTTCTCAGTTTGTGGTTTTTCTATAAGAGGTGTGAGAGCAGTGGTGGTCGCGGTCACGGTGACATCAACAGCTGTTTTCACAGCTCAGAGCTGGGCGTCTTCAATGAGAGCGAGTGCTCACAACAGGCTTAGACTATAGAACTGTTGTGAGCCGCGGCCATTTCCCCTGTGTGCTTCAGCACCTATCAGAGCGTTTTTTCCTTTCTAAAAGAGCTACACAGTTTGACCCTGCATCTATTTCAAGATGTCATTCAAACCGTGTGTTTCTGGATGTGGTCACTATCTGTCCCCAGTTGGCAGTCACGATCGTTGTCTCTCGTGTCTGGGTGGAGCTTCCAAAAGAGCGCGCTGGTCCTTCCCATGGGGGGCCAGTCGTTTCTTTTGGGGCTCCGGCTGAGGATCATATGTCGATCACTCCATCGGAGGGCGAGCTAATGTCCTCTGGAGATGAGGATTCGGCTGCGTTGCCCTCTTCGGGTGTGATAGCGTTGCCCGAGTCTGATCCAGAGCTCACGGCTATGCTTTCCCGAGTGGAACCCTCCACCGTGTCCCGAACCTTCGCGGTTGGATGATTGGTTTCTCGGGGCGGCCCGTGATGGTTCTCAGCGCCCCGCCCCGGTGCCTTTCTTCCCGGAAGTGCATCAGGAGATTACCAAATCGTGGACGGCACCTTATAGTGGTCGAAGCCAGTCTGGTGACTCCTCTGTCTTCACTACCCTCGATGGCGGCGCGGCTAAGGGGTATGTGGAGATCCCCCCAGTGGAGCGGTCTGTGGCGATGCAGCTGTGTCTTGGCGGGGTAATCCGCGTCTCCCCTCCCGGGCGTGTAAGTTCTCGTCCTCTCTGACGGGCCAGGCTTACACAGCCTGTGGAGAAGCTGTGTCGGCTTTGCATGCCATGGCGCTCCTGCAGATCTACCAGGCCAAAGCGCTCAAGGAACTGCATGAGGGTAGTTCCGACCCAGGGGTTATGCAGGAACTGGCGTACGGCGACGGACCTTGCTCTCAGGGCGACGAAAGTCACCGCACGCTCCCTGGGTCAGGCAGTGTCCACACTTGTGGTCCAGAAACGCCACCTGTGGCTTAACCTGGCAGACATGCGTGAGCCCGACAAGGTTCAGTTCCTCAACGCCCCTGTCTGTCAGGCTGGCCGAGAGCATCCCCCTGTGTCTTCCTCCACCCCTGTTAAGCCCAAGCAGGAGCCTCCACCTGGGCAGCAGGTGGCCGGGCACAAGAGGGGCACCCAGCCCGTCCAGGTTCCCGCCAAGTCCAGCGGCAAGCGGAAGGGCAAGCGACCCTGAGACGGGCAGCCCAGGGAAGAAAGGAGCTGCTCTATGGGAGATGGTGTCCGCATCGCTCCCTCCCCTGGAGGAGGACCGGGCAGAGAATCTTGTTTCATTTTGTTTCTGTTCTGCCACTGGCTCCCCGGAGTCCAGCGGTACCCACATTTTCAGCGGTGCCATGTACAACGGGCATGCAGTTTCGGGTCTGTGGACGGGGCCTCAACTGCATTGGCACATCAACTGCCTTGAGTTGCTTGCAGTACGTCTTGTGCTGGGCCGCCTCAAGGGGCTGCTACACAGCAAGCACGTACTGGTCCGTATTTAGGCCCAATAAACGTGACGTCCCGGCTAATATGGGACAGTTGGCAACCCTACTTATATATCATGCTGTGTTTAATCCCCCCTGTAAATGCCGCATCGACACGACATCCTCATTAAACCCGTCCCCGGCGTGACGACTCCAATCTTTCGAATAATCCTACGAATATCTATTGATCTAATATGACTTCTGACCTGTAATGTTGCCAGAATCATAATCATACACTATTTGTTCGTCGGCCAGAGGAGAACTGGCACCCCGACTGAGCCTGGTTTCTCCCAAGGAAACATGTTGAAATGTTTCCTTGGGAAACAGGGGGGAGTTTAATTGACACGGTCTCTACAGACACTTCAGGGATGCGTTCGTCATGTCCAGGCTAAGGTCCACCATCTGGTCCGGATACGGCCCGGATCCGGCCGACTGCAGTAAACCTCGGGATAAACAGAGAGACTAACATTAGCGTAGATGCCATTCTTCTTATGATGTAACGAGTACATCAGGTGTTATGGGAAGTGTTCCCGGTTCCGGCTGACCTAGTTAATGCAGCCTAAAACAATCATTTAACTGATTTGAATAATAGAAATTAAAAATGTTTTATGTGTATGCCATAGTAAAGAGATGTGTTTTTAGTCTAGATTTAAACTGACAGAGTGTGTCTGCTTCCCGAACAATGCTAGGAAGACTGTTCCAGAGTTTAGGTGCTAAATAGGAAAAGGATCGACCGCCTGCAGTTGATTTTGATATTCTAGGTATTATCAACTGGCCAGAATTTTGAGACCGCAATAGACGTGATGGAGTATAATGCGTTAAGAGTTCGCTCAAGTACTGGGGAGCTAAACCATTTAGTGCTTTGTAAGTAATCAGCAAGATTTTAAAATGTATACGATGTTTAATAGGGAGCCAATGCAGTGTTGCCAGAACCGGGCTAATATGGTCATACTTCCTGGTTCTAGTAAGAACTCTAGCTGCTGCGTTTTGGACAGGCTGCAGTTTATTTATTAAGCGAGCAGGGCAACCACCCAGTAGAGCATTACAATAATCTAGCCTTGAGGTCATGAACGCATGAACTAACTGTTCAGCATTTTGCATTGAAAGCATGTGCCGTAATTTAGATATATTTTTAAGATGGTAGAATGCAGTTTTACAGATGCTAGAAACGTGGCTTTCAAATGAGAGATTGGTTTCAAATAGCACACCCAGGTTCCTAACTGACGACGAGGACTTGACAGAGCAGCCATCGAGTGTTAGACAGTATTCTAGGTTACTACTTGTGGAGTTTTTTTGTCCAATGATTAAAAATTCAGTTTTTTCTGAATTAAGTTGCAGGAAATTACTAGTCATCCAATTTTTTATATCAGCTATGCATTCCGTTAATCTTGTGAATTGGTAAGTTTCGTCAGGGCGTGAAGAAATATAGAGCTGAGTATCGTCAGCATAACAATGAAAATTAACGCCATGCTTCCTAATAATATTTCCCAGTGGTAGCATGTACAGGGTGAAAAGCAATGGTCCTAGCACTGAGCCCTGCGGTACTCCATACTGAACTTGTGTTCGGTGTGACATCTCTTCATGTTCTGCTACAAACTGATAACGGTCAGATAAGTATGATTTAAACCATGCCAATGAAATTCCACTAATGCAAACATAATTTTCAAGTCTATTCAATTAATTTTTTAGGATCAAGTTGCGTTTTTTTAATAAGTGGTTTAATAATAGCCAATTTAAAAGTTTTCGGTACATATCCTAATGTCAAGGATGAATTAATGATATTAAGAAGAGGATCTATGACCTCTGGAAGCATCTCTTTTAGTAGTTTAGTCGGTATGGGGTCGAGCATACATGTTGTTGATTTTGATGATTTAACGAGTTTAGCCAGTTCTTCTTCTCCTATAGCAGTGAATGAATGTAATTTTTCCTCAGTGACACTACAATGCACTATCTGATGTGATACTGTAGTAGACGGCTGCATGGTTATAATTTTTTTCCTAATATTATCAATCTTACAAGTAAAGAAGTTCATAAAGTCATTACTGCTGTGCTGTTTACAAACATCAGAAGGTGAAGCTTTATCTTTGGTTAATTTAGCCACTGTATCGAATAAATACCTAGGGTTGTGTTTGTTTTCTTCTAAGAGAGTAAAGAAATAAGCAGATCTAGCAGTTTTTAGGGCCTTTCTGTATGCAATCATGCTCTCTTTCCACGAACTGCGAAAAACTTCTAGTTTTGTTTTCTTCCAGCTGCGCTCTATTTTTCTGGCTGCTGTTTTAAGGGCCCGGGTGTGCTCGTTGTACCACGGCGTTGGACTATTTTCTTTAATCTTCTTTAAGCGCTGGGGAGCAACTGTGTCTAAAGTGCTGGAAAAGAGAGAATCAATAGTTTCTGTTGCAACATCGAGTTCCTCTAGGCTATCTGGGATGCTGAGGAGATGAAACTGATGAGGAAGATTATTTACAAAGCAATCTTTAGTCGCAGCAGTGATAGTCCTGCCATATTTGAAGCGAGGGGACGGCTTTGCAGCCTTTGCTAAATTAAGTGTACATGATACTAGGTAATGATCTGAGATGTCATTGCTCTGCTGCAGAATTTCAATGGTATCAACATTTATTCCATGTGACAGTATTAGGTCTAAAGTATGATTACGGCAGTGAGTGGGTCCTGACACGTGTTGCCTTACTCCAATAGAGTTTAGAATGTCTCTAAATGCCAATCCCAATGCGTCTTTTTCATTGTCTACATGGATATTACAATCACCAACAATTAGGACTTTATCTGCAGCCAGGACTAACTCTGATAGAAAATCAGCAAATTCTCTGGTAAAGTCTGTATGGTGCCCTGGTGGTCTTTATACAGTAGCCAGCACAAATGTCAAACAGGATTTATCAATTTCACTACATAACGTTACATAAAGCACCAAAACTTCAAAGGAATTATATTTGAAACTAGACTTCTGAGTAATACCGAAGTTATTTATATAAATTACAGCAACACCTCCCCCTTTACCTTTCAGACGCAACTCGTGTTTATAACAATAATCTTGGGGGTTGGACTCATTTAAAGTAATGTAATCGTCAGGTTTTAGCCAGGTTTCTGTCAAACACAGCACATCTAGGTTATGATCTGTAATCATATCATTAACAATAAGCGCTTTTGAGGAAAGGGATCGAATATTCAGCAGCCCGAGCTTTATCATTTGATCATCTGTATTATATCTGTTGTTTATTTGTTGGACATCAATTCAATTTTTACCGTTGAATGGTTTTGATGGTTTTTTGTATTTACTAATTCGTGGAACAGACACAGTCTCTATGTGATAATATCTAGGTGAAAGAGTCTCTATGTGCTGGGATTTATCTGACTTCTGTGACGTGAGACAGCTAGCAGGCGGTCGGGTAAGCCAGTCCGTCTGCCTTTGAGCCTTTGCAGTCCATAGAGTTAAAAATCCTGTTCATGAAGACAGTGCTCTTGACGGCATTGGCCTCCATCAAGAAGGTAGGGGACCTGCACGCATTTTCGGTCAACAAATCGTGCCTAGAGTTTGGGCCGGCCAACTCTCACATTGTCCTGAGACCCCGGCCTGGATACGTGCCCAAGGTTCCTACCACTCCCTTCAGGGACCAGGTAGTGAACCTGCAAGCGCTGCCTTCGGAGGAGGCAGACCCAGCCCTAGCTTTGCTCTGTCCCGTCCGCGCTTTGCGGGCTTACGTGGACAGAACGCAAAGTTTCAGGACCTCAGAGCAGCTCTTCGTCTGTTATGGAGGCCAGCAGAAAGGAAAGGTTCACCTGCCCGTTCAGGTTGCGAGCGCACTCAACTAGAAGTGTGGCTTCCTCCTGGGCGCTGGCTCAAGGCGCCTCACTGACAGATATTTGTAGAGCTGCAGGCTGGGCGACACCTAACACGTTCGCTAGATTATATAGCCTCCGTGTAGAGCCGGTATTTTACTGTGTACTAGCCCCCAGTGGCCAGTAGCGTGAAGGACCCGTTCTAGTGTCGGCTTGCAACGCCATTCCCACCCACTGGGCCGGATACGTGCGTTTCTTGACTCCAGTAGTGTTCCCCAGAAATGGCTAACCCTGTTGAGTTCCTCCGTCACCCTCGGCAATCAGACGTTGCGGAGCATCTGACGCCAGGCCTATACCCGTATGCATGTGGTTAGGCTGGGTTCCATATGTAGCAGTCCTCACGGTGACCCCATATGTGTATTCTTCCACGGTTCGGCTACCCTACTCGGCTAGCCCGTGTCTTTCCCTTGACAGAGCTCGCTCTGTCGTCTCTGGTAGGTGTTCTTCCCCCCAGAACTAGGTTGGAACCACCCCAGAGACTGCCATATGTTGTACTACCCTGCTTGGCTAGTCCATATGTGTAACTGCCACCTCTCCTTCCTTAGAAGGATGCGGCTTCCGCAGTGTTCCCTCTCCCGAGTCGGGCACGCTTTGCCAGCGTTATCCAACAGTCACACTGAGTGGGTCTTGCAGAACAGCAGTGACTGACCTTCTCTGCTTAGAGCCCTGACTTCTGCTCCAACTGAGGGGGCGGTTCAGGGAGCTCAAGCAGAGCGCTGGAAGGGCCAGCATCTGTGGCGTGTTGGTAGATCCCCAATTCATCGGTCACGTTCGACGTACGTCGGAACTGACCGATGAATTGGGGATCTACCAACACGCTGAAAGGGAATGTCTCGGTTACGTATGTAACCCTCATTCCCTGAAGGAGGGAACGGAGATGTACGTCCTGTCGCCACAGGGCACTAGTTCACTAGTTCCGAGTTACTAGTTCGGCTCCTCAGCGGAAAAGCAAAGATGCGGCGCTTCCACTTCCTTATTTATATCCGCGCTGCGGGGAGCAGCATGGAATGCGTGAACTGCATGCCAATGTTCATTGGCTCGTTTAGTTACACTCGAAGTAGATTGTTCTCTAAAAGCGATCCCCAATTCGTCGGTCAGTTCCGAAGTACGTCTCCGTTCCCTCCTTCAGGGAACAAGGGTTACATACGTAACCGAGACGTTTTCTCCTGTTTAAATTTACAACTGGATGTTTTTTTAAACGTCTTTGTAAAATGAATGATACTTTTGACTGGCAGCAGATAATTCTACAGCAATTTGATTTTAATTTTAGGTGAACAACAATGGTCATTTGACATTTACTCAACCACTACATGCCTTCATCCCTTTTCTGAACACTGGAATAGACATCATTGCTCCTCTGTGGACTGACCTTTTCAATGTAAATGGTGGAACAATCTCCTATAGAGAGGATACAAGCAGTGCTGTACTGGCACAAGTCACTGAAGCTGTTCACCAATATTTCCCTAACGTGCCTTTCACTGCTTCATCAGCCTTTGTGGCTACCTGGGACAGTGTGCCGTACATCACTGGTGGAGGGGTAAGTCCTAATCTCGGATTTTTGATGATTGCTCTATGTGTATTTTTGGTTTTGAATGTTCTCAGTTGTTTGATTTTTTCAATGTTTTTTTTTTTTTTTGAAGTCGGCTACTTTCCAAGTGGTTTTAGTCTCCAATGGTGAACGCTCTTTTATCCTGATCAACTATGGTGATATTGCAGAAACAGGACAAATTTGGCTGGTGAGTGGAGTGAAGATCTTAACACATTTTACAAATAGCAGAAATGAACGACAAGATATTACTTGTGGTTAAATTCATACCTTACTAATAAGCAAGAGAGGGTTTATTTGGAACAGGATTTGACTGCATCTTTAAATCCTTTTAATCCTTATACTTTTACAGGCTGGTTATGACACAGTGGACTCTGTCAATTCTTTCACAATTCCAGCAGCCAGTGCCCCAGAACTCTCGTCCAGCAGTAATATCAATGTGGATGGTCGCTGGTCTTTCCGTGTTGATGGATCACCAAACTGTAAGCCAAAGAGTCGCCTGTTTGTCTGCAACATGATCCTCAAACTGTTAACTAGTACCATTTTTGAGCTTATATTCCTTCGGAAATACTAAACAATTCACTGGCACTTATACTTTTCCTAGTGCCAGCTAATTTCCTGCCGTTTGGGGATGGAGACGTAGTAAACCCCATTTCAGATGATGGAAGCTCTGAAGCCATTTACTTGCAGCAGCCTTTCAAATACTTTGGACGCGTATACAATCAGATCTATGTAAGCAGTGGACTTTTTCTTTTTTGTTGAAGATGTTTTTACAATTATTTTGTCATCAATTAATTATGCATCAATTTTTGTCAAATTATTTTTGGTCAAGAGACTGGCAGCAGATAATTCTACATCAATTTGATCTGAATTTTAGGTGAACAACAATGGTCACCTGACATTTACTCAGCCACTATCTGCCTTCGTCCCTTATTCAAATGCTGGAATAGACATCATTGCTCCTCTGTGGACTGACCTTTTCAATGTAAATGGTGGAACAATCTCCTATAGAGAGGACACAAGCAGTGCTGTACTGGCACAAGTCACTGAAGCTGTTCACCAATATTTCCCTAATGTTCCTTTCACTGCTTCATCAGCCTTTGTGGCTACCTGGGACAGTGTGCCGTACTTCACTGGTGGAGGGGTAAGTCCTAATCTCTGATATTATGATGAATGCTCTATGTGTATTTTTGATAATAATTGTTGTCAATTGTTTATTTTATTTTAAAGTTGGTTACATTCCAAGTGGTTTTAATCTCCAATGGTTTTCGCTCTTTCACCCTGATCAACTATGGTGATATTGCAGAAACAGGACAAATTTGGCTGGTGAGTTGTAAATTTTGTTATCATTAAAAATTATTTTAGTTTCCAAATTTTTCAAGTTTACATATATTTCATTCAGGCTGGCTTTGACACAGTGGATTCTTCACATTCGTTTGCTGTTTCATTACTGAGTGCTTCTGAACTGTCATCCAACAGCAATGTCAATGATAACGGTCGTTGGGTTTTCCATACTGATGGTGGTCATGGTGGTAATGGCTATTCTTTTTCTCTGTTTCAACTAATTGTTTTCAATGTGTAAATAATGGCAGCTATTCTAATGTACTGATACACAAACACATTTGGGTAGGTCAAGATCCAAATTAATATTTACTTTAATGTTTTTTGTGCAATGGTTTTCTTATTTTCTGTTTTAGTTTGTGATACTTGCACTGGAAATGAGGCTTGTCAGGAGAGAGGTGGTGTCTATGGCTGTGTTTGCTTGGATGGACAACCAAATCATGAAATGTTTGGTGAGTGCTCTCACAGTTGTTGTGCATTCATATATTCAACTAAAAACCTTCTTGCATTAAATTTTACAGTCAAACCTGGGTGTGTCTAGTTTGGACTCTTGATATTTTAGAGTTTATCCCCTTCATTGCTGTGTGCTTTTTTCTGCATCCTGGCTGATTTGTGGATTGACCAGTTATATATCACCCTGATACGTTGTTATTCCACTTCTGCTGCTTGACTGCTTCTCCTTATGAGTATTTGCTAACTGAAAAACCATGCGACACAGCACGAGAACAAACGCAACTTCAGCACGCGTTTACCATGGTAAACACAGTAAACAAAACAATGTTTTCTAGCAACAACAACTGTGCTAAAATCTAATGAGAAAAGAAACAAATAAACGTAAACGTTGCTGTCCACTTTAAGTTAGCATTTAACAAACCGAAACTGAAAAACCATGCGACATGGCATGAGAACAAATACATGATACATGCAGGACTGATTAATAAGGTATGCAAATCACTCACCTTCTTAAATTAAGCCAATGATAGCAGCAGAGCAAACTTTATTAGACATGGATGAAAGAGGCTCTAAGGCCAAACCCAAGAGAACCTCTAATACCCTAGAGAAATCTAGTGAATGTCGGGTGGAAATGTCTAAACCTGCACTCCCCACACATGAAGTGGGAAATAAAAGAATGTCGACCAAGAGACATACCCGCAATAGGAATAAGCTGCGCAGCAATGGTGGACACATACACAGCTTCGTTTAATTTATGAAAAAATAAATATGGGGTCTACCCTGAGTAAGGTATTATCTTGAAATTCATTGTTGAAGATGGTGGATTGTACATAAGCGCTGTTTTTATTGACTGTAGTGTAGAGCTTTAAAAAATGCTTTAGATGAAACTTTTCAGACTGTTAGCACACTTATATACAGCTTGATATTAGCAGGCGACAACCCTCTCCAAGAAGATGGTTTACATGTCTTATAAATTTTGAGAACATAAAATCCTCAACATTTAAATTTTCTGTCAGTGGTAGTCTCATGGGCAGAGCTCCAACATATAACGTGGTTTAATTTTTTGCTTCCTGTCTGCTCTATATACTGTCCTATATAAATACAGGCAAAAACACCAACAAAAATAAATCTTAAAAAATATCGATGTTGAATGCTTTATCTGCTCAGATGCTGTGGAGTCTTGTGCCAGCAGCACTGGGTCCATGTCTCTATCCCGCTGCCAGCTTTTTGAATTTGGTTTTCAATCTGAGACCCTGCACCTAAATGATCCAAGCTGCCAAGGAACCCTTGAGGATGGAAGACTTGTGTTTCGTTTTGACAATGAAGGCCACATATGTGGTACCATTCTGATGGTAATGCTCTTTCCATTTCTGTTTCATCACTAGAGCTGTAGAGATGTGTAAATGATTAGTAAGTTGTCCTATAGCTTGAGATGGACATTTGTGCATGTCCTTGCAGAACAACAGGACTCACTTCATCTACCAAAACTCCATTCAGTCTAACTTGAGAAGCACTGACCAGAGCATCATTTCAAGAGCGAGATGGATGAACATTACATTTTCTTGCGCGTATCCTCTGATCCAGACCCTGTCTATGCCCATGGGTATCCGATCTGCAGTCGGGTAAGGGTACTCAATACCTTCTGAGTGTAAGTGTGTAGTATGAAGTGAAGTTTTTTTATTGCAGTGATCGAAGCAAAGCAGTACTGCAATTTTAGGAAATCTTCATGTGTTTAGACATGAGTCAGCAGCTATCAACGTGAGCCATGATGAGCTATCGCCATTACCATTTACTTTAGTCATGGTTGCTAATATTTTACATTTTTGCCCACAGTGTGATAACTCCGGTGCTTCCTGCTGGCCAGGGCACATACCAGGTCCGCATGATTCCCTACCATGATGCACAGTTTACTAGCCCATTTGATGGGGAGGTGGAAATACAGGTGAACCAGCAGATGTATGTGGCTGTTGAGGTGGAAGGAGTGGATAGAAATCAAATCGCAACGGTTCTGGACAACTGCTGGGCCACACCTGTTAATGATATTGACTATTCTATTCGCTGGAGTCTAATAACTAGAGAGTGAGTGACTTGATGGTTAAATGACTAAATTTGTTGCAATCTCAGAAAGTGAATACTACCAAATTGGGTAACACCTTATTTCGATGGTCCACTTTAAACATTCTACTAACTATAAAGTAACTTTGCAACTACATGTCAACTAACTGTCATTAGAGTATAAATAAACTGTTGTAGACCATTAGGTTAGTAGAATAAGTTCATGTATATTTGCAAAGTTACTTACAGTCTATTGGGGGACCATTAAAAAAAGTATTAGCAGACAGTCTACTAATACTCTAATGAGAGTTAGTTGACATGTATTGTTATTCAAAACATATGCTTGGTCATGACCAAATACTTGCATGACCTACATTAAAATTTTGCCATGCAATAATTTTCCCTTTTCTGCCTTCTTTTCTAAAACCTTTCTCCTTTCCTAGATGCCCCAACCCGGAGGATGGCACAGTGGAGGTTCTTCAGAATGGTATTGATACGACAAGCCGTTTCTCCTTCAGGATGTTCACCTTCTCAGGAATCTCTGACCGGATCTTCCTGCACTGTCAGGTTCATCTCTGCCTTGTACAGAATGGCAGATGTGCACTGGTATGTTTGGACAGTACATATGAATGGTCCACCCACTGCATTGCTTTGACAGTAGCCTCCAAGTAAATTATGAACTTTTTATGACAGATCTGTCTAGAAGAAAACACATTCAACAGCCTTTGCATTGTAGAATACAGATGTATTTACTATGTATGTATTTTCTTGTCTGTCATCTTCAGTCATGCGACCCTGGATATAGACGCAGAAGGCGCAGATCTTTGGACTTCCACCACTCTTCTGCGATCACCATGGGTCTTTAAGAAAGCTCATTAACCGTGATGAATGAAAGATCCTGCATTTATATCAAAATACTTTGTGTGAATGATAAAGAAATCTAAACATGAAATTTCTAAATATGAATTTGAAAGCACTTCCTTGTCTTTTAACATCTACATTTAAATCAGAGATATTTCAGATATTTTAAATAAAAAAGGACTTTAGAAGAACTATTAAATCTAACCCAGACACAAAGAAATTCATTTATTTCCTGTGCATTAATTAAAATGAATTGATGCACAGAAAAACAAAATCTCTGTAATAACCTCTGTATACATGAATTGTTATAGAGGAAGTGTTATTCAAATACAAAACTAAATTCTTCTAGATTATTGGGTGTATCATTAATGTGAGCTCTCTGTCTTTCTCTTTGTTCAAGGAGTAATTTTGGAAACAATAGACCAGACTATCCTTGAATAAACCTGCTTAGCAATGAAGAAAAGACTTTGTGACATTTTGTTGTTGTTGTTGTTTTCTTGAAGCTTAGTTTCATGTTTTTTTTTTCCTTAACCCTCATCCTTCCCTCGCACTTAGTAACAAAACCTTCCCCCTCGGGTCAAAATTGACCTGAAGCCCTAAAATTATACTTATTTTATTTTTATAATATTTTTTAATGTGATTTTTTGTTTTTATTTTATTTACCTTTAAGTTACTAGATTTGATCAGTAAATAATAAATAATAATTTAAGCACATTCTTCACATTTTCAACTTGAATTCAAAATAACTCACAATTTCATGCATTACCCTTTTAATTCAGCTCAGAATATTTTACATTGGGTGTCTTTGCCAACCTCTTGTGGAAAAATAATAATATAACATGATATTTCATGACTCTTGCCACTAGATGGCCTTATAGCAAATGAGCTGTTCCACTGGGTCCTAAAGTCAGTTTCTCTTCCGTATACATTCAGATGTAGACAATATAAAATAATTTTTTGGTAAAGTTTTTGCATTTTTAGTTCTATGTATACTGAAGCATTCCTCGCATTCCATTCATTCCTATGGGGTTGAAATTGACCCACGAGGGAAGGATTTGTTACTTTTTAAAATTTCAACCACAAAACTCCTCGAATCCAGTCAATTCCTTTTTTGTGTATTCGTGATTCAAGTGCGACAAAAGTCCTAGGGTCTTGGACCACTCTGATGAACAAATTTTTAAAAAAATGAGTTTCGGGTTTAGAGTAAATTCAATTTAATGAGAGCTACTAACAGTGTATATAGTATTGTAAAGAATAAACACATCACTTAAAGGTAATTAATCTACTCATAAAATGTAACAACGGCAGTTCAGATATAGCAGGGGTGGCTTCAACCCTAATCAAACATACCTGAACATTACCTGAAAGTTAATCAAGGTCTGAAGGGTTACTAGGAAGCTACAGGCAGGTGAGTTTTATCAGGGTTGGAGCTGAACTTTGCAGGACTGAGGCTCTCCAGGACCGGAATTCGCCACCCCTGAGATAGAGCAAGAGCAATAGTCTTTACTGTACTAGTTTGCACACGGGCTTACTGTACTCTTCGACTCCCTGTACATCTGTCTTAACCTTCATTACAATTCGCATCCATCAAAACTTTACTAGCAAGAAGCTGGTTTGCTTTATCCAGCCAAATGTAGTTTGCATATAATCTGGCCACAGGGTCGTGCATAGACATTTTGAGGGGCAGTGGCCCAAACCAAAATAAAAGGGCACTAATGGAGTTGGGGTGCTTGTTAATACAAATTCCCTTTCAAAGGAACTTGCGCTGCGTCAAAACGCTGTGGGAACACCTATTGCATCGTGAAGCACATATGAAATCAGTCCAATGGCGTGACGGAAGGCATAGGCAAGTGACATCATCGAGCAGGAAACTATAAAGCACACCCAAACCAAACAGTATTAGCTTCTGTGCCTTCAGCAAGCACTCTCAGTGAAATTGTTTGTCCTTGGTGTTTTTGCCTGTCACAGTACATCAAAAAGCATTGTTAGACAGGAGTTTTCACCTTTGTAAAAAAAAAAAAAAAAAAAAAAAAAAACATTATAATGACGAGCTAATCAAGCATTCTGTGTTAGTTCAGGCAGGCCACGTAGTCAAGCTTCGCTGTCAGTTGCCCATAGCAGCTAATCCGATTCCTAAGCACTCAATTGGCAACTCTCAAACAGGGCGCCTTACTTAAGCGCAGCTTAAGTTCAGTCTGCCTGCTTGGCTGCTTTGCAATTAGGATACAGTGGGGAGAACAAGTATTTGATACACTTTTTTTACAGGTTTTCCTACTTACAAAGCATGTAGAGGTCTGTAATTTTTATCATAGGCACACTTCAACTGTGAGAGACGGAATCTAAAACAAAAATCCAGAAAGTCACATTGTATGATTTTTAAATAATTAATTTGCATTTTATTGCATGACATAAGTATTTGATCACCTACCAACCAGTAAGAATTCCGGCTCTCACAGACCTGTTAGTTTTTCTTTAAGAAGCCCTCCTGTTCTCCACTCGTTACCTGTATAAAAGACACCTGTCCACACACTCAATCAAACAGACTCCAACCTCTCCACAATGGCCAAGACCGGAGAGCTGTGTAAGGACATTAGGGATAAAATTGTAGACCTGCACAAGGCTGGGATGGGCTACAGGACAATAGGCAAGCAGCTTGGTGAGAAGGCAACAACTGTTGGCGCAATTATTCGAAAATGGAAGAAGTTCAAGATGACGGTCAATCTCCCTCGGTCTGGGGCACCATGCAAGATCTCACCTCGTGGGGCATCAATGATCATGAGGAAGCTGAGGGATCAGCCCAGAACTACACGGCAGGACCTGGTCAATGACCTGAAGAGAACTGGGACCACAATCTCAAAGAAAAGCATTAGTAACACACTACGCCGTCATGGATTAAAATCCTGCAGTGCACGCAAAGTCCCCCTGCTCAAGCCAGCGCATGTCCAGGCCCGTCTGAAGTTTGCCAATGACCATCTGGATGATCCAGAGGAGGAATGGGAGAAGGTCATGTGGTCTGATGAGACAAAAATAGAGCTTTTTGGTCTAAACTCCACTCGCCATGTTTGGAGGAAGAAGAAGGATGAGTACAACCCCAAGAACACCACCCCAACTGTGAAGCATGGAGGTGGAAACATCATTCTTTGGGGATGCTTTTCTGCAAAGGGGACAGGACAACTGCACCGTACAGAGGGGAGGATGGATGGGGCCATGTATCGCGAGATCTTGGCCAACAACCTCCTTCCCTCAGTAAGAGCATTGAAGATGGGTCGTGGCTGGGTCTTCCAGCATGACAACAACCCGAAACACACAGCCAGGGCAACTAAGGAGTGGCTCCGTAAGAAGCATCTCAAGGTCCTGGAGTGGCCTAGCCAGTCTCCAGACCTGAACCCAATAGAAAATCTTTGGAGCGAGCTGAAAGTCCGTATTGCCCAGCGACAGCCCCAAAACCTGAAGGATCTGGAGAAGGTCTGTATGGAGGAGTGGGCCAAAATCCCTGCTGCAGTGTGTGCAAACCTGGTCAAGAACTACAGGAAACGTATGATCTCTGTAATTGCAAACAGTTTCTGTACCAAATATTAAGTTCTGCTTTTCTGATGTATCAAATACTTATGTCATGCAATAAAATCCTAATTAATTACTTAAAAATCATACAATGTGATTTTCTGGATTTTTGTTTTAGATTCCGTCACTCACAGTTGAAGAGTACCTATGATCCCTGTTACCACTGTGAAGCTGCTTTGAAACAATTGCCATTGTAAAAAGCGCTATATAAATAAAGGTGATGATGATGATGAATCAAAATTACAGACTTCTACATGCTTTGTAAGTGGGCAAACCTGCAAAATCGGCAGTGTATCAAATACTTGTTCTCCCCACTGTAAGTAATCTTATTGGATTTCCTATGCTATATCATTATGCGTTGTTGTGCGGTCTGCTTTATCAGTTCATCATGAAGTAACTATACACGAGGCTCTTTAAAGTGAAATTGGCATTCGCTTTTGTATTCGTATATCAAACTGAGCTACAGCAATTTCTAGGTTTGCTCATTTGAGTGAGATGAGTCATGTGTTGGCTAATGATTCGAACACGCAATGTGAGCATTATCATGATTTAAAATGCAAACAATGTATTCACTATTTACATACGAACGAATTTCAGCAGAATTATATCAGGGCATATACTATTTCATAACTATGGAAGGAACAGCAATTATGATAGTGTTGGATACTTTATTGTCAGCTTATTAGTAGACTTCACTGCTGTCACGTAAGAATGATATATTTCAACTTACCAGGAGTGTGCCAAGGCGGTTCCAGCTGGCTATTTCTCAACGAAAGCAAGAGCACACCAGTCGATGCTGTAATTATATAATTTGGCAAACGTTTCACTGGGTTTCTGTGTCTTGGGCTCTGGAAAACGTTGGGTGTTCCGTTTCCGGTGTGTTTTGCAGCGATGAGCTGTGTGGCCGATCATCACGGACATGTTTGATCCTGAGAGGTGGCCGTCAGAGGTGTTTATTATTAGTCAGAATCACTCACTGCTCAAACGCAATGTTTTGCTTTATAAACAGATTTTTTCAGGACTCAGGAGCTAATTAAAATGGTGAATTTGGCAGGCAAAACAAGTGGGAAATATAGCGAGAGGAATTCGTCCCCACGCAGATTCATTCAGGTTTGTAAACTTGAACTCGCTTCGCGGCATTGATCATAAGCTGCCTGAGTTGTAGTTAGCATCGCTGCATTATTGTCATGGACTCGCTGAAGTTATAGGCCTACTAATGTATGTGACTGACTCAAGAACTCATATCAAGCATATGTCACAGCTGGCAATATTTCACTCTTCATTTATCTCGAAGCTAAGTTCCTTTTTAATGCTCACCGTTTTAAAGCTATCAGGTCATTGGCAACGTACTTGACAGCACTATCCACATTGCTTAAGCTTCAAGTCGTTTTCAGTAAAATGCTAGGCTTATGTGATATTGTTCTTAAAGCTATAGTTGATATTGGAAACACGCTTGTATTAAAGCTACAGTTGGTATTGGAAACGACTCGGTTCCCTGAGAGAAGGGAACGAGTATTGCGTAAGTTAGCTTACGCTGATGGGAAAACTCCTTTTCTCGAGAATATGAAGCCAAAAATGATCCTTATAATTTTATATATGTAAAACGCAGTGCAGCTGCACAGCAGACCCAAGCAGAGCGTACTAGCTCGCTGATTGGCTGTGCTGCGGCAACTGCACGAACCTATGGCGAGGCAGCTGAGGTGTGCGAACCAATGGGGTCGCTTCGCGCCCAAGCACGTCAACTCCCGCCTAAATGGGCATGGCTTATAGCTATAAAAGCCCATACTGTGGTTAAATCAGGTTAAATCGAATGAAGCGATCCCCTGATTAAAGCACAATAGCACGGCGGGTTACGCAATACTTGTCCCCTTCTCTCAGGGAACCGAGGTTACGTTAGTAACCGAGTCGTTCCCTTTCGAGAGTACTCTCGTATTGCGTAAGTTAGCTTACGCTGATGGGAACCCAATTTAAAATGCTGTGCGTGCTTAAAAACTTTGTCCCATACTATGGCCTGGGGTGAGAGCCCGAGGCCCATAGAAGAGAGAAAGTATGAGACCCAAAAAGAGGCCAACAAATAGTGAGCCTCATATAAGGGTATATGCAGGAAAAGAATATTCCTATGTCATATAAATCATATAAGAACTAGACCAGACAAAGTCGGGCCTTATTAATATTGAAAATGTGTTATACATTTGTTATATGGGATTTTGACAAACTAGACCGGACAGAGTCGGTCCTTATAGTATGTAATGTGATTTGCTTGAAACATTTGCTTGTGTTATACATAGCTTATTATGGTATGAGATAAACACCAGAACGGAAAAAAATTTGGGCCATATAGTATTGCAAATGAGTTATACATTTGTTTATATGGAAAGAACCCTAGCTTGCAAAGCAGGAACCTCCAAGTTAATAAATGTGGACGGAGAGGCCCAGCCTGCCACCGCACAGATATCTTCAAGTGGTATTCCACTGGACCAAGCCCATGACGAGGACATGCCTCTAGTGGAATGAGCTCTGATGCCTATGGGGCAGCAGAGACCTTTTGACTCATAAGCCAACGAGATAGCGTCTACTATCCATCGTGACAATCTCTGCTTCGTGACCGCGCACCTCTGGTGCGGCCACCAAAGCAAACGAAGAGCTGTTCCATCTGTCTAGAAGTGGCGGAACGCTCTAAATAAATCCTTAGGGCCCTGACTGGGCAGAGCAGATTTGCGTCTTTTTCGTCTTCAGACGAGGGAAGAGCTGATAGCGAAAATGACCTGTGCTCTGAACGGAGTGGAGAGCACTTTGGGTACATAACCATGTCTTGGCTTGAGGACGACTCTGGAGTCGTTAGGCCCAAACTTGAGACAGGAAGCGCTCACAGAGAGTGCATGTAAATCACCAATTTGCTTGACTGAAGCTAGTGCCAGAAAGAGAGCAGTTTTTAGCGAAAGGTGCTTCAAGCTCACAGACTGAAGCGGCTCAAATGGGGTACCTTTCATGGCCTCCAAGACCGTGAAAAGAACAGACCCATTTCGCCTATTTTTATATTTTTATTTTCATATTGCCTATAATTACAGAAACTATTTACTGTTTAACATCACACTTAGTGCTAATTCAATCTATGTTGTAATTACTCTTACATATGTAGGGGAAACAGGCCAATTTAGCTCAAAGGGAATTGTAATTTAATTTTATAGGGAATTTTTGGAAGAATCACTGATTTTACAGCTGAACAAATGGATCATACAACGATCAATTGAACAGGCCTTAACTATCAACTCTGCAGCAGATATTAATATCCAAAATATAGTGTAAATATTATTAGCAGGGTAACAAGATCAACAGTTTAAGACATTTAATTTGTAAGCACATAACACCAAGACACTTCTTTAAATACAAACAAGACTTTATTCTAACACATAAAACAAAAACGCACACACGAGTTGCAGAAAGAGGAAAGAATGAGTTGTAAGAGAGTGAAATGATGAAATCCAGTTTCTAGCAATATATGCACTTTATAAGACCTAACCTGAACAAACCATCAATCATCAAATTTAACCCTTCTATCTATCACACAGAAGAGGACAGACGAGGTAAGTTAGTTAACAAGTCTTATTGTACAAGTAAGCTGAGTAGGAATGCAACACAGGAAAGTCAAAAGGCAGCAGATGGTTTGTTGGCGACTTAGCTGGCTGGCAATACGGTGTTCTCCGTGCAGGTGAAGGACTGGTGCAGGATGCTGGTGAAACGGGTGAACAGATGATCTTGGCAGGTGAAGATGAACGGATATGAGCAAACAGAAGACAGGTTAGGCAATTCAGGTCTCAGGTGAGTCATACAGGTAGGTCATGTGTGCTTGTCATATGGTGCGTTCAAGTCATGTCGTAAAGATCGTATTTACAAGTTACCAGTGAAATACGAGATAACAGTAGGAAGCTCGGGATTTTCTTTAAGCCCCGATCTTTACGAGTTGGGGGCGTGTCAGTGAGAAACATGGCGGAATACCAAAATACTTAAAAGTATTTAGCAGTGATATTGTCAGGCTCTTCTATTTACAGCGATAGCATATGATAACTATGATAGCATTATAATATGTAAAAATAAAGTTTACAGTGGTTTCATAAATTAATTAAAAAAGCAAAACACACCTGATACACATTCCTTGATCTTCATTTTCTGGAAGTAGATTTTAAGAACCTTGCTGTATATTTGTGTAATTAATTAAGAGAAAGTACTCCGCCATCTTACTCTGACGAAAGTGACTTGAACACATACATGACGTCGTAAATACGAAATTACCAGGAGGACTTGAACGCACCAATTGACAAGACCAGACAATAGGGAGGTGGAAGTTGACTGCTTAAATACAAGATGTCATGAGGGTGATTGCTGGCAGGTGCTGGTGATGGTGGAGTGTGTGCAGGTGGTGAACAGAGAGCATTATGGGAAGTGTAGTGCAGATGCGATGAGTGACCTGGTGACAGTGACACTATCGTTTTTTAGGCGGGGTTATTACATTTATCAGTGCACCAGTTTGGCTACAATCGGGAGGCATTACTTTTTGTTGTTTGTGTCTTTGATGGGGATTCCCTTCTGTGGCATACTTTGCTGATAAGGCGTTTCCCAGGTTCGCTGGTTCATGGAGGTCTCGTCGTGTCTGGAGTGACGTCTCAGGGAACCCAATTATGTTTCTTGTGTGTTGGCCAATGAATGGAAGCGGAGTTTCATGGTTGAAGTTTGAATTTTGAGGCAAGTAAAGACTATAGTCGTAGACTGAAACTTTGCAGCAAAGAGAGACTCTTGATGGAAAGAAAAGAAACTAAGTAAAGAAAGAAAAGAAAAATTAGATGAGAGAAGTTAGGTGGCTTGCATGATGCTGTTTTAATTTCTAACCTCGGTCTTAGCCCAAGTCTCCCTATGCTTAACCCAATGCTTTTTTGTGTCCTGAGTTTTTAAACTCAGATGTTTGTCCAACCCCATGAAGGTCTGCGGACCAATTAGACATTGTCTTTAGTTCTGGGCTTAACTGTTTCTCCCTGCCCTCACATAAAGCAACATGTATTATTAGTCACATGGTCTCTAACTTTCCCACTCTTAGCAGGGGATAATTTAGACATGATTTCTATGATTTCTATAATATGAATATGATATATTTTACACAGATTTGATTCATACCACAATTCAAGGAACCATTCATGCTGATATCAAGCACTCCATACTTCCCATGAACTATTAATAAATAATTACTAAAAAACTTAATCTGATATTCTTCAAACCAGGGGCGTTGCTAGACATAAAGCTCTACTGGGGCACAGGCCTCCCATTACTTTTTTTCTTGAAAGCCTGCTGCGTGCAAGAAGTGTGCCACACAATGCACTATACAAATTTCCTTTGCTTAACCCACTATTCCTTGACTGTAACAAGTACTGGGAAAGGTAAACGTGTAGAGATATTAATATTTATTTATATATATAGGTTTTATGACATAAAAGGCATACACTGTAAATGGAAATAATAAAACCAGAGAGAACTTTCTTGCAGATTTGCAATGATAATGAATAATTAAATATTAATAGTGAATAATTAAATATTTTACAAGAATTTACAATTTCAACATATCATTTTATGACAACTAAAATTAAGAGCATATATATTCTAAAAGAAAACAGTATTCCCCAGTTCCCCAGCCAAGTCCAAACTAAGTTGGTTCATTTTTTGAGCATTAAACTGAACTGCCTATTCTTCGTTTTGGCAAAACAGTCAATCACTTGACTCTGACTCAATTTACAAAGTTCTTCCCTCTCAACCGATAAGACAGCAAGATGGTGAAGCCGGTCTTGTCCCATTGTGCACCTCAACCAAGTGTAGAGCAGTCTCAGCACACTGAATGACCGTCACAACTACAGCTATTAACTGGGATTGTCAGAGATTTCTGCATAACCTGTGTTAAGGTTGGGAACATGACTTTATCCAGCAAATTGAAAACACATTGTATATCCTTAATTGAAAGGCTTTCCTTTTTGTGAGCCAGATAGTTTTTAGCCACTAAAACCTCCTCCAATTTTAGATCAACATTGTAATGATCTGCCAGAACTCGGAGGTGCTCCTCACTAAGAAAGTTATCTGATCCAGGATTACAAGCCTGAACACCAAAATTTGGCCATTAAGAGATGAAAAACGTTGATCTATCTCAGCAACCATTCTGTCAAGGCAAGGTATAAACGGGTTTCTTTTCAGCTTCTCTGCATCACTGAGGTCACTCACTGCTCCACAACTAGAGTCCACTACATAAACCACCATGTGTTTCTGCTTCTGCCTTTGTTTAGTAGCAGCACATGGCTTTGGGATCTGATTTGCTGCACAAATGGTCCTGACAGTATCATAAAGCATAGCAGCCTTCTCATCTGTGCGCATCTGCTTCAGAGTGTCACACACAGCTCCTTTGTACTCAGCAGCCTTAGCAAGGTCTACTGTTTCACTTTGCAGATATTTGTGCAGGTTCTCAGTTACAGAAAAGTCTTGAACATTATCAATAGGTATACTGTGGAGAATCTGCTAAGTTTGGCATGGCATAATCTCATTTTGAGATGCAGGTGATAAGTAAGTGCTGTGTGAAGGGGCTGAATAGGATTGCAAAAAAGGGTCAAATGGGTCTCCTAAAAAAGGTGTTTTAGGAGATTCAGACACTCCAGAAAATTCCCCTGGTTGTGGCTGGAGCTTCCCTCATCATGGCCACGGAAGGGAATATTTTGCTTGGCCAGGAATTGTGTCACAGCCACGATACGGGTGAGGTACTCCCGTCTTTCTTTTATTTCATAGCCTACCTCAACTGCGTGCAGACACTGGACTTCTGTGTGCACTGCTGCACATATGCGTCAGTTTGTGTTTTCTTTTAAACTGCGCTGATTGGATTACTACGTTGCATATAGATCCATTTCTTATTTTGCGGGATTATCAATCTAAACACTGACAAATATAATAAAATTTTTATTAAAATTTTTATTTTACTGGGGCACAGCAGATTTATACTGGGGCACGTGCCCCAGTAAAAGGGGTCTAGCGACGCCCCTGCTTCAAACCTATGCATGGTAAAGATAATACAGAGCAGAGACTGTATAAACGAAGATATTCCAAATAAATACTTTTTTTTTTTTTAAAACTGGACAAAAATTTTATATTTTATGATATCATATCAATAAACATTATTGGTCACACTTTAGATTAGGTCCACTTCTCACTATTAACTAACTATTAACTACGACTTTTACCTCAATAAACTCCTAATAATGAACCATTATGTTTTTATTACCTTAGATTGAGCCATTTCTATCTACATACACCCCTTACAGTGAAATCGCCATTTTGCACCGTCATGTTTCTAAACAGAGTGCTAGTCACTCTGTGCTCTCTCCGACAACGGCATTTTTGTCCTGTGTCGGCTACCGTAGCCCTGGTCGATTGCAATTCACAACCTCAACACTAGATGTCGCTAAAAATCACACACTGCACCTTTAATAAGTGAATAAACAGCTAAGATGAGTGGTGAGACTGCTTGAATGTTTAGCTACTACACAACCCACTGCTGGAAATAGCTTCCAGATGTCACCAGATGAGCCCCAACAGTAGCCATATTCAAGTCCAGTTTGCAAATGACATTTCAGGTCTCTTTGATATGTGAAACTCTGTTTAAAATTATTAAGACATGTCGGAAGGCTTCAGTGTGAGTTTTTACATGATTCTTTAAGTGTTTCTTGTCTGTGAAACTTCTTTCACACTGATATACAAAAAAGCTCTCTCTTGAGTGAATCCTTAAGTGGTAATTAAGGTTTACTTTACTTCTGAAACACTTTCCACACTGACCACATATGAATGGCCTCTCCAGTGTGAATTTCTTATGCGAGTCAAGATTTCCTTTTTGTGAGAAGCTCTTCCCACACAGTATGCAGGTGCACAGGCTCTCTCATGTGGGCGTTAAGGGTTGCTTTACGTGTAAAACACTTTCCACATTGAGAGCCTGTAAGGCTTTTCACCAGTGTGAATACGCATGTGGCTTTTAAGGCTTCCTTTTCGAATGAAACTATTTCCACATTCTTGGCAGGTGTAAGGCTTCTCTCCAGTGTGAACTCTAATGTGGATTTTAAGGTTTCCTTTTTGAGTGAAACTTTTTCCATACTGTTGGCAGGTCAAAAAACTAGTTCCTGTCATTTGAGCTTTTTTATGTGAGGATGTCTTCTCAGTCTTTGAGCAGCTAATAGATTTTTCTCCAATTATGAAATAATCATGTTTCTCATATTGATTTTTGACTTCCATTTCATTCATTACTTCACTCTCCTTTTTCAGTGGCATTGGGTCTAAGGCAAAAGAAAGACAAATTAAAGTTAACCCATGTTCAATGGCACAAAGCAACAGACATACACTCACCTAAAGGATTATTAGGAACACCATACTAATACTGTGTTTGACCCCCTTTCACCTTCAGAACTGCCTTAATTCTACGTGGCATTGATTCAACAAGGTGCTGAAAGCATTCTTTAGAAATTTTGGCCCATATTGATAGGATAGCATCTTGCAGTTGATGGAGATTTGTGGGATGCACATCCAGGGCACGAAGCTCCCGTTCCACCACATCCCAAAGATGCTCTATTGGGTTGAGATCTGGTGACTGTGGGGGCCATTTTAGTACAGTGAACTCATTGTCATGTTCAAGAAACCAATTTGAAATGATTCGAGCTTTGTGACATGGTGCATTATCCTGCTGGAAGTAGCCATCAGAGGATGGGTACATGGTGGTCATAAAGGCATGGACATGGTCAGAAACAATGCTCAGGTAGGCCGTGGCATTTAAACGATGCCCAATTGGCACTAAGGGGCCTAAAGTGTGCCAAGAAAACATCCCCCACACCATTACACCACCACCACCAGCCTGCACAGTGGTAACAAGGCATGATGGATCCATGTTCTCATTCTGTTTACGCCAAATTCTGACTCTACCATCTGAATGTCTCAACAGAAATCGAGACTCATCAGACCAGGCAACATTTTTCCAGTCTTCAACTGTCCAATTTTGGTGAGCTCGTGCAAATTGTAGCCTCTTTTTCCTATTTGTAGTGGAGATGAGTGGTACCCGGTGGGGTCTTCTGCTGTTGTAGCCCATCCGCCTCAAGGTTGTGCGTGTTGTGGCTTCACAAATGCTTTGCTGCATACCTCGGTTGTAACGAGTGGTTATTTCAGTCAAAGTTGCTCTTCTATCAGCTTGAATCAGTCAGCCCATTCTCCTCTGACCTCTAGCATCAACAAGGCATTTTCGCCCACAGGACTGCCGCATACTGGATGTTTTTCCCTTTTCACACCATTCTTTGTAAACTCTAGAAATGGTTGTGCGTGAAAATCCCAGTAACTGAGCAGATTGTGAAATACTCAGACCGGCCCATCTGGCACCAACAACCATGCCACGCTCAAAATTGCTTAAATCACCTTTCTTTCCCATTCTGACATTCAGTTTGGAGTTCAGGAGATTGTCTTGACCAGGACCACACCCCTAAATGCATTGAAGCAACTGCCATGTGATTGGTTGATTAGATAATTGCATTAATGAGAAATTGAACAGGTGTTCCTAATAATCCTTTAGGTGAGTGTAAATGTAGACATTTAATGCATCACAACCAACAACATGCATTCTGGATCATTTACCCACTTAGCTATCACAAAGCAGGATATTTGCAAGGATTTTAAAATACAGTTTAAGCACAAATAAAATACCATATGAGCAAGGTAGGACATTGTTTATGGTAAAATGACCATAAAAAAGAAGATTTAAATAACTTTAAAGTTCAAATAATACAAGTTTTGACAAACATTTTATAAAATAATAAACCTCACATTTCAGTCTTTAAAAACATGAGAAAAGGGATGTCAGAATTATAAATGACTTTTTATATATTTGTTTAAAATATTATTACATCCTAATTGTTTACATTTTAGATTTTTCAATCCATCGGCTGAATGAAATGCAATTTCACTCTCTGACAGTATGTGGCGCTTATGGGTGGCCATCCTTGTAACCCCTGTATACGACTGTTGTAATTCCTACTGAAGTCACTGATGAAGTAGTGATTTTTTTGTGTGGTTATGAGTGCATCAGATGACCCCTCCCCCTTTGCGGTATGGGGCACCAGTTAAAGAATACTGTCTTAATTTAAGAACATTCCCAGAAGAACTGTTTGATAATTCAGAATTAATGTAAACTTGGAGGGAGTTGGTCAACTGAAGGATTGTGAGAATCTGGGCAACTAGTAGACTCTTTGATCAACAACAGAAGAAAGACACAGTTGTAATAAAATTAATGAAATTTATTAACAATAGAGATGCATAAGTAAATACCACGACTATTAATGATGTTCATAATGAATATGCACTGCTAGAAGAAAATAAACTCAATAACCAAAAACAAAAATACTGAAAAGTTCTGTGGGTGATCCACTGACAAGGTAGACCCCCATCTGAGGGTTGAAAAGAAGCATTATTTGTGAATAATTTTAGCAAAAATAAATAAAATATGAACAAATTTGCACTGTTGATCACACTAGTCTACTTTAATGTTTAACCAGGAAGTTTGTTTTGAAATGCTTTTATTTTGTACACCACACTTGTGGTGCTCCCAGTCAAAATAACCTGCCTACAAAAAATAGCTTATAAATTACTCATTATGCTTTACTATCACCAAATATTGGATTCAATCTTTTTGTCAACTTGTTTTCTTTCAGTTAGGGCTGATTTTGTATTTTTTTTTTTTAACTGATTAATCGTAGGCCTCATTAATATGAGCTTATCTACCTCAGTTTTTGAGTGAAAAAAGCATTATTTAGGAATCATTTTGGCAATAATAAATAAAACATTTTAAAAATTTGCACTGTTGATCACACTAGTCTACTTTAATGTTTAATCAGGAAGTTTGGGTTGAAATGCTTTTGTTTTGTACAAAATGGCACAAAGTTACATTTGTGATGTTCCCGGTCAAAAATGACCGGCCATTGAAAGTGAATGGGGGAGACTATAAGAGAACAATTTAGTTTTCAGGAGAATCATCCTGATCAAGATGTTGATCATCTTCATGTTCCAGACAAAATATAATGACATTGTGTTTTGTGACTTTGATGTTCTCACAGAAGCAGACGAAAACTGACAAATATAAATGTTATAGCACAGACGCATATAAATGCCTCACAGCGCCTTGCTTGTTATTCATTTTGTGGCAGCACAATGGCGAAGAAGCTCTCTGTACATGATGTTCTTCATCAGATCATTGATCAAGATACTACAGTAGTGAGGAGGAGGCAAAGCATAAATCTTTAAGTGAAGGTGCATTGGAAGATGTGTCAGAAGAGAAACGCGCCACTGAGAATGCTATAGACCTTAAAACAATTTATGAGGAGGGAACAGCACAAGTGTTACTTTGCACCCTTTTTCAGAAAACAAAAGCATTTCAAAACAAATGTACCGGTTAAACATTAAAATAGACTAGTGTGATCAACAGTGCAATTTTTTTTTCATATTTTATTCAATATAACAAGTTGACAAAAAGATTGAATCCAACATTTAGTGATAATATAGCAAAACGAGTGATTTATAAGCTATTTTTTGTAGGCCAGTCATTTTTTTACCGGGAACGCCAGAAGTGTTATAAGGTTTTTAACACAACACAAGGGTTAATACAGATGATGTGGAGTCATTAATAAATTAGTCATGACAAAAAAAAAAAAATGATAACCAATGTATTTTTCCATGAGTCCGCTGTTAGCGATTATAACGTTACCTCGCTTGTTTAACCCATTCACACGTAAGTTTAAAATATTCTGGCTGACCCCCCCTAGGTTGCAGCGGTGAAATGCAAAAACATCACTTTAAGTTAAGTAAGTCGAATTTAAACTAAAACACCTTTACTTAAATATGTCTATATTTATTTTTTTATTTTGCTAAGGCTTTTTACATTTTCATTTTATATACTTAGGTATGACATATTTTTGCTTCATATCCATACTGACTAATACAAACATCCTTTAGCAAAAAAAAAGGTAAAATCACGATGTCGGACGATTTTGAAGTTGGAGTTTTTTTTAATGGTAAATGGCGTTTGTATTAGTCTTCACACGTTCGCATGGGGCAGTACTTCCGCCTACGTCTAGCGTGACCTTTCCGACGTGATTAAGCAATCCGTGGCGCGTTGCAGAGCAGCGCAAGATGAGCAATTTAGGTTAAAAAGTAAACACATTTTTTATTTTTTTGGAAAATTACTGATCATTTCGCTAGATAAGACCCTATTCCTCGTCTGGGATCGTGCATAGCCCTTTGAAGTCATTCAAAGCCCTTTGAAGCTGCATTGATTTGGACCTTCAACCCGTTGGTTGCCATCAAAGTCCATTATGTGGAGAAAAATCCTTGATAAAACCTAGGGTAAAAACAACTGTATTTGACTTCCTTTGTTTATGGTGTGAAATTTGTGTAGGAAAAGTTGTGAAAAGTAAGCTCATGAACCTAATGTTTGTAACCAAAAACTAAGGTCAATGAAAGGGCACACAGGGGTGAAGAGAAAGTGTTAAAACCACAAGCTGAGTTAACAGTAATGAAGGCTACAGTGAAAGGAGAAGCACTAGAAGAAGACAACAGCGTAGGCGACAGCGGAGAGGAGGTGATGAATGAAATGGAACTGGAATTCTGGATTGCTCCTGTCTGCCTCGCTGCTGAGTGAATGTTTGCGTCTGTAACGTTAGCTCCGTACAGCTTTGCTTTTGAATCTCTATTGGATATAATTCCTTGTTGTTTATACTGCTAAAAATAACTTACTCATCACCATATATTGTCTAATATTGCCTATCACATTAAATCTGACATCGCTAGCTTTTAATCTAAATCACTATCACAACGCGGTAGCATTTCGCTAGCCTGTTAGCCTGCCATCCGTGCATTTGGGTCTCCTGTTTTTCTCTCACGCGCGTTTTACGAGTCCATCAAACTATTCGGGTGAGTTGGATTAGTCAACAAACACGGTAAGCCATGTCATCTCCTGTTATTGTCACTTGCACTGCATGTTACGTTTAGCATTACCTTCTCTGTCGGCGAAGAGGGCTTCATATGTGATAAATGCAGGGAGATAGGCTGACGGAGAAGATTTCAGAATTAGAAACATGCATCCAAAATTTTATTGAGAATAGTGAGAATGTAAGAGCTTTAGACACTGTTTTGGATGCGACTAGCTTAGTGAACTCTGTACATTGTTCGGTTCCGGCAGCAGAGCCCGTGCAGCAGGGCAACTGGGTGACTGAGACAGCATAGTTGTGGATCAAAAAAACACTTTTCCGTTCCAATTAGAACATCAAACAGGTTCTCCCCACTCAGTGACGCACCCACTGATAATCCTGTTGAAAGTGCCCTAGTTATTGGCAATTCTATTACACAGAACGTGAAAATAGAGACACCAGCCACCCTAGTCACATGTTTACCAGGAGCCAGAGCACCTGACATCAAAGCAAAGATAAAAGTGCTGGCTAATGCTAATCGTAAATTCTCTAAGATTATTATTCACGTCGGTACTAATGATGTTCGACTTCGCCAGTCGGAGATCACCAAAATTAACATTAAAGAGGTGTGTGAACTCGCAAGTACGATGGCAGCTAAAGTTTTTTGCTCTGGCCCCCTCCCCGTTAGAAGGAGTGATGAGATACTTAGCAGACTATCATCACTCAATGGCTGGCTGTCTAAGTGGTGTCCGCAGAATAACATAGGGTTCATAGACAATTGGAAAAGCTTTTGGGCAGACCTGACCTGTTAAAAAGAGATGGTATTCATCCCTCCTGGGATGGTGCCGCTCTTCTCTCTAGTAATTTGGCACATAGTCTTAGAGTTGAACCTTGACTAACTGGGGCCCAGGTCAGGAAGTAGACGGACTGGCTTAACCGACCGCCTGTTAGCTGTCTCACGTCACAGAAGTCAGATAAATCCCAACACATAGAGACTCTCTCACCTAGATATTATCACATAGACACTGTGTCTGTTCCCCGAATTAGTAAATACAAAAAACTCTCGAACCCATTTAAGGGAAAAAATTGATGTTCAACAAATAAAAAACAGATATAATACAGATAAACAAATGATAAAGCTCGGGCTGCTGAATATTCGATCCCTTTCCTCAAAAGCGCTTATTGTTAATGATATGTAACGACTCGGCTACATGTGTTAATAAATTCAATTAGCTCAATAGGGAATTATTTGTATTTAATTATTCATAATTAATCGTAATGTGTTATGATCAAATTATAAATCTCTAAATCACCCAAAAAGGGAAATACCTACCCTAAGTATTTGTACTATATATATATATATATAGTTAACAACAATGGATTGGAATATATATGCCAAATCAGCAGGCTACAGAATAACTTTTAAAGAATTAATTCAAATTTCGACTGATCCGTTCGTTCAACGAACCGACAGTACAATCTTTTATCAATTCTCACGAAGTTTTATTCTTTCTATCAAATCTTCAGGAAGATTATCCTTCTGCCGCAAAGAATAACTTTCTGAACTAGATATTAATTAAAGTGTTCAACGATACTATATGCAGGCTTGTAGCAAGATCTGAACATTAACGTGACTATATGTTTTGTAAGTGGCAACAATGACAATCAAACATGGATACAATGGTTTTAATAAATGATACTACGAATACATACGACTAACCAAATATTACATACAAAAAATAACGAGGAAGTACGAGAGAAAGAAAAGATCAAGAATGGCAATTTCACAAACAGATAACCAGAGAGCCAGCAAGAATAATATCACCTTAAACAGGGGCACAAATATTAAAACGCATCTAAATTTTGAATTTATACTTGCATGGGTTTCTTTGTGCTGAGTACAAAAGGATGCGTGTGAGGCTTCTCAGAGCATTCTTTGAGCTGGAGCGTTCTCTCTCTTCCGGAGATCGTGTCTCCGATCCGCGGGAAGTTTGAAGAGTCAACTTGAAAGCGAAATGTTGCCGGAAGGTGAGGAAAGGGCGATCGTCTCGTCGCAGTTGAGAAAGTTGACTGAGCAAGCTGACTGAGTGCTGTGATGGAGCACACTGCCTGGCCGCCTGGTCGGGGCTGAGTCGCGAAGTGTGCCGAACTTCAAAGGAACCAACCAACTGGACTGAGCCGCCTACCTAGCCAGGGCCTAAGCCACCTGGCCAGGGGACGAGCCGAGATGAGATGAGGGGAGGAAGATGCGAAGTAAGAGGAGACTAAAGAAACGTGTCCTTTGTCTTTTAAGGCCCATTAACATACGCCCATCTTTCCTGAAATGGCCAATCATAGTTGTGGACATTAGGCGGGAGAAAATCCCTTTGTCTCGGTTTACGATCTGCTTGGCATGTTATATGAGGTGTCAGAATTGGTACAGTTTTACTCACAAGGTTGCTAAACATACTAATGATGCAGCTCATCACATACTGTGCACTGTTGATTAAGAAAAAGAGAGAGGAACATTTAGGTACCAAACAAGCTTTGGCTTGAAGGTATAAAAGCAGAAATACGTCCTTTACACATTAATACAAGCATTTAAAATGACCGTAACATTATTCACACATCATGACTTAGTAGAGTATACATAGGGAACATGCGTACACATAGGAATATTTCATATATATTCGGAAATAGTTTAATTATAAGGGAAATTAGGAGAATGTCTGTGCTATGTGTATTGGATTTAGTCTCTCAGTGTCCACGCCACAAAAAGTGTCAACGGGGCAATTTAGCTCAGACTTAGTGGCACCAGGACATTCATTTATATGCGGCTAAAAGCTTTCTGACGCTTAGAGCAGAATCGACTCATCATGATCTAGTCCAGATGCTACAGATATGATTACAGATCATAACCTAGATGTGCTGTGTTTGACAGAAACCTGGCTAAAACCTGACGATTACATTACTTTATATGAGTCCACCCCCGAAGATTATTGTTATAAACACGAGCCGCGTCTGAAAGGCAAAGGGGGAGGTGTTGCTGTAATTTATAACAATATCTTCAGTATTACTCAAAGTCTAGTTTCAAATATAATTCTTTTGAAGTTTTGGTGCTTTATGTTATGTTATGTAGTGTAAATGATAAATCCAGTTTGACATTTTTGCTGGCTACTGTATATAGGCCACCAGGGCACCATACAGACTTTATCAAAGAATTTGCTGATTTTCTATTAGAGTTAGTACTGGCTGCAGATAAAGTCCTAATTGTTGGTGATTTTAATATCCATATAGATAATGAAAAAGATACATTGGGATTGGCATTTAGAGACATTCTAAACTCTATTGGAGTTAGCCAACATGTGTCAGGACCCACTCATTGTCGTAATCATACTTTAGATCTATTATTGTCACATGGAATCAATGTTGATGCCGTTGAAATTCTGCAGCAGAGCGATGACATCACAGATCATTATCTAATCTCGTGTATACTTCATTTAGCCAAGGCTGCAAAGCCGTCTCCTTGTTACAAATATGGTAGAACTATCACTTCTACCACTAAAGATTGCTTTATAAATAATCTTCCTCATCAGTTCCATCTCCTCAGCATCCCAGATAGCTTAGAAGAACTTGACTTTGCAACAGAAACTATTGAATCTCTCTTTTCCAGCACATTAAACACAGTTGTTCCTTTGCGCTTAAAGAAGATGAAAGAAAATAGTCCAACGCCGTGGTACAATGAGCACACTCAGGCCCCCAAGAGAGCAGCCAGAAAAATGGAGCGCAGCTGGAAGAAAACAAAAGTAGAGGTTTTTCGCATTTGATGGAAAGAGAGCACGATTGCGTACATAACGTCCTTAAAAACGGCTAGATCTGCTTATTTTTCAACTCTCTTGTGCATTGTAGTGTCCCCAAGGAAAATTTCCATTCATTCGTTGCTATAGGAGAGGAAGAATTGTCTAAACTCGTTAAATCATCTAAATCAACAACATGTACAGTGGGGAGAACAAGTATTTGATACACTGCTGATTTTGCAGGTTTGCCCACTTACAAAGCATGTAGAAGTCTGTCATTTTTATCATAGGTACTCTTCAACTGTGAGTGACGGAATCTAAAACAAAAATCCAGAAAATCACATTGTATGATTTTTAAGTAATTAATTTGTATTTTATTGCATGACATAAGTATTTGATACATCAGAAAAGCAGAACTTAATATTCGGTACAGAAACCTTTGTTTGCAATTACAGAGATCATACGTTTCCTGTAGTTCTTGACCAGGTTTGCACACACTGCAGCAGGGATTTTGGCCCACTCCTCCATACAGACCTTCTCCAGATCCTTCAGGTTTCGGGGCTGTCGCTGGGCAATACAGACTTTCAGCTCCCTCCAAAGATTTTCTATTGGGTTCAGGTCTGGAGACTGGCTAGGCCACTCCAGGACCTTGAGATGCTTCTTACAGAGCCACTCCTTAGTTGCCCTGGCTGTGTGTTTCAGGTCGTTGTCATGCTGGAAGACCCAGCCACGACCCATCTTCAATGCTCTTACTGAGGGAAGGAGGTTGTTGGCCAAGATCTCGCAATACATGGCCCCATCCATCCTCCCCTCAATACGGTGCAGTCGTCCTGTCCCCTTTACAGAAAAGCCTCCCCAAATAATGATGTTTCCACCTCCATGCTTCACGGTTGGGATGGTGTCCTTGGGGTTGTACTCATCCTTCTTCTTCCTCCAAACACGGCGAGTGGAGTTTAGACCAAAAAGCTCTATTTTTGTCTCATCAGACCACATGACCTTCTCCCATTCCTCCTCTGGATCATCCAGATGGTCATTGGCAAACTTCAGACGGGCCTGGACATGCGCTGGCTTGAGCAGGGGGACCCTGCGTGCGCTGCAGGATTTTAATCCATGACGGCGTAGTGTGTTACTAATGGTTTTCTTTGAGACTGTGGTCCCAGCACTCTTCAGGTCATTGACCAGGTCCTGCCGTGTAGTTCTGGGCTGATCCCTCACCTTCCTCATGATCATTGATGCCCCACGAGGTGAGATCTTGCATGGTGCCCCAGACCGAGGGAGATTGACCGTCATCTTGAACTTCTTCCATTTTCTAATAATTGCGCCAACAGTTTTTGCCTTCTCACCAAGCTCCTTGCCTATTGTCCTGTAGCCCATCCCAGACCTTGTGCAGGTCTACAATTTTATCCCTGATTTCCTTACACAGCTCTCTGGTCTTGGCCATTGTGGAGAGGTTGGAGTCTGTTTGATTGAGTGTGTGGACAGGTCTCTTTTATACAGGTAACGAGTTCAAACAGGTGCAGTTAATACAGGTAATGAGTGGAGAACAGGAGGGCTTTTTAAAGAAAAACTAACAGGTCTGTGAGAGCCGGAATTCTTACTGGTTGGTAGGTGATCAAATACATATGTCATGCAATAAAATGCAAATTAATTATTTAAAAATCATACAATATGATTTTCTGGATTTTTTAGATTCCGTCTCTCACAGTTGAAGTGTGCCTATGATAAAAATTACAGACCTCTACATGCTTTGTAAGTAGGAAAACCTGCAAAATCGGCAGTGTATCAAATACTTGTTCTCCCCAATGTATGCTTGACCCTATACCGACTACGCTACTTAAAGAGAAGCTGCCAGAGGTCGAAGATCCTCTTCTTAATATCATTAATTCATCTTTGTCATTAGGATATGCACCGAAAAAAAACTTTTAAGCTGGCTATGATTAAACTGCTTATTAAAAAAACGCAACTTGATCCTACAGAATTAGTCAATTACAGGCTGATCTCGAATCTACCCTTTCTGTCAGAAATGGTATCTGCGAGGATTTCCAGTCAGGATTTAGACCATATCATAGTACTGAGACTGCTCTCATTAGAGTTACAATTGATTTGCTCTTATCATCCGACCGTGGTTGTATCTCTCTATTAGTGTTACTCAATCTTAGTGCTGCATTTGATACTATCGACCACAACTTTCTTTTGAATAGAATCGAAAATTATGTTGGCATTAGTGGAATTGCATTGGTATGATTCAAATCATACTTATCTGACCGTTATCAGTAATTAATATTGATCACAAGTTCAGTATGCAGTACCGCAAGGCTCAGTGCTAGGACCGTTGCTTTTTACCCTGTACATGCTACCCTTTGGGAGATATCATTAGGAAGTATGGCGTTAGTTTTCACTGTTATGCTGAAGATACTCAGCTCTACCAGTTCACAAAATTAACAGATGCATAATGCATAGCTGATATAAAAAATTGGATGACTAGTAATTTCCTACTACTTAATTCTGAAAAAACAGAGATTCTAATTATTGGACCAAAAACCTCTGCAAGTAGTAACCTAGAATACAAGTCCTCGTCGTCAGTTAGGAACCTGGGTGTACTCTTTGATACCAATCTTTTATTTGAAATCCTCACAGATACCATTTCTGACAGAAAGGGTAGATTCGAGATCAGCCTGTAATTGACTAATTCTGTAGGATCAAGTTGCGGTTTTTTAATAAGCAGTTTAATCATAGCCAGCTTAAAAAAAAAATTTCGGTGCATATCTAATATATAATGACAAAGATGAAGTAATGATATTAAGAAGAGGATCTACGACCTCTGGCAGCATCTCTTTTAGTAGCGTAGTCGGTATAGGGTCAAGCATACATGTTGTTGATTTAGATGATTTAACGAGTTTAATGGGGTTTGCGTTCTCTAGCCGCCGGGCATTGTTGCCGTGCATATCGTCTGAATCGGCATAAATCAAGGAACATAATGACATAAAGAAAGAAAAAAAAAGTTATAAACGTTTTTGCAAATATCTCTCTAATATTAATTAATATCTCTGGAACACTAGGTGGTGATGTGTTCAAACTTCTCAGGTACTTCAGGACATGCTGTCGATCATCCCTACAGACAATGAGCAAGCCTAGTCATGGTACATTCCCAATCAATTGTGAATTATGTTAAATACCACAGTACTCTGGTCAGAATTCCATGAGATCTTTTCCACTGCAACAACAGAAATATCGAAAAATACAATTGAGAGAAAAATGAACAAACTTCCAGACTCAATTTCAGGAAAAGTGCATTCTGTATCACCCATAAAACTATCTAAAATTAATAACAAATATTTCACCACAAACAGACAGTAACACAGTAATCTTTCAATGTGATCAACATACCTTATGGAACAATGCTACAAAGAACTGCTCATCAATTAAACTCACATATGCAAAGAAAACACCAAGTAAATATGCCTTGTGCATTTTATTCCACTTCTTATTTGTAATTAATTGTGTGTGACTGTAGTAACCACTTTTTTTTCTTGGGTTGCCCTCGATTTTTCTAGTCAACTAGCAATCATTCATTTAAGCAATTAGTCAACTAATCGTGCAATTATATTAATAAACCATATAAATTATAATAAGCCTTTAATTTAACTCCTATATATATCTAATACATAGTCTAATCAGTGCTCAAAAATGCACGCATAAAGCTTGTTGTGGTGCACCGGCAAACGTAATGATTATTAATGTGTCCTGAAAAAACAGGAAATTTTAGATTTGAAACAGTTCATTTTAAATTAGACATTTCAAGCCTTCAATGGATATATTGCTCATTCTGTAAGGCAAGTACTGAGTTTCAGTTCACTTTTGTGACGCGCTCAACTTCACTGAGATGGCAGAAAGCGCATATCCTGTTTGTTTTCATTATTTTACAAACACACAATGCTTTGTTGTTACAGTCAGCTTACAGAAATAAAAGCAAATGTTGCGTCATTCTTATCAGTATTATAAAAAACGACGGAGTGAGTTAAATGCAAGTGATAGCACTGGCGCCTCTATGTCATGCAGTGAGCGCGTTATCCACACAAACACTTGGACACGTGCCAAATAAGACAAATCTATCTAGATTAGAGCGAGCAGACTTGTAAAGTTGCTACTACTTACATGTTTCAATTGATAAGCCATATTTAATATTGATGAATGATAGGCGAATGTTTGGATTTCCTGCTATTAATAATCTGTCATGTGATTTCGCCACTCCCCCCCCCCCCACCCCCTTAACATTTCTTTCTAAGATATTCACTCAGTATACTCCTTGTACTTTTATATATATTTATAAAAAATACAATGTTTATTATTAATGTTTCTTGAATTTTCCAGACTGCACTGACTCAAGATATCCTGTGTACCAAGTCTACAACACTAGAAGTCTCTGAACTACCATTCCCCCATAAACCTTCAAAGCAAATACACCCCTCAACCATAAATGCACATACAATTTATACAACTTTAAAAACATTAAAGCAGTGAAAACAAAGCTCATGAATGTTGGTTTCTCTCTTGGGCTCTCTCTCTCTCTGTGTGCAGATACCCACACTAAAAGCCACCGTGACGAGTAGAATCAGTTAAAAATGTTGTTTATAACAACACGAAAGGAGAAGTAATGGACTGCTGGATCACCAACAAAACCGAGGAAATTCAAATCGCTTTATGGGACAGCTGCATAACCGATGTCTATCAAATAAATTCATACAACCTTACAGACTTAACTACAAAAAATTACCATCAAAACAATTCAAATTTCTATTGGACCACACCAAATGCATGAAGATGCATCAACTCACCACAAAAGCATCACCTCTGCCTTGCAAGGTGTCCAAATAACCATGCGAAAACAGTGCCCAAAGTGTTCCGCTTTTCAACAAGAATCTGCTCCTAAATGTACAACGCTCACTGCTGTACAACAATGCAAAATATTAAGAAGTGGAACAGCTCATGTCACAAAACTCGGTGGCATATTCAAATTCAATCAAAACAAAACAGACCTGTCTCTTAACAGTGTCAAATTCTGTGTTGAGCTTTTTAGGACCTCTACCTGACAACTACAGTGATGCCCAGGCCATCGAAGAGATGTTCCTGGGCCTGAATACTGTAACAATAACTTTTACAAAAAACATGCAAGGTACACAAATTCAAAGAACATCACCGAACCACAAAAGTGACAAGGAACTTCTTCAAATTGAAGAAAATGAATCATCAGAAGAAAATGAATCATCAAAAGAACATGCCGCTGTTGTTTCCACCCCCCAATAAAGACCTGTAACAAAAAGTCATGCAAACAAAACAAAGGCAAAAAAAACTTGCTATCTGCTATTTAGAATAACAGGCACATTTGCTTGCCTTTTGTTATTGCACTTAAGTGCAGTACTGACCCGCGTTAGTTTCGATTTCAGCCATTTGCGGACTATAGGCTTTGCTGTGCTAATTTTAAGTGCATACACAGCGACTGTAATGCATATATATATATATATATATATATATATATATATATATATATATATATATCAACCGAGCAAGGAGACTTAAGTAACTTCCTTTTCCCTTTCTGATCCAACTTCTTCTCACACTCGACATGTACTTTCAGTAAATTCCTGTTGTCTCTCATCAACGCTCTACCATCACACGCAGAAGGCAGCGCAATACTGCTAATCTGCATCCTATTTTCTCCTCTTCTAATGCACCTCTCTCTGTTTCTGTGGGGATATGGAATTGTCAGTCAGCTGACTTAATTCCAGCCTTTGCAACTCAATCTACTCTCAATATCTTGGGCTTGACTGAGACCTGAATTTGTCCAGAGGACTCAGCAACCCCTGTTGCTCTCTCTAACAACTTCTCTTTCTCTCACACCCTTCGTCAGTCTGGGATGGGTGGGGGCACAGGTCTTGTCATTTCTAACAACTGGAAATACTCAAATCACTCTTCTCTATGCAAGAACAATTAATTTGAATTTCATGCTATTACAGTTACAACTCCTGTTAAAATCCATATTGTAGTAATTTATCGCTCCCCAGGTCAACTTGGGTACCTTTGTAGAGGAGCTGGATATGCTGCTGTCCTCATTCCCTGAGGATGGCATTCCACTTGTAGTCTTTGACGATTTCAACATTCATCTAGAGAAGCCTTATGCTACGGACTTCCTCTCTCTCCTAGCCTCATTCGATCTCAAACGGCTCATCACCACAACATTTCAGTGAAACCTCTGCACATTTCTGATCATTTCTTCATTACTTTTTATGCACCACCAACCCCTCTACCAGTTACTTTCAGACAAAACCTGCACTCACTTTCTCCTTCCCATCTTTCCTCTGTTGTGTCATCCTCTCTTCCCTCACCCACACAGTTCTCATTTCTGGCTGTGAATACTACAACGGACACTTTATGTTCCACTTTAACTTCTTATCTAGACAAAATCTGTCCTCTCTCCTCCAGGCCAGCATGTACTACTCCCTCTAATCCCTGGTTATCTGATGTTCTTCATGAATACCGGACCAAACTCAGGGCAGCAGAGGGAAAATGGTGCAAATCAAATGATCCATCTAACCTGAGTATATATCAATCTCTGCTCTCAACCTTTTCTGTTGAAGTTCATGCTGATAAATCTTCATATTTCCACAAGATCAACAGCACTTCAAACACATGCACACTTTTCAAAACATTCAACTCTGTCCCCCTCCACCACCACCTCTTTAAATGCTGATGATTTTGCTAATTTCTTCACTGACAAAACAACTACCATCAGCAGTCAGTTCTCAGCTCCACACACACAGGAACTCAGACCATCCACAGCCAGAAATCTTCTCTCCCCTCGCTGAGGCAGAAGTATCTAAAATTCTCCTCTCCAGTCATCCTACCACCTGCCCTCTAGATCCTATCTCCCCTCACACCTTTTACAAGCCATCTCTCCGCACTGGCATTTTTCCTACTGCATTCAAGCAGGCTTGGGTAAAAAACCCACATTAAACACGTCACTTGTAGACAGTTACAGACCTCTCTCCTACCATTCATACCGAAAACACTTGAACGAGTTGTTTTCAACCAGGTATCATCTTTCCTCTTACAGAAAAAACAGCTGGATGTCAACCAATCTAGTTTCAAGAATGGCCATTCAACCGAGACTACATTACCGTCGGTCACTGAAGCCCTGCGGATTGCGAAAGCTGATTCCAAATCATCAGTTCTTGTCCTCCTGGATCTATCTGCTGCCGTTGACAGTGTGAATCATCAAATCCTTCTGTCCACCCTCTCATCACTGGGCATCATAGGAACTCCACTTCTCTAGTTAGTCTTTCAGGGTTGCCTGGAGAGGGGAGGTAACCAAAAAACATCAGCTGATCACAGGAGTTCCTCAGGGTTCAGTTCTTGGACCCCTCCTCTTCTCCATATACACTAGATCACTGGGACCCATCATAAAGGCACATGGTTTCTCTTACCATTGCTATGCTGATGACACACAGCTCTACCTTTCATTTCAACCAGATGATCCCACAGTAGCTACACGAATCTCAAGCTGCCTGGTGTAAATCCCAGCATGGATGAAAGAACATCACCTGCAGCTCAACCTGGCAAAGACTGAGCTTCTCGTCTTCCCTGCCAATCTGTCTCTACAGCATGATTTCATCATCCAGCTAGGTTCATCATGAATTACCCCACCAAGGCCGACTAGAAAGACCACACTGCAAAGACAGCACGGTCATGCAGGTTTGCACTACACAACATCAGGTAGATCAGGCCTTTCCTAACTGAGCATGCAACACAACTTCTCGTCCAGGCCCTGGTCATTTCTAGGCTTGATTACTGCAATGCTCTTCTGGCTGGACTCCCATCGTGTGCAATCAAACCTCTACAAATGATTCAGAATGCAGCAGAACGTCTTGTCTTCAACGAGCCCAAAGGGGCCCACGTCACTCCTCTCTTTATCTCTCTGCACTGGCTACCACTTGCTGCTCACATCAAGTTCAAGGAATTGATGCTTGCTTGCACTGCTGAGCTGCACTCACTAAAAATGGCATAACTAGTAAACTATCCTGAAGATGTGTAGATATTGAATTTGTTCATCCATACAATTTGTAAATTAATGAACTGGGGAGAACTATTTATACAAAACATAAGCATCCGGTGAATCAAGTAATAAATGATCATACATTTAATGAGTTTCACTGTTAATACTGCTTTTTGCTTCATCAAAGATATATCAAGATGGTCTAAAACAGCCCCACCTGAAGCTCTTTCCAAGAACCATCCAGGGTGATAGAAGACGTGGCTTTAAAGCAGAATGATATAACACTCATAAATGGCTAGAATACTCTCAGAGTAAAGACTCTGCTTACTGCTATGCCTGCAGACACTTCCTAACTCTGGTGATTCAGCCTTTACATCTAGTGAGGGATTCAGAAACTGGAAAAAGTCCACTTACAAAGATGGAGGGTTTGCAGCTCATGCAAAATCTGAATCTCATGTCAGTGCAATGCTAGCTTGTACAGAGTATAAACAATGAGCCACGACCAGCTCCTCTCTGCTGAGCTCTTTAAATGAGTACAATAAATTGATCAAGACCAATCGTGAATACATAAAAACAGTTGCTGAGGTATTGCTCCCTACAGCAACACAGAACATAGTATCTCAGAGAGGCCACCGAGAAGGGTAACGAAAGATGACAAAACAACGCAATGCAACATACTTAGGCCACATTACACAAAATGAAATTCTTGATTGTCTAGCCGAAATGGTCCATACGTCTACAAACCCGATTCCAAAAAAGTTGGGACACTGTACAAATTGTGAATAAAAAAGGAATGCAATAATTTACAAATCTCATAAACTTATATTTTATTCACAATAGAATATAAATAACATATCAAATGTTGAAAGTGAGACATTTTGAAATGTCATGCCAAATATTGGCTCATTTTGGATTTCATGAGAGCTACACATTCCAAAAAAGTTGGGACAGGTAGCAATAAGAGGCCGGAAAAGTTAAATGTACATATAAGGAACAGCTGGAGGACCAATTTGCAACTTATTAGGTCAACTGGCAACATGATTGGGTATAAAAAGAGCCTCTCAGAGTGGCAGTGTCTCTCAGAAGTCAAGATGGGCAGAGGATCACCAATTCCCCCAATGCTGCGGCGAAAAATAGTGGAGCAATATCAGAAAGGAGTTTCTCAGAGAAAAATTGCAAAGAGTTTGAAGTTATCATCATCTACAGTGCATAATATCATCCAAAGATTCAGAGAATCTGGAACAATCTCTGTGCGTAAGGGTCAAGGCCGGAAAACCATACTGGATGCCCGTGATCTTCGGGCCCTTAGACGGCACTCCATCACATACAGGAATGCTACTGTAATGGAAATCACAACATGGGCTCAGGAATACTTCCAGAAAACAGTGTCGGTGAACACAATCCACCGTGCCATTCGCCGTTGCTGGCTAAAACTATATAGGTCAAAAAAGAAGCCATATGTAAACATGATCCAGAAGCGCAGGCGTTTTCTCTGGGCCAAGGCTCATTTAAAATGGACTGTGGCAAAGTGGAAAACTGTTCTGTGGTCAGACGAATCAAAATTTGAAGTTCTTTTTGGAAAACTGGGACGCCATGTCATCCGGACTAAAGAGGACAAGGACAACCCAAGTTGTTATCAGCGCTCAGTTCAGAAGCCTGCATCTCTGATGGTATGGGGTTGCATGAGTGCGTGTGGCATGGGCAGCTTACACATCTGGAAAGGCACCATCAATGCTGAAAGGTATATCCAAGTTCTAGTACAACATATGCTCCCATCCAGACGTCGTCTCTTTCAGGGAAGACCTTGCATTTTCCAACATGACAATGCCAGACCACATACTGCATCAATTACAACATCATGGCTGCGTAGAAGAAGGATCCGGGTACTGAAATGGCCAGCCTGCAGTCCAGATCTTTCACCCATAGAAAACATTTGGCGCATCATAAAGAGGAAGATGCGACAAAGAAGACCTAAGACAGTTGAGCAACTAGAAGCCTGTATTAGACAAGAATGGGACAACATTCCTATTCCTAAATTTGAGCAACTTGTCTCAACTTTTTATTTTCACAAGGCACAGTCATTTGACTTCAGAGAACGTTTGACCCGACACAATGGTCAAAGAGTATTTTATCTATAAAACTGACAGCTAATGTAATTCTGAGCACTTCGGAAAAAAACAAACTGAGAGGGGCTCAGAATTAAAATGGCCTTGTAAACGTCTACATTCTGTACATAATGACATTTGACATTATGAGGGGGAAAAATAACTGGGAAACTAAAATATCGAAGTTTGATGTAGCAGTAACAATTAAAGGAGACCGTTTGCAGACTGTTATAAAAAGAAGAGGGGATGCCACACAGTGGTAAACATGGCCTTGTCCCAACTTTTTTGAGATGTGTTGATGCCATGAAATTTAAAATCAACTTATTTTTCCCTTAAAATGATACATAAAATGACATTTTCTCAGTTTAAACATTTGATATGTCATCTATGTTGTATTCTGAATAAAATATTGAAATTTAAAACTTCCACATCATTGCATTCTGTTTTTATTTACAATCTCTACAGTGACCCTTTTTTTTGGAATCGGGTTTGTATAATCAAGGTGGTTAAAGAAAGTGAGTCTTTTAGTATCATGGTAGATGACACAAAAGATGTTAGTAAGAAAGAGCTGTCTATGGTGTTAAGATACTACTACAGTGGTGCAGTGCATGAAAGCTTACTACATTTCGAGGCTGTGGAACACATAGATGCTGCTGCTCTAACAGGGAAAATCATTCGAATGCTTCAGGATTACAAAAATAATTTAGAAGGCCAAGCATATGACGGTGCTTCGGTCATGAGTGGGAAAAACTCTGGAGTACAAGCACGGATTAGAAAGGAAGCTCCTTTGGCATTCTATGTGCACTCTAATGCACACTGCCTAAATCTAGTCCTTGTGGACACTGGAAAAACAATCCCTGATTCCCATTGTTTCTTTTCACTCCTACAAAAGCTGTCTCTCTTAATGTCAGGGTAGGTGTGCCAAGTGTGCCAAGCTTGTAGCATCATACTCAAAAAGAACAGTTATTGTGTTAGGCCCCGATCAGACAGAACGCGCTTTCCAGGTTTGAAAACGCGAGGCGCACCGCACTGCCTTTTTTTTGTTTTAGTTTTTTTAAATTTAGAAAATAGCAATGCGTTGAATTTTTTTATGTTGCCTCCGAATCAGCTGTCCTGTCAGTTTAATCAAGGTAACCGTCACCACAACGGAAGGCCCGCCTCTCCATTCATTCAATTGGACAATGGAAAAAAATGCAAATGACGTCGGGCGCTTTTCTGCTCAGAGTTGATTTTTTTTTTCAACTTCAGGCGTTCAGAGCAATCCTACAAAACGCGAGGCGCAGCAGGCGGCTAAAAAGCGAGGCACCTGGGGCGCATGAACAGCGCGTAAAAGGCTCACTGCCAATAGAAACATTTTTAAAAAGGCGCCTCTCACTGCAAAAAACGCGTTCTGTCTGATCGGGGCCTTAGTCTATAGCAGGGGTCTCCAAACTCGGTCCTGGAGGGCCGCTGCCCTGCAGAGTTTAGCTCCAACCCCAAATAAACACACCTGAACCAGCTAATCAGTGTCTTACAAGGCCCTAGTAAGACACTGATTAGCTGGTTCAGGTGTGTTTAATTGGGGTTGGAGCTAAACTCTGCAGGACAGCGGCCATCCAGGACCGAGTTTGGAGACCCCTGGTCTATAGCCTCTTTCACAGAGATTCCGGAAAATACACTGATAACGTGCCCCTGGATTTGTCCCGGGATCATTCAATTTTGGTTCATTCACACTGCCAGTGATTTTCTGGAATCGGTGCGTGCGTTCACACACATCCTGTAAAGATCCCGTAAACACGTGACATTGATGCGTTTCACACAGAAGGCACTCTGGCAATTTTATGGGATCGAGGCGCTTATGTGTGAATAAGCGCATAAAGGAGCTTATGGCTGTGTCAGAAATTGCATACTCTCTTGAGTAGGTACTTATTTTGAATAAGTAATTACTCCACAACAGCTAAAAAGGTATGTTCTATATAGTATGAATGTAATCCTGATGTACAACATTCGCTGTGTTGTCCTTATCACGTGACCTACAGCGTCAGTCGCGTCACCTCATTCACAAATTCTCTCCCGTGGCCTCATGGGATAATAAAGTGTCCATCGTATGCACATTCGCCGGAAGTAGTAGGACATCCGGGTACTTTTTGCCTACTCTTTTATGAGTTCTGTGAATTCGAACATACTTCTTTTGTCACATACTGTTTTTTGCATAGCATACGGTACAATAGGAAAATATGGGATTTCGGATACAGCCTTTGAGCCCGGGCTGTGATGTGGGTGTGGATGTGGGGGGGATTTTCATGCACTGCCAGATCCACACCCACAACACAGCCCGGGCTCAAAGGCTGTATCCGAAATCCCATATTTTCCTACTGTACCGTATTTGTATGCAAAAAAATTTTTTTTTGAAGGAATATTGATAGATAGGTAGCTAGATAGGATTAGCAATGAGACACCTGTAGCCAAACATTGGCCATATGCAAATCCTGTTTAACAACATGTTTACCTGTGCATTCTCTCACTAAAGATCAATCAAATAATGCAGTGCAATTATTTTATCCAGTTCATATCCTTTTATTTATAAGCTTCCATTTACATTGTGGCATTTCACACTAAGACAAAAGTTCATTTATCTAATATTTTGATTCCAACGTATTAATCAAATATATGAGGCAAAGTATAAAGAACTCAAGGATGCAAATAAAAGACATGGTCAAGTTTTGCAGGAGCCTCACCTGATGTGGGCCAAATTTAAAAGGTCATGTGAACAGCCTCACCAAATATATTTAAGGGGAAAATCAGATTTGGCCCACGTTCAGATGCGGTGTGAACGTAGCCTTAATTTTACACAGACGCGTATTTTCTGGTGCCATTTTAAACTTCTGAGCCATTTAAATCTCTTTCCACATAAAGAACAGGAATAGGGTCTCACAAACGCATGACTTTTCAGGTGTATCTGTAAGTGTGATGGCAAAATAAATGTTTTATTACATTGATCACAATTAAATCTCCTGCCTTCAGAGTGAATGAGCAGGTGATTTTTAAAATTGCTCCTTTTTCTAAACCTTTTTCCACACTCGGAACACTGCAATTTCTTTCCAGAATGACATTGTGAATGACGTTTCAAGTCTCTTTGATATGTGAAACTCTTTTCACACTGAAGACATGTAAAAGGCTTCTCTCCAGTGTGAAGCCTCATGTGAGTCTTGAGGTTTCCTATAAATCTGAAACTTTTTCTACAGTGATGGCATGTGAAAGGCTTCTCTCCAGTGTGAACTCTCATGTGAGTCTTGAGACTTCCTTTAAGTGTGAAACTCTTTCCACAGTGATGGCACATGAAAGGCTTCTCTCCAATGTGAGTTATTACATGCCTCTTAAGCTGTTTCCTGTCTGTGAAATTCTGCCCACACTGATGACATATAAAACAGTTCTCTCTTGAATGAATCCTTACGTGGTTATTAAGGGTTACTTTATGTCTGAAACTCTTTCCACACTGATCACATGTGTAAGGCTTCTCTCCAGTGTGAACTCTCATGTGATACTTAAGATTTCCTTTTTGTGAGAAGCTCTTCTCACACAGTTTGCATGTGTAAGGCTTCTCTCCAGTGTGAACTCTCATGTGGGAATCAAACGATTCTTTATATGTAAAATTCAATCCACACTGATCACATGTGTAAGGCTTCTCTCCAGTGTGAATTCTCATGTGAGTCTTGAGGCTTACTTTATAACTGAAACGCTTTCCACATTGATGACACTTGAAAGGTTTGTCTCCAGTGTGCATTCTCATGTGAGTCTTGAGGTATTTATTGAAACGGAAGCTCCTTTCACACTGCTGGCATTTGAAAGGCTTCTCTCCGGAGTGAATTATCACATGCCTATTAAGACGTTTTATGTTAGGGAAACTCATTCCACACCGATGACATATAAAATTGTTCTCTCTTGAGTGAACTCTCATGTGGGAATTAAGGGTTACTTTACGTGCAAAACTCTTTCCACACTGATCACATGTGAACGGCTTCTCTCCAGTATGAATTCTCATGTGATACCTAAAAGTTAGTTCTGCTGTGAAACTCTTGCCACACAATTTGCAGGTGAAAGGCTTCTCTCCATTATGAGTTCTCATGTGGCTTTTAAGGGCTCCATTTTGAGTGAAACTCTTTCCACAATGTTGGCAGGTGAAAGGCTTCTCACCAGTGTGAATTCTCATGTGAACTTTAAGGTTTCCTTTTTCAGTGAAACTTTTTCCACACTGTTGGCAGGTGTGAGGCTTTTCTCCATTGTGAACTCTCATGTGGACTTTAAGGTCTTCAGGTTGACTGAAACTCTTTCCACACTCAAAGCAGGTGAAATAAAATCCAGTTCCTGTCTTCTGAGCTCTTTTTCGTGAGGAAGTCTTTTCAGTCAGCGAGGAACTAAATGATTTTTCTCCAGTTATGAAATCATGATCTTTCATTTCATTCAGTACTTCACTCTCCTCTTTCATTACCGTCAGGTCTACGGCAGAAAAAGACAAATACAAGTTGACCCATGTTTAATGGCACAAAGTAAAATACATCAACACATTTAGACATTTAAAGCATCAAAACCAGCAACATGTATGCTAGACCCCCAACGGTAATGCATCTAGTTAACAGAACACCCCCGGCCCACCAGAAATATCACTTGGCCCACCTTGAAGAACAAATAGAGATCTTTTTGAAGAAATGTTGACAGCTATGCAACTACCACTTTGACGCTTCAAAAAGTTCATAAAAAATAATTCCTATGAAGCGGTTTAGTCCAAATTTTCTGAAGAGACTCGATCACTTTATTTGATGAACAGTTTAATTTAGTCTTTTATTCGTATTTAAACAGTGATCAGCAAACAACCTGCTTGACACGCGAGTACAAACCTCATTGGTTATTGTGGAAGCTCAAACGTGCTGCGTAAAACACGAGAATGAACGATTAAGCCCAGAAAGTGACAGTGGAAATGCGACTGGCCCTGGCACGCACTAGCACTCTCACTTTTGGCCCGACAGTGGAAACACGCCTATTGTGGCTATAGGGCTAAGTAGATCTGGGTATCATCTGCATAGCTGTGGTAAGCAATTTGGGTGATTGATGACACAAAAGATGTGTTTACAAGATATATTTGATATGGCACTCACATTTCATGGTTTGCTTTATACAAAATAAATGTTTTTGTTAGATACTGTTGCATAATTAGAAATTCATGTTAATTCACTGCATCCGAAATATACTGTATAGTTTTATGAATACTATGAATTTAGGCATACTACTCGGCTCACATAATGTATAGTATGGAAATATGCATATTCAGACACAGGGATTGTTTTTACTTCAGAAGTAGATATTGGGTTTAATGTTACACAGAATAATTTAGTTTAGACCACGGTCTCTCAACTCCTCAGGACCCATCTCCAAGAATGTTTTAGATCCCTCCCTGTTCAACACAATAAGAAGCTGATGAGTTGAATCATCAGTGTGTCTAAAACATTCTGGTAGGTGGGTCCTCAGGACTGGAGCTGAGAAACACTGGTTTAGACTACTTCTGTATATCTTTCCTAATTTAATGCAGACATGTCATAATAAAGAATGGCTAACTTATAAGTAGGAGCTTCTCATGTTCACTTGAAGGCATCATTAATATTTGGCTGGTCATGTGATCTCAACACTTCTGTCCACATAATGCTGGGTACAGACTAAAAGATAATTGGGGTGATTTTGGGCCGATTTCTCCCCTTCCGACAATCCTAGGTAAAATCCCGATTATCTTAATGGTTCTACAGATTATTTTATCAGATTTTCCTGTGGTTTGAGGTGTGTTAAGAGTGACTGAATCTGCTCGGAAGAACGTAGGAGGCGCCCCAATTTTTGAATAGTAAATATTCAACATGTTGAATATTTATGATCTGAAATCCTGTTGTGTAGGGGGAACCCCGAGGACAAATGCATGCACACTCTGGAGATTATCACGTGAAACGAAACAATACCCAATCAGAAAGCAAGCTGATGGAAGACTCAACTCCACCTCGCGCTGTAACATGTAAAGTCCATCTTCACACTGTCTCCATGACTTCATCTAAACATTTTCTTTATTTCCCCCGCAAATTTTCTGTAAAACGCATTCCATACACTATAAGCGCAATTTCTTCTTGCCGGTTGTCCGTCATGTTTGTTTACTTTAAAGTCATGTTTGAGATGTTTTGATGCGAGAGATTTTGCGAGATTTCCCGTGTTCACAGGCGGGACTCTGTTATTTGTGAATGGAATCTGTTCGTGAGTGGTGTGCTTTCCTGGTCACATCGCAGTACTCCACACGCTAGAGGAACAAAATGGTTAAATCTATGATTTCTTATCGTCATGTTTGTGGTCTCTCACATTTTGAAAATCTTATAAGAGTTTAAAAATCTTTTAGTGTGGCCCCAGCTTTAGGCGACCCGCTCCATGTCAAATAAATCAACTTTAATTAGGACACTTGTATGACATTCTTCAAAAATATCATTCATTTCTGTAGAGGTTGACATTTTAATAAGGGTTTAATAAGAAATTACTGAGTTCAGCTTTGAGAATGAAACCAACCTGTTTGTTCCTCAGTATCTTCTTGTTTCACACTGAATACTTCTTCAATCTTCATGTCTTCACTCTCCTCTTTAATCAACGCCATCTTTATAATAGCGTCACGTAGATCTCAGGTGCTTCTCCAGGAGTTTTTCTGTGTGTCTGGTCCTGTTGAAGATGAGAATAATTAACAGAAAGAAATACAAATCCAAACTAAATCACTGGGTGCATCTAAACCAGCTCCTTAATTTAGTAGTCAGTGCAATGGGAAGGGGGTCAGTCAGAGATTTTATTTCCAATTTCATGATGACTTTAATGCCCTTAAATGGCCTGATTAGTAGGGATAGCTTGATACCACTTTATATCTGATACTGATAACGATACTGCAAACTTGAGTATCTGCCAGCATTGATGCTAATCTGATACCATCTTTTCTCCCCTTTTAAACAACTAAGCTGTTAATAATACATTTGTTTTGATGCTTTTTGCTTAACCTAACCATCTAAACATCATGCTTAAATTTAAATCTGAGTATTAATCATAACTCCAGTGTAAAATACTGGATATAACTCAACAAAGGTGGAGTATGCTATTTTTAGAATCGTTGTTGAACACTGTTGATATCTGAAATCAACCTAAACAAACACACCCCTCCCTTCATTGCTCCGCCCATACGAACACGCAATGCAAGAGTGTCTCTTTTATCATAGCAGAAGTGAAGAAAAATAATGCTTCATGCAAAAATAAAGAGAAGAATGCCAAACGAATGACAAGGAAGCACAAAAAAAATGAACATACAGTACACAAGAGTATACAAGCAAGAGTTGGTTGTTAGTCGTCAGCAGCACACACTTAAAACCATGTTACTCAAGTATGGAGCAGAAACAAGGCAACCAAGCGTCCGTTTTCAGGTCTCACCAGCGCTGGAAAGTTTTTAAAAATATTAATGCGGTGTAAGGACCAAGGTTAGAACTAGGCTGAATGTATGAGAAGACGGAGAACCCAGTTGCAGAAATGAGAGCACAGTCAGGGAATGCACTAAATGTCTTTTAATAATTCCAAAACAATCCATAAAGTAACTCCAAACTGAAACTCCTAAACGTTCCAAAGAGTCAATATAAAAACAATAAAGTTATTCCAAACAGAAGATCCAGAATGTTCCAAAAAGTCAATGCAAAAAACAAAAAAACAAACAAAAAAAAAAGTAATTCCAAAATAGTAACTCCAAATAGTTGCAAGGAGTCAATACAATAAACCAAAAGAAAGTCTTGATAAATCAAAAGGTTGTTTCATTAACCCTCTGAACCCGAAGAACGCGCGGGCGCATTCTGCTGGATTTTTCCTCATGACAGTGTAAAACAACTTAAAATACTCCGTCATTTTTGGCCTCACAGACATGAAAGATGTCTTTACAAAGCTTAAAGTGTCTACTTGTATTTGTGTACACTCAAAATAAAAACTAAATGTTGTGCTTTTCGCTAAATAAAGAAAACAAACAGGATGTGCGTTCTCCCGTCTGTCTCGCCGTGAAGTCCACCCTGAAATGCGTCTGAAAATGAGCTGTAACTCAGCGAATACTTGCCACACAAACACATGACAGATATCTCTTTAGAAAGCCTGGAATGTTTTTTATCAAAGCGCACGTCCTCGACCCCTGAGCACACGTTAAGAACGCGCGTTTTTATGGTAAATCACGCGTCGAGGACACGCGTTTTGAGTCGGACAAAACGCACATTATTAACGTGTAAACAGGCAAACCAAACAGGCAGTGCAAACTTGTGTTTGAAGTATCCAAACAGGCGAAAAGAACGTGCTCTTTCCTTGGTGTTCTCAAAATTGCATGCTCACTTTTTAGGGCACACCTCTTATAAAGTAAAGTTACATATTGTTGACCATCTTTTTAAGTAATTACACTATTTACCACGATACACTATATGGCTGTTATAAGAATTAAATGAAATCAGTATCAACAAAATCCACTTTACAATTTATCAAAATCCACTTACACTGTAATTACAATTGCCTAAATAATGTAATGAGATTTTTTGATTTATGTTCTAAATATAACATTTTAAATATAGAAATATGAAATGTTGGGAAAAATTTAATTATACCAGGCAGGTGGCGGCAAGTTTTAATAAGTGGATTCTAGAATCATTCAAACCAACTTAAACGGTGAAAATATCGAAGCCATAAACCAATTTGTAAACCACAAACGAAAAATCTCACCGAAATCTAATTTTCCGTCTATTAATCTAAACAAAAAAAACGAATAAACAAGCCGTCTTATCTTTTCTCGTTATTCCATTCCAAACAGGAAATTAAATGATCAGATGTGAATCAGCACCCAGCCTGATTTATTTAGCTGTGCGGAGTTAAATCTGTGTGGTGAAGCTGCGCTAGACAGCAGAGTGGGTGTGAAGCACAGACCAATGTTTAGTCAAGTGTAAATACACAGCAGTCATAACTTTTCTTTACAATACGCTCAGTTTTGGACAAGGGATGGTCATTGCAAATACTGTCATGCAAATCGGCTGAGGGTGGGAACCGATGATGGTGAATTTAAATTTTACTGTAACTGTAGTAATCATAGCCGCGAGCGAGAGTGAGACAGCGATTGAGATGATTGACAGGACGATAGCGGAGACAAAAGCGCAAGATAACTTTTGTTAATAAAAAAAAAAAAAAAGTGTAGTGCCTCTAGCCATTCAAAATGCTTACGCCACGTCTGACGACATCGAGCGTAACTGGTGTGCAATGTCGTCAGATGTGGCGTAAGCGTTTTGAACGGCGAGAGGCGCTACACTTTTTCCGTAAGTTGAATACGGAAGGCAATTCGCCGGAAGCTAGATAATTTACTTTATAAAGTTTTAAATATGGATATTTTTCTTACACAAACGCATCGATTCGCTTGAGAAGGCCTTTATTAACCCCCCGGAGCAGTATCCGTGATGGATAGATGCACTTTTATGGACTTCAAAAACGAGCAACAGTCACTGCTATTATAAAGCTTGGAAGAGCAAGGACATTATTGAATTTTTGAATTTTGGGTGAACTAACCCTTTAACAATATGTTGCGGTATGCAGGGAAGGAGTCAAGAGGACGTTTTTAATGGCTATCAATGGAGGAGAGGCTTCACTAATAATAAATAAGCTGAATAAACAGCTTTTGAGGAAATACCTTATTTAATTTTAAAATTACACGCTGTTTAGACATACTTCGTCATAATTGTGTCTTTAACAGTCCCGGTTTTTGGTGTTCTGTCCTAGACTGGAGCACACCCCAGAAATGTCCCCGTTTTACAGCTTGTTCAAAACAACCTGCAAATACATTGCAAAAAAGCCAGACCAACATACAGCAGCCTGCTGGTTTATAGGAGCAATCTTGTAGTAATTATTTTCACCAATAGCTGGCGCTGTGAGCTACGCTGACTAAATCAAATCAAATCACCTTTATTTATATAGCGCTTTTTACAATGCCGATTGTTTCAAAGCAGCTTCACAGTGGTAACAGGAAAATAATGCAACAGAATTTGATTCGGCTGTACACCCGCTCTGGTAAAAACGGTGATGTCATCCAGCTCATTTCAATTATCATATAGTGTCAATGCGGGCAGATCAGTAATATAGTTGAAATTTAAGTGTCCCCAACTGAGCAAGCCAAAAGCCAAAGGCGACAGTGGCAAGGAACCAAAACTCCTTCAGGGCCAGAATGGAGAAAAAAACCTTGGGAGAAACCAGGCTCAGTCGAGGTGCCAGTTCTCCTCTGGCCGAAGAGGGTACTATGAGGGTATGCATCGCCGTCACTTTCCCGTCGGAACACGCCCCCTCAGCCGGGTTATCAGTTTAAACTAAAGATTGGACTCATATAGTGTTCCTTACAACTTACCAAAGATCCAGTGATCCATGGATATTGACGTGCAGCCAGGAATCGTGTTTCCCTGACATTTATATGAGCCTGATTTCAATACATAAATATTTGTCACTGTCAGTCATCACAATTTTGAGAGTGAATCCCGCATGTATGCGGATGGGCCTATGTATTGAAGCGTGTATGTGGCCACTTGTCAAGAATGGAAAACAAAAGTTTTATTAATTATGTTTTATATCACCTAGACAGTGCGCAAAAAGCACTCCCTCTACAACCACTAAAAGCTGTCACTCATTCAATGAACGCAATCTCACAAAGTTCTATTATATTAATCAGTGAAGCTGACTACACAATGAATCTATTATTTGCATAGTATCTACACTTAGAGAGGATTAGCGCATGTAGAACTCAACACTGGACAAAAACTGGAGCGGTGAGTGGATTGTAACTTCAACACCTGTGATTGGCCATTGCCAATCAACAAACGTCTGTGATTGGCTACATTACTCACCGAAGGGAAAACACGTTGGAAATTGAATCATTTGACGAGCACAAATACAGATATGCACTGGATCTTTTGCCAACTCTTTTTCGCTAATATGCTATTATTACGAAGGAAACAGATCCTAGACCAGCAGTGTTGGGCAGCTTTTCCCTCTAAAAGCAATCAGTAGCAGAAGCAGCAGGCGGCAGTGGTTTGATTGAGAAAACTACACGCTATTATCAAGTCCGTCTCTCTCGGTCTGGAGGAGGGGCACAGAGATGGCCATGGGGTCCCTCGACCCCCCCCTCTGGTGTCACGCCTGGTTTTGTGTGTTTTTCACGGCATTCACGCAGTAAACCAATGCTGCTGCTCAGTCTTTTTGCCACTCAATGGGGCATAACCGCAGTCACTCCAGCTGGTGGTGACGTCACGTGCATACCCTCTATACGGGTGTATAGCTCTACTTGTTCACGCCGCTACTTCATGAAGAATGTAACCTGGACGAGAGCAGAGCACCCTTATCGTCAAATATCAAAAGAAACATCATTATCGCTTTCAATGTAGTAACATATTAACTATTCATTTTACATTAAACCAATACTGTTTGTATGTGCTTTATAACAGGATGCGGATTTGTTTTGCACAATTTTAAAAATCCCCAAAAGTTCCACAGTCACAACGCAGTAATTGCCACACATCTTACCTATATAAAAAACTATTATATACTATATAACTATAAACAATTACACTTGCAACAAATACATCTGCAGAATACACATACGTTCATCTTAAAATAAGCCTAAGCTTGTGAAAATAAAAATATTAAATATAATTATAAAATGTAAAAATATTTGTTAAATAGTTATTTATCATAACATTTATGTTGCTTTATTTTTGTAATGTGTTTTTGTAAAGTCAACATTTTGTTATGTTGTTTTGAACTGCTTGCTATTTACAATGGTTATATTGTTTTCATTTTTTGTGGGTGCGGTGAATTTTATTAAAACAAGACCAAAAGTCCTAATAATCAAACTAAATCATAATAATAATTAATGTTATTAATAATATAAGGAACCCACAACACTTATAAAAAACCATTCAAAAATGTATTGTCTCCATTTTTTAATTAATAGATAATAACAAATTAGATTTCAGTGATATTTTGACCACTCAAATCATAAATTTGGTCACCTTTTATTTAGGACGGATAGTATGCGAATTTGGACGCAGCAACAGACCCGCTCATCTCTCAATAATAAGGCAGTCTCCGGTTATTATGTCTATGGTTTTCACAAGTAGTGTGCGGTGACTCCAGCGATTAAACACAGTGAATTACTGGAAGTTAAACAATCTCCTTTTCTCGCATCGCTACTTGCCAGTGCCTGAATTCGTGTTAACAATTCACGATATAGGGAACGAAATGAGACGCACCCTTTCTGTTACTTATTTAAAGATACTCACAAAAACAACGTTCCTTAATGTTAGATAAAACTCTACAAAATTACATTCAATAATAATTAATTACATTGCTTTTAAAAACTATAAAACGGTTTGCATTGATTTAAATGCCTAAAAACACAAACCTTTTTCAGTTGACTCACAACAGACGCAGGAGCGCGTCGCAACCTTATGACGTCACACACCTAACCAAAATAAAAGTCCTGTCAATACACTGATAATAATATTAAGAAATACTAATGAAAGATTGTGAGATTTTGTCTAAAAGATAAATCTGTGATGTTGGTGTGCAGAAACCATACACAGGCCTACCTGTATTAAAATGCAAATAGTGATAAATGTGGTTTACATGTTAAAAAGAGTGTATGAGTTTATAAAGCAGAGTTCATACATGTGTCAGTATTGAAACACATAAAAGTGAGTGTATATTTTCTAACATGGACTTAAATAAAAATGTGGACTAAATTGAGTCTAAAAATATCTGCAAATACATAAATTACAATCTTCCAAGGCCCTGTTTACACCTGGTATAGCCAGAACTTTTTTTTCAGGGGTGGCCAGGTAATGCTGCGTTCCAGGCAGGTTTTTGAGCCCGTAAGTTACGATTTCAAACCACGACTCACGACTTTGTAGTGTTCCAGGCAAAGTCACGCCAAACTGCCTGAGCGCAAGGAATTGTGGTAGCTAGATGTAAACAAAGCATGGCGGACCGTACGGGGCTTATGCTCATTTGCAATAATTTCTATCGCGAAAGGTGCTTACTCCTTGCTTATTTGAGGGAAACGGAGGAGAAAAAATGGCGCATAAGGCAAGAGAAGCTGTTATACCTTTTATTTTACGTTATTTGTATATTTGGAAATGAACACCGCATCCGTGGGGGCTGCCATTGTTGTTTCGCAGGCTATGTGACGTCAGAGCGCGTAACTGGGAGTACGAGTTTGACTGCCGTTCCAGTGCACTTTCACGGGTAGAAGGTTGGAAAAACACGGGTTACGGGTTGCCTGGAACGCGGCATAAGACCCAGCGATTTTATTGGTAAAAAAAAATCCTGCTTCAAATCTAGAGAAAATTACTGTATAGCCTGCGTGGAATACCTTAAAACGAATGTGGAATGGAACACACATAAAACAGATTTTATGTAACTGCATCTCAACAAACACTGGATCATCGTTCCTATGTAATGTGTGCATTTTTGCCTGGCATAAATTTTCTTCCATAGACAAGGAGTCTTTGACACAAACATGATCAATCCTTACCATAACCAGTAGAGCTCCTTGAGTAGCCTAACCAATCAAATGGCTTATAGCTGTCGGTAAACATTGCAAAATAACGTTTAAATGTTATTAAAAATGCAACGTGTTCATTTATATGTGAGTGAGCGTGTATAACCATGTATAATATTTGTTAATTTTGTTGGCTAAACCTTAAAGGTTTTTTTTTCCATTCCACTTCGCTACTTTTCCATTCTATGTAAACATGCGCTTGAAGAACGTTTCACTGTTGCGGTCGCGCCTCGCTCTATATTTTTGTTTACGCCCGTAAAGTTGCTTCGGCAAGTGCGCATTTGCAGCGTTGCCATGTCCACTTATTATAGGCATCTTTGGACTTATTTTTTTCCATATTAATAGGTAAAGTGACAACTTAGTTCAGCTGGAGTTTGTACATCGCCTTTGTGCCAGTGTCAATTTTTTTATCGGAGACAAATTAGCTGCTAAAGCCGTCAAAATGCTTTTACCTCCTTAAAGGCCCCCTGTGGTGAAAATCAATGTTTTAATGTTGTTTATGGCTATGTGGTGTTTTTAATATGCTTTAAGACAGCAATGGTGTTGACTTATGAATTTGCACATGGTTTGAGTATTTTCTTCTTAAAACTGCAGTGAACCAATCACATCACCGTGTGGGCAGACTTTAGCATATCATTAACTATTCTCTGAAGCAGGGGAGTAGCCAGGTTATCCCAGTATATTTTTCTGTTGATATGAAAAATCTGGTACATTTAGCAACATAGCGGGTGAATTATGTTTATGATGTATATTATGATGAAATGATGAACTATATGCCTTTCTCCACTGACGTTCTATGATGTTCAAAGAATTTCTAGAAGGCAGCTGTCTTACTCTGGCTGCGTTTACACTGGCACAAAAAAATCTGACACAGATCAGAATTTGTTGCACACATGAAAACACGAGATCCGATTTTTTTGCATCCAATCTGAACCACTTCCAAATGCGGTTTTAAATCAGATACATATCCGATATTTGGACATCCGACCTACGTCTAAACACGTATATCCGATTCCCCTTTGAATTCCAAGCCACCACCAGGTGAGGGCGACACATTTGCCCACAAAGATCACTTTTTAATGTTGTATTATGAAGCAGATGTGCCTGTATGTGCTCGATCGCAGCTTTTTTTTTATTGAAGTGGAAACTTGCACGCACACAGAAACATTCAGCAGCTGGTTTTCAACCTCTGCTCTATGAGTTTTATAAATAAAACAGCTTCACTACTGAAAGCTGCATTATATTTCTCAGCAATGAGGTGATAACTTTGCTGTAATTAAACCAGCAAGCTTCACTATTAGGCTATACTCACTCGCGTGCGCTCTCTCTCTCTCTCTCTCTCTCTCTCTCTCTCTCTCTCTCTCTCTCTCTGTAATTCATTCAAATTCATTAAAAAAAATGAATCTTGCAGTGCTAGTACAAGTTATTCATCGTTCTAAACTTCTGCTGCATTACGCACACACAGACAGTAGCACACATATCACGTGAAGATCGCACACTTAGAAACTGAAAAGTTCTATCTTATATTTCTTAGTAACTAAAACCCACAGCATCACTATTAGTATTACTATTATGCATTGATGTAAATGTAATCTTTACTGTGCTACTTTATCTGTATCTGATTTAGAACGAGCAGAAATCTGTGAGAAACATAACGACCCAAAGACAACAAAAGCAGAACGCCACAAGCCACACTGTCCAGCGTCAAACCCTCATCCCACTACGGTCAATGGACCCTTTTCACATTTGAAACCGGAAGTTGTCATAGTTTTGTAAAACATGCAGCGACAAAGTTGCTGGAAGTGTGAATGCAGCTTTACAGTTAAACTCTGGATCCAAGAAAACTTGTAAACTTTCATTAGGGCAACTACAAAGGAGAATTTAAGAGATTTACAGCCTAGATCCCATGAATTAAGGATGAAGCTATGACTTTCTTCTGTGTAAATATTTTTAGTTCTAATAAACTTTAATCTAAGTAAAATATTAATTCAGTAATAAAGAGCCTACAATGGAATGCAATGTTGTTTGCAGTATATTCAAACATATCTATTATTTGTTTCTCTCCTTTATTTATTCTTTGATTAATTTATTAATTCCAATTTAAAGTCCCTAACCTTTTATGGTTAAAACATTTATGGGGGAATGTGTGGGCCAGATGGCCAAAATTTTAGCCCCAGTCCAGCCATGATGATTCTCCTCTTCTAGGGCCAGAAAGAAGACCTTCTAATGATGAAACCTTTTAAAGTAAACTCCTTCAGGTAGTTGTATGCATAAAAGTTGTTGCTGTTTCTGGAAACCTGTTTGCTTTGACCTCACATCTGGTGTTAATGCATTTGTGCTTTTAATGTGTCGTAGCCTGGAATACATACATAGGGCATACTTAATATTATAATTTTACAATCAATATATACTCACTGGATCCCTGAGTGATGGAGTTTTTGTTTTTTAATTATTCTTGTGGTAAAAAAAAAAAAAAAAAAAGGTTGCACCAAGGCTACTATGGCCCTTGGGTTTCCTATAGCCCCAGGGCCCTATGTGTTCTTAATCTTAAGAGTATTGAGTCACCACGCAAGAGGTGTGAGAAGTGTTGAAGCGCGCAAAATCCTGAGGATATCGCTTTCCTGAGGTGACACCAGTCAGTATAAGCGGATATTTCGATATATCGTGCAGCCCTAATAGTTAGATAGATAGACAGATAGGATTAGCAATGAGACACCTGTAGCCAAACATTGGCCATATTCAAATCCTGTTTAACAACATGTTTACCTGTGCATTCTCTCACTAAAGATCAATCAAATAATGCAGTGCAATTATTTTATCCAGTTTATATCCTTTTATTTATAAGCGTCCATTTACATTGTGGCATTTCACACTAAGACAAAAGTTCATTTATCTAATATTTGATTCCAACGTATTAGAGCTGGGCGGTATGGCCAAAAAAAAGAGATCACAATAAAAATGTTCATACAAGTCAATTTTCATACATCGATAATTACCACAATAAATGTCAAATCTTTATTTCTTTCAAGTTTAAAGGCAGATTTTTGCTCCTAAGTTAAAGCTGTAGAAACCAGACCATTAATTGTGGTTTTAAACTACTCCTTACGGAGTCTTTCACTTCATGTTTTTGAATTCTTTACACTTTTCCAGTCATTTTTTCTTAACAAAATAAGTATCTTAATAGAAAAATGTATTTCTTAGTTTCTGCATACTCTAACGGGTGATATTGTTTCAAGTAATTAAACAGGTTTGTGTTGCCTGACTTTGATGACGCATCTTTAGCACAGTTTGCAGTGCAGGCTGCAATATTAATATTGCATGTTTTGTCTCTTAGAAATGCACATTTGACAGTAGCTTGAGTTAGGATGCAGATGTAAATTTATGTTCATTAATCTTTTTACATTATCTGTAAAAAATCTATCAACCTCATTTTTATATGGTAAAATATAACTTTAGTTTCATTAAAATTAACCCTTGGTCATCCATAGTAGCATACATTTAGATCATGATAACCAGAGTTAAAAACACACATAAACTTGGTAAAATATAACTTCATGGTTTCTATGGTATTTGTATGAAAAACTTGAGCCTAAATACATTGAGCATAAATGCACAAATGCTATACACTGTAAAATAAAATAAAAATCGTAAAAAAAAATGGTAGATGACTGGCAGCTACAGCTGCCAAACAAAAAACGTTAAAGTAAAATATCTTAATTCAAATAAAGTGCAAAAACAATTTTACAGAAATTTTCATTAAAAGATTTAGTGAAAAACAATGTTATTTTACAGATTGCTCCTTGTTTAAATTTAGATATTTTACGGTTTTTGTTTGGCAGCCGTAGCTGCCAGTCATTTATCATTTTTTTATACGAGTTTTTTCTACTTTGTAGCTTACGCAAAAAGACTAATTATATTCATTACTCCTTTAATACATTTTAATACATGTCTACATTAATAATATGACCCTGGACCACAAAACAAGTCATAAGGGTAATTTTTTTTAATTGACATTTATACATCATCTGAAAGCTGAATAAATAAACTTTCCATTGATGTATGGTTTGTTAGGATAGATACAACTATTTGAAAATCAGGAATCTGAGGGTGTAAAAAAACCTAAATATTGAGAAAATCACCTTTAAAGTTGTCCAATGTATATACATTTTATATACATTTACGGTAGGAAATTTACAAAATATCTTCATGGAACATGGCGCATAAACATTATAGTGAACATTTATTGAACTCTTTCCTTGTTTTATCAATGTAAATTATATCGCGGCGTATAATCATTGTTGTTTTATCGCCCAGCCCTACAATGTATTAATCAAATATATGAGGCAAAGTATAAAGAACTAAAAGATGCATTAAAAGACATGGTCAAGTTTTGTAGGAGTGTCACCTGAGATGAATATCTGATATGGGCCAAATTTTAAAGGTCATGTGAACAGCCTCACTAAATATATTTGAGAGCAAAATCAGATTTGGCCCACGTTCAGCTGTGGTGTGAATGTACCCTTAAATTTACACAGACACATTTTCTGGTGCCATTTTAAATGCATGACCTTTCAAATTGCTTCTTTTTCTAAACCTCCTCACACTCAGAACACTGCAATTTCTTTCCAGAATGACGTTTCAAGTCTCTTTGATATGTGAAACTCTTTCCACACTGAAGACATGTAAAAGGCTTCTCTCCAGTGTGAAGCCTCATGTGAGTTTTGAAGCTTGCATCATGTCTGAAACTCTTTCCACACTGAGAGCAGGTAAAAGGCTTCTCTCCAGTGTGAACTCTTAAGTGAACCTCAAGATGTGCTTTGTGTAAGCAACTCTTTCCACAGTGATGGCACATGAAAGGCTTCTCTCCCATGTGAGTTATTACATGCCTCTTAAGCCGTTTCTTGTCTGTGAAATTCTGTCCACACTGATGACATGTAAAACAGCTTTCTCTTGAATGAATCCTCACGTGCCTATTTAGGGTTACTTTTTGTCTGAAACTCTTTCCACACTGATCACATGTGTAAGGCTTCTCTCCAGTGTGAATTCTCATGTGACACCTAAGATATCCTTTTTGTGAGAAGCTCTTCCCACACAGTTTGCATGTGTAAGGCTTCTCTCCAGTGTGAACTCTCATGTGGGAATCAAATGTTTTTTTATATATAAAATACATTCCACACCGAAGACATATAAAACTGTTCTCTCTTGAGTGAACTCTCATGTGGGAATTAAGGGTTACTTTACGTGCAAAACTCTTTCCACACTTCTCACATGCGAATGGCTTTACACCATTGTGACTGTTCATGTGATACCTAAAGCTTCGTTCTGCTGTGAAACTCTTTCCACACAGTTTGCAGGGGAAAGGCTTCTCTCCGGTATGAGTTCTCATGTGGCTTTTAAGGGCTCCATTTTGAGTGAAACTCTTTCCACAATGTTGGCAGGTGAAAGGCTTCTCACCAGTGTGAATTCTCATGTGAACTTTAAGGCTTCCATTTTCAGTGAAACTTCTTCCACACTGTTGGCAGGTGTGAGGCTTTTCTCCATTGTGAACTCTCATGTGGACTTTAAGGTTTTCATGTTGACTGAAACTCTTTCCACACTCAAAGCAGGTGAAAAAACTTCTAGCTCCTGTCTTCTGAGCACTTTTTTCCGAGGAATTCTTTTCAGTTTGTGAGCCACTAAAAGATTTTTCTCCAATTATGAAATCATGATCTTTCATTTCATTCAGTACTTCACTCTCCTCTTTCATTGCCGTCAGGTCTACGGCAGAAAAAGACAAATACAAGTTGACCCATGTTTAATGGCACAAAGTAAAATACATCAACACATTTAGACATTTAAAGCATCAAAACCAACAACATGTATGCTAGACCCCCAACAGTAATGCATCTAGTTAACAGAACACCAAACTAATTTTCTCATTCAATTGCCTGCTGCTGCTATGAAAGCTTGTTTACACCATTGAATAAAAAAATAAAAAAGGTAATTGCAACTTATCTCACAATTCTGTCAGAATCGCATGATATAAACTCACAATTGCAAGTTATAAAGTCAGAACAGTCGCAATTACGTGTTATAGGGGTGGTTTCCCGGACAGGGTTTAAAGGGGTCATGAACTGAGAAATCAAATTTTCCTTGAGCTTTTGACATATAAGAGGTCATCATACTATAAGAATATTCTGTAAGTTTCAGAACTGAAAACTTCCTTGTTAGTCCAATACAAGCTTTTATTGACACCAGGCCCAGCAAACGACAGGTTTTTCAAAGTGGGAATCTACGACGTCAAAGGGAGGCAAGCACCGCCTCTGCAGAAGATCAACGCCTACTTCATCACTGCCTGTTTAGCCCCGCCCACCGATTCACGCATGACATGCAATAGAATAGGTAGCCTAAAAGTAACATAGGCCTATGTGGTGTTAAACCAGATCGAGCTACCAAGCAATAAACATGCCGTTGAGGATTACAAAATATTGTGCAGTGCCTGGGCTTGACAGTAATGCAACATGTAAGTAACTGTGTTCATTCTAATGCCTGATCTGAAATGTGATGATTCATGTACAGTCAGATGTTCTTTTCTGTCAGTAAATCAAACCAGTGACTAAACGTCAACTTGCGTTGTTTCTCTTAGTAGGATGAAAATAATCTGTTATTTAACGGTGATTAAATTCTATAAAGAAAGCAATCAAAGAAAGCTCCCTTTGCAATCGCTGGAGCAGCGCGCTGGAGCTGTCAATCAAACAGCAAGTTTATCAGTGACGCGTTTATCAGTGACTCCCGTTTTATTCAACGAATCTCTTAACTATATCACGTTTGCACTGTTAGTGAAGATGAAAGCATTCGTTAGTGTACAGAAACTGAGTTGCAATAACGAGATCACTGCTTTCATGCGCTCAACATGTCTGTGATCGGCTACAATGTTCATCTCTGCAACCTTTCATGCCACGATCTGAATATAATGCCATAGATCTAAATATAATGCCATAGATCTAAATGTAATGCAACACTTTTCACGATTAGTTAACCATGAGAGTTGTAATAGTAAAAACGCGCTAAAAGAGAGAGTAATACACAGCAGTGGGCGTTTACACTGAAGTCTCACAGCAGACATGCCCCTTAAAAAGCGTTCAGAGCAAGGGGGCTAAAATCAGGGAGGAAAAGTGCCTTTTATTTATAAATTATGACAATTTATGTAAAAAGCATTCTAACATTATAAGTGCACCCCAGGAAACATCATAAAACAATAAAACAACGCAGTTCATGACCCCTTTAAATGAAGCCAGGAGTTGGCCTTAATCTAGAATAGTTAATTGTGTCTTTAAAAATGGCTTTCTGAAACACAGATTAAGTACAGATTACTAATACCTGGACTATGGAGTCCTGAACTAAAATAAACAAAATAATTTAAAACCAACTGTGCTAATCTGAATTAGCATGACAGAGGTTGCCAATAAAACATGGAATGAACCAAGAAAAGCTTAATTGCATGGAACTGAGAAGCAAATCTAAGGGAAACAATGGCAGCAGAAAAAGATAGCAATAAAAAAAACAAGAGAAAACTCTTGACACAAATAGTAAAGAAAAACTGCACACATCAGCTGTGGAATCTACAAAGCCCCTAAAGGGACATGAAGGAAAAAAATATGAGATGAAATTATTTGTCAATGCTTTTGCGTTCCCTCGAGAAACTTTGCATTCACAAAAATGTTGTGAGCAAATGTTAAGTGTCCTACTCTACCCACTCCGAGCAGAATTCGAACCAGGGTCTCCAGGAAGGCAGGCGCGCTAACAAGGACGCTAGCTGCTAGTGCGCCTCGAGGCCAGGAAAGTGAAGTTTCAACGCACAGCTCTTACTAGCTTGCCTCTGTTACATACATACATAGTTGAAATTGGTGGGTTGGAAATTATTGACAGTCATAACTATCAGGGATTGTAACAGCATATCATAATTTTTTGCAATTATGATCATATAATATTACAGTCAAACCTGAACATAGTGTTATGTGTTTTATGTGTGTTACATACAAACCCGATTCCAAAAAAGTTGGGACACTGTACAAATTGTGAATAAAAAAGGAATGCAATAATTTACAAATCTCATAAACTTACATTTTATTCACAATAGAATATAGATAACATATCAAATGTTGAAAGTGAGACATTTTGAAATGTCATGCCAAATATTGGCTCATTTTGGATTTCATGAGAGCTACACATTCCAAAAAAGTTGGGACAGGTAGCAATAAGAGGCCGGAAAAGTTAAATGTACATACAAGGAACAGCTGGAGGACCAATTTGCAACTTATTAGGTCAATTGGCAACATGATTGGGTATAAAAAGAGCCTCTCAGAGTGGCAGTGTCTCTCAGAAGTCAAGATGGGCAGAGGATCACCAATTCCCCCAATGCTGCGGCGAAAAATAGTGGAGCAATATCAGAAAGGAGATTCTCAGAGAAAAATTGCAAAGAGTTTGAAGTTATCATCATCTACAGTACATAATATCATCCAAAGATTCAGAGAATCTGGAACAATCTCTGTGCGTAAGGGTCAAGGCCGGAAAACCATACTGGATGCCCGTGATCTTCGGGCCCTTAGACGGCACTGCATCACATACAGGAATGCTACTGTAATGGAAATCACAACATGGGCTCAGGAATACTTCCAGAAAACATTGTCGGTGAACACAATCCACCGTGCCATTCGCCGTTGCCGGCTAAAACTCTATAGGTCAAAAAAGAAGCCATATCTAAACATGATCCAGAAGCGCAGGCGTTTTCTCTGGGCCAAGGCTCATTTAAAATGGACTGTGGCAAAGTGGAAAACTGTTCTGTGGTCAGACGAATCAAAACTTGAAGTTCTTTTTGGAAAACTGGGATGCCATGTCATCTGGACTAAAGAGGACAAGGACAACCCAAGTTGTTATCAGCGCTCAGTTCAGAAGCCTGCATCTCTGATGGTATGGGGTTGCATGAGTGCGTGTGGCATGGGCAGCTTACACATCTGGAAAGGCACCATCAATGCTGAAAGGTATATCCAAGTTCTAGAACAACATATGCTCCCATCCAGACGTCGTCTCTTTCAGGAAAGACCTTGCATTTTCTAACATGACAATGCCAGACCACATACTGCATCAATTACAACATCATGGCTGCGTAGAAGAAGGATCCGGGTACTGAAATGGCCAGCCTGCAGTCCAGATCTTTCACCCATAGAAAACATTTGGCGCATCATAAAGAGGAAGATGCGACAAAGAAGACCTAAGACAGTTGAGCAACTAGAAGCCTGTATTAGACAAGAATGGGACAACATTCCTATTCCTAAACTTGAGCAACTTGTCTCCTCAGTCCCCACTGCCACACAGTGGTAAACATGGCCTTGTCCCAACTTTTTTGAGATGTGTTGATGCCATGAAATTTAAAATCAACTTATTTTTCCCTTAAAATGATACATTTTCTCAGTTTAAACATTTGATATGTCATCTATGTTGTATTCTGAATAAAATATTGAAATTTGAAACTTCCACATCATTGCATTCTGTTTTTATTCACAATTTGTACAGTGTCCCAACTTTTTTGGAATCGGATTTGTATGTGAATGCTGTGTGTGTTTGCATATGTTCTCCATCGTGGATGTGTTGTGGTGTCACTCTATTTCTGTGTGTTCTGCATTGTAGCTGATTTATTTTTGACAAATTATGTAACAGAGTGCAAGATACAGCAGCCCGTTTTCATTTCTTATGAGTGATTTTGTGGTTTTGGGGGTGGGGTTGGGGTTGGGGGTGGGGGTGGGGGTGGGGGAGTTGTGGGGTTGGGTGGGGGTGTTGTGTGTGCTTACTCTATCAGGGATGTGTTGTGGTATCACCCCTTCATTGTGTGTGTGTGTTTTCTGCATTGTAACTGAATTTGACAAATTATGTAACAAATCATTACGTAGTTATCATTTTCATGTCCAGCTCCACGTTGTTTAAATAGCAAATGCATTTGCGCCCATGGGCGTGCTGGTCTGAAAACGAGCCGTGTTCAGGCAACTGAAATAGACTGCGCCAGTATTTTTTGTGTTATTTAAAGGGCTCATTAGTAATTTGCGCATACACTCTGCTATTTAAACACACAGGGACGCACAGCAGCACACAAACATTTTTAAATATTAAAAATAAAAGCACTACAATGTAAAAGATTCTTATTGTGTACATAAAGATAAAAATGCCTACATGTCATAATGGATAGTCATTGCATGTATTAGAATGACCTATCTGTAATAATGACAAATTAAATTGGCTACTTATTTAACCAATCGTGGCAATACACACACACACACATGTATTTAAACTGACTTGTCAGGTTGAGGGTGTCTATATTCCGCCATGTAAATAGTGATTCCGCCATGGCGCGAGCGCAACTGGCTTTTAAAGTGAATGAGAGATGAGAATCTGATTGGTTTATTGCACGTTATGCCCAAAACACACCCATTACTCATTAAGAGACTAGGGACAACCCTCTTAGACCATGCGCTGGGCGCGCCAACCATTTTCCCCGTCATTAAACTAGCAAAAGTGGATTCGGACACGCCCTAAGTGTACTTGCGCTGTGTGCTTTAGACAATGCGCTTAGAGTGTTAAAATAGGGCCCTTAGTTTTTTTTATTTGACAAATTAAAAAAAATTTTTTTAAAAAGTATACATTTTTTCATTTACACATTCATCCTATTTTAAAAAATATAAATACATTTTTCATTTATTTATATAAATTTAAAACATATCTTACACTCCCCCCAACACTGCACAAATGTAGAGTAAAAATAAAGTGAGTTAATTAATAAAGTGAGTGATATTACATTTGTTTTTTTTTGTTTTTTTAATCACATTTTATTCTGCGGTCTCTGGAGACCCCGAAACATCCTGAGTGTGGCTTTTTTTCATGCTAACACACAACCAGATATCATTCCAATTTATTTTTTTGTTTGTAGAGCTAGCAAGTATCAACCACAAAATCAAGTCTCGTGCCATTTAGATGAAGGGAACTTTTTTTTTTATTTAAGCAAAAAGGCCTCGTCTCCTTCCCTGCGTACTGCAGCATTAGCGGGCGTTACGCTTTAAGCTAGGCACAGGGAAGAGACAAATGAAACAACCAAATAAACACACAATTATAATTATATATGATTTATCTAAGTTCTTTAAGGAGTCTTTGGCATTTTCCATAATCTTAATCATAATATTTATTATTCCAATGGTTAGCATAAGTATACTTTAACATTGCATAAATCTATTTCTGCCTCATACGTGATCATGATCCCTATTCGATCGAAATCGGAAGTTATTTCAAAAACTTGCTTAAATGTTGATGGTAGCCTAATATGAAAACATGGGAAATGAGTGGCGGTGTTGACCCTCTCCTGATAAACTTTGCCTTTGTTCATGACCACTCATAAAGCCCCAACTGGCCCGCTCTGGACCAAGGTATTTGGTGGGTCAAAAACCCTTGGGCATTGGCCCCGATCAAGTCCCGAAGGTGACAGTGGAAACGCGATTGGCCCTGGCACACACTAGCACTCTCACTTTTGGCCCGACAGTGGAAACACGCCTATTGTGGCTGTAGGGCTAAGTAGATCTGGGTATCATCTGCATAGCTGTGGTAAGCAATTTGGGTTTTAGTGAATGAGTGGATGAGTGGTTTCAGACACAAAAGTTGTGTTTACAAGACATGTTTGATACAGCAAAAAAAAAAAAAAAAAAAAAACACTCACATTTCATGGTTTGCTTTATACAAAATAAATGTTTTGTTAGATACTGTTGCATAATTAGAAATTTATGTTAATTCACTTCATCTGAAATCACATACTGTATAGTTTTACTACTCAGCTCACATAAGCCGCATTTACACTGCAGGTCTTGATGCCCAATTCCGATTTTTTTGACGACCCGCTTACATCTTCTTTTAAAAGGGACCCATATCTGATATCTGCATTTACACACTCGGCGAAATGAGCAAAAAATAACATTATGATATCAAGAAATCAATTTCAATAGTACACTGAGTTTAATTTATTGACATGGATTCATAGAAACATTTTAATGCAATTGTTTCATCATATCAAAATCATTATATAGTACAAATTCTTCAAAACAGTGATTATGTACACAGATCCACTATAAAGGTTAGTGTGTACTAATGGTCTGGAGGTAGAACTTTTGTTAAGCATGTCAGAGGTTCTGGGTTCTAATCTGCCATTGTATAGGTTTTTTTTTCCCTCATTAAAACCAAATGTGTTTATCAGTGATTGTATATCAAGAGCAGGGATATGTTTGTGTGCATTTTATTTTGTGATTTCGAATAGAGTCTCCACAACGGGACTGAAGCGCGCGTCTGTGCATGAGCGGCCGTCACTGATAACAGCGACAACGAGCACTCAGGATGATTTCAAAAGCAACACATTTTCTGCTCCAGATCGCCTCTTATTGAACACAAACGAACAAAATTAATACTCTGCTAGTCAACTAGAGATGTTTGATTTGTTATAGCTATATCTGTACCGCAAAATATTTTGGAAATACTGCAAAGTCATTTTTTTCAATGACGTACGACTCGCATTGACAGGGGAATATCCAATCCGTCCGCTTACACGGCAGGCGCAAATGCACGTATCCGATTCATATCAGATTTATTTCCACATATGAATGAGACCTGAAACCGATCTGAGAATATCAGAATCCGTGTGCTTTCTTCCTGCTTACACGTTCGTGGGTCAAATCCGATCTGTGCCAGGAAAAATTGGAACCATGCAGTGTAAATGCGGCCATATAGAATGGAAGTATGCATATTCAGACACAGGGATTGTTTTTACTTCAGAAGTAGATATTGGGTTTAATGTTACACAGAATAATTTAGTTTAGACCAGCGTCTCTCAACTCCTCAGGACCCATCTCCAGGAATGTTTTAGATCCCTCCCTATTCAACACAATAAGAAGCTGATGAGTTGAATCATCAGTGTGTCTAAAACATTCTGGTAGAATGAAACCAACCTGTTTGTTCCTCAGTATCTTCTTGTTTCACACTGAATGCTTCTTCAATCTTCATGTCTTCACTCTCCTCTTTAATAAACGCCATCTTTATAATAGTGTCACGTAGATCTCAGCTGCTTCTCCAGGAGTTTTTCTGTGTGTTTGGACACTCGGTCCTGTTTAACATGAGAATAAATAAAGAAAAATAAATCCAAACTAAATCACTGGGTGCATCTCAATCTGCTCAGTTTAGTAGTCAGTGCAATGGGAAGGGGGTCAGTCAGAGATTTCATTATTTCCAATTTCATGATGACTTTAATGCACATAAATGGCCTGATTAGTAGGGATGGCTTGATATAACTTTATGTCGGATACTTATAAAGATTTGAGTATCTGCCAGCATCAAAACTAATCCGATACCATCTTTTCTCCCCATTGAAACAACTAAGCTAAACAACTAAAATAATTTGCAATGTAGACCATAACTTAACTAAATAAATATAACTTATAATAGCATCACCTATATAAAATGTACAGCGACACACAGTACTGTGGACATGACATCTTAAGTCAAGTTATCTGCACTGGGAATTTTTTTCTTTCACATAACCTCTGGGGTTAAAATGTATGTAAACCTGTATACAACTAAACATTAGAAAAGGGATGCCCTAGACTAAAGATTTTTCTGGTCGACTAGTAGACGTTCGTTTAAACCATTCATCAATTAATCGCACATTGATATTAATTTATGCTGGGGGGGGGGAAACTAAACCATAATGAGCCCATAATATACAGTATATAGGTGTAATATATAGCCTATTCCGCACCCAAACACACGCATAAATCTTGCCACAAAGCACAGTCAAAAGTAATGATTATGAATGTGTCAGAATTTTTTTTATTATTTATTAATAAACTAGTTTTTTTATTCCGTGACTCACCGACTAATAAAATTTTCGTCAACTACGCCTCTTCTCGTCGACTAACGTTTAGTCGACTATTAGGGGGCAGCCCAAGAAAAATACAATTCATATTAGGAACGTAACCAAGAAAAATAAAACAAATCTATATTTTACAATCTATAATGCCTTATGACAATGAATAATTTTCAAATTCTTAAAAGAGACGTTCTAAGTAATTGGGCAGAACTTTTTTCGACTCCACGCAGATCATAAACCTTTATAATCGGTTGAGAAATGCAAACGTTATTGTGCTTTTTGTCCAGAAAAACCCTTGTATACTTGCATTTGTTTAGAAAGCAGTCTTGTTCGCTCCAATATGGCAAACAGGGCGTATTGCAGCAATGGGGCAAAACGGCGTCAAAGGCTGTGTTCGAAAATGGCATACTATCATGCTACTCTTAATATTTCTGCAGTATCCAGTATGTATACTGTGTGTAGTATGCACATTTTCTATATGCATGGAATACCCGGATGACCTACTACATTTGCTGAAATCTGATGCATCTGAGGACAATGCATTGGATACTGTTTCCCACAACGCAACGCGTTTCACATGACGTTTCATCTTTGTGAAGGGTGCAGCATGAGTGAACTGGAAGCGGAGAATAATTATAAATGTAGCCTACAGTACTACACATTACTGTACAGTACAAACTAGCTGTGTTTCCGAACACACTATTGTTACATAAATTGTACTTTAATCTCTACGGCATGTTTCTGATCAAGTCACCTTTATTTATATAGCACTTCAAGTCACCTTTAGCGCTTTATAGATTTCAAAGCAGCTTTATAGTGATAAACAGAAAAATAATGATTCAGTGGTGCAAACAGAGTTCAACGCTTCAACAGAGCTCTAACAAGAAAATAGCGCCATTGTTCAGCTGAAGTCTGTTTATTGTTGATTAAAATCTATTCAATAACTGTGTCAAGTTAATAAATTAGGAAATTAGCTCAATTCATATCAATAACTTTTTTATGCTGACAAAATATAGCCTATTTACTTAATATGTAGGGCATATTCTACCATAAATCCTAAGAGAATTATTTGTGATGTTTTGTAAAACCCAGCTATTAGTTATTTTTACCCATGTATAACGGAAGTATTCTACACAGTAAAAAGTGTTAGCTGTTCCTGTAAGGAGATATATTGATACAGGAATCCTTAAAATTAGCTGACCTAACATTGACAATTTGATTCAGACATGATAATTTTTGACTTATATGTTTACTGATTGTTAATTTTATCACATTTTTATATTAACATTTTTTCAGTATAGATTTGTAAAGCAAAATAAAATCTAATCAACTGATTTTAAGTGAAAAACATTATTTCATTTCACATAATCAACCTGACTTTTACAAACAGAGTTTTTATGGGTTAGATGAAGACAGTCGAAAGGACATTTTCACTCAGGTCTCCACATAAAAAAGAACGGTTAGCACATTTATTTGTAAGGTAACGACCTGGACAGCTGTGCTTAATTAATAATGTTTGTCATGTGATAACACTGTAGCATACTACTCTGAAACATTATTTGTTGCATATATTTGTACCATTTCACACACTATTTTTTTAAAAACAGTAGGCAGTGTGCACTGTGTAACGTTATTGGGCAGTAAGCAGTAAGTGTGGCATTGCGATCACAGCCTATGTTTCTTATGTCTATGGTTTTCACAAGCAGGTGTCAGTGATTCCAGCGATTAAACAATGAATTACTGGAAGTTAAACAATCTTTTTTTTTTTTCTCGCATCTCTACTTGCCAGTGCCTGAATCCGTGTTTACGATTTACGATACAAGGAAACGAAATGAGACGCACCTTTCTGTTACTTATGTAAAGATACTCACAAAATACAACGGTCTTTAATGTTAGATCAATTATTACAACATTACATACAATAATAATGAACTGTTTTACATTGCTATAAAACGGTTTGCATTGATTTAAACGCATTAAATGCTTAAAACACAAACCTTTCTGTTGACTCACAACAGACGCAGTTGCGCGGCGCAGCCTTATGACGTCACACCACCTGAACAAAATAAAAGTTTTGTCAACACACTGCTCTGTCTTAAATCACAAAAGTTCACAGAAATGTACGTTATTACTAATAATGAAAAACTTACTAATGAAGGATTGTGAGATCTTGTCTAAAAGACGAAACATAATGTTTGTTTGCAAAAAAACATTTATGCATAGGTCTACCTTAACATGCAAATAGTGATAAATGTGGTTTACGTGTTAAACATAGATTACATAAAGCAGAGTTCATACATGTGTTAATTAAAACACATAATAATGAGTGTATATTTTCTAATATAAAAAATGTGGACATAAAAAGTTCTTCCAAAAATAAGTAGAAAATAAAAGAATTAGCTATAAAAATGTTAGGTAATGTAATTATTCAATACCAAAAAAAGTATTAAAATGTTCAGTCTAATGTGGAGTATTTCACAGATGTGTGTGTGTGTGTGTGTGTGAAATCAATATTAATTTAAATCTACAATATCAGTTTGTGTGAGTTGCTAAAGGATGTAGGTTTAATTTTGAGTTTGGGGACATACTGCCAATCCCACACACACACACACACACACACACACACATTTCTTACACTGCTTTAATAAGTTCCCATAATATGGTTTTACAGTAGTAACAATAAATATATTTTCTTATGTGATATTATATTTTAAGTATGATGGTTTCATTATAAATATTGTGATTATCTTTAAGGTGGACACCCAACTAAATAAATGACATTGACCATCAGAATATAATTATGTCACGACATAGTCTGATTTATAAAACAATATAGTCATTTCGTTATTTGTTTGTTTTTACCCCAAATGCCATATTCTTCTGTTGCTTTAATTACCCTGAGCAAAAATTAAAATAGTGAACACAACCTTTCTCAAAATATAGCTAATCTGTAATTTTATTGATTTTGATTTGCTACATAGATCTACAACATTTATAAATAAATAAATAAATAAATAAAAGCCTAATATTAGATAAAATTAGGGCAGAATCAACTTTAAATGATAAGCCAATTTTCCACATGTATAATGAAACAGATGTTCAGGAAAGTACTGTGGTGAGTTTTAGTGCCATCTAGTGGATGATGTGCAGATAAAAGTGTGATATCCAATCACATGCCATGAAACTCAATGTGATTCACTTAATTCTCTCTTCTGCCTAATGGCCGTTTCACACTGCAAGCTTGAGCGGCGCATGAGTAGCGCAAATTTTTTTCGGTGTGCATGTTAACCAATGAGTGCATTCACACCGGCAGCAGGAGCAGCGCGTGAGCGTCAAGCAGGAGTATGGAACACCAAAAGGGTCACAAGACGCCATTAACCAAATGCTTGGTGTCCAGAAAAGCCATTATTTGCGGCGTTTTAGACTAAAAGACGGCGCAAAATACGGCGTTCTGTAGTACAAGCGACGTAAATGACGGCATTTTCACCGCAGAACCGCCGTTAATATCGCCGTTTTTTGATCCGATCCAAAACGCCGTTCATTCCGCCGTTTGGCCATCTATATTACGCCGTCATTTACGGCGCTTCAGTCTGACAAATACGCCGTAAAAAACGCCGTTTTCTATAATATTCAACCCATCCCCTCCTTTTACTACACAGCCCAGCCCCATTAAAAGGCGATAAGACCTGTGTAGTGGAATGTCAATCCACCTCAAGAGTCCTGTCTTTTAACGCTATTGCGACTGATATTTGGACTTTCATCATGTGATTTGTATTTTTTCATTGGGCATATGTGTATGCGCCTTTTCCTTAATCATATATGCATAAGTAAAACTATTTTATTATCTTTTGTGTACGTTATTTTTTGTGAAAACCGCAGAGCTATCATTTGCAGGGAGCAGCCCCAGCAGCATAGAGGTTTGTTCACAAGGCAGTAGTCTACTACATCTTTACTTTCAGTGACAGGAGTTCAAGTCCGAGGTCTGAATATAGCCTATTACTCTCTCTCTCTCCTTTTCGGTTGTTTTGTATTATTCTATTGGGTCTTTTACATATCTGCAACTGTCAGTTGCTGACAACTGGTTAACTAACAGGAAATGCTTTATTCATAATGCTTTTTAACAGGCGACCTGGCGTTATGCTTTAATAGCCTACACGTAACAGCTGAGCTAAACCTATATACTTACTATTGTGTACAATGGCTTTGGGTCGGGTTTATTGTTCATTAATAAAAGATTTCCCACACAAACGAGTTTGTTTTCGCCTACTTGTTGCAAACCTTGAGCATAATACCTAGGTTTCTGACGAACAAAACAGTAATGTATATTTACATCCCCCCTGCTTTGTTCTTAACCTGATGAATTAATTTCTATATAATTCTCATATAAATAAATAAATGAATAAAACACATTATTGGTCACAGCAAATACACAAGGATTGTCTCCGTCCTGTAGCCTATTTCCCGACGTTATAGCTGTTCTTTGTGTGCTCGTAATTACAATTTCTAGCAGGGCGGTGCGCATTTTTCAGTTCAATCATAAGAATAATCAATACTGTCAAACTTCCAGGTATAGAGACAATTCTTAGACCTATAGTTCTGTAATAACTACTGGCGCTATATCTTTTTTATCAATAGCCTATATCTTCTTTTTTTCTTTTTTTATTGGCCTATGCACTTTAATAATAAAGCACAATTTTTTATAATTTTTATAATAGCATAGCAACGTGTTGTAGTCATTAGGCCTAAAGAAAATGTATTATTTATGCTTAAATATGAATATTATAAAGTTATTTTTTTAATTTTATCTATGTTAATTATGGAAAGTGAACTGAACGAGTAAGATAGGACACATCATAAGATGCACAATATGTCGGGAGACATGGAGTGGGTCACACATGATTTTGACCACTTCATTAAGTTTTGTTTAGTGGAAAGCCTTTCTTTAAAGTGAATTTCGTTTTGGAAAAATTATATCTTAATATTCATCAATGTTTCATCAACCAATTGCCTGGATTTAATAAATAAGAAGCAAGCAGACAATATGGAGGCGCCGGAGGGATGACTTGCATTGCAGTGAACTGGAGCCATTCTCGTAAATGAACAGAAAATACTTACCTCACAAACATGAGAAATATATAGAAAGCTTGAAATGAGGCTCGCACAAGGCTACTGCAGAGATGAGAGTCAGCCGACACATTCAGACAACAGTTTATTAATAAAAAATTAAAATGTCCCCTTGCTATTTTTGACAGTTTCATAATCATTACTTTTGCCTGTTCTTTGTGGCAAGTTTTATGTGTGCGCTTGGATGCTATATATATTACATTATGGTTTAGTACTCTCTAGTAGCCTAATTAAATTAATATAATTGTGATAGCTCGACTAATGGCTTAAATGAACAACTACTTGTCGACTAGAAAAAAAAAACTTATTTCATATATTTTCGATCCAGCATGTCACAAAGGGTAGCTATTCTGGGCTGAGTGAGCGGCCCTGAGCGGACTGAGTGAGAATCTTCAGAGAGGCGCTTTCCGCTCTGGAGGAAATATTATCGCTCCGCTCACATGTTCTGCGCTGGAACATCATCAGCTAGCTACTACAAGACTGTAATAGGCCTATATTATTCACATATAAATGATTATTTATTATCACGCTGTCATTGCCTTAAAATGGACCTTAATATTGCTAACAGTGATTACTATATTGTGCACTACCACCTTAGCCTGTTCATTCTGATGTCATATAGCCTAATATAACGATTAGGCTATTAGACGTGTTTTTTTTTTGTTTTTTTTTGTAACATTAAATCATTAATTTTCTGTAGAATGAGAATCAGAATTGCTGGCGCTATTTTTAGCGGACCACTGTGGAAAAAGGGGCTAAAGATGGAAAATGTAATGGTAATTTTTTTACCAGGACATTATTCAGTACCCTACTTTTACGGAAATTTCCGTTAACCCTAAAACACAACACAAAAAATACATGGGAAAACCGTAAAACAAAATATTTTCTCGTATTATTATATAATAGCCTACATGCCCTATTTTTATGGACTGTAAATAATAAAGAGTTAAAAAAAAAAATTAGGCTAATGCCTTTTAAAATGTAAATATCTCGAAGCAGCGGGAACTGCGGACGTCTCGTTCAAACCAGCGGTATGTGGGCTCTCATGGTCAACACACAGCCTACTAAAAACTTTTTAATTGGTAACGTTTAAAAGAATGAAGCAAATATGGACAAAGACAACTGTTAGAAAACCTTGTGGAATTTTTAATAGGTATTTTACGAATATGCTCATAAAAACTATTATTATTATTATTAGTATTATTATTATAGGCAGCGGCTGTGAAAAAGTGAAAATAGCGATGGATTCCATTTACAAATAGCAGTATGTTCTTCGCAATAAGTGTAAATAGTAGCTGGATACTATTTGCACCTCAGTATTGTACATTATAAAACAGTATGCAATAATAACATACTGAGTGTAAATGATTATATTTATTAAATAATTGCCACCTTATTGGGACAATAAAGCTCTCCCTACACCTACCCCTAAACCTAATCGATAATCACTTTACTATTAAAAAAAAACCTTAGGCACTTTAATTGCACTTTCACATATTTTCTTTATTTTTATAGAAAATAAATGCCTTTCCAATTTGATATGCGATGGGAAAAGGGAGAAGAACAAGTTCGGCAAAAGGCGGATTCGAACCTCTGCAATCGCGTCAAGACTATCTGTTACTGGCCTTACTTCCTACGCCAATACGACTGGCAAACTTTGCACGATTTTTGTAATTTTGTCTGGACTCTGGACCAAACAGACATTGGTGGGCGGAGTTAACGCAAATAGCTTTTAACAACAAGGCGGGCTTGACACTCCGTTATTTTATTATTATTAAATTCATTTCAACTCAAATTTATTTCTATAGCGCTTTTCGCAATTTTGCATTGTTGCAAAGCATTCCAGATCTATTCAAATACTGGTAGGCGGAGTTAATTATCCTCAGTCAACACAGCGAACTATTTGCGCTCAGTGTAAACAACAGACACTCCGTTAATGGGCTTTACTAACTGTTCAAAATATTCATTTACTGAGACAAAGATGGAGGATAGACTTAAGATTACAGATTTGATAACAGTTTGGTTAAATTATCCCAATAACAAGTAAACAAAGAGTCTTCTCTTTTCCTCAGTTGAATACAGTTATTTACAGCTTAACGAGCTGTAGCCAAGATGAATTAAGTCTCTCAAATGCTTAATACAAGTAATACGACATAAAGAAATAATAACATAAAATAAAGTATGGACAAGCCAGGTTACAAATAATTAAACACACCTAGCATGGCAAATAAACTGCTGTAAAAAAAAAAAAAAAAAAAAAGACCTGCAGAACAACCATTTCTACCAAGATAAACAATAGAAATACTGAAAAAAATAATAATATATGAAAGGTACAAGGACATGTCTTCATAGACGCTATGACAAATTTTGCCATACATGTAGGCCTATTATTGTCTCAGGAAAGACAATTAGACTTTTCCAAAGCCCACAGAACCCTTAATGGCCATCTGCATTAAGTCTTTAAACATCGCCTCTTCTGTAATGCTTCTTGGCAGGTACAAAATGAGGGCACAGGTGGAAGAGTATGGAATCCGCTTGCTTCCAGGTTCTTGGTCATAAAACTGGATTTCACAGTTGTGTGGAAAACCCAGTGGGGGAACAGAATCTGCTCCGGTTACAAAAATGAGTATGTCCTCCAAAGTAACATCTAGCTCGTTATCTATATAAACAGAAAAATAAAAATGTTACATTAACCTAATCTTGATTAAACACCATATTGCAACATTTGCATAATGCATTTTACACAAATGACTGCTTACTTTCAACTGACATCAACCACCACTCCCAAAGAAAGATGGTGTCCTCCTCCTGATCTCTTTTGTTGCTGCCTTGCGGACTCCATTTAATGTCAAAGAGTCCTCGCATATCATTCCTTGAGAGGTTTTTAGTTGTATGTGTGAATATTGGTGCAAAGATTTCCCAGTTTCTCTGGACAACTTGCCACATCTGGCCACAAGCATTCATTCCGGCAATGAATTGCTGTATCATGCTGGAAACCCTAAAATGAAAACAATGATCTTTTAAGGTGTTGGTATTTCATTGCATTTCAAACATCTTTTTGTGATCATACCTGAATATGTATGTGCTTATAAAATTGTATTATGGCTAAAAGAACATTATTAATGACATTTGAAGAACTCTTTCCAGTGACAAGAAGTTGTCAAAATGCTATATCATATACACTCACCTAAAGGATTATTAGGAACACCATACTAATACTGTGTTTGACCCCCTTTCGCCTTCAGAACTGCCTTAATTCTACGTGGCATTGATTCAACAAGGTGCTGAAAGCATTCTTTAGAAATGTTGGCCCATATTGATAGGATAGCATCTTGCAGTTGATGGAGATTTGTGGGATGCACATCCAGGGCACGAAGCTCCCGTTCCACCACATCCCAAAGATGCTCTATTGGGTTGAGATCTGGTGACTGTGGGGGCCATTTTAGTACAGTGAACTCATTGTCATGTTCAAGAAACCAATTTGAAATGATTCGAGCTTTGTGACATGGTGCATTATCCTGCTGGAAGTAGCCATCAGAGGATGGCTACATGGTGGTCATAAAGGGATGGACATGGTCAGAAACAATGCTCAGGTAGGCCGTGGCATTTAAACCATGCCCAATTGGCACTAAGGGGCCTAAAGTGTGCCAAGAAAACATCCCCCACACCATTACACCACCACCACCAGCCTGCACAGTGGTAACAAGGCATGATGGATCCATGTTCTCATTCTGTTTACGCCAAATTCTGACTCTACCATCTCAACAGAAATCGAGACTCATCAGACCAGGCAACATTTTTCCAGTCTTCAACTGTCCAATTTTGGTGAGCTTGTGCAAATTGTAGCCTCTTTTTCCTATTTGTAGTGGAGATGAGTGGTACCCGGTGGGGTCTTCTGCTGTTGTAGCCCATCCGCCTCAAGGTTGTGCGTGTTGTGGCTTCACAAATGCTTTGCTGCATACCCCGGTTGTAACGAGTGGTTATTTCAGTCAAAGTTGCTCTTCTATCAGCTTGAATCAGTCGGCCCATTCTCCTCTGACCTCTAGCATCAACAAGGCATTTTCACCCACAGGACTGCCGCATACTGGATGTTTTTCCCTTTCACACCAGTCTTTGTAAACTCTAGAAATGGGTGTGCGTGAAAATCCCAGCAACTGAGCAGATTGTGAAATACTCAGACCGGCCCGTCTGGCACCAACAACCATGCCACGCTCAAAATTGCTTAAATCACCTTTCTTTCCCATTCTGACATTCAGTTTGGAGTTCAGGAGATTGTCTTGACCAGGACCACACCCCTAAATGCATTGAAGCAACTGCCATGTGATTGGTTGATTAGATAATTGCATTAATGAGAAATTGAACAGGTGTTCCTAATAATCCTTTAGGTGAGTGTATATATATAGTAATGAAATATATATATATATATATATTCGAAACCAAACATCTTTCAAAGCAAACTATGTTAGTAAAAACTATGTTAGTTAAAGTAATACTATGTTTTACATATTGGAAGAGATTGACTATAATGTGACACTAAATGTATGGCTATGAAGCACTATTACCCGTGACTAATTTCAATAAGTATCTTAATAACCATACTGTAATAATAACAGTAAAACCAATACTCAACTGGTCCACGAGATTTTCTCCAGATGGCTCTTCCATCTCATTTATCAGTCGGTCCACTTGAGCGTTAAACCTTGCTCATAAATGAATTTGACGGTCAGACATTTTTTCCACATCTGGGCGCCAACACAGAGTGTTTTTAAATGTGTGAAAACAATGACGTTGCACTGTAAAATATATTTTAAATGAAATATATTAAACAAAATATTCAATAATGTCCTGACAATTAACAATCTTTTGTTTTTTTTTCACTAAAACTTTTTTAGTGATTTTATGCTTTTTCAATGTTATATAAGACTACATATTTAAATGTATATTTGTCAATTTCAGCATGAATTTTATGAATTGGTACATGCAAATGAGACATTTTATGTAATTTTATTATTATTATTGTTACATTGATAGTTGAAAATCATGACAGCAATGACCAGTAGATGCTGCAGTGTTTCTTGCAGCAATGCCATTATGCTCAATTATTTTTTCCAGAAGAAAACTTAATGCTAATGCTGCTACAAAATAAATGAAAAAGGCTCAGTGCTGTAAAAGTACAAGTTTTAATTTTCAACTACTTGTTAATGTTTTCATTTAAAATAAATTCCAAGTGTCAGTGTTTTTCATCATTGGCACATTATGTTTACAGCTATGTGTAATTTTGTGTGTATAAGTGCATGCTTGTGTTATATTTATAATCACTATTTCTGATTGTTTTCTTCAGAAGTGAGGCCCTGAAAAGAAGTCTTACATGGGCCCAAGGTCATCTGTTAAGTCCAGCTGCTACAGATGCATTGCAACAACTGCTTGCAGAACTTATCGAAGAGGTCCATAATTTGACCAATGATGTTCAGGAAGGTAACATAGTGATCATGTTATGTAATGAAACTGTAACATTTACATTTGGCAGACATTTTTATTTAAAGGGACAGTGCATTCAGTCTATACATATTGAGAACATGACATTTGACACTAGTATCTCTGATTAGTCTGAAATGTATATATTTCTATAATCAAAAACATAATCCTAATATATATATATTTTTTTTTTATTAATTTCATTCTTCATGTGCTAGTTTATTGTGTTTAATTAAGGCTTCAATCAAGTTTCTTTTTTGTAGGCAATTCAACTTACAATGCTCAAATTGATATACACAGCTAACCGACACAGAACTTGACGTTGTAAAGGAGATTGTGGGACGTAATTGGCAGATTGGACCAGAATCTGTAAGAACACTTTTGTTTGGTCAAGGTGTCTTAGTGCAAAGACACAGAGTACGGGCAAGTGTTCTTCGCACTGATCCTTCTGCTGCTGCTCAGAGAGCTCTGACACAAAGGCTGTACAGGCAGGCCTATCGTGTTGCAGGTCCAAACTCACTTTGGCATGTAGATGGAAACCACAAACTCATAAGGTATGCAAACTAGCTTTGTTGAACTAAACAAAACTTAATGAAGTGGTCAAAATCATGTGTGACCCACTCCATGTCGACATTCTACTACACAGGTCTTATCGCCTTTTAATGGGGCTGGGCTGTGTAGTAAAAGGAGGGGCTAGTTTGAATATTATAGAAAACGCCGCTTTTTACGGCGTATTTGTCAGACTGAAGCACCGTAAATGACGGCGTAATATGGATGGCCAAACGGCGAAATGAACAGCGTTTTGGATCGGATCAAAAAACGCGATATTAACGGCGGTTCTGCGGTGAAAACGCTGTCATTTACGTCGCTTGTACTACAGAACGCCGTATTTTGCGCCGTCTTTCTGTCTAAAACGCCGCAAATAACAAAGTTTTCTGGACACCAGGCGTTTGGTTAATAGCGTTTTGTGACCCTTTTGGCGTTCCATACAGGAGCATCGCGTGAGCAGCAGTGAAGCGGTTTCGGCGCGAAGCCTATTTTTGCTGCGCTGCTGACGCTCAATTAAAGAGAAATCACACTTTTGATGGACAAAATAAATATGATTTTACACAGAAGTGCTCAAAATGCACAGAGTAAGAATGTCTAGTGGGTTTTAACAAGAACTGTAGTATATCAGAAAATAAAATAAAGAATCAAAGTATTTATAGAAGATTTACCCATTTAAACTTGTTTTTAATTACTCAGTCTGGGTATAATGTATTATAAAAAAAAAGTAAGCTAGCCAGAATATATAATATATAAACTTTCTTTTGTAATACACAGACAGGTAGCATATATAGGCTCTAGCACTACCCAAATCAAACCCGAGTGTGCGTTTTTTTTTTTTTTTTTGTCTGCTGTCTTGTAAACATATCGGAAACGACATGATCGGAGCTGTTTTCTTGGTTGTGTTTGTTGTTTACCATTTACATGCGAATATTGTAGCCTACACCTCCCCATGTTAACAAACTTTCAAGACTATCAAGTTTATAAATGACCAACTTCTAAAAACAAATATAGTCTAGTTGTCTTTATAAAGAAATACTCACTTATATGATATAAGTGAGCATTATATGTAGCGTTGGAGCCGCTGCTGTGATGCTGTACAAACGCTTCCAGTGTGAATACTTTCGCGCAGCTGCAGTGACGGCGTAGTTACGCTGACGTGAAGCTCACGCACTGCTCACGCTTGCAGTGTGAAATGGCCGTAAGATTAAGAAATTGTTAGACAAGGCTGCTCAAATCTCACAGAATCTGTACCAGGCAACCATCCAACATCTAGCACCAGTGTAACAGACACCATCTATTTTGTCATTTTTATTGACATCACTCTCTATATACAGAACACAGCGTATAACAGAAATAAGCTATACTGAACATGACCCTCAAGCGGCACTACACCTCTGAGACTAGACAACAATAACACGCATACACAGCATGTGATATTGCATACAATTCTGCATTTAGAATTGCATTCAATACATTTAACTAAAAACAGGGATGCAAACAGCGCGCTTTTTGGCGCCTCCCACTTTTTTCACGTCAGTTTGGGTGACTTGTGTGAATCGTGCAGATCCAAAGAGTTTTTTTGGGGGGGGGGGTTTTGGGGGGTCTGAGAGGGTCTGATTATAATTTCATTTATATTGCCTCCACCAAAAAAGTAAATAGGAAATAAGCAAATCAGAACACTGCGCACTAAAACAGCAGTATGCGCGCAAGCGTGAACCACTAGTGTTTCTTCTTGCTGCGTATCTTTTACTGTCTATGGTATCTGCCACTGCAACAAATTTCTCCCTGAGACCAGAGGTCGGCGCCGTGCCTTCTCGTCTTACTGGCAACTGGCGAGATCACTGGAGGTAAGGATATTTTTGGTTTATAATGTTATATAATCTACTAGTAATGTAATTTATTAAACATTTGAACTAGGCCTATTTCAATTGGGTAGTATCATTATGTTTTAGCTACATCAAGTTCACCTGTAAAAGAACTAGTGCTAGCTAGCAGATCAAAATATGGATGGCTGTAGCTACATAGAAAAAGTTGTTCGACTAATATTAAAGTATACCCTTCGCTACCGCTTTTCCAATGTTGTTGTTAATGCTAGATTAGGCAGCTTGCTGACCTCAGAACATACCGGTACTGCTCTGACTTGGAGAGCCTCTCTCTCTCTCAGTAATGTGTCGGTAGTCCCGGCTTTTTCAGTGATGCCACTGAGAAGCATTTAAACGAAAGTGAATGACAAACTGCGTTATTTTCAAATGGTGCATGCCCATGGATTTACTATGGTTACTGTCTAGAAATATTGCCCTTGACTTTGCTTGCTGTTAGTTAGCTTGCATTGTGTCAAGCATTACTTCTCATAACTTTTTTCTCCATATCCTTGTCCTCGATTTTCTCATAGTAACGTTTTGTTAGCTGATCAACAGCCGGTTTTGCTATTTTTAAGGAGGTCCTTTTTTATCATGTAAATCGACATAAATAGACAGCTGAAGATGATTTAAGTAGCGCAGGGCACTGATGGACCCATAAACATTCTACATTTTATGGCAACCCCAGAGTGGGCGAGAAATATTGCAGCATATAAACAAGACATTGTGGAAAGGGGCAGAGTGGACTATTTGCACTCCGTTATGATACAGTTTTGCTAAAATATTCAACTCTGTATTCATTTGCAGAATGAGGGAAATTGAGGAAAGTGAGGCACTTCTTGTACAACAAATGGATAGAGGCTGTAAAAGCAGTTGGAATTGGTCTTGGCTGAAACTTGAAACTGCAATCAAGGTCCATGCAGTCAAACACACATACATACTGTCTGACTTTTTTAAGAAAATTGAAAAAAAGGGTTGTGCTAAATGCACTCTCTGCATGAAGGAAATTAACTACAGTAGCAGAATAAAAAATGAAATTGAATATTCCAAATTAGTGTCGGTGTATTTTGATTTTCAGAATTTCATTTTACTCTATGTGCCTATAGGGGTGGGACGGGGATGGCAGGGGTTGGTGGCAATGTAAGTATCTGGATATTTGCCACTGGGCGAGGGCTTCGATTACCTCTCTCTTTTTGACCATACATGTGTTTGCATCCCTGTAAAAGAAAAACCCCACCAAATCCATTTCACATAATTATACAGTCTGTGCAAACAAATGGGCACAAACCCAGTCAGAGCTCATCCAGGTGCAATGTATGCTGAGTAACCGGCAGCACCTACAATATATAAAGTTAAAGTATTTCTTTCAGTCAGGTGGGTGTGTGATGTCTCTGTTGTTGCTCACAGCATTTTTTTAATTTGACACAGAGACACTGAGGAGTCAGACTGCAACCTAAATCCAGCATAGAGAGACTCAGTGAATGTAGAAGTGAATGTGTGTAAGTGTGTGAGTGTGTGTGTGTCAGAAATGCTGTAGAAGGACAGAGTGCCGGCCGACACATCCACATACACTCCTACTCTCTTACAGGAGCCTGAAGGGACACTTCTGTCAGTAAACATATCATTGTGACAGACAGTGAATTTGTCATCAGAGCAGAACAGACTCCAGGTGTTTTTATTTAATCCAAATTCACAATCATCACTCTTCATCACTTCTTTCCGGCTGATTCTTTTATATGACACTGATATATCAGCATACCTATTCCATTCTGCCTCCCAATAACAGCGTCCAGACAGACTCTCTTTACATAGAACCTGAAGATGATTATCAAATCTCTCTGGATGATCAGGATATGGCTGCTTCTCTCTCACGTGTGTCACCTTTCTGTTCTCCTCAGACAGAATGAGAAAGGGGTTTGCTGTGTGTGGATCCAGTGTGAGATCACAGGCATCTGAACACAAGCAGGGAAAATATGTATAAAACAACAACAATCACTAAAGGTGTGTGTGTGTGTGTGTGTGTGTGTGTGTGTGTGTGTGTGTGTGTGTGTGTGTGTGTGTGTGTGGCCCTGGTAAACCCCACAAAGATGGCAATATCCAAAATCCTTGTCCTTCAGGGCTTGACGCTTACTTTTTTCCCAAGGAGCACCTGTGCATTTAGAAACCTTAGGGGCGCAACTAACTATTTCTGCATTTATACATATAAAACACACTGTAACAGATTTTGCCATACTAGTGTTATTTTAGTATCACTGAGATACTATATCGTTTTTGTTAATATTTTAAATTCAATTTAATTCTGCTTTCGTTTTAATTTTAGTTAAAAGTTTTAGTAAAAGTGTTGTTTTGTCTTTTTTTTTTTGTTTTTGTTATTTTTAAAAATGTCTGTATTGTTTTTATATTTTTTATTTCTGTTTTAGTTTGAGCATGAGGTTAATGAAACTAAATAACAGGTTAATTGCAACTAAATGAAAATGAGAATATTTTAAGTTTTTTTATATTTTATTTTATGTCAGTTAACATTTATTTATTTAAAATTAAAAAATTTTTTTATGGTTTTAGTGTTTTGTTAACTATAATAACACTGATTCTAGTTAAATCTATATATTTATTAATCTGTGTAAAATAATGTTCTTAGTCTTTCCTTCCTGTGACGGGGCATCCCAGACAGAAGCTAAAATAGTTTACTTTAAATTAAATGGAAATTAAATTAAATTACACACAGTTTGTGTAACCAAATAATAATATACACTCACCTAAAGGATTATTAGGAACACCTGTTCAATTTCTCATTATTGCAATTATCTAATCAACCAATCACATGGCAGTTGCTTCAATGCATTTAGGGGTGTGGTCCTGGTCAAGACAATCTCCTGAACTCCAAACTGAATGTCAGAATGGGAAAGAAAGGTGATTTAAGCAATTTTGAGCGTGGCATGGTTGTTGGTGCCAGACGGGCCGGTCTGAGTATTTCACAATCTGCTCAGTTACTGGGATTTTCACGCACAACCATTTCTAGAGTTTACAAAGAATGGTGTGAAAAGGGAAAAACATCCAGTATGCGGCAGTCCTGTGGGCGAAAATGCCTTGTTGATGCTAGAGGTCAGAGGAGAATGGGCCGACTGATTCAAGCTGATAGAAGAGCAACTTTGACTGAAATAACCACTCGTTACAACCGAGGTATGCAGCAAAGCATTTGTGAAGCCACAACACGCACAACCTTGAGGCGGATGGGCTACAACAGCAGAAGACCCCACCGGGTACCACTCATCTCCACTACAAATAGGAAAAAGAGGCTACAATTTGCACGAGCTCACCAAAATTGGACAGTTGAAGACTGGAAAAATGTTGCCTGGTCTGATGAGTCTCGATTTCTGTTGAGACATTCAGATGGTAGAGTCAGAATTTGGCGTAAACAGAATGAGAACATGGATCCATCATGCCTTGTTACCACTGTGCAGGCTGGTGGTGGTGGTGTAATGGTGTGGGGGATGTTTTCTTGGCACACTTTAGGCCCCTTAGTGCCAATTGGGCATGGTTTAAATGCCACGGCCTACCTGAGCATTGTTTCTGACCATGTCCATCCCTTTATGACCACCATGTACCCATCCTCTGATGGCTACTTCCAGCAGGATAATGCACCATGTCACAAAGCTCGAATCATTTCAAATTGGTTTCTTGAACATGACAATGAGTTCACTGTACTAAAATGGCCCCCACAGTCACCAGATCTCAACCCAATAGAGCATCTTTGGGATGTGGTGGAACGGGAGCTTCGTGCCCTGGATGTGCATCCCACAAATCTCCATCAACTGCAAGATGCTATCCTATCAATATGGGCCAACATTTCTAAAGAATGCTTTCAGCACCTTGTTGAATAAATGCCACGTAGAATTAAGGCAGTTCTGAAGGCGAAAGGGGGTCAAACACAGTATTAGTATGGTGTTCCTAATAATCCTTTAGGTGAGTGTATATTGGACTTTTATTCAATGAACGACTCTTATTTTGATATGTCTATGCTTTACTATTGCAGGCTGCTCATTCAAATTCAGATGAGGGAGATAAAATATGCATTCTTACAACATATTACAATATAAACACCGTAAAGTAAACATTGTCATAATTGATCAGCATTAGTTATTAAGCATTCGCTTCGTATAAATGTGCACTATTGATTGATTGCGAACTGATCTCAAGCAGTCTGAACTCTCAAGCGCTGTAGCGCGAGCCTGTAGAAAGCACAACAGCTCCAAGTTTAGGCTTTGAAACGTGAAGCGCTCACATTTATTTAATGAAGTCAAACTTTTGAAGTTTAATAATCACATTAGGCAGTATCGCGATTTATGTTTTTATATCCCCAAAATATAAGATGCCTTAAAATGATCATTAAGACGTTTGTTAAGGTATTGAAGAATTTGTATGATCTTAGATTTAAGAAAAATCCCTGCAAAATACATTGTACAGTTTGCACACATCTATTTTTAGTCGCAAATGCGAGTGAAATGGTCGCACTGTCGAGCCCTGTCCTTGTGGCAACATTTTTTTGTTCCCCACGAGGAAAACAGCTTATAAACTTTACTAAGTGATGTTTTTTGTGAAAATGCAGAAAGTTTTCTGTGATGGGTAGTGTCACAACACAGAAGGGAACAGACAGAGACGATCACAGGTAGGTAGATTGGTAAGGAGTCTGACGTGAACAGTGTATACTGAGACGAGACCAGACAAGGAGTGAATGGTGCACGGTGAATATAAAGGGTCTCTGATGAGGTGCAGGTGCAGCGAGTCTGTATTCTGGTGATTGTGAACGAGTGGGCGGGTCCTGGTGATTGGGTGATGATTGGGGCTGTGACGGTGTGGTTGACTCTGTGACAGTTAGGTTTAGGGAATAGAATATACAATTTGTACAGTATAAAAATTCTATGGAAAAGTCTATGGAAAGTCCCCATAAAATATGAAACGCCAACGTGCGCGTGTGTGTGTGTGTGTGTGTAGACGTACATTTGTGTAGTCCTGCTTTAATCCTCAACTCTCCTCCATGATCCACACTATAAAACACACATCATCACATTATGCACATCTGACACAATCAACACACACACAAACACAGCAGTGTGACTTATCCTTCTCAACATACTTGAGTTTGTCCAGTGTGTAGTTTAATGTATCAGAGAGCAGCTTGACTCCTGATTCTCCTGGGTGATTGTAGCTCAGATCCAGCTCTCTCAGGTGTGAGGGGTTTGAACTCAGAGCTGAAGACAAATAACGACAGCCTTCCTCTGTCACCATACACCCAGACAATCTAAAAACACACACAGCAACAGTTCTTATGACATTAGTTTGGCAATCATACATCACTATCACACAGTGACCTGTACAGTTCATTCAGTTGAAGACGGAGTTCCATTTTCTCAAACCCATGTGTTTCCTCCATATCTTTAAGTCCTTTACTAAATTCAGTCAAGCAGTATAAAAACTAGGGATGTGCCTGAAGTTGAATACCTTAGTTGGAAATGCATGGATATTAGTTTCTAACAAATAACTAAAGGGGATGTCTAATGCTATTTCATGCATTCTGACTTATTTACAGTTAAAGAGTTGGATTATCTTGCTAAACATGGCCAAAGTTTCAAAAAACAAGTTGGACGTATGACAGTATTTCAGGTCCAAATACACTCCTTCAGGGTTCGTATAAGTTTCGGAAAGTTTTTTTCGAGTATGGCCCTGTATCACGTAATAAAGGGCTGAATTCCTTGTATGGGCACTTCTCCCGGAAGATCACACGCACACATCAACCAGAGCAAGAGCACTCCCATCAACGTGCTTCGTTTGGGTTTCGGAAGTCGGAGGACCTGCTCGAGAAAGAGCTGTCATTTTGTTTTTAGACCACAAAATCAACAATGTCACCAAAGAAGTGTGTTTTTGGTTGTGAGGGAAAGATAACCCTGTTCAGCTTCCCAAATAACCCAGTGTTAAAGGAACAGTGGATAAAGTTAGTTTTTCTGGGGCAGCAACGGAGTTGTGCAAGTGTGTTTGTTTGTTCCTGGCATTTCGATGATGAATGTTTCATAAACAAGGCCCAGTTCGGTGCTGGATTTGCAGATCATTTGAAATCGAAAGATGGAGCGGTCCCAGAGTCAGCAATAAAAGATTACGGTCATGAGTCAGAACTGCAGGCTTTAAGTGAAACTGCATCAAATGTCTGTGTTTTGTTGGCAATCAGTGCGTAAGTGCATATAATGTAAACAACACAAGCATATAGTGAATCAAAAGTTATCCAGGGATAATGCGATGATGCATTGTGTATGTGTGCGCTCGTGACTCTTTAGCTCTGCCCACGCCACGCCTCCAGGAGCTTGACTGTTTTCGGAAAGAATCGTTACAGTGTATCTGTCTTTTATAAATCTGATAAAACTAAAGACTCTTCGGTTATGTGAAGGATGCAATACTACTCTATAGGTACTCAAGATTAACATGAGATTGGCAGAAACTGTGTGTTATGTACCCTTTAAAAACATATTCATTAGACAGTCACAATTTGTGCTTGCTGGATAACAGTAGAGATATCCAGTAGAGCTGCGGCAGCTCTACTGGACAGACTACAACTCCTCTCACCAAATGCTGTATCCTGATCTTCAAGCAGAGGGAGCTGGTTGAATATCAATTCTTGATATCAATTAAATATCTAATGATTCAACCTGGAATCATAAATCACACCATGTTTGTTCATTTGGCCAGAAGATGGCCAGCTGAACCTGAACCTGTTTTTTTCTCCATTTCTGTCACCTGATGGAGTTTGGGTTCCTTGCCACTGCCACCTTTGGCTTGCTTTGTTGGGGTATGAATGACTATATGAATATACACCGATCAGAAATAACATTATGACCACTGACAGGTGAAGTGAATAACACTGATTATCTCTGTATCATGGCACCTGTTAGTGGGTGGGATATATTAGGCAGCAAGTGAACATTTTGTCCTCAAAGTTGATGTGTTAGAAGCAAGAAAAACGGGCAAGCGTAATTTTTAATGGTAACGTTATCGACCCAATAAGAAAATTTGGCCGATATATTAAAGCCAATAAATAATGGATTATTTCCTTCAGATGAGAGACTTCAGGAGCGCACTGCTCTGCATGATGCAGTCTGTCATATAGGCTACATAAAATTATAATGAAAAATACTGCAAAAGAATGTTGTGAATTCTTTGTGTGCCCATGTGTTGTTATGGAAAAAGCGCATCCACAACATCTTCATGACTGTAAGTTCGCTTGTGCATTCACAGCTTTTTGTTTTGTACAGTTGTAAGCTGTAATATGTTTTTTTTGTGTATAACTATCTAATTTATCTCATTTAGGATGTGTTTGGTCAAGGTAATGAACACGGTAGTAAGGTGCGCCGGTGATCATCTTTAGTGCATGCAGCTCACAGCAATGCAAGACATTAATAACTATGATTGGAGTGTCATATAACATTAAATTATAGTGAGAACAATATTGTAGTAAAAATTTACTACATTATTTGGTTGATTATTTGGGTTTAGTTTCCATGTTTCAGTGCATTGTTACAGGATGAGTACATCCACAACAGGAGTTATACATTCTGACTAGCACGTAACTTCAAGTTCACTTGTGAATTTTTGTCATTTTGTGCAGATATAAGTTGTAATAATATGTTTATGTTGCATGAATATCTGATTAATCTCATTTGGGATTTGTTTGGTTCAGTTAATTAACCAATTAAATTTATGCACACCAACATTTTTTTTTCAGAATTCAGTGTATAGTATGTGTACAGTGCAACAGCAAAGAGCTTGTTTACATTTTAGACAAGTCAAGTTGCGATACCGAACATGACCACATTTGCGCATCAATATAACGGACTCACAGATGCTTACTGTATGACTTCTGTATGTCACCGCAATCGTCTTTACCTTGATTGCAATCCTCATCCATCAAAACTTCACTATCGGGACGCTGGTTTACTTTATCCAAACGTAGTTTGTGTATCATCTGGCCATACAACATTGGGATGTTTTGATGTTCCGTTCAATCTGTATTTCACGTGATGCATGAGGGCTCGCGCTCTTCACAAATCCTCCTTCCTCTCTTCACGAGAACTAAATCAGCAAAATCAATAAATTTTCCTCGAGGACAATTAACAGGCAGGGGAACAAGCTGTTTGATGTGACCATTTAATCCAGTCTAGAAAAAAGAAAGGAGTGTAATTTTGTATGTATGGTAAAATAGATGTAGGAATTCACTAGCGTGGTCCTTGAGGAAGAAGGTGAGGAGGAGGAGGCAACTTGTGGAAAGATGCATAATCTTTTTCTAGGTTTTGTATTCTGTCACATTGGTCTAGGCAGACGAAGATGAAAGAGCAGGAAAAGGTAGATCTTAATATCATCCGTTTAACTTTATTAATAGGCAAATGCAACAGCTCTACAAACAATATGCAACTTAGGAACTAAACAAGAAGCAGATGAGCAACATAATTAGTATATCTGGCTGCGTCCGAAAACCTAAGCAACTGACTTGTTGCCTCGCTGCCTTATCAGGCAATGACTTGTTAATTAAATACAAACCCGATTCCAAAAAAGTTGGGACACTGTACATACTGTGAATAAAAACAGAATGCAATGATGTGGAAGTTTCAAATTTCAATATTTTATTCAGAATACAACATAGATGACATATCAAATGTTTAAACTGAGAAAATGTATAATTTTAAGGGAAAAATAAGTTGATTTTAAATTTCATGGCATCAACACATCTCAAAAAAGTTGGGACAAGGCCATGTTTACCACTGTGTGGCATCCCCTCTTCTTTTTATAACAGTCTGCAAACGTCTGGGGACTGAGGAGACAAGTTGCTCAAGTTTAGGAATAGGAATGTTGTCCCATTCTTGTCTAATACAGGCTTCTAGTTGCTCAACTGTCTTAGGTCTTCTTTGTCGCATCTTCCTCTTTATGATGCGCCAAATGTTTTCTATGGGTGAAAGATCTGGACTGCAGGCTGGCCATTTCAGTACCCGGATCCTTCTTCTACGCAGCCATGATGTTGTAATTGATGCAGTATGTGGTCTGGCATTGTCATGTTAGAAAATGCAAGGTCTTTCCTGAAAGAGACGACGTCTGGATGGGAGCATATGTTGTTCTAGAACTTGGATATACCTTTCAGCATTGATGGTGCCTTTCCAGATGTGTAAGCTGCCCATGCCAAACGCACTCATGCAACCCCATACCATCAGAGATGCAGGCTTCTGAACTGAGCGCTGATAACAACTTGGGTTGTCCTTGTCCTCTTTAGTCCGGATGACATGGCGTCCCAGTTTTCCAAAAAGAACTTCAAATTTTGATTCGTCTGACCACAGACCAGTTTTCCACTTTGCCACAGTCCATTTTAAATGAGCCTTGGCCCAGAGAAAACGCCTGCGCTTCTGGATCATGTTTAGATATGGCTTCTTTTTTGACCTATAGAGTTTTAGCCGGCAACGGCGAATGGCACGGTGGATTGTGTTCACCGACAATGTTTTCTGGAAGTATTCCTGAGCCCATGTTGTGATTTCCATTACAGTAGCATTCCTGTATGTGATGCAGTGCCGTCTAAGGGCCCGAAGATCACGGGCATCCAGTATGGTTTTCCGGCCTTGACCCTTACGCACAGAGATTGTTCCAGATTCTCTGAATCTTTGGATGATATTATGCACTGTAGATGATGATAACTTCAAACTCTTTGCAATTTTTCTCTGAGAAACTCCTTTCTGATATTGCTCCACTATTTTTCGCCGCAGCATTGGGGGAATTGGTGATCCTCTGCCCATCTTGACTTCTGAGAGACACTGCCACTCTGAGAGGCTCTTTTTATACCCAATCATGTTGCCAATTGACCTAATAAGTTGCAAATTGGTCCTCCAGCTGTTCCTTATATGTACATTTAACTTTTCCGGCCTCTTATTGCTACCTGTCCCAACTTTTTTGGAATGTGTAGCTCTCATGAAATCCAAAATGAGCCAATATTTGACATGACATTTCAAAATGTCTCACTTTCAACATTTGATATGTTATCTATATTCTATTGTGAATAAAATATAAGTTTATGAGATTTGTAAATTATTGCATTCCTTTTTTATTCACAATTTGTACAGTGTCCCAACTTTTTTGGAATCGGGTTTGTAGTTCATAACTGAAACCTACATGACATTTCTCAGTAGCGAGGTGGTAACATTGTTGTTTTTGAAGCAGTTAAACTTGCATCTTAGACAAGCTGTTGCCGAATACTGTTAAACATCTGTAACACTAACCCTTATGGAAGAAGCAGTACTCGTGAACAAATCAACCCAAACAAATGTCACTGAAAGACTTGAGCAAATACACAAAGTTCTGTTGAGACATTAAAAGCACCTAAAAAGTCAAGAGCAAGTTTAAAGTGACATCTTTATCATAGTAAATATTTATCTATGTTTTTAAATACCTTAATATGCTCAGTTGACAGTGTGAACTCTTCAGTCCAGCAGAGAGCAGTTTCACTCCTGAATCCTGCAGGTCATTGTTACTCAGATCCAGTTCTCTAAGACAAGAGTTTGATGATTGTAGAGCTGATGACATACTTTCACAGCACTGAGCAGTGAGATTACAGATGACCAATCTAAATAGAAAAATAAAGTAGTAAGTTTTGGTAATTTTGTAATTCTCTATTCATTTGTAATTTCAGTTATTCTTGAAATGACCATCAGCACAATGTGAAATAAACAACAACACAATCACTGGTTTGCTGTTGGGTCAAAAATGTAAAAGAGAAAAGCTTCACTTTGAAAAAGAGAAAGGTATTTTCTTTGGCTGTCTTTAGGTTGGACACAGAATCAAGGATTATATGTGCTTGATTTACACAGTGTGTGGCCAGATTCATCCCAGCATTTGGCACATTCATCAAAAAGAAAGAGTGTTCACAACAAAATCATCCATCACTAAGCAGTGCACTTTACAAAGTAAAGTTTTTCTCTATGCATCTTGTTTTGTGTCAGTAATCGCAGCTCCAAAAAGTGACCATGTTTTCAAAACATACATATGGCTTGTGTTGAGGGTATGTTGTACAGCTTGAGTACCCTAGATGTCACCAAAAAGCAGATAAAATTACATTTTGACCTATAATTCTACAATAGTTGTGAATATTAGTGTCTTCTGGTTATGCCTTTCCAGTAGCTCATATGCCACAGTTCTCCACTTTTCTCCTAATTTATTAGTAGATCTTTTTTAAGCTGTTTAGTCCTGTGTCCTTTTTAGTTTTGATAATACTTGGTCAACTTATCAAGTTTAAATTTACTAAAATTTTGGGAATTTTAGTCTAGTTTTAGTCAATGAAAACTTATTTTAATCATGGTTAAACTGATAATTACTTTTTGCTCAAAATTGTAATCGTGATTACTGCTCATTATTGTTGTCATTTGTGAAATTTCTTTTTACATTTCATTAGATTTACTGCACTTTCACCCATAAGCACAAATAAAGGGAATGTCAACTCAATCGCATTGTTTATTTTACTTATTTATTTTCCTGATTTATTATATTATCATATAAATGAACACACATTATGAAAACAGAAGAAATTGAAACATTCAAATGCTGGGATATGTAAAATAAATAAAAAATATATAGTTTTGTGTGAAAAGAGAGGGTCTAAGCTTTGTAAAGATACCACATATGACTGGTAATGTTCCATCAGGACTTTTAAATGTTAAAGGACGATCATAATAACTAAATTCCAAATACGGTACCAGGTTTACGACTTTATGGGGTTAAAGTGATAGTGAAAGTTATAGAAGTTAAAATATGAAATATGTAGGTGCCAGGTACGGTCTTTTATTTTGAATTTTTCACTTCCAGTTTGTTACATCACTTGGTATAGGTGCATATTACCTGTTAGTTTGCGTGTGGATAGCATGGAGGAAGGGGGTGAGTGACTGGGACACTCCCTTTCTGTTGAACATTTCCGTTTCATTTAGTTTTGTTTCATTTCATTGCATGTTTTCTTATTTTACTTTCATCATTCAACAAGCTGCTGCGTTTCCTCAATATTACAGTAAACCACCTGGATTTGCAGTTGAAACACATCATTTACTCCCTCTATTCAGCCTCTTAGCGGATACCGGCTGCCGCTACAATTAGTCAATAGAAAACGGGCTACTGTTGGATTTGTTCATCATGGTTATTGGAAAGGATTTCTTTGCACACCGCATGTGAAACAACATGCTTCTGTATCCTTACGGCAGAAGAGGTATGTGAGCAGTTTTGCTATGTTTGGCTGCAGCATTGCTGTTTATTGAATGAGAAGACGCTGTTGTCACCGGCCGTGCAGTGTTTGTGTGCCGCTTATTTGGATGGATTGCGGTTGTAAAATAAAGTGCAAGTTTTCTATGCACTTCTTACAGCGCTGTGGTGCTTTGCCCATTCATGAAGTTGTTGGCTTGATTTATGCACGTTAAAGAAGCACCGTTTGAGATGGGGACCGAGAATGGGATCGCGTTGTGTGCGCATTGAACACAGATGAGACTGAGAATGCTGCTGAGAGCAGTAAAAGAAAGCCTAAGGCCCAATCCCATTTCTACCCCTTAGCCCTTCCCTTTCCTCTACCCCTTCGTTTTGCCGGTTCATGTGAAGGAGTAGGGGTGTCTCAATTCTCTTTTGGCTGGAGTGGTAGGGCTAAGGGGAAGGGCCAGATAGCCCTTCAAACTAAGATTTTTCAGGACCACACTTCGAACGAAGGGGTATGAGAAGTTTCCCTCCACCGACTCCCGTGCTGCTAGAATGTGTGCATGTTGCCACTCGGGATCGATCACTTGTGTGTTGCCTGGCTGCCAGTTTCTCCGTAGCTTGCTAAACGCACTATTTGAGTGATGTGAACACATATAAATAATAGTTAAATAAAATATATCTGGTCATCCTTCATAACACAGGTGATATTCTGTTGCGTTACCAAGGCAACAACTGACTTAACGTATAACGTATGAACATTATCGCACAGTAGAAAACAAAACCATATCCGTACCGGCCGGCTCGGATCAGCAATGGAACGGTTAATAAACAAAGAGAACAGTTTGGCCCGATGGAAAAGCGGCTTCACTAGTCTTGTATGTTCTGTATCATTCTGTATCGTCTTAGGAAACTCTAAGGCTCATACGTTTTTGAACTGAAAACGAGCGCCGTTTTATTAAGTCTAAATACAGTGCAAAACAACGTTGGGAGTGAGTAATTTGTTAAACGTGCTCGGGCCTGATTTCAGATATAGCCTATGCACTTCATTGCTGTTCATACTGGTTGAATGTCACAGGACACTAATAAAAGATGACGTGTATGATGACGTGTGATGACGTGTAATGGTGTAGTAGTGGTGTCCCATTTCTTAGGGGAATATTTTCACCCCTACACCTTGCTACTCTGTTTCAAGGGGCAAGGGGAACGGGTAGGGGTAGGGGAAGGCGAAGGGGTATAAAATAGAATTGGGATTGGGGCTAAGCCTACTGCAAAGGCATTGGCAGTCAAAATTTAAGCATTGCAAAAGGATCGCAACGCTAAGGTGAATCAAATGAAGAACATAATTTTATAGATGAAAGATCTTATGAAATGTGATGATAATGCTTCACAAGTGTTCAATGGTGGGATCCTTGAAATGTTTGAAAGATGATGCTTCCGTCTTGCACAAAAAGGTACTTACTTTTCTTCCCTCCGCTGAACAAGATAAACAAAATGAGTGGTTTGATTCAGTTTCTAAGCACAATGATGGGTTTGTGTAAGATGTTGAATGATGGTTGAATACAGCTAAGAATCTGAGGCAAAATGCTCAAACAACAGAATCAAATTCTGCTCAAAGTTGTGCAAATCTCAGATTTGCCGCAAGATAGAGTCACACCTGACAAACTGCCATTCTCACATGTTTGAGTGGACTGCTTCGGTCCCTTTGAAGTTAAACGGGAAGAAGCGTTGTAAAACATTATGGAGTAATCTTCACATGTTTGACTATAAGTGCTGTTCACCTTGAAATAGCAGCTTCACTTGATAGAGATTCTTTCATCCATGCATTAAGACGATTTATTGCACGCCGAGGACAAGTAGTCGAGATCCGTTCAAACAATGGTACACTTTGTTGGTGCTCAACGTGAACTGCAGGAGGCTATGAAAAACTGGAATCATAATCAGATCAATTCATTTCTGCTTCAAAAAGGAATTAAGTGGAACTTTAATCCCCGGCTGGTTCACATGTTGATTGTACTGTGTCTGTGGTGTTCTTTCAGCGCGCCTAAGTAATCTATTGGACGTCTCCAATAGATCCGATTTTTCACCTAAAATCGGAGAGGAAGAGCAGGTTTGGTCTCCGACCTCGAGTTTCACATTAAACTCACTACTCTACTACAGACTCAGACCATCAACATGGTTTCATCTCTCAATTTCCCAATTAACATTTCAGAATAATTTATGTTTGTCTCTTATATTTAATTAATTTCCCCACTTGTTCTGGGACTTCCCCATACTGGTTGTCTCTTTCTCTGGGGATTTCTTTCGGTGCACCTAAATAATCTGTCGGACGTCTCCAGCAGATCCGATCTTCCTCCTAAAATCGGCCAGGCAGAGCTAGGACTATTTCAGTCCAAGCTCCGATTAATCACCCACGCAGTTTCAATTTCTCTTCCAGAAACTTCTTAACTATGCTGCGTGAACCACGCTGCTAGTAAATACTGATGTCCAGTTTTTGTTCTAGGCAGCGGGCCGACACAATCCAGTATAAAACCCTCAAACGGCTCCCCCACAAAGGGGATAGGACAGAGAGGGCCAGGTGATGTATAGTCTGATTTGGCTTTCTGATGAGCTGACAGACATGGCAAGATTGACAGTATTTTGCTATATTTGATTTCAACCCAGGCCAAAAGAAGCAGGATGCGCTTGTAGGTCTTTGTAATTCCTAAACGACCAGACATATCAGAAAGGTCAAGAGATATATCAACACTGTCAGTCAGATTTAAAAAAAAAAAAAAAAAAAAAAACTATCAGGAAGACCTAAATCAGATCACTAATTACCTCTGGAAGTGGCAGCACTATTCCTCCGGCAAGATCATTGCTGAGGATCAAATCAATTCCTTTAACAGGCAACTGAGGGCGAACTGCAATTTTAATAGGGCCAGATTTTGATACATAATGCAGAGGTACTTATTCCCAGCTCAATGTCCTGAACTAAAACATCTGAATCACATGACGAATTTGTTCGAAAACGGTAAGACACGATCGAGTATAAACGACTGAGCTGCCCCAGTATCAAGAAGGATCCGAATGGATTTTTTCCCCTTTGATCAACAAAAGACACCGTACCATTGTAAACAAACTAATAATACACAGAATCGATCTCTCGCCCCTCAGAATTAATTTGTGAACTCGCACAAAAAAATGCCCTTTTGGTAACTGATTTTTCTTTTCAGTCCCAGCCAAACCACAATCAGATGACCAGATTCATGACAAAAGAAACCTTTGCGGGTTTCCTTCTGATTTGGAATGGAGAACTTCAGATTTTTTACACTTTTGTCCACACCAATTTGAGAATTTTATCTACGATTAGATGGAACAAAAATATTTTTGTGCGTCAGAACTAATTAATCAGCAAAGACAGTGACCTGTGAAAGCGTGTTCACCTTCTGGTCATTTACAGTGGGGAGAACAAGTATTTGATACACTGCCGATTTTGCAGGTTTGCCCACTTACAAAGCATGTAGAAGTCTGTAATTTTTATCATAGGTACTCTTCAACTGTGAGTGACGGAATCTAAAACAAAAATCCAGAAAATCACATTGTATGATTTTTAAGTAATTAATTTGCATTTTATTGCATGACATAAGTATTTGATACATCAGAAAAGCAGAACTTAATATTTGGTACAGAAACCTTTGTTTGCAATTACAGAGATCATACGTTTCCTGTAGTTCTTGACCAGGTTTGCAAACACTGCAGCAGGCGATTTTGGCCCACTCCTCCATACAGACTTCTCCAGATCCTTCAGGTTTCTGGGCTGTCGCTGGGCAATACGGACTTTCAGCTCCCTCCAAAGATTTTCTATTGGGTTCAGGTCTGGAGACTGGCTAGGCCACTCCAGGACCTTGAGATGCTTCTTACGGAGCTACTCCTCAGTTGCCCTGGCTGTGTGTTTCGGTTCGTTGTCATGCTGGAAGACCCAGCCACGAGCCATCTTCAATGCTCTTACTGAGGGAAGGAAGTTGTTGGCCAAGATCTCATGATACATGGCCCCATCCATGCTCCCCTCAATACGGTGCAGTCGTCCTGTCCCCTTTGCAGAAAAGCATCCCCAAAGAATGATGTTTCCACCTCCATGCTTCACGGTTGGGATGATGTTCTTGGAGTTGTACTCATCCTTCTTCTTCCTCCAAACACGTTGAGTGGAGTTTAGACCAAAAAGCTTTATTTTTGTCTCATCAGACCACATGACCTTCTCCCATTCCTCCTCTGGATCATCCAGATGATCATTGGCAAACTTCAGACGGGCCTGGACATGCGCTGGCTTGAGCAGGGGGACCTTGCGTGCGCTGCAGGATTTTAATCCATGACGGCGTAGTGTGTTACTAATGGTTTTCTTTGAGACTGTGGTCCCAGCTCTCTTCAGGTCATTGACCAGGTCCTGCCGTGTAGTTCTGGGCTGATCCCTCACCTTCCTCATGATCGTTGATGCCCCACGAGGTGAGATCTTGCATGGTGCCCCAGACCGAGGGAGATTGACCGTCATCTTGAACTTCTTCCATTTTCTAATAATTGCGCCAACAGTTGTTGCCTTCTCACCAAGCTGCTTGCCTATTGTCCTGTAGCCCATCCCAGCCTTGTGCAGGTCTACAATTTTATCCCTGATGTCCTTACACAGCTCTCTGGTCTTGGCCATTGTGGAGAGGTTGGAGTCTGTTTGATTGAGTGTGTGGACAGGTGTCTTTTATACAGGTAACGAGTTCAAACAGGTGCAGTTAATACAGATAATGAGTGGAGAACAGGAGGGCTTCTTAAAGAAAAAACTAACAGGTCTGTGAGAGCTGGAATTCTTACTGGTTGGTAGGTGATCAAATATTTATGTCATGCAATAAAATGCAAATTAATTATTTAAAAATCATACAATGTGATTTTCTGGATTTTTGTTTTAGATTCCGTCTCTCACAGTTGAAGTGTACCTATGATAAAAATTACAGACCTCTACGTGCTTTGTAAGTAGGAAAACCTGCAAAATCGGCAGTGTATCATACTTGTTCTCCCCACTGTAGGTGCACCACAATTTTATCTGACAACAAATTCTTGAAATTTTCAATTAACACTAATTCACAAAGTTTCCCAAAATCACTTACCTTACTGGATTGACAACATTTATCAAATAGAGTTCCTTTTTGACAAATGACCTCCATGAACGTATGAGTGGCAGTTTTTGCATGCTTACGAAAGTTCTGACGATATGCTTCTGGAACTAAATCATAAGCTCTAAGCACAGACGCCTTTAAGGAATCGTAATTGAGACTCTCTTCAATTGACATAGCAGCACAGACTTCCTGTGCTTTACCAATCAACTTGCACTTAAGTAAAAGCGGCCAGATTTCCCTAGGCCAGTGCAAGGCAGCAGCTATGCGCTCAAACGCATTAAAATAGGAGTCAACCTCAGTTTCTATAAACAGGGGGATCTACTGAATTTGTCTGCAAATGTCAAAATCATTAGCATTAGGAATACCAGTCACCGGCAACACCGGAGCTTTAGAAGTACTCAATGCAATTTATCTGTGTTTTTTTTCTCTCTCAACAATGCAATTTTGACTGAAGCAATTTATTTTCAGGTACAACTTGTCTGGAAGACACTGTACTCAAATTCCCAAGACACCAAGACAGTGTCACAACACTGGCAAACTAATCAAGGAAATGTGACACAGCTGACAAGACTAATTAACAAGACACAGGTGACAGGGATAACACAATCAGAAACCATAGAACCAATAAACCCACTGACAGCAAAACAAGACTAAACAAACTCAAACCGTTACAACTGAAGGCTATCCAAGTAATTTCTTTATATATGCAGCTGCTATTTTGAACTCATTATCAAAACATTCCTTTAACTCTTATGCACTGTTCATTGTAGGGTGTACACTCAGGATGTTTGGAGTCTCCCCAGACCCCTGACAGTAAATAGTGATTTTGTAACATAATAACATATATATTTTTATTATATTGTGAAATTTAAATGTGATGTTATTGCTCTACTATTAATAGCTGGATAAAGTAGTTTGTTACTGGAAAGGCTAAACTGTTTCAAAAGCAGATTAACTATGGTCTTGCTACTGAAAAATGTAGAGTTGAAAAATTTAGTTAAATCATGTTATATTGTTCTCTCCATGTTTGTTTCCTGGTTTGTCTTGTCACCTAGTTTTATTTAGTGAGTATTAAATGTTTTGGTTTTGTTCACATCTCACAATTAAGATAATAATCTCAAAATCTGAACTGAAATCCGATGACTACAAAATACACACCATACACAATTCACAAGTATGTGAATGAGCAAATGTGAAAGTCAAACCTCAGTATGTTCAGTTGACAGTGTGAATTCTTCAGTCCAGCAGAGAGCATTTTTACTCCAGAATCCTGCAGGTCATTGTTACTCAGGTCCAGGTCTTTTAGGCCGGAGTTTGATGATTGTAGAGTTAAAGACAAACTTTTACAGCACTGACCAGTCAATCTACACCCTGCCAATCTGAACAAAACATTAAATTATTAATAAACACCCGTCTTAACACTTATTAAATGACAATGAGTCAAACTTACTGATGTTTACAGCTGTAAGTCTGTGCATTTTACTGACACTTTTAAGTTTAGGTTCAGTTTTGTAGCTTTGTTTTTAACAAAATAGAAATTACACACATACATTCTCTATTGAGGATATTTTGGACCCAAGTGCAAAGGACCTTATTGCTTTGTTGTTCATTCTCATATGTTTTTGTCACATTTCTTAAAGAATAATCATTTCTGTTAATTTTCCAATGATTATCTGATGAGCTTTGAACACTCCCTTCTGTCTCACAATACTGTTATTCTTTCAGCCAGAACAAAACAGGGAGCTCCGAAACAGAAGAGTTGGGATGTAATTTATAACATATGCGGATGCAGTGCCAAATATAGATTTCAGGAAGCCCAGTATAAACAGATGAACAGAGAAGAGACAGATGTTGTGACATATGAATATGAAACCCAATAAATGCATGATTGTGGCAATATCTGAATTGTCTATGTTCTTTGGGCCGTCTTTGGCATTGAATATGATATTCAGAGCATAATGTGAAGAGGATTTAAATGATTGGAAAATATATTCAGCATATGTTCAGGGAACATGTTAGTATGACATGAAACAATTAATTAAAACAAACTTTTAAAATTAGTTGCTTCATAAAAATGAGTTGAACTATATGCAGCAGGGGACCATCCATGACAGTCAGCTGTCAACAGTTGCAAATTATATACATTATTATACTTATACAAATATCAGGTTGTCAAGGATGTGTGGGAACCCTGACTTTTTACTGATCAAGTTTCTCACCAAGTTTTTTGGAAGCTGGAAAATGGCACTGATACATTCATACTACACAGGGAAAGTATCTGCTAGCAGTAGTTATGAAACATCTATTCATACACGTTTGAACAGTAAATAAGTAAAAGTCGAACCTCAGTATGTTTAACTGACACTGGGAACTCTTCAGTCCAGCAGAGAGCAGATTCACTCCTGAATCCTGCAGGTCATTGTTACTAATGTCCAGCTCTGTCAGATGGGAGTTTGATAATTGGAGAGCTGAAGACAAAATTTCACAATCTTGATCTGAGAGACCACAGCCATCAAATCTGCCAAAAACAATGTTTATCCAGATTATTTTCCAGATTGATGTTCATTGCTGATACATAGTATACCTTTCATAATGAAAGAAAGATATTTCACACTGTAATTTGACATCCAACTGTTAAGTGATGTAGAATAAAAACATCAGTGAATGAAATTCCTTACAGGGCTTTTCTGCAGCATCTCACAGCTGGGACAAGAATCATGTAGTATGCTGGTAATGTGAACAACTTTGGGTTGAACACATCAAACACCACCTCTGACATCAGCATTATGTGGACCAGTACTGAGCACATTGCAGATGAGAGTTCTCTTGCTGGATGTTCATCTGAACTTCTGAAGCATTCCAGGATTTCCTCATATAATGAATGATCCTTGAGCTCAAGTAAGCAGAAAAATAGGTTGACTGAAGAATCATCTTGGACAGGCTCATTGTGTAATTGTTTAATGTGTGTTATTATTTTTCTGATGCTTTTTGTGGTGTCTTCAGTGCATGTGAACAGGCCCCTGAGCAGGTTTTGACTGGATTCCTGTGAAATGCCCATCAGAAACCGCAGGAAAAGGTCCAAATGTCCTCTCTGACTCTGCATTGCTTTATCAATGGCCCTCTTCAGTAAGTCATGCAATTTGACTTTTTTGAAGATCTTTCTAAAAAAAAACAGAAGCTTATGCCTGGCCCTTTGTTGTGGATCTTCAAAAAAAAACTTTAGCTCCTGAATTTTCTTTTCTAGATAGCGAAGGAACACATACACAGCAGCAAGGAACTCTTGAACACTCACATGCACGAAGCAGAAGACCTTCCTCTCATGAAGTCCATATTCCTTTTTAAAAATCTCAACAATCATTCCTGTAAACTCATAGCTGCAATTCACATTAATACCACATTCTTTCAGATCATCCTCTTTGAACACAAAGTTTTTCTTCTTCAGCTGTTCAAATGCTAACTTTGCTAACTTAAAAATAATTTCTCTATTTAATTCTAAGCTTTTAGTATATTCTCTTTCTTCTTTTTCATCATACTTCTGGCTCTTCATGTCCAGCTGTATTAGCAGGAAGTGAATGTACATTTCAGTGAGTGTTGCATCAATATTCTCTGCATTGCTCTTGATGAGAAAATTCTGAAGTACTGTGGCAGCGATCCAACAGAACACAGGAATGTGGCACATGATGTTGAGACTACGTGATGTCTTGATGTGCGAGATTATTTTGGACGCCTGAGTCTTATCTGTGATTCTCTTTTTGAAGTAGTCCTCCTTCTGTCTGTCAGTGAATCCTTGCACCTCTGTGAACAAACCTACATATTTAGGAGGGATTTGATTGGCTGCTGCTGGTCGTGAAGTCACCCAAACGAGAGCTGATGGAAGCAGTTTCCCTTTCACCAGGCTTGTAAACAGCACATCTACAGATGAACTTTCCTCAACACTCAACAGATTTCCACTTTTAAAATTCAACGGTAAGTCACTCTCATCAAGTCCATCAAATATAAATGCTAGATTATATTCCTTATATAACTTTGATTTCTCTAAATCCTTCAGTTCGGGATAAAATTTAAGCAGAAACTTGTGGAGATTGACCTCATTGTCTTTAATCATGTTAATCTCACAGAATGGAAGCAGGAACACACAGTCTATATCCTGATTGGCATTTCCTTCTGCCCAGTCCATAATGAACTTGTGCACAGAGACAGTTTTCCCAATGCCAGAAATGCCCTTGGTCAGCACAATCTTTTTCTCATTGTTTTTCCTCAATTCAGTAAATATATCAATGCATTTGATTGATCTGTCCTGTGATTTCCGGGTCTTGACATCATCAGTCTTCAGAATCTCATGTTCCTGTTTGACTTCTTTAATATCTCCCACTGTGATAAACAGCTCTGTGTAAACATCAGTCAGATGCACATCATTTTCTTTCTTGCCCTCAAAAATATGTTCTGCTTTCTTCTTCATGTTGGCTTTGTGAGATTTCAAAAAATTTTGCAGCATAAAATCATCTGTTATAAAAGATTGATAATAGAAAAAAATAGGGAATGCGTAAATGTGTGATTTTTAAAATGGAAACATGAAGCCAGATTGGCCTCAATAATAAAATATATATATTCACAAAAAGCAATTCACATGCTAGTCATAAAATGCATTTCACAAGTGCAAAAATATTGAATGTTTAAAATGCACAAGTTTATTATTGAATCTGAATTTGCAAATTGTCATCCTTGTGTGAATCACCTTGGATTTGTGTGTATTGAGACTTTTCTGGCAACTCTCTACTCCCACATCAGTGCATTGTACTCTTTAGCCAATCACATGCAAGCTTACCATTTAACTAATCATAAGCAATTGGAGCACAGTACTCAAGGAGTACGACTTTGTGTGCCCTTTGTGCAAAATAGGTGCATTCCACTTCACTTTTAGACACATACTTGAAGCTTCCTTATGCACTCCCCTCAGGGTACCCATTGGCTTGCCTTCACATGCTATCGGAATTATCGTAAATACGAGTTTCCTAGGTAAAAATTGCACATGAACGCCCTCTTGTGGTGTTTACCAGTGGGAAGTTCGGAAATAATTTTGATACCCAAATTCCCGAGATGGGCATGCCATAAACTTTAAACATGGTGTCGGGGAGAACGTCTCAGGTTACGTATGTAACCTCTTGTTCCCTGAGAACAGGGAACGAGACACTGCATCGATGACGCTATGGGGAACACCTCAGGCGTGACGGTGTCTGAAAGGCAATCTAATCGCGGCAATCGTATTGGCCTATGACATCATCATAGTGCGACCAGGAAGTATATAAGGGGCGCCTAGAGAACATGTCATCCACTTTCATCTGAAGGCACTGTTCAGCAGGCACCCCTGAGGCATGGCAGGAGACGCAGTGTCTCATTCCCTGTTCTCAGGGAACAGAGGTTACATACGTAACCAGAGACGTTCCCTTTCGAAAGGGAACTCGCACTGCGTCAATGACGCTATGGGGAACGATATGTCCACGGCGCCATGCCGAGGGGAATGCATGCCATTAATGGCTGTGACAAACATCAGAAATGGCAGTTTCAACTGAAATGCCAGAACCACTCCCCCTCAGGTCACACAAGGCTGTCAGTGACAGTATTCCCTCCGGCCACTGCCCAAACTATAAGCCTCAAAGCCTCACACCGAAGGCCTACAAAGGCTGCTCAAAGGCTTGGAACTGACAACTTCACATGGAAGGGGTTCCTCTAAGGGAATATGGCCAGGGAGGCCAACCTGGTCTGTTCTTGCGACCTAGTCTGGCCTACCACCTGTCTGTTTCTTAGAACAGAGCCTCTGAAACATATGCCTCTTGTAGAGGCATCCTGTGAAAGGGATTGCAGACTGGCAGTTACCAACTCACACCGGACCGTAGAAACGGGCATCTTGGAGAGCAGGACTCAGCATAGCGCTTTCCAACCCTTGCAATTGAGGGGAGTTTCTACACAGCACTTGTTTTCTGCCATGGAGGCTGGGCACTCTAATAGGGACCCTTTTGAGGGGAGGACCTTCAGCCTAAGGGATGATCTAACAGGGAGGCCTTGTGAGAGTCCTTCAACCGTCTTGACCAGACTTAGGAAGCTAAACACTCTAGAGACAAGACGAGGGGAGTACTAGGCTCGACCTGAGAAGTAGACCAGGCTCTGGGCTAGACTCAGGGAGGCTCCCAGGGGAGAAATGGCCCGCTAAGGAGGCCTGCTAAAGCCAGCTACCTGATACAACCCTTGGCAACATAATCGCCATTGGCTAGTAAATTTTTTAGTTTACTCGCCAGACTGATATACTATTTTATTTATATTAGTGCTGTCAAATCGATTAATCGCGATTAACCGCATCCAAAATAAAAGTTTGTTTACATAATATATGTGTGTATGTACTGTGTATAATTATTACGTGTATATAAATACGCACACATGCATGTATATATTTAAGAAATGTTTTTTATATTTATATATAAAATATGTATATAATATAAATTATATAAATATATATACAGTATATACATGCAAATATTTCTTAAATATATACATGTATGTGTGTGTATTCAAATATACATAATAATTATGCACAGTACACACACACATATTATGTAAGTGTAAACAAACTTTTATATATCGCGATTAATCGTTTGACAGCCATTATATATATATATATATAGTGTATGAATGCATATTTTATATTTTAATTGAATTGAGGACTGGTGGTGGTACTTACGATATTGTTGGTCATTCAGTGTTTCTGTAAAAAATTTATAATAGTAATAGATAATAGTTAATTATTAATAAGATAATAATACTACTACTAATTCTACTACTTTGATGAGCTTGATGAGGATTGATGAGCTGCTGGGTTCATGAATATTAGTCACGTTGTCTGCGTTCGCTCGAACTGATTTGCTGAAATCAAAACAGGGATGGTAATAGATGAACACAAGCCAATGAGATTGCCGTTTGCGAATTAGTTCCGCCCACTACCGGAGAAACCAGCATATCTTCTGCTTGTTCTTAAAAGCTGAATAATTCCAAATGAACTCGTTGTTGAGAACGTTGTTTTGACAGGAACAAAGGATGTGGTTTACATGTAGCGTGTCGATTCTGCGTGGTATGTAAGACTCTCTCTCTGTGTCTCTCTCTTTGCCTGTGTGTGAGAAACACAGCTAGCGGTCTCAGCAATGCGACGGCAAGTTGTGAGCCTTCACACTAGAGTTTACGGTACGTCAAATACAGGCACACTGCGCATCCGTTGAGCTGAACTGAAATAGACAGATCGCTTGACGGAGAGCGAAACTCTTTTTCTCTGAGTGTTCAGCAAGTGAAAATATATCTATAACTTATTCTTCGCCTCTAACACACACTGGCGAGTAAAATCTAAGCATTTATTAGCCAATGGCTAATGATAGATATTATTTAGTTGCCCAGAGTGAAGATTTACTCGCATATGCGAGTGATTTACTCGCATTGTAGAGGGTTGTGATAGCAAGTCTTTGCTAGCTGCCAGGTACCCATACTGATGGGGACTCGCTCTCAGGGAGGCCTGCTAAGGCCATCTATCTGATAGCAAGTCTTTAATAGCAGAACAGATTGTTATACACAGAGCCTACAGACCTGGAATACCTCATCACATCGCCAACGAGCAGTGTACTCAGTAAAAACACTCTTTACCCTTTAAGCAAGGGGAGTACAGTCTTACGCCACTGGGCTCTCGAGGAGGCCCAACCAGGGGCCTGCTACTCCAAAAGATCACGGGCTCTAATTGAGCGTACTCAATAACCCCACCCGAGTGGGAGGGAATAACTGTTCCGCTCGACCTGAGCCACGATGGTGCAGGGTAGATTGAACTCAGAGCTATAGCGAAGTACTCTAACAGTGACCCTGATTTTAACAGGGGAGTACTGTCAGCATGACCCTGAGACATGCTACTGGGTGGAGGTCTACCAGTTGGAGCTCTCAATATTAAGACAGAATTTCTGTCTTCTGCTAAGCCCTTTGGGAATGGAGGCCTCACTTAAGAGGCCTAACCGCCTCTGTTGCCTTTGGCTTTTGGCTTGCTAAGTTGGAGACACTAAATATTCAACTATATTACTGAACTGCCCGCACTGACACTATATGAGAACTGAACTGAGCTGGATGACATCACTGTTTTCTCCAGAACGGCTGTACAGCCGAATCAAATTCTGTTGCATTATTTTCCTGTTACCACTGTGAAGCTGCTTTGAAACAATCTGCATTGTAAAAAGCGCTATATAAATAAAGGTGACTTGACTTGACTAACACACTCAACGCGTTTTACTTGAATGGTAATTCAAGGAGCTTAGAGGACAGCGTACGCTAGAGGCCTAGCTGACTAGCTAGCTTCTGGAGAGTGGGGGCCACAGCACACTGCTTCCTATTCACAAAGTGAAAGAGGCCTGACACCGGCCAGGGGACAACTGTACCGGGGATGCCTAGGAGATAGCCAGCAACCCTAGCTGCTATCTACTCTGCACCTACACCAAAGTGCATTTAACCTAATGCAGAAAGGCGGGCCTTGGCCAAAGGACTCTTGTAGTGAGAGGAGGCAAGAACCAGGGATACTAGATCCCAGCTGGTTGATTAAAACATCACTACACACATTCTAGCAACACAGTAGTCGGTGTATTACCCCTTACCCCTACCACTCTTGCCAAAAGAGAATCGAGACACCCCTACCCCTTCACGTGAATGCGCAAAACGAAGGGGTAGGGGAAAGGGAAGGCTAAGGGGTAGAAATTGGATTGGGCCTAAATGACAACACATCCTCTTCCAGCAGCTCACTCTCGTCAGCCGCCGCAGGACGTGAGAGGTTTACACCGCTCTCAAACTCTGCGGCAAGCTCCATCTGGGAACCCCATGATCTGAGTCTCCGCTCTGCCTCAGCACGAGTGGGACTCGAACCACTGGCCCCAGATGCCTGTCCCTCGAGAAGAGGGCCAAACAAGAGTGGAGCTTCATCATTGGAAAAAGCTCACAGTTAGCACAAGCAGATCCCTCAAGAACTGCCCGTGCGTGCTCTTCGCCCAAACAATAAACGCACAAGTTGTGTATCTCATCTGGTGTCAAAAATCTGGGACACGGATCCACACACTTCCTGAAACGTTTGTCACTTGCCATAATTACCTTTTTACCCAGTAATTTAGTGATCACGTTACAAACAAACAGTCCCCGAAGACGAAAAGAGGATGACATGTTCTCTAGGTGCCCCTTATATACTAACTGGTCACACTGTGATGATGTCATAGGCTGTCGCCGGCTAATACGATTGCCGTGATTTGATTGCGTTTCAGACACCGTCACGCCTGAGGCGTTCCCCATAGCGCCATCGACGCAGTGCAAGTTCCCTTTCGAAAGGGAACTACTACTGTGACCACAAACAGCTGGATTGTCTTGTCTTGTCATTAATGTAGTGCATATTTACATATACGAGTAATCATTTGAAGCGTATTGTATGTTTTATACACAGCGAAAATAGCCTGCATTTGACCGAAATTACAGATTTGGCAAAAAGCTGACTATCTGGATAGCATCGTAAATGTTTATGGTTTTCAGTGCATGTGACACTACATATAATTTTGGTTTTAATAATATTTTCCCAATAAATAGGCAGGAATAAACCTGGTGTCCTTCATGATTCCTGTTCATTCCGACAACAAAGCACTTGAATGCAACAAGCTCGTAATCACGACTTCTGAAGTGGGAATTATGAAATTTCCGATAGCATGTGAATGCAGCATTAATACCACAGTCTCTAGCATCACTCACTGACACCTGATTGTCATCCCATTGATTGAAAACACCTCTGAACAGATGGACTCTAATTTCACCTTCAAATTAACGGCTAATCCTAGAGGTTCACATACTTTTGCCACTTATAGATATGTAATATTGGATAATTTTCCTGAATAAATAAATCATATTTTTGTCTCATTTGTTTGATTGGGTTTTTTTGGGGATTTATGCAGAAATATAGAAAAATTCTAAAGGGTTCACAAACTTTCAAGAACCACTGTAAAAAGTCATGAATAATCTTACACTAACTTTATAAATTATTATTTATAAAGTTGATTTTGTGCAGCATCTGGCATGAAATAAACATTAGGTTTCTAAGTCATTTGTCATAAACTCGCAGACTTTGTATGTGGACCACTGATCTATATTAATGACTGGATTGCTCATGATGTCATAAAAAGTGAAGCCACCATATTGGTATTCCCTAGTATTCCCTAACATTCTATTGAATTAATGGAAAATTATTTGATTTTAATGAGAAAACATTATCTAACGAGTCAGCGTTTTAATATCTGAAGTCTCCCTGAACATTCTTACAATGCAAACGTCCTAAAGATTTAAATGGTTAATTGTTTAAAGTCGGGAATTTCCCCTGCTTATTAAAAGCTAATGTTCATCTTCATTACAGTAGCGAATATCAGATCAGCTGATGGATGAGACACCTCTGCATGCATATTACAAATGTCAAAATGATTCTTCTTAAATCTGAATACTGGTTTATGCTTTGTTAGACATGCACATAAAACTTAATTAGTCATGTACAGTGATTTACTGTGGTTATGTAATTGTTATATTTTTATCCTTACATTAACTGTAAATGATTCAGCAATGTTTTCGTTAATAGCATGTATTTTGAAGCAGTAAAGATAACGACTTAAATGTTGGTTAAATGAACAATTAGCTCAACATATACAAATGACACTTAATTCAGATGCAAACTTTCATGCTAGTAAAAAGTCATCGAATTTAAGCTGACCTGTGGCTTTTTAAATGTTTCCAAGATCTCCAAAAGTCTAAAGTGGATATTAATCAACAAAAAGACATCAGGGAATAATATACATGCTTTACAACTTATTTAGAGAAATGACGCTGACTGCATATGGCTTTAAAGACATATCTATATATCTATTTTTCACTTATCCTGCCCGAAAAGACCATAAACATTACAGATAACAAAGTATCAATTAATGTACATACATATATCCTAAAAACTATTAATGTACGACTGATATGCTGCAAATCGGGTGAATTTATGTCAATGTTTTGGCTATAAGCTAATGATGCCCTCTGTCGGTAGGGAATCATAAGATGGCCGCTCGAACAATTCTGGTGGCTTCACCGCCTGCTGGCAGTTTAGAACGCAATGAGCAATCCAGTCATTTATATAGATCAGATGAGCCTCCTGGACTGATGTCCAAATCTAAAATATATACAACATGTTTAAACCATTTCTGAGTCCCCTTTAAGAATGACAATAAGAGAAGCACCTTCTGTGTGTTTCCCTGCCATCTTTGTGTTTTTTTGTGGCTCTGTGAGGACAGAAAATAAGGGAAGTAAAAAAAAAGACAAAATATACAGATACACAAAGGGAAAGACCACAATGTAGATAAGCATGTATCCCCATTAACAATGTTTCCATAAAATTAACTTCATTAGGAATAGAGTTCACAACCACAAAGCATTATTTCAATTATCATGCTATTAAATGACTGCTAATAAGCACTGTCTCAGTAAGCACAGTTATAGTGATAGTACCATTTCCGTAGTTGAAGGTCACTGATGTGATAGTGTTTCCAGTGAATAAAGGAGCATTTAGAATTGCTCCCGTTTCAGCCTTCAGATCAACACTGACATCAGTGTGATCGCTGCTGCTCATTGGGACTTAAATAGAGACAGAGATTTATTACATTTCTTAAATTGCAACTTTAAAATTACTGATATTTCCATTATTACCTTCCTTGTATTTAAGCTTTTCTTCTTCCATAGTTCTTCACTGGCTGCTGCTGGACATAAAAAAAAAAAAATAGGTCCACTGTTACTGATCACTTTTGAAAAATACAAAACGTGGCCTAAGTACAGCTATATTTCTCTAGAGCATTGCTTCTCAAAGCTGTCCTGGGAACCCCCCACCACTGCACATTTTGTATGTATCTAACATTGTAAATGAGTTTGCTTGGGACTGTATTTATTTGGTTTAGGATAGCTGTGTTTGCTCTGGTGTGCTGTTTAGGGCACAGGAGGCAGGAAACAAGGATAACTAGGTTTAATTAAAGTTCAACACAAATGAACAGTAAGACCACAGGGCACTGCTTGAAACAATTACAAAAAATAATAAACAATAACTAAGACAAATAAACAACTTCCATCAATAGTAGCTGGCATTTATACAAATAACTCTCCATTGTAAACATTAATTCTAATGCAGTAATACCACTTTTGACCGATAAGTGGCACATGGCGCTCATGAAGGGAATTATTGGCCCTGTCCCAAATGGTACACTTCATGTGCACTTGTGGTCTTGTGGACCTACAATGGCCACCACGTGACGTTAAGTCCATGCTGTTAAGTCCACAAGACCATAGGGTGTCCCATTTGTCATTTTAGGTTTTAGAAGGGTGCTTGCTTGATGTGCACTTTTGCAACAGAATTAAACCCAACAGTTAAAGCAGAATTACGTCTCAAACGTGTGAACTCAAAGGAAGAGTGTGAGGGCTTAGGATTCCATTTGGTACAGGGCACCCATTTGGGACGTCATACATTACAGCTCCAGGGCTTTAGTGTACTCAAAAAAAGATAAGGAGATTCCTGCCAGCCAGTACCAGAGGCTGTTGGGTCTTATGGCAGCTGCTGCCAACGTGATACCTTGATACCAACATGGCACATGAATTGCCTAGAGATGAAGGCTGTATTTCTAGCTCTGAGGTACTTTCTCCCAGGTTTGAGAGGTTTTGAGATTTCAGTAGTGTCTGAACATAAATTCAGGTTGGCGAATGGAGATTAGATTCCTCTTGCTGAAGGCAGCCTACATTCCAGGGCACTCAAACTTGGAAGCGGACATCATGTTGAGGCAGGGGTTAAGGCCCGGGGAATGGGGACACCACCACAAAGTTTTGGATATGATATGGCAGAGGTATTACTGAGCAGAAGGGGATCTGTTAGCCTTAGTAGAGTCAACCCACTGTCCTCACTGCCCTCACACCTCCAGCTCCATTGCGACTGGATGCCATGGTACAGACGTGGCAGAGGTTACGTCTATAAGCATTTCCCTTATCGCACTGCTCCCAGGAGTTCTAGCCAGAGTTTGTCAGGACAGAGTTTACCTGTTGCTAGTGGCTCCACACTCACCAGCTCGAGTATGGTTCTCAGACCTTAAATCTCCTGGAAGGCACTCTTTGGAAGATTCCAACCAGGAGGGACCAAAGACAGGGCTAGATTCTTCACCCCCGACCTGAGATATGGAAGCTATGGGTCTGGCCCCTGAGATTCTGGTCCTTCAACCAAGGTTGTTGAGACCATTTTAAATGCTAGCGCTCCCTTTATGAGAAACCTTTTGTCTCGAAGTTGCATCTCTTTGTATCATGGTGCATCCAGCACCATGTCGACCCAGTCCAGTGCCCAGTTGGTTCAGTGCTGGAATTCTTGCCAGAGCGTCTTTCAGATGAATTGTCTCTGTCTATACTTAAAGTGTATATGACCTGCGAGAGGATTTGTTTCAATGTTAACATCTTAAATGGCCGTTTCATCAAAGCGCAGTTCAGATGCCTGAGATCGAGGATGGGCCTGAAGCCACCATCCTTCTTTGGAACGTGAAAGTAGCGGTTGTAAAATCCTGACTCGCTATGGGCTGGTGGAACTGTCTCTACAGCTCCTTTCCCCAGCAAATTCATCACTTCGGAACGGCCTTCCATATGTTCTCTTCGTAGCTGTAGGTTACTGACAGCAAAACTACACACAAAACCCCTTAGAAGAGTGCATCTCTTGCACTGTGTAACGTGTCAGACAACTAGCTATCCAGGGGTGCGTTTACCATACAACGACGTTACTCACTGCTTAACTACCATAGTACGTTGCATCGTTGAAGAAATCAACTAGCTAGTCACGACTGTTTCCCGAAACCATATTGTCGCAAATCTGTTGTTCAACCATGTTGGTTAATGATGTCACGCAGGTGGTGGAGTAATAACTGCTTTTAATGAATTAGTTTGAGATCGAGTTCATGCTAAATCTTTTGCTGTAAATTATGGACATGGCATTTGAGGACTAATACTTATTTTTCTCAGTTATTTTGCTTTATTTCCAGATTCAATCATAGGCTCGTTCTGACCTACTAACGCATATGCGCACTTTTCAAAAAAGGTGCTTTTAACAAGTTTGTTTGCCCATATAATCTTATTTGTTAAACTTATTTGGCTTGCTGTCTACTGATGAGGGGGTCGATGAAGCAGCTTCAACTCAAGCTCTGATATACCCCCACAGTTACTAAATATAGGATATGATTACGTAGGGCAAGGTACCTAAGATGAAGGTGGAGGGGAGGTGGTGGGATGCTGGAACAGCTGAGACTGAGGAGAGGTAAGCAGCTGTTTATATACTCTGTTGGCTGTTGATTGGAAGATTATATGGGCTCGCTCCTCCCTAAATTACGTTTAGGAACTTCACTAAATCTCTTGACAAACTAAAAGACATAAATGACATTTGTATGTATTCGAAATAAAAGATATATATTTTGCTCAAGATAAGGATTTATTAATTCCACGTCATGCAAACAAAAAACTATGCTTCTAACCACAGGTAAAGAGCTGTCGTTGCAACCACACAAGTTTGCGATGCTATTTGCGAATGTTCGTTGGAACGATGGTTTCTGGAAACACCGACTCGTTGAACTATGTTGATAACAACGGAACTTACGACCATAGTTGGCTAACAATGCTTTTGGGAAACGCACCCCAGTGCGGTTCCGTTCACACAGCTCAGGTTGCAGAATGCAGTTGTGAGTACTGGAAATTTAGAGGTCTGAGTTTGGTTATAGAATGTGGTTGTCACTTCTGTAAGTAAGCATACTGTGTGTGAACGTAACCGCATTAAGGACTCAAATACAGGGCTGACAACCATATTCTGCTGCTGTGTGAATGTGGCCTTAGAATCTTATCCCATCAGCTTAGTAACCAATTTCACTTAAGAAATAGATTTTTTTTCTAATAAGCATGTCATAAATTAAGATAAGTTTTTGTAATACAGCTCCAGGGACCAGTTGCATAAACATAGCCATTATGTTAAGACAGTGTCTTAAGATCTAGTATGACCAACTAGCAGTTAGTCAAGGGGCATTCAGTCTTACTTTTCAGTATCAAATTAGGCCAGTCTACGTTTTTATGTAACTGATTTTGAAAGAGTTATGAACAGTCTTAAAGAAAAAAAATGTATGTATAACTAGTAAGACTAGTCTTAATGGTTTATGCAACCGGCCCCAGGGACAGATTGGTTCATAAAGGTAATATTAGGCAAAAAGGAAAGCATTCCAGTTTGATTGAAGATTACAAAGGCAAACTTTATTTTTCTTTGAAATAACATGCACTTATACACTCACCTAAAGGATTATTAGGAACACCTGTTCAATTTCTCATTAATGCAATTATCTAATCAACCAATCACATGGCAGTTGCTTCAATGCATTTAGGGGTGTGGTCCTGGTCAAGACAATCTCCTGAACTCCAAACTGAATGTCAGAATGGGAAAGAAAGGTGATTTAAGCAATTTTGAGCGTGGCATGGTTGTTGGTGCCAGACGGGCCGGTCTGAGTATTTCACAATCTGCTCAGTTACTGGGATTTTCACGCACAACCATTTCTAGAGTTTACAAAGAATGGTGTGAAAAGGGAAAAACATCCAGTATGTGGCAGTCCTGTGGGCGAAAATGCCTTGTTGATGCTAGAGGTCAGAGGAGAATGGGCCGACTGATTCAAGCTGATAGAAGAGCAACTTTGACTGAAATAACCACTCGTTACAACCGAGGTATGCAGCAAAGCATTTGTGAAGCCATAACACGCACAACCTTGAGGCGGATGGGCTATGGGCCACCGGATGGGCGGATGGGCGGATGGGCCACCGGGTACCACTCATCTCCACTACAAATAGGAAAAAGAGGCTACAATTTGCACGAGCTCACCAAAATTGGACAGTTGAAGACTGGAAAAATGTTGCTTGGTCTGATGAGTCTCGATTTCTGTTGAGACATTCAGATGGTAGAGTCAGAATTTGGCGTAAACAGAATGAGAACATGGATCCATCATGCCTTGTTACCACTGTGCAGGCTGGTGGTGGTGGTGTAATGGTGTGGGGGATGTTTTCTTGGCACACTTTAGGCCCCTTAGTGCCAATTGGGCATCGTTTAAATGCCACGGCCTACCTGAGCATTGTTTCTGACCATGTCTATCCCTTTATGATCACCATGTACCCATCCTCTGATGGCTACTTCCAGCAGGATAATGCACCATGTCACAAAGCTCAAATCATTTCAAATTGGTTTCTTGAACATGACAATGAGTTCACTGTACTAAAATGGCCCCCACAGTCACCAGATCTCAACCCAATAGAGCATCTTTGGGATGTGGTGGAACGGGAGCTTCGTGCCCTGGATGTGCATCCCACAAATCTTCATCAACTGCAAGATGCTATCCTATCAATGCCACGTAGAATTAAGGCAGTTCTGAAGGCGAAAGGGGGTCAAACACAGTATTAGTATGGTGTTCCTAATAATCCTTTAGGTGAGTGTAAATCATGCACCGTAAGACCAGGGACATGTCTCAAAGTAAATAGGTTTGCATATTGCCTGGTTCATACAAACACTTGTTCTTGTGTCATTTCCAGTGTCACTGCATTCACAGTTATCAGTGTACGTAGGTGTTTTTGTGCTAGTTATCATTCCTCTGCTCTTGACTGTGTCTTGGAAGTACAGGAAGTACAGATTAGCGCAGTGTGGTGTCATGGTGCAGAAGTCTGATTGTATAATCATTGTGAGTAGGTGGATAAATGGGTTGTCAGTCCTTCCTTAAAGCCTATTATTGGCTGGCTTAGGACTCCAGTCATTTAAATGCAAATGGTGTCTTTGCAAACTTGGGCCTCATTGCAATTCAACAACCAGCACCCAGAATCATGGGGAATGAGAGGACCTCATTCCTAATGACGTTAATAAGCACTGGTGTCTACTAGTCACCCGCCTCCTCTTTAAGCTGTGGGCATGTGGCATTGTGTACACCCTTCACACTTTGTCTGTGCCTCTGCGGCTCTGCCAAATGCATGGAGCTTTCTCAGAGACCCCGATAAGCATCCATCAGATCCACCGCACTGCTGATTTTAAGAAAACATGCATACGCGACAGTAATTGTTGTAATGATTTCTTTGGATGGTGAAAATGGTAGAATTCCTCTGGTATACTACTTGAGACCTTAGTGATAGCAAAGATCAGTATATAAAAGCCTCTTTTCTTTACATTAAAACATATTTAACCCTTACAGATCCAAGTATTGATATTGGTTGTACTGTTTTCCCACCTCTTAAAGTCCCCCTGTAGTCATTAAATTTATCCCTTAAAACTCATCTTTGATCAAAATTCTTCATGCCTTAAAATAGCGTGAATGTACGGACAGTACTGGTCAAATTCTGTGAGCAAATTGAAGCGAGTAACCTCATTTGATTGTGTTCAGAACCTAACATGACACTCCAGGGATGACTTCCCAAGCCTGGGCCCGGTTGGCAAGGGGCTGAAGTGTTTCAGATGACAGGCCACTGTGCTGAGACAGGGGACTGACGCCCGTAGTATTGGGAAGAGGAAAAGTGCTCTTTTTTATTTTTCTTATTTTGTTCACCATAGCAGCAGTCAGTTGCATGGGTGTGTGAAAATTCAAATGAACAGGCCCAGTGCTTGCAATGAGCACATCGCCTCCAACACCCGGAACTGAACAGGGGGTTGGGAGGCAGACTTGAGACTTGGAGGGTGGTCTGGCAGCAGCGAGACTTAGCCCTCTTCTCTTTCTTCCTGGTTGATCAGGACGCAGGGCCGAAGAGACTGGTGGGGGAGACTGGGAAGTCGAGAAAGGCAGATTTGTCTGCATCCTTAATCTCTGTTAAATTCAGCCACAAGTGGCGCTCTAATACCACCAAGCTAGCGATCGCCTGGGCGGTTCTTTTTGTAGCGCGCAGAGCCAAGTCCGTTGTGCTGTGCAACTCTCTAAAAGCAGAGGGTGCGCCATGAACTGGTGAGTTTGTTATGAACCTCTGGGAAGAATGGCACTGGTATCTGAGGGGCCCGTTGGCGGCACCCCGGCAGTGTATATAGGCCACCAGGGCACCATACAGACTTTACCAGAGAATTTGCTGATTTTCTATCACAGTTAGTACTGGCTGCAGATAAAGTCCTAATTGTTGGTGATTTTAATATCCATGTAGACAATGAAAAAGACGCATTGGGATTGGCATTTAGAGACATTCTAAACTCTATTGGAGTAAGGCAACACGTGTCAGGACCCACTCATCGCCGTAATCATACGTTAGACCTAATACTGTCACATGGAATAAATGTTGATACCATTGAAATTCTGCAGCAGAGCGATGACATCTCAGATCATTACCTAGTATCATGTACACTTAATTTAGCAAAGGCTGCAAAGCCGTCCCCTCGCTTCAAATATGGCAGGACTATCACTGCTGCGACTAAAGATTTCTTTGTAAATAATCTTCCTCATCAGTTTCATCTCCTCAGCATCCCAGATAGCCTAGAGGAACTCGATGTTGCAACAGAAACTATTGACTCTCTCTTTTCCAGCACTTTAGACACAGTTGCTCCCCGGCACTTAAAGGAGATTAAAGAAAATAGTCCAACGCCGTGGTACAACGAGCACACCCGGGCCCTTAAAACAGCAGCCAGAAAAATAGAGCGCAGCTGGAAGAAAACAAAACTAGAAGTTTTTCGCATTTCGTGGAAAGAGAGCATGATTGCATACAGAAAGGCCCTAAAAACTGCTAGATCTGCTTATTTCTCGACTCTCTTCGAAGAAAACAAACACAACCCTAGGTATTTATTCGATACAGTGGCTAAATTAACCAAAGATAAGGCTTCACCTTCTGATGTTTGTAAACAGCACAGCAGTAATGACTTTATGAACTTCTTTACTTGTAAGATTGATAATATTAGGAAAAAAATTATAACCATGCAGCCGTCTACTACAGTATCACATCAGACAGTGCATTGTAGTGTCACTGAGGAAAAATTACATTCATTCACTGCTATAGGAGAAGAAGAATTGGCTAAACTCGTTAAATCATCAAAATCAGCAACATGTATGCTTGACCCCATACCAACTAAACTACTAAAAGAGATGCTTCCAGAGGTCATAGATCCTCTCCTTAATATCATTAATTCATCCTTGACATTAGGATATGTACCGAAAACTTTTAAGTTGGCTATTATTAAACCACTTATTAAAAAACCGCAACTTGATCCTACAAAATTAGTCAATTACAGGCCAATCTCAAATCTACCCTTTCTGTCAAAAATACTACAAAAGGCAGTGTCCTCACAATTATGCTCCTTTTTAGAAAGAAATGGTATCTGTGAGGATTTCCAGTCAGGATTTAGACCGTATCATAGTACTGAGACTGCTCTCATTAGAGTTACAAATGATTTACTCTTATCATCCGATCGTGGTTGTATATCTCTATTAGTGTTACTCGATCTTAGCGCTGCATTCGATACTATCGACCACAACATTCTTTTGAATAGACTCGAAAATTATGTTGGCATTAGTGGAACTTCATTGGCATGGTTTAAATCATACTTATCTGACCGTTATCAGTTTGTAGCAGTAAATGAAGAGATGTCACACCGAACACAAGTTCATTATGGAGTACCGCAGGGCTCAGTGCTAGGACCATTGCTTTTCACCCTGTACATGCTACCACTGGGAGATATTATTAGGAAGCATGGCGTTAATTTTCATTGTTATGCTGACGATACTCAGCTCTATATTTCTTCACGCCCTGACGAAACTTACCAATTCACAAGATTAACAGAATGCATAGCTGATATAAAAAATTGGATGACTAGTAATTTCCTGCAACTTAATTCAGAAAAAACTGAATTTTTAATCATTGGACAAAAAAACTCCACAAGTAGTAACCTAGAATACTGTCTAACAGTCGATGGCTGCTCTGTCAAGTCCTCGTCGTCAGTTAGGAACCTGGGTGTGCTCTTTGATACCAATCTCTCATTTGAAAGCCACGTTTCTAGCATCTGTAAAACTGCATTCTACCATCTTAAAAATATATCTAAATTACGGCACATGCTTTCAATGCAAAATGCTGAGCAGTTAGTTCATGCGTTCATGACCTCAAAGCTAGATTATTGTAATGCTCTACTGGGTGGTTGCCCTGCTCGCTTAATAAATAAACTGCAGCTTGTCCAAAACGCAGCAGCTGGAGTTCTTACTAGAACCAGGAAGTATGACCATATTAGCCCGGTTCTGGCAACACTGCATTGGCTCCCTATTAAACATCCTATACATTTTAAAATCTTGCTGATTACTTACAAAGCACTAAATGGTTTAGCGCCCCAGTACTTGAGCGTGCTCTTAACGCATTATACTCCATCACGTCTATTGCGGTCTCAAAATTCTGGCCAGTTGATAATACCTAGAATATCAAAATCAACTGCAGGCGGTCAATCCTTTTCCTATTTAGCACCTAAACTCTGGAACAGTCTTCCTAGCATTGTTCGGGAAGCAGACACACTCTGTCAGTTTAAATCTAGACTAAAAACACATCTCTTTACTATGGCATACACATAAAACATTTTTAATTTCTATTATTCAAATCAGTTAAATGATTGTTTTAGGCTGCATTAACTAGGTCAGCCGGAACCGGGAACACTTCCAATAACACCTGATGTACTCATTACATCATAAGAAGAATGGCATCTACGCTAATGTTAGTCTCTCTGTTTATCCCGAGGTTTACTGCAGTCGGCCGGATCCGGGCCGTATCCAGACCAGATGGTGGACCTTAGCCTGGACATGACGACCATATCCCTGAAGTGTATGTAGAGACAATAGTGTCAATTAAACTCCCCCCTGTAAATGCCGCAATGACACGACATCCTCATTAAACCCGTCCCCGGCGTGACAACTCCAATCTTTCAAATAATCCTACGAATATCTATTGATCTAATATGACTTCTGACCTGTAACGTTGCCAGAATCATAATCATACACTATTTGTTCGTCGGCCAGAGGAGAACTGGCACCCCGACTGAGCCTGGTTTCTCCCAAGGTTTTTTTCTCCATTCTGGCCCTGAAGGAGTTTTGGTTCCTTGCCACCGTCGCCTTTGGCTTTTGGCTTGCTCAGTTGGGGACACCTAAATTTCAACTATATTACTGATCTGCCCGCATTGACACTATATGATAATTGAAATGATTTGGATGACATCACCGTTTTCACCAGAGCGGCTGTACAGCCGAATCAAATTCCGTTGCATTATTTTCCTGTTACCACTGTGAAGCTGCTTTGAAACAATTGCCATTGTAAAAAGCGCTATATAAATAAAGGTGATTTGATTTAATTTGATTTGACATGGGGAGCAAAGGCTCGTCTGTCTGGTCCTAGAGCTACTGTAGCTCAAAAATTGCTGAAAAACTTAATGCTGCCCATGATATTAAGGTGTCAGAACACACAGTGCATAGCAGTTCGCTGCTTAGCAGCAGACAGGACAACGTGCCTATGATGACCAAAGTCCTCCACCGAAAGTGCCTACAATGGGCATGTGAGAGTCAGAACTCGACCACTCGACTGTTTCAGCAAGATAATGCAGTGTTTCTCAACCCTGGTCCTGGAGGACCCCCAACACTGCACATTTTATAAGTCTCACCTTTCTGACATATTTCAGCTTTTTTCTAATGAGCTGATGAGTTGAATCAGATGTGTTTGATTAGGGAGACAAAGAAAATGTACAGGGTTGGGAGTCCTTCAGGAGCAGGATTGAGAAACACTGAGATAATGCACCCTGCCACAATGCAAAAATTGTTCAGGAATGGTTTGAGGAACATGACAAAGAGTTCTAGGCATTTCCTCTGCCTCAAAATTCCCCATATCTCAATCTGATTGAGCATCTATGGGATGTGCTTGATGAAAAAATCTGATCCATGGAGGCCCCACCTCACAACCTGATACCACAGGATACATTGTGGAGTCCTCGCATTGACATATCAGAGCTGTTTTTGTTTGTTTGTTAATTTATTGAACACTTTTACACAACAGACCATTAACCAACGTGCTGTACAATATGTAAACACATAAAAGAGACAATCACAACCATAAAAACACAACACTAAAAGCACAAATAAAATAAAAGTTTTGGCAGCATATATACAGGATATTAGGCAGGTGGTTTTTGCTGTGGCTGATCAGTGTATATTGCAAATATTAAGTCTATTGTAAACTAACTATAAACAACTCAAGTTGTTTTAAACTTGAATGAGTTTCTTTCTTCTGTTGAACATAAAAGTTATTTTGAAGAATGTGGGTAACCAAACAGTTGCTGGTCCCCAGTGACTTCCATAGTATATTTTTTTCATACTATGGAAGTCCATGAGGACCAGCAACTGTTTGGTTAACCACATTCTTCAAAATATCTTCTTTTGTGTTCAGCACAAGAAAGAAATTAAAACAGGTTTGGAACAAAAGAAATTTTCATTTTTGGGTGAACCATCCCTTTAAGGACAAGGTCACTTTAAGACCTGCATGCATCTACATACAGACACGCATCTGATTTTCTCTCAACTGATTACTTTCACTTTAGACATAACCAATTGTGTTTATGTAAACCTTGTGTGTATTTGACTATTAGTGCAATCAGACGCGGAAGATAAAGTCCAGTAATCGGGCGGTGTTTGACAGGCTTCTAGTGCGCACACGCTTCGGGTTTACATACTCAGAAAAAGTGCGTGTCAGAACAGCACGCAAATGAAATGTTTAACCGGTAAGGCTTTAAAGCACATGCAAATAATGATAACTTTTGTGATTGCGAATAAGTGCAGTGTCCCGTGACTGTAACTCTACCGTTAACATGTGTTAACGTGATGTGAATGTACGTCGAGTTGTACAGTATTGGGACAGAGGCACCAGAACTGCAACTGATAGAATGTGCACTGTAAAAATCAAGCTGTCATTTCATGTGCTCTTGGGGGCCCCCTAGTGGTGGCGGGGCCCTAAGCAGCCGCTTAGTTCGCTTATAGGGAGGGCCGGCTCTGCTTACATTATTACTGTGTCATTAACATTGTGTCCTAAATTCATATGGCTTGATTTTTTTATTTTTTTTATTTGAGGGAGTCAAAAGTGTCAATTATGTGTATATGTATATATAAAAGTGAAACAAATTATTGGAAACAGATATTAAACATAAAGAACGCCTGTTTTTCACATTCCTTAGTCCTGACTAGTGGACTTACCAAGGGGTTTGTGGCTAAGTGCTTTGCTTGCTTCAGGTCAAGATGACACTGATTTCTTCAAAATCTTCAAAGTGTCCAACTTTTGGAGCTATACGCATTGTAAAATTAAGAGTCACTATGAAAAAACACTGATTTCGGACCGGAGGACCACGTCACCTGAATTCACAAACCATCAAGAATGACATGCGATATTATTTGGATGTCTACGACAGCACGCTGCGGATTTATATCCAAACGAAATCTAAATATCAAACCGCAAACTCTTTACTGCGGTCTCCAACACCCATACAAACAGGCAAGCAAACAAAAATAAATCAGATAAAAACAGTGCATAAATGGAACTTACTTGTATGATTAACGTATGATTAACTTCTAGAATTAGAAGAAAAGCACCATTAATGAAAATCCATTTGGATTCATTCCAGCGGAGCAGCGCAACTCGGGGTGCGGAGCCAAGCGAAAGTATAAACAGGGCGTGGTAGCGCGTCTTTTTGCCTTGGAGCAGTGCAGAGTCCAAGTGCAGAGTAAACTGTTTGATTAACCTACTGGGACGGAGTAAATCATTAAGGAAGTAGATTTTTTTTTTTTTTTTTACAAATAATATTTGTAGATTTTTTTTCTTCCTCTGAACTGTCGTCTTAAACAGAAGCTCTGGAATATATTTAACTTATTCATGTTTATAAATAACCAAAGGAGTGTGTGGTTGGAGGCTGTGCTGTTTTCAGACAGTGGGCAAAGGTTAGGCAGTGTGTGCTTGTACAAGTTTGGCTATGTACCAAACTGTTTTGACTAATCTAGACATACCTTTAGAACTGCAATGTGGCAGGCAGGTTTATTTATAGCACATTTTATACACAGTGGCAATTCAAAGTGCTCTCCTCAGCGGTATTGGCCATGGGGCTCTTTCTAGCAGCTGAATCAGCTCGGAGAACCATAGTTGGTTCCTCCAGAGAGGAGCTATTAAAAGCACTGCACACTTGCTCTCCCTGATCCGTTTGATGACCTGAGGTAACATCGCGGCCGGAGGGAATGCATACAGCGGGCAGCTGGGCCAGTTGTGGGCCAGCGCATCCCTGTCCTTGGAGAAAAATGGTGGGCAATGAGAATTGTCTTCTGAGGCGAAGAGATCGACCTCTGCCTCACCGAAGACGCTCCAAATTAGCTGAACCATTTGTGGGTGAAGAGACCAGTCCCCTGGGGGAATGTTGTCTCTGGATATCATATCCGGACCCTGGTTCAGAATGCCTGGCACATGCGCTGCCCTTAGTGAGCAGAGGTTGTGCTGAGCCCATAAAAGGAGGCGTTTGGCCATGGTGTGCAGGTTGCTTGACCTGAGTCCACCCTGCCAATTTATATAGGATACCACTGAAATGTTGTCTGTTCGGACCAGGACGTGGTGACCCTTTATGTATGGGAGGAAAGCTTTTAGCGACAGATCGACTGCTCTCATCTCTAGACAGTTTATGTGCAGCCGTTTCTCCGAGCTTGACCAAAGTCCGGAGACGGGCCTGCCCTCGTGCAGGGCACCCCAACCTAGATTGGATGCATCTGTCGAGATCACTTTCCATTTTGAGACCGTGCCCATACTCACACCAGACTGGTACCAGTCGGCTGCTTTCCAAAGAGCCAGGGCTTTGATACAGCCGTGGTTCACTTTGATGCATAAGTGGCCTGACCGCCACACGCAAGGTTTTAACCAGCGCTGAAGGGGACGCAGAGTACTGCTGATGCTGAGGCCATGAGGCCTAACATCCTCTGAAAACGTTTGAGAGGAGTAAGTGCCAGCTTTGAAAGACCCCACTAGGTGTTGGACAGTGAGTGTGTGCTGTGACGTAAGCCGCGCTCTCATCCGCACCGAGTCTATGACTGTTCCCGGGAAATAAATATTCTGGCTCCTCACCGATGTCTCAACCACGGCGCGAAAGCATGGGGGTCTGCAAGCAAACTGTAGTGAGTAACCTCGTTTTATTATGTTCAACACTCATTCTGATATACCGGGGATGGTCTCCCAGGCCTCGGCCCGCATAGCAAGGGGTTGAATTAAGTTTGGAGACAGACCGCTTTGTAATAGGGACCCGGTCGCCTGGCTGGTTTGTGCTTGTGACACTGTGGGGACAGCGCTTATGTGTAGTGGTGTGCACTTTGTAGTGGGCGCCCGCTCTCGGCACGAGCCAGAGAGCGAGTCAACAGTAATCTGTGTGATTTTGTGGCACTGTGTGAACAGTGCTTAAGAGTAGGGGTGCATACTGTGAAGTGGGCACGCTGCCTACAGTCAGAACAGAGGAAAAACTCTTTTTGTGATTCATTAGGGTCGCCGTTAAGACGGTGTTTGTGTGCAGGCGTGCGTGCTTTATAACAGGCTCGTTGACTGCAATGTTAACAACGAGGGCGGGGTCCTTGTTGAAGCTGGCGAGCCAAGCCCGCAGGGTCGGTAGCGCCATTTCATTGCACTCCGGGCCCTTAGAGAGTGCAGCTTCAGCGTGGTCTCAGCCGAGACACGCGGTGCATATAATATGGCGATCCCCGCCGAAGAGAGGGCCTCTGCACGAGGCACAGGAAAGACGAGGCATTTGAAACAACGCCTTTTGCTCTTTTTGTGAGTGTGTGTGTTGCAGCGGCGAACACACACACAGCTTAGAAAAGGATATAGTGGCTCGCCGGATGGCACAGCGAGTTGAAGGCGGAGTCCAGCGAAGACAGGATGCGCTAGTATGCTCTGCTTGGGTCTGCTGTGCAGCTGCACTGCGTTTTACATATATAAAATTATACGGATCATTTTTAGCTTCAATATCTCGAGAAAAGGAATTTTCCTATAGCGTAGCTACGCAATACGAGAGTACTCTCGAAAGGGAACCATAGTAACTACAAAATAAATGGTGGTTTTACTATAGTAACCATGGTTTAACCATGGTTTTTGTAGTAAAACCATAGTAACTATAAAATGAACCATGGTTTTTGTAGTAAAATTATAGTAACTACAAAGTGAACCATGGTTTACTACAGTAGCCATGATTTATCTATAGTTTTAGTAGAAAACCATAGCAACTGCAAAATCATGGTTTTACTATCTATGTTAACGTCTCGGTTACGTATGTAACCCTCGTTCCCTGAAGGAAGGGAACGGAGACGTTATGTCAGTAACTGACGAAATGGGGGTTTCACTTAGAAGCCAATCGCCTTTGAGCTCTACAAAACGAGCCAATGGCATGAAAATGCCATGGGTCTGCGGAATTTGCATAACGCAACCCCGCCCCACCGCGTGGGTATAAAGGGCGTTGCGTGGCAATCTCGCATTATGTTACCTGCTGAAGAGCCGAGGCATGAGCGTCCGGCCATTCCAGCGGTACAGCGGAAGTGGCATGGGGACGTAACGTCTCCATTCCCTTCCTTCAGGGAACGAGGGTTATATACGTAACCGAGACGTTCCCTTTCAGTCAGTACACTATGAGTTACGTCAGTTACTGACGAAATGGGGGTCCCAATACAATCTCGCCACGACGGCTGTCTTCCAGCGTCCTGCGCTGACCAGGGCTCCCTGCCGTGAGTCTTAGCACGAACGAGGGGCTAGGCTCAACGCTGATACCAAGGTACACTGGGAAGCAAATCCCATGTAGAGAAATGCAACACAATGCCTGCCCGAAGGGAGGACTTAAGAATACACATATGACCCCCGTAGGGACTGCATATGGAGCACTTTGGGGTATCCAGCCGCAGGTGGAAAGTTTTTTAACCCCAGGTGTGGCAAGGTGTCTTGCCAAGGGAAGACACGTGCTCAGAGAGACTTACCATGGAATACACATGTGGGGGTTGCCCAACGGGGGAACCATGCACACGGAGGCACCTAGCCGAACACGAGGGCTGACCAAGCGGGCATGCACTCTGGTGTCGACATCAGCAGTGCTGGAGGAACTCAGGGCTTACTGGGAAGCTCACCTGAGAGAAAATGCGCACGCATCCAGTCCGTGGAGTGGAATGGCACAGCAAGCGAAGACACCTGAGCCTGTCCAGTTACTGGCCACTTGGGGCGAGTACACGAGCGGACACAGGCTCCACTCGGAGATTATAAAATCTTGCGAATGTGTTGGGTGTCGCCCAGCCTGCAGCTCTACAAATGTCTGTCAGCGAGGCGCCACGCGCTAAAGCCCAAGAGGAAGCAACACTCCTAGTGGAGTGTGCTCTAACCCCAAGGGGGCATGGCATGCCCTGAACCTGATATGCCAGGACAATGGCGTCCACTATCCAGTGACACAACCTCTGCTTGGAGAGAGCCTTCCCTTTCTGCTGCCCTCCGTAACAGACAAAGAGCTGGTCTGAGGTCCTGAAACACTGGGTCCGGTCTACGTAAGCGCGAAGGGCGCGTACTGGACAGAGCAGTGCCAAGGCTGGGTCTGCCTCCTCCACAGGCTGCGCTTGCAGGTTCACCACCTGATCCCTGAAGGGAGTGGTGGGAACCTTGGGCACGTATCCAGGCTGGGGTCTCAGGATCACGTGAGAATTGGCCGGCCCGAATTCCAGGCACGCTTCATCAACCGAAAATGCCTGCAGGTCCCCTACCCTCTTGATGGAAGCCAGAGCAATCAAGAGCGCCACTTTCATTGAAAGGAACTTCAGCTCCACAGACTGCAGGGGCTCAAAGGGAGCTTTCTGCAGGGCAGATAAAACCACTGCAAGATCCCAAGAGGGTATTTGAGGAGGACGAGGAGGATTTAATCTCCTCGCTCCTCTAAGGAACCTGCTGACCAGGTCGTGCTGACCTACCGTTTTTGAATCCACCAGGTCATGATGAGCCGAAATCGCGGCCACATAGACCTTCAGGGTGGAGGGAGACAGCCTTCGCTCCAACCCTTCTTGGAGGAAGGAAAGCACAGACCCGATTGAGCATTTCGTGGGGTCTTCTCGGCGAGGAAAGCACCAGCTGACGAAGAGGTTCCATTTCAACGCATAGGCCTGTCTCGTGGACAAAGCCCTAGCGGAAGTGATGATAGCCGCCACCTGAGGTGGCAGGGTACTCAAACCCACCGCGTCCCGTCCAGGTCCCACACGTGTAGGTTCCAAAGGTCGGGACGTGGGTGCCATATGGTGCCCCGTCTCTGAGTAAGGAGGTCCTTCCTCAGAGGGATCGACCAGGGAGGGGCTGTCGCAAGGAGTATGAGTTCCTAGAACCAGGTCCGGGCGGGCCAATATGGGGCGGCCAAAAGGACCTGCTCCCTGTCCTCCCTGATCTTGCACAGAACCTGTGCGAGAAGGCTCACTGGGGGAAACGCATACTTGCGTGGGCCCCGCGGCCAGCTGTGCGCTAGTGCATCCGTGCCGAGGGTCCCCTCGGTCAGGGAATAATACCAGCGGCAATGGGAAGAGTCGTGGGAGGCAAACAGATCTATCTGTGCGTCGCCAAACTGTTCCCAAATCAGCTGAACCGTCTGGGGATGGAGTCTCCATTCCCCCGGAAGCTGCACGATTCAGTTCTCCCGGGATGTGAACGGCACGAAGCGACCTCAGATGCTTCTGACTCCATAGGAGGAGATGGCGGGCGAGTTGCGACATCCGGCGGGAGCGTAGACCACCTTGTCGGTTGATGTACGCTACTGTCGCCGTGCTGTCTGAACGGACCAGTACGTGCTTGTCCTTGAGCAGGGCTCGGAAGCGGTGCAGGGCAAGACGTACGGCCAGCAACTCGAGGCAATTGACATGCCATAGGCGCTGGGGTCCTTTCCAGGAGCCCGCGGCAGCATGTCCATTGCACATGGCGCCCCAGCCCGTGGCAGAGGCATCTGTTGTTACAACAACATGCCTGGAAACTCGTTCTAGGGGAACACCTGCCCGTAGAAAACTGAGGTTCGCCCACGGGGTGAAGGTCTGACGGCAAGCCCGAGTAATTGGGACCCGGAGCGTGCCGTGTTGCCATGCCCATCTCGGGACTCGATCGCGAAGCCAGTGCTGAAGCGGTCTCATATGAAGCAAACCGAGCGGCGTTACCGCGGCTGCGGATGCCATATGCCCCAGGAGCCTCTGAAAATATTTCAGTGGTACCGCACTCTTGCCCTCGAACTGTCGAAGACAAGTCAGCAGTGACTGCGCGCGCTCGCTCGTAAGCTGCGCGTACATGGCGACCGAGCCGATTTCCATACCGAGAAAAGAGATCCTCTGCACTGGGGAGAGTTTGCTCTTTTCCCAGTTGACCCGAAGGCCCAGACGGGCGAGGTGCTGAAGCACCAGGTCCCTTTGTTCGCAAACCTGATCCTGAGAGTGGTCTAGAATCAGCCAGTCGTCGAGATAGTTCAGGATGCGAACCCCGTGTTGCCTGAGCGGCACAAGGGCTGCCTCGACGACCTTTGTAAAGACGCGAGGGGACAGGGCTAGCCCGAATGGGAGAACCGTGTACTGATATGCCTGCCCCTCGAAGGCAAACCGTAGAAACGGTCTGTGTCGAGGAAGAATGGAGACATGAAAGTACGCGTCCTTCAGGTCGATCGCTGCAAACCAATCCAATGGACGAACGCATTCGAAAATGCGTTTGGCTGTCAACATCCTGAATGGAAGCCTGTGAAGGGTTCGGTTCAAGATGCGCAGGTCCAGGATTGGCCGTAACCCACCGGTTTTCTTGGGTACAATGAAGTAAGGGCTGTAGAAGCCGGACTCCATCTCGGCTGGAGGGACGATCTCGACCGCACCCTTCGCCAGTAGGGTGGCGACCTCCGCACGCATGACAGGGGCATTGCCACCCACCATGGTATAGCGGACTCCCCGAAAGCGGGGAGGAGACCATGCGAACTGAATCGCATAGCCGAACCTCATGGTGCGAGCGAGCCAGCTGGACAGATTGGGAAGTGCTAGCCAGGCTCCCAGAAACTGTACCAGCGGGGTCAAGCGGACCACAGGCGTACCCCCCATGGGGCAGTGAGGCGGAATGACTGGCCCAGACATGGGAGCGTCCCGAGGTGTGGGTGGGGTCGAATTCCGTGCCCTGACAGAGGAGACCAGGGAAGGACCAGCGTTCCACGGTGGTCTCGTCTGCCAGGGGGCTGGCGACAGAGGGGGCCGAGAGTTGCGAGGCTCTTGAGGCTCGGAGGTCTTGAGGCTCGGAGGTGAAAATGTCAGTTCTTTCTTTACAAGGATTCTCCCCCGGCCCTCCAGCGGGGGAAGGAGTGGCTCTGCTACCATCTCCTGAGAAAGAACCGAGTTCACCTCCGAGCCTGCCTTCCTGCGGCGTCCTCCACGCCTCGGCCCGGGTGAAGGCTGCTGCTGGGGCTGAGCGGGAGGAACGAGGGCCGCAGGAGGCCGGCCTCGGTGGGGAGCAGACTGAGGCCTCTGAGCTGGCGGCTGGGTGGAGGCAGCAGCAGGCCACCGGGGCAGAATATGTTTGATCGCTTCAGTCTGTCTCTGAGCGGTCGAGAACTGTTGGGCGAAGTCCTGGACCGCCCCGCCGAATAGCCCATCCTGGGAAATGGGAGAATTGAGGAAACGGGTTCGCTCAGAACCAGGTTGAGCCATAAGTGGCGCTCCTGGACCACAGAAGTGGACATCACCTGACCGAGAGAGCGAGCGGTCACCTTCGTCGCTCGTAGAGCGAGGTCGGTGGCCGCCCGCAGCTCCTGCATTAATGCGGGGTCAGCATTGCCCTCGTGCATGTCTCTGAGCACCTTGGCCTGGTAGACCTGAAGGGTGGCCATCGCATGCAGGGCGGACGCGGCCTGGCCCGCAGCTCTGTGGGTCTTCGCCACCAAAGTAGACGTAAACCCACAGGCCTTGGACGGGTGCTTTGGGTCACCATGCCATGTCGCAGTGCTCTGGGGACACAGTTGCATCGCAGCAGAGCGCTCAACAGGGGGAACCCCAGTGTACCCTTTCACCGCGCCGCCGTCGAGGGCAGTGAAGGCGGAAGTGGCTGCCGAACGATCGCGAAAAGTCAAGGGAGACTTCCACGACTTCGACACCTCTTCATGCACTTCCGGGAAGAAGGGCACTGGGGGCTGACGGGCGCCTTCGGCACAGGCCGCCCCCAGATACCAATCATCTAGCCGAAAGCGCTCGGGACATGGCGGAGGGTTCCACACAAGCCCAAGAGCCTCGGCCGCCCGGGAAAGCATGGCTGTGAGCTCTGGATCAGACTCGGGCAATGCTGGGACTCCCAAAGGAGGCAACACAGCCGAATCGTCATCTCCGGAGGAATCCAGCCCACCTTGTGATGTGGCGATCGACATAGTATTCTCCGCCGGTGCGCCAAATGAAACGCAGGGCCCAGGACGGGAAACACCTGCGCCCTCATCTGGCAACACCACAGGTTGCAGTGTGCTAGAAGGGGGTGTGGCCTGAGGAGGATTCATCGGGTTGGCCCACACCGTCACCCTCAAGTCACCCTGACCACCAGCCAAAGTATTCCCACTCGTGGAGGGAATAGATTGGGGTGTGGTAGAGGGGACTCTCCCTCCAGCACGGAGATCATGGAGTCTTGACCGCAACACTGCGATGGCCATGTTCCCGCAGTGGGAACATGACTCATCCATGAACGTGCGTTCGGCGTGCACGAGGCCCAAGCACGCCAAACAGCGATCATGCCCGTCAAACGGAAGAACCAGCCGACCGTACCCAGGAACGGAGCACGGACGAGACATCTTGAAACAGACGTGCCGCGTGCAGCTCTTTTAAAGAAGAGTTTTTGCTCTGCAGAATGCCGAAGCGCCTAGGGAGAACACACACGCTGTGCTAGATCACTGCACAGATCAGACAGGAATGCGGAACTCGCTAGAACGCGCCGTTACACCAACACTCTGGAGAGACACTCGTCTTGAAGAGAAAAACGCTCAGGCAGTAACACTCGGTTCTGAAGCAGAAACATAATGCGAGATTGCCACGCAACGCCCTTTATACCCACGCGGTGGGGCGGGGTTGCGTTATGCAAATTCCGCAGACCCATGGCATTTTCATGCCATTGGCTCGTTTTGTACAGCTCAAAGGCGATTGGCTTCTAAGTGAAACCCCCATTTCGTCAGTAACTGACTTAACTCGTAGTGTACTGACTGAAAGGGAACTACGGATTAAGTTATTTCTTACTCTTAAAAACTAGCCCCCGGTTTCATAGACAAGGCTTAAGCTAGTCCCAGACTAAAACGCATGTTTGAGCTGCACTGACATATCTTAAAATATGTCAGCACCATTGTTTTGTCTCAAGATGCACACCAGTAATGTTTTTTTCTAAGGCATGTTTATAAAAGCTACTTAAATGTCCTAATTGAACTAAGGCCTAATCCTGGCTTAATCTAAGCCCTGTCTGTGAAACCTGTAGTGATGGGTCGGTCCTGAACAATTCGTTCATTTTGAACAAATCTTTAATATGACTCAGGAACAGCGAACTGTCTCAGAGAGTGATTCGTTCATTTTGTGTTGACGGCGCATGCGCAATATCCCATAGGTTCTGTACAGGAAACAGAATTGATTAGTTCACATCTCGAGACTTCAGGTTTGAGTTTGAGTCGTTTGTTCATCCCGTGACATCCCCATAGAGGCTATGCTGTCTGTACCGGAAAGAGAAATGATTAGTTCACCTCTCAAGTCTTCGGGTCTGACTCGTCTCGTTCTTTTGTCACGTGACGTGACAGCTGTATTTGGATACAGAATTAGTTAATTCCCAAACTTCCTTACAAACAAGCGCGTAGTCAGTTTTTTTTAAACTCTTACAGTTAGCTACATGATGCGTTTCTGGTCTCAAATTGTAGCTTTTTTATTTCTTGCAATTTATAATAATTTTTTTGAATTTCTGTCATGATGGTTATTTTCCATAACGTGGTAATAATAAATAGTGCTTTAAACAAACTTTATCCGTATAATAGGGAAATCACTTTGAAAAAGCAAAGATACAGTGGGGAGAACAAGTATTTGATACACTGCCGATTTTGCAGGTTTTCCTACTTACAAAGCATGTAGAGGTCTGTAATTTTTATCATAGGTACACTTCAACTGTGAGAGACGGAATCTAAAAAAATACAAAAATCCAGAAAATCATATTGTATGATTTTTAAATAATTAATTTGCATTTTATTGCATGAAATAAGTATTTGATCACCTACCAACCAGTAAGAATTCCGGCTCTCACAGACCTGTTAGTTTTTCTTTAAGAAGCCCTCATGTTCTCCACTCATTACCTGTATTAACTGCACCTGTTTGAACTTGTTACCTGTATAAAAGACACCTGTCCACACACTCAATCAAACAGATTCCAACCTCTCCACAATGGCCAAGACCAGACAGCTGTGTAAGGACATCAGGGATAAAATTGTAGACCTGCACAAGGCTGGGATGGGCTACAGTACAATAGGCAAGCAGCTTGGTGAGAAGGCAACAACTGTTGGCGCAGTTATTAGAAAATGGAAGAAGTTCAAGATGACGGTCAATCTCCCTCGGTCTGGGGCACCATGCAAGATCTCACCTTGTGGGGCATCAACGATCATGAGGAAGGTGAGGGATCAGCCCAGAACTACACGGCAGGACCTGGTCAATGACCTGAAGAGAGCTGGGACCACAGTCTCAAAGAAAACCATTAGTAAAACACTACGCCGTCATGGATTAAAATCCTGCAGTGCACGCAAGGTCCCCCTGCTCAAGCGTTTGCCAATGACCATCTGGATGATCCAGAGGAGGAATGGGAGAAGGTCATGTGGTCTGATGAGACAAAAATAGAGCTTTTTGGTCTAAACTCCACTCGCCGTGTTTGGAGGAAGAAGAAGGATGAGTACAACCCCAAGAACACCATCCCAACCGTGAAGCATGGAGGATGGAAACATCATTCTTTGGGGATGCTTTTCTGCAAAGGGGACAGGACGACTGCACCGTATTGAGGGGAGGATGGATGGGGCCATGTATCATGAGATCTTGGCCAACAACCTCCTTCCCTCAGTAAGAGCATTTAAGATGGGTCGTGGCTGGGTCTTCCAGCATGACAACGACCTGAAACACACAGCCAGGGCAGATGGCTGTGTGATCGGGAGATGAGGTAAACTGACTGCATAGCCTGAATGAAGACCCAGATAAGCAATGAATTAATCGTTTCTGTTTCTGATTATTTGGCCTTGTCCTTGCATTGCATTTTTTTCTTATTCTAAATGTGATCAACGTCGCGTAAGTTGATGTGTTGGGCGATTTGGCCATTATATGTAACATTTTAATGTGTTGGGGAATTTGGCTATTAACATGTAACATTTTAATTATATTCTGCTGAAATGAATGAAATGACTCGAAAAAAGATTTGTTCATTTTGATGAACGAGATTCAAAGATCCGAGTCAGTAAAATTATCTGAACTTCCCATTACTAGAAACCTGGGCCAGGTTGCATGAAAGCCCTTAGTTATACAGTTAAGGGTACCCTTAGTGAAACATGGGTTGCAAGAAAAAACCTAAGGGTCCACTTAAGGAACTTTAAAGCTGTCATTAAATATTTTCCCTTAATTACTTTAGAGTTCCCTTAAACTCTGTTATGCGTTGCAACAAAGTCCTTAGTCAATGTCACTGTTACTTTTATTTCTATAGCACTATTAAAACAACACATGTTGACCAATGTGCTTTACATTATCTCAGTATAAAAATATAATAATACAATAGTAGTACAATAATAATAATAAAACTTATCAAGTCAAGTCACCTTTATTTATGTAGCGCTTTTTACAATGCCGATTGTATCAAAGCAGCTTCACAGTGTTAACAGGAAAATAATGCAATAGAATTTGATTCGCTCTGGAGAAAACGGTGATGTCATCCAGCTAATTTCAATTATCATATAGTGTCAATGCGGGCAGATCAGTAATATAATTGAAATTTTAGTGTCCCCAACTGAGCAAGCCAAAAGACAAAAGCGACGGTGGCAAGGAACCAAAACTCCTTCAGTGGCCAGAATGGAGAAAAAAACCTTGGGAGAAACCAGGCTCAGTCGGGGTGCCAGTTCTCCTCTGGCCGACGAACAAATAGTGTATGATTATGATTCTGGCAACATTACAGGTCTGAAGTCATATTAGATCGAAAGATATTCGCAAGATTATTCGAAAGATTAGAGTCGTCACGCCGGATACGGGTTTAATGAGGATGTCGTGTCGATGCAACATTTACAGGGGGGAGTTTAATTGAGACGGTCTCTGCAGACATTTCACAGATTTCGTAGATTCTATAGCCTACGTGTAGAGCTGGTTTCCTCCTGTGTTCTCACCTCAAATGGGTAGATGCACTGAGAGGCCCTGGCTCTTTTCGGCTTGCTGCGCTACGGCGCTTATATTCTCCAGAAGCAAACTCTGTCGAGTCCTCCATCACCCTCGGTGCCGGACGTGGCGGAGCGTCTGGCATCAGGCCCTTTGCCGCTGAATCCTTGAGAACCGGTACTGGGTGGGGGTTATATGAGTGACCCTGCGGGGATCCCATATATTAAGCCTGTGTCTTTCCCTTGGGAGAGCCCCCCCTTCAGTGGGGCTGGAGCCCCCTCTCTGTTGCGGGCTACGGCTCAGCATTGTACTCCACATAACTCCTTCGGGGTACAATGTGGGTTCCGCAGCGTTCCCTTCCACTAGGGCACGCTTTCCCAGTGTTATCCAATAGTCACTGAGCGGGTCATGCGGAACAGCAGTGATGGACTTCTCTGTGTGAGCCCCGTCTCATCAGGTAAGAGAGCTCAGGAGGCTCACACAGGGCACTGTAAGGGGGCAGAGGCAATGGCGCTTTGGTAGGGATTCCTATTCGTCGGTCTCCGACGTGGCATCGTAAGTGAGTCGACTGAATGGGAACGTCTTGGTTATGTATGTAATCCTCGTTCCCTGAAGGAGGGAACAGAGACGCCACGTTCCGTTGCCATGTCCTCTGTACCCTGCTGGGGTGCCAGTTCACCTACTTGGCTCCTCAGCAAAAAACTAATTTGATGCAAGCACCTGTGCCTCATTTATACTCATGCTGAGTGGCATGAGCAGCTGGTGCAATCATTGCATGCCAATGTGCATTGGCTCATTTAGTTACACTCGAAGTAGATTGGCTCTCGCTAGCGAGATTCCTATTCGTCGGTCTCCGACGTGGCATCTCCGTTCCCTCCTTCAGGAAACGAGGGTTCCCTTTCGTTCAGTCACTCCGAGTAACGTCAGTGACTGACGAATGGGGGTTTCGCCTAGAAGCCTATCATCTTCGAGATCTAGAAAACGCCCAATGGCAGTGCCAATGCCATGGGCATGTGGAATTTGCATAGTGTAACTCCGCCCCACATCGTGGGTATATAAGGAAGTACGCTGGCGACATCGCATTATGTTTCTGCTTCGGAGCCAAGAGTATCTCTCTCTTCACTCCTTAAGCCTTCTGAGTTATTGTCAAGCTTCTTCGAGACGAACAGCTTTCCAGTCGGTGTTGGTGTTACGGCGCGTTCCAGCGATCGTTTACTGCCTGCCTGCTGATCTGTGCAGTGGTCTGCATCCAGCTGGTATCTGGTCCCTGGGCGCTTCAGCATCGCTGCGAAGCTTCCTCTCCTAAAAGAGCTCACACGTGGCATGTCTTTTTCAAGATGTCTCGCCCGTGTGCTTCTGGTGATGCCCCTCTGATGGGCACAATCACTGCCTGATGTGCTTGGGCTTTCAGCACGCTCAGGCAGCGTTTGTGGATGAGTCATGTTCCCACTGCGGGGACATGGCCATCTCGGTGCTGCGGTCGAGACTCAATGAGCTCCGTAATAGAGTGAGAGTCCCCTCTGCCACACCCCAATCTGCGGTCTCTACGCGAGGCGACACTTTGGCTGGTGGCCAGGGTGACCTGAGGGTGACGGTGTGGAACAAAGCCCCGACGCTCATGCCTCGGACCACACCCCCCTCTAGCGCACCGTTCCCGCCGTGCGCCCAGATTGAGACACCGGAGCCGGCTCCTGCTGTTCCGAGTGTGTCGTTTGGGCCCGCAGAGGACGAGCAGATGTCGGTCGCCGCATCACAAGGTCCTCCGAGGATGATGATTCGGCTATGCTGCCGCCTTCCGGTGTGCCAGCATTGCCCGAGTCGGACCCGGAGTTGACAGCCATGCTTTCCAGGGCAGCCGCGAGCCTCGGGTTGGAGTGGAACCCTCCACCCCGTCCTGAACGCTCGCGGTTGGACGATTGGTTTTTGGTTTTTCTGACACCCGTCGGACCACGCCTCCAATACCTTTTTTCCCAGAGATGCATGAGGAGGTCACGCGGTCCTGGAAGTCCCCGTTGTCTTCCCGTGACCAATCGGCGGCCTCCTCCGCCTTCTCTGCCCTCGACGGGGCCGCGGCCAAAGGGTACACTGGGGTTCCCCCGGTTGAACGCTCTGTTGTGATGCAACTGTGTCCTCAGAGTGCTTCAACATGGCGTGGCGACCCAAAGCACCCCTCCAAAGCCTGTAGCTTCACATCAACCTTGGTGTCGAAATCCTACAGAGCTGCGGGGCAGGCTGCCGCCTCTCTGCATGCCATGGCCATCCTCCAGGCCTACCAGGCCCGGATGCTCAGGGACATGCACGAGGGTAGAGCTGACCCAGGGCTCAGAAATGAGCTGCGTGCCGCCACCGACCTCGCCCTCCGGGCGACGAAGGTGACCGCACGCTCCCTGGGCCAGGTGATGTCCACAGCAGTGGTCCAGGAGAGACACCTATGGCTCAACCTGGCTGATATGCGGGACACCGAGCGGACTCGTCTCCTCGACGCTCCCATATCCCAGGATGGGCTATTCGGCGGCGCGGTTGAGAACTTCGCCCAACAGTTCTCAGCCGCCCAAAAGCAGACTGAGGCTATTAAACACATACTGCCCTGGCGGCCAGCTGCTGCTTCCACCCAGCCTCCGGCACAGTTGCCTCAGCCTGCTCGCCGCCGAGGGCGCCCTCCCGCGGCTCCCGCGCCGCCCCAGCAGCAGCCTCCACCTGGGCCGTGCCGTGGAGGACGCCGCAGGAAGGCGCCCCAGTCCGCTCCAGCCCCACAGCCCGCCAAGCGCCAGGCTAAGCGGCGCTCCTGACGCGGACAGCTCAGGGATGGGCAGTTCTTTCCAGGAGATGGTAGCAGGGCCACTCCTTTGAGAGAATCCTTTGTTCCGCTGCTGGCCCCCGGGTCAGTAGCACCCTATTATGGTCAAAGAAAGAACTGATATGCCCATCCCTGAGCAACCAGAGACCGATGGCAGTGTGCGCCGCCACCCGGGCCACGCCACTCTCATCCCTCTCTGACGCCAGTCTCCTCTCAGAGCAGACCCCAGTGGAACGCGTGTCCTTCCCTGGTCTCCTCTGTCAGGACGCGGCTGATGACCGTGCCCCCACACCGGGACGCTACGCCTCCTACGTCCGGGCCGGTCACGCCGCCTCGCTGCCCCACCCGGGGTACGTCTGTGGTTCGCATGACCCCGCTGGTGCAGTTTTTGGGAGCCTGGCTTCAGCTTCCTGGACTGTCCCGCTGGGTCGCGAAGACCATCAGGCTCGGCTATGCGATTCAGTTCGCTCAGGCTCCTCCCCGTTTACGGGGAGTCCGATACACCATGGTGGGGCCCAACGCCCCTGTCATGCGTGCGGAGGTTGCTACCTTGCTGGCGAAGGGTGCGATCGAGCCTGTCCCTCCAGCCGAAATGGAGTCTGGCTTCTACAGCCCTTACTTCATTGTACCCAAGAAAACCGGTGGGTTACGACCGATCCTGGACCTGCGCGTCCTGAACCGATCCCTTCACAGGCTTCCGTTCAGAATGTTGACAGCGAAACGCCTTTTCGAATGCGTTCGTTGCAGCGATCGACCTGAAGGACGCCTACTTCCATGTCTCCATTCTTCCTCGACACAGACCGTTCCTGCGGTTTGCTTTCGAGGGGCGGGCATACCAGTACGCGGTCCTCCCATTCGGGCTAGCTCTGTCCCCTCGCGTCTTCACGAAGATGGTCGAGGCAGCCCTTGTGCCACTCAGGCAACACGGGGTTCGCATCCTGAACTACCTCGACGACTGGCTGATCGTCAGTCACTCTCGAGAGCTGGTGTGCGAACACAGAGACCTGGTGCTCCAGCACCTAGCCCGTCTGGGCCTTCGGGTCAACTGGGAAAAGAGCAAACTCTGCCCAGTGCAGAGGATCTCTTTTCTCGGTATGGAAATCGACTTGGTCGTCATGTGTGCGCAGCTTACAAGCGAGCGCGCACAGTCACTGCTGACTTGCCTCCGTCAAATCGAGAGCAAGAGTGCAGTTCCACTGAAGTTATTTCAGAGGCTCCTGGGGCATATGGCATCTGCAGCCGCGGTAATGCTGCTCGGATTGCTTCATATGAGACCGCTTCAGCACTGGCTTCGCGATCGTGGCCTCCTGTTGGGCTCTAGCGCATGGCGCCTCGCTAACAGACATTTGCAGAGCTGCAGGCTGGGCGACACCCAACACATTCGCCAGATTCTATAATCTCCGAGTGGAGCCAGTGTCCTCTCATGTACTCGCCTCTACTAGTGGCCGGTAATGGACTAGGCTCAGGTGTCTTCGCTTGCTCGCCATTCCACTCCACGGACTGGATACGTGCGATATTTCCTCAGGTAGTTTCCCTGAAGCCCTGAGTTCCTCCAGCACTGTTGATGCCGACACCAGTATGTCTGCCCACTCGGTCAGGCCCTCGTGTTAGGCTAGGTGCCACCGTGTGCATGGTTCCCCCGTTGGGCGACCCCCACATGTGTATTTCCACTGTAAGCCTCCCTGAGCATGTGTCTTTCTCTTGGCAAGCCCCTTGCCACCCCTGGGGGTAAAAATTCTTCCACCTTCGGCTGGTTACCCCAGAGTTCTCCATATGTACCCCTGAGCGGGTCATATGTGTATCCTTAAGTCCTCCCTACGGGTAGGCGCTTGGCGCATACTTCCATCTGGAATATGCTTCCCAGTGTACCTTGGTATTCCTGTGTTAAGTGGGAGTCCTTCGTCCGTACTAGCTTACGACAGGGAGCTCACGCTTACGCAGGGCACTGGATGACAGCCGAGTGGCGTGATTACATTGGGACCCCCATTCATCAGTCACTGACGTTACTCGGAGTGACTGAACGAAAGGGAACGTCTTGGTTGAGGAGGGAACGGAGACGTAACGTCCCTCTGCTACTTCCGCTGTACCGCTGGAACGGCCGGGAGTTCAGTCTTGGCTCCTCAGCAGGTAAACATAATGCGATGACGCCAGCGCACTTCCTTATATACCCACGCTGTGGGGCGGAGTTACGCTATGCAAATTCCGCATGCCCATGGCATTGGCACTGCCATTGGGCGTTTTCTAGATCTCGAAGATGATAGGCTTCTAGGCGAAACCCCCATTCGTCAGTCACTGACGTTACGTCTCCGTTCCCTCCTCAGGGAACGAGGGTTACATACGTAACCGAGACGTTATCGTTCATCAACGTAACTGCAGTGAAAATACTTGCCTTTAACCTACTAATAAGCTAACGAAAGCATACTGCGATAGAATCAATCGCAGTTTAACCTGTAGTTGTGGGATAGTATGCTCACAACTAAATCTGCAAGAAAATGCAGCTGCTCGCTTATTTCCGTATTTCCATAGTTTAATATATTTGTATTGCATGTTAAGAACAATACTGTTGCCATTGCACAATCAACTCATTAGCCAAATGCATGACTCATACCAAGATGATCTTAAGCAAGATGCTACAGAACTTTATTCACTGCAATGTTAATATTATTTGCTACATTACCATCTGAATTACTATACATGCTGCTGAGGTTTATATTACTTGTGACCAAATTAAAATTCGCAACATTACTGTATGGAAGTGCTATGCATGCTACTGATGATAATAATAACAATAATCTCAAACATTACAATCTGAATTTGCCATGTATGCTACTGCAAAATTTTTGCAAACAATGCAATATGCATATCTATGCTGCTACTATACACTGTTAGACCGTACCAGGATTTTTTACAGTAAAATTTGACAGTCAATTGTACAGTTATTTACTGTAATCTACTTTATAGTATGTTACTGTAAAAATACCATGCACTAAATTAAAGCTCGAGTGAAACTCATTTCATTTGCAGAAACCAACTGCCTTAAATTGACCAACTGCCATTTCAATGTAAAAAAGTATATTTATAATGCGCTAGTAATGTGAGTATATTATTACCGTGAATAAATTTCATTTGAGTCCACTAAAAAATATTTTAAATAAAAAGACTTTCCCTGCATCAGCAACTATACAGTCACCGTCTGTTAAATAAAGCAACATGCAGCATATCATCAGTGTTTCTTGGTCTTCTGCTGGACTGAAGCACAGGCTCTACTCTTTAGCACAATGGTGACACACAAAACTCAATTTTTACGGTAAACTGCTGGCAACAGTGTTGCCAGTATATAAATGTTTTTTAACTTACAGTTTATTACTGTTAAAATACATTTTGTGGGTGTGTCATTTTAACTTACACCTATGTGTGAATGTTTACAGTCTTAGTTCTCGTGACCAGCTACTGTTTATACCATTTGGGGTACTATTATTTTCAAAGTCGGGGGTGATTGCCTGTATTGTCTTTAGATGCTTTTGTTCTAGTGGTCACTTCTAAGGCAGAGTGTAAGGTCAACACCCTTAAGGACTGCCCACTGAATACCTAAAAAATACCATGCACAGCTCCCTTAGTCAGACTTGATGGACTGCAGCCACCAACAGCACGTGTTCTCAATAAAGAATCCTGCTGAAGACACAACCAAGTCTCCTGCTCTTCGCTTTTGAGTTTTTCCAACAAGTTCCTATGGATCGCAAGTTCCCGTATTTATCGCAAACATAGAGATTGGTCAATGAAGAAGGGGAAGCTTGTGAAAATGAGCATTGTAACTCGGAGGAACATATTATACATAGTTGTCTAGCAATGATGTGGTGGACATTACTAACTGCAGAGAGTTTAGAACAGAAGATTTGCTGGCAAACCTCAAGCACAATCGTTGGGCCCTATTTTAACGATCCGAGCGCATGGTCTGAAGTGCATGGCGCAGGTGCACTTAGGGCGTATCCAAATCCACTTTTGCTAGTTTAACGACGGAAAAAACGGTCCAAAAGAGTTGTACCTAGTCATTTAATGAGTAATGGGTGTGTTTTGGGCATTACGTGCAATAAACCAATCAGAGTCTCATATCCCATTCCCTTTAAAAAGCCAGTTGCGCTCGCGCCATTGCGGATTTGTTAATGACATGGCTGAATTTGCAGGCGGAAAGACTGAACACTTCGCCAGAGAGGAATCCTTTTATTTTTTTATATTTAAAAATGTTTGTGTGCTGCTGCGCATCCCTGTGTGTGTAATAAGCAGAGTGTACGTGCGTTGTGCACCCTTCTATGACGCGCCCTTTAAATAACACAAAAAATACTGTTTTCAGTCGTCTCAAAAATAGCAACACACCAACAATGCGCCTGAACACACCTCGTTTTCAGACCAGCACGCCCATGGGCGCAAGTCCCTTTGCTATTTAAACAACGTGGAGCTGGACGTGAAAATGATAACTGCATGATACTGGGCTGAAACTAGCAAAAAACACTTGCGTTGCATTGCGCCGGGTGTATGATAGGGCCCTTAGTCTGTTGATTTTAAAATTAAGAGAAAAGCATTGTATTGCTGCCACAGTTCAGTATTGTGGAGAACCTGCAAGTTATCTTTCAGGAGTTGTAAGTTGTGAGTTTATAAGATTTCATCTTCAGCAGCAACAACATCAAATTGACACTAATGCTGATGACGATTTATCTGAACTACTTAATCAGCAAAATGTTTTTGATAAATGCATTTGACAGATCGGTAGTGAATGGAGCACTATCCCACATAACAACATTGTGCCGCCCCAGATCTGGCCCACATCTGGCACATGTGGAATGCTGATCTGGCCCACATGCTACGTGGAACGACGGCCCTTGGGTGGCCCACTCCTGTTTGCCAGATCTGGGCCACAAGCAGGCCATAGCAATGCCACATGTCAGCCAAGAGCAAAGAAATAAACCAGAACTGGACCTTATCTGAGCCACAAAATCTGTGTATAATAAGTATGGAGTCATCTCAGCCTTAATAATCCTGTTAACAAGCAGAATCACTGAAGGAAAGAAGAGAACAGAAAAAGAGACGAGCACAAACACAACAACTACAACTGACTTCAGCAACAGGGAGTCCTTGGGGGTCAAAATACTACATACTAACAACATACTAACATCAGATGTCACAAAGTCTTTTTAAAAATGTTTGGGGAAAAATTATAATCATAAACGATATTTTAACTGCTATATATCATTATACCTAATATAACATTATCCTCTCTTTGTTTAGAAACCAAGCATACCCAACCCTGTGCTATATATAAAGGGATGTGCCTTGGATTAAGAGTCTCTACTAGAAATAATGATGGAAGGGGAGAAGTTCTGTGAAGTAGACGATGTGACCATGGCTCTAGTTGTTTTAATGGCAATACACTGCATCTTCAACATTTGAGTATGCTTCAAAGATGTGACACACCCTAAAATTAATCAAAGTATTTAATTTTTGTCACATTGGTTCAACTTTTTAAACCAGAAGAACAAAAACTTTTTTAATTACTATAGTTAAACCACGATTAATTTTGTAGTTACTATGGTTTTACTACAAACCATAGTTAAACCACTGTAACTTTAAATAAAATTATTTTTTGTAAGAGGTGAGGTGTCGACATTTCATGATGAAATATTAAAAGATCATCCTGTCCCACTGAAACACCTATATAGCTGCTATTTATTATAATAATAATAAACAGATAAAGGTCAAAATGTTAGCCATTTAGTCTGTATGTTTAGGGCTCAAAAAATGAAACACTTTGCCTGTTTCCCTTTAGCCCCTACAAGCAATGTGAAATGACAGATGTTTAGATATACAGTTGCAGTCAAAATTATTCATCCCCCTTGATCTGCAATACATTTTGCTGCCAAGAACAAAATTTTATGAAAACAATTCAACAATTCCTGTCCGGGGGAGGGCACCGGGCTCGGAATTTTGGCCCGAACCCAGAGTATCCCCCCCGTGATAGAGAGAGTCTAGAACTAGACTGTATTGTATTATGGATTGTGTTGACGTCTAATAAGAGTTTATTAAGTAAGGAGATGGGGTGGTGGAGGGATGCTAAAAAACTGTCAACGAAAGGAGGTAAATCTGCTGTATATATACACCTCTTACCGTTGATTAAATTGATTAACTTAATGTGCTCCACTCGTGTTTAATTGGGTTCAATTATCTGAACGTGCTCCTCCCGAAATTTGTTAATAAAACATCACTCTGTGAATGGTAAGTTGATGAGAAATGAAAAAAATCAAATTGGCTCCAAACATTTGTGTTCAGAATTTTTCAACCCTCAAAAGTCAAATTTAGTGCAGAATCTTTTATTCTTTATAACCTCCAATAAACGCTACCTGTTAGTGCTTAGAAGCTTCTGTTACCTCTCTACTGCAATCTTGGCCTATTCCTCGCTTGAAAAAGCTTCAGGATCACTGATAATCTTTGGTTTTCACATTACCACTGCTTTCTTCAGTTTCCACCAAATATTTTCAACGAGATTTAGATCTGAAGACTGTACAGGCCACTCAAGAACATTCTACAACTGATCCTTGAACCAAGCTTAAGTAGATTTGGATGTATACTTTGGGACGGCTGTCCTGCAGGAAAGTCCATTGATCACCAAGGTTCAGTCCCTGCACCGAAGGCATCACCATCTTTGCCAAAATGGCTTGATACTTCAAAGAATTAATGATGTCCTTCATACAGTCAAGATTTTCACTTCCTGCAACACCAAAGCACCCCCATAACAAGACTGGACCACCTTCATGTTTGACCATGGAGATGGTGTTCTTCTGCTCATAAGCTTTGCCTTTTTTGCACCAGACATACCGCTGATCCATGGGTCCATAAAGTTCCAGTTTGGTCATATCACTCCATAAAACATTCTTCCAGAACTCCACAGGTCTATCCAAATTAATTTTACCATATTCAAGTCGGCCTTTAATGTTCTCCTTGGTCAAGAGTGGCATTCGGCAAGATGTCCCAACATGAAGGCCATGCTTGTCTAGTGTTCTTCTTATACTCTGCATTGAAATGTTTTTCCTCCTTTCATCAGGTCATCTTGCAAGTCTTTGGCAGTAAATTAAGGGTTTTTCTGAGTTTCTCTGATTAAACATTTTATTCCCCTTAATGATATTGTGCTTTTTCTTCAAAACCCTCAATGGTTTTCTGGCACAACAAATTTTAAACTTATGAATAAGGCTGCCAGCTCTTTCTCTAGGAACTTTTTATTGTAGCCATAGACTTTCTAATGTAATAAAACAATTTGTTCTCTATAGCTTTTGTGAGAGTTCTTTTGACTTGGCTGTATTTGCTACTTTAGCACATGCATGAACTAAATGTATGTATGTGTAACAGCACAAGCTAATTCAGTTTTGTTATAGAGTTTCCAAAGGCTTAATTGTGTTTTAACACAATTTTGTACCATACCCTACAAATAAGTGACTTAAAAACAGCAGCGTTGAATAATTATGACATAGCTGTTTTACAAAAATATCCCGTAACCCAAAAGCATTACATTATATATTGTCATTATCACTTTTAATTTGCCACTGAACTGTTATAGATACATAAAAAACAAAAAACAAAACTCTGTATCTTTAGAAAAGCCTACATTTGTAAATTATTACAGTCTCCGGGGGGGTTGAATAATTTTGATTGCAACTGTATGTTTCTCTGAACCAACACTAGCTTGAGCAACACATGCTGGCCTCTGGAAAAGATTGGTGAGAATTTCCTGTATGAAAAAAAAAAACCTACAAAGAGTTTAGATGTTTTAGAAATGTAATTTCTTAAATAAATCAGAGAGAATACACACACAATCAAAAATAATTTTGCACAATTTATACTACATTGCAACAAGTTAACTGTTGATTTTTACATATTTGGATGTTTTTGTGTTTTTAAAGTAGTATGTGGCCTTAGTAAAGGTTTAATTTAATCGATAAATAGTGTTTATTGTATAATAGTAAAATAACAGTTTTTGCTGTGGCTATGGCTATTTCGAAAACATGCATAACAGTGCACCCAAACTTGACTGTTTAGCCTTTAGACAAAATCTCACATATTAAATGTGGCAGTAATTCATTGGGCAACATGTATTTAAAGTTGTAGAATTAAACTCTGAATACATCTGACGTATTTGTATTACTTGTATGTGCTTTAAAATCCTATGTGCTTTTTTGTGATCACTGATGAGAACTTTTATTTTGCTTTAGGTATGTGACGTCATAAGGCCGCGCAGCGCTCCTGCTGCATCTTTGATTTGGCTGTTCAAAGGTTTGTGTTTTTAAGCATTTTAAAGTGTTTTAATCGATGCAACCCGTTAATGAAATTGCATGGCTTTTAAAAGAATTCGGTTTTCATTGTTACTGAGTGTGACATTGTAATTCTTTAGCTAGTGTGAATGTTATTTTTGTGAGTAAAGCGAATTATTGCTCGTGTGATTTAAATTACTGTAATGTTTCTTACTTTGGAATAAAGCGCGCGATTCACCGCTCGCTGGCGACGCGTGCTGGTCAAAACTGTAAATGAAACGAAGAAAACTGCAACTTAGTAGTATTAGTAGTAACTTAAACAGTATTAAATATAAAATTTACAAAATATTAAACACCAAACGTAGATCATTATGAAATACGAAGTGTTTTTGCAATTTGTATTCTTTTATTAGTTAGCAGTTTGTTTGTTTTTGTAGTTAATCAGGGCAGCATTTCTCAAAAACATCGTGAGCTATATGTTGACCTGATCGTAGAGATCATTGGGGACTGCTAAACTAGGTAGCAGATTGAGACGCACCCAGAGATTTAGTTTGGATTTATTTTTCTTTCTGTTAATTATTCTTATCCTAAACATGACAGAGTGTCCAAACACACTGAAAAACTCCTGGTGAAGCAACAAAGAGCCACCTGATGCACAATAAAGATGGCGTTTATTAAAGAGGAGAGTGAAGACATCAAGATTGAAGAAGTATTCAGTGTGAAACAAGAAGATACTGAGGAACAAACAGGTTGGTTTCATTCTCAAAGCTGAACTCAGTAATTTGATCCTTCTTAAAATGTTTCCCTCTTCAGAAACGAATGATATTTTTTGAAAAATGTCATATGAGCGCAGGGCTTGACGCTTACTTTTTTCCCAAGGAGCACCTGTGCTCCTAACTTGAAAAATTTAGGAACGCATTTAGAAACTTTAGGGGCGAAACTAACGATTTTTGCATTTTTATATGTATATATAAAAAAAACACACTGTAACATATTTTTTAGCCATACTGGTGTTTAGTATCACTGAGATACTATATAGTTTTTGCTAATATTTTGAATTCAATTTAATTCTGCTTTCATTTTAATTTTAGTTAAAAGTTTTAGTTATTATTATTATTATTATTTATTTATTTAATGTCTGTATAGTTTTTGTTCATTTTTATTTTAGTTTTAGTTTGGTACATCAGGTTAATGGAACTAAATAACAGGTTAATTTCAACTAAATGTACTAAGAAAAGTACGTTTTTTTTTTTTTTTTGTTTTTTTTTAAAAAATTTTTAATTTTATTTTATGTCAGTTTACATTTATTTATTTCAAGTAAAGAGTTTTGTTTATGGTTTTATTTTTTGTTGACTATATTAACACTGATACTAGTTAAATCTATATATTTAATAATACGCGTCAAATAATGTTTTTAGTCTTTCCTTCCTGTGACAGGGCATCCCAGACAGAAGCTACAATAGTTTACTTTAAATTAAATGGAAATTAAATTACATACAGTTTGTGTAACCAAATAATAACTGGGGTGGAAATTTGGACACACGGCGTGACTTTTATTTAATAAACAAGCATGAAATACACCGGGACTCTTATTTTGAAATATCTTTGCTTTATTAATGCAGCTGCTCATTCAAATTCAGATGAGGGAGATAAAATATGCGTTCTTACAACCATATGCAACATATTACAATATAAACATGGTAAAGTAAACATTGTCATAATTGATCAGCATTAGTTCATAAGCAATCGCTTGGCATAAATGTGCGCTATTCATTGATTGCGAACTGATCTCAAGCTGTGTGAAGCGGACAGCGCTTCACACACAGCGCTTCGCGTTTCAAATCCTGAACATGGCGCTGTTGTGCAATATACGGGCTCGCACATTTATTTAATTAAATCATAGCCTTTTGAAGTTTAATAATCACATTAGGCAGTGTCGTGATTTTGTTTTTTCATCCCCAAAATATAAGATGTCTTTCACACATCTATTTTTAGTCGCAAATGCGAATGAAATGGTCGCACTGTCGAGCCCTGGAGTGTCCTAATTAAAGCAGCTGTGCTTGTCTTGGAACACGTGATCAGCCAAATGAAAAGCTCCTACTTTCAAGTTGGCCATTTGTTAGGGAAAATAATACAGAAGTAATCAAAATATAATTATTTTGTGTGAGAATAAAGGATTAGTTCACTTCAAAATGAAAATTTCCTGATATTTTACTCACCCCTATCTTATCCAAGATGTTCATGTCTTTCTTCAGTCGAAAAGAAATTAAGTTTTTTGAGGAAAACATTCCAGGATTTTTCTCCATATAATGTATTTCAATGGCAACCAACCGGGTTGAAGGTCCAAATCAATGCAGTTTCAAAAGGCTTCGAAGGGCTTCAGAGGCTCTGCACGATCCTAGCCGAGGAATAGGGTCTTATCTAGCGAAACCATCTGTCATTTTCAAAAAAAATTAAAAATGTTTATACGTTTTAACCTAAATTGCTCATCTTTGCGTAATCACGTCGGAAAGGTCACGCTAGATGTAGGCAGAAGTACCACCCCAAGCGAACGTGCGAAGACTAATACAAACTAATACCAAAATACACTCCATCTTCAACTTCAAAATCGTCAGACATCGTTGTTTTACGTTTTTGTGATAAAGGACGTTTGTATTAGTCTTCGCATGTGCGCTTTGTAAACACGGGGGCGGTACTTCTGCCTCGTCTAGCGTGACCTTTCCGACGTGATTACATAATCACTGGCGCGCCGCAGAGCAGCGCAAGATGAGCAATTTAGGTTAAAAAGTATATACTTTTTTTTTTTTTTTTTAATAAAACCCTATTCCTCGGCTGGGATCGTGCAGAGCCCTCTGAAGTCCTTCCTTTGAAACTGCATTGATTTGGACCTTCATCCCGTTGGTTGCCATTGAAGTCTATTATGTGGAGAAAAATCCTGGAATGTTCTCCCCAAAACAGTTAATTTCTTTTCGACTGAAGAAAGAAAGACATGAACATCTTGGATGAGATGGGGGTGAGTAAATTATCAGGAAATTTTCATTTTGAAGTGAACTAATCCTTTAAACCTAATATCAACTTCTGAACTGAAAACAATGAAAACCATTTAATCATAATCATCATCACATCACTTAATGTAACCGTATCTAACAAAACATGGACTCTACAGTAACAAACATTATACAAACTCTCTCACAAAAGTAATAACATATTGACATACCTGAACATACTCATCAGTAAATGAATTGAATCAAAAGTTGTGATGTAAGGAATGCTATTTCTGTGTCCAAGTCTCTACTCATATCCATTGAGAATACTATCTTAGCCATTTATGAACACTATTTATTCATATCATTCATAAAAGGTAAGCTTTTAAAAACTCTTTATTTGACACACCCATTGGTCTTGGAGTCTCTACTAATGAGCTGGTGACCTGAATTAGGTGTGTTTGATTAGGTAGACATACTACTGTTAGGCTGGATCCCAAATGGCACCCTAAACCCTCACGGTCTTCCTCTGAGTCCGCACTTTCGTAACGAAATGCCGCTTTGACTGCCGGGTAAAGTTTAGGGTTTTGACTTGCGGGCTCAGCTGAAGTGCGCATCGAGGGCGCATAACGGCTGCAAAGGGGACACTCGCAAGCACCCTTCTGAAACCTAAAATGATGAATAGGACACCCTACTGTCTCGTGGACTTAACGGACGCGCACACGGCAGCTATCATAAGTCCACAAGACCGAGCGTGCATAGAAGTGTGCCATTTGGGATTCAGCCTTAGTCGGGCTCAAAGAACAGGTTTGAGAACCACTGATCTAAATTATCATAAATATAATAGTTATCTAGAATTGTTTATTTGCTATTAACATAACAAAATTCACAATTAGCACATCAATTAAAACAGTATTACTCTAGTAACTTAAGTGCTTCGAACATCCATAACAAATCAATGGAAAAAGTTCCATTACATTTACAATTATACACCCAGTTAGACAGTTCAAAGTAAAAAAAAAATGCTTTATTGTTCTTCTACACCAACTGACATTGCACATTTGCTATTGTGATTTACACCAGCAATACAGTTTCAAGTATGGCACAGGGTTGGTCAGCACAAGTTCGCAATGGTTTACATAATTACATTTCAAAAAGTCACTTTAGTTTTATTTTTTTATTCTGTCCCAAGACAAGCATTACTCTTTGAATAAACTTGAAAGCGTCCTGCCTACACTGCCTTTCAGCCACACCCATTGAAGGGTTAGTTCTCTCAAAAATGAAATTTGTCATCAATTACTGACTCACATGACTTTCATTCATCTTCAGAACACAAATGTTTTTCAGAACACATGTTTTTCATGAAATCTGAGAGATTTTTCTTTTTTTTAAATTAAAAATATAATTTATGTTCTGAAAATGAACGATTTATGGATTTGGAATGACATGAAAGGCGAATGAATGACATTTTCATTATGAATGACATTTCAATGACTATCCATTAAAGTTTTAAATGCATTTTACATTTAAAATTAAGACCTTGTTTATGTTTGTTTTTTTTAATCTTGACTCATCAAAAATATGAAAGGTCTAGTAATAACTTTTTTGGGAGAAAAGTTTAGCCTAAAAGTTTAGGCTTACACTGAACTGCCACATTCTGTATGCAGCCCATGTCCGTTTTTGTTTTGCACGTACAGGGATAGAATCTCTCAGTAATATTCCAGCAAATACAAAGCAAATTTTTCCACTACTCAGTGGGCTTCTTAAGGTTAATTTAAGGCCCCGATATACTTTAAGTGAAATCGAAGAATGAACTGCTGTGACACCATTTCGAATGAAATCTGGCCGAAATGTTCGTTCGTTTGGAGTTCGTTTTGGGAGTTCAAAACGGCTTGCTAAAGCGAACTTTCCGGAAAAGTTAGCTATGGCTGGTAAACATTGGTCCGTGGCGATTACGTACTAGGTAGGTGTGCACAGAGGCTCTGCCTTCTTTCATGTGGTAAATCTTTTTTGTTTAATTTCTCCTGTTCAGTCCGTCAAGGTCAGACATCCGCTAGTGAAAACATGAACATGCTGGAGAGCTACTTTATAGTAGAAAATGTTGTATTTCTAATGAAATGAGACAATGACACTGTTTTTCATGTTTAATACAGTAAAGCTGCTTGATTTTAAGAAATCAATTGTGTAAAGTGCTATAGCTATAAATAGAGCCCGACCGATTTATTGGTCTGCCGATTTTATCGGCCGCTATGAGCCTGTCGCAGATATATCGGCGTATGTGCCGCAGATATGCCAGCGATATGAACGCGCCCGCGCGTCTCACAGCGTGCGAATATACACACAAAATTGTCAAAATGCCGTTATTGTTGAGTATCATCGTAAACATAGTCGGTTATGTCTTTAGTGAACGTAAACATGAAATTTGCCAGTCACTACCAGCGTTTTTGGTCATTTTCACAAGTTTCATGGCCCACAGAATATCTTGTTGTCGAACATGCAATATATCAAAAGAAAGAACAGACCCTCTGTTTTATTCTAGCTTCATGCATTATTTTTTTTATCAACACTTGAATGCAAGTTTCATGAAAAAAGCAACTAACTTGCATACAGATGGGATTCAGAACGATGATCAAAACACAGATCGAGTCCAACACCCCCAAAGCTTCACAGTCCTATAGATCGCCCTGGGTTTACATTTCATTCAATAACTTCAGTTTTGATTTATAAGCGGTTTAATGTTGATGATCGCGTTATTTTACATATGAATCTGCTTATAAGAGATCGCTCATTTCTTCTACTTCTTCGCCTGTGTTTTGATCAGATTCTGTACTCCTTCAGGAGATGTGCAATAGCGCCCTCTACTGTATAACAGTGAAAACACGGAAAAATCTCGTCAATGGCAGGGAAGCGTTTTCTCATAAAAGACGAGATAACAAAAGACAGAAAAAAAAATCACTCACGGCTTTTGACTGAATAACTTTAGTAAGGGTTAATCTATATTTATACAGTGAAGATGAAGTGATACTTTACATTTGATTACTATTTCTGTACCTGAAAATGTAGTTTAGACCTAAATTCATTTGTTTGTATGTTTGTTCTGTTGTATTTATTATTTGTTAATATTTATGAATAATGTACAAACCCGATTCCAAAAAAGTTGGTACACTGTACAAATTGTGAATAAAAAAAGAATGCAATATTTACAAATCTCATAAACTTATATTTTATTCACAATAGAATATAGATAACATATCAAATGTTGAAAGTGAGACATTTTGAAATGTCATGCCAAATATTGGCTCATTTTGGATTTCATGAGAGCTACACATTCCAAAAAAGTTGGGACAGGTAGCAATAAGAGGCCGGAAAAGTTAAATGTACATATAAGGAACAGCTGGAGGACCAATTTGCAACTTATTAGGTCAATTGGCAACATGATTGGGTATAAAAAGAGCCTCTCAGAGTGGCAGTGTCTCTCAGAAGTCAAGATGGGCAGAGGATCACCAATTCCCCAAATCCTGCGGCGAAAAATAGTGGAGCAATATCAGAAAGGAATTTCTCAGAGAAATTGCAAAGAGTTTGAAGTTATCATCATCTACAGTGCATAATATCATCCAAAGATTCAGAGAATCTGGAACAATCTCTGTACGTAAGGGTCAAGGCCGGAAAACCATACTGGATGCCCGTGATCTTCGGGCCCTTAGACGGCACTGCATCACATACAGGAATGCTACTGTAATGGAAATCACAACATGGGCTCAGGAATACTTCCAGAAAACATTGTTGGTGAACACAATCCACCGTGCCATTCGCCGTTGCCGGCTAAAACTCTATAGGTCAAAAAAGAAGCCATATCGAAACATGATCCAGAAGCGCAGGCGTTTTCTCTGGGCCAAGGCTCATTTAAAATGGACTGTGGCAAAGTGGAAAACTGTTCTGTGGTCAGACGAATCAAAATTTGAAGTTCTTTTTGGAAAGCTGGGACGCCATGTCATCTGGACTAAAGAGGACAAGGACAACCCAAGTTGTTATCAGCGCTCAGTTCAGAAGCCTGCATCTCTGATGGTATGGGGTTGCATGAGTGCGTGTGGCATGGGCAGCTTACACATCTGGAAAGGCACCATCAATGCTGAAAGGTATATCCAAGTTCTAGAACAACATATGCTCCCATCCAGACGTCGTCTCTTTCAGGGAAGACCTTGCATTTTCCAGCATGACAATGCTAGACCACATACTGCATCAATTACAACATCATGGCTGCGTAGAAGAAGGATCCGGGTACTGAAATGGCCAGCCTGCAGTCCAGATCTTTCACCCATAGAAAACATTTGGCGCATCATAAAGAGGAAGATGCGACAAAGAAGACCTAAGACAGTTGAGCAACTATAAGCCTGTATTAGACAAGAATGGGACAACATTCCTATTCCTAAACTTGAGCAACTTGTCTCCTCAGTCCCCAGACGTTTGCAGACTGTTATAAAAAGAAGAGGGGATGCCACACAGTGGTAAACATGGCCTTGTCCCAACTTTTTTGAGATGTGTTGATGCCATGAAATTTAAAATCAACTTATTTTTCCCTTAAAATGATACATTTTCTCAGTTTAAACATTTGATATGTCATCTATGTTGTATTCTGAATAAAATATTGAAATTTGAAACTTCCACATCATTGCATTGTTTTTATTCACAATTTGTACAGTAACCCAACTTTTTTGGAATCGGGTTTGTATGTATATTATGTATATACTGCATTCTAGTACCAGTCAAAAGTTTGGACAGACCACTTGGAAACTTTTGACTGGTACTATACTATAATATACACAAAGAATATCGGCCGATATATCTATATCAGGCTTTTTTTATTCCCTAATATCGGTATCGGCCCCCAAAAACCCATATCAGTCGGGCTCTAGCTATAAATAAACACGACGTGACTTTACTAGAGTGCCGAATTGCAGAGCTTGTGCAAACATATCCACGGCCATGTTGCTATGATCAGATGCTTTTCTTATGCTTTATTAAAAAATGCTTTCTGGTTTCTCAATTTTGTTGTTTATTTTGTTATTGAGAGGAAAACATGTTTACATATTCATCTAAACAGATATCACTGCTCACGTATTTCGAACTTCGTTTTACCCCTAAGCGAAGAATGAAAAATAACTTCGACATGAGTATATCAGGGCCTTTACGGTACAAAGCAGGTGTTGTAGAAATTGCTCAGGTCAGCAAACAAAACTGGTACAAAACTTGGAGTACAAGGGTACAAATTACTGTCACAAATGGTTTATAGAAGTAGATAATGGAAAAACAAATAAAGATTTTTAAAGTTATAGTACAAATATGTTTGTCAGAGTCAATCAAAAGTGGCAAAACACTGTTTATTTTAAAATATTGAAAACAATATAGATAGCAGTATGCATTCTTTAGGGTTTGTAGGTTGTAACTGTGCTTACCTGTAAACAATGCTTACAGGTCTACTGCATCTGCAAGAAACTATTTTAAATTGTAAATAAAGTGGAGCAAATTGAACAGTCAAAAACTGCTCTACTACTGGGTATAACTGCTTAAGATGTAATATCCTCAGCTCCACTGTACTGAGGTTAGTGCTGATGAAGCTGTGATTCAGTGAAGACCTCTCAGGCAGTTGCCACAAGCACTTTTTCTAAAAATGACAAAAAATTCTCCAGTGTTTTATTCATCCTCCAATTACCTGTAACTTAAAACCTAGTACAAAGTGTAAGTAAAGGTAACTAATTATTTAAGTCAGGACAGCTATTACATTTATACAGTGCAGTTATAGAGGTTATAGTTGTCTGTTATTGCATGACAATATGGCGCGATTGAAGAATCAGAATTGAGTATTGTAAATATATAATTGAATGATGTTCTGCACTAAGCATTGACAAGTTTGTGAAAAGACTCCCAGGTAAAATTTAAAGGGTTTGTTCACCCAAAAATGAAAATTAGACCATGATTTACTCACCCTCAAGTCATTCTAGGTGTATATGACATTCTTCTTTCAGACGAATAAAATCAGAGTTATATTAAAAATGTCCTGGCTCTTCCAAGCTTTATAATGGCAGTGACTTGTTGGGTCATTTTTGAAGTCCATAAAAGTGCATCTATCCATCATATAACTGCTCCACACGGCTCCGGGGGGTTAATAAAGGCCTTCTTAAGCGAAGTGGCGCGTTTGGGTAAGAAAAATATCCATGTTTAAAACTTTATAGACTAAAATAACTAGCTTCCGTGGTCAGTGGTACACAAGTCGACTTACGGTGAAAGAGTAACCCTTGACCCTTAAACCCTTGACGCATGCGTATTGATGAACGCAGAGGACAGAGCAAAACAAAACACCAGTCATGAATTAGAAGTCTGAAACGAAATTTTTTTTAAAGAGAAATGGCGGAGGATTTCGATATAAGAGAAGAGGCTTGAGTTTGTTGCCCAGCCCTATCCGCAAGAGGCTTCAAAGCTTGCGATGCTCCTGTACATTGCGTCAGGGCTTACTCTTTTAGCGTAAGTCGACTTGCGTACCGCTGACCGCCGGAAGCTAGTTATTTTAGTCTATAAAGTTTTAAATATGGATATTTTTCTTACACAAATGCGCCACTTTGCTTCAGAAGGCCTTTATTAACCCCCCGGAGCTGTGTGGAGCAGTTATATGATGGATAGATGCACTTTTATGGACTTCAAAAAACCTTACAATGACCATACAACATGTCTACACCAGACATGAGCGGCTTGACACGACAAAAGAAAATATAACTTTTTATAATCACTCTGCACTGGATGTGGCGCGACACAACAAATCTCTGACAGTTTAAACTAATGTCCCGTTCTATTTCTAACGTACTTCAGCGCTTCATGCAAATGCATTTTTCCTTGTCAATCACAGGAATAAATTGTCAAAACATTCAAATAAAAAAAGTTAATTCACAATATTGTATTTTTAATATACAATGGATCCGGAAAGTATTCACAACGCTTCACCCCAGTCTGAGGTCCAGAGCGCTCTGGAGCAGGTTTTCATCAAGGATGTCTCTGTACATTGCTGCATTCATCTTTCCATTGATCCTGACTAGTCTCCCAGTTCCTGCCGCTGAAAAACATCCCCACAGCATGATGCTGCCACCACCATGCTTCACTGTAGGGATGGTATTGGCCAGGTGATGAGCGGTGACTGGTTTCCTCCAGACATGACGCTTGCTATTCAGGACAAAGAGTTCAATCTTTGTTTCATCAGACCAGAGAATTTTGTTTCTCATGGTCTGAGAGTCCTTCAGGTGCCTTTTGGCAAACTCCAGGTGGGCTGTCATGTGCCTTTTACTGAGGAGTGGCTTCCGTCTGGCCACTCTACCATACAGGCCTGATTGGTGGAGTGCTGCAGAGATGGTTGTTCTCCTCTCTCCACAGAGAAACACTGGAGCTCTGTCAGAGTGACCATCGGGTTCTTGGTCACCTCCCTGACTAAGGCCCTTCCCCCTCGCTCGCTCATTTTGGCCGGGCGGCCAGCTCTAGAGTCCTGGTGGTTTCAAACTTTTTCCATTTACGTATGATGGAGGCCACTGTGCTCATTGGGACCTTCAATTCTGCAGAAATTTTTCTGTACCCTTCCCCAGATCTGTGCCTCGATACAATCCTGTCTCGGAGGTCTACAGACAATTTCTTGGACTTCATGGCTTGGTTTGTGCTCTGACATGCACTGTTAACTGTGGGACCTTATATAGACAGGTGTGTGCCTTTCCAAATCATGTCCAATCAACTGAATTTACCACAGGTGGACTCCAATCAAGTTGTAGAAACATTTCAAAGATGATCAGTGGAAACAGGATGCACCTGAACTCAGTTTTGAGTGTCATGGTAAAGGCTGTGAATACATGTACATGTGAAATGATTAATTTTTTATTTTTTTTCTTTCGTTTTTTGTTTTTAATAAATTTGCAAAGATTTCAAACAAACTTATTTCACGTTGTCATTATGGGGTATTGTTTTCAGAATTTTGAGGAAAATAATGAATTTAATCCATTTTGGAATAAAACTGTAACATAACAAAATGTGGAAAAAGTGCTACGAAAACTTTCCGGATGCACTGTATAAATGCAGCCTTGGATATGCATTTATTGGATATGCATACAAAGCTTTGTTTGTAATTAGCAATATTTTACAACTGATAAAATCTAACAGGCTTTCAGTTTAGTGATGACAAAATTGGGCTTATGTTATGATGTACCATGCGAGTGACTTGGAATATTTTGTTATTTAATCAAATATTTACCTCATGTATCCAATGAGCACCAGTGGCTATGTGTGGTACCCCTGTAGCATACCCAGTTGGCTTGTTTTGGAAGACATTGGAAATCAAATTTTCCAAGAACAGGTTGCTCTCAACACTACAGCAAGGTTATTAACTGTAGAAAACTGTTGCAGTGCATCCATTTGAAATTGAATAAATAAAACTGAGTATTATCGGCATAACAATGAATACTAATGATAATGTATACAAGTAGAAAAGCAGAGGGCCTAATACTGAGCCCTGTGGCACTGTGTTTGATAAGGCATCTCTTCATTTACACAAACAAAGTGGTAGCTGTCTGTTAGATAGGACATAATCAGTGCTAATATTTGTCCACGAATGCCAACTTAATGCATTTTCTAGTATTTAAGACAAAAATGGTAAATTTGAGATCAGTCTATAATTAACCAGTTCTGCTAGGTCAATAATAAATAAATGTGTTAATGTCTGCCAGCTTAAAAGTTTTTTGGGACTTGTCGTAAAATGAGGATTAAACAATATTAAGATGATGTTCTTATTTTACAAGAAATATTTTGCTTTGTGTCATTAAACTGGTGTTAACTTGTATTTGTTTTTTTTCATCTTAGACCTGATGTCGCTGAAAGAGGAGAGTCAAGAACTTAATATAATGAAAGAAAAAGATCAGAATGAGAAACATCATGGTATGACAACTGGAGAAGAATATTTTAGTTGCTCACAGACTGAAAATATTTGCTCACAAAAAAGTGCTCAGAAGACAGCAACTAAAAGTCATTTCACCTGCCAACAGTGTGGAAAGAGTTTCAGTCAACATGGAGACCTTAAAGTCCACATGAGACTTCACACTGGAGAGAAGCCTTACAGCTGCCAACATTGTGGAAAAGGTTTCACTCAAAAAGGAAGTCTTAAAGTGCACTCGAGAATTCACACCGGAGAGAAGCCTTTCGCCTGCCACTGGTGTGGAAAGAGCTTTACACATAAAGGAACTCTTAATGCCCACATGAGAACTCACCCTGGAGAAAACCCTTTTGCGTGCAAACTGTGCGGAAAGAGCTTCTCACGAAAAGAAGGTCTTAATATTCACATGAGAATTCACACCGGAGAGAGGCCGTTCGTATGTGGTCATTGTGCAAAGAGTTTCAGATGTAAAATAAGCCTTAGTTACCACATGAGGATTCACTTAAGAGAGAACAGTAATCAAGAGATATGTCGTCAGTGTGGAAAGAGTTTCACAGACCGAAATCACCTTAAGAATCACGTAATGACTCACACCGGAGAGAATCCTTTCATGTGCCATCACTGTGGAAAGACTTGCAAAAGCAAAGCTAGCCTTGAGGTACACATAAGAGTTCACACTGGAGAGAAGCCTTACACCTGTCCTCAGTGTGGAAAGAGTTTCACAGTTAAAGGAAACCTTCAGACTCACATAAGAATTCACACTGGAGAGAAGCCTTACACATGTCCTCAGTGTGAAAAGAGTTTCACATATCAGAAGGACTTGAAACGTCATTTGCAAAGTCATTCTGAAAAGAAATTGCAGGATTCTGAATCTGACAAGAGGCTAACAAAAAGGAACAATTTTGAAAATCACATGCACATTCACTCTGGAAGGCAATTTAATTGTGATCTGTGTAATAAAACATTTCTTTTGCCATCACACTTAAAGATGCACATGAAAAGGCATGCATTTTTGAGACCCTATTTTTGTTCTTTGTGTGGAAAGGGTTTTAAATGGCTCAGAAGTTTAAAATGGCACCAGAAAATATGCATCTGTGCGAAATTATTTACGATTGTATAGCGTACAATTTTGGTTCGGTTTAATATCTCAGAATCAATTTTAGCTAAACAAACTTCCATCTTGCTGTGAAATGTAATATTAGAAATAAAAAGACAAACTGAATGAAATAATGAACATTGCACTGCATTATTTGAGTCATCTTTAATGACAGAATGCACAAACATATGTTATTTTGAAGCCTTATGTTAGAATTACCTATAGTTTTATGGGAACATGGGAATTATTAAAAGCTTAAATAGTCTAAAAAGTGACTGCTTTTTTATTATTAAATACATTCAGAAATTATGATTTTAAATGTTTATGTTCATATTTATGAGTTTGTGTTTACATTTGAGAATGACACCCCAGCCCCCCCCCCCCCCCCCCCCCAAAAAAAAAAATTCATTTCATTCAAAAAGCATTTTAAGGTAAATTTAGGTGTCCTTCCAAAAAATATTCTTGGAAATCAAATGATTTAAGGGCATCCAATTCAGATACTATGCACACCAAACCACACATGAAAAACGTTATTTATTATTTATTTTTTTATTTTTTTAAACAATGTAATTATACTCCACATCCAAGTGTGATACCAAACAGGACCATGTGAGATTTTGAAAGACCACTACACCAGCTGCCTTGACCTGTTGGTATATAGCTACTATACAGATCTATTCAGAATCAATAAACACCAAATGCACATAAAAATTAAAAACATCCTAAACGTGTCTGTGTCTGTTCCCTGAACTATACTATAAAACTATACGATAAAAACTCCAGAACCCATTCAAGGGTAATTTAATTAATGTTAAACTAATAAAAAATAAATGTAATACAGATTGATAAAGAGCAATTGATAAAGGTTGGCTGGCTAAATATTAGATCCCTCTCTACAAAAGCTTTGATTGTAAATTATATTACCATAGATTCTTTTTTTTTTATTACTTTAATTACGGAATACATGAAAAAAACTACTTTCAAATAATACAGTAATTTACCAGTGCATTTACCTGTATAATACTGTATTTTTACACCCAAATTACTGCATGGAGATTTGCATGGAGGAAATACTGTATACCCAGTATAATTGCTGATTGTTAATCACTGAATTTTAATTTTAAAACTGCTTTGGTTTGCCTTCCATGTATGATGCATATAGCTTAATTCAGCACCGTGAGAACATGGTCCTAAAAACAATGCAAAGTTAATTTTGTACATTAATTTCTTTTTTATTCACTTACACAACTTGTCATTGGCCGACTCGACTCTTCAAACAATAAATATACAGATGATAGATTTACATTCACAACTTTACATTGGCCAACTTGGCCCATCAAACAATACAGAAATATACAGATGTTTTACCAAACATTGACCAAGTTAAGGATGAAAATGGAGAATATTTCAGATCCGTCCAAGGAATGTTTAGTTAAAGACAGCTAGAGGGATGATCGATTCAGTTAGAGGGATAGATACAGTTAGAGCAGTGTTTCTAACTAACACAGGAAACTGAACTGGGAACAGTGGAAAATAAACAAGAACACAATGACACGTTTACACGACAACAATGTACTAAAAACGGAAAAGTTTTTTCTTTGTACAGGTGTCAAAACGATCCCCGTTCACACCGATACGCGAAAAACGGCTAAAAACGCTGTATTATGCATGCCAGCAGTTAGCAATGTCACTTAATATTGATATACACCGTTAATTCTGAAGAATGAATTGTGCTTTTCTATACGTCAGTTCAAAGTGACCGTGTCTGTAAAGATACCAGATACATTTTTAAAATCAACCTTGTTGCTTATTTAAAGATGTTTCAAATGGGTCCGGAGCGTTTTGTGGTCTGCGCCGACTCGCGCATATGATCCGCTCTGTGCTATTGTGCCTCTGCCAGAGACTGGACCGGAGCAGACTGCTTGCGCATACGCATTCTTTTACAGAGCAGACTCGCGCCAAACGCAATACGCATTCGCATGACGTCACCGTTTTCGCAGATTCGTGTTTTTGTTGTTTACACAGAGACGATAACGGTCTTGTTTTCAAAAAGGTTTGCGTTTTCACGCCCCCAAAATGCCGTTGTTGTGTAAATCAACAGCAAAGACGCATAAAAAGTTGTCAGTTTATAGTTGAAAATGGTGTTGTGTAAACGGCCCCTTAGGCCCCGATCAGACAGAACGCGTTTTTGCAGTGAGAGGTGCCTTTTTTAAATAGTTTTCTGTTAGCAGTGAGCGTTACGCGTTTTAACCGCCTGCTGCACCTCACGTTTTTGTAGGAGTGCTCTTGAGCGCCTGAAGTTGAAAAAAAATCAACTCAGAGCAGAAAAGCGCCCGACGTCATAGCGTTTTTTTTTCATTGTCCAATAGAATGAATGGAGAGGCGGGGCCTTCCGTTGTTATGACGGAAGTTTACAGTTGCTCGGATCGGCCGGAGAGACTGCAATGGTGGAGGAGAAACTTGTGGTGGCTACCCGGAGCTCTATGACTTCACCAACCGTAACTACCACAATATAAACAAAAAACAGCAGGCCTGGAGGTACATTAGTGTGGCAATGGATTTGTCGGGTAAGTTGCTTCATTAATTTAAACTGTACTAACGTTAACAGCAGTAGCAACAGTTCGTGGTCTCTAAACTACTTTCATGCGGATCAATGTTAGGTATTAGCTATTAGCTCATTTGTTATTTCTACCCTGTGTTGGTAGAGGAGGAATGCAGACGAAAATGGAAATATCTGAGAGACAAATATTTAAAAGAAAGGAGGACAGAGAAGGAGAAATGGAGTGGTGCTGAAGGAGGCAGTCATAAGAGATGGAAGTTTATGGCCGTTATGTCCTTTCTTGAGCCTCACGTGAAGGAGAGACCAACTACTTACAATTGTTATTTTGATAGATCTATAGACAGTCAGGACTATACCGTTGAATCTCTCCTACACCCTATGGTGTCGCAAGTTGAGGTAGGTGCTAAGTTTAGGAGTCTAGGGTGATGTGGTCAGAGTAAATAATGTGATGACATGTCAAAATGACTACTGTGTTTAACCGTGTTTCAGTGTTTAACACTTGCATATGACATTGTCTTAGGAGGATGACCTGCTGACTGGGAGCTCTGAGCCACCCTCCTTGTTTCTTACACTACCATCTACATCAACATCTATTACATCACTACCATCTACATCAACATCTACGGCATTAAAACCAGCTATGTCAACATCTTTACCAACTATGTCAACATCTTTACCAACTATGTCAACATCTACAACACCTCCACCTAGTGTTCCCCGGTGGAAGAGGTCGCAAGAGGAGAGCAGAGCATGGAGGAGAGCTGACAGACTACCAGAGAGAACTCCTGCAAGCTGTGAACAAACCTCTTGATGAGGATGAAAATTTTTTATGAGTTTGATCCCTGCCATGAAACGTTTGCCACCAAGGAAGAGAGCGGACATTAGACTGAAATTTATGCAGCTCTTAACTGAAGCAGAGTTTGGTGACGATGACTAGGTTTAGTTTTCTTGAACACACACACAGTACACATACACTTAAAGGGATAGTTCACTCAAAAATGAAAATTCTGTCATCAATTACTCAGCCTCATGTCGTTCCAAACCCGTAAGACTCATTCATCTTCAGAACACAAATAAAGATCTGTGTGATGAAATTTGAGAGCTTTTTGTCCCTCCATTGACCGCTACGCAACTATTTTGACGCTTCAAAACGATCATAAAGAGATCGTTTAACTAATCCATATGAATCGGTTTATATGATGAACAGATTTAATTTAGGCTTTTATTCACATATAAATTTGATGAATGTTTATATGTGAATAAAAGCTTAAATTAAAGCTGTTCATCATATAAAAACGATCATGAAAATTTGGACTAAACCGATCAGTTCATATGGATTCGTTTAACGATCTCTTTATGAACGTTTTGAAGCAGAAAAATAGTAGTTGTGTATCTGTCTATGGAGGGACAGAAAGCTCTCAGATTTCATCAGAAATATCTATATTTGTGTTCTAAAGATGAATGAAGGTCTTACGGGTTTGGAACGACATGAGGGTGAGTAATTAATGACAGAATTTACATTTTTGGGTGAACTATCCCTTTAATGATTGTAAATATTAATCCCAGAATCCTTTAACACATTTGAATTTTCTTGATTATACTCAAATTGTTAATATCATTGTAAATACAAATTTTGCATTGCATTGCGTGACCTTAAAATATTAAAGAGAGTTATACCACCTAATATGTCAAAAGGCAGTGCGGTGCGCTTCACGTTTTCAAACCTGAAAAATGCGCTCTGTCTGATCTGGGCCTTACTCTCCCTCATGTCATTCCAAACCTGTATGACTTACTTTCTTCTGTGGAACACATAAGAAGATATTTTGAAGAATATTGTTAACTAAACGGTTTTGGGTCCCACTGACTTTCATTGTTTGAAAAAAAAAACAATATAGAAGTCAATGGGACTTCCAGACTAACAGAAAGGCACTGAATGTGATCAATGAGAGCTACAGTGTTATACTTTTCTGTGAAGTGGACAGAATTTCCTTGAATGAGAATGGCCTTGATTTTGCCAATTATGATTCTATCACTTTGATCAAGCACAAGGAACATATTTTTTGTATTTAGTGAAATGAGACTGTGTTGGGCAACAGCTTCTCTGATATCTTCATTGTAATCTGCTGGAGGGGAAATCTGTTCCTGTTTCAACAACAACATGGGGTGGGAACAGACTGCCAGCACTTAAGTAAGCTTGAAGTAGCCAATGCCTTTCAGCAAGAGTAAAGCATAAGTTCTTAAAGTTGTGCAACTTCCTCAAACACTGTTTGAAATATGTGTGCTTGCTCTCAAACCTAAAAGGTCCAAAACTGGACTGTAAGCTTTGGATAATGACTAAGATAATGGACCATCCCTCAGACGATGGTCAGGAAATAATTTATTTCGAAAATACAAGTTTTCCTTGATCATTGCCTTTAAGTAGGTGATCTGTTCAGAAGAAATGTCAGGTGCACAAATGAACTCTACCATCTGTTGTAGCTGCAAGACAGGTTGCCACACATCATTATCAGCTGATTTACTTATTTTGCCTCCAATTAACACTGGCAGCAATCTCATGAAATACCAGTTCTGAACAGCATGTCCTCCAAGTTTATCACTCCCAGGACTAGATACCTGAACTGATTTATCTATTTGTTCAGTTCCACATATGTGAATTGTTTCTCAACTTTGACCAGAAGTTAAATCATAGAACACAACACCTTAAAAGAGATCATGCACAATGCATGGAGGCAAGCCAGGCATGGTAGAGTGACAACTCATTGAACAGTAAATCAAATTTGACCCTTTTTTCTGCTGCAAGTGGGTCAGTCGCAAATGTGGGTCTGTCAGTTTCACAGAATCTGCAAAGACGGTGACATTTTCAAGCAAAACCCCCAATGGCATGATAGCCTAAATTATCTCCTGCAATGGCACACACAGTAGCTTTCCTAATCTCAGAATCAGGCAATTTGATGCCTCTAACCTCTAGGTCATTGAGATCCTTCAGTAGTTGTCCCATCACCAAATCTCGTCCAAAATACCAAACAAGTTGCATGTGGTCAGTGGGTTGATCACTTTAGGAGACATTTTTTTCCTCACAATTGAAGTAGACTGCCAGCACTTTATGCTTTTTCTTTCCTGAAACCAGTGGTATAAAGTTAATGTGGGTGGGAGTAATGAACACAAAATGCTTGTTTTCTTGGCACAAATGGTCCCCATATGTAAATACACACTTTTTAATGATACAGCACAAATGTATAATTTATAGCAAATAGGGATGCACATAGCCTACCTCTCTCATTTGTCACGAATCCAAATGTTTCCATGTTCGCAATGTATTTGAATGCCAAACTATTATTTATGTAAACAAGGCTTTGTACTAGGGCATGGTGTGTTCCAAAATCCACCCTTGAAAGAGTGAAAGGTGTTGTGAGTGGACGTTGCCATACCTCTGGCAGAAAACCATTTTTGTCAGAGTCATCTGAGAAGGAATTGGCAAAATGTTAAAGCTTCTTTCAGAGAGATGTGCAAAAAATAGCTTTTAATAATGCAAAAACTAATGGAATGATGAAAGGGTTTTCTAAAACCAAAAACAAAGCAGGGTATTACTGGTTCCAAAACGTTTTAAAAAGGAACCCAGAGCTGAGCATAAAACATCATCATCATTAACACAATCCACTAGTGTGTCTGTTTTTATAAAGTTTTACATTCTGAAAAATTTGTATTGGGAAAAAAAAGATTTGTACAATATCCTGTTGTAAGCAATTGTATTATCCAAGCACAAACTTGATGAAAATGTGTCCCACTTTACCAATTACACTGTCCCAATTTACCTGAAAACAGCTGTAGAATAAAAATGTGTTCTTATTTTTGAATCTCTGTATGTGTGACCCATGCTGGCAAAAAATGCGTTGTAAAAAAATGAGTTGAAATGCGCACAGGATAATCTCGAGCTACAGTGAAAAAGTGAAAGTGAAAAATTTAGATTTTGAGGTTTTCACAAAAATTTGTTTACTCATCTAACGATCCCAATGCTCCAAATAGCAATTAAACATCTAAAAGTATGTTTATATGTAAGTTTTTTGAGAGGAGTCCCTTTCCTTTGTCCATGAAAACGATCTTACTCACGCTTACTGACAGCTCCAAAGCGTATGCACAAAGACGCCTCAGACAGCGTGTGATCCTGATATACACATATACAAAGAATTATAATATTTCAAAATATCTGTCTTGGTGAGTATTCACACAAACATTATCTGTTATGTATTATGTGAACGTTTGGTTAACTGTTGGGGAAAAACATCTGATGTGTGACATTATTATTTCATTAATCTAGTTGGTATGTTCACGTAATTGTTTATGTTCACTTATATATTTGAGTTTTGTGTTTTTTTTGCACCTTTACTTTTGCATTTTAATATACTTTGTTACACCTTCATATTTTCAATAAAACAAAACAAGTAGTGTCTTATCATTTATTATACATCATTTAGTTGTCCACGACAAACAATGTCACTGCCTTGTGGAGATTGAAATAATGCCATCAGGTCATTTAACACACTGATGGCAGCTCTGCTGGAACGGCATCTTGACAGGTAGCGTGGATCGAGTGCATGCAACAGATTACCATTCTCTGCAACAACTCGCCATTCCCCTGGCTGAAGTACACCTGATGCATCTGTGTCTGCAAAATTAGCAGGGATGTATGGGTGTGCAGGTATGTTTACTTCATCTGTGTAGGTGAGGAAGTTGTGAAGCATGACACAGGCCTTCACATCAACTGCTTTGTCAGCCTGAAATTCCAGGGCTCGTCCTAGAATTCTCCATCTTGCCACCAAAATTCCAAAGCTGTTTTCGATTACACGTCTGGCTCTGGAATACCTGTAGTTGTATGTCTGCTTTTCCAGTGTCATGTTCGGGCCTCCTAAATGAAAACAAATACACAAATGTAGCTGGGATTACTACAAATGTTTATCATAGTATATAAAACCATGCCAAGCAAACACTCTTACAACAGTAATGTCTTGAAATAAAATGAAATGCAACATACCTTGGAAGGGGCGCATGAGATTATTTAGAAGGGGGAAAGCAGCATCACCAACCATCACATGTGGCCTGTGACTCTGGTCCCAAGGAAATTGGCTGGCGGGGGTAGGGGTCCGTTCTTCGTACATCTGAGATGATTTGACAGATCCCAGATCTTCTAATCGTGATTGAATTTATCTCTGGCTAATTTGGTTCTTCAAACGAATTTGTGGATTGGATTAAAATATCTGGATTAAGTTGTCTGATTACTGTGCGTTTTTGTGTTCCCTGAAGAGGGCAGATGTATCGATACTCGAAACCACGATCAGCAATGCAGCGATTGGCTGGCGGCAAGACAGCAACGTAATGACATCATATAATTAAAAAAGACACCTGACGAAAAACCTGACGAATTTCTGGACCTTTAAAAGGAAACAGCCAAGCAACCAAAACGACATAAAAGTTATAATAGATAAATGAAATGTGCACTGTTTTTTAAACATGATTCCCAATTATTTTTATTTATTTATTATATTTATATTCATGATTTCTAGTAGGCTACTTGTACAGCCTTTACATTTTTATTTCAATGTTGTAATTAGCAATTTATTTAATTTTATAGTTGAAGCAGATTTGTTATGTGACAGCATTAATTAAAGTTTCTTAAGGGTCAAGATCAAGTTCTCTACATCTCATGCGCTGCATCAAGCCACATCTGTCATCACTCAAATTAATGCACGACTCAGATTAACTGTACAGCATGTGTGTAAATAAAATTATAATTTTAACAATACAATTATAAAGTAATTATTCCATCACAAATAAATCTCTCAATCAAGTGGCTGTCTATATTATTATAGACTTCACAACATTATAATATTATTTTCAAATAAATTGTTATATATTATTATTATTGCCCCTGGTTCAGTAAGGAACTCTTGTAATAAAGTAGCAATGGTTGGGACAGATTTTAAGTATCAACACCACTTAAAAGATGCAATCTAATCCTGTTTACATGAAATAAGTTTGCTCCCGAGCAGGTTTAAGTTTACGGACCTGTTGCTATGACAGCAAGTCCAGGACGAGTGTCGAAGAACCAAACAATCCAAGATCATGCCAAATCGTCAACAATCAAATCCAGCTAACTGAGTTAGCGACGTACGAAGAACGGACCCCAGGTTCAATTTCTGCTCGAGCAACATGGAACCAAATTTGCTTTCCTTAAAGATTCCTCCATCGCTTTCTCGCCCGTATCCTCCCACATCAACCATAGTGAATCTATATCTGGCGTCGAAGGCAGCCAAAAGAACAATGGAGTGTGTTCCCTTGTAGTTTAGTCAGCAGTGCCTTGATGTTAGCATGCTTTTCGTCTATGCTGCCAAGGGAAGAACTCTGGCTGCCGTGCTTTCCAAAGTGCTTTACAGACCTCTGAAACAATGGAGGACACTGTGCACTGCGTCAGTTTGTAGCTAGCTGCTACAGTCTGTTGGTTAGCACCTGAAGCTAACATACGAAGGGTCAGACCGCCAGTCTTTGCTGAAGATCAATCGGCATACCATGGGTACACTGATGTGAAATAAAAGGTTGTAAACGCCGAACCAAATCGGTGAATCGACTTGCTGACATACGAAAATATCGGAAATGCATCTGTTCATCTATGTCCTGCATTTGTTGAACAACCATGACAAATTCTCGCTCCTGTTGTCTCACTTGATGCAATGGTCGTACAGACCATCTTCTCCTGTTCCATTGTCGTCTTCATTGTTGTAGTTTTAAATGATGTTTCATTAACAAAATTCGGGAGGAGCACGATCAAATGATCCACCCAAAACAACTCTTCAGCAGCAATTACCACATCTATCCTATCAGCATGAGAAGAAGCCTATATATATACACAGTCGACCCACCGACATTCCTCGACAGTTTTCAGCATCCCTCCACCACCCCGACTCCATACTCTTAGGTTGTTCCTACCACAGCCAGGACTACGGGGGGAGCACTCTGGGTTCGGGCCAAATACCAAGCTCGGAGCCCTCTCCTTGGACAGCATGCCAGATACGTATACCATTTACTCTGTCTGACTTATTTGTAAGTGTGAACTCATGAAATAAATCTGTTCAATATTTAACAGCTCAAGCTGCAACAAACGGCACTGTCTATTTGCCGCCATCACTGCTGCTACTTCTCTGACAACGTACACAACAAGCTGCTGCTTCTTCGGGTTTTGCCTTGATACTGTGGGTTACACCATCAACATGCCCGTGGACACTGCCTACTGGTGGTCTGCATGTGTAATTGCACATCAACGTGGACAACAACGCAGAAGTATAAATGAAAACCGACGCATAACCTACAGCGTAGAGGCAACAGCGTAGGTCTGACGCAGAAGTATAAATCATCCTTAAGTCCTCACTTAAGAATGGGAAGATGCCTGTGGATGAACAAAACTTCGTAAAGACATGCATCTTCATTCTCTCCACTTTATCCCTAAAGCCTTTGAGGCTTTTAGTAGACCACAGCTACTGACAGAGCTTACAGCTGTCAATGGATATAAGCGTAGGCTTAAACTAAATGCCGTACCATCGATTTTTCCCCACAAGGAGTCTAAACGCCCCCAGATATCGAGTGAAATCTGCGCTGAGAAACGGCAGAGACAAGAGACGCTAGATGCCATCCTGGCACATCCTAAACATGCCGACACCGCAGCCACTGAAGGAGAAAGTTCAAGCTTATTCGTGGAGGAACCTGACGATTCATCAGTTTCACTGCAGTCAGTAATTGTACAGTGTTCTCCAGTTATGATTGATGCAGCAACATTGGCATCGTCTGTGTTTTTCAGTGGCATTCATTTTGCTAAATTTGAATGGTTCTGTAAGAACATGAACCTCAAGCATTCAGCATATTTCATGAGTCTACATCAGTAGCTTTTTACATTAAAAGGTGGCTCCTTAAAAGAGACCAAGCTGTTTGTAAAACCTTTGACAGCTTTATGGTTTTGTAAAGAGTTTTCAGATATACAGGCACTTAAAGTTCATGGTAATGTACTGAATTCCTTCTCAGCTCTTCTCAGGCATTGCTGTTGATTTAACTGGTTTATACTGTTTAAGAATAAAGCAGTAAAGTTAAGATCAAAGTCCTTTAGTGTCCACAGTACATTGTGTGTAATGGCTTGAACTTTCATTTTCATGTCTTTTCACAATTATGCCATCTTAAAAAACACATTGTTCATCAGTGTTTAAAAGGACCAAGTCACCACTTTAGTTGAGGGGCCACACATGATGAAGTCATGAGAAGCTAATTCTTAGTTAATGATGACTACTGTATGTCAACAGAATTCATGTGCTATGTGATGTGATTGGCCAATTTTGGGGTCTGTCTATTTACCTGCAGGCTACTATGAAGACGTGAACATGCTTGATAACTCAGATCATAATTAATGAAAAACATTAGTTTTTCCTCCACTCCATGTATCTGAAAGCTTTGGTTTTGTTAAAACTTAAGATTGTTAAAACCAAATCTAACAAACTGATAAAGTCAGTGTGCAGTGGGGAGAACAAGTATTTGATACACTGCCGATTTTGCAGGTTCGCCCACTTACAAAGCATGTAGAAGTCTGTAATTTTTATCATAGGTACTCTTCAACTGTGAGTGACGGAATCTAAAACAAGAATCCAGAAAATCACATTGTATGATTTTTAAGTAATTCATTTGCATTTTATTGCATGACATAAGTATTTGATACATCAGAAAAGCAGAACTTACTATTTGGTACAGAAACCTTTGTTTGCAATTACAGAGATAATACGTTTCCTATAGTTCTTGACCAGGTTTGCACACACTGCAGCAGGGATTTTGGCCCACTCCTCCATACAGACCTTCTCCAGATCCTTCAGGTTTCGGGGCTGTCGCTGGGCAATACAGACTTTCAGCTCCCTCCAAAGATTTTCTATTGGGTTCAGGTCTGGAGACTGGCTAGGCCACTCCAGGACCTTGAGATGCTTCTTATGGAGCCACTCCTTAGTTGCCCTGGCTGTGTGTTTCAGGTCGTTGTCATGCTGGAAGACCCAGCCACGACCCATCTTCAATGCTCTTACTGAGGGAAGGAGGTTGTTGGCCAAGATCTCGCGATACATGGCCCTATCCATCCTCCCCTCAATACGGTGCAGTCGTCCTGTCCCCTTTGCAGAAAAGCATCCCCAAAGAATGATGTTTCCACCTCCATGCTTCACGGTTGGGATGGTGTTCTTGGGGTTGTACTCATCCTTCTTCTTCCTCCAAACACGCCGAGTGGAGTTTAGACCAAAAAGCTCTATTTTTGTCTAATCAGACCACATGACCTTTTCCCATTCCTCCTCTGGATCATCCCGATGGTCATTGGCAAACTTCAGACGGGCCTGGACATGCGCTGGCTTGAGCAGGGGGACCTTGCGTGAGCTGCAGGATTTTAATCCATGACGGCGTAGTGTGTTACTAATGGTTTTCTTTGAGACTGTGGTCCCAGCTCTCTTCAGGTCATTGACCAGGTCCTGCCGTGTAGTTCTGGGCTGATCCCTCACCTTCCTCATGATCATTGATGCCCCACGAGGTGAGATCTTGCATGGTGCCCCACACCGAGGGAGATTGACCGTCATCTTGAACTTCTTCCATTTTCTAATTATTGCGTCAACAGTTGTTGCCTTCTCACCAAGCTGCTTGCCTATTGTCCTGTAGCCCATCCCAGCCTTGTGCAGGTCTACAATTTTATCCCTGATGTCCTTACATAGCTCTCTGGTCTTGGCCATTGTGGAGAGGTTGGAGTCTGTTTGATTGAGTGTGTGGACAGGTGTCTTTTATACAGGTAACGAGTTCAAACAGGTGCAGTTAATACAGGTAATGAGTGGAGAACAGGAGGGCTTCTTTAAGAAAAACTAACAAGTCTGTGAGAGCCGGAATTCTTACTGGTTGGTAGGTGATCAAATACTTATGTCATGCAATAAAATGCAAATTAATTATTTAAAAATCATACAATGTAATTTTCTGGATTTTAGATTCCGTCTCTCACAGATGAAGTGTACCTATGATAAAAATTACAGACCTCTACATGCTTTGTAAGTAGGAAAACCTACAAAATCGGCAGTGTATCAAATACTAGTTCTCCCCACTGTATATATATATATATATATATATATATATGCCATAATCCTAAAAGGCCTGCTATAAGTCAGCCCCAGACAAACCAGTACTCTGCATATCGACCCTCTTAACATGGGGAGTACCCAATAAGCCCGGGGTCGCCAACCGCGAGATGCGTCCATCCGGATCGCGAAGCCTTTTGACGTAATGAAATAAATAAATGCCAAACACTATTTTCTAAAAAAACCCCCCAAAAAATAGCATTTATATCAGGCAGCTCAGTAGAATCGTTTGGGTCCTACGGGTTGCGATGACAGAATAACGTTACTATGCTCAATGTTGCTACGTTCAGGCGTGCAGTCACGCGTGCAGTGAAGAGACTGAGAGCAGAAAGCGGCACGCAAAAACAATGGCATTTTCAAAGAAAAATTTGCATTTATTCTTCCTGCATCCTGTACGAGGCCTGTGTGTCTCACTTCCCCGGAGTCTGTTGCGTTTTTCAAATGTGGAAACATTAAACACCATTACGAAGCTAAACATAGACACTTTGAAGACACTTATCCTCAGCAGTCCAAGGTAAGGGCGCAGAAAATAAATGAGCTCAAAGCCCAGTATGAGCGATCTACGTGGGTCCTCTCTCACTCGTTCATTGCCCAGCAACGAGCATATGAGTGTTCACTGAAAATACAGTGGATTTTAGGTAAACATAAGCCGTTTACAGATGGTGAAATAGTAAAAGGAGTGCATGGAGGCTGTTTGTGAAACACTTTTAGATGGAAAAGAGAGAAATTAACTGAGAGAAAAAATTAAACAAACCCCACTTTCAGCTGCAACAGCCACAAGAAGAGCTGAAATGTTAGCACAGGATGTGCAGTCACAACTTGATGCTGCTATTCAGACTGCGCCTTGCATAGCTTTGGCAGTTGATGAATCGACTGATATTAATGACAATGCTCAGCTTGTGGTGTACATCAGATTTTACCATTCAGAGAAGAAAGATTTCATTGAGTACATCTTAGGTGTCACAGCACTTACAACATACACGAGAGGAGAAGACATATACATTGCAATAAAAGAATTGTTAACGCAAAGAGGGATCAGCATGAAACATGTTGTGTCCATCACCACTGATGGAGCACCCTCCATGATAGGAAAAGAAAAAGGAGCTGTGACTCGGATGAAAGAGGAAAATCCAGACCTCTGCTCATATCACTGTATTATCCAACAGTCTGTACTGTGCTCCACTCTGTCAGAAGAGTATGCAGAAGTTATGGATACAGTGATGAAACTGATTAACTTTCTCAGGCCATCCTCATCACTTCAGCATCGCCTTCTTCAAGAATTCTTGAGAGAAGTTGATGCCAATGCAAATGACCTACTGCTTCACTGCAATGTTAGATGGCTGAGCAAAGGAAGGGTGCTAGCACGTTTCTGGGCAATTAGAAATGAAATAAAAATATTCTTGGCACAACTAAAGAACCACAAGGCCAGGTGGTTTTCTCAGTTTTTTTTGAAAATGAGAGGAAAATGAATATTATTATTGACAACTTTACACCTAAATGACCTCAACTTAAAACTACAAGGCAAGAACAACTCTGTGTGTGATTTGGTAGCAGCTGTCCAATCTTTCCAAAGGAAGCTGGACATTTTCAAAGAGGATCTCAAAGAGGACTGCACACATTTTCCTTCACTGAAACAAATCAGTGAGAGATGCTTCCTCTCATGTGGAGTTCATACAGAAACTGATTGGAAACTTCAGAGATCGTTTTGTGAACTTCAGCCTTGAAGACCAGCTTCTCCTTTTCATTCAGAATCCATTTCTGGTAAAAAAAAAAAAAAAAAAAAAAATGTAATTACATTTTCACAGGAGGCAAAACAGTTATACAAGTGGGCAGATGTGGGACTGTTACAAATGGAGCTTGTTGATCTTCAAGCAAATGTGGCATTAAAGGAGCAGTGTGGAGGTTGTGACCCTGTGTAACGAGGACTCAGGCAGATTGGGATCCATGTGCAGTTTATTAAAATAACACAAATTCACAGTACAAGCAGGCGTGGGTTGGCAAACTAGGGTGAACAGCAATATCAGAGGCAGTGCATCAATCGTGGTCATAACAGGCAATAGTTCAAGGGCAGGCAGAACAGGGTCGTAAACGGTAGTCCAAGGCAGAGTCAAACACAGGCAGGATAATCACAGGGAATAACGCTCAGAAATGCAGCCGGGGCAAACAAGACTTCGCACTGAATAAGTGTGAGAGCAGAGTTTATATATGCAAGGTGATGAGGAACAGGTGTGCCGTAATCAGTCCAGGAGTGAGGGTGTATGGGAAATGAAGTCTGAAATGGGGGTTAGTACTCTGGTGAGTTCGATGGCCGACGGTGGAATCTTCGCCGGCGTTTATACACTTGCGGTAAGTGGCAGGTAATTCCAGACGGTATGCAACTGGGTTAATTTGTTTGATAATCTTGAATGGACCCACATACCTGGGGCTGAGCTTTTTGCATGGGAGTCGTAGACGTAGGTCCCGTGTGGATAGCCATACCCATTGTCCTGGTGTGTAGTTCGGATGGGGACGACGATGACGATCAGCCTGTTGCTTGACCGTGTTTATGGCTCGTTGAAGGTGTACATGTGTCTGGTTCCAGATAGTTTCGCTGTGGTGGAACCAATCGTTCACTGCGGGGACTTCAGATGGTTCCCCGGACCAGGGAAACAGTGGCGGCTGGAATCCTAGGATGCACTGGAATGGCGTTAGTTTAGTGGATGGTTTAAGGATTGAGTTTTGTGCGTACTCTGCCCAGGGGAGGAAGCGACTCCAGTCCGTCTGATTTTGTTGACAGTACATGCAGAGGAATTTGGAGATTTCCTGGTTTAGCCGTTCAGTTTGTCCGTTGGACTGTGGGTGATAGCCAGAGGTGAGACTTATATTCACATTTAATAATCGAAAGAAGGCTGACCATACCCTCGATGTGAATTGGGATCCTCGATGTGAAACAATGTCCTCCGGGAGTCCGTAGTATCGGAATACGTAATGGAGCAGGTGTTCGGCGGTTTCAAAGGCTGTGGGAAGCTTGGGCAGAGGGATCAGTCGGCATCCTTTAGAAAAACGATCAATAAAAGTTAATATGGTGGTGTTGCCTTGTGATACTGGTAGGTCCGTGACGAAGTCGATGGCAATGTGTGACCAAGGGCGTTGTGGAATGGGTAATGGTTGTAATAGTCCTGCTGGAAGTTGCTTCAGGGTCTTGGCTGTGGCACATGTGTGGCAAGAGTTGATGAATTCGGTGACGTCAGTCTGTAGTGTGTCCCACCAGAATCGGTTTCTTATCAGCCATGTTGTTGTTGTAATTCCCGGGTGACCAGAGCTTGTGGCCGAATGAACCCAGCGTATGACCTTTTCCCTGAGTTCTGGTGGAACGAATGTTCGATCATTGGGGCATTCTGCAGGAGGTGGATTCTGTGCATGTGATTGCGTGATCTCGGACATAATGTCCCACTGCACCGGGGCTAGGATTAAGGTGGGAGAGATAATGGTCTCTTGTTGAGTGTTTTGAGGGGTGTGATCGAATTGTCGTGATAGTGCGTCAGCTTTGGTGTTCTTTGAACCTGAGATGTATGTAATGGTGAAATTGAAACGAGTGAAGAAAAGTGCCATCTGGCTTGCCTGGGGTTCAGTCGCTTAGCTGAGCGTAGATACTCCAGATTCCGGTGATCGGTTAGTACCAAGAACGGGTGTCTCGCTCCCTCCAGCCAATGTCGCCACTCCTCAAACGCAGCCTTCATAGCCAGTAGCTCACGGTTTCCCACGTCATAATTCTGCTCGGCGTTTGAGAGTTTTCTGGAGAAGTAAGCACATGGGAACAGTTTAGGTGGGTTACCTTGTCGCTGGGAGAGAATGGCACCGATTCCGGTGTTGGAAGCATCCACTTCTACCATAAACGGCAAGTGCGGGTCAGGATGGTGTAGGATGGGAGCGGTAGTGAAAAAACTCTTTAATTTGTTGAATGCCTGGAGGTAGCGGGTATCTGAATTTGACTGTGATGTCATTTAGGCCACGATAATCAATGCAAGGTCTCAGACCTCCGTCCTTCTTCCCCACGAAGAAGAAGCCGGCTGCAGCTGGTGACGTGGATGGTTGAATGAAGCCCTTTGCTAGCTTTTCCCTGATGTAATCCTTCATGGCTTGGTCCTCAGGCTCAGAGAGTGGTGGCGTGGTTCCTGGCAGAAGATCTATGACACAGTCATTGTTGCGATGCGGTGGGAGTTGTGAAGCTTTGGACTTACTGAAAGCCTCGATGAGATCGGAGTACTCCGGTGGGACCCCCGGAGTGGTGTTTACGGTGTTGATCAGGACCGTGGCTTTGCTGGGTTGAGGTTGTGTTGAGCGTAGACATTTGGAGTGGCAGGTGGAGCTCCAACGTGTGATCTGTTTTTCTTGCCATGATATCTGCGGGTCGTGTTCTTGAAGCCATGGGAAGCCCAGAATGACAGGGTTATGCGGAGAGTGAATGACGTAGAGACGGATGAATTCGGAGTGAAGAGCACCCACTTGGAGATTGAGTTCAGTAATGGTGTATTGCACATGACCAGTCCCCAGGGGCCGCCCATCTAGCGCTGCCACTGCCAAGGGAGAGTTGCAAGGGGTTAGAGGAATACCATATTGCCGTGCCAGCTCTTCGTCAATGAAATTGCCTGCGGCCCCAGAATCGACTAATGCTTTGGCGTGTATAATCTTAGTCTCATATGTCAAGGTAATGGGTAGGTTAAAACAGTTGTTCTGAGAGATGGCAGAAATCAGTAAACTCACCCTGCGGGCTTGTGTCTGTGGAGGTCAGCTCGGACAGTCGGCTTTCAGGTGTCCAGCGAGACCACAATACAGGCAGAGGTGATTCTTAACGCAGCGATCCCGCTCCTCCGTGGATAGGTGAGTACGTCCGACCTGCATGGGTTCCTCGTTGCTGTTTGATGGAACATTAGGTTGGGGAATTCCTAGGCGTCGGCTGTTTCGGCGTGAACGGATGAGATTGTCAATGCAGATAGCCAGTTCGATGAATTGGTCTAGGGATTTATCTTCATCTCGGCAGGCGAGTTCTGACTGTAGTTCATCGTTGAGACCCTGGCGAAACAGGGTTTTTAATGTGTCCTCCAACCATATGGTTTGTGCTGCCAGTGTGCGTAAGGTGAGAGCGAATTCCACGGCCGTGCTGTTCCCTTGACGCAATGCAAGCAGTTGTTCCCCCGCGCTCCGTCCTCCTTCAGAATGCTCGAAAACAGTGCGTAAGCGTTGAATGAAGTGTGTATGTGACTCGTTCTAAGGCTTGATTATCCCAGACCGCCGTTGCCCACTAGAGCGCCTTGCCCGTGAGAAGGGAACACACCAGTGAAATCTTGCCAGCATCAGTCGAGTAAAGAGAGGGTTGTTGGGCCAGAAACATTGAACATTTCATGAGAAAGCCTTTACATTTAGATGGAGAGCCGTCGAACTTCTCGGGGAACGCCAGGCGAGGGTTACTTGTTATCGTGTTAACAGGTGTTGGTGGTACTACCTGACTTGGCTGCAGCACTGGGGCATTGGAGACCGCTGGCGTTTGATGAAGGTTCTGGACCGCCTTTACCATTTCCTCCGTCATGTTGGACAAAGGACTAAGTTGCTGTTGGTGGGCCACGAGTTGATTTGCTTGTGCTGTTAACTCATTGGAGAAGTGCATGAGAACCACTTGATCTCTAGTTGGCGAAGTCTTCTGTAACGAGGACTCAGGCAGATTGGGATCCATGTGCAGTTTATTACAATAACACAAATTCACAGTACAAGCAGGCGTGGGTCGGTAAACCAGGGTGAACAGCAATATCAGAGGCAGTGCATCAATCGTGGTCATAACAGGCAATAGATCAAGGGCAGGCAGAACAGGGTCGTAAACAGTAGTCCAAGGCAGAGTCAAACATAGGCAGGATAATCACAGGGAATAACGCTCAGAAATGCAGCCGGGGCAAACAAGACTTCGCACTGAATAAGTGTGAGAGCAGAGTTTATATAGGCAAGGTGATGAGGAACAGGTGTGCCGTAATCAGTCCAGGAGTGAGGGTGTATGGGAAATGAAGTCCGAAATGGGGGTTAGTACTCTGGTGAGTTCGACCTCTGGTGGCCGACGGTGGAATCTTCACCGGCGTTTATGACACCCTGTCACCTTCAGGATACAGACTGTGCCAGAGACTACCCTGGACTTAGAAAAGTGGCAGTACACCTTGAGCATGTTTGGTTCAACGTATAGCTGTGAGTCAGCATTCTTAACACTTAACATTATCAAAAGCAAATACAGGTCAAGAATGACCAATGAACATTTACATTCCAGTTTGAGGATTGCGCTGACCCCATTCCTCCCAAGATTCAAAGTGTTAGCTGGAAAGGCCAGAGCCAATTTCTCCCACTGAAGTTCAGACAATGTATGCAAATTAACATGAATGTAATGTGTTTTTTTTCTTCTTGGAACTAGGAATTTTTATGCTTCCATTTTTAAGTTCAACTCAGTTCAGCCTTTTGAAATGTTATTTGAATTTCATTAGAGATTATTTACATTTTTATGGACTTAAAGGAACAGTTGAAATTAAGAGATAAAGTGTTTCTTGCACTTTTTCATTTTTCCAACACTGGTGGCACTTTATTTTTGCCTGTTTGTGTTTCTGAATGATATTGCTGATGATCCTTTACCAGTGCAACTTGAAGCACAGAAGAGAGAAGTGTTCAAGATTAGATACATTTAGTTAAGTAGAGACTATACATGTGAATGAACATAAAATGTATTATGATATTTCAGATTTTTTATTTAACCAGGGGGGTTTGCGTTCATCGATTGTTATTGTTTATCTCAGTTCAGCAGAAAAAAGCACTTAAGTTGCTAGTAATGTTGAAATGAATGTATTTTCAGTGCAGATTTAGAAATGAAGGCTTTTTTCATTCATCATATTTTTGTCAGACATGGTTACTGGTTGAATTTAGATATTTTGTACCAAAGCAGAACAACATCAAAATGAGATAAATTTTGTGAAGGATTAGCTATGTTTGATTTAACAATATGAAAATACATGTTTATCCATATAAGAACATATTATATTTTGGTCAGTAAAGAAAAAACATTATCTACAATTTCTTTAGTCTGGCAAAAAAACATCAATTCATGTTTTTAGGTATATGATTGTCCGGACCTCGGCTGGTGAGGAGGGTTCATTTACTGGACCTCAAGCAATTTTAGTTGAAGACCCCTGCAATAAGCTTATTGCCATTGGCAATATCATGGAGGCTCCTTCTGGGCCTACAACATGATGCTGACTATCCAGGTCTATGAAGCTGACGGTATGAACACATAAGCCGTTATGGAACACCAACTCGCTCAATCTAAAACTCTTACAAAAAAGCTACCAGCTTGGCATAGCCATCTAGCCCCGTTAGCGCAGCGTCTAGAAACACAACCAAGGAGGCTCCACCTGGAGCCTTCCACTTGAAAAATGCCTCTTGCATATTCTCGGGCTCTGCCTGAAGCTCTAGGGAACAATATACTCTGCATAATGACTCTCAAATTGAGAGGAGTATCAGTCTAGCTCAACCTGAGCATGCCAAACATCTGTGGGTTTCAGGTAAACCTAAACCAAGTCTTCTAAATAAATGACAGAAACTAACTGTATGAAGCTCTAAGGAGCGGAGGCCTCAGCATAATGACTCTCATCAAACGAAAGGAAGCCTAAAACACTCACCATGGGTACCATCTGACCTATTTGTAAAATATCACAAATAGGATGAGCAGAGGCCTCAGCATAAATGAGAGGAGACCTACAATACCCACATTATTTGGTACAGTAATAGAGTAGCTTAGAAAACCCAAATACAAAAGCTCAACGAGCGAGAGGCCTAAACAATTTACAAGAGGCCTAGCGAGAGGGAGAGGTCTAAACAACAGACTTATTCAAGAGAAAAAGGCCTTTCTGTTTTACTCTTAGTAAATAGAAAAAAATGTCCACACTGAACTCTGGGTTGGAGGCCTCAGCAGAATGACTCCCAAGAATGAGAGGAAGCCTACACCGCTCGCCATAGGTCTCTAACACTACTTCTGAATAATATACTAGCCATACTGAATGTAGCTCTGAGGAGGCCGAAAGGCCTACTACTGCTCGCTATTCTAGCACAGCAGACAAGGCCTCAACAGAATGACTGTCATAGTGAGAGGAAGCGATGTATACATATACATACAATGTAATCTAGCAGAATGTCGTCACCTTTATTTATATAGCGCTTTTTACAATGCAAATTGTTTCAAAGCAGCTTCACAGTGTTAACAGGAAAATAATGGCTCTGGAGAAAACAGTGATGTCATCCAGCTCAGTTCAATTATCATATAGTGTCAATGCGGGCAGATCAGTAATATAGTTGAATATTTAATGTCCCCAACTAAGCAAGCCAAAAGCCAAAGGCAAAAGAGGTGACGGTGGCAAGGAACCAAAACTCCATCAGGTGACAGAATGGAGAAAAAAACCTTGTGAGAAACCAGGCTCAGTCAGGGTGCCAGTTCTCCTCTGGCCAACGAACAAACAGTGTATGATTATGATTCAGGCAAACATTACAAGTCAGAAGTCAGATTAGATCGGAACATTCAGAATAGATGTCCAGTTCCATCTGGTTGAAGATCGGAGTCATCACGCAGGAGACGGGTTTGTTGAGGATCAGTGCCACTGGATGTCGTGATGATGAGGCCTTCACAGGGGAGAGTCTAGTTGACAGTCTCTGCAGACACTTCAGGGATGCGTTGGTCGTGTCTAGGCGCAGGTCCACCATCTGATCTGGATACGGCCCGGATCCGGCTGACTACAGTAAACCTCGGGATAAACAGAGAGACTAATATTAGCGTAGATGCCATTCTTATGATGTAACGAGTACATCAGGTGTTGTGGGAAGTGTTCCCGGTTTCCGGCTGACATAGTTAATGCAGCCTAAAACAATCATTTAACTGATTTGAATAATAGAAATTGATAATGTTCTATGTGTTATGCCATAGTAAAGAGATGTGTTTTTAGTCTAGATTTAAACTGACAAGAGTGTGTCTGCTTCCCGAACAATGCTAGGAAGACCGAGTTTAGGTGCTAAATAGGAAAAGGTTCTACTGCCTACAGTTGATTTTGATATTCTAGGTATTATCAACTGGCCAGAATTTTGAGACCGCAATAGACGTGAGGGAGTATAATACATTAAGAGCTCGCTCAAGTACCGGGGAATTAAACCATTTGGTGCTTTGTAAGTAATAAGCAAGATGTTAAAATTTATACGATGTTTAATAGGGAGCCAATGCAGTGTTGACAGAACCGGGCTAATATGGTCATACTTCCTGGTTCTAGTAAGAACTCTAGCTGCTGCGTTTTGGACCAGCTGGAGTTTGTTTATTAAACGTGCAGGGCAACCACCCAGTAGAGCATTACAATAATCTAGCCTTGAGGTCATGAACGCATGAACTAACTGTTCAGCATTTTGCATTGAGAACATACACTCACCTAAAGGATTATTAGGAACACCTGTTCAATTTCTCATTAATGCAATTATCTAATCAACCAATCACATGGCAGTTGCTTCAATGCATTTAGGGGTGTGGTCCTGGTCAAGACAATCTCCTGAACTCCAAACTGAATGTCAGAATGGGAAAGAAAGGTGATTTAAGCAATTTTGAGCGTGGCATGGTTGTTGGTGCCAGACGGGCCGGTCTGAGTATTTCACAATCTGCTCAGTTACTGGGATTTTCACGCACAACCATTTCTAGAGTTTACAAAGAATGGTGTGAAAAGGGAAAAACATCCAGTATGCGGCAGTCCTGTGGGTGAAAATGCCTTGTTGATGCTAGAGGTCAGAGGAGAATGGGCCGACTGATTCAAGCTGATAGAAGAGCAACTTTGACTGAAATAACCACTCGTTACAACCGAGGTATGCAGCAAAGCATTTGTGAAGCCACAACACGCACAACCTTGAGGCGGATGGGCTACAACAGCAGAAGACCCCACCGGGTACCACTCATCTCCACTACAAATAGGAAAAAGAGGCTACAATTTGCACGAGCTCACCAAAATTGGACAGTTGAAGACTGGAAAAATGTTGCCTGGTCTGATGAGTCTCGATTTCTGTTGAGACATTCAGATGGTAGAGTCAGAATTTGGCGTAAACAGAATGAGAACATGGATCCATCATGCCTTGTTACCACTGTGCAGGCTGGTGGTGGTGGTGTAATGGTGTGGGGGATGTTTTCTTGGCACACTTTAGGCCCCTTAGTGCCAATTGGGCATCGTTTAAATGCCACGGCCTACCTGAGCATTGTTTCTGACCATGTCCATCCCTTTATGACCACCATGTACCCATCCTCTGATGGCTACTTCCAGCAGGATAATGCACCATGTCACAAAGCTCGAATCATTTCAAATTGGTTTCTTGAACATGACAATGAGTTCACTGTACTAAAATGGCCCCCACAGTCACCAGATCTTAACTCAATAGAGCATCTTTGGGATGTGGTGGAACGGGAGCTTCGTGCCCTGGATGTGCATCCCACAAATCTCCATCAACTGCAAGATGCTATCCTATCAATATGGGCCAACATTTCTAAAGAATGCTTTCAGCACCTTGTTGAATCAATGCCACGTAGAATTAAGGCAGTTCTGAAGGCGAAAGGGGGTCAAACACAGTATTAGTATGGTGTTCCTAATAATCCTTTAGGTGAGTGTATGTCGTAGTTTTGATATATTTTTAAGATGGAAGAATGCGGTTTTACAGATGCTAGAAACATGGCTTTCAAATGAAAGATTGGAATCAAAGAGCACACCCAGGTTCCTAACTGACGACGAAGACTTGACAGAGCAGCCATCAAGTGTTAGACAGTATTCTAGGTTACTACTTGCGGAGGTTTTTGGTCCAATAATTAGATTCTCTGTTTTTTCAGAATTAAGTAGTAGGAAATTACTAGTCGTCCAATTTTTTATATCAGCTATGCATTCCGTTAATCTTGTAAATTGGTAAATTTCGTCCGGGCGCGAAGAAATATAGAGCTGAGTATCATCAGCATAACAGTGAAAACTAATGCCATGCTTCCTAATGATATCTCCCAAGGGTAGCATGTACACGGTGAAAAGCAATGGTCCTAGCACTGAGCCTTGCGGTACACCATACTGAACTTGTGATCGGTATGACATCTCTTCATTCACTGCTACAAACTGATGACGGTCAGATAAGTATGATTTAAACCATGCCAATGCAATTCTACTAATGCCAACATAATTTTCGAGTCTATTCAAAAGAATGTTGTGGTCAATAGTATCAAATGCAGCACTAAGATCCAATAACACTAATAGAGAGATACAACCACGATCGGATGATAAGAGCAAATCATTTGAGATCGGCCTGTAATTGACTAATTCTCTAGGATCAAGTTGCGTTTTTTTAATAAGGGGTTTAATAATAGCCAGCTTAAAGGTTTTCGGTACATATCCTAATGACAAAGATGAATTAATGATATTAAAAAGAGGATCTACGACCTCTGGAAGCATCTCTTTCAGTAGTTTAGTCGGTTTAGGGTTTAGCATACATGTTGATTCAGATGATTTAACGAGTTTAGACAATTCTTCCTCTCCTATAGCAGTGATTGAGTGGAATTTTTTCTCAGTGACACTACAATGCACTGTCTGATGCGATACTGTAGTAGACGGCTGCAAAGTTATAATTTTCTCCCTAATATTATCAATCTTGCACGTAAAGAAGTTCATGAAGTTTCTTGTTTATGTCTTGTTAATTTAGCCACTGTATCAAATAAGTACCTAGGGTTGTGTCTGTTTTCGTCTAAGAGAGTCGAAAAATGAGCAGATCTAGCCGTTTTTTAAGGCCTTTCTGTATGCAATCATGCTCTCTTTCCACGACATGCGAAAAACCTCTAGTTTTGTTTTCTTCCAGCTGCTCTCCATTTTTCTGGCTGCTCTCTTGAGGGCCCGAGTGTGCTCGTTGTACCACGGCTTTGGACTATTTGCTTTAATCTTCTTTTAACCCTGTGGAGTCGGCCGTCACGCCGGCGTGATCAACTCGCTTTTTTTCTTATCAGTGCCAAAAAGACTCAAATAACTCTGTCGATTTTTATAATTCAGGCAAGTGTTATACATCATTATAATATGTTAAGTTTCTATTTTTTTTGTGTACAGTCACAATAAAAACAGATTGTTGTGCTTTTTGCAAACTAAAGAAAACAAACATGATGCGCGATCTGCAGCCTCTCTCTCAAAGACGTCCATTCAGAAAGTCTTCAGAAAAGGAACTCTAATTCAGTGAATACTTGTCACACAAACATGAGACATATGTCTAAAGAAACGTTGCAATGTCAGGTTTTAAATAATGTAAATAAAATCTAAAACAAATATTCTGTGTTTATGTAATCTTTTTGAAAAGAGAGAGATGTCAGTCGTTCGCAAGTGTCTCATTATCGTCTCATTATCCGCTAATGCGCCACGCCCACGGAGTGCGCGTTCTTTTGAGATTCAAATACTGACCGATCCATGCAAGAGCGCAGTCAACGCCCACATCAACTCAAATAAACGCACCAAGTGTAGTGCTATACTTTAGCTACATAGTTTTGAGACGCGTTGAGGAATAATCCGGGAATAATTTACCTCATGAAAACTGTTTATTTCTAAGAGCAACGGATTCAGCCGCTGATTGTGAGGTAAGTTTATTCTGTTAGTTTTCTGTGAATATTAAACGCAAAAAGATTAAATATGAATCCTGCTGCAACATAAAATGTCATAGACGTAAGACTGTTTAGACAAGATTTCTTTGGCCTGTTTTGGACAGATTATGAAGTGTTTACTGTAAAATAGCCTAGTGTCACATCAATACAGCTTTTATTAGCAAATGTCTGCTCAGATGCTATAAATATAGTACCAGTAAAACATATTTTGTTTCATATTGATGTTTAAATATTATAGCCTAATGGTATTTTTTAATTTAATATATGTTGATTGTGAAAAGTGAACAGCACGAGTAATAAAGGACACATCATTTGATTCAGTTATTTGTATTTACTAAATACTGAATTGTGTTCAGTGTCACAATGTTACTGTTTTTTTAGCATGAGACTTTTTTTTTTTTTTTTTAAAAACACTGCCAAAAATGCTCTTCTTAGTATTTTTGGCTTGTTTCTAGTCTAAATATCTACAAATTCTTAAATCAAGATGCATTTACTAGATAAGTAAAATGACATAAGATATTTTTTCTTGTTTTGTTGAAAGTAAAATCAAAATGAAGTGAGAGCTTAAAACATGCAAAATTATCTGCCAATGGGGAAGAAAAATAATCTTGTTTCTGATTGAAATCTTGTTTCTTGTGTCTGTCCCAAACAGAAATAAGATTATTTTTCTTACCCCATAGAAAATTTTACTTATCTAGTAAATGAATCTTGATTTAAGAATTTTTAGATATTTGGACTGGAAACAAGAAAAAATACTAAATAAGAAGAGCATTTTTTTCAGTGTAGTCAAATCTTTTGATAATTTAAAATATAATAGGCCTTTATAATGTGCCTTTGTTGACTACATTCTAAATAAACTACAACAAAATATATTTCCTATGTCCTGTTGCTTAGCCCTCTCAGTCACATACCTGAGGCTCATTCATTATGCAGCTCATTATGCAGCTCATTATGCAGTTCATTATGAGTTCTTTTGTTCTCACAGGTGTGAATCACAGCATTATTCATGATCATTCACGCCTCTTCGCATACGGCCTTTGTAAAGAAAAAGTGTCTTACAAAATTTAAATCAATATATTGTGTTGTGGGAATAAGTAGGCACAATGATTCTCACATCAGTTTGAAGCAAAAACTCTAGGCAACAACACCCATTAGTCTAAAGTCTTGTGGACACATATCTATTGTGTGTTTTGAGGCCTTAATTTTAAAACAAAAAATTTTGTTTTTTCAAAAACCACGCATACACATTATTCTCTCAAAAATACAAGCATGTACATACATGTTGCTCACATATTATGGTAGCCCAGTTTGTGCTGAATACAGTGTATTACACTTTTGCCATTAATGTGTTTATAAGCAACTGAAAAAAGCACAAATGTCAGAGCATGTCAAAACTTCTAAAGGGCCCCAAAACAGCTCAGACTCCAGAGGGTTAAGCGCAGAGGAGCAACTGTGTCTAAAGTGCTGGAAAAGAGAGAGTCAATAGTTTCTGTTGCAACATTGAGTTCTTCTAAGCTATCTGGGATGCTGAGGAGTTTAAAATGACCAGGAAGATTATTTATAAAGCAATCTTTAGTGGTAGGCGCAATAGTTCTACCGTATTTGTAACAAGGAGATGGCTTTGCAGCCTTGGCTAAATTGAGTATACACAAGATTAGATAATGATCTGAGATGTCATCGCTCTGCTGCAGAATTTCAACGGCATCAACATTGATTCCATGTGACAATATTAGATCTAAAGTATGATTACGACAATGAGTGGGTCCTGACACGTGTTTCCTAACTCCAATAGAGTTTAGAATGTCTCTAAATGCCAATCCCAATGCTTCTTGACATGGCTTACCGTGTTTGTTGACTAATCCAAATCACCCGAGTCGTTTGATGGACTCAAAAGGCACGCAAGAGAAAAACAGGAGACCCGGATGCATGGATGGCAGGCTAGCAAAATGATAACATGGGCACCAAAATGAAAAGCTTCTGTAACACACATGCACTGCTTATGTAGACAGTGTGGCTCGGCCGCTGGTAAAGGGCTGTTACTACACAATATTGACAACATGATTACTATACAATTTACCTGCAGAGCATCCCTAAGTGGTGCGAACCGCAGAATCACACTGTGGAACCCCTCCAAGGCAGATGTTTGGTAGAGAGGGCTCAGCCTTTTCACATCACCAAGAACACGCTTGTTCATTAGCACCTTCTCCAGCATGTAGGTGGCCTTTGTTGCTAGAGGGGGACAGAGAATAACCAATACATAAAAGATGATGAGTGCATAGCAGCTGAGAGTATATTACAGGATTCTAATTAAATGACATAATACATAATTCATTCATTGCTAATGAATAGTGACGTACCGGGCTTCAGCCACTTGTTTTTGTCAGCGGAAGGAGGCAGTTGGGGAAGAGTGGATTTTCATGAAAATGCACATTCTGGATGTGGTTGAGAAGAGATGTCCATTTTGCCACAGTTTCTTCTCCTTTGGATGAACAGGATACTAAGCAATAGAGGTGATTTTGCCAAATTTTGATATTGCTGCAGTCCTTCCTGGCTGAGAACAGTTTAAAAAGATGTAATACATTTGTTTTACAATGGGCGTTCATGATGCACGGGATTACCTTTACATAAATGCCATATATCATAAAAGTGGTCAATGTCTGGTTTCTGTTCCTGGACAAACTTTTGAACCTGGGTGTGTTGGTCTGTCACCGGGGAAGCTACTTTGACAACAGATCTTTCAAGAAATTCCAGACTCCGGATAAGCCCTTCCTTATCCACATGGACACTGCTTCCCACTTCATTGCTCTGTGGATCATAAACAGACATAACATTTCTTTAAGTACAGACTTCAAAACTCTGAAATTTAATTACTTAATGTCCTGCCTACTTGGTGGAGGTTAGGCTGTTCTAAGAGCATTTTCTAGTTTTTATAATCTATTTACCTGTAATATATCAACAATATTGTTTGTGCTGAGATCCATCATGGTGTATGAGCCATACTTTGCACAATGGCCCGGTATGTAGGCTCTCATATCACCACAGTTTCGCTCTGATTTAGTCCCTCAAGCAGGTCGGTCTGGTGTGATCACCATTTATGCAACACGGAAGGCAGAATATAGTTATGCACATGATTTCGATGTGTCATTCTGGTGAAGGTTCTCTTTTTCAGGTGATACTACTACTGTCTGTGTTCAATGACTAATGAATAGGTTATTGGTACCATGAGTGTGACAGGACTGTTTTCTTTCAAATATATTGTGCATACCTAGAATCCGTCTGTTAACATCACAGACTGTCACGTATAGTTTTAATGTTTTGGTTTTGTTTCATGTCACGTGTATGTTTCCTGGTTCGTCATCTGTTCCCTTTTGTCATGTCACTTCCTTGCCCTCATGTGATCATCTCATGTGCTTCCCTAGTCTCATGTGTTATGTTCTGATTGGTTTATTGGTTTGATTGTTCACAGGTGTGTCTTGTTAAGTCATTAGTCTTTGTGTATATATAGCCCTCATGTTACCACTGTCTCTTGTCTAGCTTTGTTATATGTAACCCGCTGTTGGTAAATGCTCTGGTCATGGTCAAGTTCTTGTTTTGCCAAGTCTTTGTTTTTGTATTTTGTTCATGTTTGTCTTCAATAAAATACTGCACATGCATTTATCACCAAAATAGCTCAAATAAAAGGCACACGTATCTACACAAGATGAAAATAACAACCCAGGACCTCATACATGCAAAGCATGCACTCCAACACTGAGCTACCTCACCTGAAAAAGCAGCCCTTACTATTTATAAAGCCTGACATTGGAAAGGACATGTACATAAGTTTCAGAGGTCTTAGAAACAGGATAAGTATTTACTTGAAAGTATCAAATTGCTTGGAGATGCTGGGGATTGAACCCAGGACCTCATACATGCAAAGCATGCACTCTACCACTGAGCTACATCCCCTGATGTAGTTATTATTTTCATCTTGTGTAGATACATGTGCCTTTTATTTGAGCTATTTTGGTGATATTAGAATAGATGCACATATATTTCAGATATTTTAGAAACAGGAACAGTGTTTACTTGAAACATTGGAAATCACATGTACATAAGTTTCAGAGACAGGAGAATTATTTACTTGAAAGTACCAAACTGCTTGGAGATGCTGGGGATTGAACCCAGGACCTCATACATGCAAAGCATGCGCTCTACCACTGAGCTACATCCGCTGATGTAGCTGTTATTTTCATCTTGTGTAGATACATGTGCCTTTTATTTGAGCTATTTTAGTGATATTGGAATAGATGCACATATGTTTCAGACATTTTATAAACGGGAAAAGTGTTCACTTGAAAGTACCAAACTGCTTGGAGATGCTGGGGATTGAACCCAGGACCTCATACATGCGAAGCATGCGCTCTACCACTGAGCTACATCCCCTGATGGGATCTGAAGAATACTCTCTACCACTGAGCTACATCCCCTGATGGGCTGATAAACGTTTACTGCTGTGTATTTACATGTGCCTTTTATTCAAAATTTGCAGGTAATAAATGTCATTACTGGAATATATGCACATGAGGGACAAAGGTTTAAGAAACATGGAACGAGGTTAGTGGAAAGTTCCACATTGCTTGGAGATGCTGGGGATTGAACCCAAGACCTCATACATGCAAAGCATGCGCTCTACCACTGAGCTACATCCCCTAACTCAGCTGTCGTGCAGTTACTCAAGATAGTTGCTATATTTGTAATACAGATTAGGGTCAGAAAATTGCGCAACAGGTAAAGTTTTTAATTGAAGGATAACTATCCTTGGAGATGCAACCCTGGACCTCATACATGCGAAGCATGCGCTCTACCACTGAGCTACATCCCCTGATGTAGTTATTATTTTCATCTTGTGTAGATACATGTGCCTTTTATTTGAGCTATTTTGGTGATATTGGAATAGACGCACATATATTTCAGAAACAGGAACAGTGTTTACTTGAAACATTGGAAATCACATGTACATAAGTTTCAGAGACAGGAGAATTATTTACTTGAAAGTACCAAACTGCTTGGAGATGCTGGGGATTAAACCCAAGACCTCATACATGCAAACGCATGCGCTCTACCACTGAGCTACATCCCCTGATGTAGCTGTGATTTTCATCTTGTATAGATACATGTGCCTTTTATTTGAGCTATTTTGGTGATATTGGAATAGATGCACATATGTTTCAGACATTTTATAAACGGGAAAAGTGTTCACTTGAAAGTACCAAACTGCTTGGAGATGCTGGGGATTGAACCCAGGACCTCATACATGCAAAGCATGCGCTCTACCACTGAGCTACATCCCCTGATGTAGTTATTATTTTCATCTTGTGTAGATACATGTGCCTTTTATTTGAGCTATTTTGGTGATATCAGAATAGATGCACCCAGGACCTCTATCACATACATTCACAGTATCCACTAAGATGGCCGCCGCTCCAGAGTCTCATCCCAAGATGGCCGCCACACCAGAGCCAGAGTCTTCAGAGTGTGCAGCACTGACCATTGTGGCCACGGCGATGTGGTGTGTCGGTGCCAGCCTCTGTCCCGAGTCTAGAGAGGACTCTGTCTTCCGTCTCAAGTCCAGAGGGAACTCTGTCTCCTGACCAGTGTCCAGATGGGAACTCCAGCCCCTGACCAGAGTCCAGTGATGGCCCCAGCCCCTGACCAGCGTCGAGAGAGAGCTCCAGCCCCTGATCAGCATTCCAGATTTTGGGGGTGGGCAGTAGGTACCTGGTTAAGGCCACGGCGGCCGTGCCTCTCTGGCCCCCTGAACTGTCTGCGCCGCCATGGTCCCCTGAACTGCCAGGTTCACCCTGGCTTCCTGAACTGCCCGCTTCTGCTCCACGATCCTGTACTGTTCTCCTGCATGGGCCTGACCCACCATCCCTCCCCCAAGACCGCCTCCACTCCACCACCCTACTGTTTTTATAGTTTTGGTTTTGTTGGCCGACGGGAGCTGCCCATAGAGGGGGGGGTCTGTCACGTATAGTTTTAAGGTGTGTTTGACATTGGCTGCATGTAACCGATCAGTGAGAGTTGCCATGTGCAGTCGGGGAGGAGCTGCAAACGGAGACGTGAAGTTGGACACTTTCTGCTTCCCGTAGTGATGCTAGCACTGTGTTTTGCATACTTTATCACAGCTGAAGTGAAATAAATGCTATATAATACATGTTTCAGAGACATTGTCATGTAATACTTTATGTACTGCTTAATACAGCATGTGTTTGTACAAGAATAAAGTTCAACATGAGTGAACTATCAATGAAGTGGGGTCTATGTTTTTTATCAGTTTTTTTTTGATAAACATGACACAACATAACATCACGACTACATGAAAATAGGTTTTACTGTTATAATAAACAGATTTTTGAGCATTAGTGGAACTGAAGGTGTCCAAATAAACACGAAACACACATGCTCGTTGTCATGCGCTGAATCCTGCCAATCGTGGAACAGCTGTGTCATCATCAGAGCTTGTGCAGCCACTCTGGAGAAGCTGCGCAGAATGAACCAGCTGGCTGCTTTTGAATCGCTCTTGCGGTACTTTGATGGAATATGTTACAGTCACGTTCCGTCTGTGCTCTCTCAAGTCAGACAAAATTTCTAACCGGAATGCACTGCTTCAAGGCAGCCGCTGATCTGTCTGTGCGGCGCTGTATGAAGTCGAACAAGCCTATAGTGTTTTGGTTTTGTTTCATGTCACGTTCATGTTTCCTGGTTTGCCATGTGTTCCCTTTTGACATGTGACTTCCTTGCCCTCATGTGATCATGTCATGTGCTTCCCTAGTCAAGTCACCTTTATTTATATAGTGCTTTTTACAGTGCCGATTGTTTCAAAGCAGCTTCACAGTGTTAAACAGGAAAATAATGCAACAGATTTTGATTCGGCTGTACAGCCGCTCTGGAGAAAACGGTGATGTCATCCAGCTCATTTTAATTATCATATAGTGTCAATGCGGGCAGATCAGTAATATAGTTGAATATTTAGTGTCCCCTAGTCTCATGTGTTATGTTATCATGTTCTGATTGGTTTATTGGTTTGATTGTTCACAGGTGTGTCTTGTTAAGTCATTAGTCTTTGTATATATATATAGCCCTAATGTTACCATTGTCTCTTGTCTAGCTTTGTTATATGTAACCTGCTGTTGGTAAGTGTTCTGGTCATGGTCTTGTTTTGCCAAGTTTTTGTATTTTGTTCACATTTGTCTTCAATAAAATACTGCACATGGGTTCTTCAAACTTGCCATCAGTGGACTATGTTACACAGACATTCAAAAAGACAAACTAAGAACTTGACCTCTCAACATACTTCTACTGTTACTGTGGACTACCTACTATTATTATAACATAAGCAAAAGGCAACTTACACTAATTGGTGGGAACGTACTGCTAACGATAGCACCAGATGTCGGTGGGACGGGAGATAGTTGGTCCTGCCCCATCACCAGTTGTCGTTGGGACGGGAGGATGAAGGCCAGGGTGAGAGATAGTCGGTTCAGCCCCATTCACCAGCAACAGCGGATTATCAGTGAATCCCAGTTGTCTCAGATTAAAGTTTGTAAAACTATCCGGTGTAAAATGTTCACTGCAGAGGCGGGTGTTGGTGGTGATCCTCAGCTCCCCATCAAGGTGGCTCCCATCAAGGATTTTTATTATTAGGGGTTCAAGCACAAAGTTTTTCTATAACAGAAAAAACTTTAAAATGGCTATAACTACACAACCCTAAGTCTGATTGACTTGAAAATTAGCATGTGTTGTCTTTGTCCAATGTGCCAAGACTTCCTTTAAGGACATTCGCGTATCTAAGCGCTATGGGGAATGCCTTTTGGTGTGAACAGTTGTGAATATGTGTGCAACGTCAATGAAATTGACTATGAACTTTATTGCCTCGGCAGTGACGTCATCGGAATGCATGCCCATCAGAGGCTATAATTAGATGTGCCACAGGTGCATTAACAGGTCTTCACACCACACTTTGTGTGTATGTGTGCTTCTCAAGCTCTCTGTTTCTCTGCTAGGAGTTATTTTTTCTAGGCAGTGCTCAGTGTTCTCTTTTTCCTCTACACTCTGTCTGACAAGTGAAAGAAAAAGAAACAAAAGAAAATGAGCGATATACAAAACAAACAGTGTGTGCCTCTGTGTTCATGTCCTATGGCTGAATCGGACACACATCAGTATTGCTTTGTGTGTTTGGGGGAAGAGCATGCTGCCCTTGTGTTTGAGCATGGTGACTGCGAGCACTGTGAATTGTACACAGTTAATAGTGATGTTAACAGTGACACCAAAGCTCCGAAGCATGTCAAAAAAAGAAACAATTTTCAGTGAAGCTTTGTATCGATGCTTGATTCGAGCTATCAAAATCACGTGACCAATGATGTCCGAAGCTTCGTTTCACACACACCCACCCACCCACATGACTGCTTCGTACTCTGATTCAAAAAGGTTTAAAAATGCACGACACAGGGCTCGCCCTTGTGGGTTGTTAAGATGTATTGCGTTGCATTGAACTGTTTGTTGTATTGCGCTAGTTTAGGAGAGTTTATTGTTGCGAGTTGCAAGACTTTGTCATGGAACCTGTTGCAAAGAGAGGGTGTTCTGAAATTTGGGAACACTTTCATTTGACTTCGCCCAATAAGGTTGATAATATATTTGGCTTTTGTTCTGCAGCCTTATATATATATATATATATATATATATAATTTATTTATTTATTTACAAGCATGGTCCACGCACTAGCCTATGACTTCATACATTAGAGACAAGTAGGCCTATCCTTAATTTTCATTTTTCTTTTCTTTTTTAGGTGGTGTTTGATTTGCTCCCAGCAGCTGGCCTATAATAATAATACATCATCCATGTTGAGGCATTTTCGTGCAAAGCATGACAGTGCCAGATCCTCTGTCCAAGTTATGGCGAACAACCAGGGTGAAAGCCAGCCTACTTTGTAACAGTGTTCCTGTTATTGATAGCTTCTCTTTGCAGCAGTTATTATTCACCTGAGCATTAGAGGGTTCTCTGTTTAAAAGATTCTCGAGTTTACCTATTTAAGGGAACAGAGAAGAAGAAACAATAGGAAGTTAATTCTCTACCTTCATGGAGATGCTTACCTCATGGTCTTGTAACGACTCGGCTACAGATGTTATTAAATTAAAATTAGCTCAATAGGGAATTATGGGTATTAATATTTAATTATTTATAATAAATCGTAACGGGTTATGATTAAATTATAAATCTCCAAATCACCCAAAAGGGAAATACCTAACCTAGGTATTTATGCAATATATATATATGGTTAACAACAATGGATTGCAGTTAACTACGAATATACATATTAAATTACAGAATAACCTTTAAAGAATTCATTCAAAATTCATCCGTTCGTTTAACGAACGAACAGTACAGTCTTTTATTAACTTTCATGAAGTTTTATCCTTCATCAAATCTTCGGGAAGGTTATCCTTCTGGCCACGAAGAACAAACTTTCCAAACTATTAGGATATTAATTGAAGTATTCAAATATACTTATGAGAGCTCGTAGCTAGATCTGAACATTAAAGTGACCATGTTCTGTGAGCGGCAACAATGACAATCAAACGTGGATACAATGGTTTTAATAATTGATACTACGAAAACATACGACTAAATAAAGAATACATGTATATACAGAATAACGAAAAGTAATGAAAGAGAATGAAAAGAAGAGAAAGAGAGAAAGGAAAGGTTCAGGAATGGCAATTTCACAGACATAACCGCAGAGAGCCAGCAAAGAATAATTTCACCTTAACAGGGGTACAAATCTTAAACGCATCTAAATTTCTATGAAATTTATACTTGCATGGGTTGCTTTGTGCTGCGTATAAAAGAATGCGTCCTCTCAGAGCGTTCTTTGAGCTGGAGCGTTCTCTCTTTTTGGTCCTTCCGGAGCATTGTCGATCCGCGGGAAGTTAGAGCGAATGCCGAAAGGGAGGAAGAGGAGATCGTCTCGTCGGAGTTCTGAAGATGACTGAGCGCTGAGATGGAGCGCACTGAGATGGCGCGTGTTGCCTGTCCGCCTGGCCGCCTGTGGCCAGGGACTGAGTCGCGGAGCTAGCCGACTCCAAAGGAACCAACCCACGTGACTGAGCCGCCAAGCCAGGGCCGAAGCCTCCTGGCCAGGGGACGAGCCGAGATGATGAGGAAAAGGGTTGGTATCGAATGCACCGACTGAGCAAAGATATTCTTGTGTTGTTGCCCTTTAAAGCCCATTAACATACGCCCATCTTTCTCGAAATGGCCAATCATAGGTGTGGACTTTAGGCGGGAGAGAGTTCCTTTGTCTCAGTTTTACGACTTAAATGGTATGTCCTTGTGACGTGTCAGAATTAGTAAAGTTTAACTAAAAAGGGGCTAAACATTAATAATGTATCTCACAATCACATACTGCGCATCGTTGGTTAGCAAAAAGAGAAGTGAATATTTAGGTACCACACAAGCTTTGGTAGGAAAGTATAAAAGAAGAAATACACACAATCACATACAAGCAGTTAAAATTACTTTAACATTACACACACATCATGACTTCGTAGAGTGTAACATAGGTAACATGCGTACACAAAGGAATCATCATATACGTTCTGGAATAGTTTAATTAAAGTTACATAAAGAAAATGTTTGTGTCTGTGTGTCCAGGCCACTCTCTGTCTGAGTAGAGAAGGGGGAGGGGGGGGGGGGGGGGACATGTGTTGATAAGTGTGTCCCCCTTTGAAGTCTTATAGGGGTGGCCTGCTTGGTCTCGGCCAAGCCATAGAAGTGACAACGGAGCAATTTAGTTCAGACTTCTCGGTGCTGGGACATTTAATTTATATGCAAACATCTAAAGCTAAAAGCTTTCTGACACTTAGAGCAGAACCGACTCATCTTGATCCAAAACAGAACTTTATAGTTCTAAGCTCATCTGTAAGTAATTGTTATTTGTTTTTTTTCTTCTTTCTTTAACAATCATTGTTTGTAGTATATGGTTATGGTTTGTTTGTTTGTTTGTTTGAATGTTTCTACAGAGGGTTTGTGTTCTGGGCATATATGGAGTACTTGGTGGATTATACAACTGAAAAGATGGAACTAAGAGAATTGATTTCCATCTACTGTTTGACTGTTACCTGGCGTTAAACCAAAGCTATATTTCAAACATTGAGGCCCTCTCTTCCAGTTGAATTTGGCTGTGGAATCATCTTGATCTTTAAGTACTGTTTTCTCAATTTATACTTCAACTGAACAAAGACTGAGCAAAGTGTATGGTCCTAACTGATCCTAAGTGAAAGGCTGTGATTTGGGGTGCTGGACTGTTTGTTATTCTCTGTTTCTAACTGGTTGAACAGCAAGTATTTGTATTATGTTAAATCTGTGTGTTCTATGTAATTATACTTAATACATCTGACTCATGAGAAAATTTGGTCTGTTTGGTCCCTCATTACATGTAATACTTAAACTAAAGTTAAAGGGATAGGTGTTACAACTTTTTTTTCCAACCTTGTTCATTTTCAAGTATTGGAAAAATCAAGTGGTTAAAAAATGTTGTTATTGGCAATTATGTGAACTAACTCTCTCTCTCTCTCTCTCTCTCTCTCTATGTATGTGTGTATATATGTATGTGTGTGTGTGTTTCTTTGTGTACATGCACCTGCATTTATTTAGTCTACTTCCTTTATTCATGAGTTTTATTTGTTTACAAACAGGAAAAATGTCAACATTCACAATACAAAATGATATCTTTATTGGTTTGAGTTACTAGGAGTATGCAATGGAACAGATTGTTGTCATGTATTTAATATATTGATTGATTCATTAATTTATTCATCTATCCATTAATTAATTTTTGCTTCTACAATAAAGCGTTGGTTGCAAAACATTTTGCGACACAGCGCTTTCCCTCACTTTCACCAGCAGAGGTCCTCGTCGAGCTCTAATTTGAAAAGCTTCGAGTAATGAACCTTTTTCTGATACAATTGTGCTGAAAGCTTCACTGGTTCAGAAAGCTTCACTTCGCCATCACTAACAGTTAAAGTGCTTCGCGTTCGCTTTGCTTGTTTTAGAGTAGCTTATAGACTTTCATCCAGACCATGTTTACCTGTCTGATTTATATTTGGCTGTATTTAATGCTGAGAAATTAAATGATAATACTAATTCTAATTTGAGAAGTTAGATGCTTGTATTAATATGTCTGGCTGTTTGGCTTTGAATTAAAGAGTGAAATAGCCATCAAAAAAAAAGTTGGATTTTGAGAGCACCGCCTCCGAGTGCACCTGTTATGCTTAAGCGTGTGAGAAGTTACTTGAGTGGCCAAATTACAGCTAGACTGCCCTTCTTGAGGATCTCAATGACGTTAACTCGTTCATGGGGAAAACCATATTCTTTGCGTGCCTTTGTGCCCTCAATGTCAACTTATTCAACTATTGTGGGTGCAAGGGCGTGTGGTTATATATGATGATGCCCCAGTCCGAAGAGACGCTCTCAGACCATCTCTTCCCTGGAGCTCATCGTCACTTAAAGAGTCAGCACTCCCCACAGACCTGTACATAATAACATCCCCGCTGGTGGGGAAGGCATTTCGGTCAGCGTGTCGGGCTGGTGCTCCTCTGCACACATATGGCAGTGTTGCAGGTGTACCATGCTGACCTGCTGAAAGGCTCAAAAGCAGAGTGTGGCGAGTCACACTCCCCCTCGTAAAGACTGGGGACCGGCTCGTCGTGCTCAGCAGCCTCATAATAGACCTGAAACAAAAGTCCTGATGGTGTTTTGTACCCAGGTCTGTGGGAGTGTGCCCCTTTGGGACGAGGCATGTAAAATACATCACACAGCTCCTACCCGACACCCTCATGAAACCACTGTAACATCCCCGCTACCTCTGGTGATTTGGGGGGCAGCGGTGTCCAGCGAAATGTTAGATGTCCTGTTATTGCCCAGGACACAGAACATTTAACATTCCCCCCATCAGGAAGTATTGAAATTGGTACCCCTTTAAAGAGACTTTGACAGCATGAAAGCTACTGCCGGGTATCTCTTTCGGTCCTAAAGACAGTAGAAAGTGGAATACACTGCCCTCCTCATTTTAACAGCATGGTCCCCATTACCGTGAAACTGGAGTAGGTGCATCTGCTGTCACAAGATAATCTCTTCTGGACAAAGGGGCCATAGAACATGTTGTCCCCCCAGAGAGAAGAATCAGGCTACTACAGCTGATATTTTCTGGTTCCCAAAAAGAAAAAATGGGGGACTGCGTCTGATTTTAGATTTTTAAGACTAGAACTGTTCTGTCAGAATGCTCAAGTTCAAGATGCTAGCTATCAAGATGATTGTGTCACAAATTCAACATCGCGATTGGTTCGTAACAATAGATGGATTTCATCCATACAATCCCCAAAGGCAAATAAGGGCAAGGGCACACACTGAACACTTCATGCACTTTCTAAAATCCATGTTTATGGTAAGGGTTACGCACTGCTGCTTCGTTCCCTTTCTATGTGGCTCAGACCTCGGTTCCTCACCTAGGTGCGTGTTGCCGTCGCAAGATGCTAACGGCAGATGCCTCCCTGTCAGGCTGGATAGCGGTCTTAGGTGGCCGTCCAGTCCAAGGGATCTGGGGAGGCATCATCTCAATTGGCACATCAATTGCCTCGAATTGATGGCTGTATTTCTGGCCCTGAAGTACTTCCTCCATGTCCTAGTGCAGGTGGACAATACTATTGTAGTTGCCTACGAAAATGGCCAGGCGGACTGTGATCGCACCGTCTAACAGGCTAGCGCTGCAGGCTCTGCTTTGGGGTCAGGACAAGTTCTTGTCCCTTAGGACGATTTACACCCTTAGGAGCAGATTTGGAAAGGTTTTTATGAAGTTAAGGTGACCTCTTCGCCTTTCGAATAACAACGCAATGTCCCCTCTGCTTCTTTCTAAATCACCATGCTCCTAGGTGTCCTGGCCAAGGTTCGCCATCAAGGGTCTTTGCCTCTTACTGATATAGCACCTTGTTGGCTAAACAGAGTTTGGTTCTCAGAAATAATATCTCTCCTCAACGGCTCGCACTGGGCAATACCGAATAGGAGGGGACAATATCCCCAGCCCGAGTCATGAAACCTTCATGTTTGTCCCCGAGAGGGTACCAACTGAGGGACACTGGGCTTTCACCTGAAGTTACAGACACCATTCTCAGTGCTAGGGCTCCCTCCAATAGATGTCAATAAATGGGGTGTCTTTGAAAGGTGGTGCACTGCACGTAATGCATATCCAGTTAACTGCCAGATGGCTTCAGTTCTGGACTCCCCGCAGAAAAAAATTATCAGCAGGCACATGACCAGCCACTCTCAGGTTTTATGTGGCCGCTTTATTGGCTTGCCATGCCTTGATTGACGGGGTGCCACTCGGGAAGCATTCTCTGCTCGCCCGCTTTGTTCGTGGGACATTCGCTAGATGACTAAGGCCTCCCGTTAGAACAAAGATCCCTTCATGGGACTTATCTAATAGTAGGGTAATAGCCTGGTTGAGACCCCATTTAAACCTTTCTCGACCGTGCATCCGGTCATTCTTAAGGGCTTCTGTCCTCCGCCGTTCACAACGGTGGATCAGGAGAGACTTCACAGACATCTCATGTCTGAGACCTTTCGCATTCTTGTGAGCACACACTACACAACCATGAGGGGTCCAGACACATCTAGTGCGGCCGCATGGGTATTCTTGTTTCCTATAGCGCTTAAAATCAAGCACAGCATTGAGTGTAGCTTTTGAAAGGGAACGTCTTGGGTTACTTAACTGTAACCCTGTTCCCTGAAAAAGCAGGAACGAGATGCTGTGCTTCACCGCTTCATTGCCGCACTAAAGATGTCCCAGGACTGCTTTTCAGACTAAATATACCTGTCGATGCACCTGTGGCACATCTAATTATAGACTCTGACGGGCGTGCATTCCGATGACGTCACTGCAGAGGCTATACATTTCAAAGTCAATTTCATTGATGCGTTGCACGTTGGGAGAGAAGGAACAAATATGAAGGAAGGACAGGAGGGAAAGAAGCTTTCCTGCATCTTCACTCAGTGGGGTGTGGAGACAAATGCCTGTATCTCAGGAGATCAAAGTTTCTTTTTACCTTACAAGCTGTATTACACTTTTATTTTTTTTGATGCTTAAACGTTTTGTCTTTGACGCTAATGCAAAAATCTGAGTCTGAGGACATGAACATCACGGGTTGCCATCTTGGCAATTATGTTTATGACATGGCATTAACGCAGCATAAGCTCGTTGTTTTGGTTCACGAGGAACTGTAAAAGGCGGCTGCTGTTTGTTCAGCAATCACACTACATGCATACGCAGCTCGAGCCCAATCAATCCGTGCCAGAGCCCACCTCTTCAAGTAGGCCATGTCACGGTTCTGCGTATCCGCACCCAGGCATGGTATGGAGCGATCACACTAGTCAAACAGAACCAGACTTTGGGGGTCAAACATGCTCCCACACTAGGTGCGTCCCAATGTGAAGGCTGCACACTTTGAGGACCGCATTTGAAGTGCGATTGCGCCACAGCGGCACGGCAAAGGCTGTCCCAATGTGAAGGCTGCACACTCTGAAGGCCGCATTTGAAGTGCGATTGCGTCACAGCGGTGCGACGAAGGCTGCCGCAATTCGGGTACAACAGATGTACCCTTCGCAGCCTACCCTACCCCAGAGTTCATTGCACACCGTTGACGACAGGATTTGTATCTGGTCTGCATTCCCGATCAGGTTTCTTGCAGCGTGGGATTAAATTTCCCAGTGAAATACGGTAGCGGTCGGTAACTCTGGTGTACTTTGAACAGGAGCGGTCGGTCTGAAAATAGCCAGCCGCTCCCGACACAACCGCAGTGGTTCTGTAGTGGTGGCATTCACACAATTCCCAGTTCCCTGCCCTGAGCAACCTGGCAAGATAATGTTTCATTTACCAATTTTAACTTGCATAAATTTTATTTCTCAACCATTCTCTCAAGAAGAGGAAACAGTATGTCCAGTCTCTCCCTGCTTTTTCTTTCTTTTTCATTTATCTTGGTTTTTTCTGCATATTCTTTAAATACAAATTAGATGTCTGCGTGGGACTGTTTTTTTCGTCCCGCTCCCGGTATAGGTTCTATTCCACACCCTCCCGCTCCCGCTTAAAATTCACTCCCTGCGTGTTCACCCACTATCTGTTTTGAATGATTTTTTTCCCAACCCGACCGATCCCGCTAAATTTAAATTTAGTTTCCAGAATGTTGAGAATTGAGAAGAATGTTTAGGGATAACAAATATAAAATGTTGGCTATACAATAATTTTATTTATTTTGTCTTATCATACTGTCAACACCGTAAAAAAAATATCTCAGAGAAAAATAGGCTAAATCAAATGCGACATCTGTCACTCAAAATTATAAGCCAAAAATACAAATAAACGAAAACTTTTGGCTTACAGCTAGTAAGCCAAAAGTTTTCGTTTATTTGTATTTTTGGCTTATAATTTTGAGTGACAAATGTCACATTTGATTGCAAATGCGATACTGCAAAATGAAGTCTTTCATATGAATGAATGTCGCTCACTGACGACGGTCCCAGTCTCCTCCAAACCCGACCACAAACGCTGAATGTTCTCTCTAAAGGTGCACTCGTGGCCGGGAGTCACAGAACATTTTTTGAAATGTGTAGGCTAAATAAAAGAGAAGTGATTGTTCTGTACATTATTTTTGTAATGCACGTTATAATTTGTACATGAAACAAAATCCTCTATACATTCATTTTCTTTTCACGTAAATTAATAATGTGTACATAAAAATAAATTGTTCTATACATTACTTAAAGTACTTTTTACAGCTATTTACAAAATAACTTGTTTAACATCAGAAACAACAAACATTTTAATCAACAGTAGCTAAAACAGAAGAAAACATTTGTATGTACACTTTCATTGAGCTGAGCGGGAGACCCTGTGTGGTGCTGCTGGACCGGGATGGGCTGCACATAGGGCTGGTCGATTCCGAATTTTTTGGAATCGATTCCAATTCCTGGTTCTGGAATCGATGGAGTTGATTCCAAGAATCGATTCCTCACTGTTGTTTTCGATTCTTTTTTTTTTAACGAAAGATTGGAGGAACCTAGTCCCGGAGTGACCACATGATATAAAGATGTAGAAAGTATCCTTCTCTGAAGCTTTATTTGTAAAATGAAGATAAATTTCAATAACTCTGATTTTAAATTGTAATTATGGATGCTCCTGAAATGGTCCATAGCCCAGCAGTGGCAGCAATAAATAAATTCACAAATAAAAAAGCACATTATTCAAGGATGTGCATTTATTGCATGGTTAGAACTACATGACGTCTAAAATGCATGTGCACAGTTCAGTTAAATGACAAAGTTTACTTTTTTATTGCTTTTGCACAGAATGTACGAGGATGTACGAGGCAAACTGTTCACTGAAATAACCACAATATTAACAACGATATAAGAGTGCGCGGAACTTGTCTTTAGTTTAGCAATATTTCTCCTGCCCTCCCCCCACGTTTGGGTGCATTTTAGCCGTGATTCCACTACTTTTGATTAGCAATTGGACGGGTTTTGTTGTGCAGACCTGGCAACCCTGTCCCTCGGTTTGGCCTTCGTTCACTTCACATTGGGATCACATGTGGCAGTAATTATTTTTTTGGCCCGATTTTATTTTTATTTTATTTTTTTACAAAGAACTGGCATCCTTAACCTTTTGTGGATCAGTAGCATTTCCAAACCAACATGTTAGATTACAAAATGTCATGACACTCTCAATAAAAGCACTATAAAACATTTCCAATACAGAAACATCTACATTGAAAGAAACCAATTTAAATAATAATAATTGATGTCTCTTTTTGCTAATAAGTCCTACACCTACATAAAAAAGCTAGTTTCATTTTAAAAGAGCATTTGACAGCTTTTGTGGTTCTAATTGCGAGCTAAAGTTTTTTTTGTATCCTTTACACATAACTCAATGTAGTAGCGATGATTCATTCATGGTGTTTGAAAAATATAGTCTGAAAGACTTTAAATTATTTCCTGCATTATACTCACAATCCCAAGCTGAAATTCAGTATAATTTCGAGTTGAGATCTCAACTAGCAGAATACAAGAAGCATATTTGTTTCAGTTAGAGACCAAACCATACCGATTTTTTGTAACAAAAAGCACCACATACGCACATGTATACAGTATTAGACTTTTGTGCCATGTTTTGGTTTGTAACTTCACAAAACATTAGTAAAGTACATCACATATCAATATATTTGAGGATCTGATCTTGTTACTTACAATGCAGTGTTTGAAAACGTCGGCTAGTCCAACCAATGGAAACTTGATCTAGGATATGGTGGGTGGGTAGGGATGATATGTAGAGGCCAATCACCCATTGTTTTACAATTGGAACGCCCTTGGATTGATCGCTCAGATTGACAGGTCTACCGTTTACCAAGCGCCATAGAATACAAGCTCACAACACTGAAACAGACATTGATGGAAAATCATCATTCATCCACCAGGATCTTATTACTTGTCACTTATTCTATGTAATTATACAAGTATAAGTATGCCACTTAGGCGTAAAATCATTAGAAATGATGGAAGAGGACGGAAGAGAATTCTGCAGAGCATGAAAAGTCATGCCAGAAGAACTGTCGCTGGGACTGCTCAATGACTTCTGCTTATATGCTCTCAAATGACGACTGACAAGACTGAATGATTAATCAATATCTCTAACTTCATTAAGATATTGAGATACCTTTAATACATCTTGAGTTACAGGCACACCACTTTTAGTGTTTTTACCCCATCACAATAGGCATAATATGCATTTATGAAACAACTTACCTCCCTCTGTGAAAAAATAAAACAATGCCATATCCTCCTCCCTCAACATTTTGACTCCCCTCAACAAAACGTCTCAGTTACGTATGTAAACCTCGTTCCCTGAAGGAGGGAACGCAGACATACGTCGGACGTCACCGCCAAATTGGGATCACTTCCGGGAGCCCCTATCAGCTTCGAGTGTCTAGAGAACGGGCCAATGTCCATTGGCGTGCGAGATCTGCATCTCGCGCTCCGCCCCGCACCGCGGGTATAAACAGGAAGCGGATGCAGCGCACATTTGTTTTTCACTGAGGAGCCGAACTAGTGACTCGGTCATGCAGTGATGGTACAGCAACTGTGGCGACGGGACGTACGTCTCCGTTCACTCCTTCAGGGAACGAGGGTTACATACGTAACCAAGACGTTCCCTTTCAGTCGGTCACGTTCGATGTACGTCGGACGTCACCGATGAATTGGGATCCCTATGGAAAACGCCACAGTTACTACCACTTCCAGCGCCCAGCGAAAGCCCCTCAGACCCCCGTCTGTTCGGGGCGGGGAACTCACGCAGGGAGAGTCACTGCTGCTGTTTCGCAAGACCCACTCAGCAGAGTATTGGATAACGCTGGGAAAGTGTGCCCCGGGGGGGGCGCTGCGGAAGCCACATCCTACCCGTAGGGAGGTATCATATGGAATATACACGTATGGACTGGCCGTGGGCAGTACAACATACGGAAGGGCGAGCTCTGCCAAGGGAAAGACACGGGCTTGCCGTAGGGAGCCGTACCGTGGAAGAATACACATATGGGACCGCCGTAGGGGTCACAACATATGGATACCCAGCCTAACACAAGTTCCACCAATGCATATGAGTGTTAGACCTGGCGTCGGACGCTCCGCCACGTCTGACTGCCGCGGGTTGCAGAGGACTAAACAGGGTTCGCCGTTCTGGGGAACTCGTTTGGAGCATATCGCGGAATGGCGCAGCAAGCCGACACTAGAACGGGCACTTCGGTGTTACTGGCTATTTGAAGCGAGCACACGGGAAGAAACCGGCTCTACACGGAGGCTATAGAATCTAGCGAATGTGTTAGGTGTCGCCCAGCCCGCAGCTCTACATATATCTGTCAGCGAGGCGCCGTGCGCCAGCGCCCAGGAAGAGGCCACACTCCTGGTGGAGTGGGCCCTCAACCCGAGCGGGCAAGGCACGCCTTGGGTTTCATACGCCAAGGCGATGGCATCCACTATCCAGTGAGCCATCCTCTGCTTGGAGACAGCCTTTCCTTTCTGGTGGCCTCCGTAACAGATGAAGAGCTGTTCTGAGGTCCTGAAGCTTTGCGTCCTGTCTACGTAAGTCCGCAGAGCGCGAACGGGACAGAGAAAGGCCAGGGCTGGGTCTGCCTCCTCCGAAGGCAGCGCTTGCAGGTTCACCACCTGGTCCCGAAAGGGAGTGGTGGGAACCTTGGGCACATATCCGGGCTGGGGTCTCAGGACTACATGAGAGTTACCCGCCCCGAATTCCAGGCACGATTCGTCGACCGAAAATGCCTGCAGGTCCCCTACCCTCTTGATGGAAGCCAATGCAGTCAGGAGTACTGTCTTCCAAGACAGGATTTTTAACTCTGCTGACTGCAAAGGTTCAAAGGGAGCCCTCTGCAATGCGGTTAGCACCAGAGATAAGTCCCAAGAGGGTATAGAGTGAGGGCGAGGCGGATTTAATCTCCTCGCCCCCCTCAGGAACTTGACGACCAGATCGTGCTTCCCTGAGGACTTACCATCAACCATGTCGTGATTTGCGGCGATAGCGGCAACATACACTTTGAGGGTGGAGGGAGACAGCCTTCGCTCCAATCCTTCTTGCAGGAAGGAAAGCACAGAACTGATCAAACATCTTCGGGGGTCTTCGCGTCGAGAAGAACACCACTCGACGAACAGGTTCCACTTCAACGCGTAGAGGCGCCTCGTAGAGGGGGCTCTGGCGGAAGTGATGGTGTCTACCACAGTCTGTGGTACGCCACCTAGAACCTCCGCGTCCCGTCCAGGGACCAGACATGGAGTTTCCAGAGATCTGGACGCGGGTGCCACAGGGTGCCCCGTCTCTGAGTCAGGAGGTCCTTCCTCAGAGGAATGGGCCAAGGAGGTGCTGTCGCGAGGAGCACTAGTTCCGGGAACCAGGTCCGGTTGGGCCAGTACGGCGCAACTAACAAGACTGCTTCTCGTCCTCCCTGACCTTGTACAGTGTCTGCGCAAGAAGGCTCACTGGGGTAAACGCATATTTGCGTAGGCCCCGGGGCCAGCTGTGTGCCAGCGCATCCGAGCCGAGGATCCCCCCGGTCAGGGAATAAAACAACTGGCAGTGAGACATGTCCGGGGCGGCAAACAGGTCTACCTGTGCGGTCCCGAAGCGACTCCAGATCAGCTGGACCACCTGGGGATGGAGTCTCTACTCTCCCGGGAGCACTTGCTGTCGTGAGAGCTCGTCGGCTGCACGATTGAGCGACCTCAGATGCTTCTGACTCCAGAGGAGGAGATGGCGGGCGAGTTGTGACATGCGGCGGGAGCGTAGACCACCCTGTTTGTTGATGTACGCAACGGCCGCAGTGTTGTCCGTACGGACCAGAACGTGCTTGCCTCGTAGTGGCCCTTTGAGGCGGCTCAACGCAAGACGAACTGCTAACAACTCGAGGGAATTGATATGCCATTGTAGTTGAGGCCCCGTCCACAGACCCGAAACTGCAAGCTCGTTGTACGTGGCCCCCCAGCCGGTGGATGAGGCATCCGTGGAGACAACAGCATGCCTGGACACTTGTTCTAGGGGAACTCCTGCCCGTAGAAACAAGGGGTCCAACCACGGACTGAAGGTTTGGCGGCTCTTCGGTGTTACAGAGACACGGAACGAGCCGCTCTGCCACACCCATCTCGGGACTCGGTCGTGTAGCCAGTGTTGAAGCGGCCTCATATGAAGCAATCCGAGCGGCGTCACTGCGGCTGCGGATGCCATATGGCCCAGGAGCCTCTGAAAATGTTTCAGTGGTGCCGCTGTCCTGCATTTGAACGAATTCAAGCAGTTCAACACCGACTGGACGCGCTCCTCTGTGAGTCGCGCTGTCAGATTGACCGAGTCCAGCTCCATACCAAGAAAAGAGATCCTCTGCACGGGGCAGAGTTTGCTCTTTTCCCAATTGACCCAAAGTCCCAACAGGCTGAGGTGACTGAGCACCATGTCCCTGTGTTCGCACAACTGCGCCCGCGACTGAGCCAGAATCAGCCAGTCGTCGAGGTAGTTGAGGATGCGAACACCACGCTCTCTCATGGGAGCAATGGCCGCCTCCGTGACTTTCGTGAAGACACGGGGCGACAGGGACAGCCCGAAGGGTAGGACTCTGTACTGATATGCCCGTCCCTCGAACGCAAAGCGTAGGAACGGTCTGTGTCGAGGGAGAATCGAGACATGAAAGTATGCGTCCTTCAGGTCGATCGCTGCAAACCAATCTTGGGGACGGATGCACCTGAAGATGCGTTTCTGCGTTAGCATTCTGAACGGCAGCCTGTGAAGGGACCGATTCAAGAACCGCAGGTCCAAGATTGGCCGTAACCCGCCGCCTTTCTTGGGTACAATGAAGTACGGGCTGTAGAAGCCTGTCTTCATATCGGCTGGAGGGACCGGCTCTATCGCGTCCTTCGCCAGTAGGACTGCGATCTCCACCCGTAGCACGGAGGCGCTCTCCTTCGACACGGAGGTGAAGTGAACGCTCCTGAATTTGGGGGGCCGCCAGGCGAACTGAATCGCATAGCCGAGTCTGATAGTACGGATGAGCCAGCGGGACGGGCTGGGAAGCGCTAGCCAGGCTCCCAGCGACCGAACCAGCGGGACCAACGGCACCACAGACGTACCCGCAGCGGGGCAGCGCAGCGGAGTGCAGGGACCCGACTCGGACGGCATAGCGGCCCAAAGTGGGGTCTGAGTGTGCAATGCAACACTTACCTGCTTCCGCTGAGGGGGTGCACGGGTGTGCGGAGGCCTCTTGTGTGCGTCCTGGACACAGCCAGGACCCCCTGCTGGCGATAAGAGAGGCACCGGAGGGTGACAAGGCATGGGAGCGTCGTACACCGCCAAGCGTGCTCTCTTGGCACCCAGAGATTTTAGAAACAGCTCTTTTTTTTAAGTTTTGGGTACCACTGGCACGAAGGCCAGTGGCAGAACAGAAATCAAACGTGAACAAAAAATTCTCTCCCGGTCCTCCTCCGGGAGAAGGAGCGGTGCTGTCACCACCTCCTGAAGAGCTGTCTCCTCCATCTCTGGGTGGCCCGTCTCAGGGTCTCTTGCGACGGCGCTTGCCACCTGGCTTGGCAGCGGCCTGAGCGGGCTGGACGGCCTTCCCCCGGCCGGCTCCACGGCGTTGCCCTGGTGGAGGCTGCTGCTGGGCTGGGCTGGGGCGGGAGCGGGGCTCTCGACCGCATCGCCGAACAACCCAACCTGGGAAATGGGGGAGTCCAGGAACCGATACTTATCGGTCTCCCTCATATCGGCCAGGTTGAGCCAGAGATGTTGCTCCTGGACCACAAGAGTGGACATCGCCTGACCAATGGAACGGGCGGTGACTTTTGTCGCCCGGAGGGCGAGGTCCGTCGCCGTCCGGAGCTCCCAGAGGAGCTCTGCGTCAGGCCTACCCTCGTGCATGTCCATGAGTGCCTGGGCCCGGTGCACCTGGAGCAACGCCATGGCATGCAAGGCAGATGCAGTCTGTCCACAAGCTTTGTAAGCCTTCCCAGTCAGACTGGAGGAGAACTTACAGGCCTTGGATGGGTGGCGTGGGTCTCCACGCCAGGTGGAAGCGGACGCCGGACACAGTTGCATCGCGACAGCCCGTTCCACCGGCGGGATCCCCACGTACCCTTTGGCTGGTCCGCCGTCGAGGGTAGTGAGGAGGGAGGAGCCACTCGGCCGGTTTCTGGCAGAAAAAGATGCCGTCCATGACTTTGTGAGCTCCTTATGCACTTCCGGGAAGAAAGGTACCGGGGCGGGACGCTGAGAACCAGCGTGAGCCGCCACAAGAAACCAATCATCCAGCCTAGAAGGCTCGGGACACGGTGGAGAGTTCCACGCGAGCCCGACCTTTTCGGCGACCCGGGAAAGCATAGCCGTCAGCTTGGGATCCGTCTCAGGCAAAGCCACTCTCCCAGAGGGAGGCAACGCAGCCGAGTCTTCATCCCCCGAGGACTGAAACTCCCCCTCCGATGCAGCGATCGACATCCTATCATCTGCTGGAGCTCCAAAGGTCACCGCTGAACCACCCCGGGAGGGGCCAGCGACTTCCTCCGGAAGCTCAACCAGCTGTGGCACCTCAGAGGGTTTAGGGGCCCACGGAGGCTGGCTCGGCGGGTGTGCCCTAAACGTGATCCTCAGGTCACCCTGGCTATTCGCCGAAGTAGGTCTATTCTGCTGGGCAGGAATAGCACTATATCGGGGCATAGGTAAGGGGACTCCACCCTCCCGAAGGTAGGCGAGTCTCGACCTAAGCGCCGAGATAGTCATGTTCCCGCAGTGGGAACACGAACTATCCACAAACGCTGCCTCAGCGTGTTGAATACCCAGACACGTAAAGCAGCGATTGTGACCGTCAGCTGGTGACAGGGAATGACTGAATCCAGAAACGCACGGGTGGAACGACATCTTGAAAAAGATGCAGTTTCACACCCATGTTGCTCTTTTAGAAGAAGCTCTTATAACGTGCTGAAGCACCCAGGGAACGACCGCGGCAAAACACAGGGAATAGTGCAGCCTGTGTATGCACTCACCGTTGGAACGCCCTCACCGAACCAACAATCAGAGTGCTGTGAAAACAGCAGTTTTTCACCGACCTTGGTGAGCTCGCGGTCGTCACTGAACGTGCCTTCTCTCCCAGCACAAAAGCCTCTTCTCTCGCTCTCTCTCTTTCTCTCTGCTGTAGCAGGAACAGTCTTCATGGATACCTGTTCAGCTCCGAAGTGAATGACAAATGTGCCCTGCATCCGCTTCCTGTTTATATCCGCGGTGCGGGGCGGAGCGCGAGATGCAGATCTCGCACGCCAATGGCCATTGGCCCGTTCTCTATACACTCGAAGCTGATAGGGGCTCCCGGAAGTGATCCCAATTCGTCGGTGACGTCCGACGTACATCGAACGTGACCGACTGAAAGGGAACAGTGAATTACACAGTAAATATTCATCCATGGCATATTATTTTGTCTATTTTCTTCATGTATGTAGTTCTTCCACAAGAAAAAAACAAACAACATCTGGTTGAGTTGACATGGAAGTATATTTTATATTTACCTGTACATGCATTCACTATAGACGAATCAAATAATGCAGTGCAATGTTCATTATTTCATTCAGTTTGTCTTTTTATTTATATTTTTTTATTTACACAGCAGCATTTCACTGCAAAACAGAAGTTTAATTAATATTTTGATTCCATGGAAAATTAAAGGGTGTCTACTGCAACGTCTCACTAAAAGACAATAGATGTGACAAACAGAACGGAGTATTGTAGCTGTTCAGATAAGTACCTGGTATGGGCCACACTCACCGGCCACTTTATTAAGTATACCTTGCAAGTACCGGGTTTAACCCCCTTTTGCCTTCAAAACTGCCTTAATTCATTCAACAAGGTGCTGGAAATATTCCTCAGAGATTTTGGTCCATACTGTTGCAGATTTGTTGGCTGCACATCCATGATGCGAATCTCCTGTTCCACCACATCCCAAAGCTGCTCTACTGGTTTGAGATCTGGTGACTGTGGAGGCCATTTGAGTACAATGAAGTCATTTTCATATTCAAGAAACCAGTTTGAAATTATTTGAGCTTTGTGACATAATGCGTTATCCTGCTGGATGTAGCGATTATAAGATGGGTACTACCAATGCTCAATTGGTACTAAGGGGCCCAAAGTGTGCCAAGAAAATATCCCCCATACCATCACACCACCACCACCAGCAGCCTGAATCATTCATACAAGGCAAGATGGATCTATGCTTTCATGTTGTTTACGCCAAATTCTGACCCTACAATCTGAATGTCACTGTAAAAATGTTGCCTGGTCTAATGAGTCTCATTTCTACTATCTTCTATTGTCCAATGTTGGTGAGCCCATGTGAACTGTTGCCTCGGTTTCTTGTTCTTAGCTGACAGGAGTGGCACTCTGTGTGATCTTCTGCTGCTGTTGCCCATCTGCTTCAAGGTTCTAAGTGTGTGTGTGTGTGTGTGTGTGTGTGTTTAGAGATGCTCTTCTGCAGACCTCGGTTGAAACGAGTGGTTAGAGTTACTGTTGCCTTTCTATCAGCTTGAACCAGTCTTGCCATTCTCCTCTGACATCGACATTTTCGACCACAGAACTGCCGCTCACTGGATATTTTGTCTATTCCACGTTCAAAGTCAATTAAATCACCTTTCTTCCCCATTCTGATGCTCAGTTTAAACTTTGTCTTGACCATGTCTACATGCCTAAATGCATTGAGTTGCTGCCACGTGATTGGATGATTAGATATTTGTGTTAAGTTGTTGAACAGGTGTACCTAATAAAGTGGAAAGTGAGTGTATAAAGGTCATGTGAACAGTCTCACCCTAAATAAACAGCATAAAATCGATTTGGCCCACATTCATTTGCGGCGTGAACGTAGCCTTAATTTCACACAGATACGTATTTTCTGGTGCCATTTTAAATTGCAGAGCCTTGTGAAACTCTTTCCACACAAAGAACACGAATAGGGTCTCACATCTGTGTGACTTTTCAGGTGTATCTGTAAGTGTGATGGCAAAAGAAATTTTTTATTACACTGATCACAATTAAATTTCTTTCCTCCAGAGTGAGTTTGCAAATGACGTTTCATGTCTCTTTGATATGTGAAACTTTTCTCACGCTGAAGACATGTGAAAGGTCTCTTTCCAGTGTGAAGTCTCATGTGAGTTTGAAGCTTTCCTTCAATTGTAAAACTCTTTCCACAGTGATGGCACATGAAAGGCTTCTCTCCAGTGTGAGTTATTACATGATTCTTAAGACGCTTCATGTCTCTAAAACTACTCCCGCACTGATGACATATAAAACAGTTCACTCTGGAGTGAATCCTCATGTGCTGATTAAGGTTTTCTCTACATCTGAAACTTTTTCCACACTGAACACATGTGAACGGCTTCTCTCCAGTGTGAACTCTCATGTGGGTCTCAAGGGTCACTTTGCGTGTGAAACTCTTTCCACACTGACCACATACGAACGGCTTTTCGCCAGTGTGAATGTGCATGTGATACCTAAGGCCTAGTTCCCGTGTGAAGCTCTTCCCGCAGAGTCTGCAGGTATAAGGCTTCTCTCCGGTGTGAATTCTCATGTGCTTTTTAAGGTTTCCATTTTGAGTGAAACTCTTTCCACACTGTTTGCAGGTAAAAGAGCTCTCTCCAGTGTGAATTCTCATGTGAACTTTAAGGTTTCCCTTTTCACTGAAACTCTTTCCACACTGTTGGCAGTTGAATGAGCTCTCTCCAGTGTGAATTCTCATGTGGTTTGTAAGGTTTCCTTTTTGAGTGAAACTCTTTCCACATTGTTGACAGGAGTAAGGCTTCTCTCCAGTGTGAATTCTCATGTGAACATTAAGGTTTCCTTTTTCATTGAAACTCTTTCCACAATGTTTGCAGGCGTAAGGCTTCTCTCCAGTGTGAACTCTCATGTGGACTTTAAGGTTTCCACGTTGATCAAAACTCTTTCCACACTGTTGGCAGGTGAAATACTTTTTAATTCCTGTCTTTTTAGCTCTGTTTCGTGAGGTCTTTCCAATCTGTGTGGATTTTTTTCCAGTCATGAAATCATGTTTCTCCTCTTTCAGCGCCATCAGGTCTAAGGTGAAGAAGACAAATACAAATACAAGTTGACACCAATTTAGTGGCACAAAGCAAAAGACATCAAAATATTTAAAGTATCAAAACCAACAACACGTATGCTATATACTTCATGATATATTTTCATGGGTCAAAAATGGTCTTTGGTGGTGGTGGACAAACACGGTAACCCATGTGAACTGTGAGCCCAGTACTGACAATAAATCCAAAATAAATGCAAAGAAAGTTTGTAATATTACCTTATACTATTTATTACCTTAACTAGAACTGCTTTTATTAGAACTATTTTGAAAATGTATATGGAAAAAGTCACTGAGAGACTGATTTGAAAAGTTAGGAATAAAATTAAAGTAACATTTCATAGAAAAAGTTGCAAAGTTCTGCTTGTATACACTCTCAAATTATGATTGACGACTGGATGATTAGACTCCTCCCAAACCCATATATGGAACTTCATTAAAGTTCCCCTGTAGTGAATTTTATCCCTTAAAAACTCATCTTTGATCACCAAAATTACGTATTTAAAAAATATGAAAAAAATCTTCATGCCTTAGAATAACATAAATGTAACTCTACACCCTTGCTTCATTTAGTATACGCAGAACTATGAATATGCAAATTATCCACATCTCCACTCAATCACACCAGCTCAGAATACCCGATCCACTCGTTCAACTTCACTGTAGTAAATGCTCCATAAGTGGAAATACTGGTTTAATTCAGTCATATATGTTTGAACCAGAAACTGATTCAGAAAAAGAAGTGGACGAGTGAATTATACAGGGTCGTCTACAAGACGATGTATCAGAATCGTAATGAGTTTTATGTATCACTCTTTACAACGTCGGACACATAACAGTAATTAATATGATTAGCCTTTTGCTTGACTACGTTATCAAACATTGTTACACAAACCATGTTCCCGTTCGCCATCTCAGAGTCAGACAGCTGCCTTCTAACAATCAGTATCCTTAGAAACGCTTTTAACAACTTAGAGCGTCAGTAGAGAAAGGCATATATTTCATTATAACATTATAATATAGATCATATAAATAATTAATCCGCTATATTGCTAAATGTACACAATTTTTCATATCAACAGAAAAATATACTGGGATAACCTGGATTCTCTTGAGATTCCCTTGCTTCAGAGCATAGGTAATGATACGCTAAAGCCCGCCCACACATTGAAATGATTGGTTACAATGGTAGATTGTGACGTAGAGAACAGGGTTTTTTTTAAAACCACGTTTTTGAGTCGGTCTTCGGTTCACTGCAGTTTTAAAGGGCATATTGCAGGTTAGAGCCCCCAGTGAGAAAAATAATTTAGGAACAATAATTTAATAGAAAAATAATTTAGGAACTATATTTTCTTTAAAATGTACTTATAAATACGCTACTAAGGCTTCTGAAGTCGCTTTTGTGAGAAAATTTGACTTTCGCATCTAAAAATGCCAAAAACGGAAGTGACATAACGGGAGGGAGTGCGGTCAATTTCAACAATAGGAAAACAATGGATCGCAATGACAGTTCGGACGCTGAGGAAATTGTAAATGTTTACTCATACTCGTATCTCGGAACACAGCCATACAATTATGACATACAATTAGGGACAGGCCAGGATTAGACATATATATTGGATATATTGAGTTGTGGTGTAAGGAGAACCAGTGGAGAACAGAGCAGGTGTCTCAGTGTAGAGACCAGTGTTAGCTAATGATATGACACTGTGCTCAGATCACAATACTGTACAGATTATTATCATGTATCAGGCAATAGCAAAGCTGGTATTGGTCATCTAAGAGTATTGATACTTACCAATAACAGAAACTAATAAGCTTTGATCAGGCATATGTCACACTTGTTAATATCTGCCCACACTAAACGTTACATGATACTAACCTTGCGTGATACGTTAGTGGTTTCTCATCACGACTGATTTGGCAAATGTTTAAAAAACAAGACTTACGGTGCACAGTTCACGTTTTCTTCGAGCTGCATCTCTGACGGATCCGTGACCGTTAACACAGGTCGAACCACAGGCGGCCGAATCACAGACAGTATAGTGTTATTGTTGTGTTTCATGTTATCCCTTATTTATTAATTTTGTGTTATGGGTTTATTTCGTGCCGATTCACCGATAGCGTGAGCATGTATATGACGCCATGACTATGTAGTTGAGTGAACTCGAATGTACATACATGGCATGAATAAAATATTTACCAGTAAGTTACATAATTCAAAACTGTTTTAAAAAGTGTGAGACTGTATGCATTTGTGTTAATGTACATACTTTGTATTTATCAATGTTGAAATTGATTCACGTAAAAACAACAGCAAAGAAGCATCGCGTGTGGATGTTTTTTCATTTAATATCATGCGTTACACGAGTATTACAATGTTGAACTTAATATCGCCGGGATGATAATCCTCCAGTCTAAAGTGAACGCTACGCACCACCACGTGTTTCGAAGCAGATGCAGAAGCGAAGTCCCATCTCTTTACCGGCACAAAACGCCACCCAGGCAGGTTTCCTTACTTTTTTTTTTTTGATAGGAAACCTGTGGACTCGATCTCCTGACAGGCTGGCCACAATAATTTACCATGACGATGATAAATTGAAATAGAAAAACTACCGAAAGCACGCTGACTCCTACTGAATACCAACCTATTCTGCACTGAGCCAATGCAGAGCCCGGCAAACGACTCCCTCAAGTGACGTAATATGACGCAATGTTGAGAAGAAAAAAAAAAAAAAACAATTTTTTTTTTTTTTTTACAAAGAGTCAACGAAACGGTCACTTTATCTACTAAATTTGTGCCCTCATGTCTTTTTAAAACATTTTAAATCCTGCATTAACTTTTCATACAAGGTTATATATTCATTTTGAAAAAAATGTAACCTGCAATATGCCCTTTAAGGAGAAAATACTCAGCAATGGTGTTGAAATTTCACATGGTTTGTCTGAAAGCATATTAAAAACACCACATAGTCATAAAAACAACATTTAAAACTTGATTTTTTTACCACAGGGGGTCTTTAAAAATCAGAATCTGAAAGGATATTGAAACACCTTTAATACTTCTTGAGTTACAGGCACACCAACTGATGATAATGATGATGATGATGAAAATTACATCACACGGTCAGTGTGGACAGCCATAGTATACTTTGGGCTTTAGGCCCTGTTTACACCTGGGATTAAGATGCATTTTGGTCGATCGGATCACAAGTAGACAAGGAAGACACATAGGCTACCGGTTAACACCTGGTGTTTTAATCCGCCTCTTTTGTCCACTTTCAACCACTTCTGTCCGGATTTCTACGAGGGGAGCTTGCATTACTTATTTGAAAAAGTAATTGATTACGTAACAAGTTACTTGTAATGCATTACCCCCAACACTGGCTGTGAGTGCGTGTTAGAAATTAGGAATGGTAAGAGGATATAGTGCTTGGTTTTGTTTTTCGTCTTCAAACCTAACTTGTTTAAATCCCGTCTGGTTAGCGCACTTCCCTTTTTGCATTGGGTCAGGAGGCGGAGAGTAGGCGGTCTTTTGTGGCTGTTTGAACGCTTTCAACCACAAGCGTTTACACTACAAAAGCAATCCGGTCAACTGCGTTTTCGAGTACCTCCGGAAGTGGTCGAAAGTGGACAAGCTCAAAACATTTTAGACCCCATTTACACCTGTATTTAGCGTCATCCACTTGTGATCCAATTGACCAAAACGCATCTTAATACCTGTGGCCTGTTGTACAAAGCTGGTTTCAGTTGCTATCCAGGTACGTTTGAAATAAGTTTGAGCAAAATCTGTTTTTTCGGCTCAAGAAGTTGGATTGGTGTTCATTGCCATGGTAACTCACGCTACACGGCCAACCTGCACGGGAGCAGGTTTTATTCTGGGTTATATTACTTTTAATTTAATAATATATTCATATAATTATTATATTTATTGACAAGTAATATTAAACTTTGCTTTTAAATTAATACAAATATAATACATCATACATAACATAATACAACGTGTATTCATTTGAACTCTTTGTGAACCTATAATTATTAGGCATATTTCTTTGATTCAGATCATGTAATGATATAGGCCTAGTCAGATATTTTCTTTCAGCTGCCGTCTCAAACTTAAGGTAAGGCGTTTAATTTCATGATAATTTTCAAAACGATCTGTCTTCAGAAGAGAAGTGAATTGCGCTGTCTCTCTTGCGAGAAGTGAATCAAACTGACGCTTTCCATGTTTTGTGTGATTGGCTGTTTGCCGCACGTCACACTTTCAGGTGCACGCGCTTCAGAGTTAATCACAAACTCTGGATCAAGCCTGAGTTGACAGAACGTTTATACCGAGCTTTGTGAGACCGGATTTATCTGGATTTGTCAACTCTAAACCTACTCTGAAAGAGTTTGTTCTGCTAGCTTCATGCAACAGGCCATGTTTCTTTGTTTCTCTTAATTATTTACTATTTTTGCTTGTGTTTTGTGAAGCTATGTAGTTAGTAGAACATTCTTAACATAGAATTGTTTTAATTACATTTTTAATATGTAATTTTAAAAAGTACTTATAATTAGACAACTAATTAAATAAAAAAATAAATAAAAAAAGTACAAATAAATTTAAGATTTAAAGTTGGTAACCTATAGCCTAGAAATCTAGACGCACCCTAGCGGCAGCAAATGTAATTTGCAGCCAGGGTCATCTAGCAACTCTCTGTTGGCTTGCGAGCTTGAAAAACCAACCTCTAGTCAGGCCAATCACATTGTGTATAGAGTTGGTGGACGGGCTTAACATAATGACGGCAGCGTTGCGACGGTTCCGTGTAAATTCCCTGCTACGTGAAAACAAAGAAGATGGCTGCTGCTGGCGAACAGTGGTCTTTCGAATCAGCTTTGGCCGCGACTTTGGAAGACTTGGAGTTAAGCTTTTCTTTGAGAAAAGAAAGAATGGCACTGAAGTCATTCTTTAAAAAGGAAGATGCGTTCGGAGTTTTGCCTATAAATTTTAACTATCAACTAGCTCCGCTGGTGGGAAAACGCATGGGACTCAGCCACAACCCGCTTGTGATTGTTGTCTCACCACTGATAGCGCTTATGGAGGACCAGTTAAAGGAGGCTACAAAATTTGGACTCAAGGCCATGCAACTTGGCAAAGGCGACCAGGAGGACATTCGAAGTGGCTGGTGCCAGTTGGTATACGGGAGTCCTGAATCCTGGCTTCTTCACAAGCAATGGCGAGATATGTTGGCCACCAAGGCTTCCAAGACAACGTTTTGGGAATTGTGGTGGATGAGGCTCATCTCACGTACAAATGGTAAGTATGTTTTAGCGATAAAGTAAATATTCAACAAGTAATCTGAACTGAATGATGTTGGGGGTAGCCTACACTACGCTACGTCACCTTCTTCGTTACTCTGGTTGGTTGTAGCGCTAACCTATTGCGTGCAGAGGGAATTTGAAAGACAACTGTTTATCCCACTACTCGGATTGAGCCCTGCCAATGGTGTGTTGGCTTGTCAGGCTAGGTAACCTAATTAATTTATAATAAAGAAGATCCAAGAATTGTTATGGAATCGGATCATGAGGTGCCCAAAGATTCCCCTAGTGTCACAATGAGAAAAAAATAAATCCTGTATTTAAAAAAAAAAAAAAAAAAAGATGTATCAATCATTTTATCATCGCATCCCTCTGAATTGTAATCGAATCCTGAGGTGCCTAGAGATGCCCATCCCTACTGCCCAAGAGGTGACCCACTAGACATCAAATAAAACTGCTTTAAATAGGACACTCATAAGACATTCTTAAAAATATCATTCATTTCTGTAGACATCAATTTTAAATGACAACATTTTAAGTTCAGCTTTGAGAATGAAACCAACCTATTTGTTCCTCAGTAACTTCTTGTTTCACACTGAATACTTCTTCAATCTTCATTTCTTCACTCTCCTCTTTAATCAATGCCATCTTGTATGTCAGGTGGATTTCAGTCGCTTCACCAGGAGTTTTCTGTGTGTTTGGACACTCTGTCCTGTTTAAGATGAGAATAATTAACAGAAAGAAAAATAAAGCCAATAAATCCAAACTAAATTTCTGGGTGTCTCCATCAGCTCCCTAGTTCAGTAGTCAGTGCACTGGTAAGAGTCAGTCAGAGTGAGTGTTAAAGGTTTTTCAGTTTGAAACTCTTCACATCCTGACAGCAATCAAATATAAAAGTGGTCTAAATATTAAAACATGTACTTAAAGCTTCTGTTGAAGTCTCAGGACCAAAAAAAAATGCTCATCCAATCATTGCATTCGGTCCAAATTATTGTAATGTTATGTGCTTTGAGACATGAGGTAATTTAACACCATCTCTCATGATGATCTGCAGACACTGCTGTGTGCGTTCATGTGTTTTGGAGGAGGCATGGCTTTGGAGACGCTCTGAAGGAAGGGTGGGTTTTCAAATGTTTTCAAACAAAATTAGCTTGCTATTGCTAGCCTCTCCGAAATTACCTACCCTACCCTTTAATGGCCTTAAATTACCCAATTAGCCAAAAAGAAAAACTCAAAACACTACAACACACTAGAACACACATTATACAGAATTATACAAATTATCATATTTTATATTTAGGAATTTATGATTTACACTTATTTTATTGATTTGTAGAAAATATAATATAGATTACACTCATGAAAACATTTGAAATTGGTTTGTAAAAGTTGTCATTACACGTGTGTTCTTGACGCATTTACACGGTTTTGACCAGCAGGTGCAGTCAGCGTGCAGCGATTTGAGCACTTTGTGATTCATTTTGCGAAGCATTTGGTGGACCAAGGATTTCGAATGGCTCCATTTCTCCCATTACTACTTGCCAGTACCCGAAATAGGCCTTTATCAAGGTCTGCGTGTCAGAGCTCAGGCTCCAATAGTAGCGTAATCGAATTTCTGCCTGCATTATTGCCAATGGACGATCGCTAATTTTGACAAGAAAATTAAACTAACTTTGTTGAACTTGACAAAAAGAATCACCATTTCAAACAGTTTATTTAGCCTCTCACGGTACCCTATAATTTGTGTAATTTTCCATTTTAATGTGCAACGATATGTGCGCGAGGCAATTGTCAGCGTTGCAGGTGTTGTCACAGTCCTGAGATAAATGAAGAGCTGCGAGTTATTGTTTTTATTGTTGTGGCATATTTATTATGATTAATCTCCAATCTTGTCTAAAATATAATGCTATCCAGTTATTGCACACAAACCCCAAGGATATGACACAATCAAACCAGTTATTTGTGAATGAACGACTTTGGGCTGGAAATATTCACTTATTTGAACAACTTTAATTTGTTCTTAATACTTGATTGTATGAAAAGTGCATGAAAGCAACGCGAACATTATTATGGTTTAATTTGCACAGTCTTTACTCTTAATTAATATTTTATTATGGGATGTATAACCTACTTCTAATGCTCTTTAATGTGATTTGTCTGTGTTCGTTTTATGTATTTAATTAATAAAAAGGTGATCAGACTCTGAAGTAATGCGCATGTACAGTAGCTTGTGTGCTGCAAATCATGAAATATGTGCCAGAATAACATTACACCATTTTCTCTGTTTTTATTGTACCAATTAATGATTGTAAACTGAGGTTGATGTGTTTAGATCAGGGATGCAAATCTTAGTTCATAGAGTGTCATAGTAATTACAGATTTAAGCTATCTATATTTTCATACCAATAATTTATACTGTTTTTTACCATATCACATAAATGTTCTACCGCTGTAACTGTAAAAGTTTTACTGGATCCATTAAGGATTATCTTATAATTATTTTTGTATTTGTTTGTTTTGACTATACCTGTATCTTTTTGTTGCTATAAAAATATAGAAAGCAGACTGACTACCAGTGTCTCTGGTTTAGTTTGTATCTGCTGATTTTCTCCCGTTTATTTAAAAGATGGTCAATTATAAAGCTCTATTTTGCTGTTTTGGTATTTCAATTTGCAAGAGCTGTGTTGTGACCAACACGCAAAAGAAAAGGCTAAAATGTTGTGTTTGAAGACAGAAAAGGCCCTTTTCACAACGAAAAACTTTGTTCACATTTTACGTACATTAAATTATAATCACATTACGGACGTCTCCACAGTTATTAAGAAAATGACACGCATCTTTTGTTACTTGTGTTTACACGCAACAAAATAACGTTAATAATGTTAGATACAGCATTACAATGTTACGTCATTTTACAGCGCTTTAAAAACTATATCGTATTATGAACGGTTTGTATCAATTTAAACACTTTAAACCCTTAAAAACACCAACCTTTCTTCAGCTGAAGCACATCAGACTGAGGAGCGCTGCGCAGGCTTATGACGTGTCTTCTTCTGCTGTGGATTTACTGGCGAGTTGCAAACCGACTAAAAGCTGCAGAGCGCCACCTAATGTGCTGGAGTGTGACAAAGAGGAAGAATTTCTGTTTCAAACCATTGTTTCTTGACCTGTGAATTTGACAAATCATTTAAATGACGGTAGCATATGATACGGCAATTTTTCTAAAAGACATAACATAATTAAAATTGGCTCGTGAGTGTCTTAATGAGTTCTATTTAGTATCAGGGTTATCTCTAAATATTAAAAATGTGAATTATTTGCATTAAAAGAAAGACCCAGTAACTTGTCAAAATTATGTGGTATTCCAAATAAATACAGTCTTTCTCATTTAGGAATTAAAATATGCAAAGACCAAAAAGAAAGAATAGATCTTAATTATACCCCAATAATTACTAAAATAAAAACATGGCTAATGAGAGACTTATCTTTAAATGGGAGGGTTTTATTATCAAAATCTGAAGGGTTGTCTAGACTAATTTACACTACAATGGCAATAGATGTTCCAAACAATCATTAATGATGAGATAAATAAAAATATATATAATTTTATTTAAAGGAAGAAAAAAAAAAAAACTCTGTAATTCACTTAACCAAGGTGGGCTGAATGTGCTTGATTTTGAAATGTCTAATACTATATTTAAAATTAAATGGATACAAAACTATACTCATTCCAAAAATAAATGATGGTATTATATCCCTAATATTATTTTTGCAAAAGTGGGTGGTATTGAATTTCTCCTTAATTGTAATTTTAAAGTTAACAAGCTTCCCATAAAACTTTCAAATTTTCATAAATAGGCAGTGTTATTGTGGATGATTGTATACAAACACAATTTCTCCCCTCACAAATACTTAATTTGGAATAATAAATACATTATACACCAAAATACACCTCTCTTTTTAGTTAATTGGTTTAGGGAAAATATTTTGTTGGTTTCACAACATTTAAATAGTAATTTTTAATTTTATATACCTGTCAAGGAGTATATAATGATAATCAATGCCATTCCCTCAATGTTTTTTTATGATAATACTGGTGACTTCAAAATTTGGTACATTGTCAATTTACTATATTATATATGGAAAATTATTTATCCACAAATGTAAATGGGGAGTGTTGGGGTAACAGTTTAGACCCAGAGACCAGATATGTTGAAAGGAAGACCGGGAGTCAGGATGTTCAATCACATGAAGAGAATTTACTGAAGAATAGTTTGGAGTTTCATCGGTAGAGCCAGCGTCAGAGTCTCTCGAGGAGGTCGCAAGGCAAGCCAAGACCAGTTTCAAGGGCATGGTTTACATCATTACAGACAAATAGAAAACTCCCGATTGGCTAAAGAAACATTCAGAAGGATAGATAGATATATGATGAAAAGGCAAGGGTGTCGGCCCACCCCCCTTCATTCCCCTGTTTTTAGACCAATGTGGGGTCCAATACCGCCACATCTGGTCTACAAGTGAGATCGCTACGGAAGGTGTAGTGGTGACTCATGGTCCCCTGACGGGTCACACTTGTCTCTTCGCCTCATCACGGACAAGCTGGATACTAAAAATTCCAGTCCCCATTCCGAGGCTCTCCCACCTTCCACTCACAACAGGGCGTTGATGTTCTCCTTCTTCAGCTTCCCTTTCAGGTGGTTCGTCAACTTTTGTAGTCTCTTCTCTTCTTCGACAGGGTTTAGCTTACTGCAGGAAGACCTGCACAGATAGGAGAAGCAAAAACGAACACACAACCAAATCCACAAGCACAGGAATAGAACCCCTAAACACGCTCCGAAAGCGTACAACACATATTTAACAATTCAACAAAGACAAAATCCTCAGACGCAGCCACAAACTCATCCCAAGCTTCTTCCACAAACTCCTCTACACTGTCTGTCACATCAGTAAACATAGTACCTAGTGCAAAAGCCAAAACAGCGGCCACAGCTATGGCTGATGGGGCCTCGGCGTCCGTAAACAGTGGAGTCCCCTTTGATCTAAGCCAGACAGAATTCAAATACTCATACCCAGCGAATGGATCATTCGTCTTCACCTGTCCAAGAAACGCAGTAATATACTTCTGCTGGGCTTGCTGTGCCTTCAGTCGGGGGAAATATTCAGTCTTATGCTTCAATTCTGCAATACAAGGAGACAATCCAGTAACATCATCATTTTTTCTTTTCTCTACTGGATGCCAACTAGGACCCAGAGGATGTGTCAGCTGGTGTTTAGTGCAACTTCCTCTATCACTCCCGGACCCTAGGTGTGCAACTCCTCATACTTCAAAGGTACCAGACGGTTAGCCATTCTAGTATGTGTAATCTCAATAGTCAATTTAAACATATGCAGACGCATCCATGCCGTTACATTATAAGCCATAGACGTGGGACTGTAACATTTACCCTCAAGATAATCGTGCAGGTGTTCCAAATCAAAGACTATTTTATTAGCTAGGGTCCTAGCAAACTCATACTGGTGCATTACATCAATGAAGCTAGCCCAGGTGTATCCTGGCTGAACAAAAGAAGCATTGCACATCTCTAATGGCATTTCCATAGATTTTACCCCTGTAACTTTCTCAACTACAACTTTACATAGTTTAACATTCTCGGGGGGAAAATTCTTAACAAACCACTGCTGGATCTCTCTGCCTAAACAACGCTCGACATGGGCGGTCTCCTCCCAAGGATCATCAAATTTAGTGTACCTGGGCCAAGAGAGAGACAGAGCATTAACAAATGGCAATCCATTTTTACTACCATTCAAATCAAAATGTTTCTTGTCTGTTTGATCTATCTGCCCAAGCCTGTCACAAACTGCACCATAAGATCTATCAGCATCCCATCTTACCACATGAACCTTGGTACGGGTCAATACTCCCCATCGCATGAGATCTTTGTCATTGATCACCTTTTGGTACAAATCTGATCCTCTCTAACCACAATATTGCTGTGTATATAGCTTTGAGCCACGTCTTTGACCACCTTGTTGGAACTTAATTCCTCTTTAACTTGGGGCAGATAGTAGGGCATGATATGTCGGGGGTCAGGTGCACTCGGATACCCTGGGAGTTTGACTGCTCTGCCACCTACTATGATGTGGACCTCTTGTGATTTTTCGGCTTGACACTTTGTACGTTCTGGTTTCTCAGTTCCTTTCTTTGATTTTAACAAATACTTATTAACCCTATCCAACCGGGTTGCACATGCACTTGCATTTTCACGAGCTATGCTGTCAGGGATCCAACTTAGGGAACTGAACTCACGTTCAAACAAATCCACACCTCCACTTTTCACCCACCGACCTTTCTGCATAATGAGGGTACTACCAGGATAATTTGGGGAGTGACCGAGCCAAAAGGTCACTGTTTCGTTTCCGTCCAATCGATAACAACGGTCATTCACGTTTTTGTACATAGTCGGCATTAAATTTAGACCCTCAGTAGAATTTAGGCATGGGTATTGAACCCAGGATGGACGGTTGTCGAGCTCTTCGCAATCCCAATGAGTCGAAAACGTATGAAATCGACCGGTCCAGATTGAGATCTGAATCCACATTAGGAATGATAAGGCGATCAAAATTAGCGCTACGAATGAGAGCGGGAGTACCAATCTGATGAAAGCCCGCCTCATTTTATGTCTTTTCTCGTGGCGCACTTCCTCTTGAAGAATCAACAGCTTCAATAGGTCATCCAATTCCACCATCTGTAACAATAAAACACTAATAACAGAATTTCAATTTAACATTTAAAAGGGTCATTAGATACCTAAATGGCTACAATGCGGTGTTTCGGTTGTGACCCTTCTCAAGTGGTTTCACCTGTGACCAATGTCTCCAGACTGTACCCAATACACCTCTGTCAAGCAAAACAGATGTGTTCGTCATTAGGAGCACTTGATAAGGACCATCGAATTTTGGACCTAGAGGAGAGACAATTTCTCTTTGCAACATTACACTGTCACCTACTTCAGGCAGGGCAGGCATGTCCTTCTGCTCAGTATTATCTTTATCTGCCTGTCTGATACCAACACTAAGTTCTAAATTCGGGGTACCCCTATCTGAGATGGAAGAGATAGAGCAGGTTTGCGGTGCTCCCTGGACCCGTGATACTGTCTCCTCAGACTCTAACTCAGACAAACAGATCACGTCCCAGAGAGAAACGTGCCCCTTTAGAGGTGGTGATTGCACCAATGCCCAGCTGGGGCCCTCTCTATTTAGGCACGCAATTTGCGCCGTCTGCTACGCATTAGCCGTTGCCCGTTGTAACGTGGCGTGCTATCAGCAACTTCTTATACCCTTATGCTTTTCCCTTAAAAACACTTAGTATAATTAATCCTCACTCCCACTGAGTGAGGAAGCTTCCCACTCCCCGTACCCAATCTCTTCTAGTCAGACAGTCCTAACCAAATAAATGAAAGCTTCCTACCTTATTTGTTGGTTTGCCAGGGATGTCACCACAGAATGTTTGCTCGCCAATTTCTCCACCATAAACTGTTGGGGTAACAGTTTAGACCCAGAGACCAGATATGTTGAAAGGAAGACCAGGAGTCAGGATGTTCAATCACATGAAGAGAATTTACTGAAGAATAGTTTGCAGTTTCATCGGTAGAGCCAGCGTCAGAGTCTCTCGAGGAGGTCACAAGCCAAGACTCTACCTTACACAAAATTACCACCCCAATTATACTAGTTTCAAGGGCATGGTTTACATTATTACAGACAAATGGAAAACTCCTGATCGGCTAAAGAAACATTCAGAAGGATAGATAGGGTGTCGGCCCAACCCCCTTCAGGAGGGAAAACCTAATTTTATTCATTTTAAAATAGAAATACAGCACTGTGCAAAAGTCTTAGGCACGTTAGTATTTTCACCCCCAAAAAGGTTTTATCTTCCTGTTTTATCTTTTGCTGTAGTGTGTCAGTAGGCAATATCAGTTTACATTTCCAAACATTCCCTTTGCTATTAGTTGTCATAATCCAGTGAGATTTTTGTATGCACAAGGAGTCTGACAACAGTCGGTATGCTCCACACGGAGATCTGATCTCATCATCGAGTCCATCTGTTTTTCAGGTATCTTTGCAGGTAGGTTTCTTGAAGTGTCTTGGAGACATTGCCACAGTTCTTCTGGATTTAGTCTGTCTCAGTTTTTTTTGTTTCTTCATGTAATCACAAACAGATTAAATGAAGGTGAGATCAGATCTCCGTGTGGAGCATACCAACTGTTGTCAGACTCCTTCGTCTCTGCCAGGGAGCAGCCCCACACTTCAGCCGCCAGCTCCTCATACCTGCAACAGCAGAAGGAGAGTGTTGCATGTTGATCCCACCCCCCCTCCCCTCAGAGAACCTGGGGGTCTAAACAGCACTTACGCCTGAAGCCATCTAAGCAGAAAACAGATCTGCTGACTGTTTTTCAGGCAAAGGTTTCGGTATAGAGGTCCTGCGCTAGGCCTCTGAGGCGGTTTCCCCCTAAGGAAATCGATATTTGCTTCCCGCCACTTTGGGACGCATCGGTTTCCATTGAACACAAATCGCAGTGTCTGCCTGAAGTCAAAAAATTATTTTAGCTAGGTTTTCACAGACTGGATCATTTGTTTAAAACATTAATAGTGTAGGTAGCATAGATTTATTTGTATTTAATACACAGTTCTCAGTGCGTATCTCAGTGGGTCTTATGTATGGTGTAAAAGGGTTACAGAATTCAATTCAAGTACCGTCCACCGAAATTCAGCGGGGTGGTATGGACTATAGTTAACCCTGAGCAGGGTCAGGTGATGGAACTAGAAGTTCAGTCCCTCTTGGCTAAGGAGGCCATAGAACGTATTCCTCCTCGTGAGAGGGAGTCTGGGTTCTACAGCTGGTACTTCATAGTTCTAAAGAAGGATGGGGGGTTGCGTCCCATTATAGATCTGAGGAGACTGAATCGTTCTCTGAGGAGGTTCAGGTTGAAAATGCTAACTATTCTGCTAATCGTTAGTCAAATCAAGTCCAAGGACTGATTTGTCATGATAGATCTAAAGGATGCATACTTCCACATATCCATCTTTTCTCAACACAGGAAGTTCCTAAGGTTCGCTCTTGAAGGAGAAGCGAACCAATACCGGGTTCTTCTCTTTGGCCTAGCGTTATCTCCCTGCACCTTTATGAAGTGTATGGATACAGCACTGGCTCCATTAAGACTCCAGGGCCTTCGTATACTCAATTACATCGACGATTGGCTCATTCTGGCCCAGTCGGAAGAGATGGCAGTTTGGCATCGAGATGTTGTTCATCACCATATAAGGTGCTTGGGGTTGAAGCTCAACGGCAAGAAAAGCTCACTATCTCTCTTCAGCAGAGAACTATGTTTCTGGGGGTAGAGTGGGACTCGACTACAATGCAGGCACAACTGTCTCCTGCTTGTATAGAGACCATCCTAGCTACAGTCACCAAAATCAAGCTAGGCCAAAACTTCACTGTCAAACACTTTCAGAGACTGTTGGGGCTTATGGCAGCTGCGTCCAACATAATACCTTTTGACCTGCTGTACATGAGACCACTACAGTGGTCCAAGGGGACCAAGGGGTTCTCCCCAAGGGGAAACACATTCCACAGAGTTGATCAGAGTTACTCGCAGATGCCTTCGTTCCCTGGCCATGTGGAAGAAACCATGGTTCCTGTCCCAACGCCCTGTGTTAGGAGCATTCTGTCAACAGAAAATAGTGACTATGGACACATCCCTCACAGGCTGGGGAGCGGTCATGGAGGACCACTTTACCAGAGGTCTGTAGAAAGGGCATCATCTCTCTTGGCACATTAATTGCCTGGAGGCTGTGCTTCTAGCGCTGAAGCACTTCCTACCAGACTTCAGGGGCCATCATGTTCTAGTACGTACAGACAATATGTCGGTGGTCTCCTACATAAATCGAAAGGTGGGCCTGAGGTCGCGCCCTCTGTGCAGACTGCTGCATCAGGTCCTTCTGTGGTCCCAGGGCAAGTTGCTCCCACTCAGAACAATATATATCCCTGGGGACCAAAATTTGGGAGCAGAATTCCTGTCAAGGCAGGGTCTGAGGTCTGGGGAATGGAAACTTCACCCCAAGATGGAGGAGTTGATTTGGAGGAAGTTCGGCCATGCAGAAGTAGATTTGTATGTGTCCCAAGAGAACACTCACTATCCGCTTTGGTCCTCCCTCACGCATCCAGCTCCGCTGGGGCTGGATGCCATGGTACAGATGTGGACGAGTCGCCGCCTGTACGCATCCCCCCCAATCGCTCTGCTCCCGGGAGTTCTAGAAAGGGTCTGCCAGGACAGGGTCAATCTACTCCTGGTAGCCCTGTTCTGGCCACCCCGAGTCTGGTTCTCAGACATCATAAGACTCCTAGCAGGCCCTCAGGAGGGACCTTGTACTTTCTATCTTTGGAAGCTATATGTCTAGCCCCTGAGAGGGGTACCAGCTCTTAGGCGCTGGTCTCTCAACTGAGGTTGTTGAGACCATCCTGAAACTCTAGAGACTCAATCCATGTGGAAACCATACACCTTAAAGTGGAATGTATTCACTTTATGGTGCAGAGAACACCAATTGGACCAAGTTAACTGGACAGTAGCTTCAGTGCTGGAGTTCCTCCAGGATCGTTTCTTTGGGGGTCTAACCCCGTCCACACTTAATGTCTACGTGGCGGCCATAGCTGCCTTCCATGCACCTTTAAGTTGTGGCCCCTTGGGGAGACACTATTTGATTAAAGGTTTCCTTCTAGGCACTCGGAGGATGAGGCCTGTCATACAAGCCAGGGTCCCGGTTTGGGACTGTGGTTCTGGTAAGGTTATCCCTGGCACCCTTCAAACCCATTAACGAGGTGTCAGAGAAGTTCCTTAAAAGGGCTTTCCTGTTGGCTATTATTACCCTTAAGAGAGTTGGGGACCTGCAGGCTCTTTCTGTTTCTCCCTCATGCCTCGAGTTCACTTCTGGGAGGGTTAAAGCCATTCTCCACCCTAGGCTGGGCTTTGTGTCCAAGGTGCCAACTAACATCCTCCACCACATGTGTCAGCAGACCAGGAGAATCTATATTTACTATGCCCTGTTCAGGCTCTGGAGGCCTATGTACGTATGTCCTCTCGATGGAGAAAGTCGGATAATTTTATGTAGAAAACAGTGAATCACAAAAAATTATTTTAGCTAGGTTTTCACAGACTGGATCATTTGTTTAAAACATTAATAGTGTAGGTAGCATAGATTTATTTGTATTTAATACACAGTTTACCAAAAAGTGCCCCAATTTTGCTGACTTCACCCCATATGTTTTATTTGCGTAATGGCATATTTTCATACACCAGCGTTGCAGAACTAGCGTGAACATATCACGTTACTCACAGTTAGTGCAAAAAAGGTAGCTGTTAATTTTAAAAAACACCTTAAAAGGTACACATATTAATAGCAGAAATTCCTAATAGCAGACTTTTCCCTATTATATATTTACCTACATAAAGTGTATGGTTCTGGTATTTTGAACTAACAATGAACTAATTTTTATTTTAATTTTTTACATTTATTAGTGTTGTAATGTTGTAAATGTATGAAAACACTATTGTTCTTTTCTTATGTTCCTATTGTCACAAACTGCCTGGTTTGTTTTCGTTATCATGGACATTTATATTGTTTCTCTCAGTTACCTGTTTTCCTCTGTTCAAGTTTCCTGCTCTTCGTTTGTAATCATGGTTCCCTATCAGTCAGTCAAATTTGATGTTATGAACTGACGAATTGGTATCTCGGCTGAGAGCCCAATCACCTTCGAGTGGTAACAGAACAAGCCAATGCACATTGGCGAGTAAGATTTGCATTGCAAGCCGCTCCCCCGCTTCCAGGTATATAAGGCAGCATACGAATACTCACATTAAGCTATCGCTTTGGAGCCGAGCAGACGTTGATTCACTCTGCTCTTCATTCATCGTTCCTGTGTATCAGAACAAAAGGGTTCCTGTTCGTGTTTTGGTGTGACGGCGCATTCCAGCGGAGGCCGCGGTTGCTGAGTGTGCACAGTCTGGTGCACTGGCTGTTCCCCTGGGCGCTTCAACATCAAAAGAGCAGTTTCCCTAAAAGAGTAAACATGGGTGTGACGATCTTTTTAAAGATGTTATTCTACCTGTGTGTTTCTGGATGCGGTCGTTTCCCAGCCCCGTCTGACAGCCACGATCTCTGCCTCACGTGTCTGGGCCATAAGCACGCTGAGGTACCTTTCGTTGATGAGTCATGTACCCACTGCGGGAAGATGACCATTGATAAGATACCTCGAAAAGAGGAGGAGTCCCCTCTGTTATTCCCCAATCTGATTCCTCTGCACAGCCACTTTGGTTAATACACAGGATGATCTGAGGATTACAGTGGGAGTTCTCCTGCCGATTGAATACCCGCGGCCCTCCTACTCCTCTTTTCCATCGCAGGCTGTGGAGCTTCTGGCTGCGGTTGCTGGGCCTTCATGCTTTCCCAGGCCACCGCAAGTGTTGGGCTCGAGTGGAACCCTCCACCGTGTCCCGCCCTGCATGCCATGGCTCTCCTGCAAGTATACCAGGCCAAGGTATACTTGTCGTCAATGAAGGCTGTCTCCCTCCACTCTAAAAGTGTATGTTATTGCCGCACAACACGATGCAGTAGACGGTAAGTCTGTGGGGAAACATGACTTGATCATCAGGTTCCTAAAGGCGCCAGGAGGTTGAATCCTCCTCGGCCATGCCTCATCCTCTCTAGGGACGTCTCCATAGTCCTGACGGCCCTACAGAGAGCACCCTTTGAGCCCTTACAGTCGGAAGAGATTAAGATCCTGTCTCATAAGACAGCGCTCTTGATTGTGTTCATATCCATTAAGAGGGTGGGGGACCTGTAGGCATTTTCGGGTCGACGAAGCGTGTCTGAAATTTGGGCCAGCCAACTCTCATGTCATCCTGAGACCCCAGCCTGGATACATGCCCAAAGTTCCCACCACTCCTTTTAGGGACCAGGTGGTGAACTTGCAAGTGCACCCGTTGTGTTGCTGTGTCCTGTTCGCCTTGCGTTTGTACGTGGACCGCACGCAGAGCTTCAGAACCTCAGAACAGTTCTTTGTCTGTTATGGAGGGCAGCAGAAGGGAAAGGCTCTAAACAGAGGTTGGCGCAATGGATAGTGGACTCTATCATCTTGGCATACCAATCCCAAGATGAGCCGTGCCTCCTTGGAGTGAGAGCTCACTCGACTTGGAGTATGCTCCTGTCTTATCCAGTGCTCCACACTGTGACTAAAACGGTCGCGACCAAAAATATTAATTTGCGAGTGATATTTTTGCTGAGATCGCCACTGGTTACCATATAAATTTACATGTTATGATTAAAAAATGCGTGCCTTTTTACCAGCATGTTCTGTGATGAGTAGCCCATCACATCTTTTGTTGATGCTCAGCAAAGTTGCAGTGGAAAAAAACCTCACTGAGTTTGAGCACCAAAATATGCACGGAGACAGCGAGGATCAGCTTTCCGCGTCAGAAATGCATGTCAAAACAAAAATATCAGGCTTTTTCAAAGTCCTCATCTCTATCGAGCAGCACCGCTGACAACTGTGAGAGAGAAACGACGGAGACGAGTCAATGAACATCCAAGTACTGTAAAAGTGCAGGGAGGCAGTGTCTATTTCATGAACACAACATGGATAAACTACCACAGATAAACGTCAGCTGTGTGGACGCCAACTAATCGTTAAGAATTCTCGTTTTTAATTTATACTGATACGGATTCTTATTTTCAATATCTTTTAATCTTTGCTGTTTTCTGTTATTGCCTGAACTTCACATTATTGCGCAGCCATCCATAATCGCAGTGAGATTTGTACTTAATTGTCACCTTTTATATGTCGCATTAATGTGTTTGTTAATTTTAGTAAACAATTAACAAACTTTCAGCTCTCAAATTCTATCCATTTTATCACGAAATACAAGCAATAAATGTGGTTTTGGCGCTCTTTAATGTGGCCTGACAGATTGTTCAATCAGCATTTCCACCTTGGAAAGAGCTTGTGTGAAACAGAACAATCGTCAAATTTATCTCAGAAAAGCCATTCAATGCTCGTAAACTTGTTAGTCAGCTAGAAAAATAACTATAGAAAGTGGCACTTTGCTAAATATATGCACTCACATAATCCTTATATTTTTACTTAACCTGTTGTTTACATAAAGAACAGAAGGAACTAAAAATTAAATTCAACACTGCCTATATAATTGCATGTGAAGAGCTGCTTTTCACTAAATTTACCTCTCAGATATTACTAATGAAGAAAAAAATGAATTAGGTGTGTGAAAGACATAAGGTTTATAGGATGCATTAGGATGAGGCCGAACTATACTCAGTGGCCAAGTGATGGATGAAATTAAAAGGAGGGCAGATGTGACAACACATGACAAAATTAAAACGCGTTTATTATTTTGTGGCACTTAAAAAAATAATTTGGCTCCTATTCTTTCCCCTATAGGAGCCAATGGCTCCTTAATTGATTTTTTTGTCTGGAGCCCTGCTTATACGTGTCATGTTTAACCCTCTTTTGATTTTTGATGCAAAAACAAATTTAACAATATACTTCATTGCAGGTTTTGGGCCAATAGGGTATCAGATCCGTGTGGCGGGGTGGCCTAAACATAAGTAATTTACATGTCTTGAATGAACTGCCATCGTCATTAACCCATGGAAAAATTTACTCTTGGGAGTAAGAAATTTGAACTTCTTTATGGCCACGTACACACTGTAAAGTTTCAGGTGTGACAACTGCATTTAAATGCGGGAATTATCGTTCCATGTGTGTGTGGAAATGACTCACTCCCGAAATTGTGATGATTAACACCATGGTAACCATAGCAACGTTCTGGCGTCTCGTGTGTGTGGTGTCCGCTATCGGTCTTTGTCAGTCACGTGTGTTTATTATGTGTGACATCACTGAGGCGCCATTTTTAAGGTATCATTATTTAGAGAAGTGAAGATATTATAAGTTAACAATTAAATCATTAAAATGTAGAAGCACAAGAAAACCCAGAGAAAACCATACCGAGATAGACTCAACAAAGATGCTGGGAACCGTTTTTTAGATAAACTTTCATCGATTTATCCATATGACCTAACTGTAATTTGGGAGTGCTATTGCTGTGTCCATCCTCGTGAATATTGTTGACTATCTTTTTTACATTTAAGTGCTGCCTGTGAACATTTAAATTATGACAACTATGAATCTCTTAGCCTGTGTGTACAACATTTAGTTCTATACTTCATTTGGCTGTCGTTGTGTTGATAACAGGGAGACAATAAAGAACACCACATTTAAAAAAAAAAATGAATTGTACATGCTTTATTGTTAATGCAAGACGGGGAAAACAGGATAAAACATCAGTTAATAAATGTATAAATGTAAAAATGGATAAATGTATTCTTAAAACTGTAGATGGACACAGTTGAAGTAAAAACTAAGTAGCATTATATATAATTTCGTAGAACAGAGACATCAAAATACATAAGCACATTTCTACACTACAAAACATTTGAGCATGTGCTTTCAGATTGGATGGTTTCTTTTTGAAAATCTCAAAACACTCAATAATCATTGCTACTCTGTGTTCAAAGGACATCACAAACTGGTGAGGCATAATTTTGTGCAAAGCACCGCTGTCTGCCCATACAGCTGAACGCCTCAGGTTTGCATACAGAAATGACAGAATTTAATTGAAGGTTCCGTACACTGTCTTTGGGGAAATATGCGAGATGGATGGTGAGAACACTCGTTTAAACAGCATACACACCGGGACATTTGACTGCCCATCACATTTTTGATACATCATTGATACTGCTTGTAATCGTAATGTAATGGACCAGTCTACGAGACAAAAATTAAGCTTAAAGGGTTTAAATTAAACTAAAGGGATATTGAGCTGTTTACACTGTCATATACAATAAAAGAGCCTGCACAGCGACAGGAAATAAAAATGAAGTCAAAAAACCTGCAGAACCCCCAGCACCCCTACTTCCCACGCCCCTGGTGGAAAATCTATAGGTGGAATAATGGACCATTGCTCATCTTTTTGGCTTAGGAAGATCAACCGTGCATGCAATCACACAGATCTGCAAAGCTGTCTGCCAACACTTAAAGCACATTATTGTGTGCTTTCCAAATGCCAATGAGGCCGAACAAATAGTAATTATTTTCTCCATCAATTGGGATTTCCACAATTAGTTGGTTGTCTGGATGGTACACACATAATAGATCGAACTGATGGCCCCAATGCAACATCCTACTATAAATGAAAAGGGTTTTACTCCAAAAGGGTTTCACCATAAGGGAATATTCTGGGGTGTGTGAATAGACTGGCCAGGTAGTGTTTTGCAAACTCCGAATTGTTCAGTAAAGGCAGAGGATAGCACTTTGTTTTCATCAGTCCCAGTAAAATGCATTGAAGGAGTCAACATCCTGTTATTAATTTGAACTGATCCAGCATACCCTCTACTCAACTGGAAACAGAAGCCATATTCAGACAATGGCTTCTTGACGGATGCTGAGGCACTATAATTTTAAATTAAGCCAAAGCAGGATGACAGTAAAGATGGCTATTGGGAGGCTCAAAAGAAGGTGAAGGAGCCCTCCACACTGAAGTGAGCACACTATCAAGGCAATCTGTCGTAGCTTGGGTTGTTCAGCACAATTTCTGTGAACGAGCAGGTGAAATTAAACCTGTGGAAGACAACGTTACAGAAATACATCAACAGCATCCCGATGAAGTTGAGCCAGAGGCTAGAGAGGAAGTGCAGGCCATCCGACTCGCACTGACACCTCATGGTAAAATGCGGCAACTAGTCTGAAAAGTAACTTGTTTCTGCTAGCGTGCCCCTACGCTCCTAGATCATTATTCATGTGAAGCCAACTATATTAATAGGCATCTTTTAATTACAACTAATATGTTTATATATTTGTTTACATAATGTAAATATAACAAAACATTTCACAAAGGATAATTAATGAATAATCCTCAACAATATCTTGAAAATAACTTTTCAGAACAGGTTAGGGACCTGCTACTACGTAAACATTTACTCTTCTTCTAACTGGCTATAAATGAGTGCTGATATCTGTAGTTGAAGTAGTGGCCTCATAAGTGGAGTAAAGTGGTGGCTTATGATTGCTGGTTGGCATATGTTGAAGGTTTTGGTGTGATGTGTGTGAATAGATGTTCTGTGTTTGTGCCTGCAGGGAATTTGTTAGAGCCCTAATGAGCGTCATTCGACACTGCCGTTCCTCCTTGTCTCTTTCTTTTTCGCTTCTCACCCTTTCTTCAAACTCTTTTGAGGAGGCATCCATGAACTTCTGAACCCAGTCATCAAGCTGCTTTTCTCTTTTTAGTTCGAGCTAAGAAAATCACAACCATACTTGTTTAACCCTTGTGCATCAATTAAAAAAAGTTACACATAGGACCATAGAGGACAAAAATGTCCATGTCAAAAAACTGTCATAAAAAATGAATATTGGGAGCACAGACTTAAATGAGTTTGGTCTCATTTTAAAGAAGACTCTTGGCAGATTATTGTTGAAGTCAAAAAAGTTTAAAAAGTGAAACCAAAAAAAAGTTATAGAGGTTTAAGTTTATGAAAATTATTTATGAATAATATTTTATATAAAATATATATTTTATGAAACATGTTGAACTCTAAAACTGCTAGAAAATCAGAGCCATAAATATAAAAAAGCTGTGTTCCAAATTTGAGGTTGATATCTCAAAAAATGAGCTCTCAGTAAGATTTTGTTTGGGCGCAGTGCCAACTTTTCCCCAGTAGATGCCAGCAAAGCTCCACTGGTGCACACAGCGGATGGATTTGTTATTTGCAGTTGAGTTTTTCTCTATCAAATATTACAAGCACACACACACACACACACCCACACACAATTTTTTATTACACACATATAAACCACACTCTGACATCCATAATAAACACACCCACACAGTTATAGCTGCATAATTTATCCAATTGGCTTTATAATATGCATAAACAGAAAACAGGAATAAAGTGAGTATTTGATTTATAGGCCAAATCTGAAATAAATGGCACCATCTGGTAAAAAATAGTAAAAATTTAAATTTTGAAGCCTTGCCAACAGAATGAAAGCCTTTTAACAAAGATTGCATCATTTCATAGTTAAACGGCCCTGGGATTAAAAATTGCTGTTTTAATAGGTTTCAATGGGGACATTTTTGTCCAAACGATGCTAAGAGGAAGTATTTTGTGTACTTAGTGCAAAAATTTTTTTTTAAAGGAAATTCCAATAAAAATACACACCTGTGCCAAAATGTATGTAGTTAGCATTAACACAGGCAAAATGATCAAAAAAACAAAACTGAAAAAGACAAAAATGTCCATGAGGATGCACAAGGGTTAAATTAATTGTTTCAAGTTCAGCTATTTAAAGCTGTTACACTGTGATTACCTAAAGTTAAATGGAAACAATACATTTGTACATTTTTTATGCTAACTTTTTATTTCAATTTATTTCAAATGTTTTATTATACTGAGAGGTTTTTTTTTTTGTCTTTATGTTATATTAAAGATGTCATCTAAAGATGAATATGTAATATGTATGTCTGGCAATTGGTTTAGAGCCTCCTCCTTGATTGTCTCTCCTACAAAGTAAAATAAAATAAAATGAACACAGAGAAAAAATACATTTGAGCACTTGCTAGCTGGAAGGACAGTAAAATCCAGCCAAGACACTTACTCTGATACAAACGTTAAAAAGCCTTGATTGTTATTTGACTAGTCACAGTACATCCTAATATCCATACATCCCACCCACTCCATTTGCTAACTATCTGATACATATGGCACACAAGTAGTTAGTCTAAATACGATCGGTTGTCTTCTACAGTCCCAGGAGCCTAATGTACGGCAATCTTAAATGTTCTGCCAGGAAACAAAGCCATGTTTTCAAGTTCCGGTACTGTCACAATTTGCACTTCCAAGGAGAAACTAAATTGCATTTTTAAAAAGTTTATGTTGTTTACAACTTTAAAAGACATTCAAGTGTTTTGAGTTACATTTAAAAAGAGTGCAAAAAGGGTGTGGCGAGGGGGGCATGGTTCAGTGAGGTTTGCAGCAGGAGAGAGAGACAGATGACAAAGATTCGCTGACCCGACATGCCACCATCTGGGTCCTCCGCCAGTTGAATGGCCAGGTCCAGCAACGTCGGACGATGGTACTGGACCTGCTGTCCTCTTTGGGAGACGGGAAATTAATTGTTCCAGTACCACTCTGTCGATGATCTGGTCGACGTCGCTTCCCCCAGCCAACAGCCATTTGCGGCACAGGTCCCGTCATCACTGAGCCATCGTGAAGGGCCTGCAACTGTCACCCAGATGCAGCGACCGGAACCGCTGACGTTGTTGTTCAGGGCTAAGGACAACCCGCTGGAGAATGGCTCGTTTCAGGTCTTCTTAGACCAGGAGGTTCTGTACGGGCAGTTGCTGGGCCTCCACTTGCACCTCTCGCCATAGCAGGGGGATGAGGCGCACCGGCCATTGGGCTTGTGGCCACTCACATGCCTCTGCAGTCTTTTCAAATAAGTCAATGAGTGCATTTACATGCACAGTCTTGCGCCAATATGCTTAATAAACCGATAACGCGTGGGGTCATGTAAACGCGTAAAACGGTTTTCTTTAATCGGGAAAAGGCCATAAATGGCGTAAGCAAAAACCGATCGGCACAGGTAGTTTTTTGCTCATTACCCCGATTTCACATTGCATGTAAACACATTAACCAGCTTTCTGGCGGCTTGGGTCATGTGCGCATGTAAACGTCACACACGGAAGTTAAAGCAAACCGAAAGCTAACATGGCTGCCAAGCGTCCGCACTTTTGGCGAGACGAAGAAACGGCTCTAATGCTTAATCTCATGAATGAACTAAACATTCTAAAGTATCTAGACGTGAGGAAACATCGGAATGCCGAAATGTTCCAGAAGGTGTCAGATAAACTGACGGATGCAGGATTTCCGAGAACTGTGGAGCAAGTATAGAATAGAAGTATAGAATATCGCTGTCGATAGAAGGCGTTAAAGTCTCTATATTATAAAACCAAAAAACACAACACAACTGTGGGTTCAGACCCACAGAAATGCCCTTTTTACAATGAACTGGACCAGCTTCTTGGCCACAGGCCTCTGTCATCGATTGATGACAACGCAGTTGAGCTTGCTTTTGAAGAACCTCCAGCTGACGTTGACAACACAACACCGGCTAACACATGTAAGTTAGCTTGTTGGCTAACAAGCATATATTTCAGTAGCGTTTTATCATTAAACAAATTTGTAATTAACGTTTATCATCTTGCTCATTACAATGCATTTGTTCTGTTACTAGTAAGATATTATTTTACAGAATTTACTTTGATTTCCTTTACACCCGTTTCTTAATTTGCAATCGTTTTCATAACATAGCAGATACTTCTGATTTGTCTGAGGAGACAGGGACGCCAGCCACATCCACTGATGAGTCTCAGCATTGCTGCCAAGGTCGGTTTTGTACCCTATAAAGCCTAATGAGTATTATTTGAAAGGATAATTTTTAAGGCCTGTACATAACCAAAATGATTAGCTGTAGTAAAATGTTATATTCTTATTGACTATGTTACATGTGTTTGAAACGTATCTCAAATTGAACACAGAATTATCTGAAATTGTACATGGCTTACATTTGATGTGGCTTCGATAGTTCACAGAGGCAGGACAAGTAGACGTCAGAGTGCCTGGATGTCTCAGAACCAATTGGTTCTTGAAAGGCTCCAACAACAGCATCAGGAGTGGATGTCAGCACAGCTTCCGGAGTACCATAGGAGGGAGGAGACACTCATTTCTAATATCGTTGAGTCCAGTATGCACTCCTTTGTCTCCCTCATGATTGATGGACTGCGCAGTGTGTTACCACAACACGTCTTCCCCAACAGGCCCAGTCATCTTTCCAGGTTTTCACTCCTCCTCCTTCCATGTATGGGTTGGATGTTACTCAGGCAACACATTTCGGCAGTAGTGAAGAGGAAGAGAGACAGTTTCACAACCTCTAATGTTGTTACTGCAGTTATGCATGCAGTTTTGTTAAAGTTCTTACAGATAAGTTTTACAGAATAAGCTGGAATGAGCACAATAACATGCTGCTGGTTTTGTAGTTGTATCCAGTTCTTTAGTTATGTAATTATATGAATGCTCAAATTTTGTTTTCTTACGAGGATTGTTGCACTAAGGTGTCATTTTGTGTTTTTACACACTTGAAAGCTACCTCAAGGTGATATTATTAGTATTAACACGTTTTTTTGGCATTTAATTACTGCAATTAGACCTTTGGCCAAAAGAAAAATACTTTATTTTTTCGTATAGATTGTAACGCAAAACAATTCAGTTCAATAAAAATCACTGAAAGGGTACTTGCTGGATTGCCAAGCATTTTTTAAAAAGAAATTTCATATCAGTGTTTGTAACATTTAAATAAAAGAAGTGTTACACTACACAGTACATGGCTCTTAAAATAGTAAGGTGAAATTATTCAAACATTTCTGTTCATATGTTGTAACACCATTCCAAGTATGTGGTGTTTTAAAAAAAAGTTCATAAATGTTGTTGGCGCAATGGGAAGTTCTTTGCAATGTGCTGGGTAAGCGCTTGCCTTACTAATTCACCAGTAGGGTCAGATGTTGCACTTGGACGTGGTGTAGGCTGAACAGATGCGTTCTCTAAAACCACTGTGTCCTCCAGCCAGGCAGGGTTGGTATGTTGCTTTTCTTTTTCACAGAAGTTATGGAGAGCACAACATGTTGTGGCCATGTAGGGAATGAAAGTGTGGTGAAAATTGCTGCGCTTTAAAAGGATCCTCCATCTTGATTTTAGCCTCCATCTTGATTTCCACAATGGTCCTGGCAGCACTCAGATACACATTGAACAACTCTTGCTGTAGGGTAAGAGCATTACTCTGGGTGTAACCCTTTATCAGCCACTCCAGAAGAGGATACGCTGGATCACCCAGAAGGAAGAAGCTCATTGGTGTGCCCTCAATGATCCTCACTTTCTGTAGTTGAAATGGTAAATAAGGGGAAAGAACTTTGTCAGTAGAATGTTATACACATCATGTTATTACCTATTGTGTTTCTAATTGTACAGTTGCCTAACTTTGGAAAAAGGTCAGCTCTGTTGTACAGCTTTGACTGTTTCAGGACATTTGCATCATGCACACTTCCTGGGACTTTACAGCTGACTGACCAAAAGCTGGAAATTCAAAAAGTTAAGAAGAAAGAAATATCTTGGTTTTATGTTGTACTTTAAAAACTCAGTGGAATGCATTTCTAACAACACACTGGACAGGTGTCTGTAGATAAAATGTAAACATGCACGTGTTATTCTGGTATCTGTTGATACTAGTCCTACAAACTATTTTTCATTCAAAAACTTCGTATCTTTAATACACAACTGTGGAATACTGATAATATCTTTACAAATAGCAAAACATATATATGTAATAGTAGCATAGATATCATTATCAAACTAAAGTGCACCTACCAACAATTGTCATCGACAACTCCCTGAAGAACATAGGAAGTCCAGCCCTTTCGATTAACAAAATCACGGTAGCCGTCACTCGGTGCCAAGACAGGGATGTGGGTCCCGTTGATGCATCCAATTACTTGAGGGATGTGATATTTGTCCTCAAATCTCCGAGCGATTATCTCTGCTTCTTGCAATGTTGGAGCTTTGATAAATTCGGCAATTTTATGAAGAACCAATCCCTTGCAGAACATGTACACAATTTTTTTAACTGTGGACTTGTGCACACCAAACTGATTCGCCACCAGCCTATACTCTCCGCAACTGGCAAGTCTGTAGAGAGCTATAGCTACCCGCATCTGCAAAGGTATAGGGGCACGCACTTGCACATCGTCGGGATTCATGACATCTTGCATTATTTCGCATAGTTTTCCAAACGCTTGGCGAGACATACGAAAATTTTCTCTCCACTCATTTTCAGTAAACTCCAGCAAGACCACATGCTCCCACCAGTCCTTACTGGGTACGCGCATCCAGCATGAGCGAGGGGTTCGCGTTAAAGGGGGCGGCAAAATGTCATACCCTCCGATTTGTTCTTGGTCTAACAACACAAAACGCTGCATTCGCGACTCACGCAGATGCTGTAGTACAGTTAAAATCAAAACCTCTTGTTGAATGCGTAGATAATGCAGACACAAAAACAGAAACAACAACACAACTTCCAACACGTTTCTTGACGACATTTTGGATTGCTAAGGCAGATGTTGACGTGGTGACGTCACTTCCTGCGTGAAACCTGACAAATCACAAAAAGGCCATGTAAACGTGTTTTTTTGCATAGCCGGTTTTTTAATTTGCATGTAAACACGTGAAAACCAGTTTCTGTAATAAGCAGATTTTTGATAGTTATCCGCTTATTCTGTGCATGTAAACGCACTCAATGAAGGCCTCAGGGTCATCCAGTGGCCCCATTTTGGACAGTGGCATGTCAGTGGGTGTGGCAGGGTTAGATGACGCTCCCCCAGCCCTAACCTCCCGGTCCATCCAGCTCCGGAACAGCTTGCGGTCCTCCTGCGGTCCTCAGACAAGGGCTTGGAAACGCCGTTCCTGGTCGTCCATCAGGTCCATGAGCGTTTGATGGTGTTCTTGATGGAGTCCCGCGAGCGACTGGATAACGTCCGCAAACGGCAAACTTGACGGGGACTGCATGGCGGCGGTTCTTCCTCCTGGGTTTCGGCACCAGTGTGTTAAAGTTCAAGATATGGAAGGAGAAGACAGGGTCGGCTAACTGAGACTCATGCTTTCATTCACTCAAAGAAATATAAACAAACAAAATGCGCCTTAATAAACCACAATACCACAATACAAGGCAATAACAATGATGCAGCTCTCCAGAGCATTCACAGTGCACATTTCCTGGTGGCTTTTTACGGACTCTCCACGCCAATTACTGCCACAAGACACAGGTGTTAGTCATTTTGCACTTGACCTACTTGCGCACCGCTTGTCTCCTGTCTCTCTCTCCCGCTGCAAACCTTGCTGAACCCCCTTGCCACATGGGGTATAAGAATTTTTTTTTTTCCAATTTTGGCCGACCTTTGGCCAGCACATGAGGGTCATTCCATGTCAACTGGTCCAATAGTTATAAAGTTAATTGCTTGACCATTAACGCCAAAATCTATAAAACCATTAAGGCCATTTCCAAAAACCATTAACACAATGTGGACCCACTTTATATTAGGTGGCCTTAACTACCATGTACTTACATTTAAATTAATAATTTGATACAATGCACTTATTGTGTACATTGTACTTATATTTTAAAAAATACCTGCATGTAATTACATCTGTAATTAATTTTTGTAATTACATTTATAATTACGCTGTTGACCCTTGCCTTTCACCTAACCCTAACCTGAAACTTACCCATACCACCACACCTGTCCCTAACTTTACCCGTATCCCACCTCAATATCACCAAAAGGATTTTGCAATAAAATATGAACACAATAAGTACATTGAACTTATTTTTTGATGTAAGTACATAGTAGTTAAGGCCACCTAATATAAAGTGGGGCCCACAAGGACATATATTTGGTCATTCATTGAATAACTAATCTTATTGCATAGTTCATGTGGCAAGGTGATAGGTGTTGTAATCTCTCAGCCAATCAACTCTTTCTTTGTCTAACATTTACATTTTATTTCTTCAGTATTTCCTCAGTTAAGTTACATTTAGGATATACTGAAATAATCATGATGGTCCTGGATAGTCACTATGAGGTTCTGGATCAATAAAGCAATGATCATCCAGGATCAAAATTAACTAAGACATTTGGTACCTTTACATGGACTTTACATCAGACTGAAGCAGTAATTCGATTTTTAAAGTGTCACATTTCTGACCAAATAAAATTATCTAAATTGAGTTGTATTGTATTCATTTTAAATAAAATTCTAAAAAAAACACTCTAGAAATAAATAATAAAGATTAATATTATTTTTTAATTTTATAGCTCTGTAACCATTCTCAACCCCATTAAAATCTGGTTTACTATCTATCCCCTTACACTAACCCTAAACCTACCCATCACACAAAACTTTCTGCATTTTTACATTTTCAAAAAGAATAAAAAAAACTCATTCTGTATGATTTATAAGCTTGTTTCCTCATGGGGACCTCAATTTAGGTCCCTACGGTGACACAAGTCCCCATGAGTCTGTGTGCATTCAGGTTGAAGTCCCCACCGGGACCAGGGGTGCAAACTCGTCAGGGGCGAAAAAGGTGACAAACTTACCTAGGCCCCGCGCCTGACTACTGCAGTCTTTCTGCTCTGCACTAGTTGTTGACCGTCAACAAAACTCTTCCAGCCTCTCTTTTTTTCTTCAGAAGGGCCTGTTGCCTTCGAGACTTGTCCTTCGTTCCTGCAATACAGATATTCCTGCAGAGGACCTTGTCGACCTTATCAAGCTTCACATCCTCCCTCTTAAACTGGATGGCCGTCTGACCCTTGGACCTGACAGCGTACTTTGTAGTCTGGATGGAGTTGAAGGTTCCCATGGTCATTGAAGTGCTTTTATTATCAATGATGTCTCCCCATGGCACTGAAAGACGACTCCACCATGGGCCCGTGGAAAATGGACAGACACCCTTGAACCACATGGTTTAAGCCTGGGTACCGACCGGTGTCAAACACTTTCGCACACCATGTCACCATGTCGTCGCCATCATTGTACATGGGAAGAGTGGACTCGACATTGAATTTAACCACTTCCAGAGGCACGTCATAATGGGGTGGCACCAAGTGGCCCATCATACCATTGACCATTTCAGAAAAATTCCAGTTATTAGCCGCGTTTCCACTGTTGGGCCAAAAGCAGGCGTGCTAGTGCGTGCCAGTCGCGTTTCCACTGTCACTTCAGGGGCTTGATCTGGCCTCCTCTGGGCTTCTTCAGGGCCAACGGCCAGGGTTTTTTGGCCCGCCGAATACCTTGGTCCAAAGCGGCCAACTGGGGCTTGAAGAGCGGTTATAAACAAAGGCAGAGTTTACCTGAGTCTAGAGCCGGCAGCGCCGCGGGCGCAAATGATTTCATACATCAGCATTAAAGACTTTTAAAATCATTTTAGCTCAAAACTCACTATCAGACAGCAGCAGACAGAGTGTTTGAATAACTTCTGTTTGTGATCTGAAGTGGATTCTGATAACTGTACAAGGCAGAAATATTTATATGCCATACAAAAGACGCTAACCATTACCATAGTAAACATGGTAAATACGACTGCTTGAAGAAATCAGACATATCATATAGTCTATCACAATCATGTATTTATTTTAACTGTCAGTGCGTCTCGTCTCTTTATACCGGACTGTCTGATATCCATATTTAGTCATAAAATAAAGCAACTCCGGTTTTCGGGAGCTTCCTCGCTGTTTCTCTGACTGAAAATATAACTATCAGGACTGTCACTGGAGAGAGTGCTAAAGCTAATCAGGTCATATTTTTTGTTGGAAAATATGTAGAAGTGATTGTTCTTTATAAATGTGATAAACTGTCCCGTGACTACAAACTGACTCGTAACTGAACAAGTTTCCTCTTTCTTCTGTGAAATAATGGTAAATACCACTTTATTTCTGTGTGACTAATGTAATCTTGACAAATTAATTTATTAATTTATTATTGTAAAACTGTGGTAAAACACCAATGCTTGGGTTTTAAATCTTTAAGTAAACAACAAAAATGCCAACAAACGGCCACTTTTATCATGTTGGTTTTGCGATCTCGCTAGTTTCCAGTGATTTCTTTCTGATTAGTTTTCTGATAAAACTCTCATTTGTTGGTGAGATGATGGGTTTGTGTGACGTTGTTCCAGAGAGGCGTGTTACGGGCAGGTTTTAGTGAAGCGATGCAGAGCTTCTAGCCCGACAGTGGAAACGCAGCGCAGTTTAGGGCTCGGTGCTACAGGTCCGAGGCTATTAGCCCAGCCCGGCCCAATGAAAGCCCTGGATCGCACTGGCCCGACAGTGGAAACACGTGGCTGTTGTTGAAAAATCTTTCTTGACTTGCGTTACCCGAATGACAGGCGCGATCTTGCTCTCGCTCATGACGTGCGCATGCGCTCTTTCAGGAGAAATGCACATACAAGGAATTGTAGAGTGTTTCTGTATTTTTGGCACAGAAATGCTCTGTTATACGTCCAACTCATTTTTTTAAACTTTTGGCCATGTTTAACATGAGAATCCAACTATTTAACGGTGTAAATAAGTCAGAATGCATGAAATAGCATTAGACCCCCACCCTTTAAGCAGGCCAGGGCACGGTTCAGCATACCATGCCCGGGAACAGTATGGAGCATTCACACTAGTCAAACGAACCAGACTTTGTGGGTCAAAAGTGCTCCGGCACTGTTTTAGATCGCCTAGTGTGAGTACACCCTAAGTCGAGTCGCAAGTCTTCCTTGATTATGTCTAGTCGAGTCACAAGTCAACAAATTTGAGACTCGACTCCAAGTCAGTTCCAAGTCATGCAACTCAAGTCCACAACCCTGCAACAAGGCAATAGCAACATTAGCAAATTATTGGCTGGGGCGACACTGGCCAAAGCCAAGGAATGTCCTGAGTACAAGAATTCAAGAAAATAGGAAAATACAGACACAGGGCAGTACCTCTATAGACACAAACACCACCACAATTTTCAAGTAGACAATAAGTAATATTTGAGGCCTTCTTTTTGTACGAGTCTATACTTTATTTTTTTTTTGAAAATCCTGCATAGTGCACCATTAATTTGAAACATTTTACTGTTTTTTTTTAAAAACAATGTTAACAGTACACATTTTTTGTCATTTAAATCTGCAGGGTGAAACCACAAAGACAACAGGAGCCCTGTCATCTCCTCTGTCCCTAGCAAGGGTGTTCTCCACAGCAGGAGACATTGTTAGAGCCAGAAGATATGCCCTTTGTGCACGTAATGTGGACATGTTAATTTTTCAAAAAACAAAAAAAAAACAAAAAAAAAACATGAAAATACAATGAATCGCAGTACAAGCTGGGACTATTTCACAGTCATAATGTAATGCTGCAAATTCAGTTTTACTTTGTTTTTTTGCAACCTTTGATGCACAGAACTAATTCATGGCATTTTATTTTTCTTAAAGGTCATGTGAATAGTCTCAACCCCCAAAAAATAAACAAATAAAAATTGAGCAGAAAATACGATTTGTCCCACATTCATTTGCGGCGTGAGCGTAGCCTTAATTTCACACAGATACGTGTTTTCTGGTGCCATTTTAAATTGCAGAGCCATTTTAAACACTTGGTGACGCTTTAGATTACAGCCCGGAAAGTACTGCGTAAGTAAAGCGAATTTACTTTCGGTAATTATAGTGTAACTATAAAGTAAGTATGTGTAGGTATAAGGGAACAATATGTAATATTTGGGGAATAAAGGGGTAACTATCATGAAAATTAACAAATCATTTATACTGTAAGTATTTTTTAATTAAGGGGTAATTATCCATGTAGTTACAGGGTAAGTATGAATCTGCGGGCTGTAAATTAAAGTAGTGCTTGTTCCACTCTTGTTTCATGTAGTTACAGGGTAAGTATGAATCTACGGGCTGTAAATTAAAGTGGTGCTTGTTCCCCTCTTGTTTCATGTAGTTAAAGGGTAAGTATGAATCTGCGGGCTGTAAATGAAAGTGGTGTTTGTACCCCTCTTGTTTCGTGTAGTTACAGGGTAAAGTACAACAAAAACACGTACACAATGTGATATCACTCGGAAATCTTTATTTGAAAAACAACTTTCATAACAGATTTACAACACTTCTTATTCGTTTCTCTTGCCTGGCTTCTTCCTTCTCTTGTTCTTGCCACAGATGAATCTTAAGAAGGAATGTCTCTAGCTATTCTGTATTAAAAGAAAATACAGTATACCCAGAAATGTCCTCACCATTTAGTCGTCTTTTACCCTCATGCCATCCGAGATGTATACGACTTTCTTTCTTCAAATGAACACAGAAAAATAAATAATCTCTGCTAATGAAAACTCATTTGGGTTCCTAAAAGTTGAAGCATCAAACAGCACATACAGTACAGCAATAACTACAGTAATCCATACGATCCCAATGGATGAATCAATGTCTTCTGAAGTGAACCAATAAGTGTTTGTAAGAAAAATACCAATATTTTAAACTGTAGACTACGCTTCCGACCAACATTCATATGTGCACGCATGAGAGAGTTAAGTTCACATTTGATGTAACGAAGCGTGACATAAGCAACAACAGTATACAAACAATAACATAATATATGATAATAGCAATGAGAAACAAACAAGACTAGAAGACAGAGATGCTAGTTTGTCATGAAAGCTTGAAGCTTCTTTACTCATGCACGCACTGGTAACAGCTGGTCGGATGTGAAAAGATTAGTAAATTATGAGAGCATTTCTGGGTGTACTTTTTCTTTTAATAAATAATAATACAGAATATCAAAAGACATGGGATTCCTCTTAAGATCCATCAGTGGAAATAACGAAAAAGAAGAAGAGGAACAAGAAGAGGAAGACAAGCAAGAGAAACAAAAAAGGGACAAAACGTTATTCTTTCTGTCAGGATGTTATTATTTGAAATAAAAAGTTTATTTAAAAAAATGAATAAAAAGTGTTGTAAATCTGTTCTGAATTAAGTTTTTTTTTTTTTTTTAATTTTTTTAAATAAATGTTTCCGAGTGATATCAGATTGTGTACGTGTTTTTTATTGTACTTACCCTGTAACTACACGAAACAAAAGGGTAACAAACACCACTTTAATTTACAGCCTGCAGATTCACACTTACCCTGTAACTACATGAAACAAGAGGGTAACAAACACCACTTTAATTTACAGCCCGCAGATTCATACTTACCCTGTAACTACATGGATAATTACCCCTTAATTAAAAAATACTTAAAGTATAAATAATTTGTTAATTTTCCTGATAGCTACCCCTTTATTCCCCAAATATTACATATTGTTCCCTTTTACCTATACGTACTTTATAGTTACACTATAATTACTGAAAGTTACGCAGTAAATTCACTTTACTTACGCAGTACTTTCCGGGCTGTAATCTAAAGCATTACCAAACACTTTCCACACAAAGAACACGAATAGGGTCTCAAATCTGTGTGACTTTTCCGGTGTATCTGTAAGTGTGATGGCAAAAGAAATTTTTGATTACACTGATCACAATTACATTTCTTTCCTCCAGAGTGAGTTTGCAAATGACGTTTCATGTCTCTTTGATGTGAAACTTTTCTCACGCTGAAGACGTGAAAGGCCTCTTTCCAAGTCTCATGTGAGTTTGAAGCTTTCCTTCAATTGTAAAACTCTTTCCACAGTGATGGCACATGAAAGACTTCTCTCCAGTGTGAGTTATTACATGATTCTTAAGACGCTTCTTGTCTCTGAAACTACTCCTGCACTGATGACATTTAAAACACTTCTGTCTGGAGTGAATCCTAATGTGCTTATTAAGATTTTGTCTTCCTATGAAACTTTTTCCACACTGAACACATACAAATGGCTTTTCTCCAGTGTGAACTCTCATGTGGGTCTCAAGGGTCTCTTTGCGTGTGAAACTCTTTCCACACTGACCACATACGAACAGCTATTCTCCAGTGTGAATGTGCATGTGATACCTAAGGCCTAGTTCCTGTGTGAAGCTCTTCCCGCAGAGTCTGCAGGTATAAGGCTTCTCTCCGGTGTGAATTCTCATGTGCTTTTTAATGTTTCCTTTTTGAGTGAAACTCTTTCCACACTGTTGGCAGGTAAAAGAGCTCTCTCCAGTGTGAATTCTCATGTGCTTTTTAAGGTTTCCCTTTTCATTAAAACTCTTTCCACACTGTTGGCAGGTGAAAGGACTCTCTCCAGTGTGAATTCTAATGTGGATATTAAGTTTTTCTTTTTGAGTGAAACTCTTTCCACATTGTTGACAGGCGTAAGGCTTCTCTCCAGTGTGAAGTCTCATGTGGACTTTAAGGTTTCCACACTGATCAAAACTTTGACACAATGACACTAAACAAGACATTATAACTGACTATATCAACATGCAATATCGTTGGCGAAAAAAGACGAGACTAAAATGTAGTTTAAAAAAGAAATCTTGATCAAAATCACCCTTTGGGGGGAGGAGCGTTCGAGCGTTCATGCTTACGGTTTGCCAGATTTCAATCATTAAATCCCCCAATCAGAGCTTTTCTGTTCAAAGAACACGTTTTCAATCCGGTGTTTTACTTAAACTTTGCAGTCTGGCAACCATGTGCATGCTCTCACTCTCTCTCGCGCGTGTGCGCAGTGGATCAGAAAACACCAATAAACAAGTAAGCTGCATTTCTGCAATCTCCATTTGAGCTTTTCTGCTTAAATTAAAGTGTCATTCCGTCAATCTGTGTTCTGCTTGTGCGACTAAATCTGCCATCAAACCTTCTCAGTGATGAACTGTAATAAATCCAAGCATGGATCTCTCAACTACTTGCGATTGTGTTTGCTGAATAACTGCACTTGCACTCGCCCCGGCTGCATTTCTGAGCGTTATTTCCCTGTGTTTTCCTTGCCTGTGTTTTGACTCTGCCTTGGACTCTCGTTTACGACTCTGTGCTGCCTGCCCTTTTGATTACTGTTTGCCTGGACATTGGTTTCTGATTGTTTGCTGCCTGCCCTGACCCATTGCCTGTTATGACCACGTTTTATGCCTTGCCTCTACTATTGCTGTTCTCGCTGGTATCTCGACGCACGCCTGTTTGTACACTGAAACTGTCTTATTTTAATAAACTGCATATGGATCCCAACCAGCCTGAGTCCGCGTTACACATACAGACTTTATTAAAGAATTTGCTGATTTTCTATTAGAGTTAGTACTGGCTGCAGATAAAGTCCTAATTGTTGGTGATTTTAATATCCATGTAGATAATGAAAAAGATGCATTGGGATTGGCATTTAGAGACATTCTAAACTCTATTGGAGTTAGACAACATGTGTCAGGACCCACTCATTGTCGTAATCATACTTTAGATCTAATATTGTCACATGGAATCAATGTTGATGACATTGAAATTCTGCAGCAGAGCGATGACATCTCAGATCATTATCTAGTCTCATGTATACTCCATTTAGCCAAGGCTGCAAAGCCGACTCTTTGTTACAAATATGGTAGAACTATCACTCCTACCACTAAAGATTGCTTTATAAAAAATCTTCCCGATCAGTTTAATCTCCTCAAGATCCCAGATAGCTTAGAAGAACTTGATGTTGCAACAGAAACTATTGACACTCTCTTTTCCAGCACTTTAGATGCAGTTGCTTCTCTGCGCTTAAAGAAGATTAAAGAAAATAGTCCAACGGCGTGGTACAATGAGCACACTAATGAGCACACTCGGGCCCTCAAGAGAGCAGCTAGAAAAATGGAGCGTACCTGGAAGAAAACAAAACTAGAGGTTTTTTGCATTTTGTGGAAAGAGAGCATGATTGCATACAGAAAGGCCTTAAAAACGGCTAGATCTGCTTATTTTTCGACTCTCTTTGAAGAAAACACAACCCCAGGTATTTATTTGATTCAGTGGCTAAATTGACAATAAATAAAGCTTTAACTTCTGATGCTTCCAAACAGCACAGCAGTAATGACTTTACGTGCAAGATTGATATTAGGGAGAAAATTATAACTATGCAGCCGTCTACTACAGTATCGCATCAGACAGTGCATTGTAGTGTGACTGTGGAAACATTCCACTCATTCACTGCTATAGGAGAGGAAGAAATGTCTAAACTCGTTAAATCATCTAAATCAACGTGTATGCTAGACCCTATACCGACTAAGCTACTTAAAGAGATGCTTCCAGAGTACATAGATTACTGCACGTAATAACCTAGAATACTGTCTAACACTTGATGGCTGTTCTGTCAAGTCTTAGTCGTCAGTTAGGAACCTGGGTGTGCTCTTTGATACCAGTCTTTCATTTGAAAGCCACGTTTCTAGCATCTGTAAAATCGCATTCTTCCATCTTAAAAATATATCTAAACTAGGACGTATGCTCTCAATGCAAAATGCTGAACAGTTAGTTCATGCGTTCATGACCTCAAGGCTTGATTATTGTAATGCTCTACTGGGTAGTTGCCCTGCATGCTTAATAAATAAATTCCAGCTGGTCCAAAACGCAGCAGATAAAAAATTTTCACTAGAACCAACCAGTATCTTACTAGAACCAACTTGTGTAAGTATGACCATATTAGCCCGGTTCTGTCAACACTGCATTAGCTCCCTATTAAATATTGTATACATTTTAAAATCTTGCTTATTACTTACAAAGCACTAAATGGTTTAGCTCCCCAGTACTTGAACGAGCTCTTAATGCATTATACTCCATCACGTCTATTGCGGTCTCAAAATTCTGGCCTGTTGATAATACCTAGAATATCAAAATCAACTGCTGGCGGTCAAATCATTGAAATTATTGTCAGGCTGCATTAACTAGGTCAGCCGGAACCAGGAACACTTCCTATAACACCCAATGTACTCGTTTACATCATAAGAATAATTTTTCTCATTTGATTTTTAGCTCAGTTGTTACTAAGAATGTTTGTCTGTTTAGTGTATTCACGTGCTGTAGTCGTGCTGTTGAAGTCTTGCGTTTCGGTGAGACGTAGCCAGCTGTATTCAATAACGACACTTCAAGCGAGTATAAAATAGAGTAGTATTCCGCTGCAGCAGAAGCCCTTGTGTGAAGCCCTCATTGTGTGAAGACCGAAGAGAGTAAAGACCAGCGACTCTACCTGTGCGACTCCACCGAGCAAAGACACCAACAAGGCACCTGAGTATTGCTTTCCCTTTTTCCCCCCTTTGTGTTCAGCTTGTTTTCATCTGTTTATTTTACTGACCTGTATTCACTATGTGCTTTCAAATCTCTATTACTACTAACACTCGTAAATCGCACTGTGTACATTTGAGGCAACGCAATCCTAATAATCTGCGTAGTATACCTCTGTCCTCTGCTACTTTACTCTCTATTCTAGTTGGTCTCTGGAACTGCCAGTGTGCTGTAAACAAAGCAGACTATTTCATCTATCGCGACTCATTCAAGTCTCAGCCTCATGGCCCTAACTGAGACCTGGATCAAACCAGAGGACACTGCCACTCCTGCAGCCCTCTCTACTAATTTCATTTTTTTCACACACTCCTTGCCTGATTGGGAGGGGTGGAGGTACTGGTTTGCTTATCTCAAAGGAATGGACATTTAATCCCTTACCATCTCTATCTGGCAACAGTTCATTTGAATCACACTCAATCACTATTACTCACCCTGTTAAAATCCATGTTGTAGTTGTTTATCGTCCCCCAGGTCAACTGGGTAACTTCTTGGAGGAGTTGGATGTGTTACTCTCTAACTTCCCTGAAGATGGTACTCCTCTGGTACTACTCGGTGACTTCAACATCCACCTTGAAAAACACCAGGCCGTGGACTTTAACACTCTACTGACCTCTTTTGACCTTAAGCGAGTATCTACTACGGCTACTCACAAATCAGGTAACCAATTAGACCTTGTCTACACACGCTACTGCTCCTCGGACAACACTTTAGTTTCTCCATTGCACACCTCAGACCACTTTCTCATCACTTTTAACCTCATACTGACCCCCCTGACACAACACACACTCTTCCGCAGATCACCTTTCGGCGTAACCTACGCTCACTCTCTCCCTCTTGCCTATCCACTATGGTTTCACCCTCACTTCCTCCACCTGCTCAGTTCTCAGCACTGGACACTAACAGTGCTACTGACACTCTTTGCTCCACTCTAACATCTTGCTTAGACAACTTTTGCCCCCTTTCATCCAGACCATTCTCCATGAACATCAGTCTAGACTCAGGGCGGCAGAGAGGAAGTGGCGCAAATCTAAAAACTCTACTGACCTTACCTTGTATCAGTCTCTTCTCTCTTCCTTCTCTGCAAATGTCTCCACTGCTAAAACAACATACTACTACTACAAAATCAACAATTGCTCTGACTCTTGCACACTTTTCAAAACCTTCTCTTCTTTGTCCTCCTCCCCCCCTCCTTCATCAGCTCTTACAGCTGACAACTTTGCAACATTCTTCATAAACAAAACCACCTCCATCAGCGGCCAATTCTCCACACCACAAACTGACACATCTTAACAACTAACACGCACACACTCTCCGAGGCAGAAGTCTCCAAACTCATTCTTTCTAATCACCCTACTACCTGCCTGCTTGATCCTATCCCCACTCACCTACTTCAGGCCTTTTCTTCTTCAGTTACTCCTGCACTCACTCACATCATCAACACCTCGCTTCACACCGGGACCTTTCCTACAGCATTTAAGGAGGCTCGGGTAACCCCACTGCTTAAGAAACCCTCTCCAAAAAAAAATCCAGCACTTTTAGAAAACTACAGACTGGTATCCCTTCTTCCTTTCATTGCAAAGACACTTGACAACCAACTCTGTTTCTTGAGCAGAACAACCTCCTGGACAACAACCAATCCGGCTTCAAAAGCGGCCTCTCAACTGAGACTGCCCTGCTCTCAGTTACTGAAGGACTGAGACTGGCAAGAGCAGCTTCCAAATCCACAGTACTCATCTTGCTGGATCTGTCTGCTGCTTTTGACACAGTTAACCACCAGATCCTCCTGTCAACTCTTATGAAGATGGGCATCTCAGGAACTGCTCTCCAGTTAAATCGTACCTCTCAGGTAGGTCTTTCAGGGTGTCGTGGAGGGGTGAAGTGTCCAAGTCACAACACCTAGCTACTGGAGTTTCACAGGGCTCAGTGATTGGACCACTTCTCTTCTCCATCTACATGTCATCATTAGGATCTGTGATTCAGAAACATGGCTTTTCCTATCACTGCTACGCTGATGACAATCAACTCTACTTCTAATTTCAACTAGATGATCCTACAGTTGGTGTTCGTATTGCAGCCTGCCTGACAGACATTTCTGGCTGGATGAAGGATCATCACCTTTAATTCAACCTGGCAAAGACAGAACTACTTGTGGTCTCAACCAACCCAGCACTTCATCACAATTTCTCCATTCAGCTAGGTTCATCAACCATAAGTCCTTCCAGGACAGCCAGAAATCTCAGAGTTGTGATTGATGATCAGTTAAACTTCACTGACCACATTACTGCAACAGCCCGGTCCTGCAGATTTGCGTTAAACAACATTAGGAAGATTATACCTTTTCCTGGACCATTCCCACCTGGTGGAATGACCTGCCTATCTCAATTCGAGCAGCCAAGTGTGTAGCCATTTTCAAAAAAACATCTAAAAAACACATCTTTTCCAGCAGCACCTGACCAATTAAGACCAGCACTTAACTATTATATTCGTTTTTCTGTTTATTTAAAAAAATATATATATATATATTGTATGTGTACTGCGCTAGACTGAGACTTATTACAGCACTTGCATGCTGTTGTCCCTTGTTTGTCTAATTGCTTCTATCGCTCTCCTCATTTGTGTCGCTTTGGATAAAAGCATCTGCTAAATGATTAAATGTAAATGTATAAGAAGAATGGCATCTACCAACAGCAAAACCACCGGGAGAGTTCAGCATTAAGGATATGTACAAGAGTCAATGGAAGCAAGTTCAGAATCTTGTAGATACGTTCTGAATATTATCTACACTTCAGACAGAAAATGGACAGTCGAAAAACCAAATGTGTTGTTGAACTCTCAAGTAAAATGCAACGAGTGGCCAATGGGACTTGTTAAAGGGGTCATGAACTGAGAAATCAAATTTTCCTTGAGCTTTTGACATACACTCACCTAAAGGATTATTAGGAACACCTGTTCAATTTCTCATTAATGCAATTATCTAATCAACCAATCACATGGCAGTTGCTTCAATGCATTTAGGGGTGTGGTCCTGGTCAAGACAATCTCCTGAACTCCAAACTGAATGTCAGAATGGGAAAGAAAGGTGATTTAAGCAATTTTGAGCGTGGCATGGTTGTTGGTGCCAGACGGGCCGGTCTGAGTATTTCACAATCTGCTCAGTTACTGGGATTTTCACGCACAACCATTTCTAGAGTTTACAAAGAATGGTGTGAAAAGGGAAAAACATCCAGTATGCGGCAGTCCTGTGGGCGAAAATGCCTTGTTGATGCTAGAGGTCAGAGGAGAATGGGCCGACTGATTCAAGCTGATAGAAGAGCAACTTTGACTGAAATAACCACTCGTTACAACCGAGGTATGCAGCAAAGCATTTGTGAAGCCACAACACGCACAACCTTGAGGCGGATGGGCTACAACAGCAGAAGACCCCACCGGGTACCACTCATCTCCACTACAAATAGGAAAAAGAGGCTACAATTTGCACGAGCTCACCAAAATTGGACAGTTGAAGACTGGAAAAATGTTGCCTGGTCTGATGAGTCTCGATTTCTGTTGAGACATTCAGATGGTAGAGTCAGAATTTGGCGTAAACAGAATGAGAACATGGATCCATCATGCCTTGTTACCACTGTGCAGGCTGCTGGTGGTGGTGTAATGGTGTGGGGGATGTTTTCTTGGCACACTTTAGGCCCCTTAGTGGCAATTGGGCATCGTTTAAATGCCATGGCCTACCTGAGCATTGTTTCTGACCATGTCCATCCCTTTATGACCACCATGTACCCATCCTCTGATGGCTACTTCCAGCAGGATAATGCACCATGTCACAAAGCTCGAATCATTTCAAATTGGTTTCTTGAACATGACAATGAGTTCACTGTACTAAAATGGCCCCCACAGTCACCAGATCTCAACCCAATAGAGCATCTTTGGGATGTGGTGGAACAGGAGCTTCGTGCCCTGGATGTGCATCCCACAAATCTCCATCAACTGCAAGATGCTTTCCTATCAATATGGGCCAACATTTCTAAAGAATGCTTTCAGCACCTTGTTGAATCAATGCCACGTAGAATTAAGGCAGTTCTGAAGGTGAAAGGGGGTCAAACACAGTATTAGTATGGTGTTCCTAATAATCCTTTAGGTGAGTGTATAAAAGGTCATCATACTATAAGAATATTCTGTAAGTTTCAGAACTGAAAACTTCCTTGTTAGTCCAGTAAAAGCTTTTATTGACACCAGGCCCAGCAAACGACAGGTTTTTCAAAGTGGGAATCTATGACGTCAAAGGGAGGCAAGCACCGCCTCTGCAGAAGATCAACGCCTACTTCATCACTGCCTGTTTAGCCCCGCCCACCGATTCACGCATGACATGCAATAGAATAGGTAGCCTAAAAGTAACATAGGCCTATGTGGTGTTAAACCAGATCGAGCTACCAAGCAATAAACATGCCGTTGAGGATTACAAAATATTGTGCAGTGCCTGGGCTCGACAGTAATGCAACATGTAAGTAACTGTGTTCATTCTAATGCCTGATCTGAAATGTGATGATTCATGTACAGTCAGATGTTCTTTGTCTGTGTGTCAGTAAATCAAACCAGTGACTAAACGTCAACTTGCGTTGTTTCTCTTAGTAGGATGAAAATAATCTTATTTAACGGTGATTAAATTCTATAAAGAAAGCGATCAAAGAAAGCTCTCTTTGCAATCGTTGGAGCAACGCGCTGGAGCTGTCAATCAAACGATGAGAGTTTATCAGTGACGCGTTTATCAGTGACTCCTGTTTTATTCAATGAATCTCTTAACTATATCACGTTTGCACTGTTAGTGAAGATGAAAGCATTCGTTAGTGTACAGAAACTGAGTTGCAATGACGAGATCACTGCTTTCATGCGCTCAGCATGTCTGTGATCGGCTACAATGTTCATCTCTGCAACCTTTCATGCCACGATCTTAATATAATGCCATAGATTTGAATATAACAATTTATATCAGGCGGGGAGTGTTCTGCCCATTATCTGGCCATGGTATAATCGCCACCTAGTGGCCTAGTTCAGTATTGCCGTTTGCTATTCTGCTGTACATTCGCAGTTTTGATTTATATCGGCAACAGTCAACGTGCTTGTCTGGCTATCACCAGACCAAGCTCAATTTAAGATTGAACATTGGTCTGGGGAGTCTGCTATGTATTTTCTACTGCACAAGAGGCGTGATCAACGAGCATAATTCAAACGACTCTGTACGCAATTGGATAGTCCTTCAACCAATCAGACCACAAGAGACGTGATCAACAAGCAACGACCCATCGCTTCTCTGTCCGTCATCGTGTTAAACCCGCCAATAGCGCGCCAAGTGGATAAGCCAGTCTGTGATTGGTTCCCGCAAAAGTGTAACAGAAGCAGAAGAAGTGAATGTACAGGTTTCCAGACTGAGTTGCAGGGCGAAATCAAATTGCCAGCAAATCAGGCTGGGTTTACCCAGTCTATCAACGTGCAGCATCACTTTCAAATCAGCGCACATACAGTCTTTGCCTTGGAGAAAGATATGCCTGTAAGTTTTTACCATTTGTAAGCGATCTTTAAAGAGTGTTATGTGGCAACATAATATTACTTATTGAAAGTGAAGTTTGTGATCAATGTAATATGATAACGTAATTAAGTTTTCTATCACATGTATACGCACGTGCAGATTGCAGTGAACGCATTCATATTTATATCAAACGAATTAACGTACAATTTGTAATTTCATTTATTGTTTATTGTATTTCAGTTTAACAAATAAGGATCACAGAAGTAAACATTCTGGAAAGGATAAACTGCTTCCTGTATGTTTGTTAGCTAGCGGTCTAGTTTCTTCAGAGTGACGCAGTTGCAAGGACAGCATAATGACAAAAGTACAGAAAACATACTACAATGTACAAACCCATGATGTTTGAGATAATGTACACAGGGAAAAAAGCACAATGACAAGGTTAAATATCTTTGAATAATTCATCATAATGCATAATTTTTTTTTTATTTATAAGCCATATTCAAGAAATAACGATTTTGGGTTTTCATAAAGATATTTTTTATTAAGGATAAAACGGTGGGTCAGATTAGAAGGGTTAAAAATCTAAGAACTTAAATCAACCCAAAATTTATTGGTTCGACTACAATCACAAAAAAAGAGCAACTTTCATCAATATCAAGATATTTACAGATTAATTAAACCAGTCGCTCATATATTTTAAGTTGTTAAAGAAAAAGAAACAAGAATTGAGCAGAAAATTTGTTTTGTCCCACATTCATTTGCGGCGCGAGCGTAGCCTTAATTTCACACAGATACGTGTTTTCTGGTGCCATTTTAAATTGCAGAGCCTTGTGAAACTCTTTCCACACAAAGAACACGAATAGGGTCTCACATCTGTGTGACTTTTCAGGTGTATCTGTAAGTGTGATGGCAAAAGAAATTTTTTATTACACTGATCACAATTAAATTTCTTTCTTCCAGAGTGAGTTTGCAAATGACGTTTCATGACTCTTTGATATGTGAAACTTTTCTCACGCTGAAGACATGTGAAAGGCCTCTTTCCAGTGTGAAGTCTCATGTGAGTTTTAAGCTTTCCTTCAATTGTAAAACTCTTTCCACAGTGATGGCACATGAAAGGCTTCTCTCCAGTGTGAGTTATGACATGATTCTTAAGCCACTTCATGCCTTTGAATCTACGCCCGCACTGACGACATTTAAAACACTTCTGTCTGGAGTGAATCTTCATGTGCCTATTAAGAGTTTGTTTATCTATGAAACTTTTTCCACACTGAGCACATATGAACGGCTTTTCTCCAGTGTGAACTCTCATGTGGGTCTCAAGTGTCGCTTTGCGTGTGAAACTCTTTCCACACTGACCACATACGAACAGCTTTTCTCCAGTGTGAACGTGCATGTGACAGCTAAGACCTAGTTGCCGTGTGAAGCTCTTCCCGCAGAGTCTGCAGGTATAAGGCTTCTCTCCGGTGTGAATTCTCATGTGCTTTTTAAGGTTTTCATTTTGAGTGAAACTCTTTCCACACTGTTGGCAGGTTAATGAGTTCTCTCCAGTGTGAATTCTAATGTGAGCTTTAAGGTTTCCCTTTTCACTGAAACTCTTTCCACACTGTTGACAGGTGAACGAGTTCTCTCCAGTGTGAATTCTCATGTGAGTTTTAAGGTTTCCTTTTTGAGCGAAACTCTTTCCACACTGTTTGCAGGTAAAAGAGCTCTCTCCAGTGTGAATTCTCATGTGAACTTTAAGGTTTCCCTTTTCACTGAAACTCTTTCCACACAGGTGGCAGGTGAAAGGACACTCTCCAGTGTGAATTCTCATGTGGACTTTAAGTTTTCCTTTTTGAGCAAAACTCTTTCCACATTGTTGACAGGAGTAAGGCTTCTCTCCAGTGTGAATTCTCATGTGAACATTAAGGTTTCCTTTTTCATTGAAACTCTTTCCACAATGTTTGCAGGCGTAAGGCTTCTCTCCAGTGTGAACTCTCATGTGGACTTTAAGGTTTCCACGTTGATCAAAACTCTTTCCACACTGTTGGCAGGTGAAATACTTTTTAATTCCTGTCTTTTTAGCTCTGTTTTGTGAGGTCTTTTCAATATGTGTAGACTTTCTTCCAGTCATGAAATCATGTTTTCCATAATGATCTCTCTCTTCCATATCATTCAGCTCTTGACCCTCCTCTTTCAGCGCCATCAGGTCTAAGGTGAAAGACAAATATAAGTTGACAAGTTTAATGGCACAAAACAAAAGACATCAAAAACAAAAAACATGTATGCTATTTCAGGGTTCCCACTCTTTTTCAGCGATCATTTTCCAGAACTTTTCTTCAGAACTGTTTTTTCAAACACGTTTTCAGACAGAAAATATATATCTAAATATACAGTATATACATGCAAATATTTCTTAAATATATACATGTATGTGTGTGTATCAGTACACAGTGGTCAGTATCTATCAAAAGTGGTCAAAGGACAGAACAGTGGTGAACTGGTGACAGGGTCATGGGTGGCCATGGCTCATTGATGCACGTGGGGAGCAAAGGCTGGCTCCGTAGCTCAAATTGCTCAAGAAGTTAATGCTGGTTCTGATAGAAAGGTGTCAGAATACACAGTGCATTGCAGTTTGTTGCGTATGGGGCTGCATAGCTGCAGACCAGTCAGGGTGCTCATGCTGACCCCGTCCACAGCAGAAAGCGCCAACAGTGGGCACGTGGAGCATCAGAACTGGACCACTGATGAATCACGTTTTCTTTTACATCACGTGGATTTTATTTATCAAAAATAAGAACAAAGATGCAAATAACAAACAGTAGAAGAAATATAAGAAACAAATTAAATTAACAGTGCTTTACTTTTTTCATTTTACATCAAAACAGAAGCACTCAAGTAAGAAAAACAATCAAATATAAAAATAAATCACTGCATACTCTAGTGTCTTCATTACAAATAAATTGTTCATTATTAAAGCTACAAATGTATTTCAGTCAAAAGCAGTGAGTGATTCCCTCTTTTCTTGCATTGTTTGATTAACATTAGTATTAAAGACCTAATGCAAGGATCTAATAGGCTATAATGTTAAGCATCAGATGTGTTTCCCCAACTGTTCCCCCAAACATTAATTTAAGACATAACAGATTGTTTGCATGAATACTCGGCAAGACATATTTTTAAAATAGGCTACTGTAATTCTGTGTGTATCTGACCATCCAAGCGCAACGCATTATATTCATATATTATATTATATTAAAATGATTATATTTCACAGCTCTAGTCATCACCACCTCTATAAAACAGATTATGTCATAATTTGGGGCAATTACACAGAAATTTTGTAGGCTATAGCATCTTCTGTTCCTCACGCTTCGTGTGCCACCATGTCAGAGAGGGAATTCATCAATCAGGAGCATCAGCATCTAAAAACAAATTATTTCGACACAGCAGCCATAAAATGTCTTTTAAATAAGATGGTTATACTGGCAGAAAGTGGAGTTACAAAACAAATAAGATGTTCCTGAAATTTCGGAACTTGGCTTAAGACGCAATTTTCTTGCCTTTCCCGACACTGACCTGATTGTTGCGGATTGATATTACGATCTGTTTGCACTTTGTAATTGTAGAAAAGAAGTTTCTGAACCGAATGAGCAAGAATCAGCAGGTGTTTCTACGCCAAAAGTAAACAGAGATGATTAAGATCAATATTTAAGATGCCCACGTCCGGTATTTTTTTTGCACAAAGTAAAACGTGTCAATAAAATCCTTAATTTCAGTATTTATCATATTATAAATGAAAAATTGAGTACTGTATCTCAAAGCCCTTGGTATAATCTATCATTTACAGCAATAGCCATAAAAATTACGAAAACAGGTCATTTGTGTTTATGACTACTTTGACGCTCTTAATCTCATAATTAGATGTAGATGTGACTTTAGCCGGGGTTTCCCAGGCGGGGTCACATATGATTAGCTTTGCTTGACTACATTATCAAACAGCTAATAATATGTTGCTAATGTTACACAAAACATGTTCCCATTCACCATCTCAGAGTCAGACATCTGCCTTCTAACAATCAGCATCCTTAGAAACACTTTGAACATCACAGAACGTCAGTGGAGAAAGGCATAGACTTGGTCAGCATTACTGGGAACACCCACAAAAACATCATATCCGTTTATGCCGTGGGGGAAAACAAGCCATACGAATGAACGCACGTAGGCCTTGTTAGACGCTTTATCTTTACTTTTTGTAATGATTACGATTGATTTTTGCTTGGTGCAATGCCGAAAAGCTGGTGTTCTGCACCTCTAATAAGTAAAATAAAATAAAAAAAACCCAGATCTGAAGTTTTATACCGCTGAATAAACAGACGGAACTGTTCGTCAATTCCGAAAGCCTGTGCAACACGTTCATTACAATTAAACATTTGCACTACATGATGCTGGTTTATTGTAGAGATGAAAAAAAATTAGAGATGAAAAAAAATAAGAGATTTCATTACTGCAATGGCAAAACGAATAAATAACAGATAAACATACATGCATGCAAGACAACAGAAAACTGATGGATGTCTAAACTTTATCTAAACCCGTGTCATTGATGCCAAACAGCTCATCATATAACTGGATGTTAGGCTTATGACAAATGTTTGTTAAACGTGGTTCTGCGGTAAATTGACATTTGACATTAGACCCAAACAAGCACATGAACAAACGCCCTCTGCATTGCACACGGCGTATTCAGAAAAAAACATTTCATAGCACAAAACAAGTTTTATGATCATTTTAAAACGTTAATTGTATGTAATACATACATTAAATCCATTAAATTCAGGAACACTGAATAAACGTCTTCATCGAAAGACGAAAGTATGAAGTAGGCATGTTGTGTAATATTTGGGGGAGCAGCATGTATTTTGATGAGAAAATGACACCTCTAGCCATTGCGTTGCGTCATTTTTCCAGTCACAGATACTGTACGGACAATCCGACCCAATACAGCTCAGTTTTTCTACAAACCCAATTCCAAAAAAGTTGGGACACTGTACAAATTGTGAATAAAAAAGGAATGCAATAGTTTACAAATCTCATAAACTTATATTTTATTCACAATAGAATATAGATAACATATCAAATGTTGAAAGTAAGACATTTTGAAATGTTATGCCAAATATTGGCTCATTTTGGATTTCATGAGAGCTACACATTCCAAAAAAGTTGGGACAGGTAGCAATAAGAGGCCGGAAAAGTTAAATGTACATATAAGGAACAGCTGGAGGACCAATTTGCAACTTATTAGGTCAATTGGCAACATGATTGGGTATAAAAAGAGCCTCTCAGAGTGGCAGTGTCTCTCAGAAGTCAAGATGGGCAGAGGATCACCAATTCCCCCAATGCTGCGGCGAAAAATAGTGGAGCAATATCAGAAAGGAGTTTCTCAGAGAAAAATTGCAAAGAGTTTGAAGTTATCATCATCTACAGTGCATAATATCATCCAAAGATTCAGAGAATCTGGAACAATCTCTGTGCGTAAGGGTCAAGGCCGGAAAACCATACTGGATGCCCGTGATCTTCGGGCCCTTAGACGGCACTGCATCACATACAGGAATGCTACTGTAATGGAAATCACAACATGGGCTCAGGAATACTTCCAGAAAACATTGTCGGTGAACACAATCCACCGTGCCATTCGCCGTTGCAGGCTAAAACTCTATAGGTCAAAAAAGAAGCCATATCTAAACATGATCCAGAAGCGCAGGCGTTTTCTCTGGGCCAAGGCTCATTTAAAATGGACTGTGGCAAAGTGGAAAACTGTTCTGTGGTCAGACGAATCAAAATTTGAAGTTCTTTTTGGAAAACTGGGACGCCATGTCATCCGGACTAAAGAGGACAAGGACAACCCAAGTTGTTATCAGCGCTCAGTTCAGAAGCCTGCATCTCTGATGGTATGGGGTTGCATGAGTGCGTGTGGCATGGGCAGCTTACACATCTGGAAAGGCACCATCAATGCTGAAAGGTATATCCAAGTTCTAGAACAACATATGCTCCCATCCAGACGTCGTCTCTTTCAGGGAAGACCTTGCATTTTCCAACATGACAATGCCAGACCACATACTGCATCAATTACAACATCATGGCTGCGTAGAAGAAGGATCCGGGTACTGAAATGGCCAGCCTGCAGTCCAGATCTTTCACCCATAGAAAACATTTGGCGCATCATAAAGAGGAAGACGCGACAAAGAAGACCTAAGACAGTTGAGCAACTAGAAGCCTGTATTAGACAAGAATGGGACAACATTCCTATTCCTAAACTTGAGCAACTTGTCTCCTCAGTCCCCAGACGTTTGCAGACTGTTATAAAAAGAAGAGGGGATGCCACACAGTGGTAAACATGGCCTTGTCCCAACTTTTTTGAGATGTGTTGATGCCATGAAATTTAAAATCAACTTATTTTTCCCTTAAAATGATACATTTTCTCAGTTTAAACATTTGATATGTCATCTATGTTGTATTCTGAAAAAATATTGAAATTTGAAACTTCCACATCATTGCATTCTGTTTTTATTCACAATTTGTACAGTAACCCAACTTTTTTGGAATCAGGTTTGTATATATCTTGCTCTGTCGAGCGGCAGAAGTGATTCTACATAGGCTATACTGGGTTAACGCAATGCATTTCCAGTGTGGGGGAATGGACTGTTTTCCCCCACACCACGCCCCCAGATATGACATGACACCGACCAAGTCTATATAGTTCATCATAACATCATAATATACATAATTCACTCACCTGCTATATTTCTAAAAGTACCAGATTTTTCACATCAGAAAAATATACCAGGATAACCTGCTTTCTCTTGAGACTCTCCTGCTTCACAGCATAGTTAATGATATGCTAATGCCCGCCCACACGTTGATGTGATTGGATACAAGGTAGTTTGTGACGTAGGAAACAGCAGCGATTTCAAACCGCATTTGAGACCGTCTTTGGTAAACTGCGGTTTTAAGGAGAAAATACTCAGCAATTGAGTTGACTGTGTTGAATTGGCATATGGTTTGTCTGAAAGCGTATTAAAAACATCACATAGACATATAAACAACATTAAAATCTTGATTTTCACCACAGGGGGTCTTTAAACAGAGACCATAACTAACGAAGATAGAGAATGGAGGTGCTATAGAGCAGTGGTTAACCTTCAGTGTTCTTTTTTGCAAACACACTTTGCAGACATCATTTACAACTTAAAAGTACTTACTCTGCTCAGTTATACATTACAATAAGTACAAATAAGCACAAGTCAACCTGCCATACCAAACAAGACCACAGGGAGATGACCGCATATAACTACTATACGGATCCATTAATAATTAATAAACACACTAAAATACAAATGAAAAATAAAATAATTCTGAATGTGGAAACTTAGCCATCTGAAGGTGGGTCGATGTCATCAGTGAACAGTTCCTCCAAGCAATCATGTCTGTTTGGAGCTGATGCCCGTGTGTACATAAACACCACTGATCCTCACAAACTTCTCCAAAACACGCTTCTTCGGCGAGCATCCGTTATAAAACACTCACAGTACATTCATTTTGACAACTACGTGAATATATTGAACTGTGTTAATGCAGAAATATGTTATAGCGATCAGTGTATGCCTAATGTATGTCACTGCAATCGTCTTTACCTTCATAACAACAGTCATCCATCAATATATATATAATTTTTTTTTTTATTAGATATATTTTTTATTTTATATATAGCTTATATATAAGCTAATGTTCAAACCAACCCCTTGAATAATTTGCTTTTATATAGCCTAATGCCAAAGCAAATGTAAGAAAATATTATCTGGAAATATTGATTTCATATTCAGTTTTTTTTTTTCACCCACTTGCATAATGAATCATTAATTTCAAATTTATCACTTTTCACAATGAATATAATTCCAAAAGCAACATGTTTAAATTATTTTCAGAACTGTAATGTGCTACTGGGTAATAGTACACCACTTATTTTTTTAGGACTACACCACTGGTGCAAATCCTCCCTAAAAAAGTGTCGGCATTATGTAAATGAGAGATTCATTGTGTAGTCAGCTTCACTGATTAATATAACCGAACTTTGTAAGATTGCATTCATTGAATGAGTGACAGCTTTTAGTGGTTATAGAGGGAGCGCTCTTTGCGCGCTGTCTAGGCGATATAAAAAATAATTAATAGGCCAATAATATATTCAGAATCACTCTCGAAAATTGTGATGACTGACCGTGATAATGTATGCATGTATGTATTGTGTTGTGGCAGTTTTTTGATCAACTCTGAATAAGAGACAATTTGGGTCGGCAGCCATCTCGGCAGTGTTCACTCCCTTTGAAAAGGAAATAAACCATTTATTAAATTTACTAAGATTTGTCTCTTATTCAGAGTTGATCAAAAAACTGCCACAACATTTTGGTGTCAGAAGAGTGGGATTCCTTGGATGTGCCTTCTGGACCCCGGGAGCGGACGGTGACTGATCATCCTGGACGTTAGAGTCACAGCCCTACCCCGACAGATTGAGGGAGAGGGGCCGACCACTCAGGGGGGTCCGGCCACTGGAATCAGAGAAAACGAACCCGAGGTGGCAACGGGACGCTTCTGGTAAGAGACAAACTTAAAATTCGGGGAAGAATTTTGAGAAATAGAATTTGGTTAATTTGAAAATTGGGGGGATAAACCATAGTGGAGCCTGACTCTGTGGCGAAAGCAGCGTGATTGGTTTTTTAAGAGGTAGAAAAAAAGACTGAAATCACGTGTGCTAAGCGGCGTGAATTGATGCTTTTTATGAGGTAGAAAAAAAGGCTGAATTCACGTGGGCTATTAATTAAAAGGACGCTATTGCGTGCGTCCGCCCGTCTATCTTGGGTTAAAAAGAGTAGAAATAGGGCGCTATTGCGAGTGCCCAACCTACTGGTCCTGGGTGAAGGATCAGATCTGAAGGGAGACGTCGGACAGATTATTAGCGCGCGCGCGAACAGCCACAGAGACAGACTGCCAGTATGGGAAAATCTCAGAGCAAGCTAGCTGAATGAGATACACCGGTATTGTCAAATGAGAAAATTATATGGCCAAAAATGCATGTAAGGTATAGAGAAGTTAATTAAATATCGTGATTTCCCAAAAGAGGGAACGCTGAGTGTCACCAGACTGATAGTGGTGAAAGAGTCAGTTGAAGAGGGGAGATAAATCGAAGGGCTGTTGTGGGAAACGTGTGTGAGAAATGCGAACAAACAGTGAAATGTTGGGTGGAAGAGGCAGATAACAGGGAAAGGAAAATGTTGTCTCATCACAGAAGCCACAGCTGTGTTGTTTAAAGATCGCCGCCTCCATCTCGGCTGGTATAATTTCAGGTGAGTATGAACTTTGACTAAATTATGGCTAACAATTTGAGTGACATGATCAGTAACTTGATCAGTCCGGATAAAGATTTGCCTCATTCAGAGTTGATCAAAAAACTGCCACAGCAATTTGGTGTCAGAAGTGGCTCCCTTTGCAAAGGAAATAAACCATTTATTAAATTTACTAAGATTTGTCTCTTATTCAGAGTTGATCAAAAAACTGCCACAACAATTGAAATCAGGCTCATGTGAATGTCAGGAAACACGATTCCTGGCTGCACGTCAATTCCATTGATCTTTGGTAAGTTGTAAGGAACACTACATCGAGTCCAATCTTTTAGTTTAAACTGATAACCGTTTGTTTTACTCGCGTTTTCCCCTATTAACTCCAATCATGCAGCTGCTCTTCTGCCACTCAGTCCCGGCTGAGGGGGCGTGTTCCGGCGGGAAAGTGACGTCAATGCATACCCTCTATATGCTCGGGCACTGCCATTCTCAGAGCTGGCGCTCTCAGCGCTGTCAAAATAAAAGTTCCGCTTCTAACACATCGGCCAAACAGAAAAACTTACCGGCCGATGCGAATATTAAAAAAAAAAAAGCCAAATATCGGTCGACCACTATTAGCTTCTTATCAATCCACAGCGCAAGTGCTCCAAACTCACAGTGCTCACAGAGACCATTTACTGACGCGATCGAGCCGCTGCTCACTATAAACACATTATAAACATCTACGTTTAAGCAGATATCCACAAACACAGTATTTCACAGTAAACACTGGTCTAAACATTATAATAATCATCATGCTAGAGTAAGCACTCAAACTACTTTTATATCATGCTGGGTTTTATATTATAGAGCATATAACATCATGTTGTAGGTGCATATTTATTTAGCATTGAAAGGATGCCTACCTCTATATTTCATATTTCAACATGTTTCCGTCGGTTTCACACATTTTAGTCTAGCAATATTTCAACTTAGGGCTGGGCGATATGGCCAAAAAAAAAAATTATCTCGATAAAAAAAAAAAATTCATATCAGTCGATATCGATAATTATTCCGATAAGTGTCAAATATTTATTTCTTTCAAATTTAAAGGCAGATTTTTGCTCCTAAGTGAAAGCTGTAGAAACCAGACTGTTACTTGTGGTTTTAAACTACTCTTTATTGTCAGAACATGCCAAACACTTCATGTTTTTGAATTCCTTACACTTTTCCAGTCATTTTTCCTTAACAAAATAAATATCTTAATAGAAAAAATTAGTCTAGAGTCTTAGTTTCTGCATGTGCTAACGGGTGATATTGCTTCTAGTCATGATACAGGTTTGTGTTGCCTGACTATGGCATATATCTTCGGCACAGTTTGCAATGCAGGCTGCAATATTAATAATATTACATGTTTTGTCTCTTAGAAATGCACATTTGACAGTGAGTTGACAGTAGTAGTAGTAGTAGTAGCTTGAGTTAGGAGGATGCAGATGTAAATTTATGTTCATTAACAAAAACATGGACATCTGTAAAAATTGTAACAACCTTAAATATTCTGAGTTTTATTAAAATTAACCATTGGTCTTTCATAGTACATACATTTAGATCATGATAACCACAGTTAAAAACACGCACATAGCTCTTCACTACCATGGTAAAATCTATCTATATGGTTTCTATGGTATTTGTATGAAAAACAGTAGCCTAACAACATTGTATAAATTCACAAATTCTATAGCTAAATAAAAATACTGTAATAATATTCCATTACTCCTTTAATACATTTAATACATGTCTACATTAATAATATAATACAATTCTATATGAATATATCCCACATTTCTACCACAATACAATGGTGCAGTTAGTGTTACAGCAGTTAATCCATGGTAAATTATGGATAAGATCGAAAATCTGTCTGACTGTATCATTGCGCACAGTGTTTCTCCTGTTTGTCAGCGCTGTTCCATCTGGCTTTAAAGTAGTTTAAATCACAGAGACATTTGTGTTTTTCGCTGAATTCACACGCTTCTCACTGGATCTCACAGCGCTGTTTAGTGTCACTTGACCGATCTCCAGCAGCCATATCACCCTGTAGCCCAAAACTGGTTTCTCACTTAAGCTAAGCAGGGCTGACCCTGGTCAGTACCTGGATGGGAGACCAACTGGGAAAACTAGGTAGCTGCTGGTAGAGGTGTTAGTAAGGCCAGCAGGGGGTGCTCACCCTGTGGTCTGTGTGGGTCCTAACACCCCAGTATAGTGATGGGGACACTATACTGTAACAAGCACTGTCCTTCTGATGAGACGTTAAACCGAGGTCCTGACTCTCTGTGGTCATTAAAAATCCCAGGATGTCCTTTGACAAAGAGTAGGGGTGTAACCCCGGCATCCTGGCCAAATTTGCCCATTGGCCCCTGTCCATCATGGCCTCCTAATCATCCCCATATACTGATTGGCTTCATCACTCTGTCTCCTCTCCACCAATAAGCTGGTGTGTGGTGGGCGTTCTGGAGCAATATGGCTGCCGTCGCATCATCCAGGTGGATGCTGCACATTGGTGGTGGTTGAGGAGATTCCCCCCTTCTATATGTAAAGCGCTTTGAGTGCCTAGAAAAGCGCTATATAAAATGTAACAAATTAATTATTATTATTATCAGTGTAAACGGATCTGCTCTATTGAGCTCGCGCTGCGCTGGCGTTTGGACTTTGACCCGAGCGGCTAAATGGTCTGTGTGGCGCGGTTCAAATGAGTAACAATTCTTGCTACCTTTTATCGACAATTTCTTTCGTCATCTTTTGATAACGCAAGGTTAGTTTCACTTTCGTTTTAACGTTCGTCGCCGCTTCCACTAATTTTTTCCTTCTCGTGTCGAGTTTTCTTTTCTTGCCAGTAGAGCGTGTACTTTGACGTGCAAGTTAAAAGCTGCACGCTGGCTGGCTGTTGTCGCTTTTATTTCTGCTGTGTGATGGGTTGTTAGATTAATCCATATCGAGTAAAAATGTGCAGAGTTTATCATCGTTATCGCGACTTGATATATAGTTTATCGGCCCAGCCCTATTTCAACTAGTAGCCTACAATGTTAAGTTTATGCAACAATAACACGCTAATATAAGTGAGAATAAATGTTTTACCTTAAAAATTCTCATCTTAAAATCACGTTCTTCTTCTGAGGTAAACTCACAGTGTGTCTTCCAAACTCAATGAAAAGCAGAAGAATGATGAAGCTGATGCTTTGTTTTGAGGTAATGGGTGCGTTTACAGGTTTGTGTTCCTTCACGTGGACGATTAGCATGTGAATGGCATGGTTGTGGTCACATTATCTATAATAAGCAGCCGCTGGAGAAAATGTATCTCTCGTTGCTTTCATACTGATTACATAAACAGAAAATATTTGTTTTTGATATAAATTACTTCATTTAAAAGTAGAAACATTTTTGGCATGTGTGTGTGGCAAGTATTCGCTGAGTTACAGTTCATTTTCAGACGCATTTCAGAGTGGACTTCATGGAGATACAGATGGGAGAACGCACATCCTGTTTTTCTTCTTTAATTAGCGAAAAGCACAACATTTAGTTTTTATTGTGAGCTTGAAGTATCCACTTATTTGTGTACACTTTTTAAAGACATCTCTTGTGGCTGTGTGGCCAAAAATTACAGAGTATTTTATGTTGATTTACGGTGTCATGAGGAAAAATACAGCAGAATGCACCACTGCTATAGAGGGTATGCACGTGATGTCACCGTCGGCCAGAGTTAATGCGGTTACGCCCATTGAGTGCCAAAAAGCACAACATTTAGTTTTTATTGTGAGCTTGAAGTGTCTACTTTTATTTGTGCACACTTTTTAAAGACATATCTCTTGTGACTGTGTGGCCAAAAATTACAGAGTATTTTAAGTTGATTTACGGTGTCATGAGGAAAAATACAGCAGAGCGCGCGTTCGTCGGGTTCAGAGGGTTAACAAAGCAGCGCTGCGCTTATCACCACTACTTTATTTGCCATTATTCGTTGGAACTTTGATTAACCAATTTTTATGTAGCTCAAAAGCCAAGAATTTAAATTTTTCTGTTTCTTCATGTAAACCCGGACGGACTCGATGGTGAGATCAGATCATACTGGCTGTTGTCAGACTCCGTGTGCATACAAAAATCTTCTATTACAATTAATGGCAAAAGGAATGTTTTGAAATGTGAACTGATATTTCCTATTGACTACAACAAAACACAAATAACTGGATTACAACCATTTTTTTGTGTGAAAATACTAATGTGGCTAAGACTTTTGCAAAATAAAAAAATAATTTGAATGGAGTCAATGTTTCACATCAATACTACGTTTGTGAATAAACCTTTTAAATGAATGATTCCATGACAAACTTTTTTTTAAAACACTTGTCACCACCTCCTGGCAAGCAATACAATACATACCAAGTGTCAAAATATTTTCATAAAAGATGATTTATTCCATGTTTACACCCAAACTATAAACTTTTATTCCTGTATACTATTATCCCATTATTTAAATGTTTGTAACACATTAATAACAATAATGTTTGTTTGAAATTGTTTGTTTGTGAAGCTGCTTCATACTGTACATTTACGGATCACCGGCAGCACGAATGTGAATGTTGCAGTGTGATGACTGTACTTTCAAAGGTTAACCAAAGTCTTTGCTTTGAACAGTTGCACAACGTGAGCGGAGCGTGAGCACATGTTGTCACTGCCCATATGAATGAGAGTGTACATCGGAAGCGTGCCGGCCGACCCTCTCACAGTGCGTATTCACTGGCGCAGAGCGTGCATTTTCAATTAATTCTTATGGAAGTTGAGATTTAAGAACAGCGATCAGCTTGTAGGACGACTGCTTCTGACTGCAGTTATGGCAGAGGAGCTGCAGCAACAGCATGTAGAAAATGAAAGACATCAGCCTCAAACTGGACGTCTAGCAGGTGTTGTATCGAGATCAGCCTCAGAAGGTAATGGACAACGGAGAGAACAGGCTACATTTGCCTAGAGAAAGAAAATGTTCTAAATTCTCTGGTAATGTGTCCCCTGGCTCTCCTTCTCTGGAAGATTGGATTGAGGAGGTGGAGAGTTGTATCGGGGGAGACACATGTCTGAATTAGACAAAGCCATGTTTGTTTACGATCATTTAGAAGGGGAGGCTCGGACTGAAATTAAATTTAGGACGTAGGGAATTTAAAAAGGATTCTGCTCAGGTGTTTGCAGTGTTGCATGAACTGTATTGCTCTTCTTCTTCCCATGTTATCTTGATGCTTGATTTGTTCTATCAAAATCACGTGACGAATGACCTCCGAAGCTTTGTTTCACACACCCATGTGACTTCTTCATACTCTGATTCAAAGATTTAAAAATGCGCAACACAGGGCGCACCCTCGTGGGTTGTTAAGGTGTATTGCGTTGCATTACTATAATCGTGTGAAAGTGTGTCTTTGTGTGCATGCACCTGCATTTATTTACTTCCTCTATTCAAGAGTTTTATTTGTTTACAAACTAGGGATGGGAATCACAAGGTACATCGCTTTGCATAAGTCCTGGTGGATTATGCAACGCTATATACGGAGGCAGTTGCGCTCCACAGCATATCAACAAAGAGTGTAGCGGACGCACTGTTTCGTTTAATCTCCCGAGTGGGAATCCCGAAAGAGATTCTCACTGATCAAGGCACAGCATTTATGTCACGAACATTACACAAACTGTACGAATTACTGGGCATTAAATCGGTTCGCACCAGCGTCTATCACCCACAAACAGATGGTCTGGTGGAACAATTTAATCGCACGTTGAAAACCATGATTCGTAAGTTCGTTCACGTGTTGGACATCCTGAAAGAAACTTGGGAGGACAGACCTTCAGAGAGCAGCAGAAATTAAATTCAATATGTACTGGACCTGAGAACAAAACTCCACACATTGGGGTGGCTCTCTATGGAGAATTTGTTACAGGCCCAGGACAAACAGAGCCGGCTGTACAACATGGGAACTAGGCTGCGAGAATTTGCACCGGGAGAGAAAGTACTTGTATTGCTCCCAACGTCCAGATCTAAATTACTTGCGAAGTGGCAAGGACCATCTGAGGTCACACGGCGAGTAGATCTCAATTATGAAGTGGTTCGAACAGACAGGAGCGGGGCACATCAGATTTATCATCTTAACCTCCTTTAAAAAAAAAAAAAAAATGGAGCGAGGGGGAGCCAGTGATGTTAGCGACGGCAGTGAGCGGAGAGGAGGACCTCGGGCCAGAAGTGAGCACTAAAATACAATCTCTCGCTCTGGCCCCAGGGGGAGATCACCTGTCGCCCTCGCAGCTCACTGATGTAGCTATGTTACAAGCAGAGTTTGCGGATGTGTTCTTGCCCCTGGCCAGTCGAACTAATCTTATTCTGCACCATGTTGAGACAGAGCCGGGTGTGATAGTGCGCAGTCGGCCGTATCGGTTACCTGAGCACAAAAAAAAAAAAAAGGTGGTTCAGACGGATTGGAGGCGATGCTGGACATGGGGGTAATAGAGGAGTCACACAGTGACTGGGCGCGCCCGATAGTTTTAGCGCCTAAAACGGACGGCTCAGTTCGCTTCTATGTTGACTATCACAAGGTGAATGCGGTGTCGAAATTCAACGCATATCCAATGCCCCAGGTTGAGGAGTTGCTTGATTGGCTGGGTACGGCTCGTTTTTATTCGACATTGGACTTAACAAAAAGGATATTGGCAGATCCCCTTATCGCCAATATCTAAAGAAAAAATGCTGAGAGTGGCCGGGCAGACGGCCAACCCAAAGAAGTGTGCGGTTGGGCGTGTGGAGGTCAGGTATCTGGGCTTCCATGTGACGCACAGGTGCGTCCCCAAATTAGTAAGATGGCAGCAGTTGCAACCTGTCCAAGACCTAAGACCAAAAAGGAGGTGAGACAGTTCCTGGGACTGGTGGGATATTACAGAAGGTTTGTACCTAATTATTCGGACCTCACAGCCCGCTGACTGATCTCACTAAAAAGGAAGCAGCAGACCCGGTCCAGTGGACGGAGCTGTGTCAGCATGTTTTCACCCAAGTAAAGGCTGATTTGTGTGGCGGGCCGCTATTGCACTCGCCTGACTTTTCTCTCCCCTTCTTGTTGCAGACTGATGTGTCAGACAGGGGGCTTGGGGCGGTCCTGTCCCAGGAGATAGAGGGTGAGGAGCAGCCGGTGCTGTACATTAGCCGGAAGCTCTCTAAGAGAGAATAAGTACAGCATCATAGAGAAGAAGTGTCAGGCGATCAGGTGGGCCGTTTTCACCCTCCGCTATTATCTCCTGGGGCGGGAGTTCACCCTCTGTTTGGACCATGCGCCCCTGCAGTGGCTCCACCGCATGAAGGATACCAACACGTAGATCACCCGTTGGTATCTGGCATTAAAGCCCTTTAAATTCAAGGTGGTCCACAGACCGGGGGCACAGATGGCTGTGGCTGACTTCCTCTCCAGAAATGGGGATGTATATACATGCAAATATTTCTTAAATATATACATGAATGTGTGTATTTATTATATATAATAATTATACACAGTATACACACACATATATTATGTAAACAATCTTTTATTTTAAATGCGATTAAACGCAATTGATTGTTTGACAGCACTAATTTATATATATATATATATATATATATATTTATATATATATTTATATATATATATATATATATATATATATATATATATATATATATATATATATATATATGATTCCACTCAATCAAGCATTATATTATGTTATTATGATTGTCAAGCACTATTTAATGACAGAACATTAGTAATTAGAACTAAAACTTAATCATGTATGAATGCAGATTCGTCATTTTAACTGAACTTAGGACTGGTGCTGGTGCTCATTCATTGTTTCTATATAAAAAAAGAATATTATTATTATTAAAAGATAATATTAATACTACTAAATCTACTACTAATAACAATATACAACCCACTAAAGACTGATGAGCTGCTGGGTTCATGCTGCCAGCGTTTGCTCAAACTGATTTGCTGAAATCAAAACAGGGACGAAAATAGATGAGCGCCAGCCAATGGAACTGCCGTTTGCGCATTAGTCCCACCCACTACCGGAGAAACCACAAATAATCAGCTTGATTTTAAAAGAATAATTCCATGGCAATGAACTCTGTTATTTTTACAGGAAAATACAACAAAGAAGATTGTTTACATGTAGCATGTCGATTCTGCGTGGTATGCAAGACTCTCTCTCTCTCTCTCTCTCTCTCTCTCTCTCTCGCTGCGTGTGTGTGTAAGAAACAGCACCCTCAGCAAAGCGACAGCGAGTTATGCACCTTCACACTACAGTTTACGGTACGTCTAATACAGGTACTCTGCGCATCCATTGAGTTGAATCTGAATTGAAACAGTTCAGATCGCTTGACGGAGAGCGAAACTCTCAAGCGCTCAGTCAGAGTGTGTTCAGCGAGTGAAAATATAATACTAACACACACACTGGCGAGTAAAATCTAAGCATTTATTAGCCAATGGCTACTGATAGATATTATTTAGTCGCCCAGAGTGAAGATTTAGTCGCATATGCGAGTGATTTACTCGCATTGTAGAGGGTTGGACAGTCATAAGACATTCTTAAAAAAAATATCATTCATTTCTGTAGACATCAAAATTTTAAACATAAACATTTTTGAGTTCAGCTTTGAGAATGGAACCAACCTATTTGTTCCTCAGTATCTTCTTGTTTCACACTGAATACTTCTTCAATCTTCATTTCTTCACTCTCCTCTTTAATCAATGCCATCTTGTATGTCACGTGGACACTCTGTCCTGTTGAAGATGAGAATAATTAACAGAAAGAAAAATAAATCCAATCTAAATCTCTGGGTGTCTCCATCAGCTCCCTAGAGAGTGATAGTTAAAGGTAGGGTAGGCAAAAAAAAAAAAAAAAAACACTTTGTTTTTCTGGTTGAAACTTACTTCACATCCTGATAGTGATCAATTATAAAAGTGGTCTAAAAATGAAATATTAAAGCATGTACATAAACCTTCTGTTGAAGTCTCAGGACCCAAAAAAATTTTCATTGCATTTGGTCCGATCAGAAGACGCTATCGTGCGCGTTCATGTGTTTTGGAGGAGGCGTGGCTTTGGAGACGCTCTGAAGGAAAGGGTGGGTTTTCAAATGCTTTCAAAGTTAGCTTGCTATTGCTAGCCTCTCCGAAATTATCCACCCTACCTTTAATGGCCTTAAATTACCCGATTATCCAAAAAAACACTCAAAACTAACACTACAACACACTAGAACACAAATTACATTTAGTATTCATATTTAGGCATTTATGATTTACACTTGGTATTTGTTGATTTGTAGATAATATTTAACAGATGATTGCACTCAGGAAAACATTTACTATTGGTTTATAAAAGCTATTACACATGTTTGTGCTCTCGTTGCATTTACAGATTTGAACAGCAGGTGCGTAATCAAATTTCTGCCTGCATTAGTCGTCAATGGCCGATCGATAATTTTGACAAGAAAATTTAACTAACTTTGTTGAACTTGACAAAAAGAATCACCATTTCAAACAGTTTATTTAGCCTCTCACGGTACCCTATAATTTGTGTAATTTTCCATTTTAATGTGCAACGTTATGTGCGCGAGGCAATTGTCAGCGTTGCAGGTGTTGTCACAGTCCTTAGATAAATAAAGAGCTGTGAGTTATTGTTTTTATTGTTGTGGCATATTTATTATGATTAATCTCCAATCTTGTCTAAAATATAATGCTATCCAGTTATTGCACACAAACCCCGAGGATATGACACATTTAAGATAATAAAACCAGTTATTTGTGAATAAAGGACTTTGGGCTGGAAATATTCACTTATTTGAACAACTTTAATTTGTTCTTAATAATACTTGATGATTGTATCAGAAAGTGCATGAAAGCAATGTGAAAAACGTTATGCACATTACATGTAAATTAAATTATATTACATCAACTGTCTCCACAGTTATTAACCAAGAAAATATATTTTCTGTTACTTATGTGTGGATGCGCTTTACTCACAATAAATGTTAGATACAGCATTACAATGTTACGTCATTTTACAGCGCTTTAAAAACTATATCGTATTATGAACGGTTTGTAATAATTTAAACACTTTAAACGCTTAAAACACCAACCTTTCTTCAGCTGAAGCACATCAGACTGAGGAGCGCTGCGCAGGCTTATGACGTGTCTTCTTCTGCTGTGGATTTACTGGCGAGTTGCAAACCGACTAAAAGCTGCAGAGCGCCACCTAATGTGCTGGAGTGTGACAAAGAGGAAGAGTTTCTGTTTCAAACCATTGTTTCTTGACCTGTGAATTTGACAAATCATTTCAATGACGGTAGCATATGATACGGCAATTTTTCTAAAAGACATAACATAATTAAAATTGGCTCGTGAGTGTCTTAATGAGTTCTATTTAGTATCAGGGTTATCTCTAAATATTAAAAATGTGAATTATTTGCATTAAAAGAAAGACCCAGTAACTTGTCAGAATTATGTGGTATTCCAAATAAATACCATCTTTCTCATTTAGGAATTAAAATATGCAAAGACCAAAAAGAAAGAATAGATCTTAATTATACCCCAATAATTAATAATTACTAAAATAAAAACATGGCTAATGAGAGACTTATCTTTAAATGGTAGGGTTTTATTATCAAAATCTGAAGGGTTGTCTAGACTAATTTACACTACAATGGCAATAGATGTTCCAAACAATCATTAATGATGAGATAAATAAAAATATATATAATTTTATTTGAAAAAAAAAAAAAAAACACTCTGTAATTCACTTAACCAAGGTGGGCTGAATGTGCTTGATTTTGAAATATCTAATACTATATTTAAAATTAAATGCAAATACAAAACTATACTCATTCCATAGATAAATTATGGTATTATTGTCACAGATCAGCCAGGCTCTCACTTCCACCACACAGCGATCACAATCACCAGAGTTCTGATCACCCGCTCCTGTCATCAATCACCTCATCAGCAGCACACTATGGGCCGTTCCTCAATATGCGTTCTTGTCTGTACTTGTGTTCTTGTGAAACGTCATCAGTCGCTGCCCAAGTACTGTTCCAATTCAAAGTTCACATCTAGCCAAGTTGTGAGATCCGGTCGATCACCGGGTGCTCAGCGCTCATGTACCCCGCCGAGAACAGCCTTACTTCGGCAAGTCCTCCTGAAATTTGTTGCTGCCTCTGGTGTCTCTGTAGTGGTTAAACATAACACAATTTGTATTTTGGGTATATCTACCAGGCAAATCGTTTTGGCAGAGGGCAAAGCTAAGTTTTATAACTTTTTTTTATTCAACATAAACATTGTACTAGAGCTCAGCGTTGTACTTTTGACCAAATTGTTTGCTTGTCTTTATTTAATTTTTGTACCAACTTCTTTTAGAATTATAGTTCATTAAAAGCAATATATTTATTCAAGGAACTGCTGAGGAAACTCAGGCCCTAATAGAATGGCGGGCGGCCAATGAAAGCCTTTTTACTGGGAGGCGCAACTCCTCCAAAAGTGGATGGGAATGAGTATTGATTTTGAGTGCCTAGGAAGGTTAGGGGCCAGATTTGGGTAGTCTTCATCCATAATTCATGTGTTATTGAAGTGGCAGTGTGTCACTCTTTTTGGTTTTGTTTTGCCCAGGCACTTCGTTTTCAGTTCTGGTCTGGCCATAATTGCCAAACAGGCCAAAAAGTATAAGAATAATTTTTAAGTCAAATACAAGATAATCTCTCTGCTTTCTGTTATACACTGAAAGAACCTTCCTGAGATTCATGTAAAGACTAACCTGCAATATATGAAACCTAACACGGATGCAGTGGCACTTATATTAAAAGTTTACTTTGAGACTGTGAATTACTGAAGGTCATTGTCACAGTACAAGACACGCCCCCTCTGCAGCCATCAGTACCAGATCCACCCACTCGTTCCCAATCACCAGAATTCTGATCATCTGCACCTGTCATCACTCATCAGTTCACCTTCATAAGCCACCATCTCCCTTCATTCCCTGTCTGGTCTTGTCTACTGACACCAGAGACTTTCTCCACTCACCTGGGCACGTTCAAACTCAAACCGGTGCGCAACGTTTTGCTACGGTTTCCGGGTTGAACGACATGTTTCCTGGAAACGGTGTGCAACGGGGTTTGAGATACATTTTCTCTTGTTTGGTGGGTGTGTCAGGCCAATGTGCAGTAAACCACGAGGTATTAAAGAGACAGCTCGCACAATGGGTCCAAGTAAAGTCGTTTACAAATGTGTCCACTGCAGCTCAGTATATGCAACAATTGAAGATATTAGAAGACGTTTTTCTTTTCATACTGAAATGCGAGGCAAATGTTGGACCACAATAATTAGGAACCAGTTTCCACAAATCCCTTCACTCTTTTATTCTGGACGGCAAGGGCAGTGACTGTAACATCAAGCGTGTTTTGCAGTATTAAACATGTATTTATACCGATTTCATCAGGCTCCGAAAATTATTCAAAAAGAACACAAAGAATGGCCTTCTCAGCTGCCATAGTTGCAACTCCTGCGTCATCAGAACAGGGTGTTCAACGCACCACCGTTTCCGTTTAAAAAACGTTTTGCAACGTTTTGTCGGAGCTGAACGCAGCCCTGGTCCCTATCCGTCGTTTGTCTCCTGTCAACAGTCCATCCTCATCGGTTCCCATCACCCAGTCACCTGCACGCCGGCATCCGCGCTGACCAGCCAGCCTTTCGGATTCCTGCAAGATACAAGGACTGTGTTCACTGATAAGATTCATTCCTTCCGATATTCCACTAAGACTTACCTCTCTGGATTCCCGTTCCCCTCTGCTTATACATTTAATAAAGTTGTGTTGATCTTACTATCCGTTGTCCTCTTCTGTTTATGACAGTCATAGAGGCCATGCATTATTTAGTTTTTCTATTTTGTTTTCATGGCTTAGTTTTCTCATTTCCACATAAAACAAAATGTTAGGTACTTTTTTGTTCCGGTTATGCTGCCTTTAGCATAAGATAACAATTCTAAAATCCTTTTTAGATCTCCTTGGATTCAACCCACTACATTTTCCTCATTTAAAAAAAAAAAGGATTATATTACGTAATTTTATATATACAATTTATTAATATTTTTTTACATGTGATGTTTTTATTTGTCAGGTTGGACAGCTTTCTGAGAAAAACAAACTTGTGATTTGATGACATCAATTACTGCTTTATTTATTCAGAAACAGAAGTAACTTAGTGGTTTTTATGTATTTTTATTCTTCATTAGTCTACAGCAGATGTAGCGGTCCTAGGAATGTAATTAGTGCTGCTGTTAGAGAACTTATTAGGTGTTTTATGTTGAGATCTTGAGGAAACAAGATGATAATGCATGGCTTCTGTAGTAAATACACATAAATTATAAGTTTCACTACATTTTCAGGAGCTTAGGAACCCACCCACAGGAAAAGGGGTAGAGGCTGGTAGTGTGACTGTTGCCACCTGGCAGTGGTACACTGCAATGGATGCTGCACTCCAGAGGCAGCACTCAATTAGTCCGCCTCTGGTTGTTGCAGCAAACATGACTGCCACTACAGGTGGCTCAGTCAGCACACCGGCTTCTACCTCTTCTGAAGAAGCCAGGAGCAGCCAGCAAACTAGAAAAAGGTCTAGGGACATCAGGCACTTCTGGACTTTTTGAAAGAGCAGGCAGAGAGGGAAGAGGAGAGGGAGAGATGAGCAGTGGAGAGAGAAGAGGAGAGAGAAAGAGCTGCAACTGCCAGAGCTGATAGATATCTCTCTCTATTGTGGATAAATTCTAAATAAATAATCAAGTTTAAATTCAACACAGGCAATTCATTCTTGAAAGTAAAAGTGTATTCTATGAATTTAAAGTGACATGATGTGTAGCCAAGTATGGTGTCCCATACTTCGAATTTGTGCTCTGCATTTCACCCATCCAAGTGCACACACAGAGCAGTGAGTACTGAACACACACACCGTGAACACGCATCTGGAGCTGTGGGCAGCCATTTTTGCTCCGGCGGGAGCGATAGAGCAACGAAACACAAAAAAATATATTCAATCCAGTGTCTTGCAGTTATAAACAATTATTTATTACATTACCCAGAAGAACATACCTACATCAAAAAATGAACATATTTATAATGATTAATAACGAAAGTATCATAAATTGATAATGGTCACATCTAGTCATATCTTTCTTTCTATACAATATATGATGTAATGTTTTAACTATGTTACAATTATGTTTATGTTCACACTGTAAGTGAACTTGACTACATCTGGAGGTTTATTGTCTAGATGTAGTCATGTTCACCCAGACACACAGGCAGCTCTTCAGGAGCAGAAAGCTGAGCAGCAAGTTGTCCACGGATACAGTTCCCAGGCAGGTCCCTCTCATCTGCTGCTGCATTACCCGTGTCATCCTCGCTGTCATCTTGTCCCTGGCTTTCCTCCTCTTCCTCCATGAGATCATCTGCTGCCACACAAATGTTGTGGAGGATGCAACAGGCACCAATCACCTTCGGGGCCTTATCTCAAGAGCCCTCAAGAAAATGGCGCGCCAGCGCGTCTTTAACATGCCAAAGGTGTGCTTGATGATGTTCCTCGCCCTTGCATGATGCCTGTTGTACCAGGATTCAACTTGGCCTGTTGATCGAAAATCATGTAGAAAATGTGTGGTGTATTTCAAAGTCATGAAAGTAACAATTTACTGTCTTCTGTGTGTGTATTCTTACCTGTGACAGGCTGGCGGTATGGTGTCATGATTGCAATGGGATGCTGCAGGCACGGGTATCCACCATCTCCCAACAGAAAGTATCCAGCTGGTGGATACAGAGCCTGCTGGTACATTGGTGATCTGTGCAGGACAAGGGCTTCATGTACAGAGCCTGGATTGCCAATATATACATCTACAAATGTGCCCTTGGCATCATAGGTGCCCTGCAGTATGATGGAAGGAAAGAGTTTCCTGTTAATGTAAAAAAAAAATGTGTGGCTCTGCAGGAGGAAGAATCCTGATGTGGCATCCATCAATGGCACCAGCTGCACAGTGGAATGCCTCATGACCAGCAAGGCAAGCAAAGCTGGCCCCCACCTCCTCCATCTCCTCTGGTTTTGGGAAATGAATAACTTTGTGGAGGATGGTCATCATTTCCTCCACAACGTTGTGGATGGTCCTGCAAACTGTTGCACGTGGCATGTTGAAGGTGTCTGAAGTGACCCTGTAGGACGCTCCACAGGCAAGCCAGTAAACTGTGACCAGCACTTCAATTTCATGGCTCCATCCATGGGCTTTTTGACAGGGCAGCATCTGGACCAGCATGCTGATGCTGTTCCTGGAGAACCTGAAGGCTGGTTTCAAATCATCTCCAGAAAAAGACTTGACCAGGATAGGTACCTGGTCATTGATCTGGGTATACTTTTGAATGGGACTTTGTTCCTGTTAATAAAAAATATATTTTTATAATGTTTAGAATGTATTTTAGAACATTGTTGTTGTAGTATGTATTTATTATATATTTATTGCTTTTTACTATCAAATATTTAATCAAACGGAATTCTGAACATATTGTCTGAAAGTCTGCCAAAATTACATTTCCCTCCAACATTTAATCTGTTTGGTGAGGTACTTGCCTATACTTAGAGGTTTCTGTTTCGTTCATTTATTGGCAAGTACTATAAGATCACACTTCTCTTCCCAGAGTCAAAAAGTTATTGTAACCTACACTCACCTAAAGGATTATTAGGAACACCATACTAATACTGTGTTTGACCCCCTTTCGCCTTCAGAACTGCCTTAATTCTACATGGCATTGATTCAACAAGGTGCTGAAAGCATTCTTTAGAAATCTTGGCCCATATTGATAGGATAGCATCTTGCAGTTGATGGAGATTTGTGGGATGCACATCCAGGGCACGAAGCTCCCGTTCCACCACATCCCAAAGATGCTCTATTGTGTTGAGATCTGGTGACTGTGGGGGCCATTTTAGTACAGTGAATTCATTGTCATGTTCAAGAAACCAATTTGAAATGATTCGAGCTTTGTGACATGGTGCATTATCCTGCTGGAAGTAGCCATCAGAGGATGGGTACATGGTGGTCATAAAGGGATGGACATGGTCAGAAACAATGCTCAGGTAGGCCGTGGCATTTAAACGATGCCCAATTGGCACTAAGGGGCCTAAAGTGTGCCAAGAAAACATCCCCCACACCATTACACCACCACCACCAGCCTGCACAGTGGTAACAAGGCATGATGGATCCATGTTCTCATTCTGTTTACGCCAAATTCTGACTCTACCATCTGAATGTCTCAACAGAAATCGAGACTCATCAGACCAGGCAACATTTTTCCAGTCTTCAGCTGTCCAATTTTGGTGAGCTCGTGCAAATTGTAGCCTCTTTTTCCTATTTGTAGTGGAGATGAGTGGTACCCGGTGGGGTCTTCTGCTGTTGTAGCCCATCCGCCTCAAGGTTGTGCGTGTTGTGGCTTCACAAATGCTTTGCTGCATACCTCGGTTGTAACGAGTGGTTATTTCAGTCAAAGTTGCTCTTCTATCAGCTTGAATCAGTCGGCCCATTCTCCTCTGACCTCTAGCATCAACAAGGCATTTTCACCCACAGGACTGCCGCATACTGGATGTTTTTCCCTTTTCACACCATTCTTTGTAAACTCTAGAAATGGTTGTGCGTGAAAATCCCAGTAACTGAGCAGATTGGCACCGTCTGGCACCAACAACCATGCCACGCTCAAAATTGCTTAAATCACTTTTCTTTCCCATTCTGACATTCAGTTTGGAGTTCAGGAGATTGTCTTGACCAGGACCACACCCCTAAATGCACTGAAGCAACTGCCATGTGATTGGTTGATTAGATAATTGCATTAATGAGAAATTGAACAGGTGTTCCTAATAATCCTTTAGGTGAGTGTATTTATGACTAAATTATAGACATGAAATGTCCTGTTTGTTTTAATGCATTAATCATTTATATGAATGAAGAGATCAAATAGTAGAAACACCTCAGAAACATAATTGTAGAATAAATTATACAATATTATATTTTGTTACTTTTTGTTTAGATATACCAAGTAAACTGTTAAGTCCACATATAGATCATTTATGAAGAAAGCATAATGTTTAGACAAACGTTCAAAGCTAAAGAGACATGCTAATATGTCATGTCTCTTCTGCATCCTCCACTGCATCCTGGCTCTTGTTTGACGAATTCGCCTCCTCAGTTGGGCAGCCTCCTCTTCAGCTTCTTGATAAAGTATGCAATGGCAATCTGTTCCATTTCAATGAATAAATAATTTTAATTATTTCACTTTTCTTTTGTCTCTAATTTTATCCCCGCAACGTCCAACAACTTCTCCGTTTTTCCTGCCTTTTAAAATTTGAACAAACGGCACCCCCATAAAGTGAAGATAATCAGAGTAGGCATGTGTTGCCTAAACCACATATTAATGTTTAATAATTTTAAAATTAAAAAAAAAGAAAAGGCAGTTGTTTTATCTCATATTTCATTTTATTGTAAACATTCATAAAGTGAAGATAATCAGAGTAGGCACATGTTGCCTGAACCACATAATAATGTTTAATATTTTTAAAAATGTAAACGAAAAGAGGCAGGGTTGTGTTTTATACTTTGTTTTGTTATAAATATACATGCAGTGAAGATAATCAATGTACGCGTTGCCTAAACCACATTTGTGTGGCTATTATGTTTAAGATTTTTTTTTTTAAATGAAAATGAAAAGAGGCAGTGGTGTTTTATGACATATTACATTTTATTGTAACCTAAAATATACATACAGAGATAACCGGAGTGAGAGCGAGCTGAGTGACGCTATCAAGAACGCAGCTGTTCCATTAGCAGAGTACCGGACTTGTGTCCTCCCGTCCCCGGGAGTTCATTCTCCTGAGTCGAACTTGGCAAGTCTGAATTTAAGAAAATAGTCCAACGCCGTGGTACAATGAGCACACTCGGGCCCTCAAGAGAGCAGCCATAAAAATGGAGCACACCTGGAAGAAAACAAAACTAGAGGTTTTTCGCATTTCGTGGAAAGAGAGCATGATTGCATACAGAAAGGCCTTAAAAACTGCTAGATCTGCTTATTTTTCGACTCTCTTAGAAGAAAACAAACACAACCCTAGGTATTTATTTGATACAGTGGCTAAATTAACAATAAATAAAGCTAACTTCTGACGCTTCCAAACAGCACAGCCGTAATAACTTTATGAACTTCTTTACGTGCAAGATTGATATTAGGGAGAAAATTATAACTATGCAGCCGTCTACTACAGTATCGCATTAGACAGTGCATTGTAGTGCGACTGTGGAACAATTCCACTCATTCACTGCTATAGGAGAGGAAGAATTGTCTACACTCGTTAAATCATCTAAATCAACATGTATGCTAGACCCTAAACCGACTAAGCTACTTAAAGAGATGCTTCCAGAGTTCATAGATTATTGGACCAAAAACCTCTGCACGTAGTAACCTAGAATACTGTCTAACACTTGATGGCTGCTCTGTCAAGTCTTAGTCATCAGTTAGGAACCTGGGTGTGCTCTTTGATACCAATATTTAATTTGAATGCCACGTTTCTAGCATCTGTAAAACCGCATTCTTCCATCTTAAAAATATATCTAAATTACGACATATGCTCTCAATGCAAAACATTTAGTTAATGCGTTCATGACCTCAAGGCTATATTATTGTAATGCTCTACTGGGTGGTTGCCCTGCATGCTTAATAAATAAATTCCAGCTGGTCCAAAACGCAGCAGCTAGAGTTCTTACTAGAACCGACTTGTGTAAGTATGACCATATTAGCCCGGTTCTGTCAACACTGCATTAGCTCCCTATTAAACATTGTATACATTTTAAAATCTTGCTTACTACTTACAAAGCACTAAATGGTTTAGCTCCCCAGTACTTGAACGAGCTCTTAACGCATTATACTCCCTCACGTCTATTGTGATCTCAAAATTCTTGCCTGTTGATAATACCTAGAATATCAAAATCAACTGCTGGCGGTCAAATCATTTAAATTATTGTCAGGCTGCATTAACTAGGTCAGCCAGAACCAGGAACACTTCCTACAACACCCAATGTACTCGTTTACATCATAAGAATAATGGCATCTACCAATAGCAGCACCACCTGGAGAGTTCAGCATTAAGGATATGTACAAGAGTCAATGGAAGCAAGTTCAGAATCTTGCAGATACATTCTTAAAATGTTGGAAACAAGAATATTATCTACACTTCAGGCTCTGAGAAAATGGACAGAAAATGGAGAAAATGGCATTCATATTTATATTAAACGAATTAATGTACAATTTGTAATTTCATTTATTGTTTATTGTATTTCAGTTTAACAAAAGGATCACAGAAGTAAACATTCTGGAAAGGATAAACTGCTTCCTGTATGTTTGTTAGCTAGCGGTCTAGTTTCTTCAGAGTGACGAAGTTGCAAGAACAGCATAATGACAAAAATACAGAAAACATACTACAATGTATGCAAACCCATGATGTTTGAGATAATGTACACAGGAAAAAAAAAAGCACAATGACAAGGTTAAATATCTTTGAATAATTCATCATAATGCATAATTTTTTTTAATTTATAAGCCATATTCAAGAAATAACGATTTTGGGTTTTCATAAAGATATTTTTTATTAAGGATAAAACGGTGGGTCAGATTAGAAGGGTTAAAAATCTAAGAACTTAAATCAACCCAAAATTTATTGGTTCGACTACGATCACAAAAAAGAGCAACTTTCATCAATATCAAGATATTTAGAGATTAATTAAACCAGTCGCTCATATATTTTAAGTTGTTAAAAAAAAAAAAGAAACCAGAATTGAGCAGAAAATTTGTTTTGTCCCACATTCATTTGCGACGCAAGCGTAGCCTTAATTTCACACAGATACGTGTTTTCTGGTGCCATTTTAAATTGCAGAGCCTTGTGAAACTCTTTCCACACAAAGAACACGAATAGGGTCTCACATCTGTGTGACTTTTCAGGTGTATCTGTAAGTGTGATGGCAAAAGAAATTTTTTATTACACTGATCACAATTAAATTTCTTTCTTCCAGAGTGAGTTTGCAAATGACGTTTCATGACTCTTTGATATGTGAAACTTTTCTCACGCTGAAGACATGTGAAAGGCCTCTTTCCAGTGTGAAGTCTCATGTGAGTTTGAAGCTTTCCTTCAATTGTAAAACTCTTTCCACAGTGATGGCACATGAAAGGCTTCTCTCCAGTGTGAGTTATTACATGATTCTTAAGCCACTTCATGCCTTTGAATCTACGCCCGCACTGACGACATTTAAAACACTTCTGTCTGGAGTGAATCTTCATGTGCCTATTAAGAGTTTGTTTATCTATGAAACTTTTTCCACAGTGAGCACATACGAACGGCTTTTCTCCAGTGTGAACTCTCATGTGGGTCTCAAGTGTCGCTTTTTGTGTAAAACTCTTTCCACACTGACCACATACGAACAGCTTTTCTCCAGTGTGAACGTGCATGTGACACCTAAGGCCTAGTTCCCGTGTGAAGCTCTTCCCGCAGAGTCTGCAGGTATAAGGCTTCTCTCCGGTGTGAATTCTCATGTGCTTTTTAAGGTTTTCATTTTGAGTGAAACTCTTTCCACACTCTTGGCAGGTTAATGAGTTCTCTCCAGTGTGAATTCTAATGTGAGTTTTAAGGTTTCCTTTTTGAGTGAAACTCTTTCCACACTGTTGGCAGGTTAATGAGTTCTCTCCAGTGTGAATTCTCATGTGAGTTTTAAGGTTTCCTTTTTGAGTGAAACTCTTTCCACACTGTTGGCAGGTGAACGAGCTCTCACCAGTGTGAATTCTCATGTGGATTTTAAGGTTTCCTTTTGAAGTGAAAATCTTTCCACACAGGTGGCAGGTGGTACAGCTCTCTCCAGCGTGAATTGTCATGTGAGTTTTAAAGTTTCCCTTTTCATTGAAACTCTTTCCACACTCTTGGCAGGCATAAGGCTTCTCTCCAGTGTGAATTCTCGTGTGGACTTTAAGTTTTCCTTTTTGAGCGAAACTCTTTCCACATTGTTGACAGGAGTAAGGCTTCTCTCCAGTGTGAATTCTCATGTGAACATTAAGGTTTCCTTTTCCATTGAAACTCTTTCCACACTCTTGGCAGGTGAAATACTTTTTAATTCCTGTCTTTTTACCTCTGTTTTGTGAGGTATTTTCAATATGTGTAGACTTTTTTCCAGTCATGAAATCATGTTTTTCATAATGATCTCTCTGTTCCATTTTATTCAGCTCTTGACCCTCCTCTTTCAGCACCATCGGGTCTAAGATGAAGAAGACAAATACAAGTTGACACCAGTTTAATGGCACAAAGCAAAAGACATCAAAATAGTTAAAAACATTTAAAGGATCAAAACTAAAAACATGTATGCTATATACCCGATCTTATCCAGGGTTTTTCGTGGGTCAAAAATGGTCTTTGTACTGTGTGTGTGATGAACGTGTTTGTCCACCACCACCAAAGTACCTTACCCATGTGAACTGCAAGACCAGTACTAACAATAAATCCAAAATAAATGCAAAGAAACAGTTATATATAAATTATCTCAATCAGGAATAACATTATGACTGGTGAAGTGAATAACACTGATTATCTCTTCATCACAGCACCTGTTAGTGGGTGGGATATATTAGGCAGCAAGTGAACATTTTGTCCTCAAAGTTGATGTGTTAGGAGCAGGAAAAATGGACAAGCGTAAGGATTTGAGCGAATTTGACACGGGCTAAACTGGGATGGCTAAATGACTAGGGTATTCATTACAAATAAATTGTTCATTATTAAAGCTACAAACGTATTTCAGTCAAAAGCAGTGAGTGATTCCCTCTTTTCTTGCATTGTTTGATTAACATTAATATTAAAGACCTAATGCAAAGATCTAATAGGCTATAATGTTAAGCATCAGATGTGTTTCAACAACTGTTCCCCCAAACATTCAAGACATAACAGATTGTTTGCATGAATACTCGGCAAGACATTTTTAAAATAGGCTACTGTAATTCTGTGTGTATCTGACCATTCAAGCGCAACGCATTATATTCATATATTATATTAAAATTATTATATTTCACAACTCTAGTCATCACAACCTCTATAAAAAGATGATGTCATAATTTGGGGCAATTACACAGAAATTTAGTATGCTATAGCAAGCTGTTCAAACAATCCGCTATCTTCTGTTCCTCGCGCTTCGTGTGCCACCATGTCAGAGAGGGAATTCATCAATCAAGAGCATCAGCATCTAAAAACAAATTATTTTGACACAGCAGCCATAAAATGTCTTTTAAATAAGATGGTTATACTGGCAGAAGGTGGAGTTACAAAACAAATAAGCTGTTCCTGAAATTTCGGAACTCGGCTTAAGACGCAATTTTCTTGCCTTTCCCGACACTGACCTGATTGCTGCGGATTGATATTACGATCTGTTTGCACTTTGTAATTGTAGAAAAGAAGTTTCTGAACCGAATGAGCAAGAATCAGCAGGTGTTTCTACGCCAAAAGTAAACAGAGATGATTAAGATCAATATTTAAGATGCCCACGTCTGGTTTTTTGTTTGCACAAAATAATAAAACGTGTCAATAAAATCCTTAATTTCAGTATTTATCATATTATAAATGAAAAATTGAGTACTGTATCTCAAAGCCCTTGGTATAATCTATCATTTACAGCAATAGCCATAAAAATGACGAAAACAGGTCATTTGTGTTTATGACTACTTTGACGCTCTTAATCTCATAATTAGATGTAGATGTGACTTTAGCCGGGGTTTCCCAGGCGGGGTCACATATGATTAGCTTTGCTTGACTACATTATCAAACAGCTAATAATATGTTGCTAATGTTACACAAACCATGTTCCCATTCACCATCTCAGAGTCAGACAGCTGCCTTCTAACAATCAGCATCCTTAGAAACCCTTTGAACATCACAGAACGTCAGTGGAGAAAGGCATATAGTTCATCATAACATCATAATATACATAATTCACTCACCTGCTATATTTCTAAAAGTACCAGATTTTTCACATCAGAAAAATATACCAGGATAACCTTCTTCTCTTGAGACTCTCCTGCTTCACAGCATAGTTAATGATATGCTAATGCCCGCCCACACGTTGATGTGACTGGATACAAAGTAGTTTGTGACGTAAGAAACAGCAGCGATTTCAAACCGCATTTTTGAGACTCTAATTCAAAGATTTAAAAATGTGCAACACAGGGCGCGCCCTTCATAAGTTGTTAAGGTGTATTAATGCAATTACGCATTGATATAATTACTATAATCATGTGAAAGTGTCTCTGTGTGCATGCACCTGCATTTATTTACTTCCTCTATTCAAGAGTTTTATTTGTTTACAAACTAGGGATGGGAATCACAAGGTACCTCACGATACAGTAAGATACATGGCTCATGATACAGCAATTCTGTGACAATCAATATACTGCTAGACAATCCTATGATGATACATCACAATATCTGTCTAACTAAGAAAACAAAATGCCTGTGAAATGGTTAAGTGCAGATTTTCCAGACTCTGGACTTAAACGTGGCATCTGTTTTACTCACACTGTTGTCCGTTATCCCGTTAAAAACCTATTTTTCTTAGGCTAGTTAACTTATGTTCACTTTCCCTCATTCATGTGTTGAGCACCACCTCGAGGAGCCATGAAGTAGCACCGCTGGGAGCAGGGAAATCTATTTAGTCTGTTCACACTTGACGAACAGCGCCTGTTTTACATTTCTGCAGTCTTTTCAAGTTGAAAAAAGTTCAACTTTTCTGATTAAAACGCCCTACGTCAAGCGCCTTTTTGACAGCTGACCAATGACAAGCGAGTAGCAAGACCTGACTCGTTTCCATAAGAAAAATGGAGAAGGTGGACAATTAGTGAAGATCGAGTCGGAGCAAACCGCGCATCATCCAACAGGAGCTCCTGGACTAAATTATTGTAAGCACCATACTGTTTTCTTCCCTGTATAATGTGGTGCACCCACAAACATCGTTGTGAACCGACATTCTCCTCCCCGTTAACTTCAAAAGCCAACGCAAAAGCTAACTTTCTTTTTCTCGACATTTTATATCTCTGCACCACACAGCACTCTTGTTGCAGCTGTTGTTATAGCAACAAAAGACGCCCTCGGCTGCTATTCAGAACTAAACGCTGCCATAGGGCTGGACAATATAACCTAAAATCAAAACCTTGATTAATTGAACACTTTACCTCGATTACGATTAATGAACGATTATTTTGCCCTCATAGTTGACTGACAAGGTTTATACTGTAAATATGCTTACCTATTAAAGGTGGGATATTTCTTTTTTTAAATAAATTAGCATCGTGAGTACAGTTATTTGAATGCATTAATGAAAGAGAAATTGCGTGTGTGAATAAGTCATACCGTCTCTTTATTAATTGTGAAGCTGTGCTTTGTATGTAGTTAGGCCTACTTCAAAAGTAGAAAAATGTGCTGTATCTTTTGAGTTTCAAAGCTATTTTAGTGACAAATCACAGGACAGCGTTGACAATGAGATTCTGCGCTCCTCTCTGTGTGCGCGATCTTCACGTGATGTGTGAGCTACTGTCTGTATGAGTGTTCGTGTGTCACAACACAATGCATCAGTGCAGTAGCTCAATATAATGATACACATCCGATGGTCTAAAATTGCTTGAATGTCCAAACTGGCAAGCCTTACAACACATACAATTGACAAAGTTTACTGAAGATGCAAGTGAAAGTGATCTGACTTCAGGGCTCGCGCGTTGTCAGAGACACGACGCGGATCGGTTCTCTGTGTCACAGAAAACAGCTCGCGAGCACTGAAGAGCCATGTTTTCCATATTGATGCTACTGAATGGTGTAAAATCACTTGAATGTTCAAACTGGCAAGCCTGTAAACACATACAATTGACAAACTTTCATGAGGACGCTGTCTGCATGTGTTGACTCGGTGTTGCTTCCATGACGCTGACTGGACGTGCGGTAGTATGTTTTTAAGGGGGGTAAGTATTAACAGGATTAAAAACCGAAATGGGAAAATTACATTGGTTAGAGGTTCTGAATTTCAGTTTCGATTAATCATACAGCCCTACGCTGCCAGCTTTTTTTTTTTTTTTTTTTACTAAAAGAGCGCTCAACTTTTTCTTGTCAAAAAAGACGTCAAGTGTGAACCTTAGAGCGCATTATTTTATAAATTAAAATATCGATATTTGGTGCCAGCGCATCGATACTCACATCGCACGGAGAAGGACAACGATATATTGCCCTACTGATGTTTTGTCCCACCCCTGTCGAGATCTGATTTGAAAAGCTTTGAGTAATGAACCAAAGCTTTGCTGGTTCAGAAAGCTTCACTACGCCATCACTATTATGTTGCAACAGCAGTTTTTGACATAAAATAGAAGGAGGGGAAATCTTTTCAAGAGTTTTCTCATGCATTAATGGATCTTATGGACGAGGCATGAAAAGCTAATCCTAAGCCTCAGAGAAATAGGCCTGGTAGAGTATCTTATATTACTGCATTGCTGCAGTAATAGACCATATTCGATTATAGACATTAAAGGCCTACTGACGCTTCTGACATCATTTTAACATTTACAGCGTGAGCATGCGAGTGAGTGTGTGTGTGTGTGTGCGTTATTGTAACTTAAGTAGCCTACTAGACAGTTTCATGCGCTTTTAGTATTTACTAGTGTTTATTAGTTGTAAATGCTCCTGTCATTTGCTGTGTTCAGACTTAAGTTTTGTTTGACAACATTCAGGAAGTGTACTTTTGGAGCAGATGAAATAAAAAGGGAGATCATATATCTGACTGCTTGTATTCATTGACGAAAATGTATCGTGATGCATCGTTGACATAATCGTAAATTAATTAAATCATGAGACCAGTGACGATTCACACACCTACTCATTTGAGACTCAGGCTATTGCTACGTTTGAAGAGAATCGAGTGATTAGTTCTGAATTTGAAAAGATATTGCAATTGAATGATATGGTCCTATGACAGCAAGAACAATTGGACTTGAATCTTAAAACTTTAAGCACTATAGAAGGGGTTGCAAGTAAAGTCCCCAGAAGCAGTAGATTTCACCAAACACCTGATGGCCAAACTACATGTATTAAATGTAATCAAGCTGGTCATAAAGCTAGATATTGTGCCAATAAAATTCCCCTAGTGTCACAGAGAGAAAAAAAGAAATCCTGTATAGAAAAAAAAAAAAAAGATGCATCAAGATGTATCAATCATTTTATCATCGAATCCTGAGGTGCCTAGAGTTTCCCACTCCTACTGCCCAAGAGGTGACCCACTAGACGTCAAATAAAACTGCTTTAAATAGGACACTTATAAGACATTCTTAAAAATATCATTCATTTCTGTAGACATCAACATTTTAAATGACTGAGTTCAGCTTTGAGAATGAAACCAACCTATTGGTTCCTCAGTATCTTCTTGTTTCACACTGAATACTTCTTCAATCTTCATTTCTTCACTCTCCTGTTTAATCCACGCCATCTTGTATGTCACGTGGATTTCAGTCGCTTCACCAGGAGTTTTTCTGTGTGTTTGAACACTCTGTCCTGTTTAAGAAGAGAATAATTAACAGAAAGAAAAATAAATCCAAACTAAATCTCTGAGCGTCTCCATCAGCTCCCTAGAGAGTGATAGTTAAAAGTAGGCAAAAAAAAAAAAAAAAAAAAAATATTTTTTTTGAAGCTATGGAACTAAGTTTTGCATCCCTGATCTAAACACATCAACCACAGTTTACAATCATTAATTGGTATGATAAAAACAGAGAAAAATGTTTTTTGCTATGGTAATGGTAATGTTATTCTGGCATATTTCATGATTTGCAGCACACAAGCTACTGTACATGCACATTACTTCAGAGTCTGATCACCTTTTCATTAAAGAAATGCAATAAACGAATACAGACAGATCGCATTAAAGAGCATTAGAATTAGGTTTATACATCCCATAAAATATTAATTATGAGTAAAGGCTATTTTGCTTTTTCGGTATTTCAATGTGCAGGAACTAACTAGAAACTAACATTGATCCACTACAATTTGCCTACAGAGAGGGTCGGGGTGTGGAGGATGCTATTCTTTGTCTTTTAAATCTTGTGTATAAACATTTGGAACAACCTATGGCATGTGCCAGGCTTTTATTTATTGATTGCTCTTCTGCTTTTAATACCATTCAGCCTCATTTGTTAATAGAGAAATTAATCTAATTTTAACATCGATTTAAATGTTGTTGGACGGATTTTAGATTTTTTAACAGGAAGATCACAGTGTGTTAAAATTAACGATGTATACTCTAAACAGTTATTTTGTTCCACCGGGTCTCCTCAAGGACCGTCGCAAGTGCTGTGCCAAGTGTGTGACCGCACAGGGCCTCGCGCAAAAGTACAGTGACAGCTGACTTGATGTAAAGCCAATAGTTCAAGTTCTTTTTTTTTTTTTTTTGTCCTTCAAAATACTATAATAGTTAAAAGACATAAAAATGTGTATCGTGATTTTGTATTATTCTGCTTGTTAAAAATGTATTATGCAGTAACTTAGGATATTTCTCTGTGCGTGAGACTGTGCGTGTGACAGTGATTCATGCGCATGCATGTCAGTCAGCGGGCATCACACGTCAGGCTCGTAGAGCTTTATTCACAGTCCATTCAAATTCTGATTTTGGCCGTCTCTGAAATGGGTCAAACCATAGATATTACCTAAGAAGTTCAAGTAGCCTAAATACGCTAGAAATCCGCGCTCATTTAAGGATGTGCATTTATTGCATGGACGGAGAAAGCATGGACGCCTGCATTTCATCTGACGGTACGCACAAAAGGTTTTTTATTTAACACTATTAAAGTTAAATAAGCGTAGCCTAACTATTACGTACCTTTCGGAGCATCAGTGAGAGCAACGGTGCCGCAGAACGAGTAAAGCCTACTCTATCTCTAGACGTTTCAATGGTTTTTAAATCTGAAAACTGCAAAAAGCAAGAAAATTGTCAGACATCCATTTAGCGCATGTTCACAGAGGAAAACAACTGGAAAAACAGTGTTAGTTCTCTCAATACTGTCTGTTTATTTTACTGACTGAGAAATCGCTTCAGATGATTCAGTGAGAGAGCAGTCCAAACTCATTCAAGTGAATTCAGGCCGTTTTGCAAACGCGTTCGACCCATTCATAATTTAGAACATAATTTAAACGTGAAAATGTGTGCACTGCGCAATTCAGTTACACAGTTTAACTTCTTGAACCTAATGCTGTTAAACTGAATATACGATTTTTTTTTTCTTAAATATCCACATAAACAACAAATTGTTTGTCACTATAACAACAGTACACTCCCGTTAATATACCCCCGGGCCTCCCACCCCCCTTGCGACGGGCCTGTATATGTGTGTGTGTGTGTGAACTATGATGTGTATTATGTATTGTGTTTTTATGTATTGTCTATTACTTTTTACTGCAAAACTAGTTTCCCCTTAGGGAGACAATAAAAGTAAAACAAACAAACAAACGAGCTGTGTTGTGACCCAGAGGCGCAAAGGAAAAAGCTAAAATGTTGTGTTTGAAGACAGAAAAAGCCATTTCCACAACGAAAAACGTTATGCACATTGCATGTACATTAAATGATATTACATTAACTGTCTCCACAGTTATTAACCAAGAAAGTGAGAAGCATCTTTTCTGTTACTTATGTGTGGATGCGCTTTACTCACACAAATAAAGTTATGTTAGATGCAGTATTACAATGTTACATTGAATAATAATCGATTGATTTTACCGCGCTTCCAAAAACGATAACATTGTCTGAACGGTTTGTATTAATTTAAACACTTTAAACGCTTAAAAACACCAACCTTTCTTCAGCCGAAGCACATCAAACTGAGGAGCGCTGCGCAGGCTTATGACGTGTTCTTCTTCTGCTGTGGATTTACTGGCGAGTTGCAAACCGACTAAAAGCTGCAGAGCGCCACCTAATGTGCTGGAGTGTGACAAAGAGGAAGAATTTTGACTATATTCTGTTTTATACCATTTATTCTTAGGTACGGTAGAGTGAAGTAAGATGAGCCAGTGGGTAAGTTGAACCGCCCCCTTTATCTTGGTAACTGTACACTTTTATTGTCATATGACCATATATTTTGGAACCACCCATCATTTCTGCCAGACTGTGAAAATGAGAAGCACATGGAGGAGTGGAAGGTACCCATTTACTTTAAAAACTGTTTTTGGCTTGTCAAAGTAAAATTTTTGCATAACAGATGTAATGGCTGTTGCATCAAAACAAATTTGTCCAGTCTAAAATATATATGATCCATATTGGTGATTCAGCAATGTATAAAACCAGTGTTGGGTAAGTTACTCTAAAAAAGTAATTAATTATTAGTTAAAAATTACATCTTCAATAGTGTAATTAGATTACTGTACAAATTACTCTCTCCAAAAAGTATTTAATTACTTATTACTTTCTAAATCCTATATCGACCTCGACTAGTTACGTGATTCAAGGATAGACATGACACGGCTCTTTTAATTCATTCAAATAAATAATATAAAATGACATAAATTCTTTTTAACTGACCAAAGTATTACAAATGTGATACATAAAATACATAAATACATGCATTTTAAAGTTAGACTAATTTTTGATATTAATTCCATTTTAAATAATTGTTCTACAGTCTATACATAGTATTTAGTTCAATTACATCAGAAGTAACTAATTACTTAGTAACTAGTTACACCCAACACTGTATAAAACTATGCAAATCATTTAGCTAAATATTAGCCTGAATTGGTAAGCTAGCTAGTTTTATCCAAAATGGCAGCTATGGGGCAAAGTGAGCCAAATGTTGTGGGGTAAATTGAGCCAATTTTAACTTACCCCACCATAAGGCACTGTAGTTAAGTTAAATGTCAGACCTACGTTACAACTGGTTTAGTTTATCATTTTCTAAAAAAAAAAAAAAAAAAAATTAGTTGGTGTTCAACATTGTTTCAGAAATGCAAACAATTAAAGATACTGAAATTTCAACTTAATTTCGTTGGTTTTATGTTGTTTAAGTTAGCTTTAAGAAAATAAAAAAAACAATTTGTAAAAGGAAATTTTATTATTGAAGGTGTTTTTAAAAGAGGTAAATTATCTTTAAAATTTCACATGGGTTTGATTCAGATTCAGTTAGATGGTCTGTTTACACCCAGATGGTGCAATTTACCCACTGACTTGGATCAACTTACTCCTAACCTGGGGTAAATTGAGCCACAGGAACACTTGTTTTATAAGAAGCTGTTACGGAACAGAGACTCACAACAAGAATGAAGTAATACAAAAGAGTTCATTAACAACAGATGAACCAGTAGACGGGATGGTGAGTATTTCTGATGGTATGGAAAGTAGATGAATGGAGAATGTGAATACTGACAGTCTTTGTTGTTGAAGATGGATGAGGAGGTTGTGGATGGCGGAGAAGCTGGAGCACACACCTCGGTGAAGGGACTGGGGAATGGAGGGTAGGGATGGCTGACGCGAAACTGACGTTTCGACGCTGTGTCAAGATCCCGAAGCACAGGTGTTTCGAAACACTGCTCCGAACTGTGATTCAAAACATCCATGTCACGTGACTATGGCTAAATTAAGCTTCGGCGCATTTCAGTTTATGCTTTGTAACTAATTGTTGTTTTAATTTTCATTCAGAGCCACATATGTCAACATCAGGCCCATCATCATCAACAACAACACCAGCAGAAACCCAGGACAGTTTATGGGAACTGTTTGATAGTCGTATCCGTGAAACCCAGACGACACACAGTGCTACAGCTGATGCAACAGTAGAAGTGGAAAAGTACCTCAAAGATGCGTTTTTGCCCAGAACGCATGATCCATTAATTTATTGGAAAGAGAGAGCAGTCATTTTTCCTCATTTGTATGTACTTGCTAAAAAATATTTGTGCCTGCCAGCAACAAGTGTCCCTTGTAAAGAGGATTTTTTCAAAGGCTGGAGAAATTATATGTAAAAAAAAAAAGAAGTCATCTAAGTCCTTCAACAGCAGAGCAATTAATATTTTTGAATAAAAATGTTATGTAACAAATGTGACACATTGTGGCTTTATTTCTTTTATTAATCTTCATTTTTCATGACCAAAAAAAACCTATAGTTATTCACAATGAGGAGGCTACAGGTTACAAAACCAAGATCATGTAGTTGTCAGACAGACGTTAAAGGGGGGGTGAAATGCTATTTCATGCATACTGAGCTTTTTACACTGTTAAAGACTTGGATTCCCATGTTAAACATGGACAAAGTTTCAAAAATTAAGTTGGACGTTTGATTGAGTATTTCTGTGCCAAAAATACTCCTTGCGGTTTCTCACAAGTTTCGGAAAGTTTTTTTCCAGTATGGGTCTGCGTGACGTCAACCAGGGCGGAATTTCCTTGTACGGGCAATTCTCCCGGAAGGGCGCGCGCGCACCCGTCGACCAGAGCGAGAGAGCAAAAGCAGCACGCCCATCAAAGCGCTTTGCTCGGCTTTAGGGAAGTCGTTGGCTGCGCTGCACAGGTCACAGGACTTCAAGAAATCAACAATGTCACCAAAGAAGTGTGTTTTTGGTTGCCAGGGCAAGACAACCCTGTACAGCTTCCCAAAGAACCCAGCGTTAAGGGAACAGTGGATGGAGTTTGTTTTTCTGGAGCAGCAACGGAGTTGCGCAAGTGTTTTTGTTTGTTCCCTGCATTTCGGCGACGATTGTTTTATAAACAAGGCCCAGTTCAACGCCGGATTTGCAGATCGTCTAATGCTGAAGGATGGAGCGTTACCGGTACCAACGATAAAGGTTCACGGTCGTGCGTTGGAACCGCAGGCGGTGAGTAAAACCGCTTCAAATGTCTGTGTGTTTTTGGCTATCGTCGCGTAAGTGCACATCAAGTAAACAACATGATCATGTATAGTTAATTTATCAATGGAGCATGCGATGGATGGTGTGTTTAAATACATTTGTTTAGCTGGCCACTACAGGTGTCTGTTTGTTTATTGTAAAACCACTCCAAACATTAATACACAAAGAGTGTGATAAACGATCAACAATAGCTGCGCGCTCATCATTCTTTAGCTCCGCCCACACGATACACCTCCATCCGCTCGGTTTTATTCGGAAAGAGTCGGTACACATATCTTTATTTTATAAGTATAAAACTAAAGACTTTTCAGAGATATTAAGGATGCAATACTACTCTATAGGTACTCAAGATTGACATGAGATTGACAGAAACTGAGTGTGATACCACCCCTTTAAAAACAATTTTTTTACATGGATCATTGTCAAGGTTGTTTCAGAACAACACATGCAAGTGACCACTAGGTGTCACCATGGAGACAGGTGTTGGATTGTTTCGAAGCTTCGACACAATACGGCACATTTGCTTCAACTGTTTCAGTGTTTCACAAAGCCTCGGTCTGCCCATCACTAATGGAGGGAGACTTGGAGATAGAGACGAACTGCAGACACGGAGGACTAGGAAAACAATGGAGACACGGAGAATCAGGAGAGACAAGTAACATCGCTGGGATCAGGTAAGTAACGCAAGGTAAGTGAGTCCTTCCTTAAACAAGACCAGATAATGTGGTGTGATGAGGTGTGTGCTTAAGTAGCAGGTTGATGAGGGTGCAGATGAGGTGCAGGTGTGTGTGATTGTGAATTGCATGCAGGTGAGGGCCAGGGAGGATGATGGGAAATGTAGTGATGAGGTGGTGACTAGCTGGTGACCGTGACAGAAGCCAGATGTCATATTTTTATAACCCTTTGTCATATATATATCATGTAAAATGATAGGAAACATATTGAAATTACTTTAGATACTTTTATTGTACTTCTTCCTTATTTTATCTTATCTTGAGGATCACATAAGTTAAAAAATGGCTCATCTTACCCCACTCTCCTCTACCTTTCCACCTGCCTCGGCCGTTGTAAGGTCATGTTTGAGAACATGGTCCACAAAAATGGCCCTTATTTCATCAGAAACATATCTACAATTTGGCCTCTTCTACCTCTTCCTTTGTTTTGCCTCCGTACCCTTCCACCATGCATGCTTACTCCTCTTCTTCTTCCTGGATGTTATTGCGGTCGATGTTATCGGTTATCGCGGCCAAAATAATTCACGGTAACGATATGTCGCGATATCTATAGAAACCTTGAAAAAAACCCCTTGAAAACTGATGTTATCAGTCAAATTCATATTTACTTTGTTTATTTTATGTTTTGCTTTCTTTTTTACCAAATTAATCACACCACTGAATTCAACAATTACAACAATTAAGACTCTTTGGCTTCTTTGACACTGCCTACGAAATAACAAAGGTTCAAAGGTATTATAAATATGCTTTATCAACACAACTAATATCTTAACCTGTTAACTTGTGTCCCCATTTGGAACCCAAATCCAAGAAATGGCATACCCAAATTAAAATACATAGTTCATTAAGACTTTGGACTTTAAACTTTGTAGACTCATTCGAAAGAAACATTTGGCAGCTTGTCATATTGTCAGAATTAATTAAATCAATGATAAAATTCTGATATTTATGGAACATTAAGACCATAAAATGCTTACTGTTTTAAACGTAGCACAGCGTCAAAATACAATTAATGAGAATAACAGCATATTTTACTCCAAAATCGCATTATAGCATCAGTGATTGAAATAACTTCCTTCTGTGAACTGATGTGGCTTATTATCACAGAATGAGGCAGAAATCTATTATTTTAGTATTCTATAAAGTGATAAAGGCTATGTCGGTTAGCATTGCATTATAAATATACATTATACTTGCAAAAATAACCAAGATGGCTTGAAGAACACAGATAAACCATATATTGTCACAATGATGTGTTAAAGGATTAGTTCGCTTCAAAATGAAAATTTCCTGATATTTTACTCATCCCCATCTCATCCAAGATGTTCATGTCTTTCTTTCTTCAGTCGAAAAGAAATTAAGTTTTTTGAGGAAAACATTCCAGGATTTTTCTCCCCATCACAGACTTCCATGGCAACCAAAATGATGAAGGTCCAAATCAATGGAGTTTCAAAGTCCTTCGAAGGGCTTCAGAGGCTCTGCGCGATCCCAGACGAGGAATAGGTTCTTATCCAGCGAAACGATCAGTCATTTAAAAAAAAAAATTAAAAATTAATATACTTTTTAACCTAAATTACTCATCTTGCGCTGCTCTGCGACGTGCCATGGATTGCGCAATCATGGCGGAAAGGTCACGCAAGACGTAGGCGGAAGTACCGCCCCAAGCGAACGTGGCAAGGACTAATACAAATGCCCTTTATCAAAATACACTCCATCTTCAACTTCAAAATCGTCCGACATCGTTGTTTTACCTTTTTTTTTGCTAAAGGGCGTTTGTATTAGTCTTCGCATGTGTGCTTTGTAAACACCATGACCTTTTCAACGTGATTGCGCAATCATTGGCACGTAGTAGAGCAGCGCAAGATGAGCAATTTAGGTTAAAAAGTATATTCATTTTAATTTTTTTTTTGAAAATGACCGATCGTTTCGCTAGATAAGACCCCATTCCTCGTCTGGGATCGTGCAGAGCCTCTGAAGCCCTTCGAAGCGCTTTGAAACTGCATTGATTTGGACCTTCAACATTTTGGTTGCCATGGAAGTCTGTGATGGGGAGAAAAATCCTGGAATGTTTTCCTCAAAAGACTTAATTTCTTTTCGACTAAAGAAAGACATGAACATTTTGAAAGAGATGGGGGTGAGTAAAATATCAGGAAATTTTCATTTTGAAGTGAACTAATCCTTTAATTCTCTTCATGTTTAATCAGTCAAAATGTCTCTATTTGCATTTTATTCAGCTCCAGCGATAGCTGCTAGATGTCTTTGGCTGTCTCAAAAATCACCCCCTATACCCTTATATAGGGCACTATTTGAGGGGACAGCCAATTGTAGTGGTGTCCAAAAACATAGTGGACATTATTGAGTGAATTCAATCCCACAATGCACCGCAATAATGAGTGAACAACCAATGTATGCTCAACGTCTAGAGAATACCCATAATGCACTGAGAGACACATGCCGAATGAGATGGCGCCCGCAGCTGTATCATCCATCCATCCATCCTTTTTCCAAACAGCTTGTCCAATGCGTGTACAGCGTAATATCATACAGGTATAAACTCCTTTTGAATCGATTATTAAATTGTTTAATTAAGGTTTACACATCGTTTCCATGACAGAGATCAAGATTCATCAACTTTTCATCAACTGATGACCTCTGGCATCTACTAGTGGTTGGCGCATTTCATTAGTGCATAGGACCATGTTGTCCTATGTGTTCAACAAAGTGTATCTGGATGCATTCAGTGACTGCTATGAAAAGGGTAGCTGACAACAAGGGAAAGACCTTGTGACGGCAGGGGAAAGACAACTAGCATGGGATAGTTACCCATGTCGGCATCCGGGATCCAATACAGAAAAGTATTTGGAGACACCCATCTATAGCTACAAAGATAACAAAAGGAAGAACTGAAGAAAACGCACGTGATTGCTGTCATGCGATGAATCCGGCCAATCGTGGAACAGCTGTGTCATCATCAGAGCTCGTGCAGTCGCTCTGGAGAATCTGCGCAGAATGAACCAGCCAGCTGCTCTCGAATTGCTCTCGCGGTGCTTTGATGGCATACTTCACAGTCACGTGGCGTCGGCGATGTCTCAAGTCAGACGAAATTTCTAACCAGCATGCACTTCTTCAAGTTAGCCGCCGATCGGTCTGCACAGCACTGCATTAAGTCGATCAAGTCTATAGTCTTATGTGTCATGTTCTTATTGGATGGTTGTCTTGATTATTCACAGGTTTTCTTGTTAGTCATTAGTCCTTGTGTATAAATAGCCCTCGTGTTACCATTGTATCTTGTCTAGCTTTGTTCAATGTAACCTGCTGTTGGTGAGTTTCTGTTCAATAGTCATCTTTAGGTCTGTTCAAGTTGAATTCAAGTTAAGTCATCATTTTGTTCTGTTTACTTTGTATTGGTTTCACTTTTTGTTAAATAAACTGCACTTGAGTTCTTCTACCATGTACCCAGCAGTATGAGGTTGGGGAATTTAATGACGCTGCACTAAAGGGCATTTTTCTAAATGAATTGAATGAGTTTTTAATTATCTAATGCCTGAAATCGACATTTCATGGACCCTTGCTGAATATATTGACTTTGCCTTGTTGCTGAGCGGTTCATAATTTACTGTGGGAACTCGCCCACCTTTTAACAATTGGAGACAGTATGTGTCATGATGCACAATACACAACTTGTTCATTTGTTCTCACCGTATATCAGTTTATTCAGTTCATTGTCTAGTGTTGGATGTGCTTATGCTCTCCAAGTGCTCAACTTCAGTCCACAAAATTACACTTCCCCTTCCAGCAGGACCACAGGGAAATTTGGACTTGACAGAGGAAGGCACATGCTGGATCAAGCTTGCAAGACATATTCACATTAACACGACAAAGGTATTTAAATTAAAACAAAACAGTTAATTTGCTTTGTTCAGGACTTCATGTTGTTTGGGTGTTAAATTCATTTTATTCTTCTCTTACTCGTATTTCTTTCTATATCAGCATATGCTTACACTGTCTTTTGATCTCTGACAGTGAGAAGGGTCGCTGCTGTTTGACAGTAAAGAGAGAGACAGCTCGTTCCTCACAGACAACTGACTCCAGGCTCCCTTCCACAATTCCATTTTGTATGTCAGATGTTGAACATGAAAGCTATGTGCATTTCACAACCAACAAACCGTCCCATACCGGCGTGATGAATCCAATTTTCAACTAGATGGAGCTGGATTAAATATTTTGACTTTTGCAATCCCAATCGGATTTATGACCTGTAACGCTGCCTGAATCATAATCATGCACTGTTCGCTGTTGGCCAGAGGAGAACTGGCCCCCCGACTGAGCCTGGTTTCTCCCAATGTTTTTTTCTCCATTTTTGTCAGCTGTTGGAGTTTGGGTTCCTTGCCGCTGTCGCCTTTGGCTTGCTTAGTTGGGGACATTTGATATTCAACAATGTTTTTGATCTGCCTGCATTGACACCATTGTATGCGAACTGAACTGAGCTAGACGATGACATCACTGTTTTCTCCAGAGCTGATATATAGATAAATTAACTAAATTAATAACTATTGATTTTTTACAATGGAATGAATCAATACTTAATTTAAGCTGGACAATCATGGTTTGGGACATCATGAGAAAGATAAAGCAAAGTGACAACTTGTAATTAAACTTAATTAATTATTACTTAAAATTATCACTGCTTATTTTTGTGACCAGTAAAGTATTATAGAATTATTAAAGTATTATAAGTCATGATATATTAACCATTCCATAGCTTATAGTATTTTAGAGTAGAAGGATTGCAGGTGAACAGAAAAATATTAGTTAGAGTGGGACTGATGTTGGATGTAAACATGTCAGTGTTCAACAGTCGTATGGTTAATTGCACATTACAAATTTTAATAGCTTATTTTCTAATTGCACATTATAAGCACTTTGAATTTCTACAATGCTTTTTAAAAAAAAACTTGTTTAGTTCTACCATTGAAGAAAACCTCACCCCTCAATGTTCCTGCAAAGAAGTTTGATGACCTCTTAAGAGAGACATTTCCTCAATTAAAAAACAAGGAATATGAAGCCACAGAGCAGTGCATGGTTTGCCTTGTGAATTGAAGACACCAAGGGATGTTAAAATGTACCCTGACATGGGACAATCTGCACTGTATTTAAGACCAAAGGTACAAATTTTACATTTGTTTAGCTGTGTGAACATGAAAAGTGTTTGAGAAATGGGCAAATTTTTCGACTTTGTACTGTGCTTACATGAAATCAATTTGTAGGTGGTTTGTAAGGTGGACCTTGAGGATAATGAATCTGAGTGCAGTGTTGTCATGGCGCAGGTTTGTTGTTGTTGTCTTTTTTTTAAGTCCCCCTGCAGTCAATATTTTTCTCTTCAAGCTGTTCTTTGATAATCAATATGACATTTAAACTTTTTACTGTAATTTTTTTTCCATACCTTTAAGCCTTAAAGTTTACATCATTTGAATGCCTTGTGTTGAGTCTTTCTGCCTGTAAAGCAACTATCATCGCTACCGTCTATCGACCACCAAAGGCAAATGAAGCTTTTTGTGTGAGCTTGCTGACTAATTCAAGAGAATCCTTATTTTGGTGGGATCACTTCTATGCAGATGATACTCAGATTTATATTCATTCTAAGCCTGGTCAAAATGTGGATGTTTCTTTTCTCTCACATTGTATTTCTGAGATAAAAATACGGATGTCTTAATAGTGACAAGACAGAGGTTTTGCTTATTGGTTTTCCTCATCAGCTTCATAAAGCTGGTTCACTAATGTTTTAACATTTTTTGTTTATGAATTTCTATAACATGTTTTAAGATTTTTATCAACCACACAATAATGTAAAAAATTTAATAAAAATTGATTACAATGAAATGAAAAGCAAAAAGAATGAGGATTCATTAACGATTCAAATACGTATTCATAAAGCTCTTTGCAGCTATAACAGCTTCAACTCTTCTGGGTTTAGGAGTGTGTTTATGGGAATTTTTTTTACTATTCTTCTAGAAGTGCATTTGTGAGGTCAGGCACTGATGTTGGACAGGAAGACCTAGCTCACAGTCTCTGCTCTAATTCCTCCCAAAGGTGTTCTATTGGGTTGAGGTCAGGACTCTGTGCAGGCCAGTCAAGTTCCTCCACACCAAACTCGCTCATCCTTGTCTTTATGGACCTTGCTTTGTGCACTGGCAATCCCCAAACTGTTCCCACAAAGTTGGGAGCATGAAATTGTCCAAAATGTCTTGGTATGCTGAAGCATTAAGAGTTCCTTTCACTGAAACTAAGGGGCCGGGGACAAGCCCAACCCCTGAAAAACAACCCCACACCATAATCCCCCCTCCACCAAACTTTACACTTGGCACAATGCAGTCAGGCAAGTACTGTTCGCCTGGCAACTGCCAAACCAAGACCAAGTCCATCGGATTGCCAGACAGAGAAGCGTGATTCGTCACTCCAGAGAACACGTCTCCACTGCTCTAGAGTCCAGTGGCGGTGTGCTTTACACCACTGCATCCGACGCTTTGCATTGCACTTGATGTAAGGCTTGGATGCAGCTGCTCGGGCATGGAAACCCATTCCATGAAGCTCTCTACGCACTGTTCTTGAGCTAATCTAAAGGCCACACGAAGTTTGGGGGTCTGTAGCTATTGACTCTCCAGAAAGTTGGCAACTTCTGTGCACTGTGCGCCTCAGCATGCACTAATCCCACTCTGTGATTTGGCTGAGTTGGTGTTGTTCCCAATTGCTTCCACTTTGTTATAATACCACTAACAGTTGACTGTGGAATATTTAGTAGTGAGGAAATTTCACGAATAGACTTATTGCACAGGTGGCAACCTATCACGGTACCACGCTTGAATTCACTGAGCTCCTGAGAGCGACCCATTCTTTCACAAATGTTTGTAGAAGCAGTCTGCATGCCTAGGTGCTTGATTTTATACACCTGTGGCCATGGAAGTGATTGGAACACCTGAATTCAATTATTTGGAGGGTGTCTCAATACTTTTGGCAATATAGTGTATGTGCAGCCTTTCAAGCCTTACTTTCACATACATTTTTTTTTAACATATTATCTTATGTTATTTCATGCTTTATTTTCAGCCAGCTGATGCTACTGGACCAGATTGCAGATGCGCTGGACATATTGCCAGCTGAACTTCAAAGACCCCAATCTGAGACTGATCATGTTCTCGTTAGTTTTGAGAGCATCAGCAGTGTCTTGGCAATTTTAGCTGCTGTTGGAGAATTTCCCATGTTTACTCACTTGCAAATGATAATTGAGGAGGTTGAGGGAACCAACTCCATGACAGTGATGTCAAGGGAACAGCTACTATTCTTCCTGGAGAAAAACTTCAGAGTTGCTGACATAGCCTGAATTGTTGGTGTGAGCATGGGAACCATTCACAGGAGAATGACTAAATATGGCCTGTCTGTGCAACAGACTTATTCTGACATTACAGACAAACAACTTGGGTGAGTGATCTCTGACTTCATTCTCCATTGTCCAAACGCTGGTGTAAGGACTGTGACTGGACATCTTAATTCTCGTGGAATCTGGTAAATTATTCTTGCTTAAATCATTCCACATACATTTCATCATTGTTTATCTTGAAACAGGTCAGTTTATATAGGAAGCCATGCATGGAGCCTGGTTGACAAATATGTTTGTAAAGGATAATCCCTGAATTTCATCAAATCAAATCAAATCACCTTTATTTATATAGCGCTTTTTACAATGGCAATTGTTTCAAAGCAGCTTCACAGTGGTAACAGGAAAATAATGCAACGGAATTTGATTCGGCTGTACAGCCGCTCTGGAGAAAACGGTGATGTCATCCAGCTCATTTCAATTATCATATAGTGTCAATGCGGGCGGATCAGTAATATAGTTGAAATTTAGGTGTCCCCAACTGAGCAAGCCAAAAGCCAAAGGCGACGAAGCTACAAAACCACATAAGCTACTATCTAAGACCAAGTCTCAATCTTGTGAGGTGTGTTGTATTGGCCCTCGTTATAATTGATCATTTTAGGTGAAACTTTTTAATGAATGATTGTTAAAGTCTTACCAACATTTATCCTCCTTTTTAAGATTTCACTTTCTATGATGGATTAACAATATAATGAACCATTCTTTTTCTTATTATTATTTAGGGTGCGGCAAACTCTGAAAGCTGTTGAGCCTGTTTGAATTTTCTTCATAGGCTTCAGCTTAACATCATTCCAAGGGTTCCATACACAGTTCCAGGTGCTCTCTCCCTGTGGCACATAGATGGTAACCATAAACTGATACGGTACTTCAATTGATTTTGATCATATCAACATGGATTATTATTGATGTAATTATTTAGGTTTTCAAAGGCTTTAATGTCAAGCTTTTCTTGCCTATTTTTTTCCCATATCATTAAACAGCTTCTTTTGTCCTTACAGCTGGTTATACATGGAGGGATTGATGGATTCTGCCGGCACATTATGTATCTTTGTGCAAACACAAATAACAGGGCATCAACTGTTCTCCAGTGTTTCCTCACTGCCATCAGTCAGAATGGTTTACCCAACTGTGTTCGAAGTGACAAGGGAGGAGAAAATATTAGGTTGTTTGTTATTAGTAATAAATGTTGTTATTAGAGACATGCTCTACATTCAGAACAAGTCCATGGTAAGAAGATTGTCATGTTATTGTTGTGTCCGTGTATGTTATCTCCACATCCCAATTCAAATGAAACAGTGTATATATATATATATATATATATATATATATATATATATATATATATGAGTATATATATATTTAATCATGTCCTTCTCACCCAAAAAAGCATTTCCAATTAAGATTACAACTGTAGCTCTTCTCATTTTTTAGTACTATCATATTGGATATATGCAGGAAATTTCTTTTTGTTCAGATTCGTCATTGTGCCAAGCTCCACCCCACTAACTATTTAGCTGTCTTTCTCTGTCTTAGCCATGCAACTGATATAAATCAGAGAGAAGAAGCCACATCACTTGGAAGAGTGTCCACAACCAGCAAATTGAGAGGCTGTGGCGTGATCTGTGGTGCATTGTAGCTGGCAACAACTACACCACCTTCAGATACCTTGAAAACAATAGTCTGCTGGATCAAGATCTCTATATCATCTGCCTCCATTATGTCTTCCTGTCAAGACTGAACTGGCATCTGAAGTTCATCCAGATGTGGGACAATCATCCTCTTTCCACAGAGGGAAACAGGTTCCCACAGAAGTTGTTGATTGCTGGTCTGGTTTTTGGGGCAACAAAAAAAAAATCCTGACAGGTGACACTGTTATCCTTGTTAAAGTCCAATTATTTGCAGACAAGACTACTCAACTCATTACTTCTTACAGTATCTGCTTTGTATTTCAGAAGATTGATGTTACAAACTGGGGCATTGACTGGGATGGATCTCTTGCAGCACCAGAGTCAGAGGCTGTTGAGGTTTCAGCAGCTCCCCTGGATTTGCTTCAGACAGTCGAGGAGCATTTAAGAGCCAATATTGACCCATTTATTACCAGTGAGGTCTTTGGTGTGGACATTTACATTCAAGCCGTGTCATTTGCCCAAGCCTTCATGACAAACACTAATCAACTTGCCATTCTTTGCTGTTGTCTGGGATTTTGTCCCTGACTACATGCATGCAGTTTTACTGGGGGTTTCAATACAGATTCCTTGTTGAAACTTCTTCATCCACCCAGCCATATTATGGAGGCAGCCCTGCCACTTTGAGAGAGATAGATGCCAGAATTGTTGGTATAAAACCTCCACACCTGATTACTCAACTGCCTAGAGGGTTGTAAGATAGGTGCACTGGAAAGCCTCAGAGTAGCTATCCTGACTGCTGTTCTACAGCCTACCATGTCTTGAAGGATTTCTTCACAAAAAGTACTTCACAAAAAGCAACATCTTGGCCTACTTGTATCAGCCAATTATCTGCTATTGAAGGATGAACTAAAACCATGTGAAAACAACAGAGCTTTGATCTCGTTTGCTTAATTTCATATTCAGGTTTCAGATGTTATATGGCCAGTCACAGATGACATTAATTTCTCTGTCATCTTGCCAAGTCAGTCAAGTTGTGGGGCCCATTGTAGGAACATTATGCATTTCCTTTTGGGAACGCAAATGGCAAACTGCTGACTGGTAAAAGTAACAAAAGGAGTGGCTAAGAGCATGAGACTTCCTTACTGAGTTTCTTCTGTTTAGATTAATTCCTTACTTCTCATCCAAGTACACAGTGAAAGAAGAGGTGTTAACGGTTCTGTTCTAATTTGAACAAAATACTGTCAAATGTGACCATACTACTCTCCTTGATAATGGAAGCATGCATATTGTTACAGAGGAAGAACGTCTCACATGTGCATACCTGATGAAGTTGTAGTGCACAAACGTATAATCAAAGGAGGTCTGGCGTATAGTAGCAAAGACTACACGCAATCTCAGAGATTAGATGAAAGCTATGTAAAACTAACAGATGGAAGATGTGGGGTAATCAATAAAATTATTGCCATGCCATGATATCATGCCAAAAAATAAACGAACACACTACAAACCCACATACATTTCATACACAAATATAACTTCACTTACATTCAGTTGAGCACAAATATTTCTCAACAAGGACTAAGTTTGAGCACATGGCAAGACCACGCTTCAGCCTCTGCATGCTGTACCAACTTTTGATGTTTTAGGGCGGTTGGCAAACCAGCATATTCCGCCACCTACTGGGATGGAGTGTGAGGCGATGATATCAAGGGGAAAAAAAACTAATAGTATTAAAGAAATAAATAAGTTTATTATTTTCAGGAGATGTATAAGAACTGTTTCGTACATTCTGTAATGTTCCCAACATATACCCTTTCATATACCCAACAGTTGATCAGCACATGCTCTACGGTTTCTGGAAGTCCACAATAATTACACTGACCAGATTCATGTTTTCCTATCATCTGGAGTGATTTATTAAGAGTGTCCAATTCTCAATCGAGATATAACTATCATCCTTTCCTTATTTCATTCTCCAAGCATACAAACTGCATCTAGTGCAGTACCGTCGCAAGTGCTGTGCCAAGTGTGTGACCGCACAGGGCCTCGCGCAAAGTAAAGTGACAGCTGACCAATAGTTCAATAGTAAAGCCAATAGTTCAAGTTCATGTTTAGACATAGCTAAAATGTGTATCGTGATACTGTATTATTCTGCTTGTTAAAAATGTATTATGCAGTAACTTGCAATATTTCTCTGTGCGTGAGACTGTGCGTGTGACAGTGATTCATGCGCATGCATGTCAGTCAGCGGGCATCACACGTCAGGCTCGTAGAGCTTTATTCACAGTCCATTCAAATTCTGATTTTGGCTGCCTCTGAAATGGGTCAAACCATAGATATTACCTAAGAAGTTCAAGTAGCCTAAATACGCTAGAAATCCGCGCTCATTTAAGGATGTGCATTTATTGCATGGACGGAGAAAGCATGGACGCCTGCATTTCATCTGACGGTACGCACAAAAGGTTTTTTATTTAACACTATTAAAGTTAAATAAGCGTAGCCTAACTATTACGTACCTTTCGGAGCATCAGTGAGAGCAACGGTGCCGCAGAACGAGTAAAGCCTACTCTATCTCTAGACGTTTTAATGGTTTTTAAATCTGAAAACTGCAAAAAGCTAATTGTCAGACATCCATTTAGCGCATGTTCACAGAGGAAAACAACTGGAAAAACAGCGTTAGTTCTCTCAATACTGTCTGTTTATTTTACTGACTGAGAAATCGCTTCAGATGATTCAGTGAGAGAGCAGTCCAAACTCATTCAAGTGAATTCAGGCCTTTTTGCAAACGCGTTTGACCCATTCAAAATTTAGAACATAATTTACCTGGTCAAAATGTGCGCACTGCGCAATTCAGTTACACAGTTTAACTTGACCTAATACTGTTAAACTGAATATACACTTTTTTTTTTCTTAAATATCCACATAAACCACAAATTGTTCGTCACTATAGTAACAGTAGACCCCTGTTAATAGGCTATACCCCCGGGCCTCGCACATCAGGTTCGCACAGGGCCTCACACCCCCCTTGCGACGGGCCTGATCTAGTGTATTATGTCCCTCCTCTGATATGGATGTAGCAAATTTCTGGTTTCCAAATAAAATAATACTCAAGACATAACCATTCCTTTGCATGTTCTGTTGTTGTTGCACGAGCGATTGAAGCTCCGCTCTCTTCTTGAAAGAACAGGCAGGGTTGTGGCTAGAAGGGATACAGCAATATCCGGAAGTGAGGCAAAATCTCACGATAAAATAACAAATACATTTACTACTTACCAGATTGTGTTTTATTAACGTCTACACCTACCCCAACCCTAAACCTACCCTTACAATAATGCAAATATAGTAATTAAATTACGTAATATTGATGTGCGCATGCCCAGTGGCCGTAGCTGTATCCCTTCTAGTCTTTACCAACAGGGCAGGGAGCAGCAGCTCATTTGCATTTAAGGGAACATACACAAAAACGGTGTGTTTTTGCTCACCCCGAAAAAGTGGCAATTTTAACAGGCTATAAAACATGATCTGTGGGGTCCTGAAGAAGGCTTTGTTGCCGAAACGCGTATATCTACTTTTAACTGGTTTTAATGATTTAGCCCAGTTTATTAAAGGCTGTTTACTTCACCACGTGAGTGCCTTGGAATATTTTGTTTCCATAATATGATCTGTGGGGTATTTTGAGCTAAAACTTCACATACACACTCTGGGGACATCAAAGACTTACTTTACATCTTGTAAAAAGGGGAATAAATATGTCCCCTTTAACAAGACTTGGAGATCTACTTGCTTTAGCCAGAATAGCCTCATTTCCCTCCACACCAACATGAGAAGGAACCCAAATGAAGCATGCAGATATACCCTTAACTTTTACATCGTACATCATACGGAATATTTCATTGATAATGTCCATCCTAAAAGATGACCTGCCAGATCTTATGCTTTCAAGTGCTGAGTAGCTATTGGATACAATGACAGTTCTTCTCCTCTACCCACTGCAGGCCCAGTAATATTGCCAATAGTTCTGTGGCATATCTGTACCAACTTCTTCTACAACATGACATCACTTACACAGAAATATACTGCACTTTATAGTGCCACTAGTGGTGAGGAAGAGAATAGCACGACACCCTGCAGAGCCCTATTCATTTGCTGCGTCCCAATTCGCCTATTTATACTACGCCGTAAAAGTAAGTAGTTTTTGTGAAGAAAAAGTACATACTTTTGAGTAGACATGCTTTGGGACATACTATCACATCTTTAACGGTTGCTCTCTGTCGCATCCTGTCATCGTAAACTGGTCTATCAATCATATTGTCAGTTAAAATCAGGGCCGGCCCTAGCCAATTTGCTGCCCTAGGCAAGATTTTACCTGGTGCCCCTGGCATCACTTTCAGCAGCAGCGACTGTAACAGGTAGAGTGGCAGAAATTCTCAGAGCGACCCACATATTGGGGTAAATTTCCGTCAGCTTCTACTTGTGCAGGAAAGTCAGGAGCTCAATGTTTGTCATGTTTTTTGATGGCAGATGTGGAAAGTTCTGCATTTCCAATACAAGTTCCCTTCCATCAATATCTTGCTATCCTTCATGGCTTAAAGCTGTGCTCAGGGTTTGACAGTGCTCTAACAACTCTTCTTTGGACATGTTAGGAAAGTTGAGGAGCACTCCAAATTTGTCATTCACCTCCCCCAGGGTCTGAAATCTATCATCTAGTGAAGAGAGGGCTGTATCCACAACTACATTAAAAAATGTTTTTTCCATTTTTTGAAGTGCATCACCAATAGGCTCATCTGGAGCCTCATAACCAAAGTGCCTTTTTGTTGTTCTCAACCGCTTTTGTTTGAGTACAGCTTCTACGTTCATCTCCTCATACATTTCCTTTGCAGTTGTCTGTGCACTAGAAAATCCAGTACTTCTGTAGCTGTCAAGGAAATCTCTGGTTTTCTTCAGCAAGTCAACAGCCACATCTATCTGCATGGAGGGTGACTGCATCTGTTTACTCACATGCTGGATCGTGTTGAGGATGTCATACCATATGACTGTACAAATAGAAAAGCGGTAGGATCCAATCTCCTCAGCCAAAGACTGGGCTTCAACTTTCACTACAGGGTCTGCAGTAGTTTCCCTCACCTCCAGAAGAGCCTCTCTGACTTGCCCAGCCTGGTACCTTACTGCCTGGATGCTGTCTATCCTGCTTTCCCACCTGGTCTCTGACCATGATTTCAGGGTGGTTTTGACATGTTTCAGGAGGATATCCCATCTATGGGTGGAGGCTGAGAAGAGTTTGAATAATTTAGCTAAATATCCAAAGTAGCTAATGGCATCTGGTGAGCTCTTATCAGCATCAGTCACCACCAAATTTAAGGTGTGGGCACCACATGGGACAAAAAAGGCTTTTGAGTTCAGTTGAAGCAGTCTAGCCTGAACACCTTTATTCTTTCCCTTCATGTTGGCATCGTTATCATAGGATTGTCCTCTGCAGTCCTCAAAGGGGATGTTCAGCTCCTCCAGTCTTTCGAGGATGAGAGAAGACAAACTTTCCCCTGTTGACTCCTCTGCCACAAGAAAGCCCATGAAATGTTCTTTAATTAGTGGTGATTCTTCCAGTGAAACAATCCTGACAATGACAGAGAGCTGTTCTTTATGACTCAGATCAGGGGTGCAATCTAAAATGATGGAGAAATACTTTGAGGTCTTTATCTCTTCAACCATTTTTTCCAGTATTTTTGTGCTGATTGAGTCGATCAGTTCATTTTGGATTCTTTTGGCCAGGTAATATGTGTGACTTCCAGTTCCACTTTCCACCCTAGCAACATGCTGCTTCATTATTGGGTCAAATTTGGCCATAAGCTCCACCTCTTTGAGAAAATTGCCATTGTCTGGTTTGTTTAATGTGTCTGTGGATCCCCTTAAAGCCATATTTCTTTCAGCTAAGGACTGAATTATTGCCACCAGTCTGGTAAGCACCTCACGCCACCTGTTTCTCTCAGCCTCAGCGAGTACCATCTCTTGCTTATCTATGGTCATCCCTTTTGGAAGACGAACTTGTAATTCTTTCCATGTTGCCATGTTTGTATTGTGCTCCTGGCTATCCTCATGGGCCTTGAGCAAGTGGCTTGCATTTTTCCAGTCCCTTAGTCCTTCTCTAATCAATTTGAAATCGTTCTGAGAAAAGATTATGCAGCAGAAGCAGTACAAACTATCCTTCTTTTTTGAGTATATTAGCCAGCTTCTTTTGATTTTTTTCTCTACTGACCAAGACTCTATTAAAATATTCATGCTGACACCTCCCGTCTTTTTGTTTTGGAAATGTGAAATGTTTTTCACAATGTTTTTATTTAATATGGTCCTCGGAGAACAAACTCTGTTCGTACCTTTTCATTTAAAACAGATGGCCAGTCAGCAGGGTCTATTGGTGCAGCCTTTTTGTAGACTGATGCTGAATCGCTGGGCGGTGTTGAAGTGGAGGGAATAAATACGTTTGATGCTGAATCGCTGGGCGGTGCTGAAGTGGAGGGAATAGATGCGCTTGATGCTGAAACCCTGGGTGGTGCTAAAGTGGAAATGTCTGCAACAGGTGGCCCAGGATTTGCAGGGACGGGGTTCAGATATTTCAAAACTGCATCTGAAGAGAGAAGAGGAGTATATGTGACCATTGGGTGTTACATTTTACTATTAAAAAAGCTGATGATAGTGAAACTATAAAGATATAGCAAAACCTAAGCCACATTATAGCTTAAACACAAACAGCAAGAATAATTATATCTATACAAGCACAAAACCGTATTCATTGAGCACTTCTCTAGCATACATTAGTTTGATTTTCAAAGTTAATTTTAAAAGTGTTTATTTTCCAGTAGATGGCTGCAATGTTCTACTAAACTGTAGCACATTTTTCATGTTATAACCATGAACAATACAGAGAAGTGAGAAACGTAAATCTTTATTTAAATTTAATGTTACATAAATGTAGCTTTTTTTTTTAATAAACCCATATATGATGTATATAAATAAACATTGCTAATTTAGCCAATTCAAATGAAAATACTGCACAAGTTCGACTAACTATGACATAAGCTATAGTCAAATTAGCGAACGTTACTAGCATTGTATGCAACACAGATAAACTGATCATACATCACATTACCTCTATCTTTATCCCGTTTTTCTTCATCTTCTCTTCTTTTTTTTTTCTTCCCTGGGCACCAGAGGTCTTCGGTCTTTTTGACATTATGATAATTTATTAGTGAATTCGGCCAGTCGCAATCACAATCATCAGGTAACGTTAACTAAGGTAACGTTAACTCCTCCAAATTTCATTTAATTTAATTTCCTACCGTATCAGAGAGAAATGCACTAGCATGTTGCTCTGCAGTCGTGGGTCTTTCATGCGGAGACTCTCCTCATATTAACGCATAATGATGCATTTAAAAGTTACTGGCCAAACAGATCTTTATAAAAGTCCACACTGCTGTTGCAGATGAAATATAACACAGATAACATTAAATAAATATTTTTTATCAGGTTATACTTTGATTATTAGTCACTCAAACCTTCATCTAAACCTCTCACCGTCGGTCAAGCATATCTGCCATGTTTTGTAGTTTTTAACACTTTTTACTCATGTTTGTAGTTCTGAACCGAATCCTCCTCCAAAGCGCAATGGGTTGTGGGCAATATTAGCCTTTAGAGCAGATATTGTCTTATTATAGTGAGATGAGAGGGTCTGTATCTCTTACCATTGGAAATAGCTAACTTGGATCACGTGCGGCACCTCAGCCTGTAACTCACTGTGTAACTCAGTGACGTCAGTGCCCGCTGTTCAAAGTTTTATGACAGTCAGTTACAGTTTACGTTAATCAGTTTCTTGTGGATTAGCGCACTGGTCTTGTGAATAAATGTTCAATATTTGGTGTTATGTCACTAGCAAACGTGCAGTAGGACTGCATTGTTTGTGGAATGTGCTTTACTGAGCGGAAAAAAAGCGCAAATATCTCTATTAGCTGCAAAGTCCACTGCAGGGCGCATTAAACTACATTTAAGAGTACACTAAAAACTTCATTGTAATATACATATTTACATACATATTTAATTCATTAATTATATGTATTGTTTTAACTTCATACATTAAAAGCATTATATCATCATTAGGCACACAGCAGAGTCATAAATCATTACAACACATGACAGCCTGGCAGCGATAGAAAGAATTAATTTTTTTCATTAAACAACATGCAATATAACAATAATTAAATGATTCATTTTCTCTTTATTCATTAAAATGCATAATATCAGCATCATGTGCATATATGCAGTTATAATAGTCAATACCATTTGTCTTATAATAAAGCCAAAGAAAGAAAACATCTGTATTTTCTACTTTCTTTAGACAATATCGCTCAATATTACTATTAAATACTATGGTACTCCCGTAAATTGGCACTACCTGTCGCGACATTCCCTTTTCTGCCTTCTCTTATAAAATAACCTTTTTATCACAGTAAAATCTACATATCGTTCCCAACAAACGTATTGTTTAGCATAAAACATGTTGAAAATTAGCAGTGTCACAGAGACGAACTCCGTGATCCCCTCCACCGACCACCAGAGGGCCCCATCGCCCGAGTACTGACTCTATCTCCTCACTACATTTCCCATCAGTCCCTTACCCGGCTCTAATCAGCCGCTCCAGCTGCAGCCCATCCTCTGGCTTATTTAACCCGACGCTCTCCCTTTCCCCACTGCGAAGTTTTGTTTTGCCACGGTGAACATTTCTGAGCGTTATTACTTGCCTTTGCCTGCCTGTTGTGACCCTGTTGTGAATTTCTACTATGAACCTTTGCTGCCTGCCCTTTTGACTCTCTGCTCTGTTTTGGACTAGTGATTGTTGTCTGCCTGCCTAGACCTACTGCCTGTTCACCGACCACGGTTGTGTACTCTCTGTTTGCTGTGTTTACTGGTGCTTGACCTTTGCCTGTACGACCACGTTTTCATTAAAGTTCGCACATGGATCCCACTTTGAGTGACGACTCATTACAGAAAACTTTGCCACCCCACGATCCAGCGACTGTCACCCATCTTTCGTCAGCGCTGTCTGCCCAGGCTAATCAACTCGCCGCGCACCAGCATCAGCTTTGCCGCCTGACGTCGCTCACGGAGGAACTAGTCAAGGCACTCCAGAGCCTCCACCACTCTCCACCAGAGACTGCCGCAACACCGCCGAGCACCGCCATTACACCCGCATCTGGAACGCCGTCCCAAGTGAGTCCTCGTCTCGCGTTCCCGGAAAAGTTCAATGGAGATCCCACGAAGTGTAAGGGATTTATCCTCCAATGCTCGCTGTTTGTAGAGCAGCAACCCACGCTATATTCTACCGAGGCTGGGAAGATCGCTTTTGTGTGCTCTTTACTCACCGGCAAGGCATTAGAATGGATTACGGCTGTTTGGAGAGAGGGAGGCACAGCTTTTCCGACCTTTGATGTCTTCCTGCAACGATTTCGCGAGGTCTTTGATCATCCCAGGGAGGGCAAGAGCGCGGGTGATCGCCTTCTAGAACTCTCTCAGGGCAGGATGACCGCAGCAGAATATGCACTCGCGTTCCGCACTCTCGCCGCACAGACTTCATGGGTCGAAGATACTTTGAAAACACTGTTCAGAAAGGGATTAAGTCATGAACTACAGTCGGAGCTGGCTTGTCGCGATGAGGGAAGGGATTTAGACCAGTTCATTGAGCTCGCCATTCGGATAGATAATCTCATCAGGTCAAGAAGGTCCGACACCCGTGTTCCCCTCCGAGCACCCACAACTCCCATCACCGACGAACCGGAACCCATGCAAATTAACACCAACCGTTTATCCGCTGCAGAGAGAGATCGGCGACTGGCCCACCGCCTGTTTGTACTGCGGACAACCCGGCCATCTACGAGTCGCCTGTCCTTCAAGACCAGACCCTGAATCCCGGAAGTCGGTGAGTGTTGCCATAGATGCCCTGAACCCTGACCTATGTGTAACCGTACCCATTACTATTACTGCCAATAGTCGTAAGATCTTCACTACCGCTCAGGGTCAGCTGGAAATTTTATGTCCAAAGAATTCACCCAACTGAACAATATTGCTCTCACCTGCTGCTCTTCTTCCCTAACAGTGGAGGCGATAGATGGACGTCCACTGGGTTCTGGTCGAGTGTCATTCATCACACAAGAACTGCTGATGCACACTGGTATACTCCATTCAGAAACGATTCAATTCTACATCCTGACGACACCGCACACACCAGTCATCCTTGGGTTACCCTGGCTCCGTCGACACAACCCTCACGTCTCCTGGAGAGATGGTGAGATCGCTCAGTGGAACAGCTCTTGTTGCCCCAAATGTCTCTCTTACGTCTCACCCTTGCCGGTCCGGTCTTTGACAGTGACGGAGGAGAAGGAACCCAACCCCAACCTCCCAGTCGAATACGCCGACCTGTCTGAAGCCTTCAGCAAAACCAAAGCATCTAAACTGCCTCCGCACAGGACCTGCGACTGTGCCATCGATCTGCTCCCGGGTTCTACCCCTCCTAAGGGTCGCATATTCCCACTCTCCCAGCCTGAATCAGAGGCCATGAAGAAATACATAGAGGAGGAGCTAGCCAAGGGGTTCATCCGACCTTCAACGTCTCCTGCGTCTGCTGGCTTCTTTTTTGTTCAGAAGAAGGATGGAGGTCTTCGACCCTGCATCAATTATCGAGGCCTGAACGAAATAACGGTAAAGTTCCGATACCCCCTACCACTGGTCCCCGCAGCTCTGGAACAACTCCGAACAGCCAAGTACTACACCAAACTGGATCTTCGCTGTGCATACAATCTCATTCGCATACGAGAGGGGGATGAATGGAAGACAGCTTCTTCCACGATCACAGGGCACTACGAATATCTGGTCATGCCCTTCGGCCTGGTCAACAGTCCCTCCGTCTTCCAATCCTTCATTAATGACGTATTTAGAGACATGCTTAACCGGACTGTTATCGTGTACATTGATGATATCCTGGTTTTCTAGGACACCTACGAGGAACATGTCCAACATGTAAGGGCTGTACTCAAACGACTCATTCAACACCAACTATATGCAAAGGCAGAGAAGTGTGAGTTTCATCAGACGTCTACCACTTTCCTGGGGTATGTCATTAGTCCAGATGGGATCGCGATGGATGACCGCAAGGTCAGAGCAGTTCTTGGCTGGCCACAACCCACCACCTTGAAAGAACTTCAACGTTTCCTGGGGTTCGCTAACTTCTATCGTCGCTTCATTAGGAATTTTAGTTCTGTGGCCAATCCCCTAACGTCTATGGTAAAGAAGGGAGCCAACCGCCTCAAGTGGTCCGAAACAGCTGTCCAGGCCTTCGAACAGCTCAAACAAAGGTTTGTCTCAGCTCCCATCCTGCGCCATCCCAATCCGACCTCCCTTTCGTCGTTGAGGTAGATGCGTCCAACGCAGGCCTTGGTGCCATCCTCTCTCAGAAACAAGGTACACCTCCCAAATTACACCCATGTGCTTTCTTCTCTAGGAAATTGAATGCAGCAGAGAGGAACTATGATACTGGCGACAAGGAACTCTTGGCCATGAAGGCAGCCTTCGAGGAGTGGCGCCATTGGTTGGAAGGATCCATCTACCCTTTTACCGTTCTGACTGACCACAAGAACCTGGAGTACCTAAAAACAGCCAAGAGACTCAATCCCAGGCAGGCACGCTGGTCCCTGTTCTTTACCCGTTTCAATTTCACGGTCACTTACCACCCTGGGTCCAAGAACACCAAAGCCGATGCCCTGTCCAGACAGCACAAGCCAGACCAATCCCCCCAACTTCCTAAAACCGTCTTGAGTCCCAACCTCATTGTCGCTCCTGTCCAGTGGGACATTATGACCGAGATCGAGCAGTCCAACGCTCAGGCGGAGGTTCCCAATGACTGCCCGCCTGGCAAGATCTTCGTTCCGGAAGCCCTCCGTAACCGGGTCTTAGAACAGGTTCATTCCCTACCCAGCTCTGGTCACCCCGGCATTGCGGCCACCATCTCACTCCTCCAAAACCGGTTCTGGTGGCCATCATTGTCCAGAGACACCACTACATTCATCCACCGATGCCAGACGTGCAACACACAGAAGACACCACGGCAGCTGCCAGCCGGCCTACTCCAACCTCTCCCCATCCCACAACGTCCCTGGTCACACATCGCCATTGACTTTATTACCGATCTGCCAGTTTCCAACGGCCACACCACCATCCTCACCGTCGTAGACAGATTCTCCAAGGCCTGTCGCCTCATACCACTACCCCAGCTCCCCACAGCGCTACAGACAGCTGAACACCTTTGCAACCTGGTCTTCCGTTTCTATGGGCTACCTGAGGATATAGTCTCCGACCGAGGACCCCAGTTCACTTCACGAGTCTGGACCGCATTCTTCAAAACACTTGATGTCAACGTAAGCCTTACATCAGGGTATCAACCTCAGTCCAATGGTCAAGCCGAGAGGTTAAACCAAGAGATCATCCGTTTCCTCCGATCCTACTGCAATCAGCACCAGAATGACTGGAGTCGCTATTTGATATGGGCCGAGTACGCCCAAAACTCCCTACGAAAGCCCTCTACTGGTTTGACCCCCTTCCAATGCATCCTTGGATTCCAACCACCCTTATTCCCCTGGTCAGGAGAACCCACCGATGTCCCGGCTGTTAATGACTGGCTGCGCAGGAGCGAGGAGACCTGGAACCAAGCTCACATTCACCTCCAACACGCCATTCGTCAACAGAAGAGACAGGCTGATCGTCACCGCTGCCCCGGCCCCGAGTACAGCCCCGGCCAGTGGGTATGGTTATCCACGAGGGACTTACGGCTTCAACTCCCCTGTAGGAAGCTCAGCCCCAGGTACGTGGGCCCGTTCCAAATTGTCCGACAAGTCACACCTGTCTCTTACCGCCTTGCTTTGCCTAACCAGTATCGTATTTCCCCCACGTTCTATGTCTCTCTGCTCAAGCCCGCTATTGGTCCGAATGAGGGGGGGAGGAGGTGTCCGGTGATCAGCGCCCCCTACCCATCCTGGTGGAAGGCGAGGAGGCGTATCAGGTTCGAGAGCTGCTGAACTCCAGACGCAGAGGAAGAACCCTCCAATATCTGGTCGACTGGGAGGGGTACGGTCCGGAGGAGCAGTCATGGGTCAACGCGGAGGACATCCTCAACCCTAACCTTGTGGAGGAGTTCCACCGTATTCATCCCGATAGGCCGGCCCCTCGACCCCGTGGGAGGCCTCGACGTCGCTTGCCTCCTCGCACCAGGAGCCACTCGGGGGGGGGGGGGCTCTGTCACAGAGACGAACTCCGTGATACCCTCCACCGACCACCAGAGGGCCCCATCGCCCGAGTACTGACTCTATCTCCTCACTACATTTCCCATCAGTCCCTTACCCGGCTCTAATCAGCCGCTCCAGCTGCAGCCCATCCTCTGGCCTATTTAACCCGACGCTCTCCCTTTCCCCACTGCGAAGTTTTGTTTTGCCACGGTGAACATTTCTGAGCGTTATTTACTTGCCTTCGCCTGCCTGTTGTGACCCTGTTGTGACCCTGTTGTGAATTTCTACTACGAACCTTTGCTGCCTGCCCTTTTGACTCTCTGCTCTGTTTTGGACTAGTGATTGTTGTCTGCCTGCCTAGACCTACTGCCTGTTCACCGACCACGGTTGTGTACTCTCCGTTTGCTGCGTTTACTGGTGCTTGACCTTTGCCTGTACGACCACGTTTTCATTAAAGTTCGCACATGGATCCCACTTCGAGTGACGACTCATTACAAGCAGAAAGGCAGTCGATTCATTAAATGAATAAATCAGAAAATGAATAATGATGTGAACTGCCATCCGATTACTGGATCAGCTGACCATTACACCCACTATGATGTTTTCCATGAACAGAACACCCTTCGGAGGATTGCACTATTGCAGTTATTTGCGAACATGAGGAAGAACAATTATTTTATGAATACCCTGACACCATCTAAGCACATCTTTGTGATGTGGAACATATTGCACCACTGCAACACAAAATGCATTTATATAACTGAAGCCAGTATCCAGAAAATGGTGGGCAAGGCTGTTCAACTGCAGTTGGATCACAATGGGCAGATAGTAATGGGTAAATTAAGTTTTCTGTGTTTTTAGTTTTTTCTCAATTGTTTAACAATTTTATTCATTACATTTATTTGAAAGTAAATTCAGGTCATTTTGTTTTTTACTAAAGGCACAGCCACACACTGAAGCAGATGAAACATCACAACCCAGTGAGTGATGGGAATCAAAGTAGAAAGGAAATAATGCCTATGATTTTAACAGTATGGAACATCTTTATCAAATCAAATCAAATCACCTTTATTTATATAGCGCTTTTTACAATGGCAATTGTTTCAAAGCAGCTTCACAGTGGTAACAGGAAAATAATGCAACGGAATTTGATTCGGCTGTACAGCCGCTCTGGTGAAAACGGTGATGTCATCCAGCTCATTTCAATTATCATATAGTGTCAATGCGGGCGGATCAGTAATATAATTGAAATGTAGGTGTCCCCAACTGAGCAAGCCAAAAGCCAAAGGCGACGGTGGCAAGGAACCAAAACTCCTTCAGGGCCAGAATGGAGAAAAAAAAACCTTGGGAGAAACCAGGCTCAGTCGGGGTGCCAGTTCTCCTCTGGCCGACGAACAAATAGTGTATGATTATGATTCTGGCAACATTACAGGTCAGAAGTCATATTAGATAAATAGATATTCGTAGGATTATTCGAAAGATTGGAGTTGTCACGCCGGGGACGGGTTTAATTAGGATGTCGTGTCGATGCGGCATTTACAGGGGGGAGTTTAATTGACACTATTGTCTCTACAGACACTTCAGGGATATGGTCGTCATGTCCAGGTCCACCATCTGGTCTGGATACGGCCCGGATCCGGCCGACTGCAGTAAACCTCGGGATAAACAGAAAGACTAACATTAGCGTAGATGCCATTCTTCTTATGATGTAACGAGTACATCAGGTGTTATGGGAAGTGTTCCCGGTTCCGGCTGACCTAGTTAATGCAGCCTAAAACAATCATTTAACTGATTTGAATAACAGAAATTAAAAATGTTTTATGTGTATGCCATAGTAAAGAGATGTGTTTTTAGTCTAGATTTAAACTGACAGAGTGTGTCTGCTTCCCGAACAATACTAGGAAGACTGTTCCAGAGTTTAGGTGCTAAATAGGAAAAGGACCGACCGCCTGCAGTTGATTTTGATATTCTAGGTATTATCAACTGGCCAGAATTTTGAGACCGCAATAAACGTGATGGAGTATAATGCGTTAAGAGCTCGCTCAAGTACTGGGGCGCTAAACCATTTAGTGCTTTGTAAGTAATCAGCAAGATTTTAAAATGTATACGATGTTTAATAGGGAGCCAATGCAGTGTTGAAAGAACCGGGCTAATATGGTCATACTTCCTGGTTCTAGTAAGAACTCTAGCTGCTGCGTTTTGGACCAGCTGCAGTTTATTTATTAAGCGGGCAGGGCAACCACCCAGTAGAGCATTACAATAATCAGAGAGCTTCATGGAATGGGTTTCCATGGCGGAGCAGCTGCATCCAAGCCTTACATCACCAAGTGCAATGCAAAGCGTCGGATGCAGTAAAGCACGCCGCCACTGGACTCATGTTCTCTGGAGTGACGAATCATGTTTCTCTGTCTGGCAATCCGATGGACGATATTGGGTTTGGCAGTTGCCAGGAGAACGGTACTTGCCTGACTGCATTGTGCCACGTGTAAAGTTTGGTGGAGGGGGGGATTATGGTTTGGAGGTTGTTTTCCAGGGGTTGGGCATGGCCCCTAAGTTCCAGTGTAAGGAACTCTTAATGCTTCAGCATACCAAGACATTTTGGACAATTTTATGCTCCCAACTTTGTGGGAACAGTTTGGGAATTGCCCCTTCCTGTTCCAACATGACTGCGCACCAGTGCACAAAGCAAGGTCCATAAAGACATGGATGAGTGAGTTTGGTGTGGAGGAACTTGACTGGCCTGCACAGAGTCCTGACCTCAACCCGATAGAACATCTTTGGGATGAATTAAACAAAGCCTTTTTCGTCCAACATAAGTGCCTGACCTCACAAATGCACTTTTAGAAGAACGGTCAAAAATTCCCATAAACACACTCCTAAACCTTGTGGAAAGCCTTCCCAGAAGAGTTGAAGCTGTTATAGCTGCAAAAGGTGGGCCAACTCCATATTAAACCCTACAGATTAAGAATGGGATGTCATTAAAGTTCATGTGCATGTAAAGGCAGGCGTCCTAAAAGTTTTGGCAATATTGTGTATTTCTAACTTCGTTTTACCCCTAAACAAAGAACGAAAAAGAACTTTGCTGTGAGTATATCGGGGCCTTTACTCTGCTGTTGACATACAGTAGGGTTGATATAAATGCATCAGCTGTTATTAATATTCTTCCATTTCTTTAACAGATTTCTAATCAGTGTTTCCAACTCATAGCTGCACTTGCAGCTTCACAGGTCACAGGTCTTTTCTGTTGTGTTTGGTAATACAATATACAAAGGTTATGAAAAATGTATAATGACAAACTATTTTCTTTGTTTCCATTTCTTTAGGGCAAAGATGTCTTTGCTGTCAACAGTTATGTGGTGGTGACTTGGCTGCCACCGTTTGACAAGAGAATAAATAAATTAGAGATGTAAGAGACTGCAAGAGAAATTACTCAAAATCCCTGTGGCCACTGTGCAGGACTTGCATCTGTCATTCTCAAGATGAGTTTATGCTGTATTGGCCACAAAAGGACACCATACTAACAAATTATTGGGGTCTAAAACCAGGTGTTTCAGTTTCATTGTTTTCCGTTTCATGAATACGGCTACTGACCAATCCGACTGGAAATAGAATCCTGTTTCTGGATATCTACCTTCCTTTAAAGTTCAGCTCCAACCCTGATCAAAAACACAAGTAGCTAATTAACATCTTCAGGAACACTTGATAATTATAAACAGGTGTATTGGAACTGGACTTTGCACGAAGGTAGATCTCCAGAAACAGGTTTGGGCACCCCTGGTTTAGGGTATTTTTCTTGTATTGCTATTGTTATGATAGTGACAGATTTTTCTGTGTATCTGTCTTCCCTATTTAAATTCAGAGATGAAGACATTGGGTGTCTTGGATACAATTCAGCATCATCCGAACAGCTTTTGCCTCATTTTATGTCATAAGCCAGCTCCTCTGACTGCAGACATAATTGAAGGGCTTTTTGAGATTCGCCTGTCACAAAAGGGAAGCAATAAGAGGGTGCAAGAAGAGGTCGTTGTTCCCTTTTGAACCTCCGGCCGCGCTTCCAGCTGAGGAGTGAGGATGGCGGCGCGAATATGGTGAGTGCAATAATTTAACGACTGTGTTTTATTTCGACACGGCTATTGATTGAAAGAGTAAGTTAAAGTTAATTAATGGATGTACTCTGTTTTTTTCAGAGAACATCTTAACGACAGACCATCTTGTTTTGTGTCAAGAAGAGATGCATTGGAAGTGTAAGTATTGCCCTCATAACTGTGATGTAAGAGTTCAGCTATTTAAACATTATAGGCTGAAACATGGAAGTTATAAGAACAGTGGCTGAAGATCCCAGAGAGCAAAACAGCAGCCCGTACGGGGATCGAACCCACAACCTTGGCGTTATTAGCACCACGCTCTAACCAACTGAGCTAACCGGCCTCGCTTGGAAAAGGTGTGATGACCAATTTTCCAGAAATATCCTGCTTGTCCGTGACCCTAATGAAGCTGAAGAGATTAAAAGCTGAAGCAAGGGCTCGTCTGGGATTTGAACCCGGGACCTCTTGCACCCAAAGCGTGAATCATACCCCTAGACCAACGAGCCAACTCAGAAGCCTTTCCAGCTGCTGCCTGGCTGCAAACATTGCCGTTTGCATGGCCTAAAGCACACTCTTTTAATCAAATCTAGCCAGTGCAATGTTGCCAGCGAATCATGAAATACTGTCTATTTTCTTTGGGGCCATTGGAAATCAGGCTGCAGCACCTGCACACATGCTAGGGATCGGTCCTCGCCGGTGTCTTTGAGAGCGAAGGACACCTTCTCTCTGAATTAGCTCAAATGGTAGAGCACTCACTTAGCATGCGAGAGGTAGCGGGATCGGTGCCCGCATTCTCCACGTGGGGTCCTACGCTTTTACGCTCACTTCAAGGGGCACTAACGAAACGTCCTTTTGAGCAGGGGTTCTCAACCCTGGTCCTCGAGGCCCACTGTCCTGCAGAGTTTAGCTCCAACCCTGATCAAACTCACCTGCCTGTAGCTTTCTAGTAATCCTGAAGAGCTTAATTAGCTGGTTCAGGTGTGTTTGATTAGGGTTGGAGCTAAACTCTGCAGGACAGTGGGCCTCGAGGACCAGGGTTGAGAATGCCTGCTTTTGAGGATCACTGCTATCGAAACGTTTTTTCGTATGGGCTCCTGCGCACAAATCTAAAACTAAACGGTAGCCAGTGCAAAGTTGTCAGCGAATCATGAAATACTGTCTCTTTTCTTTGGGGCCATTGGAAATCCCGCTGCAGCACCTGCACACATGCTAGGGATCGGTCCTCACCGGTGTCTGTGAGAGCGATGGACACCTTCTCTCTGAAGTCGAGGGGAATTAGCTCAAATGGTAGCGCGCTCGCTTAGCATGCGAGAGGTAGCGGGATCGATGCCCGCGATCTCCACGTGGGGTCCTACGCTTTTACGCTCACTTCAAGGGGCACTAACGAAATGTCCTTTTGAGCAGGGGTTCTCAACCCTGGTCCTCGAGGCCCACTGTCCTGCAAAGTTTAGAAGAACAGACCAATTTCCTTGTTTACATCCGGAATATATGTACATTTATATCACTTGATGCACAATAAGTGTATTATTATATATAATACACTTACCCGCCTTCCCACCAAAACTCAAGATCAGCAGTATGTCATGTGGATTTACTGAGATCTGTTCAGAGACTGATTATTTTATTAATCTGCATACTGCACAGTGCACAATTACATGTAAACCATAAAGTCAGGTGCCATTATAAAGACTATAACTTTAATGTTTGCTCCTCACAGAAAAGTTGTCAACGACAAGCCTGATATCACCCAGATAGTACTTAAATGGCCAGCTCTTTCTACAGTAAACCAGGTATGTATAGTGCATTCACGCCATGTCGTGATTACCATAATTATGAGATTCCAGCTTGTAAAAAGGGTTCACGTTCTCGTAGAACTTCTAATTACGACCTGTAAACTGGGATTTTCTGAGAGCTCCTACTTGTACCACATGACCACTGTACCTGTACTGCTGCAGATGCATTTAGCCGTTGATATTGTTGCCATAGAAATGCATAATTCCCAGTCCAAGGATGTGAACAGCTCTGAGTAGAGTGTCACATGTTGTCATATGATAATTAAGACATGGCGTGAACGCAGCATATGACTGAGTATTTGACAACAGCATTATCTGATGCTTTATGATATGATAATGTCTTTGCCGATTTTTTTCCTTCCTCTGTTAGGTTGCAGTTAACAAGGACTCCAGTGAGAATCTTTTGCGTTGATCAAAAAAAACCTCAGCTAAACCCATCTCATCTTGGAAGGATGTTTGGTGATGGATGAACTGACCAACCTCAGGACTTTTTTTTGGACTGATTTATGCCCTGCACCTGGACTACCCTAACTGTATGAAAAATACTTTATATTTTATTCAGCAGGTAATGTTCAAACTAGGAAAAGGTGAGCTGGCACCTAAAATTGAATACTGTAAAAAAAAAAAAATTGTATACTGAAACTTGAATACTGAAATTTTTACGTGCATATTACTTAAAACATTTGAGGAAACTGGTTGCCCTAAAAAAATTAAGTAAATTCGACTTGTACGGGTTTACAGTGACCTGGAGTCCAATTATTGAAATGGGTTTGAAGGTGTGGTTTAGAGCAACTTTGATTGATAAAAGACACACCAACATTTTAAGATCGCTGTTCGTAAGAAGCATCAACTTATGTGAACCATGCCTCGCAAAAAGGAGCTCTCTGAAGGCATACGATAAAGAGTAGTGAGGCTGGAAAGGGATACAAAGCAATCTCAAAGTGTTTAGGCATCCATCAGTCGACAGTTAGACAAATTGTCTATAAATGTAGATGGTTTAGTACTGTGGCTACTCTTCCTAGAAATAGGCGCCCAGCCAAGATGACTCCAAAGTAGTCTAGCGTAGCCAGACCTTCAGACTGACGGCAGAAGGTCTGGACTCTATCGCAGCTTTCATTGGCCAAGGACTGCCCAAGAAGACGTTTGACTGACATGTAACGCAACCAATCACAGTTCGTTTTGTTCCGCGTCATGTTTAGGGGTGTGAAAATGTAAAGTCGATGTCCCTGAAATAACAGACCGCCGTGCATCTATAAATTATTAATTCAAGTTGTGCAAGTTTACTGGCATCTACGCTAATGTTAGTCTCTCTGTTTATCCCGAGGTTTACTGCAGTCGGCCGGGTCCGGGTCGTATCCGGACCAGATGGTGGACCTTAGCCTGAACATGACGACCATATCCCTGCAGTGTCTGTAGAGACCGTGTCAATTAAACTCCCCCCTGTAAATGCCACATCGACACGACATCCTCATTAAACCCGTCCCCGGCGTGACGACTCCAATCTTTCGAATAATCCTACGAATATCTATTGATCTAATATGACTTCTGACCTGTAATGTTGCCAGAATCATAATCATACACTATTTGTTCGTCAGCCAGAGGAGAACTGGCACCCCGACTGAGCCTGGTTTCTCCCAAGGTTTTTTTTCTCCATTCTGGCCCTGAAGGAGTTTTGGTTCCTTGCCACCGTCGCCTTTGGCTTTGGCTTGCTCAGTTGGGGACACTTAAATTTCAACTATATTACTGATCTGCCCGCATTGACACTATATGATAATTGAAATGAGCTGGATGACATCACCGTTTTCACCAGAGCGGCTGTACAGCCGAATCAAATTCCGTTGCATTATTTTCCTGTTAACACTGTGAAGCTGCTTTGAAACAATTGCCATTGTAAAAAGCGCTATATAAATAAAGGTGATTTGATTTGATTTGATACTGCAACAATGGAGCCACAAACTTCACATACTTTTGAAAATCCAGCCTTTAGTTGATCCTGGTAAGCGCTCATTGTCACCATTGTAAACACAATGGCGTTCTTCTTCCACGAGGGAGTTTGGCGCCACGGCATTTGTTTTGTAGGCGGACCGTTAAAGAACACAACACACTCATCTCGCGGACATCCTGTAGAATTCAACCAATCAGATGACGACTTCGAAACTCCAGAAGTGTTTCCAGATAAGTGTGCCATATGCATCAGACGTTTAGCCAACGGTCTGCCTTAGGGCCTGGACCACTTGCCATCATCAAGGGGAAAATTAATTCCCAGGTTTACCAAAATATCCTACAGGATAATTTTAGGGTGGCTGTCAGCCAGCTGAAGCTTAGTAGAAGTTGAGTGCCACGGAGCTATTGATGGTTCTCACATCCAATTATTAAAACCTCCACAATACCAATCGGATTCCCATAACAGAAAAGGCTGGCACTCCATAATTTTATAAAGCAGTTGTGGATGGTAAAGGGATGTTCTGGGACCTGAATGTTGGACAGCCAGGGAGGGAACACAACGCTAGTGTCCTCAGAAAGTCACGCTTGGGCCACAGACTGTAATGCTTTTTTTCTGGCAGAGTAAAAAACATGTGGAACTGATGTAGGCTGCTTCATTCTTGGTGATACATGTGATATGTGTACAGTGTCCAGTGGATGAGGAGTACTTGTATGCATGTAATGGTGTCCCTTGCTGTAACATTTGATTTATTATCTACGCCAAGTAGTTTATGTTTTAGCCCACTTCTGTTTGTTTGTCTGTCAGCAGGATCCAACATTTTTTTTTTTCTTTTCACTTTTCTAACATTGCGAGCCTTGGCGGAGATATACACCAATCTTATCTCAAGACATTTATTTTCCCTGGCTTTTAACACCCCTTAGTACGTTATCCTGGGTTTTCCTTGTATACTGTTGATTGTTTATTTGATTGTTTTGCTCTTTACTTCTTTTGTTTTATTCTTTGTTCTTTTTTAATTTGTAAAGCACTTTGGTCAATCTTGGTTGTGTTTAAATGTGCTCTTTAAATAAACATTGGATGGATGGATGGATGGATGGAGATATAGGGAATGCCAGAGGCAGGTTTAACTTCAGAATAACTGATGTTGGCCTCCAGGTTGACCTTGGCAACAGCGGAAAACGGATTACCTGGACTATTTCAATGATGAAGAAAGAGCACCACCAAGACCAGACAGAAGGGCAATTATAGACAGGAGCACTGAATGACTTTTTTCATATGTACAAACAAAATGCAGCTGACATTATTTGTTTGCTTGAACCAAAGTTAAGATAAATCACATGAAATGTCAAACTCTTAACAGGAAAAGGGAAAATACAATATAAAATCAACCTTAATCAAGTTCTGGTTGAAAAGGAAAATGATAAACCAAATTAAATATATTCTTCAACAAATACCAACAGTTTCTTTCCTGTCTCTTTGGTTGATAAATTCCCTTAATTCTTTGTTTATTTTAGGTTTTTGTGCAAAATTCTTGGCTAATAAGTTTAGTTTCAGTTTAAGGCTAGGGTGTGCGATACTGACAAAAATGACATCTAGATATTTTATCGCTAACGATAATTAGACGACATTTTGCTGAGTGTGTTATTGTGCTGGTACCTTGGCAGGTTTAGGACTGCCGTGGACAGCTGGCTCCTAAAGATTTTGATATTCTTCATATTCTGTGTGGTGGTCAGTTCAATGAAATACATTTCAATTGATTTTTACCTTTTATGGGCATTTTTTACCTTTATAAATTTATTTTTGAACCTAATTATATGCATGCATCATCTTTTGTGTCAATTTTATAAATGTAATCAAATTTAATAATAATAATAATAATAAGACACAATAGGGCTGTTAACAATCAAATTAAATAATTACCAACAAAATTCATATTTGCAATGGAGGAAACACAGAAGCTGCATCTGAAGTGGCATTTACACAGACTGTTTAATGCAGCTCAGAGGTGAAAAATGAATAACCTGCAGTTACAAATGCATAAATGTTTGTTTTAAACATAAAACGTTGAAAATTGATGTTTGATATTATTTAAAACATGAAAAGATACTTTAAATTTGAAATGAAAACCGACAGTAGGTGGCAGCAAGTCACTGTTAATGAGTGAGTCAAAGAGATTCAACCGATTCATTCAAACGGCTGATTCATTTAGGAACGAAGCATTTGACTATCTTAATCTATTTTAGTCATTGAATCATTGATTCAGCTGATTCGTTCAAAAAGCTGATTCATTCAGTAAGGAAACACCTCCATGTGTTGCTCAGAGATGCAATTACAGTGCTATGTCTTTGTTTGGAACTATTTTCGTTGGCGAAATAGAGCAAAACCAGGCAATATGGTGTCTAAAATGTAAGTCACTGATTAACTTCATGTTCAGGAAACTTGTATAAAATCAATATCACATTTGTTATCATGCTGATACCAGGATAAAAAGTGCACTCTTTGTATGATATTTATTAATTATATTAAATTATACAAATACAGACTAAATCACGCAGTGAAAGCGTGTACTAGTCTAATCTACAAGACTACATCAAGTAGTGTATGCATTCTCTGGGTGTGTGTGAGGGACATACTCGATAATGTCAGATCGCACATCGTTAAAACAATGGGGGGAGGACCTGCACCACCACCACTTACAGATGAAGAGATGGCCACAATAACAAGTATTAGAAATGTATTAAAATTCAACAGAAAAAAGAATAACTCTTGCTTTTGTATTTGTAGGAAATAAAGATGACCAAATAAATTGTGAATAATTTGTGTTTATTTAAAAGCTGTGGTGGTGGTTACGGCATATAATATCTCGGACTCCCTTCCATCTGGCATCCTTCCATTCCATACAGTAAGTTTCATTTTTGGAAGGTGAGATGATGGGAATATGTATGCCATGGAGCCAACCTCATTGGAAATCCTAAAGGAAATTCTAATTATTAGGTTACTTCCAGAGGTTGCAACAAGATGTTATTAAGTGAATGTTATTTATCAGATTAGCCTCATTTAAACCGATTTCTACACCACTGACCTGCAATCCTGTAAAATTCCTTGTTGATGGCTCTCACAGGTTTGTGCCCAGGAAACAACACAAAAATGTTAAGAAAGAGCATGAGAGCAAGGTACACTTTCTGCTCTGCATACAGCGGCCTTACTTATGTGGTCTGATATGGAAGAGAGAAAAAAAATCCTCTCCCGACATGAATGTAACTCCCTACAAATGAATGCAGCCTCCTCATCTACAGGATCCATGCTACTTTTGTCACATTGACAGTGTCTGCATGATGAAAATATGCGCAATGAGTGAATGTACCTGCACTGCAAAAAAAATGCTTTTCTTACTTAGTATTTTTGTCTTGTCGCTTTCAGTCAAAATATATAAAGGTTCTTAAATCAAGATGCATTTTTTACATAGGAAAAATTACACAAGTATTTAGTCTTGTTTTGGGGGACCAAAAAAATGCATTTTCCTTATTTTGCAAATTATCTGCCAGTGGGGTAAGAAAAATACTCAGTAAGAAAAGCATGAGAATGAATGAATGAATGAAGTATTTAAACACAGCTGATGCTTTAAAAAGGGAGAGGAGACTGAAAGAAACTCTGGGTTTACCGAAGAAAACCTGCTCCTGACCAGGTTAGGTTCACAGAGTAAGTTACCATGGTAACTGACTCTGAGTATAAGTTACCTCTCTTTCAGAAATGGGCTTGACTCACCCTGCTTTCTCGGTTTGACATGCAGTGGGGAGAACAAGTATCTGATACACTGCCGATTTTGCAGGTTTTTCTACTTACAAAGCATGTAGAAGTCTGTAATTTTTATCATAGGTACACTTCAACTGTGAGAGACGGAATCTAAAAAATCCAGAAAATCACATTGTATGATTTTTAAATAATTAATTTGCATTTTATTGCATGACATAAGTATTTGATCACCTACCAACCAGTAAGAATTCCGGCTCTCACAGACCTGTTAGTTTTTCTTTAAGAAGCCCTCCTGTTCTCCACTCATTACCTGTATTAACTGCACCTGTTTGAACTCGTTACCTGTATAAAAGACACCTGTCCACACACTCAATCAAACAGACTCCAACCTCTCCACAATGGCCAAGACCAGAGAGCTGTGTAAGGACATCAGGGATAAAATTGTAGACCTGCACAAGGCTGGGATGGGCTACAGGACAATAGGCAAGCAGCTTGGTGAGAAGGCAACAACTGTTGGCGCAATTATTAGAAAATGGAAGAAGTTCAAGATGACGGTCAATCTCCCTCGGTCTGGGGCACCATGCAAGATCTCACCTCGTGGGGCATCAATGATCATGAGGAAGGTGAGGGATCAGCCCAGAACTACACGGCAGGACCTGGTCAATGACCTGAAGAGAGCTGGGACCACAGTCTCAAAGAAAACCATTAGTAACACACTACGCCGTCATGGATTAAAATCCTGCAGCGCACGCAAGGTCCCCCTGCTCAAGCCAGCGCATGTCCAGGCCCGTCTGAAGTTTGCCAATGACCATCTGGATGATCCAGAGGAGGAATGGGAGAAGGTCATGTGGTCTGATGAGACAAAAATAGAGCTTTTTGGTCTAAACTCCACTCGCCATGTTTGGAGGAAGAAGAAGGATGAGTACAACCCCAGGAACACCATCCCAACTGTGAAGCATGGAGGTGGAAACATCATTCTTTGGGATGCTTTTCTGCAAAGGGGACAGGACGACTGCACCATATTGAGAGGAGGATGGATGGGGCCATGTATCACAAGATCTTGGCCAACAACCTCCTTCCCTCAGTAGGAGCATTGAAGATGGGTCGTGGCTGGGTCTTCCAGCATGACAACGACCCGAAACATACAGCCAGGGCAACTAAGGAGTGGCTCCGTAAGAAGCATCTCAAGGTCCTGGAGTGGCCTAGCCAGTCTCCAGACCTGAACCCAATAGAAAATCTTTGGAGGGAGCTGAAAGTCCGTATTGCCCAGCGACAGCCCCGAAACCTGAAGGATCTGGAGAAGGTCTGTATGGAGGAGTGGGCCAAAATCCCTGCTGCAGTGTGTGCAAACCTGGTCAAGAACTATAGGAAACGTATGATCTCTGTAATTTCAAACAAAGGTTTCTGTACCAAATATTAAGTTCTGCTTTTCTGATGTATCAAATACTTATGTCATGCAATAAAATGCAAATTAATTACTTAAAAATCATACAATGTGATTTTCTGGATTTTTGTTTTAGATTCTGTCACTCACAGTTGAAGAGTACGTATGATAAAAATTACAGACTTCTACATGCTTTGTAAGTGGACAAACCTGCAAAATCGGCAGTGTTATCAAATACTTGTTCTCCCCACTGTACCAGAGTTTCCCTCATTTCAGGGTTAACATACTCAGAGTTTTCACTTAACCTCCTTTCTGAAACGGGCCCCTGAACATTACATCTATTATTAGCCTACTGTTGTGGAACAACAGCAGTGCTGGTAGTTAATGGAATATATATTTGAATGCTTTTTATAAAATTGTTTAAACATTAGCACGTTTCAATGTCAGATAACAAAACATCAGCATTTGTGTAAGAAAATAGCTTTAGCCTATAGATTTTTAAGTCATCCCTTTTAAAAGACCCTCCCTTTAAGTAGAGTCTAAAAGGTTCTCACCAATATCAGCCTCCATTTAAATGTTCACTTAAACTGGATTTTTTCTCTCGGATTGAGCAGTTTTGTTGGATTGACAGTTTAAGGAAATAAGATTAGCTGAAGGTAATTATTAAACATTTTTGTTTCTTCATAGTTGACCATATTTCTTCAGAGTTGACTTGCTGCAGACCGGCGGCGGTCTGAGGCCCAGTTTGAGAAATGCTACCCTGTTCCGCATATTAACAGAATACACACAAGGTTGGATGTTAGAGTAAAATCACTTTTAATTAGTCTGACAAACTTTACAAAAAGGGTGGTTTGCCGTTAAGAAAGGGAATCGCTCCAAGCTGATTGATATTTTGCGTGTTTCTTTTTCTTTGGGGCTTCCACTTTCATGAATAAAGAAGAGCAATGTGTGCAGTGACAAGCTGTGATGAGTGCAAGTAATGCAGGTCAGCAAGGCAGAGTGATTTGTGCATACTCGCCTTTGCCTCTCGGTTGGCTTGTCAGGTGTAATGTTAAAGTAATCACATACATAAAAACAGATAAAACACCCATTTAATTTTAGAATCACTATGAAGTTGGAAGAATGACGGGAGAAATTATGAATCGGGAGCTTTGTGGGAGAAAGGGTTAAAAATAGGGAGACTGTTGGCAGGTATGCATATTGAATATATGATCTGAAAATTTCACAAAAGACTTGCGGTGACAGACATGCTATTTATCTTTTTGTAATGTTTTCATTTCATAACAGTGATTTCACAGGCCCGACCAGTATCCTCCAACAGTGGCCATAGGCCTGTTTCAGCCTGGCAACCCAGCAATATTGACTCTTCTCAACGTAAGTAGACATGACATAGTGAAGATATGGCATATGTGAAAAAATCACTGACTCAAGCATTTCTGATTAGATTTGTGAGTCATGTGTGACTAACATCAATAAATGATTTGTTATTCGAAGGCATGACATCAAATTTGAGACAAGAATTGGAGGACAGACCAGAGACAGACTGTCATCAAAGGCCAGCTTACACTGAACGTAAGCATCTTTCAGAAATTCTAGGCAGTAGGTCTTTGAACTTAACCTAACATATGCAGTGTTAATAGATTATTTCCCAGCTAACAGACTTTTGTTATAAGAACGTTCTCCAAATATCCAGTGTTGGTTCTGGGAGCGTAAAAAATGTCCCATTTTCTTGACGTTAGAGGAACATGTTTTAAAAGGTATGATGTTCCTCAAATGTTCTTTCAACTTAATTTTGATTAACAATTCAACACTCTAGGAACAATGATTTGTAGCATTCCAAGAACATGAAAATGTCCAGTTTCCTTAATATTAATAGAATGTTATTTAAAGGTTATTTAAAGGTTAGTATGATGTTCCTGAAACATTCTCTCAATAATTCAAACACCTGCTGTGAACAAGCACTGAAAGAAAGACAAATGAGAACACAAACTACAAATTTCTTCAGCCACGGCCTGAGATGAAATCAACTGAAGATAAAAGAAGACATTAAATCTCTGAAGATCTCAGCAGAGGAGGTTTAAACAACTCCACAAACTGCATTACCAGCTTCTAACCAGACTGACTCTATTTCTGTCAGACGTCTACAGCAGTTCTTATTGAGAATTAACAGAGGTTTAGATGTTGATGATTTATTGAAAATGTTTCATTTGAGATCACCATTATGGTGATCAGTGTTTGTTTTAGTTGCAACACCATTGCTGCGTTTCAGATGATGAATGTTGACGCTTTAATCAAAATTAAGTTGAAAGAGCGTTAGAGGAACATCATCTGAAATACACATTTAGATTAAATATGCTCTCATTAATGGAGTTAGGTACTGAAATTTCATGAAAACATTATCCAGAAGTTGCAACATTTTTTATTTTAATTTAAATAGAAACATTTGTAGTGGATGTGCTGCTTTTGAGCACTTTTCCTGTGGCATGCCATGTTTTAATGATTTAACTAGCGAGGATTGCTTGGCGCATAATAATTCTGCTTTGAAATGTGTTCTAAATAGCACGACACATGTTCTGAGAAAATATTTTCGCGCAAATAACGATTTGCGAAGTGCTGCACACTTGACTCCGTCTAAGCAGATATTAGCAACATCCATCTAGTATAGTATCCGTCTAGCTGTCATCTGGTATAATGACAGACGCTGAAGGACTTGCAGAGATCTAACGGTCCACTGGCCGGCTTGAATAAGTCCAATGACACCTACTGTACAACCTCTGCTGCTGCACGTAGGTGCTGTTGGTGTCGTGCACAGACAGTAGCATAATAACCATTTTCGTGGTCTTCCCAAAATTATGGAAAATACCACTGTATTTGGAAGATAGAATTCAAAGGAAACGGTAAGATATGCACGTTTTATTTTTAAAATGATTTGCCAGTGACGCGCTGAGTCAGACAATTATTTACACTGCAAAAAAATAATGCCTATCTATTTCCATTCAAAATATAAACATCCTAAAATATATGTTTACCTTATAGGCCAAAATGCATACGTTTGATTTGCTTAAAGCAATTAAAAATACAATTTGGCCAGTGGAAAAGATTGAGAATAACTTTCTCTTAAATGTATTTTACACCACTTTGATTCATTTATTCTAAAACAAGGCAAGATACCGAATGATTTTTAGCTATGTAATGTGACACAAATTACATTTATAGTCATATTTCTAAACATGGTATCACGTGGATGGAAATTGATGACGTGCATAGTAAAACTACGCGTTGTAAGCTCCATATATGGTTATTTCGGGGAGGAGACGGGGTGGAGATGTTTGTACGCACAATCTCCCGTTGACTGGGCTTTATAAAGAGAATTTTGCGCAGGTTCTGGCGTACGCATGGTTTTATAAATCTGAAAACTTTTGTGCATAAGCAAAATCGGGCTTTTGTGCATACGCACACTTGTAGGATGAAATCTACGGAAGGTTTTATACATGAGGCCCCTGGAGAGCAGTATATATATTAAGGCTACTGTTCTTGACCCACGTTTCAAGAAGCTTTCTTTTTTCACTGATGAGCAAAGGAATGAGGCGTATAGACGGGTTTATATACTGGGTGCACGCGCATTCAGGGGGCAAAACCGCTAACAGGTGTTATGCCGAGTAACATACTGTACAAGACATGAGACGTGTGACAGTGAGGAAATGGCTAGCATCAATTACTTTGGAAGCCTAGGTAGTGCGGACACCACCGATTATATTAAGAAATGAACGGTAACACTTTACATTAAGATTCCCTTTTTTAAAGGGTTTATAAAGGTGTTTGTTAATGACTAATAACTCATTTACAAATGCATTATAGATCGTTGATAAGCAGTTATAACTGCATGAATGAAAAGGGTGACTTTAACGCAATACCTGCCAAATAGTGAGCACTTTTTAACTCGTTATAAATGCTTAATAAATGTATTTATTCACACTTATTTAACTCAAAACCAGATTCCTGATTTATTTCATGATGCAGCAAAAATAGACTATCTTAGTGAGACTGAAGGGTGTTGTATTTGTGGTTTTCTCATTAATATCTCATGACTGACACTTTTCTTAAGATGTTCCTTACCAGAAGTTACTGTCTTACCCATGATATTCCACAAAAGGCTCATGCCTATCCACAGCAGTGTATAAAACTGATTTCTTGCTTATCAAGATGAAATTATCAAACTTTATTTTGAAATGTAAAGTGAACACATGTGAACCATTTATTAACGAGTTACAAACATTAGTAACCTGTGAAAGTGAACCTTAATGTAAAGTGAACATGTGAACCATTTATTAATGAGTTACAAACATTAATAACCTGTGAAAGTGGACTTTAATGTAACGTGAACACGTGAACCATTTATTAATGAGTTGCAAACATTAGTAACCTGTGAACCTTTCTGCAGTTATTTATTTGCCATTAAATAAAAAATGAATATCACACACGATTCAACTATAGGCAAGACTTGACAATTCTGATTGTAATGTAAATCCTTAATCGGGGACACCCCTACATTATATATGGTGTGTAATAGCAAGCCATGGTTACAGCCTAAATAAATAAATGTCCTAGAAAGCCCATGCAGAACGTCCAGGATTTACAGATTTGCATCGTCCAAGCATCGGCCGGAGAGCATTTGCGATCAGATGCCAACGTCTCTGCGACACATTCCTGATTAGCATGTGTGCTGTTAGAGTTGTTTATTGTGTAAAAGTAAAACAATAGATTTTAAAACTCTTTAGAAAAATGCATCAAACAATTTTTTTTAAACGGCTTGTTATTGAACAAAAAAGAAGATCCCGGCCCTTGGTATAAATGGTTTGCACTTAAACATGACTGTTTGTCTTTTAGACAATCTCATGTGTTACTCATTCACTGGCAGTTATTTTCAGCACATCCGTGGACATGTATTTAAAGAATTAAACTCTAAATAGCTCTGACAACATTTTTATTTCTCACTTAAATTTCTATGCACTATAGGTTTCTATGTACTATATAGGACTTTTATTTTGGTCTAGTGCTGTGATGTCATATGTCTGCGCCGCGCTCCTGTCTCTGCGTTTCGGCTGAAGAAAGGTTTGTGTTTTTAAGAATTTAAAAAGTGTTTTAATCGATATAAACTATTCATGCATTTTTATAGTTTTGTAAAATGAATTAATGTTTATTGAATCGAACATTGCAATGCTTTATCTAACATTTATGAACGTTATTTTTGTGGGTAAAGCGTATTCACATGAGTAACAGAAAAGCTGGCTTTACACTGCAAGTGTTAATACACAGATCTAATCTTTTGACCACATCTGATTTTTGTTTGCATTCACTTTAGACACGACTGGTATCCGATATCTGTGTTTACATAATCTCTGTCCAAAACCATTCTGTTGTCGATCGATTTACTGTGCGACATGGTTGACATGGTTTGAATGGCCGTACTAACATTATTTTATAATTCACGGCGGGTGGCCATGATTATTTGCCAGTATGGACAAGCTAAAAGCTGGCATGGATGTTTGCAGATATATAATAACGGTCATTTCCGTTTGTTATTTTAGTAGCGCGGTATAATTCATATTTGAATGAATGAATGAATGAGAGAGAGAGAGAGAATTACCTGCGTGCGTCTGTAACAGTGAAACTTGTTAGTTTATTTGCAAAAACAGTGAAGTTATCACACCTCATTGCTGAGAAATAGCCTATAATGTAGCTTTCAGTAGCGAAATTCACGGAGCAAGTGGGCACGGACTTTATGCTGCATTTCTGACAGCTTGGATTTTTTTTTTTTACTACCTTGTAAATACCGTCTGGAGCGCCGCTCAAAGTCGGACATTCTATCTGTGAACTCGGGGTACATCGATCAAAACCAACCCAGGGCTGCCAACTTTTTGAGTTTAGCTTGGAGTGAGAATTATGGAAAAGGGCAGGGGGGTGTAAAAAAACAAAAAACCTTGCATCGCAATAAGTGTATTATGATTGTCAAATAATTTGGTAACTAAACAGAATTTCAGTTTAGTGACATGTTACAATGTTTATATGGTACACTGACTGGTATGCTACTGTTTTTATTAGTGCTTGACAATTTCACGATTCAATTAAATTCTTGATATATCGATTCATTTGGATAAATATTAGGTACATGTTAATATTTCCTCAAGAAAAAAAAATCTCTCATATAATGCTGTAAACATACAAAGAGCCCTGTCAGCTGGTATTATTATTAAAGGTTAAAATTAGCAACTCAAATTAAATGTTTTTAATTATAATAACAACCTTGTAATATTTTAATGATATAATAAATATGTAATGAATAGTGCACATATTTAGCAAAACACCCCACTCTATAGCTAATTTTTTTAGCCAACTAACATCCTATGGTCATTAAATGGCTTTCCTGAGATAAATGTAACGTTTTGTGACATTGTTCTCCAGCTGGTTTATTGACCTCTTCTCGTGGTTGAAAAACACTGATTGGTCGATTACATATGAGGCATATACGGTACAACTTACCGAAATGTATTTTTCAACATACCTTCTAATGTTAATTCGTGTCTACTAGTTAATAGCAAATAAAGGACCTTTCAGACAGGATGCGGAATGCGCTACACTGGCCAGAGCCAAGTAGGCTGGGTTTTCAAAACTTTTAGTGGGAGTTCTATACGTCTAGTCATTTGATTGTTGTTCCACCTTTGGGTCAGCAACAAAATATGTATAGTGGGGAGAACAAGTATTTAATACACTGCCGATTTTGCAGGTTTGCCCGCTTACAAAGCATGTAGAAGTCTGTAATTTTTATCATAGGTACTCTTCAACTGTTAGTAACGGAATCTAAAACAAAAATCCAGAAAATCACATTGTATGATTTTTAAGTAAATTAATTTGCATTTTATTGCATGACATAAGTATTTGATACATCAGAAAAGCAGAACTTAATATTTGGTACAGAAACCTTTGTTTGCAATTACAGAGATCATACGTTTCCTGTAGTTCTTGACCAGGTTTGCACACACTGCAGCAGGGATTTTGGCCCACTCCTCCATACAGACATTCTCCAGATCCTTCAGGTTTCTGTCGCTGGGCAATACGGACTTTCAGCTCCCTCCAAAGATTTTCTATTGGGTTCAGGTCTGGAGACTGGCTAGGCCACTCCAGGACCTTGAGATGCTTCTTACGGAGTCACTCCTTAGTTGCCCTGGCTGTGTGTTTCGGGTCGTTGTCATGCTGGAAGACCCAGCCACGACCCATCTTCAATGCTCTTACTGAGAGAAGGAGGTTGTTGGCCAAGATCTCGCGATACATGGCCCCATCCATCTTCCCCTCAATGCGGTGCAGTCGTCCTGTCCCCTTTGCAGAAAAGCATCCCCAAAGAATGATGTTTCCACCTCCATGCTTCACGGTTGGGATGGTGTTCTTGGGGTTGTACTCATCCTTCTTCTTCCTCCAAACACGGCGAGTGGAGTTTAGACCAAAAAGCTCTATTTTTGTCTCATCAGACCACATGACCTTCTCCCATTCCTCCTCTGGATCATCCAGATGGTCATTGGCAAACTTCAGACAGGCCTGGACATGCGCTGGCTTGAGCAGGGGGACCTTGCGTGCGCTGCAGGATTTTAACACACGGTAGTGTGTTACTAATGGTTTTCTTTGAGACTGTGGTCCCAGCTCTCTTCAGGTCATTGACCAGGTCCTGCCGTGTAGTTCTGGGCTGATCCCTCACCTTCCTCATGATCATTGATGCCCCATGAGGTGAGATCTTGCATGGTGCCCCAGACCGAGGGAGATTGACCGTCATCTTGAACTTCTTCCATTTTCTAATAATTGCATCAACAGTTGTTGCCTTCTCACCAAGCTGCTTGCCTATTGTCCTGTAGCCCATCCCAGCCTTGTGCAAGTCTACAATTTTATCCCTGATGTCCTTACACAGCTCTCTGGTCTTGGCCATTGTGGAGAGGTTGGAGTCTGTTTGATTGAGTGTGTGGACAGGTGTCTTTTATACAGGTAACGAGTTCAAACAGGTGCAGTTAATACAGGTAATGAGTGGAGAACAGGAGGACTTCTTAAAGAAAAACTAACAGGTCTGTGAGAGCCGGAATTCTTACTGGTTGGTAGGTGATCAAATACTTATGTCATGCAATAAAATGCAAATTAATTATTTAAAAATCATACAATGTGATTTTCTGGATTTTTGTTTTAGATTCCGTCTCTCACAGTTGAAGTGTACCTATGATAAAAATTACAGACCTCTACATGCTTTGTAAGTAGGAAAACTGCAAAATCGGCAGTGTATCAAATACTTGTTCTCCCCACTGTATCTGTCCCGTGCTAAACTTGTATAGCTCCGGAAATTCCAACATACACAGTACTAGCTGTTCATCCATTTTGCTTTTCACCCTTGCTTGGATGCCCTGTTTCTATTGGCTACTCGGGTTCTCGTCAGAGCACAGCAGCGAAAGTTGGACTATTTTTAACTTTGATTGCGGCGTGCGCGCAAGCTCGCCAATGGCGCGCTCCGGTCGACGCAGCAACAAACTGTCATCGCGCGGTGCAAGCCATTGAAATAATGAGTTTCAGAGCGCAGCGGTGCCATTGTCGCGTTCCGTCTGAAAGACCCTTGAGAGATTATTGGTTCACATGTCGGTTGAACTGAGGCGCTACAGTGATCCGTCCCGTTACGAGAACGTCAAAACGGTATTTAATGTTTTAATTTATTGACAGAATTTGAGAGCTGAGAATTTGTTTCATATCAAAAGTAAGCTGTTCTGTCTTGTCTGTCGGTGCCAGTGTCCTCTTTGCTTTATGATTTTTCTCTGTGTGAGAAAATGGCGTGAGAGTGTGTAAAAAGTATCAATTGCATGAGTCTCACGCGGAATGCGTGAGAGTTGGCAGCCCTGCCCCAACCTCAGCGAGGCGCATCATTTGACGTTACTTCCAAGATGTCCAAGGCCTGCTTCCAATGAGCATAAACATAAAAACAAACTTTAACATTAGACATTGTGTATGTAATAATACCTTCATTTTTGCTTTTCAAAGTGATTTTATGTTGTTTTTAATTCTGTTTTTTGCCATAATTTATACATAAACATGATACTCTTGTTGTATCGTGGTGACGTGGTCAACATGTGAACGTGACGTCCGATAGCCTGGAACTCAGTAAGGTCTGAAGTGGGACATTTAATTTGGGATTTTCCCATGTCCAACCTTGTCTGGAACGGAGCATTAAGGCCCAGGTATAGTTAATTTTCTGCGTTCCATTCGGTTTCGCCCACAGTTGAGCATGCAAGCCTTTCAAAGTATACTCATTTGGCTGTGAGCATGGAAAGATGCTTCCGGCGCATGCATACTATCTAGTGGACTTTTTCGAGCCCTCAAGTAACGGATGTCCGCACACCCTCCTGATGATGAAAATTACGTCACACGGACCGACGCCATAAAACAGGGTTCCTCAAATCTGGTCCTGAAGGGCCACTGCCCTGCAGAGTTTAGTTCCAACCCTAATCAAACACACCTAAACAAGCTCTGAAGCTGAAGAAAATTGGAGGTAAGTGAGTTCAATCATGGTTTGAGCTAAACTCTGCAGGACACTGGCCCTCCAGGACTGGATTTGAGGAATCCTGCACTAAAATCAATGCAATTTGCAATTGTTACTCCTATATCTTGAAATCTTTGTACAGTTTTATTAATTTTGGTGGCATTTTTGCTCCAAGTCCCCATTAATTTCCTACCCTGGTGTGTGTGTCAGGACTCTATACTATACTAAAATTACTGTGTGCGACTGGGAAAAATCTGCCAACATGCATCAACACTGAGCAACAGTTACGTTTCATACTGCGATTGGCTGCTTTTCATGCCTTCAGTCAGCAGAGCAAGTGCAAAAGACGTGTGCGACAGACTACTTCAAAGATTGTGTACAAGGTGAAACAGGTTTGACGCAGCCATGCGCACTTACCAGATGTTTTTTTTTGCAGCCTAAATTAACTGGAAATACTACATTTGGATTATCATAAACAAGGTCGGAAATTAACGGGTGTGGGGCAAAAATGCCACTAAAAATAAAATTAAAAAAAGCCCCTGTATAAGTTCTTGATTTTAATCTTTATCTTACATGATATATAGTTAAAGCTGCAGTCCGTAACTTTTTTTTGTTCAAAATTTACTAAATTTATATAATGAGCGAGTAAATCATGAACCCATTTTCCAAACGGTACACATATAATAAGTGTTTATATTCTGACTATTTTAGTCCGGTTTGGGTCGCACCTCTGCGGAGTAGCATAGTACCTGCGTGACTCGCCATAGACATAAACAGAGAGAAGTAGCTCCGGCTACAATGTTATTCTGCAAGACGCATGCAGTTCTGTTTATTAACCGCTAGAGCGCCAAAAGTTACGGACTGCAGCTTTAAGCAATGTCACATGAGTAGACCGACTCCTATTGTTCCTAGTATTGGCATGATTGCAAATGTCATACTGATCTTGTACAAAAGTCCAATAAACAAGTTGATATTAAGTAACAACGTTTTAGCCACAATACGGTTTATTTTTGCTCTATTTCGTGAAAATGGTTTCAAACAAAGCCACACCAGAACTGTTGCGCATCTCCAAGCAACTGTGATTCCTGAATGAATCTGCGTTTTGAACGATTAAATGAATGACTCACTCACTAAGACTTGCCGCCACCTACTGGCAGGTTTTTTTTCATATTTACACTTTGCATATACTTTTTTTTTTTTTTTTTTTTTTTTTTAAATATCAAACTTTTAAAGTGTAATTTCTAAATTCAAAAACTTATATTTAAAACATTCATACAGCATTATTTACCCATGAGCTGCATTAAACAGTCTGTGTAAATGTGTCTAAATACCACTTCAGATGGAGCTTCTGTGCCACTTCTGCAGTGCAAAGATGGATTTTTTGATGCTGATTTCATTTGATTGGTAACAGTCTGATTGTCTTATTTCTCTAACAATTGACTAGTAAGTGCCCCTAAAGAAAAATGTTAGCGTAGAGACCTGTGTGTGCTGAGCGCAAGCGGCGACCCCTTCTGTTTCGAGGCTTTCGAAGTGAATCATTTAATAGCTTTTGAGGCTTGTTTTGCTAAAAATCTTAAAAAGAACTAGTTTCCTCTTGCAGTTAAAACACAAACATTGTCTTTTATGATGTGTAACACATACCTCTGTTAAAATCTCAGAATAGTTTAATTAACCCTTTAAAGCTCTTTGTTTTAATGAAAGTGTAATGATTAAATATATAATCCATTAACTATGACTCTCTTACCAGTGCGCTGACTACTGAACTAGGGAGCTGATTGAGACGCACGGAGAGATTTAGTTTGGAATTTTTATCTTTTCTTTCTGTTAATTATTCTCATCTTCAACATGACAGGGTGTCCAAACACACAGAAAAACTTCTGGTGAAGCGACTGAGATCCACGTGACACACTATTATAAAGATGGCTCTTATTAAGGTGGAGAGTGAAGAAATGAAGATTGAAGAAGTATTCAGTTTGAAACAAGAAGATACTGAGGAACAAACAGGTTGGTTTCATTCTCAAAGCTGAACTCAGTCATTTGATCCTTATTAAAATGTCCAGCTCTACAGAAATGAATGATATTTTTGAAGAATGTTATATAAGTGTCCTAATTAAAGTGGTTTTATTTGATATGGAGCGGGTCCTTCAAGATGACCCATCAAGATGATGGGCAAGCTTATTGTGGCTTATTTGTAACTGTCGACAGACACGCACAAACACTACACGAATATAGCTGTCATTCCCACAATATTATATAGCCTATATAATGCAGTCAGAGTGGGGATCAAGGCTTCGTCGGGATTCTTTATTTAATTTTGATCCATTCTTTTAATGCACGGATGAAGAGGCACTCTTTGGTTTTCAACTGCGATAACTAATGCGGTCACTCAAAAATTCAGACACTGCTGCTTTTTATATAACACGTTTGTCGTTATGAATCATGATACCGCTTTGTTTGTTGGTCCGTTGGGTCAGATTGCTTTCTCACCTCAACCGATCCAGAGTTCATTTGCAATTGGTCCGAGACCACATCGTTCAGGTGATCTCGGAGCGATTGTTTTGGTGTGGATCTGAGCGCGATTGCCGTTTTCATATATGCCTAAACAAACCAAATTAAGCAAGAAAACGCACCTAATAATGCACCAAATAATATTTATATAGATCAGTGGTGGTGACAGATATTATGGGAGTGGCTTGATGCAGCGCATGACATGCAGATAACTTGATCTTGATCCTTAAGAAACTTTAGAAGATAGATTTTTAGGGTATTAATGTCACGTAACATGAGCTTCAAATGTAAAATTAAATGAATTGCTAAATGAAAGTTTTTCGTCAGGTGTCTTTTTTAATTATATGTCACTACATTCCTGTCTTGCCGCCAGCCAATTCATAGTTTTCACATGACGCAGGGGCGGTTCTAGGATTTTATCCTTAGGGGGGCTTAGCTCTCGCTACCTAATGTTGTGGCTATGTATTGCAGAATGTCGATAGCAAATATAAATGCAAACAATCACATGTGAAGAACCAATGTAATCTCTGTGCACAAGATAAAGACAGAATCAGTGCTCATGGCTGAATTACTTTAGCTTAAATAAACCTATAACTAAAAACTTTGCAGTCTTTGTTTTATTGCTTATAAAGTCTTTATTTTAATCTTTTTCACTCATATTGTTTATTTAAACCAAGGCCATTATTTTTAAATTTATTTATGAATAAATTATTTATTTGCATTAATATTTTTTTTCTGTAGTAGCTACCAAAGTTGGTTTTGACAATCATGAAATTTCACTATAGTGTTAGTTTTTTTAGCCTGACAATAGTTAGTCACCGTCTCATTATTATCATCAACCAGTATTACTGTTAGCTAACTAAATACAAAAAGTATAGACTTTGTATTCAAGAAATTTATCATTTTATGACAGTCAACAAAAAACTAAATTGCTTCAGTTTGCAAAGCGTGACCAAGCAATGATGAATTATATACTGAATGATGATTATTAAAGCTGCAGTCCGTAACTTTTGGTGCTCTAAACAGAACTGCATGCGTCTTGCGGAAGAACATTGTAGCCGGAGCTACAGTGGGGAGAACAAGTATTTGATACACTGCTGATTTTGCAGGTTTTCCTACTTACAAAGCATGTAGAGGTCTGTAATTTTTATCATAGGTACACTTCAACTGTGAGAGACGGAATCTAAAACAAAAATCCAGAAAATCACATTGTATGATTTTTAAATAATTAATTTGCATTTTATTGTATGACATAAGTATTTGATCACCTACCAACCAGTAAGAATTCCGGCTCTCACAGACCTGTTAGTTTTTCTTTAAGAAGCCTTCCTGTTCTCCACTCATTACCTGTATCAACTGCACCTGTTTGAACTCGTTACCTGTATAAAAGACACCTGTCCACACACTCAATCAAACAGACTCCAACCTCTCCACAATAGCCAAGACCAGAGGGCGGTGTAAGGACATCAGGGATAAAATTGTAGACCTGCACAAGGCTGGGATGGGCTACTGGACAATAGGCAAGCAGCTTGGTGAGAAGGCAACAACTGCGCAATTATTAGAAAATGGAAGAAGTTCAAGATGGCGGTCAATCTCCCTCGGTCTGGGGCACCATGCAAGACCTCACCTCGTGGGGCATCAATGATCATGAGGAAGGTGAGGGATCAGCCCAGAACTACACGGCAGGACCTGGTCAATGACCTGAAGAGAGCTGGGACCACAGTCTCAAAGAAAACCATTAGTAACACACTACGCCGTCATAGATTAAAATCCTGCAGCGCATGCAAGGTCCCCCTGCTCAAGCCAGCACATGTCCAGGCCCATCTGAAGTTTGCCAATGACCATCTGGATGATCCAGAGGAGGAATGGGAGAAGGTCATGTGGTCTGATGAGACAAAAATAGAGCTTTTTGGTCTAAACTACACTCACCGTGTTTGGAGGAAGAAGAAGGATGAGTACAACCCCAAGAACACCATCCCAACCGTGAAGCATGGAGGTGGAAACATCATTCTTTGGGGATGCTTTTCTGCAAAGGGGACAGGACAACTGCAACCGTACTGAGGGGAGGATGGATGGGGCCATGTATCGCGAGATCTTGGCCAACAACCTCCTTCCCTCAGTAGGAGCATTGAAGATGGGTCGTGGCTGGGTCTTCCAGCATGACAACGACTCGAAACACACAGCCAGGGCAACTAAGGAGTGGCTCCGTAAGAAGCATCTCAAGGTCCTGGAGTGGCCTAGCCAGTCTCCAGACCTGAACCCAATAGAAAATCTTTGGAGGGAGCTGAAAGTCCGTATTGCCCAGCGACAGCCCCGAAACCTGAAGGATCTGGAGAAGGTCTGTATGGAGGAGTGGGCCAAAATCCCTGCTGCAGTGTGTGCAAACCTGGTCAAGAACTACAGGAAACGTATGATCTCTGTAATTGCAAACAAAGATTTCTGTACCAAATATTAAGTTCTGCTTTTCTGATGTATCAAATACTTATGTCATGCAATAAAATGCAAATTAATTACTTAAAAATCATACAATGTGATTTTCTGGATTTTTGTTTTAGATTCCGTCACTCACAGTTGAAGAGTACCTATGATAAAAATTACAGACTTCTACATGCTTTGTAAGTGGGCAAACCTGCAAAATCGTCAGTGTATCAAATAATTGTTCTCCCCACTGTACTTCTCTCTGTTTATGTCTATGACAGTCATGCAGGTACTGTGATACTCCGCAGCGGTGCGACCCGAACCGGTATAAAATAGTCTGAATATAAACACTTATTATAGGTGTACCGTAGTGATTTAGGATAAGACAAGAACACAGTTTTGAAAATGGATTTATGAGTATACATTTTGAACACAAAAAAGTTACATAGCTACTGCCGTTTTAACTACAGTACGAAGATTCGTTCTCACAACTTATTCCCTCATTTTTAGTAAATCATAGCCACCTCGATTTAACTAAATGAAAACAATTACGAATACTTAATTGTAAACTAAATTAGTTTCTGTTTTGATGTTTCATATCATGGCAAATTTCCGTAGACATTGTACAGATTACATGCATTAATGCAAGCTAAACAATTTAAAAAATCATAGAAAATACCTTCTATGACGTCACGAAACGTCTCATGAAAGTGATTTTTTTGACATCATCTCCCGCTTCCGGCTGACATGCAGCACAAGCCGCCATTGCACTTCTAACGGTGGGCTATCACGCACGCACAGAATAGCAACGATAATAAAAACTCTTTGAAAAAAAGAGGTATTATTCTTATCGACATGTCCTGTCATTTTTAGTTATTTTCATTTTTATTTTAATAAATAAATAAATACATTTTGATAGCTGATAGTTTTAGGGGGGCTGAAATGACAGACAGGGGGGCTTTAAAAAGGGTCTAGAACCGCCCCTGACGTGAAAATATTTTAATATCACTGTTTTAGTACATTACGGCACTTTAAGGGTGGGTTGCACAAATAAGGATTCTTTAGCCTGTCGTCAGTTCACCCTCCATCTGCTGCTCGATCAGCTCTATAATTCTAACGGTTTTACTGCGTAATTAATCTGTGTTTAAAATTAAGTGGTGCAACAACTCGATTTAAAATAAAACCCATATCAACAAATCCTAAATTGGCGTTAAACTTTGCTTAATTTAATCCTTATTGGTGCAACTCACCCTATAGTGTTTTTCACGTTAAGCGTTTTAAAAACGTCCCGCTGTTTTTAGTGATACTGCAGTACTGCAGCAGGTGCTGTATATGGATCATAAGTGCCCAAAACGTGCATCTTGTTCACATATTTTTGTTTTAAGATGGAAATTTGACAGGCTTGTGCTGCAGTTCTATGGCGGTTTTGCCCTCCAAGGCTCCGCGACAGTCACGTGACTGAAAACTATGAATCGCTGCATTGCTGATTGTGGTTTCAAGTATTGAGGCATCTGCCATTTTCAGGGATCACAAGAACGCGCAGTAATCTCAGACAACTTAATCCAGATATTTTAATCCAATCCACAAATTGATTTGAAGAAAGTTCTGAAAAAAAAAAATTTGTTTAAAGTCCTGGAATTTCATTAAACAGTATCTGCATGAACCCTGTTAATAACAGATTTTTAATTTTTGGGTGAACTAACCCATCAAGACCCTCAATGTGAGGAACATACTCTTGAAGGATCTTTTGAAACAGATGGATTTTTACAGAGAGACTACCTTGTGTATGATTGTGCAAGTTATCTCTGTTAATTCTAGCTAAATAATATAATTGTCATAATGACAAATGCATATATTTAACGAAAAGAGTTATTTTGGCACATACATTTTCTCAGTTCACTCACCGTTGGCAGGTGTCAGTGTAACCTTACTGTTTTTGTACCCCCGACTTCATTTTTGTTACACAATTTAAAAACTAGCCACTAAGAAAGTTACCAATCAGGTTGTGTTTACTCTGCATCGCTGGCTGAAATTGTTTTCTTTAACTGAATTTAACAATGAGAAGATTAGGAAAACTAGATAGACATGTTAATCCTACAAGTAGCGTGTTGTATATTAAATATTATGTACTAGCAACGCCCCTGTGAGTAGACATATAGACTCTTAAGGTCCTGTGCTTCCACTTAACTTTTCACATAAACTTGCAAACTTCCATAAGCACTTTCTCTCAGAGGAATCCCTGTCGCCATTTTGGATAGTTGATCATGAATCTCTTGTCTGTCCTAATAATTTAAACTGCCCACTGTTCAACAGAAAATTCTCAAGGTCTTGCACATTCTTTGGTCTACAATAAACCAGTTCTGGGTCAAGCTGTGATTGATAAAGGATTTGATAACTGCATTTTTGGACGGGTCCTAAAGAAAGCAAGTAGTTAAAAGTATTGAGAAGTGTTTTTGAGATTTCAGGTAACACCTCTTTCAGTAGCTTAGTGCATATATGATCTAGCATATGTGTTGTTGGTTTTGATTATTTAATGCTTTTATGTTGGTTTTGATGTCTGTTGCTTTGTGCCTTTAAACTGGGGTTATCTTGTATTTGTCTTTTTTTAACTTTAGACCTGATGGCACTGAAAGAGGAGAGTCAAGAATTTAATGAAGTGGAAGAAAAAAAACAGTTTGAGAAACATCAAGATTTCATAATTGGAGAGAAGTCTCAGTGCTCTCAGAATGAAAAGACTGCCTCACAAAAAAGAGCTCGAAAGACAGGAACCAAAAGTGATTTCACCTGCTTTCACTGTGGTAAAAGTTTTACTCAAAAAGGAAACCTTAATGTCCACATGAGACTTCACACCAGTGAGAAGCCTTTCACATGTCTTCAGTGTGGAAAGAGTTTCACACTCAAAGGAAACCTTAAAGCCCACATGAGAAGCCACACTGGAGAGAGCCCTTTCACCTGCAAACTTTGTGGTAACAAATTTTCACGAAAAGACAGTCTTAAGACACACATGAGAGGTCACACTGGAGAGAAGCCGTACATATGCCTTCAGTGTGGAAAGAGTTTTACACGTAAAGGAACCCTTAATACCCACATGAGAAGCCACACTGGAGAAAGCCCTTTCATCTGTAAACTGTGTGGGAAGAGCTTCACACGAAAAGAAAGTCTTAAGACTCACATGAGAAGTCACACCAAAGAGAAGCCTTACACGTGTGATCAGTGTGGAAAGAGTTTTACACGTAAAGGATCCCTTAATTGTCACATGAGAAGTCACACCGGGGAGATTCCTTACACCTGCAAACTGAGTGAAAAGAGCTTCTCACAAAAAGAGAGTCTTGAGACTCCTGTCAGAATTCACACTGGAGAGAATCGGTTCACATGTGTTCAGTGTGGTAAGAGTTTTGGGTGTAAAGAAAATCTTGATCAGCACTTGAAGATTCACTCAAGAGAGAACTGTTTTATGTGTCATGAGTGTGGAAGGAGTTTCACAAACAGGAATCACCTTAAGAATCATGTAGTAACTCACACCGGAGAGAAGCCTTTCATATGCCATCACTGTGGAAAGAGTTTCGCTCTTAAAGGAAATTTCAAGGTTCACATGAGAATTCACACTGGAGAGAAGCCTTACACATGTGATCAGTGTGGAAAAAAATTCAGACATAAAGTAACCTTTAATTACCACATGAGAGTTCACTCAAGAGAGAACTGTTTTCTCTGTCATCAGTGCGGAAGGAGTTTCACAGACAGTACAGAACTTGAGAATCATGTAATGACTCACATTAGAGAGAAGCCTTTCATGTGCCATCTTTGTGGAAGGACTTTCATAAACAAAGCAAACCTTGATATTCACATAAGAGTTCACACTGGAGAGAAGCCTTTCATCTGCCCCCTGTGTGGAAGGAGTTTCACACGTAAAGGAAACCTTGAAGTTCACACAAGAGTTCACACTGGAGAGAGGCCCTTTATATGTCTTAAGTGTGGAAAGAGTTTCACATATAAAAGAGACTTGAAACGTCATTCACAATGTCATTCGGGAAAGAAATTGCAGTGTTCCGAGTGTGGTAAGAGATTTAGAAAAATGAGCCATTTCAAAAATCACCTGCGCATCCACTCTGGAGGAAGGAGATTTAATTGTGATCAGTGCAATAAAAAGTTTATTTTGCCATCACACTTAGAGATACATCTGAAAAGTCATGCATATGTGAGACCCTATTTGTGTTCCTTGTGTGGAAAGAGATTTAAATGGCTTGGCAATTTAAAATGGCACCAGAAAATATGTACAGTACGAAATTAATTTTAATTGTAATGTGCCTTCGCTCATGTATTTGATTCAGTTAAATACCTCGGAAACAAACATCAGATTAATAAACTTTATTCTTGCTGTGAAATGCCACAATGTAAATAAACAGTCAGAAATAAAGAGTCAAACTGAATGAAATAAGATAATTGCACCGCATTATCTGACTCAACTTTAGTGAGTGAATCGACAGGTAAATATTAGAGGGATGGGGGGGGAATCAATAATGCATAGTATCGCAATTTTTTGTGTGAGGATATTGTGTCCTTTTACCTCTGCGCTTATGAAAAAAACAATAATCATTTGAAATCAGACAGTTCTCTCAGACTAAAGTCGTGTTTCCACCGCAGAAACTTTCTCCAGGAACTAGGAACTTTGGGCTGGTACTCAGTGTGTTTAGACTACAGGGACCAGTGTTTAAATGAAGTTCTGCGTAAAAATTTCCCCCCTAGAAAGTACCTGCTTGTGAGGTAGTACTTTTTAAAAAGTTCATACATGCTGATTGGTTGAGTTCATGCAGCATTTTGATTGACTACACGGAGGTTTTTATTTTAACCACCATTTTTAAAAGTCTGTTGCGGTGCGTGCAGTAAGAGTTGTTTGCTATTCGAACAATGGAGTTTTATGGACTGATGATGAGGTTCAGGCTTTATTAAGCTTATATGCGGAGGACGAAATCCAGCGGGAACTGAGAAGTCGTGCACAGTCCTATGTCACCGGACTAATTTGCCTAATTTTCACGGTACTTTAGACCGTGATGGAAACACAGACAGCAACAGGTCTGGGGGGAAAAAGTTCCTGGGACAAATTGTTCCGGGTAATTTCGGTGGAAACGCGGCTTAATTTCACAAACAGCGCAAGTAAATCAGCATCTCTCTTTTTCTCTCTTGGACAGAGTCTAAGAGAGAAGCTTGTGGCTTCAAGCACATCAACAACATTTCTTTCTGCCATTTTTTTCTGTCATCAACCATGTTGAAGATAACTACTATTGCTGCTCTGTGTCTGTTGTGGAAGTCCCAAATACGCCAGAAAGCCAGAGGCTCACACAACTCTCTCCAGGAACTGTGCCTGGATGACAGCCGCTTCCAGCGCTACTTGAGGATGACGGGTGCCCAGTTTGATAAGATGTCAATAAACTCTTCGCTGATTGGCCTGCGCGACAGCGTGTCATGCTAATTTTCCGCTTGAGTTGAATTGTTTTTTTTGAGTCACCCAATTTGCGTCATTCGCGCCGCCCAGAACGAATTCGTTGCATTATCAATACATGATCTTGACCAAAAATGAATGCACCTCTTGATAAAAATAAAGGCTGTGATGTTATTTCCATCAAGAGGTGCATCAATTTTTTTGGTCCAGATCTTATATTGACAATGCAAGAGTCGAGCACTCTGTAAAGTCTCCTCCAGCACATCCCAAAGACTTTCAATGAATTTAAGGTCTGGCCTCGGAGGGGCCAATTCATGTGTGAAAATGATTCTTCATGCTCCCTCCCAACCATTCTTTTATAGTTTGAGTCTGATGAATCTTGACATTGTCATCCTGGAATATGGCCATGATGTGTCTTCCTACATGGTTGTTTAAGAAATGAAAAGCTACACACTCCATCAACTAGGGTTGGAAAAACTGATGCCAAACATATAACATGCTAGAAACATAAAAATCACTGCAATAATGATCCAATCATTGACTCTTAAAGGGTTAGTTCACCCGAAAATAAAAAATTAGCCCAAGATTTACTCACCCTCAAGTCATCCTAGGTGTATATGACATTTTTCTTTCAGACGAATATAACAGTTATATTAAAAATGTGCTGGCTCTTCCAAGCTTCATAATGGCAGTGAATTGTTGCTCCATTTTTGAAGTCTATAAAAATGCATCTATCCATCATACCACTGCTCCACACGGCTCTGGGGGGTAATAAAGGCCTTCTGATGCGAAGCGATACGTTTGTGTGAGAAAAATATCCATATTTAAAACTTTATAAAGTAAATCATCTAGCTTCCACCAGATCGCCTTTCGTATTCAACTTACAGAAAAAGTGTAGTGCCTCTCGCAGTTCAAAATGCTTGCGCTACGTCTGACGACATTGCACACCAGTTACGTTTTTTTCCGATCTGGCGGAAGCTTCCTTGTCACGTAACAGGCTTAGGCTCTGCAGGTGTTGCCAAGGATGATGAAGCAAAGATCTCAATTTCAGCAATCTTTATTTAACTAAACATAACAACACTCTGAAAATCAACAGGAGAACCACTAAGCATACCAACCTTCACACAGGTGAGAACTAACAAAACTGAACTGGAAACACAGACTTGAATAGACAGATAAAACAAGATAATTAACAGGACACGTGAGTAATCAAAAAACATGGCAACAAATGGTGAGCAGGAATAAAGGAAATACAATATAAGAGTCCCAAACAGAACATAACCATTAAAGCAGGAAACAGAAATTATTTTCGCTTTTGTTCATTTGTCTTGTGACTACTACTCATCTCTGTATCTAATGTTGCATTTATTTAGGTATAATAATTATTATATAATTATAAAAAAAAAATATCATTTTTGTAAAGATGTTTGGGAATTTTGAATTTCTGTATCCAATACAGCAGTGGTTCTCAACTGGTTTTGCCATGGACACACATTTCCCCATGGTCATTGTGGTGAACAGCACATTCCAGGGCTCCGTAATAGTGGACAAAGGCTTGCTAAATTTTGATTGGATTTGGAGGACTAACACAAACAAACTGTGTTAACAAACAGAGGGCAAGACCTCTAGTACCAAGTCTGACCTCCGAATGCAGAAGCAGTGGGTGAAACAACGAGAGATCACAGTGATCCATCCAAATCCATTCATAACTATGTTTGGAAACCTTAAAACTGTTGTAAACTACACACATCCATTTCATACTTATTCAGAGAAATAAGTATTCTCGGTGACAGCTATTTGTAATGCAACATCTTACACAAATTCAGCTGTTAATGTACTAATGAATGAATCCATGACAGTTCAATCTTTTTCCATCTTATTTGGACTATTTGTTTAGAATATTGCCAAAGGAATTCTGGTGGTGGTTTGGAAAGTGAGAAATGCATCTGTAAAACTTTAAAGACTTCTAACTGTGTGCTTTAAGCAAATGAGTTCCACATGTGAAAGAAGGGTGGACTACACTTTGTGTGCCCCCTCTGATGCCAGCAGCCAATCACAGCAAAGAATGGAAAGCGTCAAATTTCAATCTCTTTCATCAGAAAGGGATAAATTTATCCCGTTTTAACAGACACTCCTTGTTCTGAGTCTCGGGCCTGCGAAGGTGAGACAGAAACAGATCAGCCAAGTTCTAAGTCTTCCATTGGGCGAGACATAACAGATACTTCTGGGTCTCAGTCCTGTAAGGGAATAGACTGTAACAGATACATCGCAACGTTCTGAGCCTCCGGTCTGTCCAGAGAGAGAACAACAGATTCCATGATCTGAGTCTACAGCTTGTGACGAAGCAACAGATACGACCACGTTCAGAGCTTCCAGTCTGTGAGGAAAGAGACAGTAACGAGTCTCCATTCCAGATAGACGAACGGGGATTGACTAAGTCTATTGACTAAGACCCTTTGGTGCTCCAGGAGATCAGCATCCCACAGAGCTTCGTGTTCAAGGCTGTTGAAACGGATTCCAGCTCCTTTCCCCACTGCATTGTCACCCAGCACAACCAGTGGAAGACGTCACTGCCATTGGACTGTTCACTCAACCACGTGGAACGTAAATATCACTTAACCAAACCTCTTTCCAGAGACCTTGGCATTGTTGTATCTTATCAGTATGTGATTTTCTAATTTATATTAGAGGTAATATAGCTGATGAAAGTTAATAACAAATAATCTTTCATTTATTTGTTTGATGCATAATAACTCTGCCATAGCTACACCCAACGTATGCAGTTTATTCCTTTATCATTCATGGTAGTCATTTAGAAGTTGTGTTAGTTATTCTTGTTTACCTTTTGTTGATAAAATGTATTTTATTTCACTTGTGTCCACTTCCTTGTGCCGATAATACAGAAGAGGCTCTACAAGTTAACATCTCACCAATCTTTCAGATAAATCAGCTGACTGACTCCCTCCAGTTTACATTCATTCTAAATGACGCTCGAAACATACACAGTAATAACCGTCCCGTCCATAGACGTTGACTAATTGAGAGGTTTTTGTGAATTTAAATATAAGCGTTACATTAAGATATCAGATAGACAGTGTAATGATCTGCACTACAGATTAAAATATCTATATATACAGGAGATTGAGTGATACATGTTGTTGTGAATTTATATATAAAGTTCAACCATATTTAACCCGTCAGACGTCAATGAATATCTGCTGTAGTATTCACTATTGGTTGTCATACAGAACTGTGTCCTACATAGCATTTTATGAAGACAAACACAATTCACCCCTTTCTAAAATTCCAAGGGCCATTTAGCCATCTTAGATGAAAAAGACAACTTTTTTGTGAACAACAATATTATTTATTAACACCATTTATTAAAAACATGAACTAGGATGACTCCCGTTGTCTCCCCTATGGTTTGCCATTGTTTTTTAATTGTTGTTCAAACCTTCTGTCTCCCGCTCACTGATAAAAAAAAAAGTTGTAGAGAAAATGGTTAGTTGTAAATAATGGCAGGATGTCATGTTTGACCATTTTTCCTTTATAGGATCCTTATGTCAAATGACAGGTCCTCACAGAAATTTCTCCTCAGCCTCCAGGATGGACAGATTTTTCACAAAAGCGAGGGCACAGGTGAGGGAAGAATTGAGATTCACATGTCTTTTCTATATTTACCAGAAAACAATTATTTTTAAGGCAATGGTCTTACGTTATGGATAAACTATTTGACATTAAAAACAATGTGAATCTGACACCATGCAGAGCATAACAAACACACGAGACCTACCTCTCATTGATCTTGTCACTGTGAGTGTGTGTGGATATGCTGTCCAGAATTGAAGTCAGGTGAGAGTGGATTGCACCAATTTGCTCATGATCTTTAATGTATACTGGCACAGGCACTGTCTTGGTGGAACGCTTGGAAAAAGTGTCAAGCCACTTTGAATTCTTTTGGCCACTGATGATGGACTGTGCGGAGAAAATTGAGAATGACATTAAAAACATTACATATATGGCCTGTCTTTTGTGTGTTGACACATATCCAATATCTACTCTAATGTTGCTCCAGAATCCATGTGGAGTGTGTTTTAATCCAAGGAGTAAACAGGGTCAGAAGAATCTTACCAGAAGACACCATCTCACAAACAAAAGAAAATGAAAAAGGAAATTAAATATGAAAGTGAGTGAGACAGAGCGAAAAGACTAGGGGCAGCTAAGCCTAATCGTGGTTAGCTAAGTTTGAGAGAGGACAGAACATCAACTTGACCATCAATAAGTACAATAGACCTATCTATTGACATATTGAAATGAATTGATATCGACCCTTAGCTAATCATTTATAAATTATAAATGTTGCACGATTGCTGAACAACAATAACTTTAGCAGATTATTTAACATACCTCTTATTCTTTTCGCTTCTAGACCACGAAGCCAGTTTAGGTGGGTAGCCAGGTACGTTTATGATTAGTTTGCGCTAACCCTGGGTTTTAGGTACCATGAAAGTAGCTCTGCTTTAATCGGTGTTCGTTGCCATGGTTGCTTATGCTGCACGGCTAACCTGATCCAGGGCAGGTTATGTTCTGGATTCAAGATCTCAGACTGAAATTTGACCAATCAGCTGTGAGCAAAGAAACATATAGGTGATGTAACTAATTCCCAGCATCTGTTGCAGTGGCTTCACCTTTTCTTCCAAATCCTGTGGACAGCTCCATGAAAATTGAGAGAAAGAGTTTTTAGGGACAGACAAAATCCCCTTGCCTTTGCTGATACTTACTTGTATAAAAAAAGATACTGATTTTCCATGGAAAGAATCTCATATCTTTGCGAACTTCTTGAGCCAAACATAACAAATGTAACGCGTCGAAGCCATGCCCTTACTGTACCGCAAATTGTATGTATTGCGTTCCATTTTTTTGCAAGTGGTACATACTTGTATGCGATCGGTGATGCAGAGAACCTAGGGAAAAACGTGGTTTGTCGAACCATTCGCAAGGTGGTCCTCGCACTGCAGGGGTACATTAATAGCTTCATTGTGTTCCCTGGACATTTATCGACCATGTCCATAAAAGAGGGCTTTTATAAAATTGCCAGTAAGATATACTGATAGGGTGACATGACATGAACTAATTTAACCTTTTACATTCACTTTTTTTTTCTTCAAAAAGCAGATTAGAGCACTTAAATGTATTATACAATACAGTACATGTTAAGAATTACTTGTTTTAAAATCTTGTTTATTTTTTAATCTTATAGGATTCCCTAGAGTCATAAGAGCAATAGACTGCACACATGTTGCAATCTCCACAGCTCTAGCAGAACATGAGGCAGATTATGTGAATAGAAAGTCCTTTAGCCTTAATGTTCAGGTAGGCCTACTATACATGTGAGCTGATTTTTATTTTCAGTGAGAAGAATCTTTAAATGAATAGTACTATTAACAGATATGACAATGATCTACTGTACATTTCATCTGCAAAAACTTACACAATTTTCCCTTTTCTGTTCTATGACAGGGTTTTTTGATGGGCTGTTGGTAGGAGACGGGTTATGCATGCCAGAGATTTTTGTTAAATCCCTATCCTGACCCTCAGACAGGGCCACAAAACTGCTTCAGTGTGGCATAACTGTTGTAAAGCAGGTTATGTCCATGGAGTTCTGTCTACTGACCTCTGAGTGGGAGATGTGTGTATGTGTGCTGGCTTTAACAGGGACACTGTATTTCCCTCCACTGCAGAACATACAGTCAGCCATATTTAAAACTTTTTAAAAAGTAGTAATGCATTGCACACTTGCTTAAAGGAGCCAGCACTAAAGTCAGATTGTACAGCTCCATAATTGGCCACCCCTTATTGCTACTCAGAGCCAACTCCTCCGCCACAGTGTATTCTGGAGGTGGTGGCCCTCCCCCAGTTTTCCAAATTTCACACTTTTTTCTGTTTATTGCAAACATGTGTTTGTGATAATTTCTCAAAAATAATACAAGGTTGTGGTAAATACTCACCACTTTAAATTATATTTTTATATTCTGTCTGGATCTGCTGCCAGGAACATTTGGAGTTGGGGTTGCATCTAAAAATCAGTGAATATTAAAGGATGTAATATACATTCACATTTTTACCAAATGTCTTGGTATGCTGAAGCATTAAGAGTTCCTTTCACTGGAACTAAGGGGCCAAGCCCAACCCCTGAAAAACAACCACACACCATAATCCCCCCTGCACCAAACTTTACACTTGGCACAATGCAGTCAGGCAAGTACTGTTCTCCTGGCAACCGCCAAACCCAGACTCGTCCATCGGATTGCCAGAGAGAGAAGCGTGATTCGTCACTCCAGAGAACACATCGCCACTGCTCTAGGGTCCAGTGGCAGCGTGCCTTACACCACTGCATCCGACACTTTGCATTGCACTTGGTGATATAAGGCTTGGATGCAGCTGCTCGGCCATGGAAACCCATTCCATGAAGCTCTCTACGCACTGTTCTTGAGTTAATCTGAAGGCCACACAAATTTTGGAGGTCTGTAGCTATTGACTCTGCAGAAAGTTGGCGACTTCTGTGCACTGTGTGCACATGCGCTGACCTCGCTCTGTGATTTTACGTGGCCTGCCACTTCGTGGCTGAGTTGCTGTTGTTCCCAATTGCTTCCACTTTTTTATAATACCACTTACAGTTGACCATGGAATATTTAGTAGTGAGGAAATTTCATGAATGGACTTATTGCACAGGTGGCAACCTATCACGGTACCACGCTTGAATTCACTGAGCTCCTGAGAGCGACCCATTCTTTCACAAATGTTTGTAGAGGCAGTCTGCATGCCTAGGTGCTTGATTTTATACACCTGCGGCCATGGAAATGATTGGAACACCTGAATTCAATGATTTGGAGGGATGTCCCAATACTTTTGGCAATATAGTGTATTTCAAAACAAGGCTGACTGTAACAAAAATTTAATCAAAAAGTAGAATCATATAAATAGCTATTATTATACTCCAGTACACTACCTCAAACACCAGCCATTGATCACCATATCAGTCACTAAAACCAAGTTTATGTTGCCGGTCACTCCTTATAATTCCAATAAATACTGCCTTCCCATGATGCTTTTCAGCTTCTGTAGACTGTTGTTTTATTCTTTATCACTACAATAATTATACAGATCGCAGATAATTTGTTATCAGACCTGATTATATACATAATTTTACATTAATATAGAATGTGTTTAACTTAAGAATTAATGCAATCAGCAATCTTTCTCCAACAGTTTTCTCTTGCTTTGGCAGCAGAGACAGTATTACTGCCTGCTTGAAATACATTTTTATATTCTTCGTACTTCTGAATAATTATCTCTTGCTTCTCTGCGGAAAAATATATGGCTCTCACTCTACCTATATTGAATGCAATTGGTTGTTGGTTGTTTCGGTGCCGACGTCACTCTTTTATGAGAAGTAATCATAGCTTAACCCCAGAGGTCGAAGATCACGCTGGCGTGACCGCCTCAATTTTTTTCTTATCAGTACCAAAGAGACTCAAATAACTCATTCAGGCAAGTGTTATACATCATTATAATCTGTTAAGCTTCTACTTTTATTTGTGTATACTCACAATAAAAACAAAATGTTGTGCTTTTTGCAAAATAAAGAAAACAAACATGATGCGCGATCTGCAGCCTCTCTGTCAATGAAGTTTAATCTGATACTCTTCAGAAAATGAACTGTAACTTAGTGAATACTTGTCACACAAACATGAGACATATGTCTAAAGAAACATTGAAATGTCAGGTTTTAAATAATCAAATCGAAAACAAATATTCTCTGTTTATGTAAACTGTTTGAAAAGAGAGAGATGTCAGTCCTCTTCATAAGTGTTAATGCGGCCACGCCCACGGAGCGCACGTTCTTTTGAAAGTCAAATACTGACGCGATCCATGCGAGTATATCCCTGCCCACATCAACTCGAATAAACACATCAGGTTTAGAGCTGGTAAAAATGGTCATTGCCAACAATCTAATCCACCTGCGAGAGATTCAAAGGAGAGTGATTGAAGACAATCACCTATTTCGAGGGATAAATGTCATCAGCCTCTCCACAATTGATTGCATCCTCCGAAAGCACAGGTTCAGGATAAAACAGGCCTACCGTGTCCCGAATCTCTGACAGAGTGAAAGACCAATGTCTGGAATATGTTCAAGTATGAATACTATTATACTGTATGAAGTATTGTGTACCATCAAAGTATAGCAGTACAGCAGTTCATACTGTAGCACAAAATGCATATGGTGGTCTGCCATTTGTGCCCTCTTGAACTGTGTTTCAGGGTAGTCATTTACTCTACTGTGTTTCATATGTTTTGCAGAGAATCTTTGAGATTGAAGGCCAGCCTGTTCCCTGTGAGATTATCTTTGTTGATGAGGCTGGATTTAACTTTACCAAAAGAAGGAGAAGGGGAAGGAACATGATTGGCCATCGGGCTATTGTGAATGTTCCTGGCCAGCGAGGAGGGAACGTCACTATGTGCACAGCCATCAGCCAACAAGGGGTAGGGTGAATTCAGGTAATCTGGGACATTTTTTGCAATTTTGACTTCTGCGATTTATTTCGATATCTATCTAACACATTAGAGCAGGGGTGTCCAAAGTCGGTCCTGGAGGGCCACTGTCCTGCAGAGTTTAGCTCCAACTTGCCTCAACACACCTGCCTGGAAGTTTCTAGTATGCCTAGTAAGACCTTGATTAGCGGGTTCAGGTGTGTTTAATTGGGGTTGGAGCTAAACTCTGCAGGACAGTGGCACCTCCAGGAGCAGGATTGGACACCCCTGCATTAGAGCAACACATTAGACTTTTCTGAAATCCCTAAAATGTTTTCTAACCACACCAGAAGAAGAATGTAGATATTATACCCAGAGACATGCCACACCTATTAGTGTTTTTGTGCCAAAAAAAAAAAAACATTCTGCCTGGATTTGATAATCATGGACAGGTCACCTGGGGTACTGCCAGAGGGCACTGACAATGATGCTGCTGAGGAGGGGCATGCATAGGGTAGTCCTCAGGATGGAGGCAGTGTTAATTTTGACAGCAAATTTTGATTTAGTTTTAGTCATAGTCTTTTGACTAAAATGGCATTTAGCTTTAGTCATATTTTAGTCACCTGAATTGTTTTTAGTTTTAGTCGACTAAATATCATAAGATTTCAGTAGACTAAATTTACAGTAGATTTAGTTTAGTTAAATTGTAATGCATTAATTGAGCATTTAAGCATTACATAACCGACTGTTACTTGAATACATGTCAAAACTGACATTTTGACATAATTGTGTTTTTGACCATTCAAGCACAAAAATAAACGAAAGAGAGATCAATTCACTTTTTTTTTTTTTTTTTTTTAAACGTCTATATAGTTTTTATAATTTTGTACTTCTGTTTTAGTTAGTATATCAGGTTAGGCTAAAGCTTCAAGTACGTTTAAGTTTATTTATTTTTTTAATTTCAGTTAACATTTATTTAATTCCAAGTAATGAAGATTTAGTTAACTAAAACTAATGGTTTTAGTTAACTATTGTAACCCTGATACTTTATTGAATAATATGTGTCAAATACTGTTCTTAGCCTTTCCTCCTGACTATGAATTAAATGGGAATGAAATTAAATACAGTTTATTGTGTAACCAAAAACGTATATATAATGCGTGACTTTTAATTATAAGCAAGCTCGAAATACACATTGACTCTTATTTTGAAATGTCTTCGTCTTACTATTGCAGTTGCAGGATTCTCATTCAAGTTCAGATGAGGGAGATAAAATATTCTTTGTTACAACCGTCTGAACCATATTACCATATACAAACCCGATTCCAAAAAAGTTGGGACACTGTACAAATTGTGAATAAAAAAGGAATGCAATAATTTATCTCATAAACTTATATTTTATTCACAATAGAATATAGATAACATATCAAATGTTGAAAGTGAGACATTTTGAAATGTCATGCCAAATATTGGCTCATTTTGGATTTCATGAGAGCTACACATTCCAAAAAAGTTGGGACAGGTAGCAATAAGAGGCCGGAAAAGTTAAATGTACATATAAGGAACAGCTGGAGGACCAATTTGCAACTTATTAGGTCAATTGGCAACATGATTGGGTATAAAAAGAGCCTCTCAGAGTGGCAGTGTCTCTCAGAAGTCAAGATGGGCAGAGGATCACCAATTCCCCCAATCCTGCGGCAAAAAAATAGTGGAGCAATATCAGAAAGGAATTTCTCAGAGAAATTGCAAAGAGTTTGAAGTTATCATCATCTACAGTGCATAATATCATCCAAAGATTCAGAGAATCTGGAACAATCTCTGTGCATAAGGGTCAAGGCCAGAAAACCATACTGGATGCCCGTGATCTTCGGGCCCTTAGACGGCACTGCATCACATACAGGAATGCTACTGTAATGGAAATCACAACATGGGCTCAAGAATACTTCCAGAAAACATTGTCGGTGAACACAATCCACCGTGCCATTCGCCGTTGCCGGCTAAAACTCTATAGGTCAAAAAAGAAGCCATATCTAAACATGACCCAGAAGCGCAGGCGTTTTCTCTGGGCCAAGGCTCATTTAAAATGGACTGTGGCAAAGTGGAAAACTGTTCTGTGGTTCTTTTTGGAAAACTGGGACGCCATGTCATCCGGACTAAAGAGGACAAGGACAACCCAAGTTGTTATCAGCGCTCAGTTCAGAAGCCTGCATCTCTGATGGTATGGGGTTGCATGAGTGCGTGTGGCATGGGCAGCTTACACATCTGGAAAGGCACCATCAATGCTGAAAGGTATATCCAAGTTCTAGAACAATATATGCTCCCATCCAGACGTCGTCTCTTTCAGGGAAGACCTTGCATTTTCCAACATGACAATGCCAGACCACATACTGCATCAATTACAACATCATGGCTGCGTAGAAGAAGGATCCGGGTACTGAAATGGCCAGCCTGCAGTCCAGATCTTTCACCCATAGAAAACATTTGGCGCATCATAAAGAGGAAGATGCGACAAAGAAGACCTAAGACAGTTGAGCAACTAGAAGCCTGTATTAGACAAGAATGGGACAACATTCCTATTCCTAAACTTGAGCAACTTGTCTCCTCAGTCCCCAGACGTTTGCAGACTGTTATAAAAAGAAGAGGGGATGCCACACAGTGGTAAACATGGCCTTGTCCCAACTTTTTTGAGATGTGTTGATACCATGAAATTTAAAATCAACTTATTTTTCCCTTAAAATGATACATTTTCTCAGTTTAAACATTTGATATGTTATCTATATTCTATTCTGAATAAAATATTGAAATTTGAAACTTCCACATCATTGCATTCTGTTTTTATTTACAATTTGTACAGTGTCCCAACTATTTTGGAATCGGGTTTGTAAATTTCTCACCAGTGTGTAAGACTATGTTGTAGTGTGTGTGTGTGTGTGTGTGTGTTTTGAGGGTATGTGTGTCATGTCTGAGGGCAGAGTTTGGTTTTTCAGCAAGATTGAATGGTTTTGGGTGGAGAGCTTAATTTTGACCTGAAAATAGGAAGTTTGGGGAATTGGGTGAGAAGTTATGGATTTGTGTTTAGAGTTTCGAGAAAAGGCGGCATAGTTTCAATAAATGTGTTTAAGCAATTTAGAAAAACTGTAAGTATACTTAAGTATATTTTTAAGTATACTTTATGTAGTAAGTATACTAATATCAATGTACTAGTAGTAAACTTGTAAGTGTACCATTTCAAATTGGCACACTTTTTAGTATATAGAAGTATATGTTTAAGTGTACTATAAGGGTAACAGTGGTAAGTGCACAACTAGTTTACAACTACGCTTCTCATTTGTACTGCATCTGTATTGCAAGTGAACTTTTATAAGTATACTAGTAGTTTATAATTTTAATACTTTTAGCACATTTTTTAAGTTTATGAAAGTACACTTTAAAGTATACTCTCAGTAAACTACTAGTTCAGTAGTTTTATACTGCAAGTATACTTGTAAGTTTTCTTTAAGTGAATATAACATCCTTCTTATATTTTATTGTATTATAGCTTCATTTTATTATAGCTGACAGGAGACCAGTGTAGGGATTCCAAAATCGGAGTGATGTGCTCTCTAGTCCTGGTCCCTGTCAGGATTCTAGTGGCTGAATTTTGGACATATTGCAATTTATTTAGGGTCGTTTTTGAGACCCCTGCAAGCAAAGCATCGTGATAATCAATACAGGAGAAAAGAAATGTGTTGATCAATTTTTCTTCCACAGTAAATGATAACATGGGGCGCAATCTTGCAATATTTCTGAGATGAAAAAATCACGTTTTAATAGTGTTCTGGACACAAGGGTCAAATGTTAAGTGAGCGTCAAAGATCAACCCCAAGTTTTATAATTTTGTTTGAAACTCCAAGACAGAGCCATCAACATTAAGTGTTAAAGATCCAGCTTTATGTAACTGGTGGGAGGAACCAATGATCATAACCTCTGTCTTATCAATGTTAAGGCAAATAAAATTGAGACATCCATATTTTTATCTCAGAAATACAGTTCTCCAGAAAAGCAAAAGCCGCTTGATCACCTGGTTTTGAGTGAATGTACTGTAAAGAGTCCAACCAACAGCTAACCAAGAGGACAAATACATGCTAAAGACCAATGGACTCAGAGTTGATCCCTGGGGAACATGTATGATGTCCTGGGTTAAATTCCCAGCATCTCCAAGCAATGTGGAACTTTCCACTAACCTCATTGCCCGTTTCTTAAACCGCTGTCCCTCGTGCATACATTCCAGTAATGACATTTATTACCTGCAAATTTTGATTGAAAGGAACATGTAAATACACAGCAGGAAACCTTTGTCAGCCCATCAGAGGATGTAGCTCAGTGGTAGAGCACATGCTTCAGATCCCATCAGGGGATGTTGCTCAGTGGTAGAGCGCATGCTTTGCATGTGTGAGGCCCTGGGTTCAATACCCAGCAATAAGCATTTTGGTACTTTCAAGTAAACACTGTTCCTGTTTCTAAAATATCTGAAACATATGTGCATCTATTCCGATATCACTAAAATAGCTCAAATAAAAGGCACATGTATCTACACAAGATGAAAATAATGACTACATCAGGGGATGTAGCTCAGTGGTAGAGCACATGCTTCAGATCCCATTGGGGATGTAGCTCAGTGGTGCAGTGCATGCTTTGCATGTATGATGTCCTGGGTTCAATCCCCAGCATCTCCAAGCAATGTGGAACTTTCCACTAACCTCGTTTCCTGTTTCTTAAACCTTTGTCCCTCATGTGCATATATTCCAGTAATGACATTTATTACCTGCAAATTTTGAATAAAAGGCACATGTAAATACACAGCAGTAAACATTTATCAGCCCATCAGAGGATGTAGCTCAGTGGTAGAGCACATGCTTCCATCAGGGGATGTAGCTCAGTGGTAGAGCGCATGCTTCGCATGTATGAGGTCCTGGGTTCAATCCCCAGCATCTCCAAGCAGTGTGGTACTTTCAAGTGAACACTTTTCCTGTTTATAAAATGTCTGAAACATATGTGCACCTATTCCAGTGTCACCCTTTATCACCAATATAGTGGTAGAGCTCAGTGGTAGAGCGTAGAGCGCATGCTTTGCATGTATAAGGCCCTGGGTTCAATCCCCAGCATCTCCAAGCATGTTGGTACTTTCAAGTAAACACTGTTCCTGTTTCTAAAATATGTGTGCATGAACACTTTTCTTGTTTATAAAATATCTGAAACATATGTGCATCTATTCCGATATCACCAAAATAGCTCAAATAAAAGGCACATGTATCTACACAAGATGAAAATAATGACTACATCAGGGGATGTAGCTCAGTGGTAGAGCGCATGCTTTGCATGTATGAGGTCCTGGGTTCAATCCCCAGCTTCTCCAAGCAATTTGATACTTTCAAGTAAATACTTATCCTGTTTCTAAGACCTCTGAAACTTATGTACATGTCCTTTCCAATGTCAGGTTTTATAAATAGTAAGGGCTGCCTTTTCAGGGGAGTTAGCTCAGTGGTGGAGTGCATGCTTTGCATGTATGATGTTCTGGGTTCAATCCCCAGCATCTGAAACATATGTGCATCTATTCCGATATCACCAAAATAGCTCAAATAAAAGGCACATGTATCTACACAAGATGAAAATAATGACTACATCAGGGGATGTAGCTCAGTGGTAGAGCGCATGCTTTGCATGTATGAGGTCCTGGGTTCAATCCCCAGCATCTCCAAGCAATTTAATACTATCAAGTAAATACTTATCCTGTTTCTAAGACCTCTGAAACTTATGTACATGTCCTTTCCAATGTCAGGCTTTATAAATAGTAAGGGCTGCCTTTTCAGGGGAGTTAGCTCAGTGGTGGAGTGCATGCTTTGCATGTATGATGTTCTGGGTTCAATCCCCAGCATCTCCAAGCAGTGTGGTACTTTCAAGTGAACACTTTTCCTGTTTATAAAATGTCTGAAACATATGTGCACCTATTCCAGTGTCACCCTTTATCACCAATATAGCTCAAAGAAAAAGCACATGTATCTACACAAGATGAAAATAGTAACTACATCAGGGGATGTAGCTCAGTGGTAGAGCGCATGCTTTGCATGTTTGAGGCCCTGGGTTCAATCCCGAGCATCTCCAAGCATGTTGGTACTTTCAAGTAAACACTGTTCCTGTTTCTGAAATAT